>CM060366.1:77829509-79293259 GCA_030545235.1 Helianthus tuberosus
AAGTACACAAAGTATGTATATGAGAAAGTAATTATCTAGACTTAAACACTCGTTTTTTGACACTATGAATCCCGTATGGGTTGATGTGATTTCATGGGTTAAGACACCCATTAGAATCGTAACGAGAGTTTTAAGTCTTAGATAATATAAGTTACTACCATGACAAATAATCACTTGATTATTATCAAGGATTCGGTTACGTATTTATATTTAATATATATTATATAGTTATGTATTAAGTCCAACGTGTTTATCATGGATTTCATAGAAGTCATGCATGGAGGTAGGAATATAACCTTCCTTTTACCTCTTTCGTAAGATTCACCAATGCACAAGTTGTCACAAGGACAACTCGGACGGTCATGAATGAAATGGAAATGAATCATACATACTACTCAAGGGACAAATCATCAAGTGAGGTGGTGGATTAAAATTAGGGTAGCCAAAGCTTCCAAGTAATCACACACAACCAAGCACAAGTCTTGTTACAAGAACAAGCTTGGAAGGATACAACACTTGTGGGTTAAAACCCTTACAAAAACAAAAAGTTTAGAGGCAATTAACACCTCTTAATTCATGTGAAACAACCTTGGTTAAGGTCACTAATCATGGATTTGATTAGTAGCATAAGTACACAAGTTTTCTTGAAGAAAGTATAAGTTTAAAGAAGGTTTACAAAGATTTTATTCAAAACAGAAAGTTTCTTACACTTTACGCCTCCAATATGGTGATGTTCCATCTTGGTTTTCCATGGAAAACCTATGGAAACACTCCTAGAGGTGTTCCAAGTGTTAAGAAGTAATAAAAATGTACAAGAGTGAAATAAAAGTGAGCTAGAACTCACTTGGAAAGTCTTGAACTTTTTGATTAGAATCTGATTATTTGTTGCAATTTAGAGAGTGTATTAGAGAGGATTTAATGTGTTTGTAAAGTGGTAATTGAGTGGAGAAGAGTTGGGTTTTATAGGTGAGGTTTAGGATGAATTAGGTGAGTTATAAATGCAAGAAACACAACCAAGAAGCACAAAATTGGCCAATCCATGACCTACCAATGACATTCTGTAGATTAGGGGGCTCGCGGGGCGCGACGACGAAGGTGACCCATGGTCGCGGGATGCGAGGGGTTGTTTCTCCGGAATTGAGTTTAATTTTGGTCACTTTCAGTCCCTGATGTTTATATTTGACATGTTTTGAGGTGATTTATGTGTAAAAGGCATAGTAAAAGGTGATTTTATGTAACTTTAACATATGAAGAAGTGTAATAATCAATAGGTACGTATTTGTAGGTGTCAAAAGTGTATAAACGCGAGTGGGAACGTATAAATTGTGTATGTATGATATGTATTGCAAGTTATCACACGATTACAAGAATTACGAAATAAGTATCAATGTAAAACGAATCAAGACGAAAAAAATGAATAAGTAGAGGTATGATTTTTATAAAATAAGAATGTTATTACGATTGAAGTCTCGGTTTACGAAGTTTACAAAGCGAAATACGATAACCAGAGAAGCAAGGTTTCCAAAAATAGATATACAAGACACGTTTTCTAAATATGGAAAGTTACGAAAAAGCGAGGCGTTACAGTCTCCCATCCTTTAGAAAATTTCGTCCCGAAATTTATTCAAGAGTAAGACTTGTAAGAAGGTATTTTGGTTAAAGGAATGATTGTCTAAAATCGAAACTTGGAAGTTTTGAAACGTTTTGAAAAGTATGGAATTTTGAGGAACGAAAAGATAGGTTTGTAAAAAGAGTTCGTTTGACCAAAATGATTTGAGACATTAAGCATAAGTAAAACGTGCATGTGTGTGTATAGACAAGTGAGCTTAAACAAGTTTGAATAATCCAATAAAGAGGTATTTAAAATATGTCACTTAAGGAGGAAAGTCTTCGTATAAAACGGTATGTATTTTGATGAAAAGTGTGGCCGCACTATAAAAAGTTTCATTGGTTTTAAAGAGTATTAATAAGTCTCAGTTTTTATTTTTTTTTTATTTTTTTTTTTTGCAGAAAAATTGTTTATTGATGAAAAATGAGGAAGTTTAGTATTTTGAATAAAACAGTTTTGGAGGTAACGGCCAACTAAGTGTGTTTGCACAGCAACAAGAATGGAAAACATAATTGTTTTTATTTATTATTTTTTAATTAAATTATGATTATTTTTTTTACTATTTAGGGTAAAATGACCAAAATACCCTTATGTGGGGTCTATTTGGTCAGATTTAACAATAAAAACTAACTGAGTTGGGGCTAAAGGACGTACATGCAAGAATTTGCAAACATCGAGTACGTTTCTTGTATATTTTGAAGATAAAGGACACAGTTTGCAATAAGTAGCATATATAAAAGACGATTTTTGTAATTTACTCATATATATATATATATATATACATATATATATATAGGATTAGGTTCAAGAGTGAACACTAGTGTAGTTTGCGAACTGAGCGAACTAATCCTGGCCTTACATGTGTGTAGATCAATGGCCAAGATTTGATGATGAAATACACTAGTGTATTTTACGATTTGATAATGAAATCCTAGCCATCCACGTGTGTAAATCAATGGCCAAGATTTGTTCACTCAGTTGGCAAATACATTAGTGTTCACTCTAGAACCCCACCCTATATATATATATATATATAGTAGGAGTTGGGTAGAAAGTGTGTTTTTCCTAGAAAGTCTAGGAAGCAATAAGAACGCGACATGTGGCATTGAAGGATTTTATCTAAAAGGGCATTTATGTACTTTCACAATCTATTTTTATTTTAGGAAATTATCTTCAATAACTAACTATCCATAAATTTCGGAATTTTTTGTTTTCGATTTCTGATCTCACTTAATATCAATCATTCCTTCGTTTTCTTGCTGGAATCTATCAGCATGTTCTTGGTACTGTGTTTTAACAGTTTGTTCTTTGGTGATGTGTTTTAACAGCAAGCAGATTCATACAGCTGTGTTTTATTATTCAGATTCATACAGTTGTGTTTTAACAGCAAGCAGATTCATACAGTTGTGTTTTAGCATTCAGATTCATACAGCTGTGTTTTAACAGCAAGCAGATTCATACAGTTGTGTTTTAGCATTCAGATTCAAACAGTTGTGTTTTAACAGCAAGCAGATGCATACAGTTGTGTTTTAGCATTCAGATTCATACAGTTGTGTTTTAACAGCAAGCAAATTCATACAGTTGTGTTTTAACAGCAAGCAGATGCATACACTTGTGTTTTAGCATTCAGATTCATACAATTGTGTTTTAACAGCAAGCAGATTCATACAGTTGTGTTTTAACAGCAAGCAGATGCATACAGTTGTGTTTTAGCATTCAGATTCATACAGTTGTGTTTTAACAACAAGCAGATTAATACGATGTGTTTTCTTGATGTTTCTTGACGTTGTGTTTTAACAACAAGCAGATTAATACGATGTGTTTTCTTTATGTTTCTTGACGCTGTGTTTTAACAGCATGTTCTTGGTGCCCTGCATGATTAATACCTGCGACTACGGGGTCTTTCGAACGGCTTCCGACAACTAATCCGGTGCTCTCCATCCTTTCTAAAGTTATATTCTTCCATGATTGTAGTTATTTTTGGTAGGGATTGGAGTTTTGAAGTTGTGTTTGGAGAGAGAGAGGGAAAATCGTGTGAAATTAGGGACTGTGTTTGACTGACGGTTATCTAATTGATTTAAAACACGATATATTGACAAAATTGCCCCTAGTCTTTTAAAACAATGAATTAAATAAACTAAAAAATTACAAGATTGCCATTGACTTCATCTTAACCATTAAACACACCCATTGGATGACCCAGATCGCTTCCTAGACTTTTTAGGAAAAACACACTTTCCGCAGGATCACTACTCTATATATATATATATATGTATTATGTAAGTGATCTGTTACAATTTAAGAAAAAACTTAAAATTTCATTTTTAATTATTAGAAAACTCAATTAGTAATGTATTATGTAAGTGATCTGTTACAATTTAAGAAAAAACTTAAAATTTCATTTTTAATTATTAGAAAACTCAATTAGTAATTAGTTATTTTTAAAGTAGTTGGAAAACTTAATATTATATAAATATAACTATTTATGTATTTACTAAAATTTAAACAAACATAAACGAACGTTCATGAACATAAATGAACGGTGTGTTCATGTTCGTTCCTTTAATTAAACGAACAAAAATATTTTGTTCGTGTTCGTTCGTTTATTAAATAAACGAACATAAACAAACATCTCGTCGAACAAGTTCACGAACAGTTCATGAACGTTCAGTTCGTTTACAGGCCTAGCTAGGGGGTGTGCACGATTCGGTTCGGTTTTGGGGCAAAACCAAAACCGAAATGTCGGTTTTCGGTTATTGAAAACCGTTCGGTTTTGGTTTCAGTTTTTACACCGGTTCGGTTCGGTTTTTTGGTTATTTCAGTTTTTGGAGCAAAATTATGTAAGATTCAAAAAATAAAAATAAAAATTAAGAATCTTTCATTATTTTTTACCTTTTTAATTAATAATGATCACATAAACATAACCTTCTAATCTATTTTTATGTTTCTCCAAAGTTTTTATTAAAATATTTTTTTATAATCTTTTGAAGAGTAAAATGTTAATGTTTTTATTATAAATACTTAACATTCAAGAGTAAAATAAATAATTTATATTACCATGGGTTAAACACTTAAACAATTTAAACTCAAACCTAAAAGTATATATGGATTAGGCCTACTAAACAACTTAAACTCAAATATAAAAATATATGGATTAGACCTACTATTATAACTTATCGTTTCGAGTCGGTATTTTTTGGTTATTGAAAATGGTTATCCGAAACGGAACCAAAATTTTCGGTTATTAAAAATCCGAAAACCTAACCGTCGGGTTTTGTTAAAATTCGGTTTTGGTTATTTCGGTTTTATGCTCACCCCTAATTATGACATAAAATACTCACCCAATCTAATTTATGACCTAAAAGCTATTGTAAAAAAATATAATATAAGTCAGTCGGCCAACCCGACCAGGCTGACCTGAACCTGACCCGTTTAGCTAAACGGGTTCGCAGGTTCAATCTGAAACTGACCCCTACCCGTTTAGACTAAACCTAAATCCTAGAATTTCGTATTAAGTCTGTGTCTTGTTTTCGGGTCGTATTGAAAATTCACACCCCTACACGATATTATTATTATTATTATTATTATTATTATTATTATTATTATTATTATTATTATTATTATTATTATTATCATCATCATCATCATCAGTAGTTAACAAGTGACACCTCACGGTTTAACTATTTAATGAGAGCTAGAAAAAATATTTTAATTGAATAAAATTATATATTGAGTAAATTGTCATTTTAGTCCCTGTGGTTTGGTACAAATTGTTATTTTAGTTCAAATAGTTTTTTTTCTCCTCTGGGTCCTGACTTTTTCATTTTCTTGCCATTTTGATCACATTACCTAACTCAGTCTAAAAATCTGGTTATAACCAGGGGTATTTTGGCATAACTTTTGAGTAGTGATAACCAGGGGTAGTTAAAACATAATTTATAAACATCATAATAATTTAATGACAAAAATACCCCTGATTATAACTTGGTTTTTAGAATAAGTTAGAAAATGTGATCAAAATGGCAAGAAAAAGGAAAACTCAGGGACCCAGAAGAGAAAAAAAAACTATTTACACTAAAATGACAATTTGAATAAAAACTTAAGGACTAAAATGGCAATTTACTCTTATATATTTAAATTTGTATCAAGACTTAAATAAGGGATACAAGAAACCAAAAATATATATTAAATAAGAAAACTAATAAGGAAAACACAAAGAAAAAGGAGAAAGAAAAAAGGGTACATTTGCACCAAATTGGTGTAAATCACAATTCAAAACAAACACCCTTTGCCGTTGAGCGACCTTCATCTTCTCTCTCTCTCTCTCTCTCTCTCTCTCTCTCTTCCTGTCAACACAAGCAATTCGGATCACCCCAATCACACCCTTCTTTTCTCTCCTCCATTCAAACCCTTCAATATTTCAACAAAAAGACTCCAAATTTAAACCCCACAAATCAAATTAACTTCCTTTCTTGTTCTTTTCCCATCACATTTCTTGCCATTTGCTTGAACTCCCAACAAACCAACCCCACCTTTCAAGATTCCCAAAACAACAAACCCTTTTGCCTATTCTCCAAATTTCCACCATTCTTGACCTTAATCTTGAAAATTACCAAGTGGGTATTGATAAAGATTTGATTTTTAGTGAAAAAGATCAAATCTTGGATGTGGGTAAGAGTTGATTGATTAGTGTGTTTGATGTTGGAACTGTTTTTTGGTTCCAGAAAATGGGAGGTGAAGACAAGAATGAAGGTGAGAAAAGTGGGTTTGAAGAGAGTGGTGATGAGAGAGAAAATCAGGGTAGTATGAAGAGGGTTGAAAGTGAGTCTTCTTTGTATGATGATGATGGTGAAGATGCTGAAGGTAATAAGATTGAGTTGGGTCCTCAATGTACACTCAAGGAACAGTTTGAGAAAGATAAGGTGATAAGTTTTTTTTTTTTTTTTTTTTTTGTTATTTGAGTTTGAGACTCAGTTGTTGGTTCATGATTGGTTTTTAAAGATTTTGGTTGTTGTTGTTGTTTGAGATGTGTTTAGGATGATGAGAGCTTGAGAAAATGGAAGGAACAACTTCTTGGCAATGTTGATATCAATAATGTTGGAGGTATTTTTTTAGTATTTTGGAATTTGTATTAATTGTTTGAATGTGTCAAATGGTGTAATTCATGTAGTGGAATGTGTTAAACATAAATGCATGTACAGACATGCATTTTAATAGAATTTGATCAATGAATGCTGCCAAGAATAATGTTCAAAAACATATATAGTTTTTTTTTTTTTTTTTTTTTTTTTTTTAAATAAAGAGACTTGATAGGGTTATTGATTTCTTTGTTGGGCTCTTGCTACTTCTATGGGCCTATTAGTATTTTGTAGCTTCGTTAGCCCATAGCTAAGTTGTTTTGTTGAGGCTTTGGTGTTTCCCCCCTTGGGCTATATATCTCTGGTAGAGGTGCACAAAACCCGTTTATGGGTCAACCGGGGTCGGTTTCAAAAGGGGCGGTCCAGGGGGTTTTTGGGGTTCCCAGGAACCCCCTCGGTTCGGAAAAAATGAAAAAAAAAATTAGTATAAACCTTGTATGAGTTGGAAAATTAGTGAGAAATAGTGAAAATCTACCAAAAGGAACCCCTCCCTCTGGATCCGCCACTCAAACCCATGTTCGGATCGAGTCAAATATGGTCAAGACCTGATCTATCCAAACCAGTTTAGATTAGAAATAGATTGTTAAAGTAAAATAATCTGGTTCAATTTGAAACCATTTTCAACGGATATGTTCTCAAACGGGTTTCGAAGTGGCAGATCGGTTGAGTTTCGGACTGATCCGGTTTGGTTGTGCACAACTAATCTCTGGTGGCCTAAAGTCTTTGTTCTGTTTATCTATTTTTTAATCAATAAAGTTCACCAAGATATTATGCTCTTTTTTCTTTTTCAGAATCACTGGAACCAGATGTGAAGATTCTTAGCCTTTCAATAGTCTCTCCGGGACGATCTGATATCATTCTTCCCATACCCGAAAGTGGCAAACCCGAAGGCCGTTGGTTTACTCTAAAAGAAGGTTGTCATTACAACCTCAAGTTCTCCTTTCAAGTCAGCCATAACATTGTTGCAGGCCTCAAATACACCAACAATGTCTGGAAAACCGGTGTCAGAGGTAAGTCAACGGGTCAGGTCATGTCCAGTTTCACGCATTTGGATGCATTGGTGACATTTTTTTACATTATGTTTGCAGTGTATAACATAAAGGAGATGCTTGGAACATTTAGTCCACAGCTTGAACCATACACCTATTTGACGCCTGAAGAGACCACCCCTTCTGGCTACTTCGCGAGAGGCTCGTACTCTGCTAAAAGCAGGGTAACGTTAAATTTCCAACTCAAATTTAATAGTTTGCATGCACTTTGACTTTTGAAGTCAAACCTTAGACTTTTTAAAATCAAATTATTTTTCGCTTTTTCCTTTTACCTAATCCTTGATATGATATATGTTACTCCATTTTAAACTGTATCATATAATTATATAATCATACTCCGTCATTTGTAACGCGTTTTGATTTTTAATGTCAAACTCAAGAGTCTTTTTGACCTTGTCAACCGGTTCTCTAATTTCATGTTATGTTGTTTTTGCAGTTTGTTGATGATGACAACAAGTGCTACTTGGAGATCAACTATTCTTTCGATATCCGAAAGGATTGGGCCACTGCTGAGTGATAAAAGACGAGAGTTTTTCATAGTGCAATGTTAGAAAACCTTTTAAACATGTTTCAATTACTTGGTGTGATTTCTAGGCAAATTCAATTCTTGCGTTGAAGCCATAAGCTGTTGAGCGAAATATTTTTTTTTTTTTCGTGTTTGTTTGGTCGAGTTAATCGTCAATAAAGAGGGGGATTATGGTTAGATGTTCCTAATTTTCCCTTTGTTTGAAGATTTAATTGAAGTTTCATTGTTCTTGTTTTCCCTTTTTGTATTTATGGTGTGCAATCAACAGGTATAATATATTATCACAACTATTATCAAAGTGCTAAGATGACCATTTATTTAATCTGCTATGAATATAAACTAGTATGTTTTGTGTATATATGTGTTTTCCATTTTTTTTGGTTCTTAATCTGGAATATTATATTTAAACTAAGTGCACTTTTTTTTTTTTGAAAGGTAAAACTTCATTCACAGAAAAACGATGACCCAAGCCGGGCCGCCAACACAAAACAAACTTACATATTTACAAACGACAACCAATCCTTCCACCCTACATCTTTATACCTTGATCTTTTTGAAAACCAAAAAAAACTTAAAGCCTTTATCTCGCTAACGATACTATTTATGCTAACCGAACCACTTGAAAATTTGACATTGTTCCTGGTGCGCCAAATAATCCAGCAAGAAATCATTATGATGCCATGGACCGCCTCCTTTTTCTTCTCCGATAACCCGCAGTCGATGTGATACGTAAACAAGTCACGGATCGAAAAGGCGAAAATGTTAGGGATATTACACCAATTGCTGACTCCATTCCAAACATTAACGGCGATCAAACAAGCTGTAAAGATGTGTTCAGCTGTTTCATCCGCTTCGAGACAAAAAGGACAGGCCAGATCACCAATCCACACGTTCCTTCTGCTCAATGCTGCTGCTGTTGCTACTTTGTCTTGCTCCAATCTCCAAGAATGAATATTCACTTTGGCAGGGACCCAAGGGCACCAATCCAAAACAAAACAATCTTCCTGCGTTTGATTTCCGATCAGAATCTGTTTAACCGATTTAACAGAGAATAAACCGTCCGAAGCCGGGGACCACTTCCACCGATCCTTCCCGGAAGATAACTGAACATTGTCGAGAAGGCCTGTTAACTGCTCAAGACTGGCAGCTATACCAGGTTCTGACAATTCACAGACCCAGCTCCAAGAATATCGGTCCCCGTTCCTGTTTATTTTCAACCTGTTGGCGACCGTCGTCCGTTTGTCTGCTTCTTTGCTGTAAAGATCTGGAAAAGCTAACATGAGGGGATTCTCCAAGAGCCATACGTCATGCCAAAACGCCACATCCTCTCCGTTACCAACGGAACCTCTCATAAAATACCCGAGCGGACGATCTTCCACCTTTGTTTTAATGAAGTTCTTAGCTATTTTGTTCCAAACACCGGAGAGACTTTTTTTAAAAGGAATAAACTCCCACCCCAATCTACTAGCATGAAGGGCAACGATAGCTTTTTTCCATAGGTTGTTCTCTTCCGTCTTGAACCTCCAACCCCATTTAGAAAGTAAGGACTTGTTGACCACGTCTAACTTACTTAAACCCAAACCTCCGTTTTTTTTAAGACTAGAGACCTTCTCCCATGCTACCCAATGCATCTTTTTTACTTCCCCGACGCCACCCCAAAGAAACTTCCTCATCATGGCTTCTAGATCCGTTAAGACTTTTTTAGGAGCCATATAAAGAGAAAAGTAATATGTGGAGAGATTTTCCAATACCGACTTGATTAACACCACTCTTCCACCAATCGATAAAAGGTTGGACTTCCATTTAGCGAGACGGGTGCGAAAACTTTCAATAACCGGATGCCAATTCGAGACCCTATTCATGTTAGCTCCAACTAGGCCTGTAAACGAACCGAACCGAACCAACACGAACATAGGCATGTTCGTGTTCGTTCATTTAACTTTAACCGAACACGAACATGAACACGAACACATAAGCGAACACATTTTTTTGTTCGTGTTCGTTCATTAAGAAATCGGGCATGTTCGTGTTCGTTTATGTTCGTTCGTTTAAAGCCTAAACGAACAGTTTACGAACATAAACGAACACAAACGAACACAAACGAACATAAAAAAAATTAACTGAACATATTTGAATAAACATAAATTAACATGATTGAAGAAACAAGTCTAATATATTACATTTCATCCGAAAACACATCTAAATAAGGGTTCATAGATAATTAAATATACTAATTAGTTATATTTATATAAATAGTTAGAAAACCTAATATTTATATAAATATAACTATTTATGTATTTATTAAAATTTATACGAACATAAACAAACGTTCACGAACATAAATGAACGAACATAAAAGAATGTTCATGAACATAAATGAACGAACACAAGGTGTGTTCATGTTCATTCATTTAATTAAACGAACAAATTTTTTTGTTTGTGTTCGTTCGTTTATTAAATAAACGAACATAAACGAACTTCCCGCCGAACAAGTTCATGAACAGTTCATGAACGTTCGGTTCGTTTACAGGCCTAGCTCCAACTTTGAGACCAAGGTAATTGAATGGGGGACAATCGTGCTTACATCCAATTATTCTGGCCAAATCTCCAATCTCGCTCATACCTACTCCAATGCCATAGAGAAAGGATTTGTCGATATTGATTTTGAAGCCGGAGCAAAGGTAGAAACACTGGAGAATTCTCACAACGTTATAAAGCTCATCTCTAGACCAATCACCCATGACGATAGCATCGTCCGCGTACAGGAGGTGAGCAATATCCGGCCCGTTGTTGGGAAACGAGATACCTTTAATAACCCCCGCATTCTTAGCATTAGACAGCATAGTAGAGAGCGCTTCCATCACGATCAAGAAAAGAAAAGGAGACAACAGATCTCCTTGTCTCATACCTTTTTCACATCTAAATGTGAAAGTAGGCGAGCCATTAACTAAAACCGAGGAGTTAGCCGATTTAAGAATACCCTTAATCCAAAAACACCATTTCTCATGAAAACCCATCTGTTGAAGAATATACACTACGAAGTTCCAATTCACATTGTCGTATGCCTTATCAAAATCAATTTTAAGAATGAACGCCTTCTCCTTTTTCTTTTTTTTCCACGAAATAATCCCATTAACAATGAGAGGACCGTCCAAGATGTATCTACCTTTAAGAAAAGCCGACTGATTCTCCGAAATAACCCCTTCTAGCACTAACCTTAGACGATTGGCAAGCACTTTAGAAATAACCTTGCTAATTACCCCCACCAAATTTATCGGTCTGTAGTTAACTAAAGAAACCGGGTCTTTGACTTTAGGCACTAGAGCTATAAACGAGGCTCCACTACCTAAAGCAATCTCTCATGTGTTGTGAAACCAATCAAAAATCCTCCGGAAATCATCCTTGAATAAACTCCAAAAGTGCTTAATAAACCTGAAGTTCATCAGCTCATCCCGTCCGGACCTGGGGCTTTCTCGTCTCCACAACCGAATACTGCGTCTTTAATTTCTAGCTCCAGAAACGGTTCAATCAAAACGTTTCGGTCCAGATCCGAAATCTTCTTAAAGTTTGAACAATCCAGCTCCGGTCTATTCGGCACCTCTTCTTTAAATTTGTCTCGAAAAAAAGATAAAACTTGCTTCTTAATTAAACTCGGTTTGGAGCACCAGACACCATCAATATTAAGCCCGTGTATGGTATTTGACGCTTTCCTATTGTTTATCAACGCGTGAAAAAATTTTGAGTTCTCATCACCGTCTATGGCCCATCTCAACCGAGATCTTTGCTTAAGGTCCGCATTTTTCTGTAATCCACTTCCTTCACAATTTTTTTATTCTCCGCTATAATCCACTCCTCTTCTTCCGTAAGATCCCTATTTTCCATGTCTTTTTCCAGAGCCTCTAATTCCTCCAACGCCGAATTCACACTCTCCTTTTCTTTAGACAAGAACTCGTCTCTCCACACTTTAAAACGAGCTCTTATATGGGCAAATTTGGATGTAAGACTGACGTCCGGAGGCTCACACAACTCAAAGCTCTCCACGGCCTCCTTAACAGCTTCTTCATAGCCCGGTTGACCAATCCAAGAACTAAACACCCGAAACGGTCGGGGGCCAAAATTAAGATCAACTACCTCCAATATGATAGGGCAATGGTCCGAGTGTCTGCCAGGAAGCACCCGCACACAAGACTGAGGCCACCCATTAAAAAATTCAGAACAGACCAGAAAACGATCCAATTTACTGAGTTTCCTACCATTATCTCTGATGCAAGTAAATTTCCGACCTTGCAAAGGAAATTCTAACAGCCCATTATCATAGATAAATTTGTTGAAGTTTTCTGCACAAACGGCTTTAAACTTCAAACGTTTCCTTTCTTCCGAGGAACGAACAGCATTGAAATCCCCCGCTAACACCCATTTACCATCGAATGCACCAATCTGATTAGAAATGTCCTCCCATAATTGACGCTTAGCCACAACACTTTGAGGGGCGTAAATGTTCATGAGATTAAGCGGAATTCCACTCCCAGTTAATAACCCTCTAATAATCAGGAAACACCTGCTTTGAACAGTATTGACAACTTTAAAAATACTAGGGTCCCACATCCAAATTAACCCTCCAGACATGCCCACCGAAGCCGCATATGATAGTTCGAAATTATTATTCCCCCAAAAACCCACCAGATCTGCTTTCGATACCGACTCCACTTTAGATTCTTGGAGAGCAACCGCCCTAATTTTGTTAGAAAGTCTTAATTCTTTTACCCAATTCGCTTTAACTCCCCCATTTAAACCTCTGATGTTTAAGGACATAATATTCATTGGGGAACATTGTACATACCTTCTCCTCTGATCGCTTTGGAAACAAGATCATCATGATTTTCCAGATTAACTCCAATAAGTTTCCCAATTCTTAGGGTTGCTTCGACCTCATCTGAATCCTGCTCGTCGAAGGTGTCGACTATCACCTCCACTTCTTCAACTGCAACTGGGGATACCTCCACTTCCGGAACTTCGTCAACATTAAAACTCCCATCAGTTACTACCTGTTGACCCCTATTGACCACTGAGTCTTGATCCTGACTCCTCTCCCCAGAATCGCCCATACCTCTATCTTGGTTTGAAAAAACGGACTTGTCTCTAATGTCGACATTCAGGTCAAAGTTAAATTCCCCTGAGTCCCTCGGCCTCTTCCTGGGTCTTTCCTCCGATGCTGGGCTGGACCTTCTTCCTTGTCTTGAGTTAAAAGACTTGGGCCTTCTATTGGACCTATCTTTTTTGGGCCTGTCTGAATTGTCAACTGACTTAAAATAAATAATACCATTCATATTTAAGTTGTCATCTTTAGATAAAATAGGGGACCCACGCGAATGAAAAGGTGGCTCATTAATGGTAGGCATAGAATCTGAAACAACCTTTCCCATAAAGTTTACGTTTGGCTCAGTATGAATAATAGGATCCCCACGCGCGACCTCGTTCTCTTCACCCGACCTTTCGTTTTCTATTCCCATCGCTTGGTTTTCCTTCTCTTTCCCAAGAAAACTGTTAGCATGCCAGGGGTTACCGGAAGAGAGATTCTCCGGCGGCGTCGAAACGTCGGTTTGGCAAGGCACTCTTCCAACAGAATTTGGGTACCAGTTTCTCATATCTTCCTCAATCCATACTCTAAACTGTTTTTCCTTCCATCTTAATGTAACATAATTGTGAATTCTCGTACCGTCTCCGACCCGTAACCCTATCCAGCTTACCGATAAATCTTGATCCTTTGGCTCTAGCTGGGATCCGTGGACAATCTTGCCGAAATGTTCCGCGATGTTGTTGAGAACATCGTTGTCCGCAAGGTGAATGGGGACACCAAGAATTCTGACCCAGGCAAGGCGTTCGAAGGGGAGGGATTGACAGTTCCAAACGTCGAGGCTCGCGAACCAGTCCTTCCAAACATTGTGGTCCAGCAGAAAGGTGTTGCAACTATCTTCGTTTTCAAACCTCAGAAGCATTGAAAGGCCACCCAGATAAATTAACGTTACTCCCATAACTCTGCATTCCGACATCATCGTGTTTAAGTTCCTTAAAATCCGAAGGTCCTTACATCTCCCGATTAAGGCTAGACCAATCAAATCATTAAACGCTGACGTCTCATTCGATATATCGATGCAATGTTTCGTATTCGAGACCGTAACAACGTCAATGGATGAAGAACCATGCACCTTAATGACGGGGGCATGGGGATTAGGATCGTCGTAGAACAGATCCTTGAAGAGCTTACCGTTTCCTTGATTGACGAAAGCATTACCATGAGGTTTCTTCTCCTGACGAGCGTCCTTACCAGCCTTACCCACCTTATCATAGTTACCAACCTTCTTTCCAGTGACTCCTTCGTTTTCCTTAGCGAACCTAGCGAGGTTAGCTATGAGCTTGAATCCTCCCATCTTAGTACCATTAAGCGCTCTTTCCATTTCCTTGACATCAGCCACGTTTTTGAACTTCACAAAGCCAAACCTTCTTCCTTCCTTGTCTTTTTTCCTCGCAATATAGACTCCCGAAACTTCTCCGAAAACCTTGACGAAATCGGCCACGTCCCAAGTATTACAGCCGAACGGGAGATTAGTAACATAAAACTTAGTAATTCCTCCTTCTCGAATCCGGAAATCTGCCTTCTCGTAGTTCTTGTTTTTTTTCTTCGTCAGAACGTCGTTCCACCTCTCTCCTTCGTCCCCCACGTCCATTGATGAAGAACGAGATCTAAGACTAGTGCAAGGAGCGAATGGATGAGAAAGAAAACTAATTAGAATGAACGGACTACTCTAGATAGCTCCAACGAACTGATCGAAATGTCCCCGCATGCTAATCGGAATTAATCCTGCATCGTCGAGCAGCCTCACCACTATCTTAGAGAGAGAAAGAGAGAGAAACTTAAATGGTAATTTGGGTTAATGAACGGTTTTGGTTAAGTGCACTTTATATATAGTATTATATTAAGAGTATCTTAGAGACCAACCAGTCAGTGAGGTAGTTGACACAAGATTTAATTTTGCACCTTTTCTGATTTGCATGTTCTATTGTTCTTAGGGTGAGAGGGGCACTCCCCTAAGAGGGGAGTCCCCTCTCTTACACACCACAAATCCTCGTGTGCCACGTCAACTCCCCTCTTAAACTCCCCTAACACCCCATTTTGATGGCGGCACTCCCCTCTTAGGTGACTTGGTTTTTATTTTAAAAAAAAAATCAAAAAGAAAAGTTTTGATTGGTCCACTCATCCTCTCTCCTCCCTCTCTCCTCCCCCTCTCTTCGGTAACTTCCCACCGCTTTCCTCCCTCTCTCTACCTCACCGCCTTGATGGCGGTGTCTCCCCTAATCGGCAAGAGGGGTCCCCGAAGGAAGTCCCCGCAGGCGCCCCCCACACCCTTAACGAAAGTATTAACTAAACCTTATGATTCATTAATTATGTTTTCAACCCCAAACTTCAATGCATTTGCACGTGCCTACTATTTAATCATATTATTTTAATACTTAATTACCTTCCTAATTATTTTAACTAGTCTGATTCCCCCACGCTTTGCGGCGGGAATTCAGTCGATATCAGTTCGGTTTGTTACGATATCAGCACTTGCTACAATACGCGGAAAGGAAAACACTACATTCATCGAAAACAATAAAAACGAATATCGATATCAGTACCAATGTTGTTAAGTTGATATCAGTCCGATTATTTTGTATTCTATGTTTATCTTATTTTAACATTGCGATATATATCTTTTTTTAAATGGATATTGTGTTGGTATCGTACCAGACCAAATCGAAACCGATTGAACAACATCTGTAACGATACCAGTATTTATATATTGTTTTTGCTTTCGTTAAACTGACACTGTATCACTAACATATTGTATCAAACTGAACCAAACAATATCAGTATCGATATGCATTAATATTTATGTTTTCTTTTGATAACGGATACTTTGATCGTATCATAAAAGCTATATTAGAAAAAAATATATGTTTAAAATCAATTAAAGTAATAAAACAATAAAAAAAATGAATACTTAGAAATATTGAAAAAAAAAACTCTTAAACTACTCTTCATCCACACTTTATATTAACATGTATAATTGCTCGTATAAAATGTGTTGATTAAATGGCGGAAGAAATTACGTAGGGCTGGCCCTAAGATTTTATGTACCATGTTCGAGCTCAAAAAAACGTGCCCTTAGGCCTTAACGAAATTGGGTATTGGGCTCATTAAAGGTTTAAACCTAATGGCAATATGGTAATAACTAATCTAAACCATAAAAATAGTTTTGTAAGTGGGTCAATGTTGGTGTGTGTATGAGTATACCCTATTAATTTATTTATTTTTACAATTACATATCGGATATTTTTTTAAATAACGTGACCTTCGAAGTATCGGGCCCTGGCCGGTGGTCCTCCCCGCCCACCCTAAGGCCGGCCATGAAATTACGTATACTAATTAGTAAAACCATGGTTGTAGAAATCGCTAGTTGCTAGTCGGCCGGTGGGGTGGGGACTAGCGAATAATCGGGATTAACCGGGGCTTAATCGGATATAATCGGGGTTAATTATAATTAATCAGAAATTAATCGAGATTAATCAATGATTAATCAGAGATTAATCAGTGTCTAGTCGGGATTTTTACAACCATGAGTAAAACATAGATGAGGGTTTGAAGGATAATGTATAAAACAAGTTAAAAAAGGGACTATTTTAAAACATGGTGAAACTTTAGTGGCCAACTCGACAGGTTAGATGAAGATGATGTGTTAGAAATATAAATGAACTTTTCCAAAAAGAATAATTAAAATACGAATATTTAAGAGATCATCTACAAGAGATTGAATTTTGTATGAAGTGTACAATAAAATCATGAATACATATTTGTTTTGTTTAATTTAAGGAGCGAATGGTATGATGGTCTTTTTTCCTTTTTAACTAGTTTTCTCCTTGATTTTTAAAAGGCTATAACTTTTTCATATGTTAATATTTTAAAAAAATTATATCGTATTAACGATCATTTCATTCTCTTTAATTCGAGCAACCTATTGTTATAATGTTCTTAAAAATAATTTACAGGACTTTAAATATCCATTACGTGATTACGTGATTTTGAATACTCAGTACCCATTACGTGATTTTGAATACCACGTACATGACTACGTGATTTTTAATACCCTTTACGTGATTTTTGAATACCTTTTACGTGATTACACATTCAACATAAATCATTATGCATTCAATGTAAATTCATTACGTGATTACACATTCAATATGATTTGTTATAATAAATATTAATACAATTATGTTTATTACGTGATTACACATTCAATAATAAGAACTTGATTGTTTATGCTTTATTATGTGGTTAAATCTCTAATATACGACATTATGTTGTTATTATAGGTTGGTTTGGCTAATGTTATGTATATAATTTATCCTTAATACGTGATTATACTTGAAATATTATGTATTCCATATGAAATATTATGTAATACGTGTTTTGTTTTTTTTACGTAATCACTCAGTAGGGTTTCACATAAATATTATAATGAAATCACGTAATCAATAAATGAGTATTTAAAATCATGTAGTCATGTAATAATATATAGCCAACTATTGTTACGTAATTACGTAATCACTTACTAGGGTTTCACATAAAATACTATAATGAAATCAAGTAATCACGTAACGGTTATTCAAAATCACGTAGTCACTTACTGAGTATTTAAAATCACGTAATGTGTATTCAAAATCCTGCAAAATTTTTTAAAGGAAAATATAGCAATATGTTGCTCGAATTAAAGAGAATGAAATGCTCGTAAATACGGCGTAATTTTTATAAAAAAATATTAACGTATGAAAAAGTTATAGTCGTTTGAAAATCAAGGGGAAGTGGGTTTATGAGTCAACAATATTCGATTTTCCTATTTTACCCTTTTCCCACTTGTTTCCCTTGTTTTTAGTTATGTGAATTCTATATTTGGGAACCACTTAATCTCAACCATTGATCTTGCAAATTAAGGGCCAAACTTGTCTCTTACACTTTGTACAATTTTTTTCTCTTGTACAATAACCTTTCTCTTATTAAGTAATGAGTTAAGTTCACGTACAAACAGCCTTATCGTACAAAACGTATGAAAGGCATGAAAAAGCAAAAAAAAAAAAAACGGTGCCATTTTCGTAATTATTTGCTCGTAGGGTAATTATCAACATTACTATACAAATGACCTTGTAGGGTAATTTTGATACACTTGTAGAGTAATTATGATACTCTACAAGATCAAAATTACCCTACAAGAACATTTTACAAAATTACCCTACAAGATCAAAATTACCCTACAAGAACATTTTACAAAATTACCCTATAAGATCAAAATTACTCTACAAGATCATTTGTAGGGTAATTTTGATAATTACTCTACGAGTAAATAATTACGAAAATGTCACCTCGTTTTTTTATCTTTTCACCCTATTTGTATGATTTGTATAATAAGGGTATCCGTATTTGATCTTTTGTCATTAAGTAATATATATGTGGACATGTAATCATAAACAAATCTTTCTTACCCATTACACATTTTTGTATAAATCATAAATGTGTAACATTATATAAGAACGACTTTTGTATAAATCATAAATGTCTAACAATATATAAGAACCGGGCGGATGTATAATATGCCTTGGGGCCCTTGTAATTTTTGTTTCTAGTGTTTTACGTGACTGGAATTTTCAAGCGCACTCCATAAAATTTTGCAATCGCCCCCTTAAACTCATCAGATCTACATGATAACGTGAAGGAGACAGGTTAACGGGAAGACAAAGTCTAATCTTGAGCAGAGAACGTATAACAACCCTTCTAAAATAATCCGACACTCTAAAAATAATTAGAATGTCCCAATATGACCTAAAATACACACCGAATACGAAAACGGGCCCCGAATACCTTTATTTTTATTAAAATAAAATAAAAACAATTTTTATTTGTTCCTGGCGGGCCGCGAAGAGCACCCCTTGGTCTTACGCGTGCCGCGACAGCTAGTCACCAGGGCCGCACCCTGAGGTGCCACGTGGCATAACGCGTATGGAAGCTATGGGTCGAGTCAGCCAAGCTAGGGCCTACCCTAGTTGGCATCGCGTGCCGCGAAGCCCCTTACTGATCCTTACGCGGGCCGCGACAGGGTGGTCGATCAGCCCTATAAAAGGGGCCCTCAGCCTTCAGTTTTCGTCGTTCATTTTCTCGATCTCTATCTCAATATTCTGCATAGCAAATGTAATTTTCGGGTATTATACCCTCCTAAAAAACGAAGTTCTGCCTCGTTGTAAGTATCATAACCCAGGTTACGTATTAGATACGCTGCCCGATTGATCCAGGGTTCCGTAACGGTTGTCGAGGTTCTGCCCGACATAGTCATTGGAATGCCGTCTCGGGGAGGGTATTACTAATGTAAATATTGGGTTATTATACTAACGCGTGTGCATTTGTGTAATTTATAGATAATTACTAGGAAATTCTTAAAAAAAACTAAGACAGCAATGTGAGTAATCTCCTTTTTGTAAACTGTTTTTACAAAACCTTAAATATTTTACAATGTGATTAAGCAGTGATTGAGTCTTTGTAATTCTTCAATTAATGCCGGTATGTTGGGGTTTTGTATACAAAATGTGGAACACGTTACCATTGGACAAAGAGTTAGCCAATGGGTAATATGACCCACCAGTCAGGATTGACAATACTGAATGAGTAATTGTGTAGATGTAAACATTGTAATCACTCTCAATACTGTTAAAAGATAAAACTCTTCTTGATTAAATTGGGGTTCACTCATCAGTATTTACCACTGACAAAAATGTTTTTAAACGCGTTTTAGGTAAAAAAAAATGTGAAAGCCAACTAGAAGCCAGTTGGACAGCACTGAAGGCTTGGAAAAGTGGCTATAAAAGTTACCTAAATAAAAAAGATGTTTTATTTCAATAAAATGGGGTTTATCCCTATAAATCAGTTTATAATGAAAACTTGGGTTTTATCCCAATATACTTATTTATATAAAATGTGATGTTTTACTCTGATAAAATATTTCCTAACTACGGTCCTGATGTAATTTCCGCTGCCAAATTGATAAACACCGATACCACCAAAACTGATTCTCGCGGCCGCCCGTTCCCGGGACAGATAGGGGGCGGGGGTTGCGACAGAACGAGATGGAAGCAATCTCTGACGGCTCAGTTTGAAAGAAGAATGGAAGACGTGTTCTGTAAAAACTAATTTCCTTTTAGGTCAACTATAGTATTAACCAAATATGGTGGGCTCTAACTAGGCCACCACGGTTCACTTTTAATTTTGTGTAGTAACTGATGTGTGTCGGTGTGAATATATTTTTAGTTATATTTTAAGCCCTTTTTAACACTTTAGTCAAGTTTTAAATTTATAAAACACGATATTCTACTAACACTAAACACACATATGGGCAAGTGCACCCATTGTGAGCGTAGTATAGTGTTGGTAAGATACCGAGGTCGTCCAAAGACACAAGAGCTTTTAATACCGGTTTATCCTCAACGTCTAATCAAATCGAAAGTTTAGAAAAGGTTTTAAACATGAAACTGAAAACTAAAAATGCTGAAAATAAAAATAATAATAAAAATAAAACAGATAGACAAATGAATCACTTGGATCCGACTCGCCTTTAGCGTAACCTTTGATGATTTCCGCACTTTTGCACTTTTTAAGAGATTATCTTAGTTATAGTAGTAGGCCCCTGTTTTGAAGGTGACGTTACCCTCAACCTAGTAGTTTGAGTCAGCAAGGATACAATCCTAAAGGATCGGAATATTGAAAGATAATTAATTAAGTTATTAATGCGTAATGTGGTAGGCCCCTCTTTTGAAGGTGACGTTACCCTCGGCTAAGTGGTTTGAGTCAGCAGGGATACAATCCCAAGTAGCTGGGTTAATGTATTAATAGTAGTTTACATATGAGGGGATCAAGCCATTCGCACCCCCGCCATCCAATACCAGTGGGTATTCAAAGAGGTCCTAGTAAGCTTGACCCAGGTCCTTGCAGGATCTATATACTGAACAAGGCAAGAACCTTACCAAACCATTCCCTTAACCCCCGACCAGGTAGCCAACATATCTCTATATCGACCGTAGAGATATGAATGGTGTAAATCTTTTATTTTATATAGACAGTAAAATAATTCCAAGACACCACGGACAAATGATAAGGAAGTTTCGCCTTCAACATAAGAAACTAGTTATTAAAGTCATTAATACAAAACCAAATAAAAAGTGCGAAAAGATTAAAAATCAAAAGTATTACACTAAATGCTTGTCTTCACCAAGTGATGTAAGAGACTTAGGCAAACATGGCCTTTGATTGTCAAGAACTCTTACTATCAATCTTAGATCCCGAGACTACTACACACACTCTATGATGGATGATGGATGATGGATGATGGTGGTGGATGTGGGTTGTAGTGGTGGTGGAGTGTGGGTGAAGTGGGAGAGAGGTGGTTTGCCAAGGGATGCCTTTGAAGTGAACCAAGCACCTCTATTTATAGCCTGCACAGAAGCCCGGACACGGCCCCGTGTCCATCCTTCTTCTCTTTCTTCATTAATTGCAATTTGTCTGTATTAGCTCCACACGCCCCCGTGTCCGCTGGGCACGGCCCCGTGTGCAGAAGCGTGTCTGTACTATCAAGATTTTCTTGGATTATACTAATCTTAGCGTTGACCACGGCCCGTGTCGAGCTGGGCACGCCCCCGTGTCAGGAATAGAAGCTTCTATAGCTTTGTCCTTTCTGCAGACAACTGGCCACGCCCCCGTGTCCGCTGGGCACGGGGCCGTGGTCAGCCTTCTGTTCTCTTGTTTTTGCTTGGGAAGATGTTGTCGAGGGGTCGGGCATGCCACGTTTATTCCTTTTCTTGTAATTATGTTAGATTTTGCTGCATATTTATCCCTTTTGTTCATTTATGCTCATTTAATCCTGAAAATACAAAAGGAAGACAAAAGCACACTTTTCCAATATTAGTACTAAAAAAGGGTTAGTTTCATGCCTCATTTGATGTAATTTATATGTTGCATTTTACACACATCAAATACCCCCACACTTGAATATTTGTTTGTCCTCAAGCAAAACTCTTTATAATGTGGCTTACACTCCCAAATGGAATGGGTAGAAGAGAAGTTTTGGGCTTAACTTGAGTGTCGGGAATCCAAGATCTTTATTAGGCTTTATTTTTATGTTATTTACAATCCTATTCGTTATGATTTATTTGGAACATTTCATAAGAGAAATTACTTATTTGGGCATAACATGCCTCTTTAAAATTCCATTTATATACAAATTCACATACCTCACGGGAGATCACTCAACACTCGGCCGAAGATGTATTTTTGTGAAACACTCGAGACCGGCATGGAACTTACTTCTACCATATGCTTGCCAAGCAATCAATCCTCCTCCTTTTTAACTATACACCTTTGTAAATATCAAGAGGACTTGGGGAAGGGTTAGGATTGGGTTAAAGGTAGGTGGTTTTGGGGTTAGTGGTTAGTAAAAAGGGCGAAAAACGTAAAAAGCGTCAGTCGTCGTAAAACTTTTTGTTTTTGTGACTTTTATTCAAACTAAACATTTTCAAACAAAGTTTCTTTGAGGAACTTGTTTGTTTATTGCTAGACTTCATTTTTTTATAAGGAATGTCACATGAAAACCGAACCTTTTACTAAAATAAAGGGTTAAAAATAAAAAGGGTTTTGGTGGTTAAAGGGTGTTTGTTTTGTGGGTTTAGAAACGAAAAGGTTTAGGCTCAAAGGGGTTAACTAGGGGGATTTTGGGTAGGTGATAAAAAAATGAAAAATAATGGTGTAGAAAAGAAAAAGGGTTAGTCCTAATGCCCCCATCATTTACTTACTTGGATTTAAGTTGGTAAGGACCGGGAATGTATCGTCATGGCAAGTTCTAGAGTCGTAAGAAACCAAGCGGCTATTCACAAAAGAAACGAAAAATGAGCATTTAATTTAAAGATGTATGCTTTTATGCTCAATAAAGGCTCAAAACTCTCTTTTTGTGGGAATGAGTTCAAGTATATATAATCAAATTTTAACTAGATTTGTCATGTCGTTTCATAATTTTCTTATGTTGGTTCTTTTTATCACGACGCTATCGGTTGTAAATTTATAAAAATATAACTTTTTTAGAACTTGTTATTCCCAAATTAAAACAAGACAAGTAAAAAAATGAAAAGTTTTTGAAAAAAAAAATTGGGGTGATTAGCGGTTCCAATAGAGTTTTGTGTGAGGCTTGTTATTAGGACTTGCAAGATTCAAGGTTTTAGCACCCCCCCACACTTAAATTACACATTGTCCTCAATGTGTCCCAAAAATAAGTTTTTAAGTTGATTGAATGTGTAAAAAGGTGTTAAAAACAAGGTTTTGGTGTTACTGGGTATCTGGACACGGCCCCGTGTCGGATGAGCACGGCCCCGTGGTCAGACTGACAGTAACGAAAACTTACAGAAGGTGGACAAATGGGCGTGTCTGGTGGACACGACCCCGTGTTGGGAAAAAAATAAACAAACAGCAGGTACTGGGCGGTGGACACGGGGGCGTGCCGGCTGGGCACGGCTCCGTGTGGACAATCTGCAATCTTTGAAAACAGGTTTTGTCTTTCGGTTCTGGTTTCCAGGCTTATGTAGCACACTAATACTTAGTGCTCCCAAGCCTCCTAGGTACCAGTTTTACTTAAAAATACCACACCACACAAAATAACAAACATCCTACCTTACCATAATTCAACATCCACAACACAAACTAAAAAAAATGCAGGAAAGTAAAAGAGTTACAGAAAGTAAATTGTTCAACAAGTGGCACACATGCCATGAAATTGTTTGCTAGAGAAAAAGGGGGTTAACCTGTTACAACCTTCAACCATGTCATGCCTCCACAACCATCTCAATCCTTATCCTCATCCTCGTCATCTCCTCTTTGGCCTGCCATGTACTCCCGGATGTTGCTGATGCCATCATGTATGTCGGAGATGTCCTTTCTATAACTCTGACCCGGGTGTACGTGTTGCTTGCGATATTGTAGGTGTTGCGGGTGCACATGAGGTTGTCCAGCAAAAGATCATGTAAACTTTGAAAATTAGGAAAACCACCTCCTTGAGAGGAGGATTGGCCCGGATCACCATGAGGCTGATACTGGTGCTGGGGAAGAGGACAGATTTGTGGAGCGTGAAGGACGAGAGCTTCTTGTGGGTTCCACACATGCCCTTGAACTGTCTGAAATCTGACCGTCCCGTCATCTGCTTCCTTGATTAAATTCATGGAGCGACATATGACAAGGTCCACTTTTCCCGATCATGGGCCCTTTTGAAAGGACCTTGGCATCCTTTGCACAAAATGCTTGAAGAGGCGGTAGATCCATCCTCCAAAAAGGATAGGAGTCGGGGGAGTGGCAAGTTGGTTCAAGTGCATGTTGCGAAGTAGTAGGTGTGGAACATCGAGGTTTATACGGTTGTGAATGCAATGGAGGACTATCAGATCACGCAAACCTACAACACCACCACTGTCATGTCTCTGGCAGAGGGAGTAGCTGAGGACCCTGTGGATGTAGCGGTAGAGAGGGTCCCGCACCTGTGTGCTCTTGGTCTGGCTCAGGTTATAGTGTCCTTCCCCAATCTGAGCCCATGCTGCTTGGCGTTGATCTTGTGGGAGTTCGCGAAGACCACCAGTGTTCTCCTCCTCTCCAGCATCCTCTTCCGCATACAACCCGATGATTGCCCCAAATTGTGCAATTGAAATTGTATTACCGATTTATAATCATCATTCATTAAAATTTTGTGTGTACACATGGAAGGACTTATTCCTTTAATATCTACAAGCTTCCAAGCGATCGCGTTTTTGTGTTTTTTCAAAAGTGTGATTAATTTTTCTTTTTCTATACTAGTTAATTTTGACGAAACAATTACAGGTGATTTACCATCTTTGTCGAGAAAAGCATATTCCAAACCTTTCGGAAGTTCCTTGAGCTCAAAAGGTGGGTCTTTAGGAGACTCCTTATTTGGTTGCTCATTTAGGTCAAGAACCAAAAAGGTTCGTTCTATGGCGACCTCTTCTTCAACAAAGTGGTCAATTTCTTCTCTTGTATCGGGTGGTTCATCTTCATCTTCAATTAGGAGGTCATTATTGCAGAATGGATATTTCATTGAACGCTCAAGATCGACACTTTTTTTGAACGCCCCTAATTGAATGCGTAGATTGTTATACTTCCGATTTTTCAAAGCTTCGTGGGTCTTTATAAAAGGTCGTCCCAACACTAGTGGAGCGTCATCAAGGATGACGAAGTCGGTTGGGATTACCATTTGATTGGTTTGGACCAACACATCTTCAACTATCCCTATTGATTTTACTGTTTTCCGATTAGATAGAAAAATGGGTATTTGAAGTGCAGAAAAATCACTAATACTTAATTTTTCGAAAATGTAGTTCGGCATTATATTAACACAAAGATCTTTATCAATTGTAATATTACTAATAAAGGAATTTTGAAAGAAACATGGAACCGGTGTAGTGTTAATTTCAAATGGATCTTCTTTTATTAGTGTAGTTTGATCATTTGTTAACTTAATGCTTACCGTTTCGTCAATTTTAGTGTTAGTGTTTAACTCTTTTAAAAACTTAGCATGAGTGGGTACTAAACAATGATTTTCGAAAGAAGGTGACAAGAGATTAATTTCTTTAAAATTAGACTTGTAACACCCCGTGTTTCGAAAGTCAAGGTCAAAGTCAAGGATTGAAGTCAAAGGAAGAAAAGATTTCTAATTGCGATCTGTCTCTCCTTGCTCAATTCCTGTTTTGACTTCTTTGACTTCTAGTTAGTCTATTTTGTGCTTTACGTTAGTTGTATTATGTGGAGTACTTATTAATAATCGAGGTTTATTTGATGGTTATCGCATATTTGATCGCTTTATCGCTTATCGCACTCACAACTCGAAATTTGCATTTTGGTTATTGTTTATACGTGTGTGTGCCTTTTTGTGTGTTACTTGTGCATGTTTATTTATGTTTATGTGTGATGTTAATCGAAACGCAATCGAAACTCAATCGCAATCGATCCGCAAACGCTAAACGCAAGTGAAATAGGATGATAGTATGTTAGATATAGTAGTTGGGATTAAAAGTAATTTGAATAGGAAACTCTACCGCATCACGACGCTCAACACACGAATCGAAACGGCAAAACTAGTCGCGCCGAACACTCGAACTAACTGGCCAATCGACCAAGTGACCAACCGATCGATCAGCTGCCCGATGGAGCTACCGCTCGATCGATCAGCCAGTCGACTAGGCTGTCATCCGATCGAACCACCCTTCCACTTCAGGAAACCTTATAAATACCCCCTGTCACCGTCACACTTTCCACTTTTTCTCTCTGACGTCCGACCAGAGCTTCAACCTCACTTTTCTTCGATTTTCTCATGATTCCGGTAAGATCTCTACCTAATCTTTGTACTTCTATGATCAGCACTTGATTCTACGCCTATCTATCTTTTGAATCTTAACTTTTAACCGTGAAATCACTAGATTTGAGGTGTTCTAGGATGATGTCATCATGGTGATCTTGAGAACTCCATGTTTTGGCCTCAATCCACCGAGAACAACTTAGATCTAACGGATTTCCACATAAACAAACAAAGATCTTGCATAGATCTAGACTTAATCATGGTGAGAAAGGATTGAAAGATGGTTTTTAACTTTCTTTCAACTCTTTTACACTCAATGAACTCAAAACCGATAGAATCAGAGCTTGTACCGACTTTCTACTCATTCTTGTGGTTGTGTTTGTTCAAGATCTGGATTCCATCCACGAGATTATCGATTTCGGGTTAAACATGGAACACCATCTCGAACAGTTAACGGGTTGAATTTTGGTGATTCCTGTCCGATCAGGTTACCAAGTATTGATGAGGTTCCTGTTGCTTAACACGATATCAAAACATCTCGATAAAACGACAAAACAACCAAGTGTAAGACGATCAGAACGACCAGGACGGAATGCCGTCCGATCGGATTGTCACCCGAACGGGTTGTCACCCGAACGACTTGCACCTTGGCCCCACAATCAACTTTATTTTCAAACCTCTGAAGGATGAACACTGAACGAAGTACTAACCGATGGGATTACCACCCGATCGGACTACCACTCAACCATGTAATGTTCAGACTTCAACACTTAAACAATTTTCAACATGTTCAATGCACAAGGGTTGCCATCCGATCGGATTGTCATCCGAACGAGTGACAAACTGCGGTGAACTTGTTCTCGCTAGAGTGTCCAACCAAACGGGTTGTTGTCCGATCGAATGGCCATTCGATCGACCGGCCTAAAAGGTAGTGATACTTTTATATTCTCTTAATGCTACAACGAAAACTTCAAAAGTCAAGCCATCATACACAAACACATCCTTCTCAAAGGAGGAAACAATCCACTCGAAAGGTCACCCGATCGGATGACCATCCGAGCGGACTGTCACTCGAACGACCAACTGTCCGATCGGACTACCATCCGATCGAACTACTTTCCGACCCACTTACACTTTGCATCGTTTTATGCGTCGCTTATCGTTATGCTATCGTTCTGATCAGGCTAATCATACTCTCTAGCGGTCCCTTCAATCCACCAACCGCTGTGAGTATACTCGATCCCTTTTTGCTTTACGCACTTTTGGGTGTTACATACGTTACTTATTCTAAATCACATCGAACACACTACGCAATACTTTTAACGCTAACCGTTACCGCATGTTATACGTGACTTAATGAATGCTTGTTTTTTATGTTTATACACGGATTGCTGTCTACCTGCCTTAGCAATGATAGTACTATAGTTTGGACTCAGCACCTATTCACTCAGGGGTTGTTAAGGACAATTAGTTACATGGCTCACAGCGGTGAGTGTGTATCGCGAACTGCCTTGGGCAGTCAACCCGCAGTCATTGGTATCGATAGTTTCATGTCGATAACTAACATGCCTCATTTCACTCTGTGTACATGCTAGTTATGCGTAATCAATTTCAAACTCTATTATACTTATTAAACTTGTATGCTCACCTTTACACTATGTGTATTGACTTTTACTTTAACGTATGTGACAGGTGCTTAGGATGCTTATTTGCTTACTTTGCTGTGAAATCGAGGCTAGGAAAGACCTAGGTCAACAATAAACAATTGTCTGTAACAAGAATCTGAGTTGTCGGAACAGAACAATTTGACTAGATCTTTTCTGTAATAATTGTATTATCATTTATGACATGGTATGGGACGTGTTGCTTTAAATATTCGGTAAATATAGTTGTTATGGAAACTTCTGGACAATCTGTTTCGCTCAGTGCCGCGCCCCGATGATTCCGCAATCGGTTGGGGTGTGACAGATTGGTATCAGAATCATAACTATAGGGAATTAGGCAAGACTCGACCTAGTCCAGGTCGATGTCTTAGAAACGACCTAGTCTATAGTTAAGTACCAACAGACCGACTTGTGCATACCCTTAGGGGTATTGTACGAACTTATTTGCTATATCTCGCTATTTCTCGCGCACGCTACACTATCACTACACTCTATTATTTCAAAATGAATGGGTAATTAGGTCGAGATTAGGTGTGAAAGCCGCAAACTCTCGATTAAATTGCTTGTTCAACCTGCATTTTATCTATAAACACAAGAATTTTCGTTGAATCAGGAGTGAAATCCATACTTTAACGCAGATATTTGTCGCTATCTTATCAAAGCAGGAACGAAGTTGTTAAGTCAGGGGTGAAACCCTAATCTTGACGACTTGTTCTGACCTTTACTTGATTTTACGAAACTCTCACCAAAGCCTCGACGGACTCCAACGACTTTAAGTCACGATATGACTGGAAGGATGCGTGTCGTTCGCCCAGATTCGAGGCGAGAGCACAGCCCCGAAGGCCAAAGTGTGTACGAAAAGTCCTTGTGAATAGTCGAGTCACTTTGGTTAGTCGACGTCTATATAGCCGCAGACAATCCATTTCTTGATTTTTATGTGTTTCGATTTTGAGCTCGCTACTGCCGACTTTGATACTTGCCATTTTGTGAATTTTTATGTGTTTTATGTGCTTTTATCTGTTTATGTGTTACGATTTTTTGGCGATTTATTCGCTTTTCGTGTTCGCTTTGATCGACACACACAACTCGCACTGCACCTTTATATCAAAATGCTACCAAATCGCTAATTATGGACGACCTTATGCTGGGTTATACGCTTATACTATACTACTCGCTATATTATTTGCGATCGCTATTCTCGAACGCTCGCAAACTCGGAATGATAGGTTTCTGTATTCTAACTGCCTCTTGTGATTACATGCTTCTGTGACTCTGTGTCTTGGTGCCTTACGTGCTTATGTGCTTATGTGAAACTGTGATTATGTGCCTATGTGACTATGTGATTGAATGTGTTCCTGAGCTTTAATAGTATTAGGCGTGTGAGGTGAGATTCGATTTGGTTGCAATTGAGCCCTATGGCGATGTCTATTGCAGGCAATGTCGTCATCTGGACCTTCATCTGGACCCCGTCACCCACGACTTACTCGACAGGAACAGAGGGACAAACGCCTCGCTACCATGGTCGCTAAGCAAGTGGCAAAGACCGTTCCTCAGATCGTGAGTGAACTGTACGAGAACATGAGAAAATCGTCCGAAGAATCCAGGACCGAAGCTCCCAAGGTTACTCCCAAAGCTGCTTTCAGCTTCAAACAGTTCAAAGCATGCGGACCGAAAGAGTTCACTGGCGAAGATGGCTCTACGGCCTTGTTTCAATGGTTCGACTCGGTCGAAGTCACCCTGCGACAGAGCGGATGTCCTGACAATCTCCGCACCCTGAATGCTACCGGCGTCTTCCAGTCCCGCGCATTAGAATGGTGGCCGGCCGAGAGGAACAAAAGCGGAAATGATGCAGCCTATGGTCTGTCATGGGATGAGTTGAAGAATGTTATGCTCGAAGAGTTCTGCCCTCCCCATGAGCGCCAAAAGCTGGAGGATGAATTCTGGCATCTGAAGCAGAAGGAAGGTGACAACGCTGCTTTGACTGCTCACTTCAAGCAGCTCAGTATTATCTGTCCCGATCAGGTGAAGACTACCGACATAACGATCAAGAAGTACATCCGCGCTCTGCCGGATTGTGTAGCCGATTTTGTGCAAGCCTCCAAGCCAGCTACAATCGAAGAAACTTACTTGCTTTCCGCTGAGATCAACGACAAGCGGGTAAAAGCTGGCTACTGGGATAAGGCCACCAAGAACCTGCACCAAGCTACCGCCGCACCAACCGCTGACTCTACCGCCACCGCATCGCAGTCATCAAAGTCCTTTCGTCGCAAAAGGAAGAACAACAATAGCAGCTCCAGCAACAAGAACTGTGCTATCACTACCGCTGCTCCACTTCAAGCGGTACCAGCTCAGCAACAACAACAACACCGATCAGCTCCAGCTCCAATCACCTATGCACTGCCTGCAAAGCGTGCATATATTGGTCCCCACCCTGCCTGCCCGACATGCACTTATCATCACCCGGTGGGTATGGCCTGTAGATTTTGCGCACACTGCAATATGTACGGTCACGTCACCACAAACTGCCGTACTGGTCTCCAACAAGCACCAGCTCAAGCCACTACTCATCAAACTCTGCTCCCAGCCCCTCAAGGCCAACAAGCGGCTCAGGCACCCGCGGTCAACGCAAGAGTCTGCTTCGCATGTGGCGATCCTAATCATTTCGCCAATATGTGCCCGAATAGGGTTGTGAAACAAGATCCCCAGCAGCAACAGCAGCAGCATCAGCCTCAATAGCAACAACAACAAGCAGCACGCGCCAGGACTTTCAACATCAATGCGCGCCAAGCACAAGCCGACAACAATGTGGTTAATGGTACGTTTCTTATGAATGGTGTTTATGCTTCGTGTTTATTTGATACTGGAGCCGATAACTGTTTTGTGTCTCTCGAATTCGAGAAGCTCCTTAATCGTAAGCGCTCCCATCTCCACTCGAAGTTCGAAGTTGAAGTCGCCACCGGAAGAACTGTCGCCGTCAATTCTGTTCTTCGTGATTGTACTCTTGAGCTTAACAATCACATCTTTCTGATTGATCTTATTCCGATGTAGCTCGGAAGATTTGACATCATAGTAGGCATGGACTTTCTTCGTGAAAACCATGCTGAAGTTGTGTGCTTTGACAAGATGATTCGATTTGTGCTCGCTAATGGTGATTCGTTATGTGTCTATGGTGAAACTACTTCGAAGGGCCTCAAGCTCATGTCGTGTGTCCATGCTAGCAAGTATCTCCGCAAGGAATACAGAGCTTTCTTGGCTAACATTGTAGTAGCGGAGAAGGGAAAGAAAAGGAAGACCGAAGTGAAAGATGTTCCTATGGTCTGTGAATTTCCTCAGGTGTTTCCTGATGATCTTCCCGGACTTCCGCCAAGTTGTGATATCGACTTTCGTATCGACCTCATTCCTGGAGCCAACCTTGTTGCCAAAGCTCCTTATCGACTCGCTCCATCCGAGATGCGCGAACTCTCGAGTCAGCTCTAGGAATTACTTGATAAAGGCTTCATTCGCCCGAGCACCTCTCCTTGGGGAGCGCCAGTCCTTTTCGTCAAAAAGAAGGACGGGTCGTTCAGGATGTGCATCGACTATCGGGAATTGAATAAGTTGACAATCAAGAATCGCTATCCTCTGCCTCGAATTGAAGATTTGTTTGATCAGCTACAAGGAGCTACGTGTTACTCCAAGATCGATCTATGCTCAGGCTATCACCAACTACACATCCAAGAGGAGGATATACCCAAAACCGCTTTTCGCACTCGATACGGCCACTATGAGTTCGTTGTTATGCCTTTTGGTTTAACCAACGCACCCGCGGTTTTCATGGATCTGATGAATCGGGTGTGTAAACCATTTCTGGACCGCTTCGTCATCGTGTTCATCGATGATATCCTGATCTATTCTAATTCGAAAGCCGAACACGCGCAACATCTACGTTTGGTTCTCGAGCTACTCCAAGGGAATCGACTCTATGCCAAGTTCTCGAATTGCGAATTTTGGCTGGAGGAGGTTCAATTCCTCGGTCACATTGTCAATAGTCAAGGTATTCATGTCGATCCGCGAAGATTGAAGCCGTTTAGAGCTGGGTTACACCGAAGAACCCGTCTAAAGTCCGTTCTTTTCTCGGACTAGCGGGCTACTATCGTCGATTTATCGAAGGGTTCTCTAAAATTGTTGTGCCGCTTACCACCCTCACGCACATGGACAGATCCTTTGTTTGGAGAACTGAACAAGAGTCTGCCTTCCAAACCCTCAAGCACATGCTTTGCAATGCTCCTGTCCTCACTTTACCCGATGGAAATGACGACTTCATTGTCTATTGTGATGCCTCAAACCTTGGTCTTGGTTGTGTTCTCATGCAACGAGACAAGGTTATCGCTTACGCATCTCGTCAGCTCAAGATCCACGAGAAGAACTATACAACCCATGACCTCAAGCTAGGCGCAGTTGTTTTTGCATTAAAGATTTGGCGACACTACCTTTATGGTACCAAGTGTACGATCTTCACCGATCATAGGAGCCTACAACATATCTTTGATCAGAGAGAACTTAATATGCGTCAACGCCGATGGGTAGAACTTCTCAACGATTACAACTGTGAGATTCGTTACCATCCAGGCAAAGCAAACATCGTTGCCGACGCGCTAAGCCGACGAAGCTATCTACACAGTATTCCTAATGTTCCAGCCCAGCATCATCTCGAAACTCTCATTCGCGAAGCCCAACATGCGTGTTTTACCAAACGCACCTTGAAGAAGGAAAGAATCCACCACGATGGAGCCCACCTTGTTAATAAGTCGAATGGGATATTCCATTATCTGGATCGAATTTGGATCCCTAAGCGGAACGATTTGCGACAGATTTTGATGGACGAAGCCCACAAATCCCGGTATTCTATTCATCTCGGTGCCGATAAAATGTAACAGGACCTGCGCTATAAGTACTGGTGACCGGGCATGAAGAGGGATATCGCTCTTTACGTCGGAAAGTGCCTGACTTGCTCAAAGGTTAAGGCCGAACACCAAAGACCCTCTGGCTTACTCGAACAACCCCCGATCCCTATATGGAAGTGGGAGAGCATAGCCATGGACTTCATAACCAAACTTCCGCGCACGCCGTCAGGTCACGACAGCATCTGGGTTGTAGTTGACCGTCTGACCAAATCTACTCACTTTCTACCAATACGAGAAGACTACAAGGTAGAACGATTAGCCCAAATCTACACCGATGAGATCATTTGTAATCATGGGACGCCTCGAGACATCATCTCTGACCTTGATACTCGGTTTACCTCGCAACTGTGGGAAATGTTTCAAGCGGCTCTCGGTACTACGCTTAATATGAGTACCGCATTCCATCCTCAAACCGACGGTCAGACTGAGAGAACGATTCGGACCCTTGAAGACATGCTCCGTTCGTGTGTCAAATATTTCAGTGGTAATTGGGACGCATACTTGCCTCTAGTCGAATTCTCGTATAATAACAGTTATCATACCAGCATTCAAATGGCACTGTTTGAGGCTTTATACGAAAGAAGATGTCGATCGCCTATTGTATGGCACGAGATCGGGCACTCGCAATTAACCGGTCCTGAGCTATTGCAAGAAACGACAGACAAAGTCCTCCAAATTCGAGACAATCTGCTAAAAGCTCGGAGTCGTCAGAAAAGTTACGCCGATAGACGATGCAATCCCCTTGAATTTGTCGTTGGCGACTACGTACTCCTAAAGGTATCACCTTGGAAGGGTGTGGTCAGATTCGACAAGAAAGGGAAACTAGCGCCTCGATATGTTGGACCTTTTAAGATTCTGGAAAGTATCAGAAAAGTCGCCAACAGTGTGACAACCCGAACTTTCAAGGTCGGTAGCGTTCCATCTTTTGATCTTTACTTCTCATTATCTTCCTCTATTATGTTAAAATGTTCTGTTCGTATAACCTTGTTAAACTGAATGGTCCGTGTCTTCACACTTTAAAGCCCGACAACGTATCAGCTCACATCATGGGTCACCCGAGCCTGCTACACATTTGTTTTTGACCTCGGCCCAATGCACCAATTATTTAATTTGATCTCGGCCCGCTACATTGTGTACTGTGCATGTTAATATTGATTTCGGCCCACTTTGTTTTCTTGACATATTATTAGATGTTATACTATGACCACCGGCCCACTTTAGACTATTGGTATTATATTAGGTATTACGTGAACTCACCATATTAACATACAAACCCTACCCCTCCTTAGAGTTCAACGACAACAGGAGAACCCCCCCCCCCCCCCATTCGCAATATTATCTTGATCAACCAAGACTTTCGGTTAATGAGTTCAGTTCATGTTTGTTTAATTCTCAACTACTTGATTGTGATACGTACAGATTAGGCTTATAAGATCTCATGCATATGTGAACGATTTGATTGATAGCTATGTTTGTTTATGATTATTTGTGGCTTGATACGAATTAACTAAATTAATTGAATTAGAGTGTTAATCGAAATTGTTTCTGATGTTGGCCGAGGACATGCTTGCTTGGCCGAGGACATGCTTGCTGATCGTGTTTTAATATGGGATAAGAAGTTGTATGATAAAAATTTCATGGTCATGATCAGATTAAATTGATTACTTGATTTTCTTGATGATGAGAACTATGATAAAAATCTGTTAATATTTGTATTTGTATGGTGGGCCAATAATTCATCAAACATGGTATTTTGATATTGGGCTGGCCCTTATTAATATTTACTTGGGTTCGGCTCTTGAAGCATGATCCGATTGATTGGAGTTCGATGCTAAACATAACTGTTATGTATGAGAATTGTGTTGATGTTTGATGTTATGGTAATATGCGGATATAAGCCTGATAATCAGTCGTGTTATGTATGGTTAGAATCTGTGTTAGTATGGTCAATCAATCTGAACCGAATGTGTGTTAGTCTTGTATAACCGATTTGAATATTGATGATATAGGCTGCTTGTGCATGATGTGCTAAGTGTGTAGATCACATATTATAATTCTTGATTGATGTATCGGAATAGTGAAATCATGCAATTGAAAGTGTATGAATTAATAAACTAAGTCTTGGGTTCTTGAAGGCTTGAACATGTATAGATGTCTAAGGAACCACATCTATGGAATTATGTAAATTGAATTTTTGAAGGTTGTTCTAGTTGATCAAAAAGGAACAAACAGAAAATAATGGGCTGCACCCGGTGGGAGCCGTACTTGGCTTTGGGACGTTATCTGTTTGGGCCACACCCGGAACTGGACTCGGTTACAAACAGCCGAGACCACCCTGTTCGGTTGGGCTGTAGGTTAACATGTGCGTTTGGGCCGCACCATTATATAGGGGTATGATGGGCCGGCTGGACTATTGGGTTGACTTGTATACAATAAACATAAGTTGTTAATATTTGGTAAGATGTAATCGTGACTAGTAATAATTTAGTCTTGTGTACATATGCATAAACCTCAGGGAATTGTAGCGTGAACTGGTGTTGTGAACGTGCTATAATTCAGATGCTTGTTATGACATGCACGATGAAATGTGCTCGATTAATTATTGCTTGAATATTACGTGTAACTAGATACGCGAATTGTGAATTCATGAAATTGACTGACTCTGTTAACTACGATAGGATTTGATTAATCAACTGTAAAACAAGCATTTAGTCTAACCGGGTAAACCGAAGGTGAGTTCACTACTTTTGAGCATGCGTCCCGGTGGTTGGGACAGTCAGTGGGTATCCCGGGGAGGGATAAATCTTTTGGGTAAAAACAGGAATATTGGATAATTATCTCATTCTATCACTTTTAAGTCCCATCTTTTGTTACCGGGGAGGTAACGGGGTATTAGTTGGTAGCGCTACTTAGGTTTAGCACCCTTACACCGTACCGGGGAGGACGGTTGTGAACTAATGACCCAGTCAGGCCCAGTGCTTTGATAGGAGCACTGGGGAACGGGCAAATCATACATCAGGAGCCGTCTTGTTCAGTATCGAGATATTATCAATATTACTTTTGCATTTTTTAATGAACTGGAATAAACACTTGGTAACAAACGTTTTCATAAACTGTGAACTCGCCAGCTTTGTTTGATACACTTGTTGCATGCTCGCAGGTCGGTAAGTATCTTGGAATTGGAAACTTGCTGTCTGGAGGAGCAGGAGTGGTCATGGGTCGACTGAAGGGACTCATTTGATTATCTGTTACTATTACACTTTGGTTTTTGAACAATTTAACTATGGATTATTATTTGCTTCCGCTGAACATATTGGTTTTCGTACAAACTTGTTGATGGTATTTCATTAATGATTGAGAACTTTATTTGAAACTTGTATGGGTTCAATCTAATTAGTGGCTCATTGTCGGTACGTCACACACCTATCAGGGACACTCCCTAGGTGGTATTTTGGGGGTGTGACATACAGACTCGAACTACCGGAGGAACTTAGTAACGTCCACCCAACTTTTCATGTTTCGAACCTCCGAAAGTGCCTGGCTGGGCATGATTTAATTGTACCTCTTGATGATCTCCAAATCAACGAAACACTACACTTCGTGGAAAAACCTGTCGAAATCATGGACCGCCAAACCAAGCAGCTCAGATGCTCGCGCATTCCTATTGTGAAATTCCGATGGGAAGGCAAACGAAGCGCAGAGTTCACTTGGGAACTCGAAAGTGACATGAAGGCGAAGTACCCGCAGTTGTTTGTTACGACTGAAGCCTAATTTCGGGACGAAATTCCCTTAAGTAGGGGAGGCTGTAACACCCCGTGTTTCGAAAGTCAAGGTCAAAGTCAAGGATTGAAGTCAAAGGAAGAAAAGATTTCTAATTGTTATCTGTCTCTCCTTGCTCAATTCCTGTTTTGACTTCTTTGACTTCTAGTTAGTCTATTTTGTGCTTTACGTTAGTTGTATTATGTGGAGTACTTATTAATAATCGAGGTTTATTCGATGATTATCGCATATTTGATCGCTTTATCGCTTATCGCGCTCGCAACTCGAATTTCGCATTTTGGTTATTGTTTATATGTGTGTGTGCCTTTTGTGTGTTACTTGTGCATGTTTATTTATTTTTTTGTGTGATGTTAATCGAAACGCAATCGAAACTCAATTGCAATCGAATCGCAAACGCTAAACGCAAGTGAAATAGGATGATAGTATGTTAGATATAGTAGTTGGGATTAAAAGTAATTTGAATAGGAAACTCTATCGCATCGCGACGCTCAACACACGAATCGAAACGGCAAAACTCGTCGCGCCGAACACTCGAACTAACTGGCCAATCGACCAAGTGACCAGCCGACCAGGCTGTCATCCGATCGAACCACCATTTCCACTTCAGGAAACCCTATAAATACCCCCTGTCACCATCACACTTTCCACTTTTTCTCTCTGACGTCCGACCAGTTCTTCAACCTCACTTTTCTTCGATTTTCTCGCGATTCCGGTAAGATCTCAACCTAATCTTTGTACTTCTATGATCAGCACTTGATTCTACACCTATCTATCTTTTGAATCTTAACTTTTAACCGTGAAATCATTAGATTTGAGGTGTTCTAGGATGATGTCATCATGGTGATCTTGAGAACTCTATGTTTTGGCCTCAATCCACCGAGAACAACTTAGATCTAACCGATTTACACATAAATAAACAAGGATCTTGCATAGATCTAGACTTAATCCTGGTGAGAAAGGATTGAAAAATGGTTTTTAACTTTCTTTCAACTCTTTTACCCTCAATGCACTCAAAACCGATAGAATCGGAGCTTGTACCGACTTTCTACTCATTCTTGTAGTTGTGTTGGTTCAAGTTCTGGATTCCATCCATGAGATTATCAATTCGGGTTAAACATGGAACACTGTCTCGAACAGTTAACGGGTCGAATTTGGGTGATTCCTGTCCGATCAGGTTACCAAGTATTGACGAGGTTCCTGTTGCTTAGCACGATATAAAAAGATCTCGATAAAACGACAAAACGACCAAGTGTAAGACGATCAGAACGACCAGGACGGAATGACGTCCGACCGGACTACCGTCCGATCGAATTGTCACCCGAACAGGTTGTCACCCGAACGACTTGCACCTTGGCCCCACAATCAACTTTATTTTCAAACCTCTGAAGGATGAACACTGAACGAAGTACTGACCGATCGGATTACCACCCGATCGGACTACCACTCAACCATGTAATGTTCAGACTTCAACACTTAAACAATTTTCAACATGTTCAATGCACAAGGGTTACTATCCGATGAACGAGTGACAAACTGCAGTGAACTCGTTCTCGCTAGAGTGTCCAACCAAACGGGTTATTGTCCGATCGAATGGTCGTTCGATCGACCGGACTGAAAGGTAGTGATACTTTTATATTCTTTTAATGCTACAACGAAAACTTCAAAAGCCAAGCCATCATACAATAACACATCCTTCTCAAAGGAGGAAACAATCCACTCGAAAGGTCACCCTATCGGATGACCATCCGAGCGGACTGTCACTCGAACGACCAGTTGTCCGATCAGACTACCATCCGATCGAACTGTTGTCAGACCCACTTACACTTTGTATCGTTTTACGCATCGCTTATCGTTATGCTATCGTTCTGATCAGGCTAATGTTACTCTCTAGCGCTCCCTTCAATCCACCAACCGTTGTGAGTATACTCTATCCCTTTTTGCTTTACGCACTTTTGGGTGTTACATACGTTAATTATTCTAAATCACATCGAACACACTACGCAATACTTTTAACGCTAACCGTTACCGCATGTTATACGTGACTTAATGAATGCTTGTTTGTTATGTTTACACATGGATTGCTGTCTACATGCCTTAGCAATGATAGTACTATAGTTTGGACTCAGCACCTGTTCACTCAGGGGTTGTTAAGGACAATTAGTTACATGGCTCACAGTGGTGAGTGTGTATCGCGAACTGCCTTGGGCAGTCAACCCGCAGTCATTGGTATCGATAGTTTCGTGTCGATAACTAACATGCCTCATTTCACTCTGTGTACGTGCTGGTTATGCGTAATCAATTTCGAACTCTATTATACTTATTAAACTTGTATGCTCACCTTTACACTATGTGTATTGACTTTTACTTTAACGTATGTGACAGGTACTTAGGATGCTTATTTGCTTACTTTGCTGTGAAATCAAGGCTAGGAAAGACCTAGGTCAACAATAAACAATTGTCTGTAATAAGAATCTGAGTTGTCAGAACAGAACAATTTGACTAGATCTTTTCTGTAATAATTGTATTATCATTTATGACATGGTATGGGACGTGTTGCTTTAAATATTTGGTAAATATAGTTGTTATGGAAACTTCTGGACAATCTGTTTCGTTCAGTGCCGCGCCCCGATGATTCCGCCATCGGTTGGGGTGTGACAAGACTCTTCTTGGATTCTAACGTTGTCGGACTCACCTTTTCCGTTGTTTAACTTATGTGTCGGTTTTTCACTTACTTGTTCTTCCATTTTTACCTTTTCAACTATCGCTTCTTTATTACAAGTTAATTCTTCCCTTGCGCGGGCTTCTTTTATGTAGCGCTCGATAGTTTTAAGGTGTTCTATTATCTTATCGGCTATAGGGGTGATAGAATAAGGATCTTCAAAGCTTGAATTCGGAAGTTCGATCCTTGGTTCCTCATGATACTCATATGAGCTAGATGGTTCACACCATTGTTCCTCATTGTGAGTATATGATGGATAAGGGTCATAACTTTGTTCTTCATAATACTCATATGAGGTGGGTTGTTCACGCCATGGTTCCTCATAGTAAGTATATGAAGATTGAGGCTCATATCTTGGTTCCTCAAAGTATGAGTATGAAGGCTCATACCTTGGTTCATCAAAATATGAGTATGAGGGAGAAGGTTCATACCTTGGGTCTTCATAGGATGTATATGAAGTGTATGGCTCGTACCTGGGCTCCTCATAGTAGTTGTATGAAGGGGATGGTTCAAAGAGGTCACAATATTGTACCGAATGAGGGTTACTATAAATGGTGCAATAGTCTTCCCTATAATCATCCTTCTCATAATGGTAGTTGTAATCTCCTGAGTATTGATTCATAAGAATCACTCAGCAGACCACAATAGAGTCTCGGGACCAGAGAACAAAATAAGAACGGAAACAGAGGCTGGACAGGCCCCGTGTTCAGTGAGCACGGCCCCGTGTTCAGGTTATGTATCTGGGCGTTTTAATAAAAGTGACTGGTTTTGTGCAGCACAGGGGCGTGTTCAATGAGCACGACCCCGTTTTTAGACTATGTATCTGGGATTTTTGAAAAAAAAATGCAGCACGACCCCGTGTTCAGTCTACTGTAATGCAAAAACTAACTAAAATGCAGAAAATGTGCACGCGATTTTTTTAAAAAGTTTTGAAAAACTGATTAGGCCGTCGATTTTAAACTCTCTTAAAATCCTTGTGTCCCCGGCAACGGCGCCAAAAACTTGATGTGTGTCGGTGTGAATATATTTTTAGTTATATTTTAAGCCCTTTTTAACACTTTAGTCAAGTTTTAAATTTATAAAACACGATATTCTACTAACACTAAACACACATATGGGCAAGTGCACCCATCGTGAGCGTAGTATAGTGTTGGTAAGATACCGAGGTCGTCCAAGGTCACAAGAGCTTTTAATACCGGTTTATCCTCAACGTCTAATCAAATCAAAAGTTTAGAAAAGGTTTTAAACATGAAAATGAAAACTAAAAATGCTGAAAATAAAAATAAAACAGATAGACAAGATGAATCGCTTGGATCCGACTCGCCTTTAGTGTAATCTTTGATGATTCCCGCACTTTTGCACTTTTTAAGAGATTATCTTAGTTATAGTAGTAGGCCCCTCTTTAAAGGTGACGTTACCCTCAACCCAGTAGTTTGAGTCAGCAAGGATACAATCCTAAAGGGTCGGAATATTGAAAGATAATTAATTAAGTTATTAATGCGTAATGTGGTAGGCTCCTCTTTTGAATGTGACATTACCCTCGGCTAAGTGGTTTGAGTCAGCAGGGATACAATCCCAAGTAGCCGGGTTAATGTATTAATAGTAGTTTACATATGAGGGGATCAAGCCATTCGCACCCCCGCCATCCAATACCAGTGGGTATTGAAGGAGGTCCTAGTAAGCTTGACCCAGGTCCTTGCAGGATCTATACACTGAACAAGGCAAGAACCTTACCAAACCATTCCCTTAACCCCCGACCAGGTAGCCAACATATCTCTATATAGACCGTAGAGATATGAATGGTGTAAATCTTTTATTTTATATAGACAGTAAAATAATGCCAAGACACCACGGACAAATGATAAAGAAGTTTCACCTTTAATATAAGAAACTAGTTATTAAAGTCATTAATACAAAACCAAATAAAAAGTGCGAAAAGATTAAAAATCAAAAGTATTACACTAAATGCGTGTCTTCACCAAGTGATGTAAGAGACTTAGGCAAACATAGCCTTTGATTGTCAAGAACTCTTACTATCAATCTTTGATCCTGAGACTACTACACACACTCTATAATGAATGATGGATGATGGTGGTGGATCTGGGTTGTAGTGGTGGTGGTGTGTGGGTGAAGTGGGAGAGAGGTGGTTTGCTAAGGGATGCCTTTGAAGTGAACCAAGCACCTCTATTTATAGCATGCACAGAAGCATGAACACGGCCTCGTGTCCATTGGGCACGGCCCTGTGTCCATCATTCTTCTCTTTCTTCATTAATTGCAATTTGTCTGCATTAGCTCCACACGCCCCCGTGTCCGCTAGGTATGGCCCCGTGTTCAGAAGCGTATCTGTACTATCAAGATTTGCTTGGATTCTGCGAATCTTAGCGTTGACCATGACCCATGTCGAGCTGGGCACGCCCCCGTGTCGGGAATAGAAGCTTCTATAGCTTTGTCCTTTCTGCAGACAACTGGCCACGCCCCCGTGTCCGCTGGGCACGGGCCATGGTTAGCCTTCTGTTCTCTTGTTTTTGCTTGGGAAGATGCTGTCGAGGGGTCGGGCATGCCACGTTTATTCCTTTTCTTGTAATTATGTTAGATTTTGCTGCATATTTGTTCCTTTTGTTCATTTATGCTCATTTAATCCTGAAAATACAAAAGGAAGACAAAAGCACATTTTTTCTAACAATAGTACTAAAAAGGGTTAGTTTCATGCCTTATTTAATGTAATTTATATGTTGCATTTTACACACATCAGTAACCCAATCTCAATGGCTAATTTTTGGGACAGTTGTGGTTTTATTTAAATATATGCATGTATATATGTAACATAGTATAATTTAATGCATTTAAAAATAACGTGACATTCTACTTGTTAGAAGTGAATGGGACGCGTATCAATCGAAAAGAATTTTAGTTTACTAGATATTTACCAGTCGATAAGTATAAATTTTGGTAATTTTACAATGTATTCATCGTGATTTATCAATTAATAATATGGTTTATAAATGTATATGCGGGTCAACCAACTGGATGAACCTGGGTCGACCCATACTAAAAATGACTTGTACCAACCCAAACTCATTGTAACAAGCTATCTAACCCGCCCAAACTAACCCTGCCATACCTCTAAGTGAAACATTAAAAAACATAAGGATAGATTACCAACCTGATTCAAAATCCAGCTCAAAGGAGTAGAGTCGAAGAACGAAACCGGAGCACGGCAAACCAAATTTATCATTTGCAAGAAAAGATTTTGACCCGTCTCAATAGCAATGGTAGACAACAAAAATCGCCCGGCCCAAAATGTAAACCGAGTTTCCACCAGACAAAATCACAAAACTCCAAGTAGTACTTTGTTGCTAGCCCGACTAGCATCCTTTGTGGCCCATGGCATCCAATAATTACAGCCCGCTTGCAATGCTAAAAAGAGGGAGTGACAGATAAAAATCCTTGGAACACTGAATTTAACCCGACCCGTTGCCTTCTAGAGCCATGTTGAGTAAATACTAAATTTAACCTAACCCGACTGGGATTCTTCATGACGCATTGTTGTTCTAGGCGATTCGCCTTTGAGAGAACATGAAAATCTGTGTGACTGTTTATTGATGTATTGTTTATTAGTATGGGATAATGAACGCTTTAAATATTATCACTAAATAGTTATGGATTCTCTTGAGCAATCTGATTCGCCTAGTGTCGCGCCCCGATGATTCCGTCATAGGTTAGGGTGTGACATGTCTGCTGGAACTTATTTCGATTAAATTAGTGTTTATGAAGGGACACACAAAACGCTAATTCAAATGTGTAGCATTGAAGTTAGATCAATTCTTAATCTTCATTTGTAGATATATTACTTGCTACTTACGAGTCCATTGCTGCGTGACTTCTATGACTATGACATGAATGATCCAAAGTTTCATCCTCGTCTTGAAGATTTCATGCAGGTTGCTTTTCTTAATTTATAATTTGTTAAGGTTTATAGCATTTGCATATAAAACACACAAAGTTTAACGGGACCCACATTTGTTATAGAGCCTCCTGGTACTGCCGGGGGCGTTCTTGTTTTTTATTGGAATGAAGACCGTAATTCGCATGTGATAATAGTTTTGATAAGTGTGAACGTATGTTACACCCCAAAGTGTGTTTAAAGCGTTAAAAAGGGGGTCAAGTATACTCACAGTAGGTGTTTAACAAGTAAACATAACTTGATTGGATTGATTGAGAGAGCGTCTGAGTTAGCCTGATCACAGAACGATAGAGTAAGCGTTGAACAACGTGTAACAGTGCGTTAAGTGTGATGTTGGATTGGATGGTGGTTCGATCGGATGACTCATCTGGACGGATGACCGTTCGTTCGGATGGTCATTCGATTGGAGAGGTGTGTTTGTGAAGTATTGAACTTTTGAAGTTTTCGTTGTAGTATAAGTAAAGTCATTCGATCGGATGGTCATCCGAACGGATGACCGTTCGGTCGGATGGCAATTCGTTTAAGGTTACAAAGAATTAAGTCTCATGTCCGGATAGTCATTCGATCGGATGGTCGTCCGATCGGATGACTATTCGTTTAGATGCTGATATTCTTTGGAGCTTTGCAAAAAAAAAATGATTAAGTGTTGAGATTACAAGTCGCTTGGTCGAATAGCCGTTCGATCGGATGGTCGTCCAATCGGATGGCTATTCGATCGAGCAACTGTTTGTTTTGGAAACTTGTGAAAATAGTTAAGTTGAAAAGTTTGCGGTTTGACGGAGACGGCGTGACAACGTGTTAAACAACGGAAATCACATCAAGTTCAACTCATCCGATCGGACGGGAATCACCCCAGTTCGGCCAGACTTAACTGTTCTTGACGGAGTTTCATGTTCAAACAGTGAATCGGTCGTCACTTCGATAGAAATCCATTCTCAGACTGATTCCCCACTAGGGAATGAGTAGAGAGCCTGAACGAGCTTAGATTCCATCGGTTTTGCATAGCAGAGTGTAAAAGAACATGGAAGGAAGTATGAAAACATCTTTCAACTCTTTTAATCTTATGAGGTTCGTGCAAAATAGTGTAGAAATCCCTTTAGATCTGAATCGTTATTGATGAGATGTGGTCTCACTTCAATCTTCATAAGAACTCCATGATGGCGTTGTCACACCCCAACCGATTGCGGAATCATCAGGGTGCGGCACTAGGCGAATCAGATTGCTCAAGAGAATCCATAACAACTATATTGCGATAATATTTAATACATTCGTTATCCCATACTAACAAACAATACAATCACATAAGTTATCACAGATTTCTTGTCCTCTCGAACAATACAATCCGACAACCTAGATTTTAGTTGAGTTTCTAGACTTCCTAGCTTGATTTGATATAGTCTGCGATTTAACCTGCAACATACGTTAAAATATTTGTCAATACAAAGTATTGGCGAGTATACAGGTTTGATAAGTATAGCATAATAGATTAAAAGAGCTGCGAATTTCCACATGCATAAACGTAATACACGACATATATACTCACAAACTGATACTACCAACTAAGTCCTCGATGCTCGAATGTACGATGGCATAACTAGACCCCGTCGGGCGCAATAGTACTATACTAGTCATGGTGGGACGTCGCGAGTATAAGCCCTAGCACATATGCAACTAGCATCACGTATATCTATGCATAACAGTTATTCGCAAGTGATAATTCGCAAGTGATAATTCGTTTGATGAGTTCGATTTGTTAGAAACGTATGTTACACCCAAAATTCGATTAAAAAGGGTTCAAGTATACTCACAGTGCGTAATCGGTAAGTAAACACAGCTTGATTTGGGTTGCGTCTGAGTTAGCCTGATCGAATGAGAGTGCGTTAAACGGTGTCGGGTACAACAGGTGACTATTGACCATTCGTTTGAAATGATAAGGTTCAGTGACTATCCGGTCGGATGGCAATCTGGCCGGATGGCCATTCGTGCGTGTCAGTGATTATCCGATCGGATGGTCATTCGCTTGAATGATGAGTGGTCCAGTCGTATGGTGTTCATCCGTGCGGATGGCATGTATTCGTGCGGATGACTTGTTATCCGTGCGGATGACATGTTACCCGTGCGGACATGTTATCCGTGCGGAAATGTTATCCGTGCGGACATGTTATCCGTGCGGACATGTTGTCCGTCCGGATGACATGTGATTCATGCGGATGACACGTCTGCTTCGCATTCTGAACACTGTTTCTGAGTGTTTACCGGGACAGTGTAATCTCGCACTAACCACTTGAATTTCCATCAATTCCGACCCGCTCTGACGGCCGGGAACCACCCCGCTCCATCAGAACTGGCCTTTCTTGACGGTTTCTCGTGGTTAACTCGGAATCGCACAGTTCCTTGGCTAGGTACACAGATTTAGGTGAGGTTTGTTATCAGAACACGTGGAAATCACCCAGATCTGAGTCGGATAAGGTCACAACTTAAAGTTCATGAGAACTCTTGGTGACATCACCTCAAAACGCCTCAAATCAGTAGATTCCACGGTTAGAAATGGTGTTTTGAAAGATAGAATGATGTAGAATGGAGTGTAGATCATAGAAGTACAAGTTTCTAGGTTGAAATCTTACCGGAATCGCGAGGAATCAAGAGAAAAGGGTCTTGAAGCGTGTCTGGTCGAGTGGGAGCTGTCACATCACTTGAACAGTGATGTGGCAGGCTATTTATAGTCAGAAGAGGCTGAAGGGTGTGGCTGGTCCGGATGACTTATCCGTGCGGATAGCCCATCCGTGCGGATTGCTATCCGTCCGGATGGCTATTCGTCCGGATGGCTATCCAGACGCGATAGATTTCTCCGTTTTCGATCGTTTTGATAGTTTTCGAAGTACGTGCTTTCCATATTTAAGTTATATTATTATTATATATGTATATATATAACTAAGGGTCGTATTTACGTATACATATTTCAAAGTTTCGATAATTAACAATCGGTTTTCGTTTCGGGTATGCGATTATAAGCGACGTTTCACGGCCATCAAGGAGGGTAGTATAGGTCCTCACCCGACGTCATCGTGATCGTTATTGCGAGTTGTGCCACAAGGACTGACGGGGTACCATTTACTCGTATTGTCATCATCGTTACGACGACTGGAGTTATAGCACTCACCCGAGAGTCTTTGTTAGCGTTAATTGTCTGCGTTCGACACATCACGGCCACTGAGGAGGGTAGAATAGGTCCTCACTCAATGCCTCCGTGAGTGTTAGTGTTCGTGATAATAGTGTATAGTATAGCAATATTGTATTTCGAAAATATGCGATTATCCTTCGAATAGCGATATATACGATATAGTTACATTATGATCCGAATCTCTAGTGCTAGGCGTAACGAGTATAACGAATAGTAACAACGCACAAAAGTGCGGGTTGTTACAGTCTCCCCTACTTTAGGAAATTTCGTCCCGAAATTAATCCAATAGGTAGACTTCTGAGAGTTGATCTTGTACAAGTAGCAATACGGCGAGCGGTTTGACCGTGAGTTGACGAGCAAGAGTGCTTTGAATAAGAGGGATCGGTTGTGATAGCGGGAAGGTGACGTAAGACAAAAATAATAACCCACGAGTTGGCATTCCAAAGTACCTCGTGTTGTGAAGAATCCGTTAGCTCGATGCGATCGCAATTTTGAAGGACTTGAAAAGGTTTCTCATGACGTAGAATTAACTGAGTCGATCGTTAACCATCGTTACAAGAAACGTTTATTTTAGATATTTAAAAGGAATTTAGGATGAAAATCTTTGAAAATTTTCCTTTTAACGTGAGGTCAACAGAGTCGATGTTAACCGATGTTGCAAGGAAGTTTAAGTTTTTGAACATTTTAAGGAATTCGGAGATGAAAACAAGGGTTACGAAAACTCTCCTATGACATGGGTTCAAGCTGAACTCGATGTCGAACCAGTGTCTTAAGAAAGATTTTGTTTTGACGTTGTAAAAGTTTAAGGAAAAACTGGGCTTATGAAACTTTTCTTGGACATGGAGTTAAGCTGATTCGATGTTAACTCCACGTCGTGAGAAAATTTCACTTGTCCACCGGTTTTAAATCAAAATTTTATAAAAAGACGTTTTAATCAGTACAAAAGGTAGTTAATCACCGAGCCCCACTTGGCACTTTCCCACGAAGGTTTGTTAATATGTTTAAAACACTTATATATAGGAAGTACCAGCGGCGTATCCACCATGCTTTGCCCATATTACTTCCGTTTCGTGAGGCAGTGTCAGGTGTGCCGATATGACACGGATAGAATTGCGTTCAATCGATAGAAAGTCGGACCGAGCATAAGATAGAATCGAATAGGTTAATCCGGCGAGTTGATAAGCGAGAAGCGAATAGCGCGTTTTCGATTAGATTCCACATTAAACCCACATGGCACGTTTCCACGAGAGTTTGCTAACATGGCGAAACACCATGCTTAACCAGGTTAGTTTTGCCTCGTGAAGCGGTGTCATGTGTACTAACACCACATAGACTGCAATGAACACCAAGCGAGCGATAAGCGGTACGCGAATAAGCGGTAGACTATACACGATATGCGATAAGCGATTAGGTGATTAAGCAGATCACATAACACCATACTAGTAACGATGGCGACGATAAACGAATTACGATAAGCGGCAGTTGTTGCGTTGCAAGCGATGAAGGTATGCGGTTCGATTTTGATTGATTAACACCACAGAGTTTGACTAACATTAGACCCCACATGGCCTTTTTCCACGAAAGGTCGCTGATATGACCGAAACACCCTGTTTTAACCATATGAGCTTCATCTCGTGAAGCGAGGTCATGCGTGCCAACTTAACACGAATATCACAGCTAAAGGTATGTCGATAGATTGATACACAGCAAACGATATAGATCCATATAATAAGTGATAGAGATTGCGAGATACACATGATAAACGATTGCGATTAGTCGAGTTTTGTTCCGAATAAGCTTAACGTTACGTTGCGACGCATCACGGTTATTGAGGAGGGTAGAATAGGTCCTCACCCGACAACATCGTGGGCGTTAATGTGCTTGATGAGATTGATTGTTTTTAGACTTACGACCAGTCTTGCGTTGATGCAATTGTCCTGCGAGGTAGACTCTCCAGAGTCCATCGATGAGGCGATTGCATTGCGTTCGCAAACTTACGACAAGCCTTGCGATGATGCAATTTCAGTTGTTACGCCTTGCGATTGAGTGTAGTGTGTCGAAAGTAATCACAATAGTATAATAGGTCTAACAACGTTCAACTCCACGTGGCACTTTCTTCATGGAATTTTGGTAGTATGATAAAGCACACCTTGCTTGACCCCTACTACTTTCATCCCGTGATTTGGTGTCACCTTTTGTCAAAACGCTATGGCACCTTAGAATTCACTACGATCTCCGTGCACTGACCCAAATAATCCCGTGTGCACCCGTGATTAATCGTTCCTTGCACGTTTATCGTACCTCGTTCTAAGAGTGTAGTGAGGGTAAAACACATTATTTCGTGATATAGTATTCAGTGTGTGTGTGATTCTAGTCTAAGTGCAACGATTAGAGTGTGATAGGGATAATGAGAACGAGAGTTAATGTTACGCATAGTGGCGACATCGAGTAATAGAGTAGGTTCAAAACTTAGAAATAAACGTTGAAAATCGTATCATTACAACTTTATCCTACGCTTGCTAGATGTCTGATGCTGAAGACTTTTGCTGGAGCTGCTGTTGTTGTGCTCAAGTTCACGGTTCGATGCGGCAGTTGCGGGTGAAGTGACCGTAACGGTTGCAGTTATTGCAATAGCGACAGTCAGCCCCAACTGGATGATGATAGGTGCATGAGTAACACTGAGGATGAGCTCCAGTGTAGGCTCGTTTTGGAAACATCGGTACTGCTCGAAGAGGTTCCGGTTGCAGCAGTTCAGTTGTTGATGAGCTCGGGCTTGAAGTCTTTCGTTTACGGCTGGGTTTGTCGGTGTCTTGCGAAGAGGTGTCGTCGTTGGAGGATTCGTCTGAAGACTCACTTGCAGAGTCTTTGGCTGATTTGTCGGAAGATCCGTCGGCAGATTTGTCAGAAGAATCGGCAGCAGATCCGTCCGAAGAATCGTTAGCAGATTCGTTGGAAGAATCGTTAGCTGATTCGTTAGAAGAATCGCCAGCAGATTTGTCAGTGGATTCATCAGAAGATTCGTCAACATGTTTGCCTGACGGATTACCGGCGATTGCTTGATGAGCTTGCTTGACAGGATTCCTTGAGAATAATCCTTCCGGGAGTCGTTTGTTATTGATTTCTGCGGCTAAGCGGTAGGTTTCTTCGATAGTGGCAGGTCTTGCAGCTTCGACAAAATCACCCACACACTCAGGCAAGCCACGAATGTACTTCGTGATGGCTTTCTCTGGAGTGTTGACTTGACTTGGGCAGATTATGCTAAGCTGTTTGAACCTTGCGGTGTAGCCAGCATTGTCACATTCGGTTTGCTTGATTTCCCAAAATTCGTTTTCTAGCTTCTGGATTTCGTGAGGGGGGCAGTACTCTTTCTTCCTGAGCTCTTTCAGCTCATCCCAAGAGAGAGCGTAAGCTGCGGAGATCCCACGTTTGTTACGTTCGGTGGTCCACCAGTCGAGTGCTCGTGACTGAAATACTCCGGTAGCGCAAGTAGTACGGAAACTATCGGGACACCCACTTTGACGAAGGGTAACTTCGATAGAATCGAACCACTGGAGTAGTTGTGTCACACCTCCTTCACCTGTGAATTCCATCGGGTCACAGGCTTTGAAGTGTTTGTAAAGAAATGTAGATTGCGGCTCTTCTGTCTTAACGTCTTCCGAAGTTCGAGAGTTGATAAGAGAGTGAACTCGTGTGGCAATCTGAGGAATGGCCTTGACCACTTCCCGGGTCACAAGTGAAGCAATCCTCTTTTCGCTCCTTCGTTTGGCTCGTCTCTTTGCTAACATTCTCAAAGTAGAGTTGTTGGAAGGCATCTAGACAGAAGGAGACTTGGAGTGAGATTCGATCATAATGATTTTTGAGTTTGCGTTGCGAGTTGAGCGCGTTCAAACTTGATGCGATAGCATAATAGTAATACGAATCACATAGGAGCCACATAGGAGACACGAACTTCTTAAGTTCTCACACAATGACTTATTGTTTATATGTATATATAGGTATTTATATAGCTGAAATTAGTATTCATACACATACAGGTCGGTTTAGAATATGCGAGGTCGCGTTGAGGTGAGATAACGAGAGCGAAAACGATAGATGATGCATTAATTTTGTTGCGAACGTTCGGGTTTCGTTTTAGATTGCGATGGCTGTGCGAATTGTGCGTTTATAAAGTAGGGAGTGAAAATCGTTAAATCGAAAAATCGATAACGCGTAAAGTTTCAAAACGTAAATAAGTTCCAGCCAGTTGTAAAATTGGTTGTTCGTACGATAGAGTGCCTTGGGTGTTTAGGCGTCGACTACCCAAGGTAACCCAACTATATCTAACAAGCTCGTGCACGCGCGTTGACTTAGAAGACTCCATGCTTCCACTGGGATGCAGCTCATGGCATTCGTCTTCCTAGGCCTCGCGTGGCTCGAGTTATCGTGATAGTCGAGTCCTTGGTGAGAGCTTTTTGAAAACCAGTTTATAGCGAGTGGAACGGCTTATTAAGGTACGGGTTTCACCCCTGACTTAATAGTTTCGTTCCTAATTGTGGTTATGCTCTTCGAATAAATTCGTGAGTTCCACTAGATTTCGAAATGGAGACTTTCGTCGAGATGTGGATGTCACTCCTAACTCGATGAAAGGTTCTCGTGCTAGAAAATGCTCCGAGTGAGCAATCCTATCGAGAGTTCTTGGTTTTCACACCTGATCTCGACTGGATCGCTCGGTTTTGTTATGCGAGTATTTTTGAAAACATGTGTATTGTGTCGGCCTTAGGAAAGGCTAAGTAGTATTTCAGCCTTAGGAAAGGCTTCTTCGTGTGAAGTTGTAGTACGCGGTGTTCACACAAAGTTGTAGCTTTTAGCAATTTCGATCGAGAGTATCAAATAGGCCCGGTACAAACCCTTACTGGTTCGTACGAGTCGGCCTGTTGGTACTTAGACTATAGACTAGGTCAATTTCTAAGACGTCGACCCGGACTAGGTCGAGTCTGGCCTAATTCCCTATAGTTATGGCTCTGATACCAATCTGTCACACCCCAACCGATGGCGGAATCATCGGGGCGCGGCACTAGGCGAATCAGATTGCTCAAGAGAATCCATAACAACTATATTGCGATAATATTTAATACATTCGTTATCCCATACTAACAAACAATACAATCACATAAGTTATCACAGATTTCTTGTCCTCTCGAACAATACAATCCGACAACCTAGATTTTAGTTGAGTTTCTAGACTTCCTAGCTTGATTTGATATAGTCTGCGATTTAACCTGCAACATACGTTAAAATATTTGTCAATACAAAGTATTGGCGAGTATACAGGTTTGATAAGTATAGCATAATAGATTAAAAGAGCTGCGAATTTCCACATGCATAAACGTAATACACGACATATATACTCACAAACTGATACTACCAACTAAGTCCTTGATGCTCGAATGTACGATGGCATAACTAGACCCCGTCGGGCGCAATAGTACTATACTAGTCGTGGTGGGACGTCGCGAGTATAAGCCCTAGCACATATGCAACTAGCATCACGTATATCTATGCATAACAGTTATTCGCAAGTGATAATTCGATTGATTGAATATTTCGTTTGATGAGTTCGATTTGTTAGAAACGTATGTTACACCCAAAATTCGATTAAAAAGGGTTCAAGTATACTCACAGTGCGTAATCGGTAAGTAAACACAGCTTGATTTGGGTTGCGTCTGAGTTAGCCTGATCGAATGAGAGTGCGTTAAACGGTGTCGGGTACAACAGGTGACTATTGACCATTCGTTTGAAGTGATAAGGTTCAGTGACTATCCGGTCGGATGGCAATCCGACCGGATGGCCATTCGTGCGTGTCAGTGATTATCTGATCGGATGGAAATCCGGTCGGATGGTCATTCGCTTGAATGATGAGTGGTCCAGTTGTATGGTGTTCATCCGTGCAGATGACATGTATTCGTGCGGATGACTTGTTATCCGTGCGGATGACATGTTACCCGTGCGGACATGTTACCCGTGCGGACATGTTACCCGTGCGGACATGTTACCCGTGCGGACATGTTATCCGTGCGGACATGTTGTCCGTCCGGATGACATGTGATTCGTGCGGATGACACGTCTGCTTCGCATTCTGAACACTGTTTCTGAGTGTTTACCGGGACAGTGTAATCTCGCACTATCCACTTGAATTTCCATCAATTCCGACCCGCTCTGACGGCCGGGAACCACCCCGCTCCATCAGAACTGGCCGTTCTTGACGGTTTCTCATGGTTAACTCGGAATCGCACAGTTCCTTGGCTAGGTACACAGATTTAGGTGAGGTTTGTTATCAGAACACGTGGAAATCACCCAGATCTGAGTCGGATAAGGTCACAACTTAAAGTTCATGAGAACTCTTGGTGACATCACCTCAAAACGCCTCAAATCAGTAGATTCCACGGTTAGAAATGGTGTTTTGAAAGATAGAATGATGTAGAATGGAGTGTAGATCATAGAAGTACAAGTTTCTAGGTTGAAATCTTACCGGAATCGCGAGGAATCGAGAGAAAAGGGTCTTGAAGCGTGTCTGGTCGAGTAGGAGCTGTCACATCACTTGAACAGTGATGTGGCAGGCTATTTATAGGCAGAAGAGGCTGAAGGGAGTGGCTGGTCCGGATGACTTATCCGTGCGGATAGCCCGTCCGTGCGGATTGCTATCCGTCCGGATGGCCCATCCGTCCGGATGGCTATCCCGACGCGATAGATTTCTCCGTTTTCGATCGTTTTGATAGTTTTCGAAGTACGTGCTTTCCATATTTAAGTTATATTATTATTATATATGTATATATATAACTAAGGGTCGTATTTACGTATACATATTTCAAAGTTTCGATAATTAAAAATCGGTTTTCGTTTCGGGTATGCGATTATAAGCGACGTTTCACGGCCATCAAGGAGGGTAGTATAGGTCCTCACTCGACGTCATCGTGATCGTTATTGCGAGTTGTGCCACAAGGACTGACGGGGTACCATTTACTCGTATTGTCATCATCGTTACGACGACTGGAGTTATAGCACTCACCCGAGAGTCTTTGTTAGCGTTAATTGTCTGCGTTCGACACATCACGGCCACTGAGGAGGGTAGAATAGGTCCTCACTCAATGCCTCCGTGAGTGTTAGTGTTCGTGATAATAGTGTATAGTATAGCAATATTGTATTTCGAAAATATGCGATTATCCTTCGAATAGCGATATATACGATATAGTTACATTATGATCCGAATCTCTAGTGCTAGGCGTAACGAGTATAACGAGTAGTAACAACGCACAAAAGTGCGGGTTGTTACAGGCGTCACTTTAGAACAGCCCAAATCAGAAGATTTCACGGTGGAAATGTGAGATTCGTTGGTGAAGAAGATGAGATAGTGTGTGCTGATAATAGAAGTACAAGATTTAGGATGAAATACTTACGGACTCGCGAGGAACCGAGAGAAAAGTGCTTGAGAGCGTGCTGGTCGGATGAGGTTGTCACATCAACTGTTGTTGATATGACAAGTGGGGTATTTATAGGTGGAAGGGGAGAAAGGCGGTGCAAGGGCGACGGGTCGGACGGCCTTTCGATCAGATGGCCATCCGATCGGATGGTCATCCGGAAGGGCGGTTTGTGTGAGTTCGTTTTCCGACTTTCGTTTCGTTCGATGTGTTTTGTTGCGTTTACGCATTGTGGACACATTAAGCGTTTTAGCAATACAAGTAGCGTCGTGTTAAGTGCGATAGATTAAGTTGCACGTGCCTGCGAGTGCGCGTTTGATAGTTTCAACACCTTTTATTATTATTATTATTATTATTATTATTATTATTATTATTATTATAACAGGTCATAGCATAAGTAATTGCGTTTGAGTCTGCGTTAGCGTTTGCGACGCTTTACGACGGTCGATGGTAACCGCTTAAGTTATTCACGCGATGTCGTCGTTTGCGTGATTGAGTTGCATCATGACGATCGATGGGAGCGACTTAACTATTCACACGATGTCATCGTTAGCGTTAGTGTATGCGTTGTGATGTGCGATATAGCGTGTTAAAAGTATGCGAAATAGCGTTGTAAGCGATATAGTTACATTATGATCCGAATCTCGGGTGCTAGGCGTAACGAGTATAGCGAGAGTAACAAGCACGAAGGTGCGGGTTGTTACAATCTCCCCTGCTTTAGGAAATTTCGTCCAAAAATTAATCCACAAGGAGGGCTGCGAAAATTGATGTGAGTGGAAGTAGCGATAAAAACGAGCGAGATAAGCGAAGAGTGAATAAGCGAGCGACGATGAGCGAAAAGTGGCGAGCGACGAAGGCGATAGGGTAAGCGGTGGGTGAACGAGTGATTGACCGAGGATAGACTAGTGAGAGCGTCTCGATGCCCTAGAGAAAGCGATGAGTAGGGCGATTGGTTGACTAGAGGATGGTAATGCACGAGTTGTCGATACAAAAGCGTTTTAAATTCTTGAAAAGTTGGATGGTAATGGAATTTTAAGGAAAATTTGGCTTTAGGAAAAATTTTCGTACGGTGTGGCGTTGAACGGAGTCGATGTTTACACCAGCGTTGCCGAAAAGGTTTTTGTTGAGTTATCAAAGAAAACTTGGTTTTTGAAAAGTCTCTTATGACGTGGTGTTAACCTGAGTCGATTGTTAAACCTACGTTACAAGAAAGTTTTGTTTTGTCGAATAGTTTTAAAATTTTTTAGAAAAATTCTATTTATTCTAAAAGGTTTTTAAGAAAATATCATTTTCACAAAATGTTTAAATAGTTCCGAAGAGTTTTAATTAGCGTCGAACCCCACATGGCACCTTTCCACGAAAGGTTGTCAATATGGCTAAAACACTTATATATAGGAAGTACCAGTGGCGTATTCACCGTGTTTTAACCATATTGCTTCTGTCCCATGAAGCAATGTTATGTGTGTTGATGCGGTATGGATAGACCTCGCATTATCGGTCCGAGCGATTGGTTGGACCAAGTTTGAGAGGGAGATTTGAGCAAACTGAGCGACGAGTCGTTTACGTACTCAGTTTAGCGATACGAGTCTTCGAACGAGTCGGCGGTCGAGGCATCAAGGTAGCGGTAAACGGTGAGCGGTAAGCGTTGAGCAATACGCGATAAGCGAGACACGATAGACGGCGAGCGTTACGTGGTAAGCGAAAAGCGTCAAAAAGCGATAAGCGACGTGCGATAGGGGAGTAGCGAAATGCGATAAGCGGTACGCGATATGCGAACAGCGATACGCGATAAGCGATAAGCAGTAAGCGATGCAAGTATCGAGGCGTTAAGATTGACACATGCGATAAGCGTTTAAGCGATTGCGAATGCGAGTTAGATTTCCATCGAAGATGCGATCGCGTGCGTGTAGACTTACGAAAAGTCTATCGATGACGCGTTTGAGTTGCGATGAGATGTTACGCCTTGCGAATGAGTTTAGCGTGTTGAAAATAGTCTCAATAATATAAGAGGTCTAATAATGTTCAACTCTGCATGGCACTTTCTTCATAAGACTTTGGTTAGCATGGTGAAGCACTTATATATAGGAAGTACCAGCGGCGTATCCACCATGCTTCAACCACACGCCTTTGTCCCGTGGATAGATGTCACACTTTGTCAACATGGTTAAGACGCTTATATATAGGAAGTACCAGCGGCATATCCACCACGCTTAACCATGCCTTGAACGTTATGGCATCATTGGAACTTACTACGATCTCCGTGCACTGGCCAAAATAATCCCGTGTGCACCCGTGATTAAGTTATTCCTTGCACGTTTATCGTAACTTATTCCGAAGACGCATAGTGAAGGTAAAACAAATTATAGCGTGATATAGTATCTAGCATTAGTGTCGTGCGAACTTAGACTAAGTGCAAGAACGAGGGAGGGAGAGAGAGAGAGAAAGAGAGAGTCAGCGTTGCATCGAGTAATAGAATAAGTACACAAAAGTTTTCATCAAGTATAACATCATTACAACGTTATTCTACGCCTGGTTGGTGTTCGGTGTTGTAGATTCCTGCTAGGATTGCGGTTGTTGCTGAAACCGTGGGTTGCGTTGGCGGTGCGGGAAGTGCTAGCGTGCCTTAAGTTCGTGGCCCTGTGCGGCAGTGATGGGTATGGTGACCAAGACAGTTGCAGTTTGCGCAAAAGCGACAGTCAGCTTCTGGCTGGTGGTGGTAGGTACACTTGTGACATAGGGGAAGAGTTCCAGTGTAAGCACGTCTCGATTGAACTGGGACCGCTTGGAGCGGCTCTGGTTACGACAGTTCAGTGGTTGAAGAGGTTGGGCTCGAGGTCTTTCGTTTGCGGCTGGGCTGAGCATCTTGCGGTGGTGCGGTGTCGTTGGAGGATTCGTCTAAGGATTCGTTGGAAGAATCGTCAGGGGAATTGTCGGAGGAGTCGATGACGATTACTTAATTAGCCCTTTTGATAGGTGTCACACCCCAATCGATGGCGGAAACATCGGGGCATGGCACTGAGCGAAACAGATTGTCCAGAAGTTTCCATAACCATTATCATTACCAATCAATTTAAAGTAACATGTCCCATACCATGTCTTAAAAGATAATTCAATTATTACAGACAAAATCTAGGCAAATAGTTCTGTTCCGACAACTCAGATTTCATTTGTACAGACAACTATTTGTTGGCCTCTAAGACCTTATTCTAGCCTCGATTTCCTAGCAGATAAGCATCCTAAGCACCTGTCACATACGTTAAAATAAAGGTCAATACACATAGTGTAAAGGTGAGCATACAAGTTTGATAATAGCATATAGAGTTCGAAAGCGTTACGCATAACCAGCACGTACACAGAGTGAAATGAGGCATGTTAGTTATCGACGTAGACCTATCGATACCAATGACTGCGGGTTGACTGCCCAAGGCAGTTCGTAATACATGATCACCACTGTAATCCATGCAAATAATTGTCCTTAACAACCCCCAAGTGAACTGGTGCTGAGTCCAAACTAATAGTACTATCGTTGCTAAGGCAGGTAGACAGCATTCCATGGGTAAACATAACAAACAAGCATTCATTAAGTCACGTATAACATGCGGTAACGGTTAGCGTTTAAAGTATTGCGTAGTGTGTTCGATGTGATTTAGAATAAGTAACGTATGTAACACCCAAAAGTGCATAAAGCAAAAAGGGATCGAGTATACTCACAGCGATTGATGGATTGAAGGGAGAGCTAGAGAGTGGGTTTAGCCTGAATAGATCGATAGCATAACGATAAGTGACGCGCAAAATTATGCAAAGTACAAGTGGTTCGGACAGCAGTCCGTTCGGATGGTAGTCCGATCGGACAGCCAGTCGTGCGGTTGGTCGTCCGTTCGGACAGTCGTCCGGTCGGATGACTGTTCGAGTGGATTGTTTCTTCCTTTGAGAAGGATGTGTTTGTGTATGATGGCTTGACTTTTGAAGTTTTCGTTGTAGCATTTAGAAAACATTGAAGTACCTCTACCTTTCAGGTCGGTCGATCGGACGGTCGTTTGATCGGACGGCAGCCCGTTCGGTTGGCACTTCAGTGAGAACAAGTTCACAGCAGGGTGTCACTCGATGGGACGGTTGTTCGTTCGGGTGGCATCCTTTATGCATTGAACATGTTGAAAATTGTTTAAGTGTTGAAGTTCAAACGTCTCATGATTCGGATGGCAGTTCGATCGGTTGATAGTCCGATCGGACAGCAATTCTTTCAACATTCAGACTTCAAGTGTGGCAAAATGGTTGTGTGGGACCAAGGTGCAAGTCGTACGGGTGGCCAGTCGTTCGGTTGGGCTGTTCGTTCGGACAGCAGTCCGTTCGGACGGCACTCCGTCCTGGTTAACCTATTCGTTTTACACTTGGTTGTTTTGATAGTTTGTCATTTTATCGAGATATTTTGATAACTTGTCAAGCAATAGAAACCTCGTCACACTTGGTGCTCCTGATCGGACAGGAATCACCCAAACCCGATCAGTGGACGGTTCGAGACGACGTTCCATGTTTCACCCGGAATCGATAATCTCGCGGATAGAATACGGATATTGAACTAACATAACCACCGTAATGAGTAGTAAGTCGGCACAAGTTCCGATTCCATCGGTTTTGAGTGAAATGAGTGTAAAAGAGTTGAAAGAAAGTTGGAAAACCATCTTTCAATCCTTTTTCTTATGAATATGTTTAGATCTATGAAGGATCTTTGTTTGTTTATGTGGAAATCGGTTAGATCTAAGTTGTTCTTGGTGGATTGAGGCCAAAACATGAAGTTCTTCAAGAACACATGATGACGTCATCCTAGAACACCTTGAATCTTGATGATTTCACGGTTAAAAGTTAAGATTCAAAAGATAGAAGGTGTAGGAGTGCGTGTAGATTAAGGAAGTACAAGATTTAGGACGAGATCTTATCGAAATCGTGAGAAATCTGAAGAAAAGTGAGGAAAACTAGCTGGTCGGACGTCAGTTGCCAAAAGTAGAAAGTTTGAGAGTGACAAGGGGTATTTATAGGGTTACCCAAAGAGGAAAGGGGTTGGTCGATCGGCTAGGCAGCCCGTCCGATCGGACAGCAGTCCGAACGGTCGGCTGGTCGAACGGCTGGCAGCCTGGTCGATCAGTCACCTCGTTCGAGTGTTCGGCGCAACGATTTTTGATGTTTCGATTGCGATTGCGAGTGTTACGATGCGATAGATTTTTCCTAGTCAAATTACTTTTAATCCCAACTACTCATATCTTGCACTATCTCTTCTACACTAATTATCATACCTTTTCGATTGCGATTAAGTTCGATTGCGTTTGAGTTTCGATTGCGATTCGATTGATTACCACATATAACATAATTTAAACATGCACAAGTAGCACATAAGGCACACACACACGTATATCAATTAATCAAAATGCGTAATTCGAGTTGTGAGTGCGGTTGCGATTCGATGTTGGCTAAGCTAGATTGATTAGCGTGTAGTTGACTATATCGCATTGTTACTTCCTATAGTTTACAGTAGTACGTCGATTAAATAGCGAATAACACACGTCGATTATTGTGATTATTGACACTTACTACACATAATACAACTAAAGCGAAAATAAAGTAGACTAATTACAAGTCAAATAAGTCAAAACAGGAATTGAGCCAGAGGAGACAAATCGCAATTAGCAATCTTGTCTTCCTTTGACTTCAATCTTGACTTTGACTTTGACTTCAGAAACACGGGGTGTTACAATAGGAATCTTGGAGAAGAATCCATCCAGGACTCGTTTGTCATTGATTTCTGCGGCTAAGAGGTAGGTTTCTTCGATGGTAGCAGGTTTTGCAGCGTCGACAAAATCGCCCACACATTCAGGCAAAGCACGGATGTACTTCTTGATAGCCTTTTTGGGTGTGTCAACTTGGCTTGGGAAAATAATGCTAAGTTGTTTGAACCTTGTTGTGAGGCATGCGTTGTCACCGTCGATTTTCTTGATTTTCTTGATTTCCCACGTTTGTTACGCTCGGCTGTCCACCAGTCGAGGGCTCTTGATTGAAATACCCCCGTAGCGCATGTGGTACGAAAATGCTCGGGGCACCCACTCTGACGAAGGGTGACCTCGATGGGATCAAGTCTATTGTATATTCTTCGTCGTCGATGCTCAATTTACAGTTTTCACATACATCACAAACGATAAAACTCTTGTTATTACCTATCTCTACTTCTAAAGGCATAGGTAATTTTGTTAGAACAAATGAAGGATGTCGAATAAAACCATATGAAATAAAGGATTTCTTCGCACCCGTATCAAATAATATACGCGCAGGAATCGAGTTTACAGCAAATATACATGAAACCACTTCAGGTTCAACTTTTGCTTCTGCGGCAGTCAAGTGGAAAGATCTTGCCTTTGCTTTTGGGGCTTCGCCTTTCATGTCTTGCCCGTCTTTCTTTCCAATTAGCTCCGGGCATTCCGACTTCTTGTGACCCGGTCGATAGCAATTGTAACAGACCGTCACTTTTTTCGGGCATGATGTAGCCATACGTCCCGTCTTCCGACATATGGGGCAAGGATTATCCTTGAAGCGACACTCGCCCTTATGACCCTTTCCACAAATCTTGCAACTAGGCGACCCACCTTTTACATCAGATTTCTTCTCGATTTCATTCGTTCGCGCCTTCTTGGTAGGGCTTCGATTAACAACATATGCCCTTCGTTCCAACTGCTTTTTCAATTCAATCTCCCGTTCCCGAGCAATGTCTATGATCTCGATAAGGGTTTCGTATTTTGAAGGAGTCATAAACTCCCTATATTCGGCGCTCAACATGTTATAGTAATAGTATATCTTATGTTCTTCATTCGTCACCAATTCGTCACAAAACTTCATCTTAACCATAAACATTCCCGTGATCTTGTCTATGGACTCACCTTTGTGCCTAAGTTGCATGAATTCTTCCTTGATTTTATTAATGACCTCCTTGGGACTATGATGTTTAAGAAACGGCGTCTTAAACTCCTCCCATGTCATGGCCTTAGCCGCTTCGCTTCCAATCTCCTTCTTTTTGTTATCCCACCAGTCTTTCGCTTGACCCCTTAATTGACCCGTACCATAGGCTACGTAGTCATCTTCATCACAATGGGTCCTCTCGAATACCCCCTCGATATCGCTGAGCCACCGCTGGCATACTATCGGGTCAACCTCTCCATTATATACTGGCGGTTTGCACGCCATGAATTCCTTGTATGAACAAGGCTTTCGTCCTCCGGACTTTTCTTTTGCTAGATTAGCATTATCTTCCAATTTCTTGATTCTTTCATCGACCACTGTTAGTACCGTGGTCTGGATTTTATCGATGAAACCAGACAAACTATTTTCGATTGCCTTTCCAACTTCCTCGGCAATCACTTCTCTCATTTGCTCGGTGACTCTTGGCACCGCATTATCATTACCTCCATCCGCCATCTCTAATACTGAAATGCTTACATTAACTGTTAAACATTTCATTTATAACATATGATTTACTTGTTTTGATTTAATCAAGTTCACAACTTGATTCAACCGTTCTTGTTTCATGCATTTCCCGTGTTTGAGTGAGTTTATACACTCTTTCCGTGCCTATTAATTCATGTTTCATTTCTATATTCTCTAAGTTTATTTAAAATAATTAACACTTACCGGATGCTTGATCAAGCTTGAACCGAACACACTTTATTGACAACCCTTAGCTCTGATTACCAACTTGTAAGACCCGGCTTAAATAACAAGATTTAAGACACAAGATAAGCATCTAATGCCAAAATATAGAGTTTACAAAAAAAAACTTTCATAATTTGAAGAACCATATTTGATCCTAATATTCCAGTTAAAAACAAACTATCCAATACACTTACAAAACATAACATCAAGTGTCTACTAGATAACGTTTAAAAACATGGTTCAAGTATCTACATATTGCAAAGACAAAATAGATTAAGTGCGGAAGCTTCGTTTAGTGCGTTCGGTTCTTGATAATAGCTTGATCACCATCCGGATTAAGTTCCAACTTCACCTACGGTCAAAACCAATTAAAATTATTAGTTTGACACTTTAAACATCAAATATAACATGTTCCATGATCAAAACATAACAAAAACAAACAAAATTTAAGCTGGGATTCAGTTGCGCCGCGCGAGGAAGAGAAGGGAAACCCGTCGCGTGACGCTAGCACCATCGCGTCGCGCGACGGTAAGTTTGTTCAGCCGTGGCGCGGCGCCAGGGGGCTTTTTCGACAGAATGTTTGTTGTTTGATGCTGAAACTCAGCCCAGCTCTCTTATTCTAAATTCCAAACTTTAATCGTCATAACCTTTGACTCGGGCATCCGTTTTAGCCGATTCTTTTTCCTACGTGACCGTAATTTAATTACGGACGCGTTTATCAACACCATTCCTAAAAAATTTCAGTTTACGAACAATCGGCTTATAATCCGATTCCTTGCTTATTCGACCCGTTTGTCTACAAGTTCAACAACTTGTTTATTTGTCATCTCATGTCTACAATCAATTTACCCAATCCCGGATTCTCCGAATATGGCGTTTCGCTTCCCTCCCAAGGGTTGCTTACGCAAAAATCGTCATGCTTGTTTCAAGGATTTAAACATGCTTTTAACACTATTTGACAAGCATACATTCAATTTGCTTTGACTCGTTTGGATGCCGAATGGAGACCACCATTTCAAACATTCCAAACTCTATTTCTAACACGTGATTTGACCCATTTTATTTGTCTATGGCACTTCGTCACTTCCGTGACTTAACAGGTTTCCTTGTTTGCCAAATTTCCATATAACAAGTTAAAAATAACGTTTAAACATAATGTAACGAAACCATAAGTCGCGTACCTTCAAAGTGTACCCTTCAAGCGCGTATCTCCTCCTCCGGCTTGTCCGCTCGACGATCCGGATTCTTTGCCTAAGGAGTTCAATTTAACTTCAATTTAGAACCCTTTTTGTAATTAAAACACATAATTTGCCATAGTAGTCAATTATGCGTTTTCATCCGATTTTTAACATATAAATCCCCACTTAGGCATTTCAACAAACACCTAGCGGGTCAGATTTTCACATAATAAATATCAAGTTCATGACTTGTTATCTTATCTAAATCAACTTTAATTAGACAATTATACATATATTTCAACATCAATATTTCAGAATTTATCTCATAAATTCAGATTACACTAGAACAAGAATCTTAACCCTAGTGTTTATCAAGTTCTACTAACTTATTAATCACCCACTATGGTGATTATGAAACTTACAAGTAACATGCAAGATTTTGACAAGAAATCATCTAGGGTTTGTCCCTAAACCTCATAACACTTTCAAGATTCCTCCATGCATGACATATCGAAGCTCAATTTCAGTTTCTCACAATTAACCTAGAATATATGGTGAATCAAAACATCACAATTTTACATACCTTATGATCCTTTCAACTAGGTGATCATGAATTTGTGCTCGAAAATTGATTTAGACTTGATTAAGGCTTCTGATTTTGAGCTTTTGTGAGGATTTGGGTTTGAAAAGAAAACCCTGGTCGCCCCCCTCTTGTTCTGTTCGACCAGACACTCACGTATGTGGGTGTTTGGTATGTTAATTTCTTATTTCAACATTCCACTTTCAATCTTTGCAAGTTTGGTCCCTTAGCTTTGTTTAATTTATAATCTAAGTGTTTTAACCTTATTAAATGCCACTACAAGGCTCGTAGCTGACTGGGTTATAATTTCCTAGTTAACTGGTTCCTGTTTAATTAGCGCTTTAAAATTCTGATTTAGAGTTTTATAAATTCCGGGTTGTTACATATCCACCCCCTTAAAAAGGGTTTCGTCCCCGAAACCTAATTACGTACCGAATAGTGTAGGGTGGAGTCGTTGCATCTCCTCCTCGGATTCCCATGTGGTATCCGAACCCTTCCGGTGTTCCCATTTAACCTTTTCTTGATTGATTTCTTTATTTCTTAAGATTTTTACCTTACGATCCAAAATCGCAATGGGCTTCACCACATAGTTAAGTCTATCATCCACCTCGATGTCATCGTAGTGGATATAGGTTGTTTCATCCGCTAAACATTTCCTAAGATGTGACACATGAAACATGCTATGAATTCCGCTTAATTCTTCCGGTAGTTCAAGGCGGTATGCTACCTTCCCTACTCGTTCGACAATTGTAAACGGCCCAATAAATCTTTGGCTTAATTTTCCCCTCTTTCTAAATCGGATAACCCCCTTCCATGGGGATACCTTGAGCATGACTTTGTCGCCAACCTGAAACTCGATTGGTCTTTGCCTTTTATCTGCATACGACTTTTGTCTATCTTGCGCCGCTTTCAAGTGTGCCCGAACCACCTCAATCTTTTCATTAGTAGCTCGAACTATATCTTTGTGAGCGAGTTCGCGTGGACCCACCTCACCCTAACACACCGGGGTCCGGCACTTCCTACCATAAAGCATTTCATACGGTGCCATCCCGATACTAGTATGGTAGCTATTGTTATATGAAAATTCAACCAAAGGTAGATAAACCTCCCAACTACCTCCGAAGTCAATAATACATGCTCGTAGCATCTCCTCCAATGTTTGTATTGTTCTTTCACTTTGTCCACCCGTATGAGGATGGTACGCAGTACTGATGAACAATTTGGTTCCCATTTTCTCTTAGAAATCTCGCCAGAAATTTGAAATGAACCGGGTATCCCTATCGGACACGATGGATACCGGTACTCCGTGGCGTGCCACTATCTCATTAGTGTAAACCTCCGACATCTTTTCTGACGTATAAGTCTCACGTATTGGAATAAAGTGAGCACTCTTTGTCAATCTATCAACAACTACACATATAGCATCAAATCCGTGGTTCGTCCTCGGTAGTTTGGTTAACAGGTCCATTGTAATATCTTCCCATTTCCAAACTGGAATTTCCAACGGTTGAAGTTTACCGTATAGTTTTTGGTGTTCCGCCTTGACTTGTAGACATGTCAGGCACTTCTCTACGTATTTCACTACATCTCTTTTCATTCCGGGCCACCAATAGTTTTGTTTCAAGTCATTATACATCTTGGTCGCTCCCGGATGGATGGAATAACGGGATTTGTGAGCTTCATCTAGTAGAAGCTTTTTAACTCCACATGTGTTAGGAACCCAGATTCTGTTGAAACGTGTTCTCAAACCGTGATTGCCTTCTTCAAGATCTTTAAATTGACCGACGATTCTTTCCTTCTTCCAGTTTTCTACCTTCACTGCTTCAACTTGTGCTTCTCGGATCCGTTCTAGTAGGCCCGAGGTCACAATAAGCTGCATTGATTGTACTTGTATCGGGGTATAATCCGTCTTTCGACTTAATGCATCTGCTACTACATTGGCTTTCCCGGGGTGGTAATGTATTTCACAATCGTAATCCTTGACTGTTTCTAACCACCGCCTTTGCCTCATGTTTGATTCCTTCTGATCGAAGAAATATTTCAAACTCTTATGGTCAGTAAAGATTGTACATTTTACCCCATACAAATAATGTCTCCATATTTTTAAGGCGAACACTACTGCTGCCAGCTCAAAATCATGAGTCGGGTATTTCTTTTTATGGATCTTCAGTTGTCTCGAGGCGTAGGCTATAACCTTGCCTCGTTGCATTAAAACACATCCGAGCCCCGAATGCGACGCATCCGAGTAAACCACCATGTCATCAACTCCTTCTGGTAACGTTAGCACCGGAGCGCGAGTTAACTTTTCTTTAAGTGTTTGGAAGGCTTCCTCTTGTTCGACGCCCCATACAAACTTTTCCTCCTTGCGAGTCAATTTGGTAAATGGTAAGGCAATTTTGGAGAAATCTTGTATGAATCTCCAATAATATCCCGCGAGCCCTAAAAAGCTTCGGATTTCTGAGGGATTCATTGGAGTGTTCCATTTTGACACGGCTTCTACTTTTGACGGATCCACTAGTACCCCGCCGGCACTAATGATATGCCCAAGAAACTACACCTCTCGTAACCAGAAGGCGCACTTTGAGAATTTTGCATACAACTTTTCTCGTCTGAGTGTCTCTAACACTTCTTGCAAATGATACACATGCTCTGCTTCATTCTTCGAATATACTAAAATGTCATCGATAAATACAATTACCGACTTATCCAACATAGGTTTGCAAACTCGGTTCATGAGGTCCATGAAAGCTGTGGGTGCATTAGTCAACCCAAAGGGCATTACAAGGAACTCATAATGCCCGTATCGCGTACGGAAGGTCGTCTTCGGTACGTCCTCCTCCTTGACTTTCAATTGGTGATAACCCGATCTGAGATCAATCTTTGAGAACCAACTTGCTCCTTGTAGCTGATCAAACAAGTCATCAATTCTTGGAAGTGGGTATCGATTCTTCACCGTGAGTTTATTTAACTCTCGGTAATCGATACACATGCGCATACTGCCGTCCTTCTTTTTCACGAATAGAACTGGTGCACCCCACGGGGATACACTCGGTCGGATAAACCCTTTGTCGATCAATTCTTGGATTTGAGACATCAATTCTTGTAGCTCCGATGGCGCGATCCGATACCGTGCCTTGGCCACAGGTTTTGCGCCCGGAATCAATTCGATTCCGAACTCTACCTCCCTTTCTGGTGGTATTCCCGGTAAGTCTTCCGGGAACACATCTTCATAATCACTTACAACTGGCACATCTTTGATTTTGAGGGATTCTTTCTCCGATTCATTTGCGTATACCATATATGCCTTGCATCCATGTTTCATGAGTTTGTGAGCTTCTAGCATCATGCATATCACCGGGTTACCCACTTTTTCGCCGTATATTGTAACGTGCTTTCCGCTAGGAGATGTCAGTTTTATTTCCTTTCGGGAACATACCACCTTTTGCGTGGTATCAGGACAACCAATCCATACCCACGATCACTTGAAATTCTCCCATTGACATTGGGATCAAGTCTATTGTATATTCTTCGTCGTCGATGCTCAATTTACAGTTTTCACATACATCATAAACGATAAAACTCTTGTTATTACCTATCTCTACTTCTAAAGGCATAGGTAATTTTGTTAGAACAAATGAAGGATGTCGAATAAACCCATATGAAATAAAGGATTTATTCGCACCTGTATCAAATAATATACGCGCAAGAATCGAGTTTACAGCAAATATACCTGAAACCACTTCAGGTTCAACTTTTGCTTCTGCGGCAGTCAAGTGGAAAGATCTTGCCTTTGCTTTTGGGGCTTCGCCTTTCATGTCTTGCCCGTCTTTCTTTCCAATTAGCTCCGGGCATTCCGACTTCTTGTGACCCGGCCGATAGCAATTGTAACAGACCGTCACTTTTTCCGGGCATGATGTAGCCATATGTCCCATCTTCCGACATATGGGGCAAGGTTTATCCTTGAAGCGACACTCGCCCTTATGACCCTTTCCACAAATCTTGCAACTAGGCGACCCGCCTTTTACATCAGATTTCTTCTCGATTTCATTCGTTCGCGCCTTCTTGGTAGGGCTTGGATTAACAACATATGCCCTTCGTTCCAACTGCTTTTTCAATTCAATCTCCCGTTCCCGAGCAATGTTTATGATCTCGGTAAGGGTTTCGTATTTTGAAGGAGTCATAAACTCCCTATATTCGGCGCTCAACATGTTATAGTAATAGTATATCTTATGTTCTTCATTCGTCACAAAACTTCATCTTATCCATAAACATTCCCGTGATCTTGTCTATGATGCTTAAGAAACGGCGTCTTAAACTCCTCCCATGTCATGGCCTTAGCCGCTTCGCTTCCAATATCCTTCTTTTTGTTATCCCACCAGTCTTTCGCTTGACCCCTTAATTGACCCGTGCCATAGGCTACGTAGTCATCTTCATCACAATTGGTCCTCTCGAATACCCCCTCGATATCTCTGAGCCACCGCTGGCATACTATCGGGTCAACCTCCCCATTATATACTGGCGGTTTGCACGCCATGAATTCCTTGTATGAACAAGGCTTTCATCCTCCGGACTTTTCTTTTGCTAGATTAGTATTATCTTCCAATTTCTTGATTCTTTCATCGACCACTGTTAGTACCGTGGTCTGGATTTTATCGATGAAACCAGACAAACTATTTTCGATTGCCTTTCCAACTTCATCAGCAATCACTTCTCTCATTTGCTCGGTGACTCTTGGCACCGCATTATCATTACCTCCATCTGCCATCTCTAATACTGAAATGTTTACATTAACTGTTAAACATTTCATTTATAACATATGATTTACTTGTTTTGATTTAATCAAGTTCACTACTTGATTCAACCGTTCTTGTTTCATGCATTTCCCGTGTTTGAGTGAGTTTATACACTCTTTCCGTGCCTATTAATTCATGTTTCATTTCTATATTCTCTAAGTTTATTTAAAATAATTAACACTTACCGGACGCTTGATCAAGCTTGAACCGAACACACTTTATTGACAACCCTTAGCTCTGATTACCAACTTGTAAGACCCGGCTTAAATAACAAGATTTAAGACACAAGATAAGCATCTAATGCCAAAATATAGAGTTTACAAAAAAAACTTTCATAATTTGAAGAACCATATTTGATCCTAATATTCCAGTTAAAAACAAACTATCCAATACACTTACAAAACATAACATCAAGTGTCTACTAGATAACGTTTAAAAACATGGTTCAAGTATCTACATATTGCTAAGACAAAATAGATTAACTGCGGAAGCTTCGTTTAGTGCATTCGGTTCTTGATAATAGCTTGATCACCATCCGGATTAACTTCCAACTTCACCTACGGTCAAAACCAATTAAAATTATTAGTTTGACACTTTAAACATCAAATATAACATGTTCCATGATCAAAACATAACAAAAACAAACAAAATTTAAGCTGGGACTCAGTCGCGCCGCGCGAGGAAGATAAGGGAAACCCGTCGCGTGACGCTAGCACCGTCGCGTCGCGCGACGGTAATTTTGTTCAGCCGTGGCACGGCGCCAGGGGGCTTTTTCGACAGAATGTTTGTTGTTTGATGTTGAAACTCAGCCCAGCTCTCTTATTCTAAATTCCAAACTTTAAATCGTCATAAATTTTGACTCGGGCATCCGTTTTAGCCGATTCTTTTTTCCTACGTGACCGTAATTTAATTACGGACGCGTTTATCAACACCATTCCTGAAAATTTTCAGTCTATGAACAATCGGCTTATAATCCGATTCCTTGCTTATTCGACCCGTTTGTCTACAAGTTCAACAACTTGTTTATTTGTCATCTCATATCTACAATCAATTTACCCAATCCCGGATTCTCCAATTATGACGTTTCGCTTCCCTCCCAAGGGTTGCTTACGCAAAAATCGTCATGCTTGTTTCAAGGATTTAAACATGCTTTTAACACTATTTGACAAGCGTACATTCAATTTGCTTTGACTCGTTTGGATGCCGAATGGAGACCACCATTTCAAACATTCCAAACTCTATTTCTAACACATGATTTGACCCATTTTATTTGTCTATGGCACTTCGTCACTTCCGTGACTTAACAGGTTTCCTTGTTTGCCAAATTTCCATATAACAAGTTAAAACTAACATTTAAACATAATGTAACGAAACCATAAGTCGCGTACCTTCAAAGTGTACCCTTCAAGCGCGTATCTCCTCCTCCGGCTTGTCCGCTCGACGATCTGGATTCTTTGCCTAAGGAGTTCAATTTAACTTCAATTTAGAACCCTTTTTGTAATTAAAACACATAATTTGCCATAGTAGTCAATTATGCGTTTTCATCCGATTTTTAACATATAAATCCCCACTTAGGCATTTCAACAAACACCTAGCGGGTCAGATTTTCACATAATCAATATCAAGTTCATGACTTGTTATCTTATCTAAATCAACTTTAATTAGACAATTATACATATATTTCAACATCAATATTTCAGAATTTTACACTAGAACAAGAATCTTAACCCGAGTGTTTATCAAGTTCTACTAACTTATTAATCACCCACTATGGTGATTATGAACCTTACAAGTATCATGCAAGATTTTGACAAGAAATCATCTAGGGTTTGTCCCTAAACCTCATAACACTTTCAAGATTCCTCCATGCATGACATATTGAAGCTCAATTTTAGTTTCTCACAATTAACCTAGAATTTATGGTGAATCAAAACATCACAATTTTACATACCTTATGATCCTTTCAACTAGGTGATCATGAATTTGTGCTCGAAAATTGATTTAGACTTGATTTAGGCTTCTGATTTTGAGCTTTTGTGAGGATTTGGGTTTGAAAAGAAAACCCCGGTCGCCCCCCTCTTGTTCTATTCGACCAGACACTCACGTATGTGGGTGTTTGGTATGTTAATTTCTTATTTCAACATTCAACTTTCAATCTTTCCAAGTTTGGTCCCTTAGCTTTGTTTAATTTATAATCTAAGTGTTTTAACCTTATTAAATGCCACTACAAGGCTCGTAGCTGACTGGGTTATAATTTCCTAGTTAGCTGGTTCCTGTTTAATTAGCGCTTTAAAATTCTGATTTAGAGTTTTATAAATTCTGGGTTGTTACAACAACGCGGCTCGAGTTGTTGGTACAGTCGAGACTTTGGTGAGAGCTTTTGAAAACCACCTTAAGGATTGGAACTAGTCATTAAGATGCGGGTTTCACCCCTAACTTAGCGACTTTGTTCCTGTAAGTGTGGTAAAACCACGAGATAGAGATGGAGAATTTCGTCAAGTTGCGGGTTTCACTCCTTACTTAACAGAGATTCTCGTGCTTAGGGTAAAAATTTCTCGTAGAGTGAGCGATCCTATCGAGAGTTGTTGGTTTTCACACCTAATCTCGACCAAATCACTCGGTTGTGTTATGAGAGTGTTTTCGAAAACATGTGTGTTGTGTCTGCCTTAGGAAAGGCAATAGTAAGTTTTTAGCCTTAGGAAAGGCTCCTTCGTACGAAGCTGTATGTGCGGGGGTTTGTACGAAGATGTAATTTTCGCGTGTTCGAATGAGAGTGTAACAGCACTTTGGCTCGTAACGAAACCCTACCGGTTTCGCACGAGCAACAGGCCAGCTGTCAAAGGTAGATACTTAGACTATAGACTAGGTCGATTCCAAGACAACAAACCCGGACTAGGTCGTGTCTTTCCTAATTCCCTATAGTTATGGCTCTGATACCAATCTGTCACACCCCAACCGATGGCGGAATCATCTGGGCGTGGCACTAGGCGAATCAGATTGCTCAAGAGAATCCATAACAACTATCTAGTGACAATATTTAAAGCGTTCATTATCCCATACTAATAAACAATACATCAATAAACAGTCAAACAGATTTTCATGTTCTCTCAAACAATACAAATCTGACAACCTAGATTTATTGTGAGTTTCTAGACTTCCTAGCTTGATTTCGAGATAGTCTGCGATTAACCTGCAACATACGTTAAAGCGAGGTCAATACAAAAAGTATTGGCGAGTATGCAGGTTTGACATGGTAAATAAAGTAGATAAAAGTGCTGCGAATTTCCACATACATAAACGAGACACACAACATATACACTACAAAACAGATACTACCAGCTAAGTCACTCGGTGGGACGTCGCGAGTAAAAGTCCTAGCACATATGTATCAAGCATCACGTGTAAATATGTACGACAGTAATTTGCATGTGATAATAATTTTGATAAGTGCGTTTTAGATGTGAACGTATGTTACACCCCAAAGTGTGTTTAAAGCGTTAAAAAGGGGGTCAAGTATACTCACAATAGGTGTTTAACAAGTAAACACAACTTGATTGGATTGATTGAGAGCGCGTCTGAGTTAGCCTGATCACAGAACGATAGCGTAAACGTTGAACAGCGTGTAACAGTGCGTTGAGTGTGATGTTGGATCGGATGGTGGTTCGATCGGATGACTCATCAGGATGGATGGTCATCCGGACGGATGACCGTTCGGTCGGATGGTCATTCGATTGGAGAGGTGTGTTTGTGAAGTGTTGAACTTTTAAAGTTTTCATTGTAGTATAAGTAAAGTCATTCGATCGGATGGTCATCCGGACGGATGGCCGTTCGGTCAGGTGGCAATTCGTTTAAGGTTACAAAGAATTAAGTCTCCTGTCCGGATAGTCATTCGATCGGATGGTCGTCCGATCGGATGACTATTCGTTTGGATGCTGATATTCTTTGAAGTTTTGCAAAAAAAATTGATTAAGTGTTGAGATTACAAGTCGCTTGGTCGAATAGCCGATCGATCGGATGGTCGTCCGATCGGATGGCTATTCGATCGAGCAACTGTTTGTTTTGGAAACTTGTGCAAACAGTTAAGTTGAAAAGTTTGCGGTTTGACGGAGACTGTTCTTGACGGAAATCACATCAAGCTCAACTCATCCGATCGGACGGGAATCACCCCAGTTCGGCCAGACTTAACTGTTCTTGACGGAGTTTCATGTTCAACCCGTGAATCGGTCGTCTCTTCGATAGAAATCCATTCTCAGACCGATTCCCCACTAGGGAATGTGTAGAGAGCCTGAACGAGCTTAGATTCCATCGGTTTTGCATAGCAGAGTGTAAACGAACATGGAAGGAAGTATGAAAACATCTTTCAACTCTTTTAATCTTATGAGGTTCGTGTAAAATAGTGTAGAAATCCCTTTAGATCTGAATCGTTATTGATGAGATGAGGTCTCACTTCAATGTTCATAAGAACTCCATGATGACGTCACCTTAGAACAGCCCAAATCAGAAGATTTCACGGTGGAAATGTGAGATTCGTTGGTGAAGAAGATGATATAGTGTATGCTGATAATAGAAGTACAAAATTTATGATGAAATACTTACGGACTCGCAAGGAATCGAGAGAAAAGTGCTTGAGAGCGTGCTGGTCGGATGAGGCTGTCACATCAACTGTTGTTGATGTGACAAGTGGGGTATTTATAGGTGGAAGGGGAGAAAGGTGGTGCAAGGGCGACGGGTCGGACGGCCGTTCGATTGGATGGTCATCCGGAAGGGCGGTTTGTGTGAGTTCGTTTTCCGACTTTCGTTTCGTTCGATGTGTTTTGTTGCGTTTACGCATTGTGGACACATTAAGCATTTTAGCGATACAAGTAGCGTCGTGTTAAGTGCGATAAATTAAGTTGTGCGTGCCTGTGATTGCGCGTTTGATAGTTTCAACACCTTTTATTATTATTATTATTATATATGTATAACAGGTCATAGCATAAGTAATTGCGTTTGAGTCTGCGTTAGCGTTTGCGACGCTTTACGACGATCGATGGGAACCGCTTAAGTTACTCACGCGATGTCGTCGTTTGCGTGATTGCGTTGCATCACGGCGATCGATGGGAGCGACTTAACTATTCACGCGATGTCATCGTTAGCGTTAGTGTATGCGTTGTGATGTGCGATATAGCGTGTTGAAAGTATGCGAAATATATGCGAAATAGGGTTGTAAGCGATATAGTTACATTATGATCCGAATCTCGAGTGCTAGGCGTAACGAGTGTAGCAAGAGTAACAAGCACGAAGGTGCGGGTTGTTACAAGACAGTGCATTGAAATTTATTAAATGGCATTAGCAAAGTAAGTTAAAAATTAAAAAAAAATATGAAATCAACTGAAAGAAGGGTGTAAGTGTTACCAGCAAATAGGCACTGGTGGTGGTGGTGCTGCCACATACAAATAAAATGCTGCCAACGCCTTTTAGAATCATTGAAGCCAAAACATGTCACGATTTTTGGCAAAGAATCGTTCTTCTTGATGAAAAGCTCTTATTATCATGGATCATGTCACCGATTCAGCCAGATGGTTTGCCAACAATAATTTGGTTGTCCCGTTGATCCGCATCAATCTGAAATTCTGTCATAAGTGGTAGAATTGCACCAGAACACATGAAAAGTTTTCTTTCATGTGCATTTGGAGCACAAGTATGGATATATAGATAGTGTAAATCCAAATTTTTCTAACAAAATATATAATAACATTCATATGTATATAGTAACAATGGTCTTTGATGGGTAGATGCTAAAAGTTCTTCCCCCAATTTAACTCTTTTGACCAGTCTCAATGTGTTGTGCAGAAACGAATCCAGTATCCCATCAACCTGATCAATCACACAATCAAGTAGTAATCTCACAATCCAGCCACAAATAATCCCACACATAAAGAAAAGAGTGAGATAAAGACGAACCTTGAAAACACCACCAATGATGGCACAAACATTGGTGATAAAATAAGAAAATGATTTGAGATTTTTTGTAATCAAGACCTGGGCACGGGACAAAGATTAAAATTAATTAAAAAATCAATAAACAAAACGAATTTGGTTAAGGGGATCCATGTTCATACAATTATACATTGATATCATGAAAATTTAACCAAGAAAGCACTTTATTCAGCCCTGTTTGACCCTCTCTATCATTAACATCATGAAAATTTAACCAAGAAACCCTAATTTGAAAAGGATGACAAAACGTAAATTTAATATATATATATGGAGAGTTGTTACCTTGAATTGTGATTAACATACAACAGTACAATCAATCGGTAAAGCAGAGATTAACATCACTAACTAAACACAATCATCAGGATCAAACAGAATAATGCAAAACTGGAAAAAGAAAACTGAAGGATCATGAAATTTACGTGTAGAGAAAGCTCCGATTATGTAAACTGACACTGCACCAAATCCGTAATCCTTCCACCTTCTTCATCATCTTCCATAAAAACAAAGCATCACCAAAGTTGCAAATCCCTTCCTCTCCTAGCCGATTCTCGTTTCCCCTTGTTCTCTTTCTGGCAATTTATTCCCGATTCTCTCCTTATATGTATAAATTGAACATGAATTAAAGTAGGATTTAAGGAATTGAATCGATCTGAAATTGAAGCATTCAATCATCCATATACTTAAATCCCCCAATTACCCCTCTAGTGTCTTAAAACTTTGGGTGAAATACATATTTAACCCCTCTAAAATGGCTTACACATCCTTGTACATGGTGCTTCATAACTTGTAAGTATGGTAAAATTACAATCTTGTCCATCACATTTACTTTATATAGTATTATAGATTACATGTTTTTCTATAAAATGACATTCATCCGAACACGAACACTTTAGTCCACAAATGAAAATCTCACTAATTTGGGGGAAAACCCCCGCAAGAATCCATCCTTGGCCGTGTGATTTTCAACTGGAACTCCCCGAAACCATAATTTTTGTGAAAATGTGACATTTCTTTGTTGGTTTTGTCCTAGGCCGCATAACTTTTACTACGAAATGAAAAAAAAACAAATAGTATAAGGTCCCATAGTAGTGATAATTAAATAATCGTCTTATGCATCATAGTTAAAACAATATGTGTAAATGTTGATGTGATTATTGGAATTCTTTACTTAAATTTGTTTATGTATTGAATAACCTTATATAGTATACGCATAATGTTTGAATTCAGGATTTATTACGTCTTAATCCCTAGTTTTATATGTTAGGGATTCTTTGACTCACTCCCTACTCGATTTGGGTTCCTCAATCAAATCAGGTTTAGTATCGAATACCCATCAAGTTTGAGTTCTTTTTACCATACGGACTTACCATTCAACTAGCGAATGATGAATTTGTATTTTCTTTCTGTCACAATTTTCCATTTATTCAACCTAGTGACTAAAATACACAACCAAGTTTAAGTTTTTTTTTAACCATCCGGCTTTACCGTTAAACTAGGAATGATATTTTGTTTTTTCGATCTTACCATAAATTCAACTTAGTGACTTAGGTGATGTTTGTTTTTTCAGAGGTAAAACGTCTGCAGTCTGCGGACCACATCTGCAGATATCTGCAGCAGAAGAGGTGGACCAAACCTCTCCAGTCTGCAAGAAGAAGACTGTTTGTTTTTTAACTTCTACAAGCTGCTGAACATTATACAAATTCTAATTAACATTTTATCACAATGAATATCATAATCAAACAACATAACAGGCATGAGTAACACCACAATTCTGAAAATTAACACCAAAATTCAGCAAATTAACACCACAATTCTAAAAATTAACACCAAAATCTGAAAACTCGCACCAATTTCTGAAAATTAACACAAAAAACATAAATTTAACTTACCTGGATAGATACTGATGAAGGCGACTGCTAATGATGGCGGTTGCTGATGACGGTGACGAGGTGGCGGACGACTGGTGAGGAGGGAGGGTGACGAGGTGGCGGACGACTGGTGAGGAAGGAGGGTGACGAGGTGGCGGACGACTGGTGAGGAAGGAGGGTGACGAGGTGGCGGCGGCTAATGAGGAGGGAGGTTGGCGGATGGTGGCGACGGTTACAGAGGTGGGTGGCGGACGGTGGGAGGGTGCCGCTGGTAGGAGGGTGGGTGGTGGCGGTTGAGAAGATGGGGTGGAGGAGAAGGGTGGAGAGGTGCTAGGGTTCTATGGAGGAGCCCAAGAGGACCTTGATCCATGTCTGCACCAAAAAGAGGTTACGCATACCTTTTTTTAATGAAATGTTTTCGAGAAAACAAACACACTGCAGACTTAAACGTCTGTGCATGGTCTGCGTGAGACAGACATAAGAGGTCCTAAAAAAGCTTTTCACAAAAAACAAACCCCCCTTACATACACAACCGCAACATAAATGCACACTGATCTGGTGGACCATGCCTGAATTTCTGGTTGTTTCTATTGCAAAATTTAGGAACCTAAATAGTTTTGAAGGCAAAATTGTGAAGCTTCATACTTTTGCTATGGATTTATCTATACGTCTATGTTGAGGGACTCTCTATGATAACCAAAATTTGAATCTATATTATTCCCCCCACCTTGAGTCCTTGATGACACATGGTTTGTTTCAAGATTTTTTATGGTAGCATATGATATGTTATTGTGGTAGGGTAGAGAGCAAGATTGGAATTTTCACTTTTATGTGTATGCGATATCATTGTTATAACATGTTGATCCATATCATAAAAACAATGATCCCACATTGAAAACTACTAGTCAAGTAAAATAGCGTAAAGCATAAACAACATATTATTATACACAAAATCAATCTCTAGTAAAACTGTATAAACACTTGTAGATAGTGTTGCTGACTAGATTTAATGAGAGAGAAAAAAAAGGGATGACTATGCAATTACAGCATTGTTAGAACAAGGGGTAGCCCCAGCTACCCATTGACGCTCCGACGGTAGTTTTAGTTTTTTTTTTGAAAATTTGACGTTTTTTCGATTTTGCTGCACTTATAGATTAAAAAAAAAACGTTACCTCTACATTATTTTCTAGATTCGCAACTGGTTATATATATCATAATTAAATAAATAAACAACTAAAGATAGTTCTCAGTCATATTTAAATAAATTTCTTTTGGATCCAATGATACTTTCTTCACCAATTGAAACTTACAAACAAATAACTAACCCCACCTGCCACACTCTCTAGCAACACCCTTTTTATATATACCCCAATCTACACATCACACTTCACTTTTGTTCTCTCTTCAATTTCCTCTAGCAAAAGGTCAGTTTTTACCTTTCAATTATCTGTTTCATCACATATTATTATCATGTTTGCTTCATTTTGACATGATCTAAGCCGGTTTACATTCGCATTGCTAATCACAGCCTTTTTTTTCTTGATTGTCATGTTAATTGCTTGATCTAGATCTACTTTAACACCATACCTTTATGTTCTACATGTAGGCCCTCTCTGTTCTTCAAATGCATTTGTAGATTAGCATTTTAATCAAAATTCTGATCTTGAAATCTGAGAACATTGTTGTTTACATCTATAAGAACTTTATGCAACAATGAATTCTTTGATCTTTGAATTTTACAATAAATAGTAATGTTTTGTTTCTTGGTTCATGGACTTCCAAATTATCTGGTCAAGTTTTGAAACTTTTAGTTTTGAATCTTCTCATTGTTGTGTTTTTTGGTTATTGAAATTGAAATTTGCTTGCATTGTCTGATCATTGCAATTTCAAGTTCTAGATAATTGGTTTTGAGTGTTTAGATTTTTTTTGAAACCAGCCAACTTCTATAAAAATATAGAAACAAATGGGTCAGCTAGAAATTGGAATCCACACAAAACACCTTACATCACAATGTCACGGATATTAAAATCACACCAACGACCCCAATCTAAGTTCTTAAAAATAGATCAACTATGTTATTACTTTAGGTATTTATGTGTTAGAGTAGAGGGTATTTATGTAATTTTCCATATCACAAGCTCATTACACTTCACTAATACAAGAACCTTGAGATCTAATAAAAGATCAAACTTAAAACACAAGAAGATTCCTATAATAATAATAAAAAAAAAAGTAAATTACATGGTGGGTTGAGAACTTGATGTCGTATGTCTCATTTATTATGGTTGTCTTTTTATTTGTTTTAAAATACAGATTTGACCCTATTGTTTGTTTATTAGAATGTATCAGATTTGATGTTATATTTACACCAGTCGTTAAAAAACTGTTAAATCTGCCATTATAAAAAGGGATAATTATTAAATTAACCATGTTGACCAAGATAATTCAAAAACAATCTTGACTTTAAAAATTTACAAAAATAGCCCTTTAACTTTTTCTTTAGTTATAAGTTAATCCAGCCAATCAAGGTAGACGCGTGTAACCTACTGCGCCGTGGCACAACAGATTTGCGCAAAGTGATTAGTCACGCCAAGGTGACAAGGCAGATTAAACTTGTTGCGCCATAAATCTATTGTGCTAAAATTACACATGTAACGCTCTGGTTTATTAGTAATTTTTTTAAAAAGAAAGTAAATGGCTTATTTGTTAACTATTTTAATCTAACGTGTGACTTTTATTTTAATATATTGCAGGAATCCATTCACAAAGATGAACACCAAGGTTTCTATAACTTGTACACTCTTGTTTTTATGTTGCACACTAGCAAATGCTCAAGCAGGATACGGTTCAACAACCGATTCCGGATACGGTTCAGCCCTACTAGCCCTTTCATCCCGAGCCACCAAACTACCCCTACCACCCGCACCAGCACCCGCACCTGAACCCACACCCGAATACGTGAACCTAACCGACCTCCTAAGCGTCGCGGGCCCATTCTCCACCTTCTTACACTACCTTGAGTCCACTAAACTCATTGAAACACTACAAACACAAGCCAATGACACTGAAGAAGGCATCACACTTTTTGTACCCAAAGACACAGCCTTTTCTAACCTTAAAAAACCATCACTTTCAAACCTTACATCTGACCAACTAAAACAGTTGTGTCTTTTTCATGCCTTGCCACATTACTATTCATTGTCAGATTTTAAAAACCTTAGCGGTTCGGGCCCGATTAACACGTTGGCGGGTGGGACCTACACGTTAAACTTTACTGATGATTCGGGTACGATCCACATTGGGTCCGGGTGGACTAACACGTTGGTTAGTAGTAGTGTGCATGCTAAGGACCCGGTGGCGATTTATCAAGTGAATAAAGTGTTACTTCCGGAAGCGATTTTCGGGACGGATATACCTCCACCGGCGCCAGCTCCGGCACCGGTGGCGGTGCCGGATGTGGCTCCGGTGGCTGATGGTCCGGATGCTGATGGTGGGAAAGGTAAAGGGAAAGGTGTGGGTTCGGATACTGCGGCAAGATCGTCGACTCCGTCGTCTTCGTACAGGTTTACGGGGTGGATGAGGGTGGTGATGGTGGTGGTTTGTAGTGGATTGGTTGTGGTTTTGTGAGATAGTTGGTTTTTGGTTATGTGTATCTTAGAGTTTAATTGAAGTATTGTTGTAAGTTTATGGTTTTGTTTGTTGGTACTGTTATTCTATATGTACTATGAAATGCCAATGTTGTGGTCTCATATATATATTTTACATGGAAATTTGTCTTTTTGTAATGGTATAATAGCTAGGAAAGGCAGTAATCACCATATGGCATATGGTGTACCTCTGGTAAATACATTCTCTTCTGCGAAAGTATAGGGGTCCGTTGACCATCTTGACAATCAAACCATTGGTGTGTACTGGATTTGGTTTTATGGTTTGGCCCCTCAAATTGTGACACTTATTACAGTAACGAGAAAAGCAAAAACAACTTGGTCGAACTTTTTACTATTGAACAAGGACAGAGGCGGGTCAAAGACACCCCCACGCAACTACTGACGGACCTTAAACTTTTAAATTGGTAGAAAGATATTAATTAACTAGTATTAAGCCTCTCGCGTTGCGGCGGGTGTAAGATTAAATATATTTATTTTATATTTAATCTAGTAGTCATTATAATCATTTACATTATATGGATAAAAATATATAACAATCATATTAAATAATTAGTTGGTAATTGTTGATGGACCTAATTACCCTTATTAACTAATTAGGGTTTCCTCCTGAGTGCATATATAAGGAGACTAATGTAGAGGTTTAAAGGTTAGACAATGAGATAACCTAATTACTCATAACATCAATCGACCTCTCTCTCCATAACCGACTCCCTTATCGATTTTTCATCATCACCATCATTAGATTGCACCCTAAGGAGTAGGCCTGTAAACGAACCGAACGTTCATGAACTGTTCATGAACTTGTTCGGCGGGAAGTTCATTTATGTTCGTTTATTTAATAAACGAACGAACACGAACCAAAAAATTTGTTCGTTTAATTAAATGAACGAACATGAACACACCTTGTGTTCGTTCATTTATGTTCGTGAACGTTCATTTATGTTCGTTCATTTATGTTCATGAACATTCGTTTAAGTTTTAGTAAATACATAAATAGTTGGATTTATATAAATATTAGGTTTTCTAACTACTTATAATAATATGACTAATTAGTATATTTATGAACTCTAATTTAGATATGTTTTCGGACGAATTTTAATATATTAGACTTGTTTGTTCAATCATGTTAATTTATGTTTATTCAAATATGTTCATTTTTTTGTTTATGTTTGTTTGTGTTCGTTAATTTTCGTGAACTGTTCGTTTAGGCTTTAAACGAACGAACATGAACGAACACGAATATCCCGATTTCTTAATGAACGAACACGAACAAAAAAATGTGTTCGATTATATGTTCGTGTCCGTGTTCGTGTTCGGTTAAAGTTAAATGAACAAACACGAACATGCCTATGTTCGTGTTCGTTCGGTTCGTTTACAGGCCTACTAAGGAGGAACCAGATCAAGCTGACAATCATGTCAAACACTGTTGCTACATCTCCATCTGGATTCTCTGTTGGCCTGTACTAATGCAATCAAAGGTATGTTCACATGTTTTCCATTATGTCTAAACAGAACTGACCAACATGTGGTATCAGAGCTGATGTTGATTAGTCAGTTCTGTTTTCGTATCCATTAATTCTGGGATTGAAATCTGGAAAACGGAATTTTGAAAGCCTAATTAAATTCATAGCCGGTTTCGAGTCACATAACCCGAGTCCACTGTTTCGGGGAAAAAGAATGTTTTTTTAATGACTCGGAATCATAATGGTAAATCTTAAATGTCCGAAATCTGTATAAAACTCTTAAAAATTCAGGTTTCGGGTTCCAGAATTATTATTTTATTTATTAGGGTTCTTCATGTTCTTAGTGAAATTCGAATAAATTCCCTTATTTTGGAATGAATTAAGGATTAGAAGGTGTTTTTCCTGTATTTGATTAATTTTTATCCCTTAAGATTTCGAAAAAATCTGTTAATGTTATTAGATATAATTTTCGAAATTATTGGATAAATATAAAATATCTTTTAAAACAGGAAATAAAATATACCAAATCCCTTAAAATTCGAATTTCAAACTTATCACACTAACAACTGTTAACAGGAGTTTGGAGATCATTTGTTTAACGACTCGAGACCATAAGGTCTCTACTCGAGACCATAAGGACTCTACTCGAAATCATAAGTGTTCTCAAATCTTCACAACTCGAGACAACGATTTCGACTCGAGACCACAGGGTCTCGACTCGAGACCACTGAGGTTTCGACTAAGGGCTTCAATCTTCACAACTCGAGACAATGGTTGCGACTCGAGATCTCATCAAGCACTCGAGATCTCATAAAACACAGTAGTCGAGACCATGATTACGACTCGAGACACTGAGGTTGCGACTCGAGACCATTAATGAGTCGAGACCTCATAATGTTTACAAGATGAGTCGAGACTTGACTCGAGATCTCACTCGAGACCTCATAGCTGAGTCGAGATCTCACTCGAAACCTCATTATTTTAGGCTGTTTAATGTGAACTAAGACTTAGCTCGGGGCTCCGCCCCGAAACCCCAGCGAACTCACAGCGGAGTTCGATCCGCGCTAACAGGTGGTTTGCTATTAAATGATTGGTTTTGTAAATACTTAGTTAATTAATAAGGATCAAATAATTTTTCACAAAACCAAAATGGCTTAACTTGAATGAGCTTCTGATCTATCACTTCTGGCCAAAGCTGATTTGATGCATCTACTTATCGTTCAAGTATTATGAAAGCTATGTTAAGTGTGCATCATAAACATGAATGTCTTAATATCTGGCCAAAGCTGATTTAATTCCTTCATAGATGGCATACTTAACGAGTGCATAACTAAAGTGATTGTTTCAATTCTGGCAAAAGCTGATTTGTCACAAATACTTTGCACACATGCTTAAATGATTACACTTCTGGCCAAAGCTGATTTGTCTTCGTTTAAGTAGAACTTTAAATAAGTCTATTATTTTGATGTTAGTAATAGTCATATCATAACCTCTTCACATAATGATCCTTATATTAATGATCCTTAATTAATTTTATGATCATTTCGTCTGCCTTATTCTTAGTACCCATAATTTTACTCACTATAATTTTCTTCTATAAATCTATATCTCATCCACTCTAATTCCTAAATCAAATATGTTTTGCTTAAAGTTTCTATAAGAATTAACTCTTAAATTAAATCCTTGATTATCTCTTAAGACATGATAATCCTATTGCTCTCTTCTGATAAAGCAATACAGAAGAAAAGTAGAGTATGATGATTAGGATAAATCGAACATGATGTCTCTTATGATAATCAAGAACTCTCTAACATAATTGCTATCACTAAAGTTATTCCAGATTAAGTCTTTCCTAAGACTAATCTATTATTGTGGAATAATCACAAGAACTCCTAAGATGCATGCCTTCATTTAAAATTCAAAACTATAAGCTAAGTGGTATATGTGAATACATAATAATGTACAATACCATGACCCATAAAGTTAAGGGCTTACGCATGGAAATAAGTACAATTTTTCCAGTATATTACATACTAAGATTTTCACTTGAACAATTTGATGCCTTATAAATCAACTATAACACTCAAAAGTACCAAAGTATAATGAGTGTGTTGATAAGCAACATATGTACAAAGAAATAAATATTTTGAAGCTGGAAAATAAGATGTTATTCACCTTACAACCACTAATACCCTAAAAGAGGATTGTTCTAAAGTCCATAGACAAATTACAAGTAAAAGATTCCAACTTTAAGGTTCTTCAAGGGAAAATCTCACTGCATAATTATGTCATTAGACTAGACATAAGCAACGAGACTATCCATTATTCTAAAGAACAGTTGGATAAATTAATTAGATAGTCACTTGTTAAAGATATTTAAGTCTACTAATTATAATATTCCTATTAACACATGATTAGTTGACTCTAGTTTTAAACGTTTCCTTACCAGAAGTCAATAAATAACTAACATGAGAGTTAGTGACAAAATTAAATGTTAAGACTATAAGAACCGTAATAAGCAGTCTTCTAACAACGCTTTTCGATACCTTATATATTCTGAAGATTAATCATAATATAGTATCATAATTAAGCTATGTTATGAAGGTTGTGAGGTTTGCATGGTCAACATAAAGTCACACTTACCTTAAACTCTCATCTTATTTGTTCTAAATATCTGGATTGAAACATTACTAAGATAAAACTAGATGATACCTTACACTTTCACAACTTTTGTCATCATGCAAATGAGAATTTGACAAAAGGAAAATGAGACTTATAAATTTCATCCATTATAACCAAAATTCATGAGAAATCATGACATGGTTAATGAGGATGATTATTCAACTAATCTCATTCTAAGTGATTTTAAATCATGACGTTATAGCCCTAAATATTACTTGGCTTAAGGAATAAGTATGGGTCCATCATAAGTCATTCATTGACATTCGTGGAACTTATTCCAAATGGAATATTCAGACATAATTCATTTATCATTTAAAAGACTATCAACTTGTATCTAAATTTTGCCGCATATGGCCCACGGTCTTAGAAGAAATCTATTCATATATGTACTTAATAAGATTTCTATTAAATATGTCCCTGAGTTTTCTTATGACATCTGGACACTAAAGAAATCAAATAAAGTCTAACATATATATGATAGGTTCCCACGTCACGTAGCTCATTGAAACTTCTCTTGTAGCATTCTAGAGATATTAAAGATCAGTGGGAGCATTCAGTGTCTTAATAATAACTTGCAATAGTTGCAAGAGGTGGGGGAGTGAAAACTTTATATTACTTCAATTACACCTCTTGTACAAGACACTGCTCCATTATGACACTGTTCTATCAAAACTTGTCTCCTTAAATCTAAAGCTACTCTTACAAAAGTTTCATTGTTGCTTAATTGTGGGCACACTTAGATTTCTTACATAAACTAACTTAATCCTCAACAAGAGAAATCACAACGACTAATGTCATTAATTTGTTTTCTCTATTAGAATTTGTTGGTCGTTACATATTGACCCTAAGCATGCTGAGTTCCTAAAGATTTCTAATGTTAGTGGAAGCAGTCAAAGTCCTTATCATGACTTGCAAGGAATACAAGAGGCGAGGGGAAGAGTGTCATTAAATTTCACTCCAAATTTAACTCTGATTACACCTCTTGTACACCATACTGCACCAACTCTTATAAACTTAGAATGAAAATGATAGCAACCTAACCAAGAGCTAATCCATAAAACTGAAACTTTTTAAACCCAATAATCAACTCAGGAGGTCATCTAGGTTTAAAAGCCTACTAACTTTGATGATTACATAACCTCCCTAACTGAAGTTGAAATGGATTTTGGAAAAGTTTACCGATCCTATCTCTTCTAATTAAGCCATTAGCGTCAATCAATCTTCTAAATGGAATAAAACAGTTTTATAGTAAAACTGATTTTATGTGTTCGCATAACGTTTGGGATTTGATTGAATTACCTAAGAGTGTTCATAACTAAATCAAATCCTAATATAAGCGTTAAGACACGAAGAAGCATGATTGATTGTCAAAGGTTGTACTTAGGAAGAGATAAATTATCAAAGTTTACTTTGAGGATCATCACTGTTCTAGTAGCTTATAATAGTTTAAAGCTACATTAGATGAACATTAAAAACAATTTTCCCTAACAATTGGCTGACATATTTACATGTTCATAAAACAACCTGAAAGTTCCAAACTGAAGGTTAAAGAACACTTTATTTGTAAGCCAATAAAATCCATGTACGGGTTAATGCAAACATCATAACGTGATGAAATCTTAACGTAATTATTTTCATTAACAACCAAGTGGATTAATGTACCTACCTCAAAATGAGTGGGAGCAACTAAGATAAACTTGTCTATATAGATGATATTCTTTTGACAAGTATATGTTACATAAGTCAAAGCATTGTTAACACAAACTTTGATATAATAGATCTCAGAGATATCTCTTACGTAAAAGATATCATAACAAGCCGAGATAGACCCATTGGGACATTAGTTCCGTTCCATAAGTTTAACATTAAATGGGTCCTTACATATGTAACAAACAATACTACTCTCCTGTAACGACTCTCATTAAAAGTCATAATTATTAAATTAATTTGACCAATAGGAAACCCTAATTAAGACACCCAAGTGATTCTGAACAAACCCTAAAATTTTCAGAATTTTCAGAATCAGGATTAGGGCCCCTAAAACTCAGGGGGGGGGGGTATTCCCTACTCGACGATTATCCATATATCTCGTTGTCTATTTCGAAAATTCTCGTTCCGTCGACTCAGCTGAACTCCAAACACACGTGGCAACCATCTGAATATATGTAAGCCGTCGCGTAGCGCGACGACTATAAGGGTTACCAGTCGCGCTACGCGACTGGGTCAAAAATCCAGTATAAATAGAGGAGGTTGGGACTTGAAATTGGGCGCAGGAACGACGGAAAAATTCTAATCCTACACGAAGTTATGCTCTATTTACCTCAATTAACACACACAGGTCCCTAATTGAAGCCGCAATCAGGGTATTAGCACAATCGCTATTACGATTCATTGTCCGATTGATCAATATATCCAATGAATGTTTAAGTGCCGCCCACATTAGGGTTATACTTTATCGTTCGTCATTAATTTGACGGATCATCATTAATTCGATGGATAAAGTATTATACTTTGTCGTTCGTTGTTAATTCGACGGATCATCGTTAATTCGATGGATGAAGTATTGCACTTTGTCGTTCGTTGTGAGAATTTGATCTCGTGAGTTATCGTAAATGCTGGATTGATTACTAAACCCAAATTGTGTGCTTGTTATTGAAATTAGGATAAAGGCTAATCAGTAGGCTAGGCTCTGCCCGTATAAATCTGCAATGTGAGTCATTCTCCTTTTCTCACAGTTTGTGAGTCATTCTCTTTTTATCAAATTACTTTACAAAACTCTATTTATTTTCAATGTTATAATTACGGGGATTAAGTCTTTGTAATCACCAAGTTACAGCCGGTATGTGGGGTTTTGTATACATTACTTGATAATCGTCACCATTGGGGCAGCCAGTGGGGGATATGACCATAGTCACAGTCACCATTGGACGAATGGGCCAATGGGTCGAGTGACAAATACCGTGGGTAGTTGGCTTGATATCAGAAACATTGTAATCGCTCTTAATACTGTAAATTATAACAAATGTGTCATTTTAGTAAATAGAATGATTCACTCAGTATTTCCCGCTGACAAAACCTTTTTAAAACAACTTTTCAGGTAATTACAGTAGATTGGAGTAAGAGATGGATACGGCACTGAAAGGCATCAAGAAGTGGCTTATTTTATTAATTAAATCAAATTAAGAAATATTGTTTTATGTAATAAAATTTATCTTTATTAAAGCTACCATTGTAAAACATGGGTTTATCCCATCTATTTAATAAATAAAAATCCGGTGTTTCTAAACTCTGATATTTTTCCTAACTCACGGTCCTGATGAAATTTCCGCTGCAATGTTTTTAAAAAATTAATCACCGGTACCACTGGGCTGTTCGCGACTCCCGATTCCATCCAGGGTGGGTTGGGGGTCGTGACAGAAGGTGGTATCAGAGCCAACTCAAAGAGCCACTGCTTTACGCCTTTAGGTGTTGTAATAATAATACCTAAATTTATATAAAAGAGTTAGGAGATTGCTGTTAACTGGTAGCATTTAGACTTGAACTTAAGAAAAGATGCCTTAGTATTAGCTTCACGATAAGCTAAGTATTTTTGTAAATAAATATGATAGATTTTGGTGTGACATAAGTAATATATTTGATAAAGTAATATCACGGGACAACTAAGTCCAGAATCACTAGTTGAAAGAATAATCAAATTGACACTGTCACAGGAATTGTTTAGTGATCAATATAATAATAAGATATGTTATGGAAATACAAATTTCTTTAATTCTTAATAAAAGCCCTAATAAGATAGGCACTTTTGAAAATATACTATTTATGGGAAACGGAAAATTTTCTCCGGCAAGACTGGGTATGATGTAGTAGACTCTCCAGTTTGTCCAGATATACTGAGGTTACCGCTCCGGCGCGAATCGGATAAGACGGGATAAATAATATGTCAAACAAGTGACAAGATTTCCCTAAATAGTATCATGATCTGATATCTGACTGGTATTTGGAAATATGAATCTGTTAAATACATTGACCTGATAGATGGAATGTTTATTCCCGCATGTGAAATATATGATTATCTAGATATATATATCTATAAGAAATTCCAAAAGTCAATTTGGAATAAAGCACAAGCATCTGTGTCTAGATTTCTTTATCAGGAATTTCTTTTCCGATATCAAACATTATTTCGTTTGATCATCTGTCTCGTAGATCGTATGACAAAATAAACAATGGAAACCCATTAATTTGGGATATCATCAAAAGTGTAAAGAATTTCTAAACACCTTACCATAAACTATTAACGCAAGTAAGAAGCATGTAAAGTTGTGATAACATACAAAGAATTACATGAAAATTTAATCCACAGAAGTTGAAGTATATCACACACAATTTTAGAGGCAAGATATTTGGAAAATATAAATTGGGCACGATAACACCAATGTTAAATTTCGTCAGTAGAAGAACTAAAAGCAGCACTTTGCCACATGATCCTACAAGCAACATGAAATTTCGCTGAGGTACGTTGTAACAATATTTCACAATCATCAGTGCACAGTCTAATCAGAGTCATAATTATTATCACTGCAAAAGGAGTCATATACCTTTGCAAATTCCCTATTTCATTTTATTTGACATTCCCTGGTAATGTCATTTAATAACGGTTATCACTCAAAATTCCAGATAAAAGTTCTTATAATTCTTTTGTTGAAAATTCTGACTTCTGCATATAATAAGTTGACTTTCGCAACGGTCATCATACCAAGAGGATTTATTTCCTGGTAGCGGATATTGATTCATTTCATTTCTTGGTAAATCCACACGTTACACATGCACCATTTGTCATGCATGTGGTTCGTTTAATTTCTGAATTTCCACTGAAGAGTTTCATTCTAATTTGTTGTTTTATCCAAACTCAAAGATCATTTCGCTATACTTGATTTTTGGCACTATATACCGCAGTAAGGCAAAACAATGACCTTTTTTTTTATATATCAAGTCAATAAATTTCTTGAGAAACTCAAAATTTCTTTGGCATACATGATTTTGCTGTAACCATTAATACATGAACTCGTTGTGATTAAACCAAGTTCAATTGCTTGAACTTGCTCATATTCATTTCAATTTCCCATATGATGGATTTAAAGCTATCATATTCTCCAACAAACACTTCAATTCTCTAGAACTATAAAATGCTTATTTGGTCTTCGACTTCATTAAATCATTTCTTTGATCACGATCACCTTGTACTAACGTTTTCATAAAATTTAAAGCTTGCACTAATCTCATTTATATATATATCATATACGGATATTTATAAAAGTTATCTTAACACAAATCATGTATTAAGATAATGATACACAAATTCTTGTCATATTTTAATGAATCTCTTAAATGATTTTTACAACATCAATCTAGCCTTTCGTGATAAATTATTACTTTAACATCTTCCATCGAAAAACATTATATAAAATTTATTTTATATATGGAAACTTACATAAGTGATTACCTAATAGTATTACTATATTCTTATTAATCACCATAAGGAGGATAAGTAAATACTTCGTCAATATAAGTAGGTGACTTATAATAAGAAATACAGAATTTATTGTACATGTGTTTATATTTAACCAAAATGGAAATTTCACAAACTAGGCACCTAGCTCGGTTGGTTAGATGCGCGAAAGGGTGTGGCCTAGACCCGGGTTCGATCCTGGGGACGGCCAGTTTCACCATTTTATTAGAAATTTTTCCATTTAAGTGTATGTTTTACTAATATCAGTTTTATTATTAGTAAGAAAATATTAAATAATAATAGTGTTGGTATTATTTTTACTAGGATTATTATCAAGGGTAGGTATTGGATAGCCTAGCCTTAATTAGGCATGGACTGATCACTTATGCTTAAATAAGGGAGCACTAACCAATATCCACCATGATAATGACTAGTAATATATATAAATTAAGTCATCATACTTATTTAATAAATCTTAAATTATATATGAAAATATATATACTTTGGAGAAGACATATTTTCATAAAATAATACAAGAATTAGAGGAACGAATAAAATTTCATAAATAATTGTCTATCACATGTAACTATGTACCATAGCACTCTGATAAGAAATTAACCATAAAAAGAATTATATGGTAGTCATCAACTACGTTGGATTAAGAAAACAATTATAATAACTAAGAATAGTCTCCGTTTTCACTTATTTACAACATTTGTAAATACATTCATAAACGTTATATGATTTCAAAATGAAAATAAGTAATCCCATAGAATCGACCCATTAAGTATAATATATATACAAAAGTATTTGTACGAATATTTTGTATAATAAATATTTTTACACCTTTATTTATAACTCTCATTTAACGTTATAAATAATAATGATTTCTTTTACAAAATAATATTTTGTAAACGTAATAACTTCATTACGGTATTTTGTAATATATCTTACATAATTATTTTACATAGTATGGTAAAATACTAAAATAATATTTAAAAGTGGTGACCATTTACATATAGTAAAAATGCGTAACAAATAATATATATTATATAATATTTATATGTGATATCTAAGATACGGTTCAGATAAGGACACAAATAATAATATATTACAATTGCTTTACAAAAGTATAATATAATGGTTGATCAGGCCAAAATAACTTGTTTTTATTATATTTCAATTTCTAGGAGATAGTATGAAAAATATAGTCACTAATAGTGTGCTATTATATTATTTCAACAAATAAAACAACTTGAAACTCTAAAATGATACACTAACTCTATTGTCTTTTGGTGTATCTTTGCAATTCACTCCTCTCCACACTTTGATTTCTCATATCATAAATATTTGACAAATCATTTTTCATGCTTTGATTTCATTTGGAAAAACTGTCAAAGTCTTCCTCAGTTACCAATAAAAGTAAGCTTTCTTTTGACAAAGAATTTTATTGATTCTAAAAGTTCTTCAGATTCATTTTAAATATCTATTGATCATATATCTTTTGGCTTGAACCTAGTCACTTTGAAAATTATATCATTTCATCTCATTCGTTTATCATCGATTTCTCGAACTAATTCAGTTGAATCATTGAATCCTACTTATGATACAACTCGTATTCACAAAATTCGATATTTTAAATTATGTGTCATTTACCCTAATATTATTTTTATTAACTAAAATGTGACATAATTCCAAAAGAAATATAATAATCTAAATACACTTGGGAGCTGGAATCTAAAATGAAGAAAAAGTATCCTCAATTATTCCAGTAAATCTCGAGGACGAGATTTTTCTTAAGGTGGGGAGAATGTAACGACTCTCATTAAAAGTCATAATTATTAAATTAATTTGACCAATAGGAAACCCTAATTAAGACACCCAAGTGATTCTGAACAAACCCTAAAATTTTCAGAATTTTCAGAATCAGGATTAGGGCCCCTAAAACTCAGGGGGGGTATTCCCTACTCGACGATTATCCATATATCTCGTTGTCTATTTCGAAAATTCTCGTTCCGTCGACTCAGCTGAACTCCAAACACACGTGGCAACCATCTGAATATATGTAAGCCGTCGCGTAGCGCGACGACTATAAGGGTTACCAGTCGCGCTACGCGACTGGGTCAAAAATCCAGTATAAATAGAGGAGGTTGGGACTTGAAATTGGGCGCAGGAACGACGGAAAAATTCTAATCCTACACGAAGTTATGCTCTATTTACCTCAATTAACACACACAGGTCCCTAATTGAAGCCGCAATCAGGGTATTAGCACAATCGCTATTACGATTCATTGTCCGATTGATCAATATATCCAATGAATGTTTAAGTGCCGCCCACATTAGGGTTATACTTTATCGTTCGTCATTAATTTGACGGATCATCGTTAATTCGATGGATAAAGTATTATACTTTGTCGTTCGTTGTTAATTCGACGGATCATCGTTAATTCGATGGATGAAGTATTGCACTTTGTCGTTCGTTGTGAGAATTTGATCTCGTGAGTTATCGTAAATGCTGGATTGATTACTAAACCCAAATTGTGTGCTTGTTATTGAAATTAGGATAAAGGCTAATCAGTAGGCTAGGCTCTGCCCGTATAAATCTGCAATGTGAGTCATTCTCCTTTTCTCACAGTTTGTGAGTCATTCTCTTTTTATCAAATTACTTTACAAAACTCTATTTATTTTCAATGTTATAATTACGGGGATTAAGTCTTTGTAATCACCAAGTTACAGCCGGTATGTGGGGTTTTGTATACATTACTTGATAATCGTCACCATTGGGGCAGCCAGTGGGGGATATGACCATAGTCACAGTCACCATTGGACGAATGGGCCAATGGGTCGAGTGACAAATACCGTGGGTAGTTGGCTTGATATCAGAAACATTGTAATCGCTCTTAATACTGTAAATTATAACAAATGTGTCATTTTAGTAAATAGAATGATTCACTCAGTATTTCCCGCTGACAAAACCTTTTTAAAACAACTTTTCAGGTAATTACAGTAGATTGGAGTAAGAGATGGATACGGCACTGAAAGGCATCAAGAAGTGGCTTATTTTATTAATTAAATCAAATTAAGAAATATTGTTTTATGTAATAAAATTTATCTTTATTAAAGCTACCATTGTAAAACATGGGTTTATCCCATCTATTTAATAAATAAAAATCCGGTGTTTCTAAACTCTGATATTTTTCCTAACTCACGGTCCTGATGAAATTTCCGCTGCAATGTTTTTAAAAAATTAATCACCGGTACCACTGGGCTGTTCGCGACTCCCGATTCCATCCAGGGTGGGTTGGGGGTCGTGACATCTCCTTTAGAGGATAATAGGATAAAGGAGATTATTTATTTACGCTTCATTAATTGGAAGCCTTATGTAAGTTTAAGTCTATACTCGTTTGGATATTACTCACATTGCAACACACTAGATTTGTCTAGATTAATGTGAAGCATCTAATGGAGTATTACAATATCTTTAAAGAAACGAGAGGCTAAAATTTGAAGAAAAAGTGAGAACTAAAAACCGGTTGATTACTTTAACTTTGTGATATTCAAAGATGACAAAATGTAATTTCGAGTATATCCTTATGTCAGCAGACAAAACCTATCTCATGGAGGAGTCATAATGCACTGATATTAACAACCTAAGTTATAACGACATAATACAGGCACTAAATGTTGTTGGAAATTTATCAGTAGACTCATAAGCTCATTAACTCCATATAATTAATGTTTTGAAGACTTAGTGTGATAAAGTCAGCTACCATGACTCCTTGAACAGTAACAGTTCAAGAGGTGCTGCATTAAATTTCGATACGCAATTAATTATTCGTTTATGAACGAATTGATGAAACTAAGTTTTGTATCGAATACATTCATGATATGCTTAAGGATCCTATAACTGAAGGGCTATTACCCATAAGTCTTATTAAGAGAGCTCATAGACGGGTATTAATTAATGGCCATGCGCAATTGCATATCGTACTATGAATGACTAAGTATTAGTTAATTTTCCCCATCAGTTTGATTTTGTATGTCTCTAAGAATATGTCAAGTCGACATAATGGCATATAGACAAATAAAGTTACAAATCAAACAAAAGGCTTATGCGTATTTTGATCATGACGATTAAGTTTTAAATTAAGGCTATAGTATGACTAATGGGGGTCCTGAGTCGCATAATGATTCAACGGCTGTATTTCTCTGCTATAGTACTTGTTTAAGGCTAAAATGAGTGTTAACTCCTGATCAGGCTTATCTAATACTCATAGTAAATGATTACTCGGCTAAGTGGGAGAATGTAAGATTAAATATATTTATTTTATATTTAATCTAGTAGCCATTATAATCATTTACATTATATGGATCAAAATATATAACAATCCTATTAAATAATTAGTTGGTAATTGTTGATGGGCCTAATTACCCTTATTAACTAATTAGGGTTTCCTCCTGGGTGCATATATAAGGAAACTAATGTAGAGGTTTAAAGGTTAGACAATGAGATAACCTAATTACTCATAACATCAATCGACCTCTCTCTCCATAACCGACTCCCTTATCGGTTTTTCATCATCACCATCATTAGATTGCACCCTAAGGAGGAACCAGATCAAGCTGACAATCATGTCAAACACTGTTGCTGCATCTCCATCTGGATTCTCTGCTGGCCTGTACTGATGCAATCAAAGGTATGTTCACATGTTTTCCATTATGTCTAAACAGAACTGACAAACAGCGGGGTGTAAAACCATGCCAAGTAGCACCAATGTCATATCACTGTCAGTGACTACCAACACTGGAAAAACTCGTAAAAACAAAATAAATAAAAAAAGGAAAAAATAAAACCGAACGAAAAGCAAACGTAAAATCGTTGAACCACACACACCCGTTGCAGCATGTTAATGCAAAGAAATTCGTCCGAAAACGTAAAACATAGAAAAAATAACTAAGCCGATCTAGAGTGGCGATGAATATGTCAAACGAGAATAAATACACGCCTTGCGATAGGCATATCAAACGAGAAAAAAATAGACGAAAAAATGTTGAACCCTACTCGCACGTTGCGGCGTGTTAACTCACAAAATTTATAACGAAACGTAAAACAAAAAACTTGCGAAAGATGAAAATATGGAAGACCAACGTTTAAAGTAAAAATATATTTGGGTTAAACTGTAAAAAAAATGAAAAGATTTAGATTAAAAGTAAAAAAAATCAAAGAGGTTAAATGGTAAAAGACGAGAAGTTTTGAGTTAGAAGTGAAAAATCAATTTCTTTTTGAAACCCCCTTAAGCATAGGGTACAACGCTATGAAGAACAAAAAAATTATAAATTAATAGTATGGAAATTAAAATTTCTGTTACATTTTTATACTTACTAAATCTGTTTTTTTGTTCATAATTTTACGATAATATCATTAAATATTAATAATATAAAATAATTCCTAATAACTTGTTCTTATAATTTTAATGTTCAAGTAGTTTGAGGATCCTGTACATTAATTCAGAAGTGTGAGAAGTGTATTATAACACTATATATAATACTATATAACACCATATAAACACCGTATAACACTATGTAATACCATATAACACCATATAACACTATGTAATACTATATAACAAATATAACTTTAAGAAAATATCTAACTTTAATATTGTATCACAATATTTACATGTTAGTTTATTACTTTAATCAATTCAATTCAATATTTATCAATTTGGCTTTTTAATAGTGTTTTAACGAATGCATAGTTATGAGACATTTCTTTATATTGTTTAGAATGTCTAACTATAAAAATATTTAACAAAAGAATATAGATATTGGTAAAAGATAACTATATATATACCATCGAATAAAATAAAATATGTCATCAGTTCTTGTTGTACATTGTCCATTTGAAGTTGGGTTCCCGCCTTGCCCCTCTACCAGAGCATTCATATCTCTCTCCGGGGCTTAATCTCTGACCGACATACACCAAACTGGAGCTCATGCTAGACTTACACTACCCGGAGCTCCGAAATGATCATATCTTTCTCAATGGCTTCGACTCTTACATATACTTTTGCAAATTAGAATATTAGTCCAATACAAAACCCCTTCTGAAAACACGACGTGTATGGAATTAACAAACCTACATACATATGGTGTTCCAGGCACATCCAATGCTAACACACTCGTATCATTGGCACTTGCAAACGCATTGTAGCGATCCATGCACACGATTAATACATGGAAGCTCTAGGATGTTACATTTTATTCAAATAAAGTAATATATAGTTTTTACATTTACGCTGATGGAAATAAATACAAATAGTACAAACTAAATGGCCACTATGGTTTGCACGACCAACTTCAAATTTAAAACTGAATCAAACCGTTAAACAAATTAACCATAAATCAAAAAATCTCAAATCAACCGATAATAATGGAAATGTATTCATAATTTTGGAGAAGATTTCAACTGATTGAGAATTGATTGGGGTTTCCATATTGAAGAACATAATTGATGGTTTAACAAAATGGCTGTGGAATGAGGAAAATGATTTGCCGCTCAATTCACAATTCACAATTCTCTAAAAAAGTAGCAATGACATATCTTTAAGTGAGGTAGCAAAGTTATTTTGCTTTAGTATAGGAGATATATATGGTTTTTACATTAACGCTGATGGAAATAAATACAAATAGTAAAAACTAAATGACCAGTATGGTTTGCACGATCAACTTCAAATTTTAAACTGAATCAAACCGTTAAACTAACTAATCGAAAATCAAAAGATCTTAAATCAACCGACTTATTTGAGTTTAAATAATACGATAAATTTCTACTCTTTACTAACTCCCTAATTCACACCCTAATCCACACCACTCTAGATTAAGTCATTACCTATAGAGGAAAAAAAGTAAAAGTAAATACCCAAATTTACTTTACACCAAAATAACCATAAAAAGATATAATGCAAGAAGGTAAATAGCTGTTCATTACTATTACTATTATAATATAATAATAATATTATATTATTTTCAAACACAGTTTCTTTCACACAGAAAAAACAAAAACAGAAAAATCTGTTGTACCACGTAAACACGTTCCCCCTGTGTTACTGCATCCTCTTCCAATCCCACCACCTCCATTCCTTCCTTCAACACTTTCAACTTCCATTACACCATTTCTAGGGTTTTCATATCTTCATGGCGTCTTCAGACGAAGAAGGAGAAATCGTTCCCGATTTCGTAACAAACTACCACTTCGTCAACTCACACAACACACTCATCTCATTCTCACTCTTACCGCTTCACTGGAGCGATCACGACGTCGAAAACGGCGACTTACAGGTTGCGTTTTTGCACGGAAACATAGACGGCGGTCTGCAATCAGTCTACAAGGAAGTAATCGGGTGGAAACTGGAGCTATCTTACGCACAGCCTCACGTTTGCGTGTTATCCAAGGGGAAAACGTGGATAAACCTCCAGAAACCGAGGAAAAGTTACGAGTGTCACGTTAAGAGTGTGTTGATTGTTGCCGATTGTCTTCATTTTGTTAGGAGGAACCCTCAGGCTGTTCAGAAAGAGATTTTGAGTCATTTGATGAAAAGTTGGAGGTATTTGTTAATGTTAAGTTGTAGTAAGTTGATTTGTTGTTTTTGAACTTGTTTTGAGTTGATTTTGTTTGATCGTAGTTATTTGATGAAAATTTTGAGATATTAATTAGTGTTAAGTTGATTTGATTTAGTGATTTGATGAAAAGTTTGAGGTATTAATTAGTGTTTAAGTTGTAGTGAGTTGATTTCATTTATCCGGTTTTTGATCTCTAGTTTTTGAACATGTTTTGAGTTATTTTTGTTTGATCGTGCAGTTCGGGTGAGTTTCGTGAGCCTCTGGAGAAGTGTCTAGCAACTCACTTGCCGTTGATTCGGATTGCTGTGGCTAGAGACGAGGATTTGGCGAAATCAGAGGTTTGTTCTTCGCAAATTAGGTTTCGTTTCCGAAATTTGTAACATGAGTATAAGAAAGATGTTAATTGTTGATTGGAAGGAGGCATTGCATTTAGCCATTTATTGCTTAGTTATTGACTTGTTGTGTTACATAGTTTTGGTAACTTGTGTTTAGAAGTATATATAGAAGAATATGACTAATAGTCAAGCATTTATTTACACTTGATTTGTTGACAGTATCTTAAAGCTTTTCTAATGGAGATTGAGAATCCTGTGACAAGAGAAGCTCTTCAAGAGGTCAATAGCAATAATTTTGCTTATTTTTATTATGTTATTGTATATTTGTATCTATTGAAGAAATCTTTCCTTTCATTTTGCATTGAAGGATAATCAAACATTAAAAAAGTCCAAGTTCATAGTTCCTGACGGGGAAGAGGAAGAGGACGATGATGTGGACGTGGATGATGAGATTGATGATGACTCGGATGAACTGTTTGATTCTGTTTGTGCATTCTGTGACAATGGCGGTGATGTTCTCCCGTATGTTTCTAATTCCTTTGTATGGTGACTTAATTAGTTAATTGAGACACCACTTAATTAGTTACTTTACCCAACTTCTTCACGTATGGCAGTTGTGAAGGAAAATGCATGCGATCTTTCCATCCAACCGTAGATGCAGGACTTGACACATGTTGCGAGTCCCTTGGCTTTGAAAATGCAGCTCAGTACGAGGTATGAACCTATCTAGCCATATGTAATATATTTGTATTTTACATTTCTATCATGTTCGCTTGGCTTAAGCATAATCATCTGTGAATTATTCTGTATGCAGGCAGTCCCAACTTATCTTTGTGATAACTGTAAACACCAGAAACATCAGTGCTTTGTTTGTGGATCGTTGGGTTCCTCTGATAAGTCTTCTTCTGCTGAGGTGCTGTTATATTTATAACCAACCTAAAAACTAATAAAATATTACACGTATGTTGTTTGTTTGTCAAATATAATTGACTGATTATTGAAATATGGTTTAGGTCTTCCCTTGTGTTTCTGCAACTTGCGGGCATTTTTATCACCCTAAATGTGTTGCAAATTTGCTCTACCCATCTGAACCCGATGGAGCCTTGGCTAGTCAACTTAAAAGTCAAATAGCTGAAGGAAAATCGTTCACATGTCCCATCCATAAGTGCCATAGGTGTCAAGGAGGTGAAAATAAAGAGGACCATGAATTGCAATTTGCAGTCTGTAGGCGATGCCCAAAGGCATATCATCGGAAATGCTTACCTAAGTAATTACGATTTTGCCTTTAAGCTTTGTATCTTCAACAAAGAATCTTATATTAACTGGTTAATAATATTTTACAGGTCAATTTCTTTCGAGGGTAGTGCGGATGGAACTATCGAGCAAAGAGCATGGGATGATCTCTTGCCAAAACGCATCTTGATGTATTGCAGGTAAGTCTTATACTTCATACTGCATGATCTAAATAATATGCACATATGATACAAAGTATTAACTAATGCATTTCCAGGAAGCACACGATCATTCCAAGTATGGGGACACCAAAACGAGATCACATTCTCTTCCCTTCACTTGTACGGAAAAGGAATCAAGAAGGGAGAATAACCGAGATTATGTCGGAAAGAAGGAGCAATGCTTTAGGAAGTTTTAGAGTAGTTGAAACCGAAAGGAAGCCAAAAGTTGTCGAAAGGCAATTTAAGACAGTTGCTTACGGTGACACCACATTGGAGAAACGCAAATCTTCCACTACGGACAAAATGACAACTTCCTTTGAGAACAACATACCCATTCGTACAAATTCGGAGCGACCATCTAACATTTTACGAATCAAGTTACCAAACAAAGATATGCACCGAGAACAACGGTTACCTTCTAAATCAGTGAAAAAGATGGAAGTGGATGTGGATTCACCTCCTAAATTAGACACCGAAATGAAAACAAAGTACTTTTTAATTTTTTGTTAATTCTTGTGTTGTAATGTTTTTTTTTTTTTTTTGTTACCATTCACGTGTCGTGATAACATTTCGGTGTGTAGGATTTTGAAACTAATGGAAGATGCTACAGCTTCATTTGATCCCGAAGAATTCATTAAAGAGAAGAAAATGAAATGCACTCATAAAATATACGTCCCGCAGCATGGATTGGATAAGACCATTACCATGGGAAAGGTGGAGGCTTCTGTTAAGGTAGTAAACCGACCAAACAAATCGATAAGAACACTAAAGCTTATGAATATGTTTAAACTCACAAGGTGTGTTTTTTATCTTCGCAGGCGGTAAAAGCAGCCTTAAAGAAACTGGACGATGGTGGCAGTGTCGAAGATGCAAAAGCTGTTTGTGAACCAAACGTTCTTCATCAGCTGATCAGATGGAAGGTATGGCGATAGATGTCCTTTATGTTAGTGTTTACATCTACTGTAAGTCTGTAACACATCATGTGACATCTTTGTTTGAAAGGTCTCTCTAAGGTGCAAAACAGTTTAGGGTTTAAGTTTCACATACCCTGCCCATTTTAAGATTCTTATGATTTATGAAGAAGGTTTATTTTGATCTGTTTCTTTGTTGATGTGCAGAAAAAGCTAAGTGTCTTTCTTGCCCCTTTTCTCATCGGAACACGTTATACTTCCTTTGGGCGACATTTTACAAAAGTAGATAAGCTTAAAGAGGTATGATCTTTGTGTTCCTCATGTTAATCTACCTTAAACACATTATTAAAAAATTAATGAGTAAAATGCCATTTTTGTCCCCTGAGGTTTGGCTACTTTTGTGACTTTCGTCCAAGTGTTTGTTTTTTCACATCTGGAGGAAAGTCGCAAAAGTAGCCAGACCTCAGGGGACAAAAATGACATTTTACTCAAAATTAATATTGATGAAAGTTGGATTGTTATAGTGTCATACAATTATGAGTACTTAATAGTCATAATTGATAGTAAAAGGACTGCCATTGTAAATGATTGGTTAAACAACCTTAACTAACCATTTGAAAGTCAGTTAAGTTGTTAATCTCACTTCATTGTACTTAAGAGCCAGCTAACTAATAGAATAATCAGGCAGGAATCGACACCATCTAAATCCATTAATCCTTGTAAAGTAAACATCCCATGCCAAAAGCACAATAATCCATTTTAGACCGAAAGGTTTTTTTTTTCATATAATCTACTTTGATATTTTCTGCCCCCCCCCCCACCCACTTGATTATGACAATTATCCATGCTCTATGGTGACAATAACTCTATGGTGACAATAACCAACTTTAATTGTGCAGATAGTTGATAGACTCCATTGGTATGTGGAAGACGGTGATACGGTAAGAATCTTTTGTTCTTTCTTTTTTAAGATGGTTGGTGCACAAGTAGGCATGACTATGGGCTGGGTATGGGATGGGTTTAGGTAATCTCAGTCCCATACCCAATTATAAAACCATGTCGCATACACGTCAAGTACCCGTTACACAACATCCATTGGGTTCACGAGTATACCCGTTTATGGTCTTTGGTAGTTAAAACTTATTGCTCACTGGGATGCCCGTTACTGAAACACAATCTAAAACCCACCTAAATAACCGATTTGAAATATTACATATTAACTAAACCTCCCATCCTCTGTTATCAGATCGTGGATTTTTGTTGTGGGTCGAATGATTTCAGTTGCTTCATGAAAGAAAAGCTTGACAGCACGGGAAAGAAATGCAAATACAAGAACTACGACCTCATCACCCCAAAGGTAGAGTAACTTGTCCATTAGTTTTAACAAAATCTATAACAACGTTACAAGATAATAAAATATGATTCTGTCTTTCTGCTCAGAACACATTTAACTTTGAAAAAAGAGATTGGTTTAGCGTGCCTGTAGATGCACTACCTGATGGTTCTCATCTGGTAAGATCCTTAAAACTTAGCGTTTATGCTCTTAATAGGTCCGAATTATATTCTAATAGTTACTTTCTTGAAAGGTAATGGGACTAAATCCTCCGTTTGGAGTCAAAGCATCTCTAGCGAACAAATTTATAGATCACGCTCTCAAGTTCAAACCAAAGCTCATTATTCTAATCGTTCCTCAAGAAACTAAAAGGTATAATAACATAAATTGTTCATGTGCTTGTATTTACGTTATATAATTTCAATTTAATTTATATACACTTTTTTCTGTGTTGCTATTACAGGCTTGACTGTAAAAGGTCCCCATATGATTTAATCTGGGAGGAACATGACATGTTGTCTGGCAAGGTTTTATTCCTACTCTAGTAACTTTGATGTCTAAGAAGTTAACTAATTACGTTTTACGGTCTTGCTCATATACTTCCTCTTGGTCCTTGACTCCTTTCAGTCATTTTACTTACCTGGATCGGTGGACAAACAAGACCAGCCATTGGATGATTGGAATATCAAACCGCCACCGCTCTCACTCTGGAGTCGGGCCGACTGGACCGAAAAGCACATAGAAGTAGCCCAAAAACACGGTCACATTGAACAAAGGCAAACCGTGCCACATCAAGAAGCTGAAAGAGTAGTCTCCAATGAGTTAATGGAAGAAAACCTCGACTGTTTCAATGATCTACCCATGTTGGATGAGGTCCTGAAAGAACCTGATGCTACTCAACCTAACTGTGAAAACATGTATATGACGTCACATACTTTTAGTGACATGGCTAACATGGATCTGTCGAGTCCAGTAAATTCCTCCTCGAACAACTCCAGGTCCGAACCAGTAAGACTCAACCCGCCGTGCATCCAGCCTGGACCCCATCCAGGTTATGGCCCACTACACTATGCAAATACAAGTGATCCATACGGGCCGGGTGTTGGGTTTGGGTACCTGTACCCTCAGTCTGGTTATTATGCTAACTATGGTTACCCTGGTAGTTCTAGCCACTATGGTCAAGCTAACTATGGTCAACCAGATTATACAAGTCAGCATGCTAGTTATGGTTACCCTGGTAGCAGTAGCAACTATGGTCAACCAGAATTTACAAGTCAAGAGGACATTTGGCCACCAGGTACCACCCCTCATGGGTATAGGTACAATTAGAAATTATCATGGTTTAACTGCTTATTTTGTATGAATGAATTAGAACTATATCAGAGGACTGAAAACATATTAATATCTGATTTCTAATATTTAAAAAACTGGAAATTTAGTAGCATTTCACACTATCAACCTCTGGAACACACTTTTTTTCTTCTTCAATGAAGCACCCAATTCTCTCCTAGGAACACAAAAAACGACTCACGGGGCGCTTGATAGCCCTCGGCAAAGCGTAAGACAACATCTTCACATGTACTAACCTTACATCACCATACATTAACTAGTGACGCTTAATTTACTTGTGTTTAGTCGCCTTAATCTCTGATCAAGTTCCGCCATTACCACCGTTTCTTGCTTCTTCCTTTGCTTCGATAAATTGGTTGTCATAAAGCTAATTTTTTCAAAGGCAACCTGCAGTCATCACAAATGAAAGGTCAAATCAAGTAGAATGAAATGAACGTATATACACACATAACTTTATGTATAGGGCGTTGACTTACTGTCAACAGGTCATCAGGATCGAATTGATGATGGGTGGTATTCTGTATTATCTTGATCGCATCCCCAACATGATGTGTCATCAACAACTCTTCTTCCTTTATCTGTAACATCAACATAACCTTTTAAAATGACCCATTTGACCCGAACCCGTTTAGACCTGTTAGCTACCCGACCCACCTGTTTTATCAGGCTTAATTTAAATGTACAAAGACAAGCGTATGATCATTACCTTGAAAACAGCCAAAGCTACGTAAAACAAGACACTTGCCCCTTCGTAAAAGAGAACATCCCACACTCTCATAGTTGTCTGCACAAGTATGTACGATTAATAAAAGACGGGTAAAGCATAAGCTGTGGGTACAGGACAAAAACGATTATTAGCAAAAGTTAACCTCTGAAGGTAAGCTTTTAGAAAACAGGCAAAGAAACCACTCGGTAGCTACAAGCGAAACATCAAACCCAATAGCATCTAAATGAGCAGATAGCCTGCAATGTTTGAAAATCATATACTGCGTAAGCAATGAAAAATCTATGATAATGCATACATGGTAGGACCAAGAATATGTACCTTGGGCATTTCTTGGTCAGCAAATCTTTAAACACCCTTTGGTCAACATGGCAGCCGGATAAATTGTCGGTGTAACAATCGTTGACCAATACGTTTTCTAGGAGGACTGCTAACATCCAGAAAGCTTCCTCTTCGGTTTTCATCACGAGTAACAACAATGCTGCCACGTAATTTAGACCCTGTATACAATAGTCTATTAAGTCTATATAGAAAAAAAAAACTAACTTCATCATTGTAGGGATGACCTACAAATCCATTAAGTATGAGACCGGGTTGGGCTGATTAGAGAGCAAGTTGAGTCAAACCAGCTCTAGCTCGGGCTCAAAGTTAAAAAGAGCAATCTCAGTTAGGCTCGAGACCTCTAACAAGCTAAAGTGTGCTTGGCTAAGTCTTGAGCCAACGTTTATATTTTTGAAATATGTGGATAAGACACAATTATTAGACTATATTATTATGGGCCCACGGGCTTAATTACAATATACAGAGAGTAACCCCAACCCCAGAAAACTAACTGAGCTCATGGGCCCGTAATAATATAGTCTAATGATAACAGCCAAAAAAGAAATTTCTGGCACATTTGAATAACTATACCAAAAAAGATGTAATTGAGGGGTTTTTTTTTAATTATAGAAGTTGGGTTTGTTAAATGGCCTACTCAACTTAAGCTAGCCAAACGAGCGAGCTCATCTAGACTCGAAATTTAAACTAGCCAGCCCGGGCCGGCTATTTAACTTAAGAGGTGAATTTGACAAGCTATTTAAGCAGCAGTTGGTCAATTGCCATCCTTTTTAAATGAACTTTATGACACAATAAACCAACCAACCTGACAATAACCAACATCCGAATCGCGGAAAGAGTACCCAACAAGAACACGTCTCACCGCCGCATGCCCCTCCGGTGTATCCAACCACGGATGACCAGGGAACGTCCGCGGCAGGTCCTGCATCAACATCAAAATTCACAATTCAAATTCAAAATTCAACTAACTTAACAAAAATTCAAAAAAAAAAAAAAGCATACATGATCAATCTGCTTGGTGGCAGGGGTGACCCTATCTTGAACAGCACTTGTTAGATCATCATAATAGCTATCAGGCACGGTAGATTTCTTCTTGGCAGCCCCGGATAACGAAAACCACACTTTCGGCCTCAAACCGGGAGGAATCCCCTTTCGAATTAGCTTCTTCAAAGCCATAGCATTGACCAAAAACGAAAACCTGAGGGACGATTTAAGCGCAGCAGCCGTAGACGACGAAACCGCCTGCATATACCAATTATCCCCTTTGCTTGCTTCCATAGCCCACCACACCTTATCCCTTTCCCTCATCTTTTCCCTGACATCATTCAATATGTTAACATCATCAACATTACCTTCAACCATAAACCCATAAGGATCTTGAAACTTTACAACAATATTTGCCCTTCTGGCATGAATACTGGGCCTCAAAAGAGGGATTTCGAAAGGTAAATCCGTGCTTCTGTGCATCTTTTGAGGACCAAATCGAAGATGGATGGATCGGATGGGTGTTCGTTGAAAGTTATAAAAAAAGTGGTTCCTGAAGAAGAATAAACAAGAACAAAATGGGTTGTTGTTTATATAAGACGATGGAAAAGATGAAGAAGAAAGTTGAAAGGGTGAGTGGGTGAGAAAGGGTTGAATAAAATTCGAATTTTTTGAACGTTTCTCCAAATGGGTGGTGGTGTTTCAGAAAAAACTTGAATTTGAAACCATCAAAGGATAAACACGAGGTAACGTTAGATAGTGGCAAGCATAAACTACGAACAAAACAGATTTTGTTGAATTTTTTATTGAAAAATAATACTATATTTTATTTTGGTTTTGGAGAGTTGGCCAAGGCCGGGCTGGCGCTTTCTAAACAAATTTCGACATATGTTAAAAGATAACCGTTATAACTTCACTTTTTAATATCTTTTATTTTTATAGTAAATTATCAAAATCGTCTTTGAGGATCTTGCATGTTTGTCTGTTTCATCTAAAACGATTTTTTTTTTGTGTCATAAAGTCCTTCACTTTTGGCATTTTTTGTCATTTTTATCTAAACGTCTAACCGGGTTAAAAAGTACCGTTTTATGAGGGGTTTGTTTGAAATTTCACATTTCTAAGTGGGGGTATATTTGTCTTTTGGCTTCTAAATATTTGTATCATTTATTATTTTGTTTAAAAGCAGGTTACAAATGTTAAACCTAGTTTCGTTGTTTAATCGAAACACAAACAATGAATCAAAAACCTGATCGATCAACAATGGAGCAAAATTCTAGTGGTTTAGAAGAAAATAATTGGTGTATTCGAGCTGAAAATGACAATTTAAATCCCGACATTGTATATGGTATGTTCAATTGATGGTCTCATAATTTCTTTTATCTTAGGGTTTTGTAGGTTTGTTAATGAATCGTTTTTTTTCCAGCTAAATTTCCAAACTACTTCGCCTTGGAATTTGATCATGGGGTGATTTTCATGATGTTCTAGAATGTGAAATATCAAACAAACCCCTCATTAAACGGTACTTTTAACTAAGTTAGACGTTTGGATGAAAATAACAAAAAAAAAAAAAAACCAAAAAGTGAAGAGTTGTATGGCACAAAAAAATCGTTTTGGTGAAACATGCATATATGCCCAAGCCTTAGGGACGATTTTGACAATTTACACTTTGTTTTTTAAACAAACACTTCTTTCCCGGTGGAGGTAGGACTCCACCAAGGGTCTGCTTTGAGCCCTTTTCTATTTGCAGTTATCCTAGATGAGTTGACAAAGTTAATTCAGGGGGCTCTTCCGTGGTGCCTGCTTTTTGCAGATGATATTGTGTTACTTGCTGATAGTAAACAAAGCATGAATGCGAGGCTAGAAGAGTGGCAAGCAACTTTAGAGGGCAGGGGTTTAAGGATTAGTCGATCTAAGACTTAGTACTTATATTGCGATTTTAGTGGAGTGGACAACGATGAGGACATTCAGATCACCATTGACGGTCAAGCGGTCCCGCAGGTGACTAAGTTCAAGTATCTAGGATCGTTTGTCCAGAGGGATGAGGAGATAGATAGTGACTTTGCCCACCACATCCAGGTTGGATGGTGTAGGTGGAGAGTTGCCACTGGGGTATTGTGCGATAGGAGGTTCCCAACAAAATTGAAGGGGAAATTTTATAGGGTTGCAATTAGACCTGCTATGTTATATGGAACCGAATGTTGGGCCATTAAGGAAGTACAGGCACGTAAGATGGAGGTAGCAGAGATGAGAATGCTAAGATGGATGTGTGGGCACACAAGGTTAGACCGGATAAGAAATAATGTTTTTAGGGAGAGATTAGAAATAGCTAGTATATCAGATAAGATAAAGGAGGGAAGATTGAGATGGTTTGGGCATGTGAAGAGGAGGCAGACGATAGAACCAGTTAGAGTGATTGAAACCCTCGAGGTGGAGGGGAGGAGGAGTAGAGGCAGACCCAAAATTACTTGGGATGAGCGGATTAAGCAGGATTTGCAAAGATTGCACCTCTCTGAGAACATGGTCCATGATAGGAACTCGTGGAGACGTAGGATTAAGGTTAAGGATTTCTAGGAGAGGTACAATTGTGTTTTTAGGTGTAGTGTATGGTCGTACATATGTAACTATGTGTATAGGATGTTTTGTACAATTGTGTTTTTAGGTGTAGTGTATGGTCGTAGATATGTAACTATGTGTATAGGTTGTTTTGTGTTGTCACACTTGTTCTGTTTTACCATACACTCTTTCACAACTCATGCTACATTGGTAGCTTCATACACACACACGCACACCTCATGTTCTATTTATTTCTTTCCTGAGTGTTTTGGAGTAGCCAGGAAAGAAATAATTGTGTTCTGGAGCCGAGGGTCTCTCTGGAAGCAGCCTCTCTATCCCTAGGGGTAGAGGTAAGGTGTGCCTACATCCCATCCTCCTCAGACCCTACAAATAGCTTTGCTATTTGTGGGATTTTACTGGGTATGATTGATTGATTCTTATAAGGCATCAATAGTTTTTATCAATACCCTTCACTTTAACTATTTGACGTCCCCGTTGCAACGCACGGATCGACTTAGTTATTGTTTTCTATGTTTTACGTTTCACGTGCGTAGTTCAACGTTTTTACGTCTATTTTTCTTTCGTTGTTTATTTCTTTTTTTATACAAGTTTTTTCGGTGTTGGTGATCATTGGTTGTGATGTGGCATTAATGCTACTCGGCACAATTTTACACCCCCACCGCAATACAGGGGGCTTAATGCTAGTTCAAGTACAATATTATTTATATTGTATATACTCTTAAAATGAAAGGTTAGCGGGGTTTCCCATAATCAAACAAACTCCCACAACTTTCACAAATGACAATTCTAACCCTAGACTTCTACTTCTTTTTAAAAGGTCTGGTTTTTCGCTTCACATCCTCAAACTTTTGGCATGAAACACTATTAACCCACATCTTTGAGTAAGTTACATATTCACTTCTAACTTTTGATAATTGACAAGTTTAACCCACCAACTTTTTCTACATAATAATTTGACACCTCATTATATTTAAATTACTTTTACTACTTTACATAGTAACGTGCGACACATTATTATACTTTTTATCTATGCCTAACCATGTTAACGTCTAAATTACTTTTACGACTTTACGCTTTTGTCTAAATTAATTTTACAACTTTAAACCGCAACGACCGAGACATACTTTTTTGTTTATCTATGTCTAGTGACGTTAATGTAATGAACTTAACGTATGTAACAAAGTAAAAAGCACGTCGCTTGCGGCACCACACGTTAATGTCGTTATCGTTTACTGTAACCGCAATGCTTATTTACATTGAGTTAGATCAAATTTTTTAATTTCATAACTAAAGTGTATTCGGTTGTGTCCAATATTTTACATCACTAGATCTCGAAATTAGAAACTCAAAATCCCACGCAAATACCCACCATAGTGACGCCACAATGGGTGGATTATCCACCCAGAGTCCTACTCCATGACTACCAAACATGCGTTCTTGGTCTCCCACTCCATAACTATTATTTAGTTAATATAATACAAATATTATTTGTATCTACAAATAGTTTAATAAATAAATATAATAGATAAACTATATCATACAATAATCTTTTTATAATAAAAAATAAAGGGTAATTGTGTGGGGTTTTAGAGTGAGCACTAGTGTATTTGTAAACTGAGTGAACAAATTTTAGCCATTTATTTACATCATCAAATCGTAAAATACACTAGTGTATTTTCATCATCAAATCATGGCCATTGATTTACACTTATGTATTGATAATCAAAGGCTAGGATTAGTTCCCTAGTGTTTACAATCAAGAGGGTTGTTTACAAATGAACCTAACACAATAACCTTATATATAACTAGGTTAGAGCCCGCGAGATTCGCGGGTAGGAAAATTTAACTTTAATTAATAGATTTATGTCGTAAAACATAAAAATATGTTTTTATAAATGTTTTATTGAATTATGTATTATGAAAGACATAACATAAGACGCAAAACCAACAACAAATTTTATGAATATTTTGAATAAATGGTTCACTCCATTCCATCTATCATCATTAAGGCACACTAAAACTACTCTAGATTTTTTCAATTATCATCCTCTTCTTATTAGGAAAATAAGTAAAGAACGGTTTAAAAGGATACAGTAACACTTTTACGGATTAAAAGATTCTTCACAAGTGCTATCTATATGTAAGTGTATTTTTCTTCAACCTCTTATTCTTCGACTATGGGCGACCTCCGGAGCATTTTGAGTTTATGTAAAATTGTCATTCTTAGTTTTGAAGCTCAATTTCATCTTTAAATGAAGTAGCTCCTACATTCGCCGACGGAATACTTTAGTTAGTTCAATACAATAAGAAAAAGAAAAATTATAACACGGATGCGTGTCCAACCTTCACAAGAAATAAATGCAAATTTCATACTTCGTCTGCCACGAACATATATCTAGCCTTATGACCGTATCATCTAACATATTAAATTCTCACTCACTTGTTGATAAATCTCCAATAGTAACTAACAAACAATTACATTGCCTTCCATTTTCAACATGAATTCTTGTTTTTTAAGAATTCATTAACTTGGAAATTTAATACAATTCATATACCACTAATTAAGAATAATTTAACATTATAATAGATTTTTTTTTTACTTATAGTAATTACATTCTTTTCCATGGTTAGATCTTTTAGTTTTTTTTAAACTTACTATTAGTACATTTATGAGGATGGTTTTGGGTGATTACTTGACCCACGTACTAAAACTTATTATCTGAATACAAAATGAATAACCATCCACAATTCTACGTAAGTTAGTTTGGGAGGATACTAACCGGTTGAACCAGTCTAACCCATGATCAAATGAGATGGTATAGTTACTAATTCTGCAGTCAAAACCATGAGCTAGAAAATTCATTGTTCTGCTATCATGCACATAAAACAGATCAAATTGAAGGCTCTTATGCAATAGAAAATGTTAGATCATTTCCTACCTTTTCTTATAAGGGGGTGCGCAAAGCATACAAAAGGGCACTGACGGATTTAGCATATGATTAGGGGTACCCTTCAACTTTCTTGGCGAAGTACATTTTAGTGCATTTTATTCCTTCCCCATTTTATGTATCAGCTACACTTGAACAAATTTTTTTAGCCTATGCTACCCCTCAATTTTTCTTTTAAATCCGCCACTGCAAAAGGGGTATCTTTAGCATCTTCGAGATTCAGTCCCATAAAGTATGTTTCCTTTGTGGGTTGGTTTAGGTGCTTTCATGCATATTAATTTCCTTCTTGTACTTGTAAACAATTAATACCCTTTGTGTTATACAATACACCATTTATTGTTCAGGAAATATTTGCTATACAACTGTGTGTTACACCTTAATCATGCATATTTATAACTTACCGTTGCATATTTACTCCAAGTGATGGATGAAGTTGCTCCCACTAAACCAGCAGCAACATAAGCCATTTCTAGAATCCAAATGCATGTCCAAAACACCTGCATTGTGTCATGTCAAAACTAACTATCAAACTGACCAATATTTTTATAATCTTTACAATTATATACACTTTTATTTCATAAGGAAGTAAAGTAACAATAATATATATATATATATATAGAGGCCGGTTAACGTACAATACGTCTTATCCTACATTATGTACGCGATGCCCACAGCCGTACGATCTTCAATCCATCAAACGCGGGCAAACCTAATTTATATCATTAAATTAATCAAATTAATATACATAAAACTAATCGCGAAGGATAAAATCGATAATTTCTCTATCAAAATCCCGGCAATTTCGTCCGGTACCTTCTTCTTCTCCAACCGACTCTTCTGCAAATTCAATATCAAACATGGGAAATTGGTTTACAAACATGCGATGTTGGTATTTTTTTTACAGCATTGGATTTTGGTATTAAAAATAACATGCGAAATTAGTGCCATCCACATACTAGTTTGTATGTCCATTCAAAATTAAATTCCCATGCACATGCGAATACGTGAATATATCCATGCGAAATTAATGCATCCATGCGAAAATAATGAATTGCACATGCGAATCATTATAGTTTGTTTGTACATTCAAAAATTAAAATCATAAGGGAATTAATGAATTCCACATGCGAATACGTGAAATTTCCATGCGAAATTAATGCATCATGCGAAATTAATTAATTGCACATGCGAATCATTATATTTTGTTTGTCCATTCAAAAGTTAAAATCATAAGGGAATTAATGAATTGCACATGCGAATACGTGAAATTTCCATGCGAAATTAATGCAGATCATAAGGGAATTAAAAAAGAATTGAGTAACATCGTTCTGATACGATTTAATTCCAGATCATAAAGGGAATTTAAGGATCTGAGTAACATCGCTCTGATGCGAATCATAATTACCCGGATAGTGGTGTAACGAATTAATCGGGATCTGGAATTGTCTAATTTGCGCTCTGCTGATTGAATGGAAAGTCTGATATACCCTTATGTAAGAAAATGAATCAGGGACATGTGTACGGTTGTTGGCATCGCGTACGTAATGTACGATTAGCTTATTTGTACCATACTCTTTACCTATATATATATATATATATAGGGGGAGGTTCATTTGAGAAGAAAAATTAATTAAGAAGAAAAAGAACAAAGGGTAAAATTGTAAAACATCAAATACTTGTTTTCCATCTTATTTATTATTATCTTTGACTAATTAATTAGTCATAAAGACTATTATCCTCCACAACAAAAAAAATTTGCCTACACACATCAAAATTTATTCTACACATTTCGAAATTTATCCTACACATATTGAAATGTATCCTACACATATCGAAATTTATTATACACAACTCGTAATTTATCCTACACATCTCGAAACTTATCCTACATTCTAAATTATTATTTTTTAAATATGTATTTTTTTGAAAATAAGTTACAAATTTAATGTAGTTAATTAAAGATGAAGGCTACTAATTAATGATCTATTTAAGTTTACCAATATACCCTTACAATAATATTAAATACAAATATTAAATGAAGCAAAATAAAGCATTTTTATTGGTTAAAAATTCTTCTTTCTTCTTCTTACAAAAAATTTCTTCTCATTTGAACTTTCCACTATATATATATATATATATATCAAAAAGACAATATATATCCTTTGTGATACAGACTATCCTTCCAGCTATGCTACCTAGTCTATATTATTAATGTACGAATACGTTCTAATTTGTAAGAGATAGGGTGCTTATCTGGTATTATTAATGTATGAATACGTTCTTATTTGTAAGAGATAGGGTGCTTACCTGGATCTGTTGAACTTCATATTTGTAATCTTTCTTCCTTCACCATTTGACTTCATAAAGTCAAAGTACACATTATCTCAGTCTTTATTTTCATATGAAATATACTTGAATTTACTTAATCTTTTAATTATTTTTAACCTCTATCTCAGTCTTTATTTTTAGTTAATAGGACTTCAATAAGTCATCCCAAACCATTTTCTTCCTACCCAAAACTCGTAATGATATAGTTCACCCAATAATCCCTAATTTGGCTGACTTGGTTAAATTCCACGAGGACTCGCCAACCTCTTTGTTCAAAATTATAGATTTAAGAAAAAGGGGTTGCCAGACCCCAATGCTGTTCAAGAAACCCCCAAATGGATTTTCACCAAAAGTTATCCTAGAATCTTTTGTAACCTAAAATGAAGAAGGGTGAGGAAAATCATACGTACCAAAGTTTGCTGATGAATCCAAAATACAATGAGTACCTTTTGTGTAGATTGAAATCACCCAGCGAGGTGTCTCTGGGGAAGGGGGAGGTGTGATTCAAATTTTTAATGCTCAGGGATGTTTTATTTGGTGTATGGCTGACTTTTTCTTTTTAACCATGGACAGTCTAATTGAACATTCAGGGCAATCTCATTCTCTCTCCAACATAGAATCTAATATGGGTGGGCTAGAATAATAGCTTTATAAAAAAAAATAAAAAATCTCAGAAAATTACACATAGGATTGACATTAAATGGGGGCTTGTGAGATTGACACATAGAACATGGAATGCTAGAATTTTGACACATCAGCTTTCCTAACTTTGCTTTATTATAGTAGAGATAATACAAATTAAGATCCTTGAGATGCTAAAGTGTTCATGGAACTTTTATCCTGTCTATTCTTGTGTTGAATTAAGCTATTTGTTAAATGTTAGAATCCAATCAATAGAACTCAATCTAAAGGCTAACGTACTCGTTGGTCACGACTAACTTTCTTTAGATCACGACTTTAAGTTTGGCTCTCAGGGCCGTCTCCGAGAATGATAAAAAAAATTGGGCCCCGGGCGAAACAAAAAAATTGGTATAATATCATCAAATATATATCAAGAAACCACAATATGACATGCTAATCATGGGGTTTGAACTCATGACCTCAAGATTATCGCCCAAAACATTAACCAATTAATAATATAATCATCTTGTTAACAAGAACGAAGAGTCAATTAATTAAGTGAATTAATAGTTCAAAACAGTTTAGGAAATAAAAAAATGCATGGGATTAACTGAAAATTGTTTTGGAAATAAAAATGTGAAGGAAGGGTTTAGAACTCATGACCTTGGTTTTCAGATTTGAGTATCTTAACTATTGAACTAGCTTCATTTTTTTGTTACTGAAGTCATTTATTAAACATTTTAGATAACTGTGCTCATTTAAAAATCTTGACCCTAAATTTTTGTTGGGCCCTATAAACCTTTTTGGGCCTTGGCGTCTGCCTGGGTTGCCCAGCCCACAAAGCCGGACCTGTTGGCTCTGATACTAATGTTACATCCTAAACATGAGATTCTTATTTTGAAAGAATGTAACAACAAGAACATAAACTTAAAGCGTCGTATAATAGTTATTGCTTAAACTCGAGTATTTTCATAAGAGTAAATTACAAAAATCGTCCTTTACGTTGACACTAGATTACAAAGTGTGTCTTTTATCTTCAAAAAGTACAAAAAACGTACTCGATATTTGCAAACTCCTACACATTATGTCTTTTATCCCTAACTTAATTATTTTTCATAATGGGTGTGAAATGACCTAAATACCCTTACTATTAAATAAATAATTAAAAAGTTAAAAAAATATAATTAATATTTAAAAAATTCATCTGGGACCCACCACCCACCCCACCCTCTTCATCTTCCCCAATCTTCTCCATCTCCACCTTTCACCACAACCACCATCTCACCCCGTCGAAAAAACGCTACCACCTCACCCTCTCACCATCATCTTCAACCTCATCCATTACGTAAGAGATTGTTGTGTAGAGATCTGGGTTTGGCAAACTTCAAGGAATCAGAAAAGATCATCAACATATATCGTTCTGTAATATATTCTCTTGTTAATTCACTGATTCCTTGAAGTCGAATCTTTTTTGGTAATTATGTTTGGAATTCGTCGAATCTTTTCTGGTAATTAGACCTGAATCGTTTACTTTTGCAGTTGTGTTGCAATTCAATGATTTAGTATGATAAAAAAGCGAAGTGACAGTGATGAAAACAAACTTTCATCGCTTTTCACTCGTGAATTGGCAAGAGTTAAGTCTTTATGTTTTTTATTTATATATATTTTTTTATTATTTGTCATTTTGGGGTTATATAAATTAAAAGTAGGCGAATTGAATTTAATCCATCAAATTAGTGATAAATTAGTGATGAGGGAAACAATAATCATTCATAATAAGTTATTATGTTTCATCTTTGGAATTCTATTGAAGGTATTGGGTTTCTGTCTCTCTGAAACTCTATTATTCTGCATCAACGATCTCTCATGCAGGGGCGGATTTAGAGCCTTTTTACGGGTTCCCAGGAACCTAGTCGATTTGGAAAAAAACGTTTTTTTGTAGTGTAAACCTTGTATGATTTGGAAAAAAACGTTTTTTTGTAGTGTAAACCTTGTATGATTTGGAAAAAGGAACCCAGTGAAAAAACTGGCTGGATCCGCCACTGCTCTCATGTAATGGATGAGGTTGAAGATGATGGTGAGAGGGTGAGATGGCGTCATTCCCACCAAATATGAATTTTTAAATATTAATCATATTTCTTTTAACTTTTAAGTTATTTATTTAACAGTAAGGGTATTTAGGTCATTTCACATTCACTTAACAATAAAAAATAACTAAGTCGGGGATAAAAGACATAATGTGTAGGGGTTTACAAACATCAAGTATGTTTTTTGTATTTTTAAAAAGTGTTAAATGCCATTTTAGTCCTTGTGGTTTGGGCTATTTTGCCAGTTTAGCCCAAAGGTTTCATTTTTAACCTGTGGGTCCAAAAATGTTTCACAGTTGTCATTTTATTCCACTGGGTTAACTTCATCCATTTTTTCTGTTAACGAGAAGGCAAATTTGGTCATTTTATATGGCTGAATTGCCCTTTTAGTTAACAGAATTACATACAAAATGACCAAATTGGCCTTCTCGTTAACAGAAAAAATGGATGAAGTTAACCAAGTGGACTAAAATGATAACTATGAAACATTTTTGGACCCACAGGTTAAAAATGAAACCTTTGGACTAAACTATCAAAATAGCCCAAACCACATAGACTAAAATGACATTTAACTCTTTTAAAAATAAAGGACACTTTCGATCTAGGACGATTTTTGTAATTTACCCTTTTCATAATAACTAACAAAAGAAATTCTTAGCTTTTTGTTTACACACAGACACATATCGCAAGTTTCTTTTACATTTATTTATATTTATTATTTATCATTGGTATCTAATATTTATGCTTAAAAAAATAGAGAAAAATACTCGGATACTGCATGTGGTTTGTTTATTTTTCACATTTAGTCTCTAACTTTTTAAAATTACAGCTTTAGTCTCCAACTTTTGCAGTTTCGTTCCCGGATAATCCCTGGCACAGATAGGGATTAGTTTTTGGTGTTAAGTGAGTGTGAAATAACCAAATACCCTTGAAAATAAAAAATAATAATAAATGGAGCCCACAATATTTTGTCCCTAGATATAAAATTTGTTTTCACTCTAAGTTGATGTTTCTACCATGATTGTTTAGGAAATTGATCGAGAAATTGAGAAGAAACATATTCCTAATTTGAAGAAGATGATTAGCTGATAAACAGAAAGAAAACGTCTGTCATACAAACTAAGGAATCAGTTTGGAAACAATAAAGCTGTCACCGGAGAGTCACCGAAATCGTAACAGATTACCGAAGACAAAAATGAAAATATATCGGAACGAGTTGAGAGTTGTAGGAATTGTAACAAATCACCCGAGACGAAAACCCAACTAGATCGGAACTGTATCAGATCCACCTGAAGGTTCAGGCTCAAATCCGATACCTACGTGCTTTCTTTCTTTTGCATAATAACTAATAAAAAATAAATAAATGGGGGTTAGTCTTCTCGGCATCAAGTCTCTGCCGATCGTTCCTGGGGTTTAAGCGGCGACAAAACGATTGCTTTTGACGGCAGAGCAAAGGTGGGCTTTCTCATCCCCAACGGCTGCTCCGTCGCTGACGGTGGATGAAGGGATTAGTGGGTTTTTGTTGTCGTCTGCTGCTAGGGCTTCGGTGTTGTTGATGACCGATTTGAAGATGAAAGGTTGTGGATTTTGGGTGATTGAAGTGTGCAGGGGTGTGGGTTTTAGGGTTTGGTAGAATAGAGTAGATGAAGACCTGAGAAGAAATGTAGGTTTGAATTATTAATTAATAAAAGTTATATTTCTTTTAAAGTTTTAATTTTTGTTTTGTTTTGTTTTAAGGGTATTTTGGTCATTTCACACACACTCAAGACCAAAAACTAACCTCCATCTGTGCTAAGGACTATCCGGGAACGAAATTGCAAAAGTTGGGGACTATAGATGTAATTTTAGAAAGTTGGGGACTAAAGGTGAAAAATAGACAAACCATAAGTACTATCCAAGCATTTTTCTCGAAAAAATATTTAGTAGACTTAACTTCCGTTTTGTTCTCTGTGGTTTGATCATTTTAACAGTTTTGGCCCATAGTTTTAAAATGACAATTTTCCTCCATGATCTTTCTAACATATCATCATTTTGCTCCCTGTCTCTAACTCCATCCAAAAAATCTATTAACTGGAAGGGTATTTTGGTAATTTTATAGATAAAAGCAAGGGCATGTAATTTTTTTCACATAAGTAAACCTTTAACCGAGTTAGAGCCGGGGAGTAAACTGGCGACAAACTCGAAAGATCAGAGAGAAAAATGGTCATTTTTAAACTATTGAAGCAAAACCTTTAAAATGATCAAACCACAGAGAGCAAATTAAAGTTAACTCTATTTAGTATGTATACCTTAAACTTCCTAACTAGATGTACGAACAGAAAAAAGTATATCATACAAGTCACAACACAGATCGTGCATCACACTAAATAAGTCATTAAGTTGTGACTTTTGAAAAAGTCAACGTCTTTTTGTTGGAAATTTATTAATTATTTTACTATATAAGTTTGAGAAAATCTCAAATTTAATTCCTTTTCTGATTTATAAATTTCACATATATGTTTTACTGAAAAATTAATGTAGTAAACTATTAAACTAAGTATTAATTATTAAAATCTAGTGCGGAATTGGAAGCCTATTGTAGATCTCTTTAAAGGTAGGTTGTCCATTTGGAAGGCTAAGACATTATCGCATGGTGGGAGGATTACCTTAATAAAATCGGTGTTGTCCGCTTTACCGACCTATTTTTTCTCTCTTTATATGTCACACCCCCAAAATCCACATGCGGAGTATCACCGCTTGGAGGCGTGACTGACCAGGATCAAGCCACCAATCATATTGAACATTGTAAGTAATAAATAAAAGTCATTCATCAATACGAAAGGTGTTCAAAACCATAACATAGTTAAGCGTTTAGCGGAAGCATAAATATGTAAACCCAACATAAGTTTAAACGTTTCAAATGTTTAGCATGACACACAGCTGTCCATGTCCCACAACGACTCCTCTCCGCTCCCATGCAAGCTCCATAGATACCTAACGTCCTGCAAGGCATGTAACAGAGAGTCAACAACAAAGTTGAGTGAGTTCACAGTTGGTTGTTCAGTAATAAATTTGTTTAATAAATCGTAAGTTCGTTTATAACCATGCCGTGTATTACTAGGCCAGTTGTATGTTCATTTAGTGGGGGCTTCCCATGTTGTAAGTTCAATTAGTGGGGGCTTCCCATACTGTAAGTTACTAGACTAGTTGTATCCATAAGTATCCTTCCCAATCCGAGGATAGTAGTAAGTATAAGTTTACGTAGGTTTTACGTAAGTGCCCTTCCCAACCGAGGACAGTACGTAGCGAGTACGTAGGTTTTAGCGCTGGTGTCCTTCCCCATCCGAGGGACAACGGTACGTAGGATTTACGTAGGTTTTAACACTAGTGTCCTTCCCAGACCGAGGACAGTACGTAGGCTTTACGTAGATTTTGGCACAGGCATCCTTCCCAATCCGAGGACCGTGGTAAGTAGTCTAGTAGTGATGTAAGTACAAGTAATCATTCAATCCCATTCCCAACCCACCGGGGAATCCCATGCCTTGGTAAGAGTGTGAACTCACCTTGGTTTGCTCGGTATGCTAAGCTATGTGCTCACAAGTAATCAGTCAAGTCCTATAGTATGCACGTATATTCAATCAGTTCAAGTTCGTAAAGCTTCGTATGCAAATCTAACATCACATAGTGCTTGGCAGTTAACATCATGTATCACGCAACAGTTAATCATGTTCAAACAATCCATGTTTCACATAACGGTCTTTTGTAGTTTATTCTAATATGATTATCCAGTAATACACTTAATAGAATTAGCATCCAACAGAACTAATAAACTAACTGGGTTTACTGAACTAACTGAGTTACACAGTTAATAAGGGTTACACTCTTAACAGAGTTACATATCATAACTGAGTAAATAGAGTTAACAACTTAACAGGTTTAATGTGACGAAATCGTAATTGTGGCGAAAACACTTTATGGCGAAAACCCTTTGGGGCAACGAAATCCCAAGTGTTTTCGTCGACTTGAAGTATGACGAAAACACTTAAGTGTTTTGGTCCAGCTTGTGTTTTCGTTGGTTTGTTTTCGTTGAGATAAGGTATCATCATCAAACAGTTACACCCTACAATAACCCTAATCGTCGGTTACAGTTACATGATCAAGCATCACGAAATCATTCAAACAACTCATCAATGTATTTACAAAACAGTAACACGAAATCATACAATACTCAATTAATGAAATCCTCAAACATAAAATCATATCATCCCTATAATCCATCATGGCCGACAACTACTAAACTTCTATGTTCTTTGATTGGGTCGATCACTAATTAGTGGACTGCATTCCTTGAAGGATTCTAGATAGTTATCTATATCATGCACATGTAATTGTGTGTATTGAATCAAGAATCAGAAGCTTTATTGGGCCTTTCAAACACTGCACGTGTCACACCCCAGATTTCCACGTATTACCGGTGGGCCCGGTAGGGGAGTATCGTGACGTGGTTGGTAACATAATAGTTAAACAACACAATATTTAAATGCACAGCGGAAGCAAAGTATAGATTCATTTCAACCAAACAATATTGTAATATTAAGTATCACAAATAGTTGAATATAAATCCACAGGTAGATCCATAATAAAAGGAAACAATGTTCAACAGTCTATGACATCCAAGCTTGCGAGACTTATTGTGGATGCTAGGAGAAAAGCCAGCCTATTACGCGTAGTACCTGCACTTAACCTTTTTGAGAAAATACGTCAGTTTACACTGGTAAATACAATCAACCGACTCATTTTGAAAAGAGTTTAAGAAAATGAATTTAAGGCATAAGGCACAAATAATATTTTATAACTTGGGATAATTATTTGAATATAATACTTGTAAAGGATTTACATGTTTCTTATGCGTTCAGTAGCCCGGATCGAGCCGGGTTAAAGATCAATAGACACACCACATTATGTATATGAGACACCGACGGGCGTACGCCTACGCCCCGTGCTTAGGTCGTGGCCATTTCGTAAAATGATGCCAGGGATATCCGGGACACGGTCATTAACCCCCCAAAGGCTTTAAGCAAACAAAACAAATTAAACGAGACATCTCAATACTTTAACCATCATACAATTAAAGATTCAATGCCCGACCAAGCGGTATTTTATATACCGTACCCCAAGCCCATATAGGGAAAATAAGTTAAAAGTATTTACCTGAGCAAGTATAAATCAAAATCAGCGAGTGCAAGTATCTTTTACCGGGTCTCCTATTCTGGAACGAAGGTTTATAATAACCTATTAGAATCTTAACGGGTCTTTAGTTAAGCTTAAGCTTAGATCGGTTAGTTTTAAAGATACGGTTCGTACGCACGATTAAGCGAAGACCGGATAGAATGTGATTTAGACCCGACAAGTTTGAAGACTTGCTTAATATGGGTATATTATACACATTCTGGATTTTGAGATAAAACCGATAAGGTTTGACCCGTTTCGGCTAATTTATGTAAACTAGTTACATAAACCGAACCGAACGCGCATGAAGCGTAACGGGTAACCATAAGAGTCCTAAACAGGTTTCCTAAGTTAACATGCCTTAAATATGTTGTGATATCAGTAGGATACCTTCCATTATGCCCAAAACGAGTTAAATCTCATTTTAAGCCCCGTAAGGGTATTTTGGTCATTTTAACGATTATAAAAGGGATTAATTAAGCTTCTGTGAACCGGGTCTGAATAAGTCAGAAAAATAATTTATTTTAACATGGTATAACAGTTGGTGTTAAGTCTTATGTGACAAAATGGTTTTAAACCCTTACTATGCGTTTAATACGCGTATAACGTCGTTTTAAGCGATTTACGGGTTAAAATAGGATTCTGAGTTTTCTGATCAGTTCAACAGGTTCAAAACACTTCATTTAATATTTAAAATCAGTACCAATTGGATTGGTAGCAAAAGGACTTGTAAAACTCATTTTATGGCCGAAAAGGGTATATTCGGTATTTACCGAATCAAGGCACTAATCCTAGCTTATGGTCAGTTTAAAAATAATTAAAAATCTTCAAAAATCCCAAAATATTATATTACATCAGTGGGTAAAAGGTTTGGTGCCAAAAATTGGGTTTAGATAGGCTTTACGCTAATGACGCCGTTTAATTACTAAGAAGCGTTCTAATTACGTCATTAAGCATAACTCCTAATCTAGAGCTCCAACTGATGTGAAAATTTAGGGACATATTTTTATAATTAGTAACAAAGATTATTGTACTTTCACATTTCCAAAATTCTCGTTGTATAGTCATAAGGGCATTATGGTCCATATTTAAGCACTTAACGAAACGTCGGACAATTAAGGATTTAAGTGGTATAAACGCAGAGGGTTATACAATCATGTAGCTAGGTCCCAATGGAACTTTAAGGCATGTCTAAACCTATCTAAACCGGGTCAGAACTGAAGTCAAAGCAAAAGTCAAACTTTTGCGTCTTTCGGTTCCGAATCGGTTCAAAACAGAAAGTTGTCGAATCAATCAAACTTAGACAAGTTCTTATGCTTATTATCAGGTTATATGAATGATAAAATAGGCGATACACCTTTTACATCGTTAATCATGCGTTAAATCGAATATTACATTTCTGTTGACTTTTTCTAAACATCTTTGACTCGACAAATGACCTAGTTAGGAGGGGAATCAGTGGGTGCCCTTTTAAGGGTTTAAAGCCCACATAATTACCAACTTATAACTACCTTAAGTTTGACTAATCGCTGGACCATTAGCGATTAATCAATAAGTCAACCGTTAATTACGACGGTTTGACTTCTAGGCTATAAACTAAGCAAAAATTAATTAGAGAAGTTTAAGCATACTTACAAGTGTCTAATGGATGATTAGAAAGGCTTGGGGTCTGCTCTTGTGCTCCTCAATTGATCAGAAGTGAATGCAAGAATGTTTGCAAACTTGGAGGCCTTATATAGTGATTGTAATCACCTTAGATTGTTGCCATGCAAGTCTAGCAAGGTTCCCATATCACAAACAAGTGTCCTAAGGGCTAAAAACCATCCTAGGCAGCCCATGGTATGCATTACAAGACTTTGGAGTTGGTTACAAGCTGAACAGACAGCTGTCTGTTATGTTCTGCATCTGGGCATCGCACGCGGCCCGCGTAAGATGTGGTTAAGTCTTACGCGGCCCGCTTGGACCTCCGGTTCAGGTTTCCAATCTTTCTTTTATTGCACTTTTAGTCCTCGGTCCTCCTAAACATCGCTTTCTCATTGTTTCTTGCATTTTGAGTCTTTAATATTGACATAAAGGGGCTTCAAAACTTATACCCACTTTGTGAAGTCCTTGGCCACTTTATGTTTACCCGAAAAGTCATAAATTTCCATGTTGACGCTTCTAACCCCTCGCACGCGAATTTTATCATAACTTTCTCATACGGTAACGAAACTTGGTGAAATTTTTATGGTGCATTCTAGTGAGCATAATTAATCGTTACAAGGCTTCGGGTTTGCTAAAAGGTCACTCAGAGGTATATCTTAACATGTTGACACATTTAACCCCTGTAGTTTGTAATCTCTCACTTTCTTTCACAATTCGCTTCGTATGATCCATGATCCATTCGTTTAAGGTTATAAACATCATGTAGGGTTATTGTAAAGTATATTTATTCATTGTTGACACTTTGAACCCTTATATTTACATAGTTTCATTTTTTGTCAACTTTAGTCCCTCGAAAGTATTCTTTCACACGTTTAAAGGTTATGACACGTGTCAAGACATTATAGGACGTAAATTTTCGAGGTGTTACATCCTCACCCCCTTAAAAGAAATCTCAACCTCGAGATTTACTGAAATAGATAAGGGTACTTTTCTTTCATCGTGGACTCAACCTCCCACGTATACTCGGGACCTCTACGGGCATCCCATTTGACCTTTACAATCGGTACATGCTTCCTTCGAAGCTTCTTAACCTGTCGATCCTCGATTGACAATGGTTTTTCCACAAATTTCAAGCTCTCATCTATATGCACATCCGTATGTGGTATGACCAGTGATTCAACAGCGAAACACTTTTTCAGATTGCAGATGTGAAATACATTGTGAATTCCACTGAGCTCTTCTGGTAAGTTTAGCTTATAGGCAACTGACCCGACACGTTCGATAACCTCGAAAGGTCCTATGTATCTCGGGCTTAACTTGCCTTTCTTACCAAATCGCATCACCCCCTTCCAGGGTGATACTTTAAGCAACACCTTGTCACCTACTTTGAAGTGAAAAGATTTACGCTTTGTATCCGTGTAGCTTTTCTGCCTATCTCTGGCAGCTTTGAGACGATCACGAATCTGGACAATCTTGTCCATCGTTTCAAAGACTATCTCTGGTCCTGATAATTGGACATCTCCAACTTCCGCCCAACAAACGGGCGTTCTACACTTTCTACCGTATAAGGCCACGAAAGGCGCAACTTTAATGCTGGTATGGTAGCTATTGTTGTAGGAGAATTCGATTAACGGCAGGTGGTTATCCCAACTACCACCTAAATCAATCACACATGCACGTAGCATGTCTTCCAACGTTTGGATGGTACGCTCACTCTGTCCGTCCGTCTGAGGGTGGTAAGCCGTACTAAAATTCAAACACGTGCCCAAAGATTGTTGGAAGCTTTTCCAAAAATGTGACGTGTATCTAGTATCTCTGTCAGAGATAATAGACACAGGTATGCCATGAAAAGCTACAATCTTATCCACGTACAACTGGGCTAACATGTCGGAGCTAAAAGTCTCCTTAATGGGTAGGAAATGTGCTGACTTAGTCAGTCTATCTACTATCACCCATATTGTGTCATTTCCTTTCCTTGTCTTGGGTAACTTGGTGATAAAATCCATAGTTACCATTTCCCACTTCCACGTAGGAAGTTCAGGCTGTTGTAGTAAACCTGACGGTTTCTGATGTTCTGCTTTTACTTGCGCACACGTCAAGCATTTAGCTACATAGGCGGCTACAGACTTTTTCAAGCCTATCCACCAATAATTTGCCCTTAGATCCTGGTACATCTTATCAGCTCCAGGATGAACGGAGTATTTGGAACTATGGGCTTCCTGGAGGATAACATCTCGAAGTCCTCCATAAATTGGAACCCATATCCGTCCATTTAATCTTAGAATTCCGTCCTTGCTAAGAGTTAACTGCTCCTCAGTTACCCCTAGCTTTTCGTTAGGATAGTTAGCTTCCAACACAGCTTCCTTTTGTTTAGCTAACAAACTTTCATTCAAACTGTTCTTTATTTCAATGCTCTTGGCATTGATTCGGATGGGTTTCACCCTTTCCTTCCGACTCAAGGCATCGGCGACTACATTCGCCTTGCTGGGATGGTATCTTATTTCACAATCGTAATCATTCAGAGTTTCCATCCAACGACGTTGCCTCATGTTCAAGTATTCCTGATTGAACAGATGTTGAAGGCTCTTGTGATCAGAATAGATCACACATTTGATTCCATATAAGTAGTGCCTCCAAAGTTTTAGTGCGAATACAACGGCACCCAACTCCAAGTCATGGGTGGTGTAATTCTTTTCGTGCACCTTTAACTGGCGTGAAGCATAGGCAATGACTTTGCCTTTCTGCATAAGCACACATCCCATCCCGGTGTGTGATGCATGACAATAAACTACAAACTCCTCGATTCCATCAGGCAATGTCAGTACTGGAGCATTGCTCAACTTTTGTTTCAGAATATCGAAGGATTCCTGCTGCTTAGGACCCCAGTCAAACTTAATCTTCTTACGCGTCAGCGAAGTCAGGGGTGCAGCAATCCTTGAGAAGTTTTCAATGAATCGCCTATAGTATCCTGCCAAACCTAGGAAGCTACGAATTTCTGTAGGCGTCTTTGGCTCATGCCAATTCATGACAGCTTCAACTTTAGCGGGATCTACTTGGATACCACGCTCACTAACAACATGTCCAAGAAATTGGACTTCTCGAAGCCAGAATTCACACTTCGAGAATTTGGCATAGAGCTTTTCTTTATGAAGTAGTTCCAAAATGCAGTGAAGATGCTTCTCGTGGTCAGCTTGATTCTTCGAGTAGATGAGGATATCATCAATGAAAACGATGACGAATTTATCTAAGTGTGGCTTGCAAACACGATTCATGAGATCCATGAATGCGGCCGGTGCATTAGTGAGCCCAAAAGGCATCACTAGGAACTCGTAATGACCATAACGAGTCCTAAATGCAGTCTTGTGTACGTCTTCATCTCTAACCTTCAGTTGGTGATAGCCTGACCTTAAGTCAATCTTAGAGAAGAAACTTGCCCCTTGAACTTGATAGAACAGATCGTCGATTCTGGGCAAAGGATACCTATTCTTGATGGTGACCTTATTAAGCTCACGGTGGTCGATGCACAGACGCATCGATCCATCCTTCTTCTTGACAAATAAAACTGGTGCTCCCCAAGGAGACGAACTAGGTTTGATGAAACCTTTGGCTAGCAAATCATCTAGCTGCGTTCTCAATTCCTTCATCTTTGTTGGTGCCAACCTATAAGGCGCCCTTGCAACTGGTGCTGATCCGGGAATAATGTCAATTCTGAATTCTACTTGCCTATCTGGTGGCAAACCAGGTAGTTCTCCAGGAAAAAATTCAGGGTATTCAGAAATGACGGGGATATCCCCAATCTTGGGCTTTGGCTCATCAATAATCACTTGTGCCATGTAGATGACACAACCCTTCTTCAAACACTTAGAGTCCTTGAGCATAGACATTTTCTCAGGCAGCCCATACTGGGTATCTCCCTGGATAGTAAGTGATTCACCAGACTGAGTCTTGATCACCACTTGCTTCTTATTGCAAATAATCTGGGCCTGGTTATGAGATAACCAGTCCATACCCAAAACTATGTCGAAACCGGCTAGTTTCAAAGGAAGTAGGGACAAAGGAAAAGAGTGGTTCTTAATGGATATGAAACATCCATCTAATAAGGTTGAGGCGGTTTCTAAAGTGCCATTTGCTAGTTCCACCTCATACTTCACACTTAAGGTCTTAACAGGTAATTTCAACAGTTCACAAAACTTATTATCTACGAACGACTTATCAGCGCCTGAATCAAATAACACTCTCGCATAAACATCATTTACGAGAAAGGTACCTGTTATCACATTGTCGTCCTTGACGGCTTCCTTAGCATCCATCCTGAAGACCCTAGCATTGGTCTTCTTAGCCTCTTCAGGCTTCTTGGCGTATTTTGGGCAATTGGTCTTGATGTGCCCCTTTTCATTGCAACCGTAGCAGGTCGCATCCTTCATCTTTTTGCAATCCAAGGTCTTGTGTTCCTTGGACTTGCATAACCCACATGCAAAAGTTTTCGATTGTGAATTCGAATTCGATTAATACCTGCACTTCCCGAAGTGCTGTCTCTTGCAGATTTTACATCTGGGTTTCTCACCCGACTGCTGACCATCCTTCCTAAATCCTGACCCCTTCTTGTGGTCATGGTTTCCCTTATGCTTCTTGTCTGAACGTCGTGAGTTGTCATCCTCACGCTTCCTCTTTTCGGTATCAGTGTTCCTCTGCGATTTCTGCCTGACCGCATCCAAGGTAAGAGACAATGATATGTCCGCTGCGGACCGAAAAATAGCTGGTCTGGAGGCCTTCACACTTGCCTTGATCTCCGGGGCCAAACCCCCAATGAATCGGGCTATACGTTTGGGTTCCGGAGTTACCAAATATGGAACCAACCTTGACAAGGTGTTGAAACTGGTAAGGTAGGCCTGACAGTCTAGGTTTCTCATGATCAGCGACAAGAAGTCAGCTTCAATTTTCTCAACCTCATGCTGAGGGCAGTAGTTTTCCTTGATCAGCGACATGAACTGTTCCCAGGTCATATTGTACAACGGGATTTTCCCCGTAGCTTGGATCAAAGATCTCCACCAAGCTAATGCTTCTCCCTTAAAAGACTGAGACACGAATTTCACAATATCCATATTATCGCAACCACTGATATCCACTACCGTATCCATCTCGTCCAACCAAGTCATGAAATCAACAGCTCCTTTTTCCCCAGTGAAATCACTGGGTTTGCACGAAACGAAGTACTTATAGGAGCAACCCTTATTATGGGGTTCTTGATTCAATACGACTCTTTGGGATGGAACACTCCTTCGGTTTGACGAGTGGTGAGAATTACTGTTGTGGGCAGTGTGGGTCCTGGAGGGTGTTCTAGAGTGTGGTGCAGATTGGGTCCTTGCATGGGTACCACTGGATTCATGGAGCTGTCTATCCATAGCTCGATTAACGACATTATCTATCATTGCCTGTAATTCTGCACCCGCTACATTTACTCGGGCATTGTCATGCTCTCTCCTGGGGTGACTGTTGATCTCGTTTGAGTCTGCCATGTAGCTTGAACTGTTACAAATTGACAATAATTTATTGGTGAGTTTATTATAGAATTGTCTTTTATGGCAATTTATTAACCGTGGTAATCGTAGACCATATATGGTTAATTTATTACTCACATTTATTTAGGATTTCTATTATAATTTATCCTAATTATAAAACAATAACAGTTTTATTTGTAGCACAAAAGGCCTAGTCACAAGGACAATTTAAATCATAAGCTATGATTTCAGAGAACCAAGGATTTTAAAGTTTGAACATAGTTCATTACCTTTTTCGGACAGGGAGTCATAGCTACCACTGTCTTTTGGCTCATGTAGAAATGAGCAAGGCCCGTAGGCATTGTATTACTAGTGTATGGTAAAAAGAACTGATCATCTTTATTGATGATTTAAACCCATGATCTATAGATCATTAGTTTAGGTTAGGAATCTTTTGAAGAATCCTATTATAAGCATGATGTGTGTGATTTTAATGGATCACAACTGCCAGGAGCGTTAACATGTTTTCAGATGTTAACAGGGATTTGAATCTTTTTAACGGGTTTTACCATCTTGGCCAGGTCTTAAAATGACATGCAGGCTAGGTTATACCTTTAAGATCCTTAATTAAAAATTAAAATAGGCAGATAGATTTTAAAAGGAATGATTCCGATTTATTTATTTCATATATAATTTAATTATGCATAACATAGCAAAGATGAAATTTATAAACTTTCATTCCATTAAAATTTAAAAGTAGTACACTTTGCCCTAAACGGGACTTTTCACAGAAACACTCGCCTACGCAGGAGCTATACTGATAATACAAGTCCTCGCAGGGACTGTTTACAAAAAACAAATATCCACGCAGGGACTAACAGAGACAAGTCCACGTAGGGACTAAGTACAAAGATAGATGTCCACGCAGGGACTACATACATACTTTAAAGAAATGTCCACACATGGACTTGATTTAAACTAGGAAATACAATAATACATATTGGGATTTAACGATCCCGTTTCTTCTTTCCTTTTAGCAAACTTTCTAATCCACTCATGAATCCTTGATTCTTCCTACGTTCTCTTTGGAAGTCTCGTTCAACCCTTTCCAGCCTTTGACGGAGATCCTCCTGCTCTGGTGGGGAAAACCGTGGTGGCTGGTGCTGTAGTGGTGGTTGAGCAGGTGCTTGATACCCATGAGTTGGGTATCCCATTCCCCAAGGGGTTCCATATGGTCCCTCAGGATTATGGGCAAGGTAATTTGATGCCACTTGGTAAGGATCCTCAGCATAATTATAGTTAGTGTATGCTGGCGGTCCATATGGGTTGTAAGCTGCCGGAGCAGTATAAGCAGGGATAAGGTTGCCAAAACCCGGTGATGGCAGTGCAATAGGTGCCGAATTCACCTCTGAAACTGGAACTGAAGGTCCACCCATCTGTGGGTCTTCATATAGTGGCGGGTAGTGGCTGCCACTAGAGTGTTGAGGGGTGCTGAAATGAAAATCCCCTCCTCGTGCTGACATCCGTGCGCCAGTCCTCCTACGTCTTGGTGGTTCTAGAGGTGCTAGATGAACTGGCGGCGGTGGAGGCGGTGGCGTGACTGCCACAAAACATGGATCCCCAGAGGGATCTTGCTGCTGCTGTTGCTGCTGATGAGGCGATGAATGATGAGATGGTGTAAAGTACCACTCACATCGGTCGAACCGAGCCTGATGGCTATCCGGACCTTGGTATGGTGATCCGTGAAAAGATGAACCATCAGAGATCTCAACAGGATGGTTCGGGGTTCCGGTTGCAGGCTCGACGGGATCTGTATCCTCGTCCATGTCCATCGCTTGATCACCGGAAAAGTGATCCTCCGGGTTAAACTGGCCCCGAAAGACAGGAGTAGGGTCGTCGAAGGAACGGTGCGATAAGGACCGCTGTAGAGGTATGTATGAAGTTTGCGGGTTGTTGGGCTCATTCTCCGACTGAGGTCCATAGGAGTGATGATATGGAGGCGTTGAGCTATACGACGTAGATCGTCTGGCAGGGTCCTCATAAGTCCTCCAAGGTTCTCGTGGATCTGCACTCCTTGTAGAAGAAGGAGTTCGCCGGTGCGAAGGCCCGGCCTCGTGATCGTTAGGGGCGCTGATTGGCCCTTTTCCTCGTTCTCCTCGCCTGAATCTTGGCGGCATTGCTAAACCTGTTAATATAAACAAGGTAATAACAAGGAAAAATAAAGGACAAAATTTAAATTAAAATAAAAACATTTTGGATTATTCCTAAGTTCTTTGTCTAGACTCGAAGATTTAGGAATGTGCAATTGTGTCATTGAGATTAAACACAAAAGGCTAGTGTTTAATTCACTCAATGTTGGCTCTGATACCAACCTGTCACACCCCAGATTTCCACGTATTACCGGTGGGCCCGGTAGGGGAGTATCGTGACGTGGTTGGTAACATAATAGTCAAACAACACAATATTTAAATGCACAGCGGAAGCAAAGTATAGATTCATTTCAACCAAACAATATTGTAATATTAAGTATCACAAATAGTTGAATATAAATCCACAGGTAGATCCATAATAAAAGGAAACAATGTTCAACAGTCTATGACATCCAAGCTTGCGAGACTTATTGTGGATGCTAGGAGAAAAGCCAGCCTATTACGCGTAGTACCTGCACTTAACCTTTTTGAGAAAATACGTCAGTTTACACTGGTAAATACAATCAACCGACTCATTTTGAAAAGAGTTTAAGAAAATGAATTTAAGGCATAAGGCACAAATAATATTTTATAACTTGGGATAATTATTTGAATATAATACTTGTAAAGGATTTACATGTTTCTTATGCGTTCAGTAGCCCGGATCGAGCCGGGTTAAAGATCAATAGACACACCACATTATGTATATGAGACACCGACGGGCGTACGCCTACGCCCCGTGCTTAGGTCGTGGCCATTTCGTAAAATGATGCCAGGGATATCCGTAAGAGTCCGAACCGAACGCGCATGAAGCGTAACGGGTAACCATAAGAGTCCTAATCAGGTTTCCTAAGTTAACATGCCTTAAATATGTTGTGATATCAGTAGGATACCTTCCATTATGCCCAAAACGAGTTAAATCTCATTTTAAGCCCCGTAAGGGTATTTTGGTCATTTTAACGATTATAAAAGGGATTAATTAAGCTTCTGTGAACCGGGTCTGAATAAGTCAGAAAAATAATTTATTTTAACATGGTATAACAGTTGGTGTTAAGTCTTATGTGACGAAATGGTTTTAAACCCTTACTATGCGTTTAATACGCGTATAACGTCGTTTTAAGCGATTTACGGGTTAAAATAGGATTCTGAGTTTTCTGATCAGTTCAACAGGTTCAAAACACTTCATTTAATATTTAAAATCAGTACCAATTGGATTGGTAGCAAAAGGACTTGTAAAACTCATTTTATGGCCGAAAAGGGTATATTCGGTATTTACCGAATCAAGGCACTAATCCTAGCTTATGGTCAGTTTAAAAATAATTAAAAATCTTCAAAAATCCCAAAATATTATATTACATCAGTGGGTAAAAGGTTTGGTGCCAAAAATTGGGTTTAGATAGGCTTTACGCTAATGACGCCGTTTAATTACTAAGAAGCGTTCTAATTACGTCATTAAGCATAACTCCTAATCTAGAGCTCCAACTGATGTGAAAATTTAGGGACATGTTTTATAATTAGTAACAAAGATTATTGTACTTTCACATTTCCAAAATTCTCGTTGTATAGTCATAAGGGCATTATGGTCCATATTTAAGCACTTAACGAAACGTCGGACAATTAAGGATTTAAGTGGTATAAACGCAGAGGGTTATACAATCATGTAGCTAGGTCCCAATGGAACTTTAAGGCATGTCTAAACCTATCTAAACCGGGTCAGAACTGAAGTCAAAGCAAAAGTCAAACTTTTGCGTCTTTCGGTTCCGAATCGGTTCAAAACAGAAAGTTGTCGAATCAATCAAACTTAGACAAGTTCTTATGCTTATTATCAGGTTATATGAATGATAAAATGAATGATAAAATAGGTGATACACCTTTTACATCGTTAATCATGCGTTAAATCGAATATTACATTTTTGTTGACTTTTTCTAAACATCTTTGACTCGACAAATGACCTAGTTAGGAGGGGAATCAGTGGGTGCCCTTTTAAGGGTTTAAAGCCCACATAATTACCAACTTATAACTACCTTAAGTTTGACTAATCGCTGGACCATTAGCGATTAATCAATAAGTCAACCGTTAATTACGACGGTTTGACTTCTAGGCTATAAACTAAGCAAAAATTAATTAGAGAAGTTTAAGCATACTTACAAGTGTCTAATGGATGATTAGAAAGGCTTGGGGTCTGCTCTTGTGCTCCTCAATTGATCAGAAGTGAATGCAAGAATGTTTGCAAACTTGGAGGCCTTATATAGTGATTGTAATCACCTTAGATTGTTGCCATGCAAGTCTAGCAAGGTTCCCATATCACCAACAAGTGTCCTAAGGGCTAAAAACCATCCTAGGCAGCCCATGGTATGCATTACAAGACTTTTGTGACAACTGGCACAAACCGGTAATTTCCATACACTATAATTATTGCTTAATGACTGCAATTATGAGCTTAAGTGTCAGCAATGTCTGAACACATGATTAAACAAGTGAATTCATGCATGTTGTATACTACAAAAATATTGCTTTATGCATAAACGAGAGCGTTGCGTCAGAATAATAGTAAACTCACCGGTAAGACACACTGTGTCAACAGAACTGCAGAAAGCAGTCAGACATAAGAATTGAGGCCTAGGTGTAGGTCCGACGACAAAAGTACATTAAAACCCAAGAGTACATACACGGGTTTAATTTATATACATTGCGAAAGCAAAAGTAAGCACTAAAAAGCACCCGAAACGCACTTTAAGTGCATAATTTATAAAATTCAGCAATAATTCAGCATTTAAACATATGAATGTTGTGCAGAAATGTCGCTTTATTATCCAGAATATTTCCCTAAGTGTTGGGAATTGAAAGAGTACAGAAAGGTACTTAAACGACACTAAAAAGTGTAATTTAGCACTTTAACGAATCGGTGTGTAACCGAACAACCGGACTTTACCCGGAACATGAAAATATTACTATTTTCACTATTTTTATTTTTTTCTGAGCCAGTTAGGGTCCCTGATTACCCTAACACCCGTCATAACACGTTGTACATAACTAACGGAGTTTAACCCTTAACCTAACTTGGTTTATCATAACTAAACACTAACTATCTACTTAAAATCGGACCAAGGACCCCCCCCCTAACCGAATCGGTTACCTAGGGGGCACCACACTTGTACTTGTAATCTTGCTTAATCTCAATTGTCTAGTATCTTGAAGACACCTTAACCTTTGGGTAATGACATCTAGTTTTGGCCTATAAATACATGAGAGCACACTTAACCATTTCCACTAAACCACAACACAAACTACTCTCTCCCTCTTGCTCTCTACCTCTCGGCCGAACACCCCACCACCCGCCACCATACTTTCGGTTCTTGTTCACTCCATTCCATCATCATACAAACATCCAAGGTCGCGTATAAGGAGCTTTGGTGCAAGCGGAACACGAAGGACCTCTCTCGTTACCTTTTATCCACGCGTTTTTCATCAAAGATCTTCCCTAGCCTTGAGCTAGAGGTATATCACTTAAAACTTGTTTTTTTACACTCATCTAAAGTGGTTAAAAGGATTATTGTCGGTTGAATCTCGTTAAATCGAAAGACGATGCATTAAAGTCTAGTAAAATCACAAAAATGGTGGATAATAACATATAACTTGTGTAATAGTCGTAGGACTTGATATATGAGTTTATTGAGACCCGATCTATGATGTGGTAGCTCGGATCTCCGTTTAACCCGACTTTGTAAGATCATGTATCTTCACATAAGCTCGTTTTTGACTAAATACAAGGGTTAAAGGCGAAACTCTACCACACAAGATGCATGAACTTGTGTGAAAATATTTTACTTGTGTAAAAGCGATTTAACCGGTAAAATGGTGTTTAAAACTAGCAGATCTACGTATCTGCAAGTGGTATTTTTGAAGAACCACACTTTAAAGAAATCACATGTTCTAAACCGGGTCTTACACAAACAAAAGTGGTTTTTGTGAACAAACAAGTGTATGGATACTTGTGTAACAAGGGTTTTAACAAAGAAATAATTTTCGTAAAAACCGGCTAGAAGATGTAAAACTTCATACTCTTTAAAAATAAAGTTTTTAAGAAGTTAAACTTATTTTTAAAGATAACAAGACTTACTAAATGTGCTAGTAAGTTACTACACATTTTTGTAAATATTCAAGTTCATGAAATTAGTGAATATTGTTGACGGCTATTGTTGTTGCTGATTGTTGATGATTGTTGATGATTTAAAAGAAAATAAACACACGTTTTGAAAACGTGGGAAACCTCCATTTTTAGGGGAAACTCTGTCAAAATTTTTATAAATTTTGACACTTAGAAAAATGTAAGTTTTTGAGAAACTTATTCCCTAAAAATGTGCTTAAAAGCATTAACAAGGTTTCCCTAACTTTTGATGATAAGAAATGGTGATTTCTTGAAGAATAAAAATGGATGATAAGTATATATTTTTGAGAGAAAAATATATATTATTTTATCACCAAATTTTGTGCTAAGTGTATATAGTATGTGTTACACGTGCTAGTGTATTAAGACTTAAAAATACACTAAATACTCATAAGGAGTAGAAATATAGGAATACACATACAAAACACAAGATACATGATTCGGGTGCAAAGTGCAAAACACAAAAGACTTATATTTATTTTTGAAGAAAATAATATAAGTAAGATACGTAGTTAAAAATATGGAGTATTTTTAACACAAGAATATATACACAAAAGAGAGTGACTGTACTTGTGCGACACAAGTCTAGTGACTAACGTTAAGAAAACGCGTATAGGTTACGACGTTAATTAAGCAAATCCGGTGGAGTTTACGACGCTAGGAACGCAAAGTTGTGAGTTCATGCTCCCCCTTTTCTCTTTAACTGTTTTCAGTTTTTATAACTTCGGGGGTGAAATACATGTTACGTGATATAATAAACGAGAATTGATACTTGATGTAATAAACGAGAATTGGTACTTGGTATCATAAACGAGAAATAGTGTCACGAATAGGGTACCATAAGCACCATTAATCGTGTACATACTTAGACCGCAGAACAAAAGGTTAGATCTAACGGGTACTCGGGCAGCCCCACTCTTGGTGACCACTAGTACCGAGGAGTGTTTTTGTGTCTCCGTCGTGAATCGACAACTAGAAAAATGCCTATGGTTTGGTGACTTCCTATGTCGTGTCACATGTTAATGGCCTTGCAACCCATTAACTACACAAGAATACTTTATTTGTACGAAGTTCGTACACAAGAATACATTATTTGGTTTATACCACAAGAATACTTTATTCGGTTTACACTACAAGAATACTTTAATTTCACAAGATACTCGTTATGTTTTCATACACAGTATACAAACGTATTCAACACAAAACTGCATGAATTCACACCAACTTTATGTTGACGTTTTTCCAAAAACTCACATGTATTTCAGGTAACTAGGATGGATGTGCGCGCGGTTTTACTCATGCTCTTGGATGTCGCTTTGTTTATCTTTGAATAAAGTTGTAAACTTATCAGACAAATGCTGTCTTGTGATGTAAACACTTAAACCATGTTTTCGGTTACGTAATGTTTGACATTTTGAAACTAATTTATGAGCATGTAGTATGTTTACCTTTCGTATGCAATGAGAACCTTTCTTGATCACACCTCGTGCTTCCGCCGCAGAAAGGGGTGTGACAGATTGGTATCAGAGCTGCGATTGTAGTGAACCAGGATTCCTTCTCGAGTCTAGTCTACAATCTTTAGGATCCATTCACGAAAACAATTTTCAAAGAGTTTTCATTGCATAAAACGTCCCGCGACATCCACTGCCTGAAACCGAATACATGAGTCTAGAAAAGACACTACGAGACTTAGAGTGCACTAGAGTAGCACTTGTCATTGACTAGAAATTACTTGCAATTATGTGTGATAATTAGCATATACTAGAGGTAGAATGTCACAAGTATACGTGACCTTACCTGAAAGCGATGGCCCATTTGAAGGGAGAAATGCGAGGATGAAACGAATTGTGCGGACTGTGCAAGGAGTTACGTAATTATGGATGCATACGTAATTATGGAATTCAGTGCACAGAAACCACAGCAAGTCTTGTCACGTATAGATTCCCTCAGTGCAAGCCTACTAAGTACTCTGCTAGAATAATAATTGTTTGATGTCACTTATGTGGTATATATACCTGTGAATATATATGATACTACTGTCTAGTGTGACGATATCAAACAAATGCCTAACCCTGTTGTGTTATGTTCTGTCAGAACATGGCACCCAGGAAAACTGTGAATGCTCGCAATGACGATCAACCTCCTCCTCCCCTACTGCCAAGAACTGCTGAGGAGCTGAACGCTCTACTGGAGGAAAAGATCTCCGCTGCTATCGCCCAGTACGAGGCGAACCGAACTCAAGACAGTGGAGGACCAAGCAACGCTAGGCGTAATGGGAATGGAGATTCGTCTGGAGGCAATGTAGCTCAAGGTAATCTTGAGACACTATACTAAGCATGAGGAAATTTATGAACGGTCTTTGTTCATTATTTCTTCGATTGCTCACATGTGAATTGGTTGAATCAATTCCAGGCTGCACTTTCAAGCAGTTCCTCGACTGCAAGCCGATAAACTATGACGGCACAGGAGGTGCAGTAGCATTTGTGCGCTGGACGGAGAAGACTGAAGCTACTTTCCGCATGAGCAAGTGTACCGCGGATCAACAAGTCACTTTTGCTACTGGGTTATTCGTCGATGAAGCTCTGACTTGGTGGAACCTACAAGCCCAAACCTTGGGTGATGATGCCGCTTATGGCCTAACTTGGGAGGAACTGAAGGAAAGGATGAGAGAGAAGTACTGCTCTCGTGCCGAACTCCAAAGGCTGGAGACAGAGTTCTGGCACCTGACCATGGAAGGTGCTGACATAAATGGTTATACTCGAAGGTTCCACGATCTGTCTAGAGTGCTTCCCTACATGGTGACTCCCGAATTCAAGCGTGTGGAACGCTACATTTGGGGACTGGCCTCAGAGTTTCGTGGCATGGTGACGTCGGCCAAACCACAAACAATCACCGAGGCTGTAACTCTGGCTGTCAGCCTGACTGAAGATTGTGTTCGTATGAAGAAGCTCTCACTGAACCCAACAGAAAATACCGAGACACATGCTGAGTTGTCCGGTGACAAGAAAAGAAAACATGCAAACCTGAGTCAAGCAACTCGTAACAACAGGGGTTCCAACAAGAAGCGTGACACTAACCCGCCGCAGGGGGCGAAATCTCTTGCAGCCATGAATGACGCTCCTGCCAAGAGGTACCTGGGCACTCGGCCCCTTTGCAACAATTGCAAGCGTCACCACGAAGGGGTTTGTCGCGTTCCAAAATGCGATAAGTGTGGAAAGTTGGGTCACTATGCTGAGGATTGTTGGAGTAAAGGAAGGAATGGGAATGGAAACCGCAACGATACTGGTAATAGAAACAATGGTGGAAACGGGAATGGCAATGGTAACCGAACTGGGAATGGAGCTGGGCGAAATCAAGGATGCTTCAGTTGTGGAAGCAACGAACATTTCATGAAAGATTGTCCAAAAGGAAACAACGCTCCGGCTCGAGCATTTGTGATTGGAGCAAGAGACGCACGCGAGGACCCTAACGTGGTCACCGGTACGTTTCTCATTAACAATCACTTTGCATCCATATTATTCGACACTGGCGCCGATTATAGCTTCATGTCTGTGGAATTTAAACGCATACTCGGAGTAGAATCTAGTAGATTAGAAATTCCTTATTCCATAGAACTAGCCAATGGTAAACTTGTTGAGTCGGGCGAAGTTGTTAGAGGCTGCACACTGGAACTTGGCGAACAAAAATTTAGCATCGACCTCTTGCCTATTCAATTGGGTAGCTTCGATGTAGTGGTAGGAATGGACTGGTTGTCCAAGAACAGAGCTGAAGTTATCTGTCATGAGAAAATCATTCGCATCCCTCTAGCGAATGATGAAACTCTCATCGTGCATGGAGAAAAACGAGACGCGCCTCTTCGAATCATCAGCTGTATGAAGGCACAGAAGTGCTTAAGGAAAGGATGTGTCGCTTTCCTAGCACACGTTATAGACAAGAAGGCTGTGGAGCCAAAACTCGAAGACATTCCTGTGGTGAAGGAATTTCCTGATGTGTTCCCTGAAGATCTGCCAGGATTACCTCCGCAACGACAAGTCGAATTCCGTATAGACTTGGTCCCAGGAGCTGCTCCTGTAGCCAAGGCACCCTATCGACTTGCACCATCCGAAATGCAAGAATTATCTACACAGCTCCAGGAGTTGTTGGATAAAGGATTCATAAGGCCAAGCTTCTCACCCTGGGGAGCTCCAGTATTATTCGTGAAGAAGAAGGATGGAACACTGCGGATGTGTATCGATTACAGGGAACTGAATAAGCTCACAATCAAGAATCGGTATCCGCTACCAAGGATTGATGACTTATTTGATCAATTGCAAGGATCAAGCTACTATTCCAAGATCGACCTTCGATCTGGATACCATCAGCTGAGAATCCAAGATGAAAGCGTGCTAAAGACTGCATTCAGGACGCGATATGGGCACTACGAATTTCTAGTGATGCCGTTTGGGCTGACGAATGCACCAGCGGTCTTTATGGACCTAATGAACCGCGTATGCAAGCCATATCTCGATAAATTCGTGATTGTATTTATCGATGATATCCTGATTTACTCGCGAACGAAAGAAGAGCACGAGCAACATCTCAGAACCATCTTGGAGCTACTGAAGAAAGAGAAACTTTATGCAAAGTTCTCGAAATGCGAATTCTGGATTCGCGAAGTACAATTTCTTGGTCACGTGGTGAATGAGAAAGGCATTCATGTAGACCCGTCCAAGATAGAAGCAATAAAGAATTGGGAAGCTCCCAAGACCCCAACTGAAGTTCGACAATTTTTGGGCTTAGCGGGCTATTATCGGCGATTCATTGAGAATTTCTCGAAGATAGCTCAACCGCTAACGACCCTTACTCAGAAAAACATGAGATACGACTGGGGTCACAAACAGGAAGAAGCCTTTCAGCTACTTAAGAACAAGCTCTGCGATGCACCGATACTATCGTTACCCGAAGGCACTGAAGACTTCGTGGTATACTGCGACGCCTCACGACAAGGCTTGGGTTGCGTACTCATGCAACGCCAAAAAGTCATCGCTTACGCTTCAAGACAACTGAAGGTTCATGAAAGAAATTATACCACTCACGACCTAGAGTTGGGCGCAGTGGTATTCGCCTTGAAGATTTGGCGACATTATCTATATGGTACTCGATGTACAATCTTCACAGATCACAAAAGCTTACAACACATATTTGATCAGAAGGAATTAAATATGCGCCAGCGACGTTGGGTCGAGCTGCTGAATGATTATGACTGTGAGATTAAGTACCATCCTGGAAAGGCGAACGTTGTAGCAGACGCGTTGAGCCGAAAAGAAAGGGTTAAGACCCTAAGGGTTCGAGCATTGGAAATGACGATTCGAACGAACCTCACTGCACGCATTCGGGATGCACAACAAGAAGCTCTTAAAGAAGAGAACCGCAAAGCTGAATACCTCCGGGGTGCATCGAAATACATGGTGCCAAATGAAGAGGGAGCCTTATACTTCAAGAAGCGTATTTGGGTTCCACTCTATGGTGGCATACGAGAAGTCATCCTTAATGAAGCCCACAAATCGAGATATTCGATCCATCCAGGATCGGAAAAGATGTACCAAGACTTGAAAGAGTACTATTGGTGGCCGAGACTCAAAAGCGACGTTGCTGTCTATGTTGGAAAATGCCTAACCTGTGCGAAGGTTAAGGCCGAATATCAGAAACCGTCCGGCCTACTACAACAACCAGAGATTCCCGTGTGGAAGTGGGAACAAATCTCGATGGACTTCATAACGAAATTACCCAGGACCCCGAGAGGGCACGATATGATATGGGTAATAGTTGATCGATTAACAAAGTCTGCGCATTTCCTACCAATCCGAGAAAAGGATAGCACTGGAAAGCTAGCAGAGATATACTTAAGAGAAATTGTGGCACGTCATGGAGTGCCAATCTCAATCATTTCAGACAGAGATGGACGCTTCGTCTCAAGAATCTGGCAATCATTTCAGGAAGCCTTTGGATCTCAGTTAGATCTGAGCACGGCATTCCACCCACAAACAGACGGCCAGAGCGAACGGACTATACAAACATTGGAAGATATGCTTCGTGCATGTGTCATGGATCTAGGCGGCAGCTGGGATACTCATCTACCTTTAGTTGAGTTTTCCTACAATAACAGTTATCATACGAGCATAAAAGCCGCGCCGTTCGAAGCTCTGTATGGCCGCAAATGCCGATCGCCCTTATGTTGGGCAGATGCCGGAGATAAACGTATGGTTGGTCCTGAACTTGTACAAGAGACAACCGATAAGATCGCGCAGATCCGAGAGCGCATTAGGGCGGCTCGAGAGCGACAAAAGAGCTACGCGGATCCAAATAGAAAATCGGTAGATTTCGAGGTGGGAGACAAAGTGTTGTTGAAAGTCTCACCATGGAAGGGCGTAGTCAGATTTGGAAAACGTGGAAAGTTGAATCCACGATACATCGGACCATTCAGAATATTGAGAAGAATTGGTACCGTGGCATACAAGTTGGAGTTACCGGCAGAACTTAATGGAGTACATGATACGTTTCATGTATCCAACCTGAAGAAGAGTCCAACGCAAGAAAACGTGACCATCCCGTTGGATGAAGTGCATATTGATGAAGCCCTCCGATTTACAGAAAAACCCGTTGAGGTTACTGACTGGAAAGTCAACAAGACCAGGAGGAGCAGTGTGAAACTTGTTAAAGTACGTTGGAGCTCTAAGCACGGACCCGAGTACACATGGGAACGTGAAGACCAGTTCAAGAAAAAGTATCCCCACCTATTCAAGAAGACTCCAGCGAGAGTTAGTTCAGTCTGAATTTCGGGACGAAATTCTTTTAACGGGGGGAGACTGTGACAACTGGCACAAACCGGTAATTTCCATACACTATAATTATTGCTTAATGACTGCAATTATGAGCTTAAGTGTCAGCAATGTCTGAACACATGATTAAACAAGTGAATTCATGCATGTTGTATACTACAAAAATATTGCTTTATGCATAAACGAGAGCGTTGCGTCAGAATAATAGTAAACTCACCGGTAAGACACACTGTGTCAACAGAACTGCAGAAAGCAGTCAGACATAAGAATTGTGGCCTAGGTGTAGGTCCGACGACAAAAGTACATTAAAACCCAAGAGTACATACACGGGTTTAATTTATATACATTGCGAAAGCAAAAGTAAGCACTAAAAAGCACCCGAAACGCACTTTAAGTGCATAATTTATAAAATTCAGCAATAATTCAGCATTTAAACATATGAATGTTGTGCAGAAATGTCGCTTTATTATCCAGAATATTTCCCTAAGTGTTGGGAATTGAAAGAGTACAGAAAGGTACTTAAACGACACTAAAAAGTGTAATTTAGCACTTTAACGAATCGGTGTGTAACCGAACAACCGGACTTTACCCGGAACATGAAAATATTACTATTTTCACTATTTTTATTTTTTTCTGAGCCAGTTAGGGTCCCTGATTACCCTAACACCCGTCATAACACGTTGTACATAACTAACGGAGTTTAACCCTTAACCTAACTTGGTTTATCATAACTAAACACTAACTATCTACTTAAAATCGGACCAAGGACCCCCCCCCCCTAACCGAATCGGTTACCTAGGGGGCACCACACTTGTACTTGTAATCTTGCTTAATCTCAATTGTCTAGTATCTTGAAGACACCTTAACCTTTGGGTAATGACATCTAGTTTTGGCCTATAAATACATGAGAGCACACTTAACCATTTCCACTAAACCACAACACAAACTACTCTCTCCCTCTTGCTCTCTACCTCTCGGCCGAACACCCCACCACCCGCCACCATACTTTCGGTTCTTGTTCACTCCATTCCATCATCATACAAACATCCAAGGTCGCGTATAAGGAGCTTTGGTGCAAGCGGAACACGAAGGACCTCTCTCGTTACCTTTTATCCACGCGTTTTTCATCAAAGATCTTCCCTAGCCTTGAGCTAGAGGTATATCACTTAAAACTTGTTTTTTTACACTCATCTAAAGTGGTTAAAAGGATTATTGTCGGTTGAATCTTGTTAAATCGAAAGACGATGCATTAAAGTCTAGTAAAATCACAAAAATGGTGGATAATAACATATAACTTGTGTAATAGTCGTAGGACTTGATATATGAGTTTATTGAGACCCGATCTATGATGTGGTAGCTCGGATCTCCGTTTAACCCGACTTTGTAAGATCATGTATCTTCACATAAGCTCGTTTTTGACTAAATACAAGGGTTAAAGGCGAAACTCTACCACACAAGATGCATGAACTTGTGTGAAAATATTTTACTTGTGTAAAAGCGATTTAACCGGTAAAATGGTGTTTAAAACTAGCAGATCTACGTATCTGCAAGTGGTATTTTTGAAGAACCACACTTTAAAGAAATCACATGTTCTAAACCGGGTCTTACACAAACAAAAGTGGTTTTTGTGAACAAACAAGTGTATGGATACTTGTGTAACAAGGGTTTTAACAAAGAAATAATTTTCGTAAAAACCGGCTAGAAGATGTAAAACTTCATACTCTTTAAAAATAAAGTTTTTAAGAAGTTAAACTTATTTTTAAAGATAACAAGACTTACTAAATGTGCTAGTAAGTTACTACACATTTTTGTAAATATTCAAGTTCATGAAATTAGTGAATATTGTTGACGGCTATTGTTGTTGCTGATTGTTGATGATTGTTGATGATTTAAAAGAAAATAAACACACGTTTTGAAAACGTGGGAAACCTCCATTTTTAGGGGAAACTCTGTCAAAATTTTTATAAATTTTGACACTTAGAAAAATGTAAGTTTTTGAGAAACTTATTCCCTAAAAATGTGCTTAAAAGCATTAACAAGGTTTCCCTAACTTTTGATGATAAGAAATGGTGATTTCTTGAAGAATAAAAATGGATGATAAGTATATATTTTTGAGAGAAAAATATATATTATTTTATCACCAAATTTTGTGCTAAGTGTATATAGTATGTGTTACACGTGCTAGTGTATTAAGACTTAAAAATACACTAAATACTCATAAGGAGTAGAAATATAGGAATACACATACAAAACACAAGATACATGATTCGGGTGCAAAGTGCAAAACACAAAAGACTTATATTTATTTTTGAAGAAAATAATATAAGTAAGATACGTAGTTAAAAATATGGAGTATTTTTAACACAAGAATATATACACAAAAGAGAGTGACTGTACTTGTGCGACACAAGTCTAGTGACTAACGTTAAGAAAACGCGTATAGGTTACGACGTTAATTAAGCAAATCCGGTGGAGTTTACGACGCTAGGAACGCAAAGTTGTGAGTTCATGCTCCCCCTTTTCTCTTTAACTGTTTTCAGTTTTTATAACTTCGGGGGTGAAATACATGTTACGTGATATAATAAACGAGAATTGATACTTGATGTAATAAACGAGAATTGGTACTTGGTATCATAAACGAGAAATAGTGTCACGAATAGGGTACCATAAGCACCATTAATCGTGTACATACTTAGACCGCAGAACAAAAGGTTAGATCTAACGGGTACTCGGGCAGCCCCACTCTTGGTGACCACTAGTACCGAGGAGTGTTTTTGTGTCTCCGTCGTGAATCGACAACTAGAAAAATGCCTATGGTTTGGTGACTTCCTATGTCGTGTCACATGTTAATGGCCTTGCAACCCATTAACTACACAAGAATACTTTATTTGTACGAAGTTCGTACACAAGAATACATTATTTGGTTTATACCACAAGAATACTTTATTCGGTTTACACTACAAGAATACTTTAATTTCACAAGATACTCGTTATGTTTTCATACACAGTATACAAACGTATTCAACACAAAACTGCATGAATTCACACCAACTTTATGTTGACGTTTTTCCAAAAACTCACATGTATTTCAGGTAACTAGGATGGATGTGCGCGCGGTTTTACTCATGCTCTTGGATGTCGCTTTGTTTATCTTTGAATAAATTTGTGAACTTATCAGACAAATGCTGTCTTGTGATGTAAACACTTAAACCATGTTTTCGGTTACGTAATGTTTGACATTTTGAAACTAATTTATGAGCATGTAGTATGTTTACCTTTCGTATGCAATGAGAACCTTTCTTGATCACACCTCGTGCTTCCGCCGCAGAAAGGGGTGTGACAACTTTGGAGTCGGTTACAAGCTGAACAGACAGCTGTCTGTTATGTTCTGCATCTGGGCATCGCACGCGACCCGCGTAAGATGTGGTTAAGTCTTACGCGGCCCGCTTGGACCTCCGGTTCAGGTTTCCAATCTTTCTTTTATTGCACTTTTAGTCCTCGGTCCTCCTAAACATCGCTTTCTCATTGTTTCTTGCATTTTGAGGCTTTAATATTGACATAAAGGGGCTTCAAAACTTATACCCACTTTGTGAAGTCCTTGGCTACTTTGTGTTTACCCGAAAAGTCATAAATTTCCATGTTGACGCTTCTAACCCCTCGCACACGAATTTTATCATAACTTTCTCATACGGTAACGAAACTTGGTGAAATTTTTATGGTGCATTCTAGTGAGCATAATTAATCGTTACAAGGCTTCGGGTTTGCTAAAAGGTCACTCAGAGGTATATCTTAACATGTTGACACATTTAACCCCTGTAGTTTGTAATCTCTCACTTTCTATGATCCATGATCCATTCGTTTAAGGTTATAAACATCATGTAGGGTTATTGTAAAGTATATTTATTCATTGTTGACACTTTGAACCCTTATATTTACATAGTTTCATTGTTTGTCAACTTTAGTCCCTCGAAAGTATTCTTTCACACGTTTAAAGGTTATGACACGTGTCAAGTCATTATAGGACGTAAATTTTCGAGGTGTTACAGCACGTGATAGAGTTATTAATGTCAAATAAGCACATGAACCTCAATCATCATCAATAAAATATATGCAGCCATCTTGTCATCATGCACTCACTAACAAGTTGGTGTGATCCACAAGAACCCTAGTCATTGCTAACGGTTACAAAGTTTTATCATCCTCTATATCAGACAAAAATATTAGTCGTAGTCAAATGAATGGATACCAACATATTAATAGATGACCCTAACTGTTACCAGATTCATGACAGAATAATAGATCATCAACGTTACACTAATTACATCATGTTGCAATCTATCCTCCATTCAAATACACCAACGAGATCATACATGGAAAAGCATAATATAACCACATATCATCAATTATTAAATCAAACATATACACACAGACATGTATTCATGCACAACTCGAACGACCATGCAACTAACCGAGATGAAAGATCACTAGATTGATCGAAAGGAAAGCTTGGAGTCTTGCAGTTGCCGTCGCACAGTGAGTAAGGCTCTAGGGTTTTGTGATTAAACTCTAATCGTATAGATTATAACAGAATGCTATGGTTGTTCGCTACTGGCCCGAAGCCCAGTTCCTGTTTTCGCCGGCCCACATTCAGACGAAAACACCAAGTGGTTTTCGTAGGGGGGGGGGGAAAGTGTTTTCGGGTGGGGTGTTTTCGGCAAGGCTCCACCATTTTGTTTTCAATTACACAATCTAACAATCCATACAATGTATATATCACATCTATACACACCTCATGTATACTACAATCTACAAACCACACATGTATTGCACATCAAGAAATTATAAAAACAAACACACTTAACAATAAGTACAAGATTAAGTCGAATGGAGACCTTGAAAACTCGGGTTGTCACATTATCCCCAACTTGAAAGAAATTTCGTCCCGAAATTTAGCACGTGGTTACTGAGGAAGCTAGTTGTGTTGTGTTGTTTACTGGTTTTCCTGGGGTGTCACATCATCCCCCCGTTGATTTGGAATTTCGTCCCGAAATTCTGTAGTAGCTTCAGCCTCAGTAGTGGTTGCACTGTTTCCGAACAACTGGGGATATTTGAGTTTCATTTGATCTTCTCGTTCCCAGGTAAACTCTGGGCCACGACGGGAGTTCCAACGAACTCGAACAAGAGGTATTCTTGTTTTCTTAAGGACCTTAACGTCCCGGTCCGTGATTTCAACTGGTTCCTCGACGAATCGCAACTGGTCGTCGATAGTGAGTTTCTTCAAAGGAACTATGAGGGTCTCATCTGACAGACACTTCTTCAGATTTGACACGTGAAAAACGTTGTGAACTGCACTGAGTTCTGCTGGTAGGTTTAGTTTGTAGGCCACTTTGCCTATTTTCTCTATGATTTCAAATGGTCCGACGTATCGTGGATTGAGTTTGCCCCTTTTTCCAAAACGAACCACACCCTTCCAGGGTGAGACTTTGAGTAGAACCCGATCCCCTACCTAGAATTCTAGAGGTTTCCTACCCTTATCGGCGTAGCTTTTCTGACGGTCACGAGCTGCCACCATTCGTTGTCGTAATTGAGCAATACTTTCTGTTGTGTCTACCACAAGTTCTGGGCCACTGATCTGACTATCCCCCACCTCTGCCCAACAAAGAGGTGATCGGCATTTACGCCCGTACAATGCCTCAAACGGAGCAGCTTTAATGCTGGTGTGGTAGCTGTTATTATACGAAAATTCCACAAGCGGCAGATGTTTTTCCCAGCCGTTTCCAAAGTCAATTACACACGCCCGAAGCATGTCTTCTAGAGTTTGAATAGTGCGCTCAGACTGCTCATCCATCTGAGGGTGATAAGCTGTGCTCATGTCTAATCGTGAGCCGAAGGATTTGTGCATCGCTTGCCAAAGTTCTGAAGTGAAACGTGCATCACGATCGGAAATAATAGAGGTGGGCACCCCTTGCCTCGAAACCACTTCCTTCAAGTAAACGTCTGCTAAAGTAGAGAACTTGTCTGTTTCTTTGATAGCCAAGCAGTGTGCAGACTTTGTGAGTCGGTCCACGATCACCAAAATAGTATCGTTACCACGTTGAGATCTAGGCAGGCCAGTAACGAAATCCATGGAAATTTGCTCCCATTTCCATTGTGGTATCTCTGGTTGTTGGAGTAGGCCCGATGGTTTCTGATATTCCGTTTTGACTCTCGACAAGTCAAACACTTGCTAACGTAAGTTGCTATATGAGCTTTCATGCTAGGCCACCAATATGTAGTTTTCAAGTCGTGGTACATCTTATCCGAACCAGGATGTACTGAGTAGCGAGACTTATGAGCTTCATCCATTACAAACCTGCGTAAGTTTCCATAGAGTGGGACCCAGATGCATCCCGTTACATAGTAGGCGCCGTCTGCCTTTTGTTCCAACCGTTGCCTTGAACCGCGTAGGGCTTCAGCCCTGACATTTTCTGGTTTCAATGCTTCTACCTGAGCATCTCGTATCTGAGAAGGAAGACTAGACTGAATAGTGAGTAGCAACGCTCGTAGGAAGACTAGACTGAATAGTGAGTAGCAACGCTCGTACACGCCTAGGTGTAGTATCCTTTCGACTGAGGGCGTCAGCCACCACATTGGCTTTGCCCGGATGGTACTTTATAGCACATTCGTAATCGTTTAAAAGCTCGACCCATCGACGCCGACGCATGTTCAACTCTTTCTGCTTGAAGATATGCTCGAGACTCCTGTGATCTGTGTAGATGGTGCACTTGGTACCGTACAGGTAATGTCTCCATATCTTGAGCGCAAAAACAACAGCTCCCAGCTCTAAATCGTGTGTCGTGTAATTCCGTTCGTGAATCTTAAGTTGGCGCGAAGCATAAGCAATGACTTTATCCCGTTGCATCAACACACATCCAAGACCCTGAATGGATGCGTCGCAATAGACCACAAAATCGTCTGTGCCCTCTGGCAATGAAAGAATAGGTGCGCTACAAATTCTATCCTTTAAGTGCTGGAATGCTGATTCCTGTGTATTACCCCAATGGTAGATAACGCCTTTCTGAGTTAGTGAGGTGAGGGGTTGTGCAATCTTGGAGAAGTCTTTGATGAACCTTCTATAATAGCCCGCCAAACCCAAGAACTGGCGGATTTCTGTTGGTGTACGAGGTGCAGGCCAGTTCCTGGTCGAATCAACCTTAGATGGATCAACATGAATCCCATCCTTGTTTACCACGTGGCCTAGAAAGTGGACTTCACGAAGCCAGAAGTCGCATTTTGAAAACTTGGCGTACAGCTGTTCTGCTCGAAGGAGTTCCAAAATGAGTCGTAAATGCTGCTCGTGTTCCTCATGGCTCTTCGAATAGATCAGGATGTCGTCGATCAAAACAATAACGAACTTGTCAAGATAAGGTTTGCACACTCTGTTCATAAGTTCCATGAAGACTGCCGGTGCGTTTGTTAATCCGAATGGCATGACCAGAAACTCGTAATGGCTGTAGCGTGTTCTGAATGCTGTTTTGGAGACGTCCTCGTCCCGGACTCTCAGTTGATGGTAGCTTGACCTCAGATCAATCTTTGAATAGTAGCTCGACCCTTGCAGCTGGTCGAACAAGTCGTCGATGCGTGGGAGAGGATAGCGATTCTTCACGGTCACCTTGTTCAGTTCGCGGTAATCTATGCACATCCTGAAGGTACCGTCTTTCTTCTTCACAAATAATACTGGAGCTCCCCAGGGTGAAGAGCTAGAACGAATGAAACCCTTATCCAAGAGTTCTTTTAATTGCTTGGACAGTTCTTCCAGTTCAGTTGGAGCTAAGCGATAGGGTGCTCGAGCTATGGGTGCTGCTCCAGGAGCTAGCTCGATCTGAAATTCGACCTGGCGATGAGGCGGTAGCGCAGGTAAATCTTCAGGAAACACTTGAGGAAAGTCGCGTACTACTGGAATATCCTCTAACTTCTTATCTTTCATTGATGCGTCAGTAACAAGTGCTAAGATAGCGGTGTGACCCTTTCGCAAACACTTCTGGGCCTTGAGAAAAGAAATGATGCCCACCACAGCACCACTCTTGTCGCCTTGAATTTCGAGAGGTTCTTTGCCAGAACGGGGAATACGAACAATCTTCTCTTTGCATAGGATCTCTGCTTGCTGTTGGGATAACCAATCCATCCCAATGATGATGTCGAAACTACCCAAGACTATAGGAATTACAACCCTTGACTACCAGAAGATTGCTGACCAGGCCTCTGATAATCATCAATCTTTCGCTGCCGTGCCTGGGAATGAACTGAAGTTGAACCCTTGCTGGAGGTTCCATCCCACTTTCTCTTGTGGTCACTGGGAATAGCAGAAGTAGTAGTAGTAGTAGTAGCACCAATGCATTTAGGCAGCTTGTTCTGTTCCACTGCTTGGTCTGTGAGACGATGAGCAAGACGAGTAACATCTTGAATAGTAGCAAGGTTAGCAGAAGTCACATGGCTTTGAATCTTTGGTACTAAGCCTTTGAGGTACAGCTCAATGCGCTTGATGGGAGGATCCACCATAGTTGGACACAACTCTGCCAGTTCGTTGGATCGTTTCGTGTACGCTTCTATCTCTGACCCCGTCATCTTCAGGTTAAAGAACTCCACTTCCAGCTTGTGGATGTCATCACAACTACAGTATTCACGTTTGATCAGTTCCTTAGAATCATTCCATGGGGTGGCCTTAGCAGCCGCCAGCCCCAGCATCTGAACTTGCGCGTTCCACCAAGTTAGCGCAATGCCTCCGAGAGTACCAGTGGCGTACTTCACCCTATGAGCCTCAGGGCATTCACACATCTCGAAGACAGACTCGAGCTTTTCAAACCAATGGAGGAGTCCAACGGCTCCTTCAGTGCCACTGAAAGTATTAGGACGACAATCCATGAACGTCTTGAATATGCATACAGGTGGCCGAGCGTTCTGACCTTGTTGCGCGAGGAAGAAAAGACTGGGTTAAGCGCGAGAGTTGGGTTATGAGAGTAGGATCTAACATCCTAGGATAGGTTCGGAATAGCAGGTTATACTTCCTGCCTGAGCGGCTGCGAGTGCTGCCGTAACTTGTTCAGTGATCAAAGCCGCCAACTGGGCTTGAGTTAAGTTAACGCGTTCACTCATGATCTTCATATCAAAGGAAACATGAGTGAGAAAGTTTCGCGAAAGTGCGATGACAAAAGAGTGTAAGCACACAAGTGTTTTAAAACAATAGTTGTTACGTTTATCTAAGCATACCATGAGCAAAGTTCTATGTAATCTAGCAAGTAGGCAATGTAAACATAAATCGTATCACCTAGAATGTTGAGTCTTGCACGTGGAGCGAAGCGTCGTTGTGGATTGTTGAGCACTGTACAGGTTATAGTCTGGTTTTAACAAAAACTTTTTCCCTTATTAAAACCAAGTTCACTATAACCAATGGCTCTGATACCAATCTGTCACACCCCCAAAATCCACATGCGGAGTATCACCGCTTGGAGGCGTGACTGACCAGGATCAAGCCACCAATCATATTGAACATTGTAAGTAATAAATAAAAGTCATTCATCAATACGAAAGGTGTTCAAAACCATAACATAGTTAAGCGTTTAGCGGAAGCATAAATATGTAAACCCAACATAAGTTTAAACGTTTCAAATGTTTAGCATGTCCCACAGCTGTCCATGTCCCACAACGACTCCTCTCCGCTCCCATGCAAGCTCCATAGATACCTAACGTCCTGCAAGGCATGTAACAGAGAGTCAACAACAAAGTTGAGAGAGTTCATAGTTGGTTGTTCAGTAATAAATTTGTTTAATAAATCGTAAGTTCGTTTATAACCATGCCGTGTATTACTAGGCCAGTTGTATGTTCATCTAGTGGGGGCTTCCCATACTGTAAGTTACTAGACTAGTTGTATCCATAAGTATCCTTCCCAATCCGAGGATAGTAGTAAGTATAAGTTTACGTAGGTTTTACGTAAGTGCCCTTCCCAACCGAGGACAGTACGTAGCGAGTATGTAGGTTTTAGCGCTGGTGTCCTTCCCCATCCGAGGACAACGGTACGTAGGATTTACGTAGGTTTTAACACTAGTGTCCTTCCCAGACCGAGGACAGTACGTAGGCTTTACGTAGATTTTGGCACAGGCATCCTTCCCAATCCGAGGACCGTGGTAAGTAGTCTAGTAGTGATGTAAGTACAAGTAATCATTCAATCCCATTCCCAACCCACCGGGGAATCCCATGCCTTGGTAAGAGTGTGAACTCACCTTGGTTTGCTCGGTATGCTAAGCTATGTGCTCACAAGTAATCAATCAAGTCCTATAGTATGCACGTATATTCAATCAGTTCAAGTTCGTAAAGCTTCGTATGCAAATCTAACATCACATAGTGCTTGGCAGTTAACATCATGTATCACGCAACAGTTAATCATGTTCAAACAATCCATGTTTCACATAACGGTCTTTTGTAGTTTATTCTAATATGATTATCCAGTAATACACTTAATAGAATTAGCATCCAACAGAACTAATAAACTAACTGGGTTTACTGAACTAACTGAGTTACACAGTTAATAAGGGTTACACTCTTAACAGAGTTACATATCATAACTGAGTAAATAGAGTTAACAACTTAACAGGTTTAATGTGACGAAATCGTAATTGTGGCGAAAACACTTTATGGCGAAAACCCTTTGGGGCGACGAAATCCCAAGTGTTTTCGTCGACCTGAAGTATGACGAAAACACTTAAGTGTTTTCGTCCGGCTTGTGTTTTCGTTGAGATAAGGTATCATCATCAAACAGTTACACCCTACAATAACCCTAATCTTCGGTTACAGTTACATGATCAAGCATCACGAAATCATTCAAACAACTCATCAATGTATTTACAAAACAGTAACACGAAATCATACAATACTCAATTAATGAAATCCTCAAACATGAAATCATATCATCCCTATAATCCATCATGGCCGACAACTACTAAACTTCTATGTTCTTTGATTGGGCCGATTACTAATTAGTGGACTGCATTCCTTGAAGGATTCTAGATAGTTATCTATATCATGCACATGTAATTGTGTGTATTGAATCAAGAATCAGAAGCTTTATTGGGCCATTCAAACACTGCATGTGATAGAGTTATTAATGTCAAATAAGCACATGAACCTCAATCATCATCAATAAAATATATGCAGCCATCTTGTCATCATGCACTCACTAACAAGTTAGTGTGATCCACAAGAACCCTAGTCATTGCTAACGGTTACAAAGTTTTATCATCCTCTATATCATACAAAAATATTAGTCGTAGTCAAATGAATGGATACCAACATATTCATAGATGACCCTAACTGTTACCAGATTCATGACAAAATAATAGATCATCAACGTTACACTAATTACATCATGTTGCAATCTATCCTCCATTCAAATACACCAACGAGATCATACATGGAAAAGCATAATATAACCACATATAATCAATTATTAAATCAAACATATACACACAGACATGTATTCATGCACAACTCGAACGACCATGCAACTAACCGAGATGAAAGATCACTAGATTGATCGAAAGGAAAGCTTGGAGTCTTGCAGTTGCCGTCGCACAGTGAGTAAGGCTCTAGGGTTTTGTGATTAAACTCTAATCGTATAGATTATAACAGAATACTATGGTTGTTCGCTACTAGGCCGAAGCCCAGTTCCTGTTTTCGCCGGCCCACATTCAGACGAAAACACCAAGTGGTTTTCGTGGGGGGGGGGGGAAGTGTTTTCGGGTGGGGTGTTTTCGGCAAGGCTCCACCATTTTGTTTTCAATTACACAATCTAACAATCCATACAATATATATATCACATCTATACACACCTCATGTATACTACCATCTACAAACCACACATGTATTGCACATCAAGAAATTATAAAAACAAACACACTTAACAATAAGTACAAGATTAAGTCGAATGGAGACCTTGAAAACTCGGGTTGTCACATTATAGAGCTCCGTCACAGGTTTTGAAGCAACTTGAAAGTTTTCGTAGAGTATTTTTTTGGGGAGGGACAGAGGAGGTATCTAAGATGTTTTGGATGGCGTGGGAAAATGTAGTTGCACCGATAAAATACGGGGGTTTGGGTTTCGGGTCACTAAAGGACACAAATTTGGCAATGCTAGCGAAGTGGTGGTGGAGATTTAAGACAAAAAAAGATAGTTTATGGAGGAAAGTAATTTGGGCCATTCACTTTAATTCCAAATCCTGGAATCGGATCCCTGCTAAACTATCAATTTCGGGACCATGGAAACAAATCGCTTATGTTTCATCTAGATTGTCACCCTTGGGGATTGATTTGACGTGTGCCATCAAAGGTTCGCTTCGAGGTGGGAAGGAGTTTGCATTCTGGTTAGATGTTTGGGCAGCGCCACAGACACTACAGGTGATGTTTCCGTCTCTTTTTTTGCTAGAAAAGGATAAATGGTCCACTGTTTCTGATAGAATTCATTCCGAACCTACTGGTGTCACCTGGGTATGGTCTTGGAAGCGGAATTTGTCGAGCGAAATCGAAGCCAGCGAATTTGTTCAGCTGGCCAATATTCTGCAGTCTTTCTCGGTTTCTGCTGGGCAGGATTTGTGGTCATGGAGCTTGGATCCAACCGGTCAGTTTAATATCAGTAGTATTCGGAAATCATTGGCTACCCTTAATCGAGTTCAGCCTGATTACGTGGTCGAGTGGAACAATTGGCTGCCTAAAAAGGTTGGGTTGGTAGCGTGGAGAGCTTATAAAGAACGATTGCCGACCAGAGAGGCACTACAAAGGAGAGGTATTTTGGTTCAGAACTTGGAGTGTATTTTGTGTCGAGAATATACTGAATCTTGTGATCATCTGTTAGTCTCGTGCGGCTTCGCTCAAACAGTTTGGCAAGTGGTATTTCAGTGGTGTAAAACGCATCCGGTGATCGCTTTTAGCATACGAGATATTCTAGATGCACACAAGACTTTTGGTGGTTCGGTAAAAAAGAAGAAAGCCTTTCATGCGGTGTGCTTAGTCACATTATGGACCATTTGGACGTACAAAAATGATTTAATGTTTGTGGGGAAAACAAAGTCTATCACAACCATTGTGGAAGAAATAAAGGCGAAAAGTTTCGTATGGGTGAAGCATCGTTCGAAGGAACAGTCGATGTCATGGGACCAATGGAGAAGTTTTGATGTTTTTTTTGAAGTTATGTCTCATTAGGACTGTTTGGTTTGTATTTGGTTTAATTGTTGATTTGGTGTATGTAAACTTTGGTGTTAGCCGCTGGCTAGATATTAATAAACGAATTTTGTTGGCCGTTAAAAAATTAAAAACGGTTGGATGCTACTCAACACCACAGTACATACTTACAACATAGACCTATATTGTAAAACAAGGTCTTAAAAGGACTTATGAATAATCGCCACAAGGTAAGTTGTCGATTCGATTTTTTTAACTTCGTCTGATTACTCTGAATCAATCAAACGCGGTTAATCTCGGTCAGAATCAGATTTAGTAGGATAAGTCGGGCGGAGTTTGGCTTAAAAAAAAATATAACATATTTCTACATCTATCATGAATATCATTTTTAACGGAACGAATATCAGTTTTTGAGATACTTTACTATATAAACATGTATTTTTTATTGATATTGATATTTATGTATTTTGTCATAATATTAGTAAACTTATAATATTTGACACATATGTAATTTTTTGAAAACTAATTTCTTTATAATTTAACATGTCCAAGTACTCCCCAAGTATGCTCCGTCTAGGCCGAGGACTCTCAACTCCACGGTCAATCGAGTAGAGAGTGTCTAGCGACTTTTGCAACCATGCTTATAAGCTCAAATTTACAACCTTTTATTACATGTTATATAATTAATTTCTAGTCACTTAGAGTAGGGATGAGCAAGACGGTATCCGATACCGAACCGATACCGATACCGCCAAATACCGATCCCGAATTTCACCCAAACTAGGTACCGATACCGAAACATGTTGGTTTGGTATCGGTACGGTATCGGTATTATACCGTATTTTGAGGGTCGGTATCGGTATTATACCGATACCGTACCGTACCGATACCGAAAACGCCAAAAAGTGGATACCGATCGGGATACCGAAAAGTGCACGGTATCGGTATTTCGGGATCGGTATTCGGTGGCATATGCTCATCCCTAACTTAGAGTATAAGTCAGTAAAAAATAACCCTTATGGTTTACTTTTAATTTTATTTACTCTCATACTTTATAAATTTCTTTAACAACAATAATTATTAATTTAAACCCGTTTGAATAATGTTTTTAAACGTTTCGACTTAGTTATTCGTTTTAGCGATAATGTTTTAGGTTTGGGTTCTAAGTTATACGAGTTAACACGTTACAACACGGTGTATGATTTAATGCTTTACATCTATTTTTCTTCGGTCCCGCTGCAATGTGAGAGTCCTAACAGCTATAAGGTATCATTTGGTATGAAGGAATAGAAAGTGGAATGGAATGGATTATTCTGATGGAATAAAAAGAAACATGTTTGGTTATCATGTGGTAATGGAATGGAGCATTCCAATGGAATGTAACTCCTTCCAAATATAACAATTTTCATTCCTTGGTAAGGGGGTGTTTTTATTTCATTCCTTCAAGGAATGGAAAGAAATATATTATTATTATTATTATTATTATTATTATTATTATTATTATAGTTCAAATATTAATATTAATACTAATATTAATATATATGAAAAGATTTATTTTTATTTTTTTACTATTAATAAATTATTATTATTATTGAGGCAATTATATTTTTGTCATCTTAATACAATTGTGTTTCGTTACTTTGTCTTTTTTTTTTATTTATCAAATTGTATAAAGTAATTTTTCATTTTATTCACATATGAGTAACCAAACATCACAATGGAATGAAATGATTCATTTCATTCCGTTGTCCATTCCATTACTTCGTCCATTCCATTCCCTCATTCATTCCATTACCCCATACCAAACTGACCCTAAAAGTTTTTAGTTTTTCACTTGTTTGTCTAATCGTTGTCGTTTTATATGATAAATAAAGGAAAATCATCAAAATTGACAGCTAGTCAAGCAAATCGCCATAAATAGTCATTGATTCTGTTTTATACAATAAATAAAGGAAATCATCAAAATAGACAACCGATAAAGCAAATCACCAGAACATTCATTCTAAACGTCGGCTAAGTCAACAAATTTTAAGGCTAGACTCTCAAAATAATGCCAATGAAGCTTTAGCCAACAATCAATGACTATGAATGATTTGCTTAATCAAAACTTGCCTTCACCTATTTTTGATGATTTTCCTTTATAAATAGCCAACAATCAATGACTATTCTAATGATTTGCTTAATCACCTTGCCTTTGCCTATTTTTGATGATTTTCCTCAATAAATACACACAAGTCAATATGAATCTAATGTAGATGACAACGTAATGCGGTTATAGTGAATTCAGATATTTAATTAATAATAAGACATAGTAAGTTCCTCTTACAAACGTAGATTCATCACAATATCATAACATTACATACTACATTAATTAACTAAAAGTTAAAACTACCAATAGCAATATATAGCTCACTACTTTTTATTTCACATGCATGCATGCACACACCACCCTCACCCTAACCCTAAATCTTCACTCATGTCCCTCCTCTTTTTCCTTCTTCCGGCCCGGACCACCAAATCCAGGGATGCCGCCGCCGCCGCCAATTCCCGGACCGCCGCCAATTCCAGGACCGCCGCCAATTCCAGGGCCACCGCCACCCGGGCCACCCCATCCGGGGATGAGGCCACCCAATCCACCACTCCCACCAAGCCATCCCGGACTACTACCACCACCCCATCCACCACCACTAACACCACCACCACCACCTTGTGCACCTGCACCTGGACCTATCCCACCAAATCCACCACCTTCACCACCACCACCTCCTGGCCCACCACCAAATCCACCACCTGCACCCCTTCCCATATTCCCTAGTCCACCTCCCGTACCCACTCCCCACCCTGAACCAAAACCAGCAACTCCTAGTTGCTTTGGTTCTGAACCACCACCATTCTCTGCAAACATTTACAAAACAAACATCAACAATTTAAGAACACATTTCAAGAGCCCTATTAATCCTATATATGCCATCCCCAAACTCAAACTCAAACGGTTGTTCGACAAAAAAACTAGTACGACCATTTAAAGTAAAGGTAGGGGCTATCACGCAAGCGTTAACCTTCAAACAGCCGTTTAACGAATTCTCAAACAGTCGTTTAAAATAAGCGCCATGACGCAAGGTCTAACCTTTAAGCGACCGTTTGACAATTCCTCACACCCATTTAAGAGTAGGGGCTATGACGCAAGCCCTAAGTTTCAAATGGTCGTTCAGCGCAACCTCAAATGGTTGTTTGAAAACAGTATGAGATTAGATTGTCAGTGACATGTTTATAGCAATGCATGCGTTTTTTTTAATTCAATAAAAAATTACATGCAATAGAAAAGAAAATCAAAAGCATACTTTTAACCGGATCTAGGGTTTCTTTATTCTGAACTTCACAAGAAACAAGAACACCTGCAAACAGAATAGCCAAGAAGACAAAAAGACCTTTGAATAACGCCATTTTTATCCAAGATTGGATCTTTCTTAATTCTTGTTGATTGGAGCCATGGTTATATATCCATTTGGCGAGAAAGAAAAGCCAAAAGGGCATTGAAGAAGCCATTAATGGAAGGTTCAGAAACAGTGAAAGTACAGGAATTAGGGTTTTGACTTTCGACGGAGTCTTCTATGTTGCCACACATGGCACACATGCATCCGGCATATAGGCCACGTGTGTTTGTAGATCATGATGATAGACAGCTTGTGTACAGGAAATATGGATGTGTATGTATAGGTGATGAATTCGCACAGCCATTTATGAATACCTGCAACGTTTCATAATTATGATACAGACAATTCTAATTCTAACATGAAAGAAGAAACTGTGTACGTGTGAAAACTTGGGGTTGTGTTAGGTTACACTAAATCATGTTATACTAAGCCATCTTAGATGTTAATGAGTTATGTTTGATGAAAAGTTTACGAAGTCATGCATCGTATGGTCTTATTTTAATTTGTGTTAGTGAGTCACATAAGACAACTAAGTCATATTAGGTTACATTATGTTTTATGATAAGGGCGGACGGTATGATGTCGGGGACCCCTGGGGGAGTTGTTTTCACCGCACGGTGAATGGTCGTCGTCCCCTTTCCGATCGGTGAGTGTCTTGTTCGGTGTATACTCACCGATTGTTTGAGTGGGATTAATTTATGAATAATTAAAAAATATATAACTCAAGCACCCTAATAGTGTTTGAACCATTGCAAGTGATTGAGTGTAAAATGGGTAGTGAAATGGGGACTTGAAATGACATGATATTATTGGCTAGACGGTGACTCAAACACCCTAAAGTGATTGAATGATACCCTCCACCCTAACATAGATAGATTGTTTGTTTGACTCGTGTAATACTATATATGTATACAAGTCTTATGTAATATTATACAATTATTTTTGTGCATGAATGCATATTATCGTTTGTTCGTTGTTTTTAAATATCTCAGCGCTTCGGATAGGAAGAAAGATGCGATCCAAGGTATTATCATTATCGTGTGTTGGAGTCTATGGCGGGCTAGGAATAACGCTAAATTCTCTAGTTCCGCAATCAGAATTGAGAGTATTATTAGTGAAGTTAAGGCTTTAAGTTTCTTTTGGTTTTCACATAGATCGAAACATAAAGGGGTAGGTTGGGAGGAATGGTGCTCGTTTGTAAATATGTAATATAGTTTTGTTGTTTGTTGCTTGTCGGCCCGGTTTGGGTCGGCAGTTTGTGTTTAATGAAATTTACCTTTAAAAAAAATGCATATTATCGTTTGTTTTACCCAAAAACATGTTAGTAAACGAAACTAATTTCCCGAACTTAGGGTGTTAGGAGTGGTTAAACACTTGAGAGTGGCAAACTAAAAAATCAACCAATCAGAGTGCGCCACGTCAATCAGTGAAAAGTGTTTAAACTTTGGTAAAAAGTGTTGGCAATGGTTTAGACATTTGGTGAAGTAGTAAACTTAAAAAAAAGGAAAAATGTGTGATTGGTTGAGATTGGAATGGACCCCACCCCACACTACCCTCTCTCTCCCCTTCCTCTCTTCCCCACGTCGGCATGCCCTCCCCGCTTCACACATTTCACCGCGTCGGCATTGGGTTGGCGGCGGTGTTTGCCGCGCGGCAAACAGCTTTGCCGCACCCTTTGCCGACTCCACTCCTACCACCCTTACAAAAAAAATATGGCACGAATTACACCATTGGTTTCTGAAGACTCAAAACCAGTTGGTTCGACCTGGTTAGAGCAGAGCTTCAGATGACCTAGCAACAACCTGCAAGATCACAAGGAAACAAGCACATTGTTAGCCTCGTCACAGGGAGGGGGGCCTCTCTGTGACCAAGCTCGGGCGTGAGAATAAGTATTTGTGAGGATAGAATAGGTCAGGGAGAGAGAGAGGAGAGTTTAGATGTAACATCCCGAAAACGGGTTTGGTAATCAAACCCCGTTAATACTAGATGACGGGTAAAGTACCGTTAGAGGTAAAAGCAAACCGATGAATATTAGGATTTTAATTAAATGAACCTAATATTAGATAAAAACGGTATAAGGGCTTTTGAGGAAACAAAGTATATAAAAGGCACGAGCTAAAGGGACTTAAGATAAAACGAGTTATAACTTCCTGAACCCACAAAGTTAACTAGGAATAATTAACCTAGTTAGTTATTTATTTGAAAACAATAAAGAAAGGAAGGAAACTTGAAATAGTTAACCATTTTATAAACTTTGGAACTTGAGGGACTAAAAAGAGGCAAACATGAAAATGTTTTAAGTTAAATGAAATAAAAACCAAAACACACACTTTGTGTGTGTGTTTGGTCGATATATGCAGGAGAAGAAAGAGGGCTTCCCTCAAGAACCCTAAACACAAAGAATCCAACTAAATCAAAGAGAAATCAAGCCAAGAAATTGGGGCTTTTAATAAAATCATGATCACCAAGCTTAGGGGATCACAAGGTATGTAGAATTTTGATGTTTAGTAATATCTTGAAATTTTGATGAGCTTGCATGAACGAAATTCTTGCATGAATGTTCAATGTTATAGTAATATTAGTGTGGGTATAAGTCTAGGAACAAACCCTAGATGCAAACTTGTAGAATTGTGCCATAAACTAGTGGTTAACCCAAATAACCAAGTATGAGCTAAGTGAGTTTTGTTGATTTGATGAAATTGATGTTCTAATGGTGTTTATAAACATCATACTAACTCATATAAATGAACTACTTGAACAAATTAGAGATTTTGTTAAGAGTTCATAAGTGACTAGAAGTGGGTCTTGACATAAGAGTTAAAACCATGATTTTGATGGTCAAAGTGTGTATATGCTTATAATAACTGAAATTTACATGTTGATTTATTATTACTTGAGGTAGGAATTGGATGACATGTTAGTTAATTTGGCGTCTCAAGAGATGATGCTCACTAGGTGTTGATAATGTGCTTAATTGAGTCTTGTGAACTTGATAGTGCAATCGTATGTGTTAATTGGCGATTTGACTTTTAAAAAGTCAAACCGACCTACAATATGATGAATACTAATTTTTATACGAAAAGCGTAAGGTGGGAATAGTCATGATTGATAATGACTAAACTTACGAATTATGATTATAGTTTGACGCTTAACGAGCTAGGTGGAGGCTTGTGGAGGAAGTGGGTCAAACGAATCGAGTACAAAAGAAAAGCGTGGCTTGGATGCAAGGTAAGTATAGCTTACACTAGTCATATAGTTTAGAATGTCCTTTTGTTGTTTTGATTTCGAACAAGACAAATGGAAATTTGAGATATGGTGTTTCCGGCGTGTAGTCGTACGGAACAAGATAACCAATAAGGGTAAAATTGAAATTTGGACACTTGTTGACAATAATTATTGGTTTTGAAAGATACATATTTCGTAAGCCTTAATAGGCCAAAAAGCGTTAAGAGGTGAATTATAGTTAAAACGACCGTGCGGTGTAAATCGGAACGAGTCGTGTAGACGAGATGGTAATAAGCTTTATCTCGCCAATATCATCGGTCATTTAGACCAACGGGTCAAAAGGTGAAAATATCACTTTTTGACAATATCGACTAATGGTTTGATGAGTTGTTTGATTTCAGAAATAAATATCGAGTGGATATTTACATCGCTATTACTTAGTAGATATTGAGGCAAGGTACTTAAACGGGTCAATGTAATGATCCGAGCCAGGTACGCATAATAAGATAACTCATTTAAATGTAAGGCTAATGAGAGTTAAACGAAGTCTAAAATAAGTTTTTGGTTACCTTAATAGGTAAACCAAATGTTACGGACGATGGTCATTATATTTGAAAGGCCTAGTGCCCTTTCAAATAAAATCATAGTTAAAAGATCGGAGTTTGGGTTAAACAAGTAACTAAAAGTCATTCGTCTTAAATGAAGGACTAATATTGACCAAAACGCCCTTGTAGGCTAAATTGAACAAATAACCCTTAAAGGTTGTTTGGAAACGAGTTTTACAATTAGATAATTACTTAGGAGGAGTATAGAAGTTGAAGGATGTAACACGTTAGTCAAATGGCTCTATTTGAGTCTTTGCCGTAAAATAACGATTTGAAGGGTAATTTTTGGTATATATAAATCACACATTGAATCCACCACAAATACAGTTGTGGTGGAAGATCCTTTGATAAGAAATGTGGACATATGTATTTGGAAATGAATGAAAGCAATTGGTGCTTAAAATATGCTTAAATACCTCAAACGGGTTAATATAAGCATATGGGTGAAAATGGGTTAAAGAAGGTATATAATTCTATAATTGGAACCTAATATGTTAGACATCATTGAATTTAATAGGTTTATGAGAAATAAGGGTCAAACAAACTTGTACGTTTGATAAAATCACGAACGGGTCAAACTTTAGCAAAAGAGTATTAAGCCGAAGACTTAAAAATCTTAAATTTTATCAAGCCGGATGTCGGATTTTAACTCCATATGATGGAGAATCAAATTACAAACATGTAGAAAGAAACGGTAGGTCAAACGGATAAGCGGTTTGAAAGACACGAAAGATTTCGTGTCAAATTACGGCAAAATGGAAAAGCTGGATGCAGGGTCCACCGTAAATTACGGTGCCACCGTAATTTACGGTGGAGCTGATATGGTTACGGTAGTTACCTACTGTTGTATGGTAGAAGAATATGAACACAGGGGCCACCGTAACTTACGGTGCCACCGTAAGTTACGGTGGAGATCTTTTTCAAGTTTTTTTTTGTTTTTCTTTTGAAAATAAATTGTTTCCCGGGCTCGTTTGGATATGATTTAAACCCCGTAAGACTAAAGCATTTCATGTTTATGAAATGTAGGTACACTTTGGATGCCGGAAGACGATCAAGCTCAACGAAGAACCGAACACTATAAAGACACATGCTTCCGCACTTTGCCACGTTGTAAATTTTAAACAACGAATTCGATCACGTTATGTAGAATAACTTATAATTTGTAAAAGTTTTAATAAACCCGTATTTTTATAGTATGTGTAGTCATAGTTACACATCAATTTGTGGTATTTTACATGTAAAATCGCTAAATAGAAAATAGGGTGTTACAAGTTGGTATCAGAGCGCTGGTTTAAGAGATTCAAGTATGGTGGGAAAACTATACTTGGACTTAAACCTTATGCTCTTAATAAAGATGGGTGTTCGGTTCGAAGCTTGATCGCAAATCCGGTAAGTACAAGTATGTTAATAGTTTAGCATGCTAAAGTGTTGTAAACAACACATAGGGCTATCGTGTGATACACGTTACCCCAATTAAAATGATTGATATAGTTGACGAAAATACGCGCGTTGACGCGTATAGTAGAAAAAACCTTGTATTATAATACGGGCGATTATTGAAGTTGACGTTACTAACTTTGTGAATGTTTTAATTGAAGGACACTCGCGTTTGAAGACGACGAGAGTCAAACGAATTGTGGATATGATGATGGAACGGTCCGAAGTATGACGAGAGGAACATGCTCACCGAGGACTAAATCGCGTAACGACCGCGAACAAGGTTAATGGCAAGGAACGCCCGTTGGGGCAAACATTACCAGGTGCACATTTTAAATAATCGCACAAATAGTAATATGCAACAAATAAGTAGAAATTGAAAGTCGCATATGTAGATTAAAAACTTGGAAAAAAAACCCGAATAGAAAATGTATTCGGGATATTGTTTCCAAGAGAAACAAATAGAGGCGTTACTTACATAGGGTGTGATGTGAAAACTATAAAAAGGTCATGTGTGTCATGTGTTAATCGCTTACTCTGGCCAAGTAAGTAGTGGCATATGATACCATGAACTTCTTATGGCGGACACGTTTACATCCGATGTAGTAAGGGCGGGGTGAATGGGACTAACTTAAAAGTACCCAAATGAATCAAATGAGCAAAATAATTGATAATAATGTAAACGCATAGCCGGGTGACGGAAGCGTATTACATTAGGATGATGAGCCCGAGTGAAGGGACAAAGAAGCATGTAAAATGATTTAGACAAGTATTGGGAGGGAGTGTACTTACACTCGAACCCAGAAAACGCAAGCATGAAAAATGATTTAGACAAGTATTGGGAGGGAGTGTACTTACACTCGAACCCAGAAAACGCAAGCATGAAAAATGATTTAGACGAGTATTGGGAGGGAGTGTACTTACACTCGAACCCAGAAAACGCAAACATGAAAAATGATTTAGACAAGCATTGGGAGGGAGTGTACTTACACTCGAACCCGGAAAAAATGCAAATATGTCCCTTAACGGGTCGTTTTTGTAAAACGTCAAACTTAAAGACAAAGTCGGAATATAAAAATGAAACGAGGTCTTAATGCACACCGGGAGGGTTGAAATAATAACGACTTCGGTAAAACACCCGGTCGATGGGTAAGAATTAAACACATGCGTACACCGAGAAACGGGAACTTGGATGGAAAGTTAAAAGACTCGGGTTTTGAGTCATAACTAAAAGACGACAAGAAAATGTAAATAGAAATTTTGAATAAATGGTGCTCAACTATTTTAAAGTAGAACGGGTCGAATATAATATCATGCCGGACGACATGAGTAAACGCAAGCGGGATACTAGTAGCGTTAAAAGCAAAAGAGTAATGAGTCCGGTAATGGGACATAATCAAATACAAATGTATGTAAACTGGATAATGGTGAGCATAAGATAATACGATGCATGAATGATGTGAGAAGTCATAAGGTCGGAAAATTTTTCGAAAGAAAACAATGTAGCCTTAGAATACGGTCAAGGTAAAACTTAATGTAAAAGCGAAAATAAAAGGATAAGGCCGAAAGGTATGTGATAATATGCCTTGTAGAATTTCGTTAATAGCACATCTAGATAGTGCTAAATAAATAAGATAAAAATCAGGAAATTCATTTTTGCGGCGAACTTTGTATGAATGGACCAAATGAATAAGTTCGTAAAGGAAAGGGTCTATTTGTAAAAAGTGAAAGATCTCACTGGAAACATCCAAATGGGTGAAAATAACGGATTCACAAAGAATCCGAAAAGTATAAAGGCGATGGATTTCGCTAGGTTAATCAAACAAGTCGAAATAACAAGATGGCGTTATTCTGAGTTGCGTTAATTCGCATAGAAGATATATGTGTTGTGTAATTAAAAAGATGTTACCATATTTGTCTGGTAACACTAACAAATGGTCAAAGTATGAGTAATGCTTAGAAGGTTACTCAGTATATGTACATTGGGTTTGAAACTCGATAAACTATGTAAGAAAAGGTTTCGAGGACGAAACCTCTTTAAGGGGGGTAGACTTGTAGCATCCCGAAAACGGGTTTGGTAATCAAACCCCGTTAATACTAGATGACGGGTAAAGTACCGTTAGAGGTAAAAGCAAACCGGTGAATATTAGGATTTTAATTAAATGAACCTAATATTAGATAAAAAAAGGTATAAGGGCTTTTGAGGAAACAAAGTATATAAAAGGCACGAGCTAAAGGGACTTAAGATAAAACGGGTTATAACTTCCTGAACCCACAAAGTTAACTAGGAATAATTAACCTAGTTAGTTATTTATTTGAAAACAATAAAGAAAGGAAGGAAACTTGAAATAGTTAACCATTTTATAAACTTTGGAACTTGATGGACTAAAAAGAGGCAAACATGAAAATGTTTTAAGTTAAATGAAATAAAAACTAAAACACACACTTTGTGTGTGTGTTTGGTCGATATATGCAGGAGAAGAAAGAGGGCTTCCCTCAAGAACCCTAAACACAAAGAATCCAACTAAATCAAAGAGAAATCAAGCCAAGAAATTGGGGCTTTTAATAAAATCATGATCACCAAGCTTAGGGGATCACAAGGTATGTAGAATTTTGATGTTTAGTAATATCTTGAAATTTTGATGAGCTTGCATGAACGAAATTCTTGCATGAATGTTCAATGTTATAGTGATATTAGTGTGGGTATAAGTCTAGGAACAAACCCTAGATGCAAACTTGTAGAATTGTGCCATAAACTAGTGGTTAACCCAAATAACCAAGTATGAGCTAAGTGGGTTTTGTTGATTTGATGAAATTGATGTTCTAATGGTGTTTATAAACATCATACTAACTCATATAAATGAACTACTTGAACAAATTAGAGATTTTGTTAAGAGTTCATAAGTGACTAGAAGTGGGTCTTGACATAAGAGTTAAAACCATGATTTTGATGGTCAAAGTGTGTATATGCTTATAATAACTGAAATTTACATGTTGATTTATTATTACTTGAGGTAGGAATTGGATGACATGTTAGTTAATTTGGCGTCTCAAGAGATGATGCTCACTAGGTGTTGATAATGTGCTTAATTGAGTCTTGTGAACTTGATAGTGCAATCGTATGTGTTAATTGGCGATTTGACTTTTAAAAAGTCAAACCGACCTACAATATGATGAATACTAATTTTTATACGAAAAGCGTAAGGTGGGAATAGTCATGATTGATAATGACTAAACTTACGAATTATGATTATAGTTTGACGCTTAACGAGCTAGGTGGAGGCTTGTGGAGGAAGTGGGTCAAACGAATCGAGTACAAAAGAAAAGCGTGGCTTGGATGCAAGGTAAGTATAGCTTACACTAGTCATATAGTTTAGAATGTCCTTTTGTTGTTTTGATTTCGAACAAGACAAATGGAAATTTGAGATATGGTGTTTCCGGCGTGTAGTCGTACGGAACAAGATAACCAATAAGGGTAAAATTGAAATTTGGACACTTGTTGACAATAATTATTGGTTTTGAAAGATACATATTTCGTAAGCCTTAATAGGCCAAAAAGCGTTAAGAGGTGAATTATAGTTAAAACGACCGTGCGGTGTAAATCGGAACGAGTCGTGTAGACGAGATGGTAATAAGCTTTATCTCGCCAATATCATCGGTCATTTAGACCAACGGGTCAAAAGGTGAAAATATCACTTTTTGACAATATCGACTAATGGTTTGATGAGTTGTTTGATTTCAGAAATAAATATCGAGTGGATATTTACATCGCTATTACTTAGTAGATATTGAGGCAAGGTACTTAAACGGGTCAATGTAATGATCCGAGCCAGGTACGCATAATAAGATAACTCTCATTTAAATGTAAGGCTAATGAGAGTTAAACGAAGTCTAAAATAAGTTTTTGGTTACCTTAATAGGTAAACCAAATGTTACGGACGATGGTCATTATATTTGAAAGGCCTAGTGTCCTTTCAAATAAAATCATAGTTAAAAGATCGGAGTTTGGGTTAACAAGTAACTAAAAGTCATTCGTCTTAAATGAAGGACTAATATTGACCAAAACGCCCTTGTAGGCTAAATTGAACAAATAACCCTTAAAGGTTGTTTGGAAACGAGTTTTACAATTAGATAATTACTTAGGAGGAGTATAGAAGTTGAAGTATGTAACACGTTAGTTAAATGGCTCTATTTGAGTCTTTGCCGTAAAATAACGATTTGAAGGGTAATTTTTGGTATATATAAATCACCACATTGAATCCACCACAAATACAGTTGTGGTGGAAGATCCTTTGATAAGAAATGTGGACATATGTATTTGGAAATGAATGAAAGCAATTGGTGCTTAAAATATGCTTAAATACCTCAAACGGGTTAATATAAGCATATGGGTGAAAATGGGTTAAAGAAGGTATATAATTCTATAATTGGAACCTAATATGTTAGACATCATTGAATTTAATAGGTTTATGAGAAATAAGGGTCAAACAAACTTGTACGTTTGATAAAATCACGAACGGGTCAAACTTTAGCAAAAGAGTATTAAGCCGAAGACTTAAAAATCTTAAATTTTATCAAGCCGGATGTCGGATTTTAACTCCATATGATGGAGAATCAAATTACAAACATGTAGGAAGAAACGGTAGGTCAAACGGATAAGCGGTTTGAAAGACACGAAAGATTCGTGTCAAATTACGGCAAAATGGAAAAGCTGGATGCAGGGTCCACCGTAAATTACGGTGCCACCGTAATTTACGGTGGAGCTGATATGGTTACGGTAGTTACCTACTGTTGTACGGTAGAAGAATATGAACACAGGGGCCACCGTAACTTACGGTGCCACCGTAAGTTACGGTGGAGATCTTTTTCAAGTTTTTTTTTGTTTTTCTTTTGAAAATAAATTGTTTCCCGGGCTCGTTTGGATATGATTTAAACCCCGTAAGACTAAAGCATTTCATGTTTATGAAATGTAGGTACACTTTGGATGCCGGAAGACGATCAAGCTCAACGAAGAACCGAACACTATAAAGACACATGCTTCCGCACTTTGCCACGTTGTAAATTTTAAACAACGAATTCGATCACGTTATGTAGAATAACTTATAATTTGTAAAAGTTTTAATAAACCCGTATTTTTATAGTATGTGTAGTCATAGTTACACATCAATTTGTGGTATTTTACATGTAAAATCGCTAAATAGAAAATAGGGTGTTACATTAGAGAGAGAAAGTTGTGATTACCCCTTTTTGGAGGCCTAAGTGTGGTTTTTATAGTCTTTGGGTATGCTGACGTGGCGGGTTAGTTGGGGTCGGACCAGTCACTGTCATGGCGGTTATGGCTGTGGGGCCCAGTTAGTTATGGCGTACCAGTGTATTTGGTCGTTCCGTCTATAGCATAAGGTGTGATCCGACCTCTATGTGCTATAGCTCGGTCCTATGTTTGGCAATGGTTCGGTCCGACCAAGGACGTATCCTCATCAGTTTCCAAATATGTAAATTCTATGTTCGTGGAAACCATTTTGGGAAACTCAGAGACCTATATATTCCGAGATCACACATTTCAACATTAATCGACCACCTATTCTTGAAGAGTTGAAAATCATTTTGAGGCACTCATATCCCAAGTATTTCAAGACCACAAGTTCTGACAACATACACACATATGAAATTCATATATCACGACAAATAAATTGAAAATCCTGATTCAAACCGAATCATTAAACAATTGATCTAAAGAAAATAGAAGGAAGCTTGATATAGAATTTAGAGATTTTTGGATGAGACTAATTCATTACTTTTCATTCATAATTATGTTAACACAACTATGGCTTATATAGTAGCCTTACATATGAAATAAACCAACCCCGCTACTTGTAAATAATGCACCACTACTTGTATAAATAACTGCCGATAATAATATTACTGTTGGTACACTTTATGTGGACGCGACTCGGTTCGGTTCGGTTCGACTCGGTTCGGTTCGAATCGGTTAGGTTTGGCTCAAGCCCGATGTCACGACATTCCTTCGCCGTGCGCCCCAGAGTTAGACACGCGAAGCACGAAGCGCCGCGAACCGTTTCCCGTCGGCATGACATCATCATGATGTCATGTGAATGAATTATTAAAAGAATGCACATCTAGTTCACGTGATTTCATTCTTGTTAGTCAAACATGTCATGCTATCTTTATTATATTATATCTTTGGAAGAAAAACACGAGGAAGGTTCATGTTATTGTTTTATGTTTAGAACATGACGAAGTTTAATATGTTTCCATGACATGACGAAGGATCAAAGAATACATGCATGACGAAGATTGAATTGTTCGTCGAAGATATACATGTGACGAAGGTTGAAGACTTCGTCACATCCAAGGTTCGTCAATAACCTTCGTCAACAACAGAAGGTTCGCCAATCATGCTGTAGTATTTAAACAGCAACAGAAGGCAAACTCTACAGACAAGTCTGAATAGATTTGAGAGCGAACACACTGTAAAACACACACACACTGAGAGTTTATAGAGACCATTTGTAAACACCGCATTGTAACCGTTTCTTAGCATTAATACATTGAGTGTTAATCGTTGAATCTTGTGTTTTACGTGTTCGTAACTTGGTTTAACTTACCCGTTTGGATTCCGCACTCTCGTGTTTGTCGGAAAACAGGGAATAGAGGTTACTCGATCCTCCGGGTGGACCTACAATTGGTATCAGAGCGTTTGGCTCGATTTCTTGTTTAAACCAAGTTGTTTTTCTTGTGTTTTTCAAAGATTTATAGGTGTTTTTCTTGATTTTTGAGCTTGAAGATCATACATTTTCTGGAAAATCACTTTACAATTCTCGAAAAACCTTGTTGTTTTGCTGTTTGTTTTATTAAAAAACCTGTTAAACCACATGCTTATATGTTAATATTTGGTTTTTACTAAACTTTTGTGCAAAAATCGTTTTCGGAAAATTTGTCCGGTGAAAAGTTGGACGGAATATTCAAGTGTGTTCTTCATTTGTTCTTGTTGATCTTGTTATATTTCAGTGGTAGATGTTGTTTGATATATAAGTGAAGTGTTATTCGATTATTATATAGTTGTTTGACTTATGTGTCTTGCAAATGATGAAGAGTTGAAACAGAGAACCTAAATAGTGTGTGGTTTGACAAAAGTGACAAAAGAAGCTTCTTATGTCAGGAAGTAGATTGGATAAGTTTTGATTTTGTTGAAAAATATCTCATCCAACCTTCCTCACCTCAACCTTCCCCACCTCAACCTTCCTCACGTACAATCAAACTTCGCCACTCACAACCTTCGCCATCCTCACCTCAACCTTCTCAACCTTCCCCACCTCAACCTTCTCAACCTTCCCCACCTCAACCTTCCTCACATACAATCAAACTTCGCCACTCACAACCTTCGTCATCCTCACCTCAACCTTCCTCACCTCAACCTTCCTCACATACAATCAACCTTCGCCACTCATAACAACCTTCGTCAAACTTGTCTTCCTTCGTCACACTTGACCATCGACGAACCTTATAAACTTCGTCACTTGTGTACACGACGAACTTAACTACCTTTGTCACACAAGTCTTGGACGAACTCTCCAACCTTCGTCGACATTCACTTGATCTATTTAACAGAAGCGTTCAAAATCGTATTTAACTGTTTGATTTGATTGTTTTGAGCAGGTATTTGTCATTATACATTCAAAATGAATCCGGCTTGGTCGGGTACTCCGTCTAATGCGGAAAGAAAGTATAGAAGTACGGGATTATCGCCATCATGGGCCGAACCTCCCACACCACCTCGAATTACGGCAGAACAATGGGCATCGGTTACTAATCAAAAGCAAAGTGAACCGGAAAGAACAACAGACTTATATGGAAATCCACTACCACCAGTTCCCCAACAGCAAAGCTATCGGTCTACTGTAACACCATCATTTCTAGATACAAACTGCAATGGTCAGACAGGAATTGCGTTTTATGCCGAAATTGTCAAAGATGCCAGCAATGGTGAATCCTCGGGAAATGATGACAGTTCTGAACATGACGGTAGCTCAGTTGAAGATGGTACAAGTTCAAGTTCAAGCGAGAATGGATCAGAATATGAATCAACAAGGGAGGTTGTTGTTTCTGAGGCAAGTGAGTCAATATTTGAGAGTGAATCCAGTCAGGTATGTGTCGATGAACCAACTGTCGTTAATTGTGATAATTGCGTTAAATGTGCTGATTTGGATGCTAATATGTCTGAGTTGCAAAGCAAACATGATGCTTTAAATGCTAAATTGTTTGACTTGCAAAACAAACATGTTTCTTTAGATGCTAAGTGGTGTGATTTGCAAAGCAAACATGAGGCTTTGCAAAACAACTATGATGTGACATTTATCCACAATCAAGGTTTAATCGTGGATCTTTCGAAATGCAAAGAGGCCAACATGTTTTATGAAAACCATGAAAAAGAGTTTAAAACGGTGATTGAAAATTTAAGAAAAGATAAAACCGAACTGACAAAAATGGTTTCAAGAAAACAAACAGACATAAACTGTTATATTAATCGTCTTGAGATCATGCAAAAAGAGTTGGCCTGTACAAAGTGTGAAAGTGAGGCGATCCGGCTTAAGCTAGACAGTTATTCTAACTCTAGATACGTGCTGGATCACATCATTGGCACACAAAAAGAGAAAAAGGATGTCACGTGCATTGGATATAAGAAATGTCCACCACCTGTTAGACACAATTATGATGCACTGCCTGATGAGGAGTATAGAACTCATTATGAAGAATTTGTTCCTTTAGACATTGAGGAATTTGCAACGGGACTTGGATACAAACCGGAAGTATCATCAGATTCGGATGTGTCAGCAGATACATTTGTAACTGCTGAACAAAATCAGGATCCTCCAGTCATTGTTGAGGATGCTGATTCTTCAGATGATGAATCCGATGATACTGACTCTCCACAATCTGATGCGGTTATCAAAGAAGAGGACATACCTCTCGAGAATCACATTCTATGTGATCCTCCCACAAAACCTGCTAAGACTGTTCAGGTCAAGTCCACGTCTGCAAAATAGTTTGAGAGTGTGAATTTGTTGTACACTCTTGTTGGTGATGATAAAATCTATTCTGACAAAGATTTTTCGATTAAGAAGGTTAATCAATCTTTAATCAATAAAGCTTTTGAAGATTTAACAAGTAGGTTTTTGGGAAAGTCGGCTTCACACGTTGTGGTAACACAGTGTCCTTCGATTCCAAAAGCCGAAATTCGAAAACAAAATGGCAATCAGAAATTACCAACAGTGAAAAAGCAGCAAAATCATACCAAACCAAAAGGCAAACCAACGACCCAAGGTCGTAAGGAACCGAATCAAAAGAAGAACAAGAAGATGAACTTTGTGAAATCCCGAGGGACGGATAAAATTGAAACTTTTGAAAACAAATCCAACACGGATTTTGTTAAACAAAGTAAAATTTTGAAAAGAAACAGTCAAAACAATTACACACAACATAAAAACGGTTGTGATGTAGGAGCAAGTACCTCAAGATCACGAAGTTCATCATCAAGCTCCTACAGTTGTGATACTCCGAGGTTTGTTGAGCGGAGATCATGCTTTGAATGTGGTGAGTATGGGCACATTGTCAGAAATTGTCCATATCTCACGAAAGGAAAGGCAAAAGTTGATGCCCCCAATGGTAACAATTACCATAAAAGATTTGTTTCACCAAAACAGGACCCTCGTCTTGTTAAACAACAAGAAGTGAAACAGAGAAAGAAACAACGGAAAAATGTTGAAAAGGTTTTAAAACCGGAGGTTGTCCAAACACAGTCTGTTACGTTAGAAGTTAAAAATGAAAAACAAAAACAGATTTGGAAACCAAAACCAGTAAGTGTTTCAGGGGGAGCTACATCAATTCCGAATCATCGGGAAATGGATGTCACAATTCTCGATGATGACGGACGACCCAAGTCTGTGAAGGCTTGGGTCCCCCCTCTCCAACTAATCTCTGAATGAGTGTGCAGGATGTTCCAGGAGGAACTATTGATAGTCTTACGATTGTTGATAGTGGAGCATCCATGCACAAGATCTGCGACATAAGGCTCCGAAATATTGTTACATTTAGGAGAATATTGTTGCCATTGATGGAGAGGAAAAAGGAATGAAGTTAAAAAAAATTCGACCAGATGAAAAATGTGCCAAAATTTGGTTGTTATGGTTTTTGATCGGGTCCCCAGGATAGATTTCAATCAAAATGTACGCACATGCAGCACGTCTGAAGTTCAAAATTAACAAGATGAACGTGCAGTGTATTTTCTCCACGGTGTGATTGAAGAAAATGTGTTTGTTGAACAAACCAACCGGGTGTGCGGATGCCTTGGCGTGGATTGAACAACCGCACACTACTTCTGAAAGAGAAAGACAAAGACCTTCGTTGGTGCCATGTGGAAGACCAGCCGGACCCAGAGGTCTATGATCTTGTTGCTGTGAAGAGATTTCTCAGTAGCTACAAAATCGACTTTGAAATCCACAACGGGTGGATATCCAGTTTGGGAGAACACTCAGATTCCTGGCAATGCACCAAGCAGTTGCAGGATATGGTTTTGAATTTCTAATCTCTCCTATACTTGTCGATATTTAAGCTGCTTTATGAATTATATTATCTCGTACAACACTCTTTGACCTGACACGTTGAACTCGAATATCACTTCACACGTGATTGTTTCACTATGAAACTCGTCAATGTTGTCATGGTCCGCACCGATTACCGACATGCCAACTGATTTTTCAAAATTTGATAAATCATTTCTGACAAAAATTTATTTTTGATAAACGGCATTAAGGTAAAGCAAGAGTAATCCGCATCGGAAAATCGTTTTTGTAAATATCTTTGTGTTTTTAAAATTATTGTAAGTTTGTTGATTTTAGGGGGAGTAAATCCTAAATTTGAAAATTCAAAACATCGAAAAATTTCAAAACCCAAAAACAATAGAAAAACAAAAATGAGTTTCCTGGCGAGCAAAAGAGAAAATGATAGTACATCAGTGGTCTGTCTAAACCTTTTTAAACTGAAATGCAAAATGAAAAACGATAAGCAGCTCTATATAAGATGTATCGGTAGGCTCACAATCATTTTAAAGTATGCAGGGTGATATAAACTTAAATCGACTGAAGACCAGGTGGGAACCGTTCATTGGCATATGGTCTTAGTACCGAAATTTCGTTTGAGAGATTGCCGAGGTTCTGAGATATGTGGTCTTTATGCTGTTTATCATCTGGGTATCATGGTTGTTTCTTTTACCGGAACAAACGGAGACGAAGTCTAGATCTTCCATGATATCATACATACGTGTACATACTGCATACGACCTCAATAAGTGATCAACAATCACATGTCCACAAAACAAGTGATAATATATCACATTCATCCGGGAGTCAAGTTCGTCTCTTTGCTGTACGAAAGTACTGACCTGTTCACGGAATTGCTCTTGTGCCCTTCATGCATCTGAAAATCAAGTTCCTCATCAATAAGTGATTCTATCACATAGGGCTTGTTTTCAATCAAAATAAGTGAGTTACTCACATCTTTTTATACGTCAAAACAGATGATAAATGGTATACTCACCAGTAAGATGAACCCTCGTGCATACCTTGATACGGGAATGTGTTGTGATGTGGATGAACACCGGTCGGTAAGTATAAATCATACCTTAACGTATCCCCTCGCCATGATTATATCTGATAAGTTGAGCTTATGTGGATAACAATACCGATAATCGTTATAGGATGTTTATCTAAATGTTAACTAATTGAACAACAAGAGCGTTTTGGCATGACCGTACACTGATATGATTTTCTTACCCTCGAAACTCGCAAAAAGAATGTTTGTATATATTTACTTTTCTTAGTTTCTACAACTCTGTATATATTTATTTACTGCTTTCAGTCTTTAAGTTTGAAATAATCAAAATACCAAAAAGATTTTAGGTGTGTTTTAATTTAAACTTTATAAAAGTCAAAAAGATTTTATTTCTACTTTAGTTTTGATTAACCGATGTTGGAACTCAAGGCTTCGTTACCTGAAATCTGAATGAAAACCAAAAACGACTGAATCTTCATAAACGGTCAGAGTTTGCAAGTTTTGAAAGTTAATAATCAAAATTGAAAAATCTGTTAACTTTTCAAACTAAACTGTCGGACGGTAGTTGAAGAATTGGTCTCATGTGTGTCACTTGTTTATGTTAACTATATTCCAAGCAGTTGTTCTCATTACGCGTTTAGATTTCTTGCATGTGCAGATGCTAAAGGCGAAGAGAACATGTTCGTTGACAAGCTTCGGAATGAAGACATGACGTGAAGGCACTCAAATGATAAAGATGATCGAGTTGCTGCTGATCAATCACCAACACCACAAGGATCTCAAGCATTGAAGTCAAAAGATTCACAAGCATAATCAAAGGGGGAGTTTGTTAACACACTTCCTAAATGAAAGCGGGAGTTTGTTAATACACTTTCTACTTACAACACGTGAAGACTTTGAAGATCCTCCGACATGAAAGACATGGAAGACGAACCATCACGAGTAGCGTCCAAGGGGGAGTTTGTTGGTACACTTTATGTGGGCGCGGCGGTTCGGTTCGACTCGGTTCAGTTCGAATCGGTTAGGTTTGGCTCAAGCCCGATGTCACGACATTCCTTCGCCTTGCGCCCCAGAGTTAGACACGCGAAGCACGAAGCGCCACGAACCGTTTCCCGTCGGCATGACATCATCATGATGTCATGATGATGTCATGTGAATGAATTATTAAAAGAATGCACATCTAGTTCACGTGATTTCATTCTTGTTAGTCAAACATGTCATGCTATCTTTATTATATTATATCTTTGGAAGAAAAACATGACGAAGGTTCATGTTATTGTTTTATGTTTAGAACATGACGAAGTTTAATATGTTTCCATGACATGACGAAGGATCAAAGAATACATGCATGACGAAGATTGAATTGTTCGTCGAAGATATACATGTGACGAAGGTTGAAGACTTCGTCACATCCAAGGTTCGTCAATAACCTTCGTCAACAACAGAAGGTTCGCCAATCATGCTGTAGTATTTAAACAGCAACAGAAGGCAAACTCTACAGACAAGTCTGAATAGATTTGAGAGCGAACACACTGTAAAACACACACACACTGAGAGTTTACAGAGACCATTTGTAAGCACCGCAACCGTTTCATAGCATTAATACATTGAGTGTTAATCGTTGAATCTTGTGTTTTACGTGTTCGTAACTTGGTTTAACTTACCCGTTTGGATTCCGCACTCTCGTGTTTGTCGGAAAACAGGGAATAGAGGTTACTCGATCCTCCGGGTGGACCTACAATTATTGTTTTTGTAAATCCTAAATTTGAAAATTCAAAACATTGAAAAATTTCAAAACCCAAAAACCATAGAAAAACAAAAATGAGTTTCCTGGCGAGCAAAAGAGAAAATGATAGTACATCAGTGGTCTGTCTAAACCTTTTTAAACTGAAATGCAAAATGAAAAACGATAAGCAGCTCTATATAAGATGTATCGGTAGGCTCACAATCAATTTAAAGTGTGCAGGGTGATATAAACTTAAATCGACTGAAGACCAGGTGGGAACCGCTCATTGGCATATGGTCTTAGTACCGAAATTTCGTTTGAGAGATTGCCGAGGTTCTGAGATATGTGGTCTTTATGTTGTTTATCATCTGGGTATCATGGTTGTTTCTTTTACCGGAACAAACGGAGACGAAGTCTAGATCTTCCATGATATCATACATACGTGTACATACTGACGACCTCAATAAGTGATCAACAATCACATGTCCACAAAACAAGTGATAATATATCACATTCATCCGGGAGTCAAGTTCGTCTCTTTGTTGTACGAAAGTACTGACCTGTTCACGGACTTGCTCTTGTGCCCTTCATGCATCTGAAAATCAAGTTCCTCATCAATAAGTGATTCTATCACATAGGGCTTGTTTTCAATCAAAATAAGTGAGTTACTCACATCTTTTTATACGTCAAAACAGATGATAAATGGTATACTCACCAGTAAAATGAATTCTCGTGCATACCTTGATACGGGAATGTGTCGTGATGTGGATGAACACCGATCGGTAAGTATAAATCATACCTTAACGTATCCCCTTGCCATGATTACATATGATAAGTTGAGCTTATGTGGAGAACAATACCGATAATCGTTATAGGATGTTTATCAAATTGTTAACATAAAGAACAACAAGAGTGTTTTGGTATGACCGTACACTGATATGATTCTCTTACCCTCGAAACTCGCAAAAAGAATGTTTGTATATATTTACTTTTCTTAGTTTCTGCAACTCTGTATATATTTATTTACTGCTTTCGGTCTTTAAGTTTGAAATATTCAAAATGCCAAAAAAAGATTTTAGGTGTGTTTTAATATAAATTTTATAAAAATCAAAAAGATTTTATTTCTGCTTTAGTTTGGATTAACCGATGTTGGAACTCAAGGCTTCGTTACCTGAAATCTGATGAAATCCAAAACGACTGAATCTTCATAAACGGTCAGAGTTTGCAAGTTTTGAAAGTTAATAATCTAAATTGAAAAATCTGTTAACTTTTCAAACTAAACTGTCGGACGGTAGTTGAATAAGAATTGGTCACATGTGTGTCATTTGTTTAATGTTAACTATATTCCAAGCAGTTGTTCTCATTACGCGTTTAGATTTCTTGCATGTGCAGATGCTAAAGGCGAAGAGAACATGTTCGTTGACAAGCTTCGGAATGAAGACACGACGTGAAGGCACTCAAATGATAAAGATGATCGAGTTGCCGCTGATCAATCACCAACACCACAAGGATCTCAAGCATTGAAGTCAAAAGATTCACAAGCATGATCAAAGGGGGAGTTTGTTAACACACTACCTAAATGAAAAGGGAGTTTGTTGATACACTTTCTACTTACGACACGTGAAGACTTTGAAGATCCTCCTACATGGAAGACATGGAAGATGAACCTCACGAGTAGCGTCCAAGGGGGAGTTTGTTGATACATATTAAGTGGACGCGACTCGGTTCGGTTCGACTCGGTTTCGACACGGTTAGGTCCGGCTCAAGTCCGATGTCGCAACATTCCTCCGTCGTGCGCCCCAGAGATCGACACGCGAAGCACGAGTAGCCGCGAACCGCTTCCCGCCTACACATCACCATGATGATGTCATCTCATAACATACATATGCAAACATTGAAAGTTCACGTGATTTCATTCATTTTAGTCAAACTTGTCATACTATGCATATATCATATTTATCTATAGTCTTAAAGCACAAAGTCGGTGGCTACGCCACCGACCATACGAAAAGACAAAACTGCCCCGGTCGTCTCTTTTGTCACCGAATGACCGAATCACATGCCAAATCTTCATTCAATCGCTCACTGTCTGCACCTTTACGCAACCACGCGTCTACCGGCTTTCGGAACAACAACAACAAACATGGTCTGAACCGTTAATCATCCATGCAACATCGATCCGAATAGTAGCAGAGCGCAAGGTCTGAACCTCGATCGGATCAGCAAGAACGGGGATTTCTTCAACCATTTGCACATTTTCTCTTCCACCGACACCATTAACGGCTAGACAAAGTCGGTGGGGTTTCCCACCGGCTTTGCCTTCCCCCCTCTTACTTTCAGAATGTTGCAACTGTGCATTGATAGCTCCATGTCGTCAATATCCAGATCTCAACCTTCAGCGAGACACTCCGCCATAGATCCACGGCTGCCGGAGCCGCCGGCGCCGTCGGTTGTCGGAATACAGCCGATGTGGTGGTCCCCGGCGGCTTCAACGGCGATGAATGAGAGTGAGAGCATGTCGATGACGAGGATTGATGCAGAGATCACGAGGAGAGCGGTTGATTTGCACATTTTTGCGGTGGTTTCTCTTTCTAAAAGGGTTTTCCGACTCTCTCTCTAGATAGGTGCTGACAGGTTGCGTGAAAAAGAGATGCATTCTTTAAAGATGAGTTGTATTATATTTAGTCCTTTTAGTTTTGAAGAATTGCCATTGTTGGACTTTATTTAGTTGGAAAGTGGGTTATAACATTGTTTGATTTTTTTTTAACGGTAGATCAACTGGATTTCCAGTTTATTTTAAAGGGCCATCATATGTTGTTTAAACCCCTTACCCCAAGTTCGAATCCCTCCCAGATGTATTCTCCCATATTTACATAATTTTGCACTTAGTAAGAATCGAACATGAGACCTCCCCAGGAGGAAACCACTTAGTGGAAAACCCTCTGACCAACTAAGCTATACCATATTGGCTATAGCATTGTTTGATGAGAAATTTTGTACAAAATGGTTATTGAGTTATTGTGGTTTAATTTTTTTTTTTTTGGCCAATGAGCTGGTGACGGAGTGGTAAGGGAGAGACCTAATGTTATCAAATTTTATCTTTACTCTTTCTTATTTCTTAGGAAATGCAATTTTTAACTATTTAACTTTTTATAAACTTTGTAAATGTCACTTTGACCCCCTCGAAAGTTTTTGTCTTAACTATAGGATACATTGAGTTTAATCGGATACGTCAAAACGTGCGTTTTCATATGGTTAACACATCACATAACGCTTAGACTAATCCGTTCGATATTTGCGAAGTACCCGTGCCGCAACGCGCACAGGTCTTATTACTAGTTATATCTTATTTGGAAGATTGTTGAACACATATGACGAAGGTTATAAGGACATGTATGACGAAGTTTAAGTGTTTCATGTGTATGAAGAAGACCTTTTGCCTAATATGACGAAGATTAAATTGCCATACATGACGGAGCTGTTGTTGGACGAAGGTTAACCTTCGTTACTAAGCTTAATGTTCGTCACATATGTTGTCAACGAAGGTTCAACCTTCGTCGACTTCATGAAGGTTCATCACACATGTGTAAGGTTCGCCGAAGACTTCAGTATATAAAGACTGAAGCGAGACCACCAAAGGTATCAAACGCAAACGGGACAAACACATGTTGATTCTCTAGGCAGGCTTTCTCATGTTTTGCCACTTTGCTCGCCTCTGCCTTGAGCACCGCTTGCCCTACGGCAAAGCCCTTGTCCTTGAGCCCGACAAGGGGGGAGACTCCAGTTAGATCTACACAAGCGTGTTTCCCCCCTTCCCATCCAAACACAAGGATGTCCGCCGGACGTAAAGTGGACCTCCCCTCTAAGGGGTCAGTCAGAAAATTTACTAGAGCCTCCTTGTTGGCGGAGATCCCAGCCCGCTTAAGAACATCACATAACACATCTCTCACCCAATCATGCCGATATTTAAACCCTGGTAGCTCTTTACAGTGGATCGCGTGCTCGCCGAAAGAATCCAAACACGCTTTGCGGCATACCGGACATGGCTCGTCAACTGGGAACAAAGGAATCATCAGTCGGTATCTAAGGATAGCACGGTATTCCACAGCCGACATGTGTTGCCCCAAGCCTTCAATAGGTGCGACAGACAGAAAATCCTGAGCATGTGGGGCACGTAGACATTCAAACACAGCTCTTTGCCGAGGGGATAAAACAAACTTCTCTTCAAACCTCTTAACAATTTCGCCATATAAGGCATTCGCCAGAATTTTCTGGGATTTAGGAGGGGCGGTGTCTTTAATGTAGAAACCGCCAATATCAAGGTCGGGAAGAGAACTATGCAAACGGTCCAACGAACTCCTGTAATCGGAGTCTAAAACATCCCCACCACATTCTCGGAGTATGTGGTCTTGTAAACCCCAAGATTGGACCCTTGAAGCCACGAAAGCATATGAAGAGGCATCCTCGGCCGTACAAATCCCTAAGCCTCCGAACCGGGTCGGGAGAGAAGCCAACCTCCACTGGAGATCTCCAAAAAAGGCACCCCCACAAACAACAATATCCTCTAATGCTCCCTGGAGGCCTTCATCAAAAACAGAGACAGCTCCCCCGACCAAAGAAGGTTGACACGTTCGAAGACCAAACAGTAATTTAGCAACACCCATACAAGAACGAAGTAAGAGGAGCTCGCTCTGAGGGTCCCGTAGGCGTTTAAGGCACCTCATCAGCTCGACTGCACAGTTCGCTCTTTTAAGAGCCATACTACTAATAAACTCTGCATCACGACTAACGGCACCCCCAAGGAGTTTCACACCCAGCACCGGTCTCCCAATCCCACGAGGGAATAAGCCTTTCTGAACCTTTACACCATTGCAGGTTGGCCAGAAAACTTCAGTCTTCTTTATATTAAGTTGAAGCCCTAAGGAAGGACCCTCCGCTCTGATGATGTCTAAAGCATTAGCCACTTGGGTGGCATCTCCAATAAGTGTTCCGTCATCTAGGTACCAGGCGTGAAATAAAAGTTTGCAGTGATCCCTTATTCGGTAAACAAGGGGGTGGAGAACAAGGGCAAAAAGGAGGGGCCCCAAGGGGTCCCCCTGCTGAACGCCAGTAGTAGACCAAATATACTCATCCCCCACATATAATCTAGCTGGTTGACCATTAAAATTAAACGTTAAATTGTATCACGTGATTCCCATGTGAGTGCATCTATGTCATTTTACCCATGATTCCTCCCACCTTATAAACCACTCTTTCACACTCCTTCCCAGATTAAGGTTCCAAACTTCAACCTGTTGTCCAAGCCCCACCACCACCGTATCCCAGCAATAACCACCACCACCCCCAAATCCGTCCACCACGCCCCACCACCACCGTCCACCAAGCCAACCACCAGTCACCACAACCACCTGCCCCTACCACAAAAGCCGTCGCTGCAGTCCCTACACCACCGCCACTACTGCACCACCAACATCGTCGTCACTGCATTTTCATTCTAACCTGGTTCTCTCAAGATATACATGCGATTTCCCTTCCTGGTCCTTCCAAATTCATAGATTTGTTTGTGTTTTCCCGTCAAATGATGCCATCCACTGGTGGGTCTCTCCAACCGAACCAAAACCCTGTACCAAATAACTCAAATTCAAGTATTCAACTCCCAATCGTTGTATTTCTACCCGCTCTTCTGGTGCCCTTAAAAATCACGAATAGTAGGTACACACTACTAGAAAACTGGGCAATTGCGACTAAAGTTTACGACCGAAATAAACGATCGCAAAATTAACCACCAATTTGCGACCAAAATTAAAACGGGGGCAAAAGTTTATGAACAACCCGTTTTCGATCCCAAAACGGTCGCAAAATTTTGCAACCGCCTTGTTTCAGTCGCAAACCGGTCTCAAAATTCATTAAAATAATTAATCAAAATTAAATTATGCATAGCGGTCGCAAAAAGGTCGGAGCACAAAAGTTGCAACCATTTCAAGGCGGTCGAAAAACTTTTGCGACCGACTTTCGGTCGCAACTGTTACGACTGTTTAAGGGCGGTCGCAAATTTTGGGACTGTTTAACAGCGGTCGCAAAATGAAAAAAAGGAAATTCTAATTTAACTCTGGCTACTCGCGTTAGTTGTCACTCGATTTACTGGGTCAGTTTTGTAATTTTTTACTTATGGCACGACCCTTTTCGAAAAAAGAAAAAAAACAATTTTAGTGTAACAATGGCAAGGAATATGCAAAGTCAATGTTCCAACAATTTTGCCAACAAAAAGGCATGCATTTTCGCTTCTCTTGCCCCACACATCCTCTTAAAATGGTAAAGCTGAACGAAAAATAAGGTCCACTAATAACATCATTCGGACACTTTTAGCCCACTCATATTTACCAAATACCTATTGGCATCACGCTTTGGAGGTAGCAACTTACCTCAACGTTTTGCCAAGTAACCTACTTAATAACTAGGGGTGCAAACGAGCCGAGCCGAGCCCGAGCTCGACCAGGCTCGAGCTCGAGCTCATTTAACATATGAAAGCTCGAGCTCGAGCTCGGCTCGAAGGTAACTTTTCAAGCTCGAGCTCGGCTCGAGCTCGACTGGTTTAGTATTTATTAATTAATTTTTATTAGATATAATTATTGTTATACGTATAATTTAGTTATTTTTTTTATTTATATAAATGGTAAATATTATTATTTAAATATATGTTTAATATATTGGTAAAAAATATATAAAAAGAAAGCTCGTTAAGGCTCGCGAGCCGGCTCGAGCTCGATAAGCGAAGCTCGGGCTCGGGCTCGTTTACTAAACGAGCTAGTTTTTAGGCTCGGGCTCGAGCTCGTTTAAGCTCGGCTCGTTCGAGCTTTTTTCGAGCCGAGCTCGAGTAGCTCGCGAGTAGCTCGGCTCATTTGCACCCCTATTAATAACCAATCCCCTACCCAAAGCCTATATCATTGCATCCCAGCCTACACGCATCTCCGCGTGTTTAGATGTCTATTGAAACGCTTCGCTTTTTCACAACTTTCCTAATTTAGAAAGCGGGTACTTAAAATCTTTTTTTTTAGAAACTTGACCCTTCCGAAATGGTTAATCGTCGAGAAATCTTTTATCTTTAATTCGATTCGTTACAAATATGGTTATTTAACAATTATTTAGTTAATTAAATTAATTGATTTTTTTTATTTAAAGGTTTTATTTTTTTTATCTAGTTAGTCTCGTTAGAGTTTTAAAGTTAGAAAATACAAGTTAACATAGTTAGTTGGTCAACTATGTTATATAACTTAAACCAAGGTAACTAATTAATTAAACCTTTCAAGGTTAAGGGGCTATATTGGTCTTTTCCTAAAACTAAATTGCAAGAAACCCTACACCCCCCCTCTCTCTCGATTTGTATGAGCAGACAACACACCACACACCTCACAACCCTCACAAACACCCCTCCATCTCCCTCTCTCTAAAAATCCGGTCACCGGATTAGGGTTCCGGCGCTGCCTTTCCTGTGAGCCACAGCCAAACAAACCGGACAAGACCTCCACCTCTACCACTCTCGTTCTCCTCTCCCTCACCCTGCACAAACGGCCGACCACCACCACAGTGGTGGTGGTGCACAAACAACAGCAGCAACAACCGCATTCTTGCGGCGTTGAAGGTGTTGTGGTGGAAATCAAGGCGATGGCGGCAGCTGCACGAGCTTGGTCCGACGAGCTCCAACCGGTTCATGAACGGTTCAACACGGTTCAGCTCAGTTGGTTCGGGTCATGTTAGTTTCGGTTCTGGCTCGGGTCTCGGTTCAAGATTTGGACTTTATTTTTGGTTCGGGTTCAGTTAGCGGGTTGTGGTTCGGTCAACGCAGTCAACTCAGCGGATTGACTGGTCAACACGGGTCTAAGGCAGTCAGCGAGTCAACGGTTTGGTCCAGGTCAGATTCGGCGCAGTCAACACGGGTCAAAGCGGTCAAACTTGGTCAAACAGTAAACACGAGACTCAGTATAATATCACGTATATTAGTTTTTATGATTTTATATTCAAATATTAATCGCGGAACCAAATCCTTTGCACCTTGTAACAAAACATAAATATATGTATATAAATATATTGATCCGGTTATTGTTGAATTTTGACAAAAACATTGACGACTTGTATCGTCGGGATCGTCCAAAAACAGAGGAAACTCTGCCCGATTTTCGTTAAAATATATGTATATATATCTATACTTTTTAAACGAAACACTAATGGAAACGTATCGAATTCAAATAACTTTTATAACTATAAACATAAATGTATATTTATTTATTTATTTATTTGACGACACTCCTATAATATTTTTGATAAACTTAATTTAGAATTATTGTATAAACTATATAATATATATATATATATATATATATATATATATATCAACAAGTTGTACTTTATATTCCACTTCAAATCCTCCGTCATAATTCCGTTTACTCATGCACCATCGTTTGCCCGTATAAGGTGACCTCGGTGTTCCATCCTCTTAATCTCATCAAATCGTCATACTTGGATAATCAGAAGACTTAGCAAATTTTGTGAGTACACTTGACCCATTTTCCTTTTAATACACTTGGGGTGAAACATGTTTACATTGTTAAAATGCACGAATCACAAACATGATTTTATTCATTCAATCCTTATACATGCTTTGTTATGCTTAGGTTCATGCTAAAATATATACTACTTGTTAACCCGCCTTAACAAATATAGCGCTATAAGAGTAGCACACCACCCGACGGGGTTTTGTTAAGTTATATCCTATACGGTCTCGATTTGGATTTATCGAGGGATGCTAATACTTTACGGTCTTGATATTGCGGTATCAAGGGATGCTATTATACTAGTGGACACTTGGGTTTGACATATTGTTATGCATGATAGTTTGACCTTGTATACCAAATGCTATGTTGGATTGAAAATACTTTTATACACATGCCACGAGTCTAAAACTAGTGTACTCGCCAATACCTTTGTATTGAACTATGCTTTTTAAAACATGTTGCAGGTTTAGCGATGATGTTGGTGATGCATGGAATCTAGTAGGATGCTTAGATACACACTTTAAATTTTGTACTCCTATTGTATTGTATTTCATTATTCATGTTGTTATAATTGTTTCAAATCTTTGTAATCGATTCTTTAGAAATGGAATGAAATTTATTATTTAAATACTTGTCACAATTATTAGTGTTATGATGTCTCGAGCAATCTATTTCGTCTCACTCCGATGTTTCCGCCATCGGTTGGGGTGTGACAGATTGGTATCAGAGTCATAACTATAGGGAATTAGGAAAATAGGAATGCTTTAACCTAGTCTATAGTTTTAGCTTTATTCTTATGTTTTGCTTGAAACTACTACATGATACTTTATTTGTTTCTTATTTATGCTCTTTTGAACATGTATGTCACTTGTGTGTAATATTTGACATGTTATTCTTGTGTATTAATACTTGTTTTATGTGTTAACACGTGTTTCATTGTTCGATTCTTTATGAGTTATTCTTGACATATTTCTCTATGTGTTAATATTTGTTTTATTGTCCAATTCTTTATGTACTATTCTTGATATGCTTTCTTATGTGTTTATACTTGTTTGTGTATTCCCTTAACATACGTCCTTTCTAAGGCATTTTACTCGATTTTCTTAAACTTGAAAACACTCGTATTATACAAACGAGACGAGTTTACCAAAATAGGCGTGAAACCCACAAATTGGTAAACGACTCTCATCCCGCTTGATTATATTTTTGCACGAAATTCACCATTAAGTTAGGAGTGAAATCCACATCTTAATGGAAATTTCAAACTTAAATTCTAGTGGACCCTCGTCAACGTGTCAAATTTAATTTGACCCGACGAGTACCAACCACACTTAGGGCACGAAATCATCAAGTTAGGGGTGAAACCCGCATCTTGACGACTAGTCCCACGCATTGATTTTTACAAATCCCGCCAAGTCTCGAATTTTCGATTGAATTGGAACGTGTAGTAACCAGAAGGGTAAATACCGTCAACCGATAGGTCGGCGAGAGTATTTCACATATTAGGCCAAAGCATGTTCCCAATTTCAAAAGACCTTTCGACCACTTTGGTCAGTCAACGTTTCGTTCAGGAACCATCCAAGTTTCTTTTTTTTATCAAACTTACGCTTTATTTTCTTTCGATCTTTTATAATGAAACTCTCTTTGGTCAATTTTGAACCATTTTGATATTTCACTTTTGCGCATACATTATACTAATACTTTTCATACGATTGTACCTTATTAGCATGCTTAATTTCACGAAATTTTATTTACACTTTTGTAACAACGAATGGAGACATATCATCGAGATAGGAGTGATTTCCTTACCTTGCCGATTAACTCCGCTTCTTTCCTCATCTTACAACGACCTCACCAACGGATTAGGGGTGATTTCCTTACCTAGGTGATCGTTATCAACGCTTTCTTTTAATAGACTATATTATGTAATTACGATCATGTTTATATCTAAATCATTCATTATTAGTCAAATCCCTAATTATTTCAAAATGCATTGTTTATATAAACGAACTTCCTATCCTACAATTTATTTTCATATAGCTCACACTCACCTATAAAATATTACAACTATTATTCAACTTTTTCGTAGACGCTTGTTCCTCAATATTCAAAATTTCACGAAATGCAACTAGTCAACTTAGTCGGCCAAACAAATCCATTGCCCATGAAATTTTGTATTCAACGTAACTTTTGAAACAAGCTCATCACATATCATTAAACTAGAGATTTTCTATTTTAATTGGAAATCAGACCAACTTTTCGCACACACCTATAAAATATTACAACTATTATTCAACGTTTACGAAAACTTCTCTCAAAAGCAATAAAACATTTTATTAAAAGACGCTTTTCAACAATTACTAAGTTCATATACCAAATTCCTTTTTCTAAGGATCAACTTTTTTTACAAGAATCGGTAAGTTTCAAAATTTTCTAATACAAGGTTACCTAAAACGATGCAAACTTATTAATCTTTAGAACTTTTCAAAACCTCACTCGATACGTCAGTTAAATTCAAAACACGTGGGCAAGGAAACTTCATGGGAACCAATAATTTACAACTATATCAATTCTCCAGAAACCATAGTAGCATTTTCACTCTTTTACAAAGTACCTTTTCACATAACCAATAAACGTTTTATACTCTCTTTACATTTACAAACTAAATTTTACGTTCCATGACAACTCAATCTATTTTAACTTCATGTTTTGCTCAAACAACTATATATGCACATCATCTTATGTGTTTTAGTGTATATCTCACAACAATTTCACATATACCACTCATTTTGTTTTCATGCTCAAAACTTTTTGATCTTTTATGTACTCAAGTTCATATATTACGACTAATACTGTATAAAAAAATCATTATCTCTCACACTAAAATTCATATTCATACATTTTACGTTATACTCATATGTTACACTTATATTCAAATCTATATTCATACTCATAACAATTATACTTACACACACATTTGTACAATTACGTTTACACTAATATTCATATTCATGTTCATACTCATACACCCTACTTATACTTATACCTATACAACTATGTTACACTTATATTCACACCATATACATTTTATTCATACTAATTCAAATTATGTTTACACTTATCTTCATAGTTATACTCGCATTTATACAATTTACGTTATGCTGGTACTCATATGTATGCTCTCATTTATACGATTTATGTTAGCACTCACATTTACACTCCTTTTCATACACATTTGTTTATACTTGTACTCATACTCTTGACATGCGTTTTGTGATTATGCTCACGTGCGCGTTCACATTTAGACTTATACTTATGCTCATACTTTCATTGATACTGATGATTCATACATTCGTACCCGTACGCGAGCGTAATCTGAGTGATTCGCTTACGTGGGTCCCATACATACTTAAGCATGGACTTGCTTATATACAATATTCTTATACGTACACATTCTTATTTTTAAATTTATGTATACCCTGATTTATACACAACTAGTACAAGCTATGTGGATCATGCGACGATCAAAATAATCGCGGGTGCACATGGGATTATAGAGATAGGCGTATGAGAACCATAGAGTGTACTACTGCGTATGGTGAAACACGGAACGTAACATGACACCAAATACGAGACGGACGTAATATGGTCGAAACATGGTGGATACGCCGCTAGTACATCCTATATATAAGTGTTTTTATCAGGTTACAAAACTTTCGTAAAACGTGCCATGAAAAATTCAGTGTGTTTTGCAGACCTTTTTGGACCTAATTCAAACTTTAAACAACTCACAAATGCTTTATATCCGATTATCCTGACGAGACTTCATTCTTAGCACGCTACTTTCGTCTATCCGATGCTTATGCTATTCTTATACTCATAATCGTTTATTAGATCAATTGTTCACCCTTATACCTCGATTATTCTCCGTTGTCTCAAACTCCAAAGCCTCAATTTTAAACAATCCTCTTCGATTTGCCAAAAACCCTTTCGATTCCTCCTCGTGAATAAATTTCGGGACGAAATTTCTTAAAGGAGGGGAGACTGTAACGCTTCGCTTTTTCACAACTTTCCTAATTTAGAAAGCGGGTACTTAAAAATCTTTTTTTTAGAAACTTGACCCTTCCGAAATGGTTAATCGTCGAGAAATCTTTTATCTTTAATTCGATTCGTTAAAAATATGGTTATTTAACAATTATTTAGTTAATTAAATTAATTGATTTTTTTTATTTAAAGGTTTTATTTTTTTTATCTAGTTAGTCTCGTTAGAGTTTTAAAGTTAGAAAATACAAGTTAACATAGTTAGTTGGTCAACTATGTTATATAACTTAAACCAACGTAACTAATTAATTAAACCTTTCAAGGTTAAGGGGCTATATTGGTCTTTTCCTAAAACTAAATTGCAAGAAACCCTACACCCCCTCTCTCGATTTGTATGAGCAGACAACACACCACACACCTCACAAACACCCCTCCATCTCCCTCTCTCTAAAAATCCGGTCACCGGATTAGGGTTCCGGCGACCCTTCCGGCGCCGGCTTTCCGGTGAGCCACAGCCAAACAAACCGGACAAGACCTCCACGTCTACCACTCTCGTTCTCCTCTCCCTCGCCCTGCACAAACGGCCGACCACCACCACAGTGGTGGCGGTGCACAAACAACAGCAGCAACAACAGCATTCTTGCGGCGTTGAAGGTGTTGTGGTGGAAATCAAGGCGACGGCGGCAGCGGCACGAGCTTGGTCCGACGAGCTCCAACCGGTTTCATGAACGGTTCAACACGGTTCAGCTCAGTTGGTTCGGGTCATGTCAGTTTCGGTTCCGGCTCGGGTCTCGGTTCAAGATTTGGACTTTATTTTTGGATCGGGTTCAGTTAGCGGGTTGTGGTTCAGTCAACGCAGTCAACTCAGCGGATTGACTGGTCAACACGGGTCTAAGGCAGTCAGCGAGTCAACGGTTCGATCCAGGTCAGATTCGGTGCAGTCAACACGGGTCAAAGTGGTCAAACTTGGTCAAACAGTAAACACGAGACTCGGTATAATATGACGTGTATTAGTTTTTATGATTTCATATTCAAATATTGTTTAATCGCGGAACCAAATCCTTTGCACCTTGTAACAAAACATAAATATATGTATATAAATATATTGATCCGTTTATTGTTGAATTTTGACAAAAACATTGACGACTTGTATCGTCGGGATCGTCCAAAAACAGAGGAAACTCTGCCCGATTTTCGTTAAAATATATGTATATATATATCTATACTTTTTAAACGAACCACTAATGGAAACGTATCGAATTCAAATAACTTTTATAACTATAAACATAAATGTATATTTATTTATTTATTTATTTGACGACACACCTATAATATTTTTGATAAACTTAATTTAGAATTATTGTATAAACTATATAAAATATATATTCATATATATATATAGGACAAAGATCCGTTAAGAACCACCCCTTATTGCGAGAACCAATGTGAACACAACCAAAAATGCCTAAAAATAGCTAAAAAACACACAAAAAAAAAAAATTTTAAATTTTTTTTTTGCTACTAACAGTAGCGATTTTAACATAAAAAATATTAAAAAAAATTTAGATTTTTTTTAGATTTTTTTAGGTTTTTTGGGAGGTTTAGTTTTTAGCATTTTAGCTTGGGGGAGGGGGGTTTAGGTTTGGGGGGGGGGGGTTAGGGTTTTTTTAGGTTTTTTGGGGGTTTTAGTTTTTAGTTTTTAGCATTTAGCTTGGGGGGTTAGGTTTTGGGGGGGGGGGGGTGGGGGTTTGGTTTTTTTAGCTATTTTAGGTTGTGTTCACATTGGTTCTCGCAGTTCTCGCAATAAAGGTGGTTCTCGCATGAACCTTACCCTATATATATATATATATATATATATATATATATATATATATCAACAAGTTGTACTTTATATTCCACTTCAAATCCTCCGTCATAATTCCGTTTACTCATGCACCATCGTTTGCCCGTATAAGGTGACCTCGGTGTTCCATCCTCTTAATCTCATCAACTCGTCATACTTGGATAATCAGAAGACTTAGCAAATTTTGTGAGTACACTTGACCCATTTTCCTTTTAATACACTTGGGGTGCAACATGTTTACATTGTTAAAATGCACGAATCACAAACATGATTTTATTCATTCAATCCTTATACATGCTTTGTTATGCTTAGGTTCATGCTAGAATATATACTACTTGTTAACCCGCCTTAACAAATATAGCGCTATAGGAGTAGCACACCACCCGACGGGGTTTTGTTAAGTTATATTCTATACGGTCTCGATATGGATTTATCGAGGGATGCTAATACTTTAAGGTCTTGATATTGCGGTATCAAGGGATGCTATTATACTAGTGGACACTTGGGTTTGACATATTGTTATGCATGATAGTTTGACCTTATATACCAAATGCTATGTTAGATTGAAAATACTTTTATACACATGCCACGAGTCTAAAACTAGTGTACTCGCCAATACCTTTGTATTGAACTATGCTTTTTAAAACATGTTGCATGTTTAGCGATGATGTTGGTGATGCATGGAATCTAGTAGGATGCTTAGATACACACTTTAAATTTTGTACTCCTATTGTATTGTATTTCATTATTCATGTTGTTATAATTGTTTCAAATCCTTGTAATCGATTCTTTAGAAATGGAATGAAATTTATTATTTAAATACTTGTCACAATTATTATTGTTATGATGTCTCGAGCAATCTATTTCGTCTCACTCTGATGTGTCCGCCATCGGTTGGGGTGTGACATCTATGCTATCCGCTCATTCCCCATACTACAGTCCACAAACTAGCCTATCGTCCCATGCCATGTGTCTTCCTCGGTTATCCCCTAAATCACCAAAGCTACAAATGCCTTGATCTCACAACATATAGAATCATCATACATCATCACGTGGTTTTTGATGAACATATACCTATCCTTCTGCCAATCCTCTAAACCCACCTTTACACTCCCATGACTTCCTAAATGAACCCATTAACCCTCTTTTCTAGAACAACACTCAAACACCTACTCATTTGTCATCTACCACCCCACCCCACCTATCCCCTTATTAACCACTACACCCGACCTGCCAAACACCTCATCTATCATAACCTACTCTAGACGACACAAAACTAGCCAAAACCATCCCAACCCAAACCCTCTTGTCCAAACACAACCCGGCCCAAATTCTCTTAGCCTCCCCCTCAATCACACACCCAATCCGCCTCTAACTACCTAACACTCAATCGCCCAAACAGGATCGTCCCAAACCGCTTCCCTTGCTCCGTCCATTCTTCCCAACCCTCCTCCTCATCCTTGTCGTATTATATGTATCCGTGCTTGACGTGTGCGCGACTACACATATTTTTATAATGAAATTACACACGATTCGGTTTTAAATTTATAAAAGTGATTATTACTTTAACATCAAAACACACACGAAAGAGGCAAGTGTACCCCGTCATATATGTAGTAAAGTATCGGTGAGAACCAAGTATCGATCCAAGGAAATGGCCGGAGGAATAATACTAGACCTTTGTCACTAAACTACCGGTAAAAACATAAGTTGTTTGATTTTTAATAAACTAAAGTAAGCATAAACAACTACTTATAAAAACATGATAGATTTCAAATATGAAAATAGATAAATAGCGTTGCTTAATACACAACCAAAGCATGTCAACTAAGTCGGTTTTGGCACTAGAAGCATTTGATCAATTCTCCAATTTTGAGACAATTAGTATCCCTTTCGGGAATCCTAACATGACAATCATTCGGAAAGTTAAAACGATAAACAAACTTTAACCACCTAAAATTGTTCTTTAACGTGCAATTGATAAATGTCTATGAAAATCTCTTAAAAATAAGTTAGTCATCCGTTAGGAGTTTTCTAACCTCACTTAAACAAGGAAAGCGACACCGATAAACACAATGTAACCACCGAGACAAGCATAAACTAGATTAAATCACAACCGAGTTTGATGTGCGTGAGTGTTATTAGTTTTTAATGTATATTTTAAGCCCTTTAACACTGTTTTAGCCAAGTTTTAAATTTATAAAACACGATATTTACTAACACTAAACACACATATGGGCAAGTGCACCCATCGTGAGCGTAGTATAGTGTTGGCAAGATACCGAGGTCGTCCAAGGACACAAGAGCTTTTAGTACCGGTTTATCCTCAACGTCTAATCAAATCAAAAGTTTAGAAAAATGTTTTAAACTAAGAAAAATAAAAACTAACTAAAATGCTGAAAAATAAAAATAAAAGAAAAACAGATAGACAAGATGAATCACTTGGCTCCGACTCATGTTTAGTGTAACCTTTGATTATTTTCGCACTTTTGCACTATTTAAGAGATTATCTTAGTTATTGTAGTAGGCCCCTCTTTTGAAGGTGACGTTACCCTCAACCCAGTAGTTTGAGTCAGCAAGGATACAATCCTAAAGGGTTGGATTATCGAAAGATAATTAATTAAGTTATTAATGCATAATGTGGTAGGCCCCTCTTTTGAAGGTGACGTTACCCTCGGCTAAGTAGTCTGAGTCAGCAGGGATACAGTCCTAAGTAGCCGAGTTAAAGTATTAATAGTAGTTTAACTTATGAGGGGATCAAAGAGTTTGGACCCCCGCCATCCAATACCGTTAAGCATTGAAGGAGGTCCTACTAAATTTGACCCAGGTCCTTTGCAGGATCTATACACTGAATAATGGCAAGACTCTTACCAAACCGTTCCCTTAACCCCCAACTAGGTAGCCAACATACCTCCATATAGACCGTGGAAATATGAATGGTGAAAATCTTTTATTTTATATAGACAGTAAAATAATGCCAAGACACCACGGACAAACGATAAGGAAGAATCACCTTCAACATAAGAAACTAGTTATTAAAGTCATTAATACATAACCAATTAAAAAGTGCGAAAAGATTAAAAATAAAAAGTATTACACTAGACACTTTGTCTTCACTAAGTGATGTAAGAGACTTAGGCAAACATGGCCTTGATTGTCAAGAACTCTTACGATCAATCTTGGTTCCGAGACGACTCACACACTCTATGATGGACAATGGATGATGGTGGTGGATGATGGTGTTATGGTGGTGGTGGGTGGTGGGTGAAGTGTGAGAGAGGTGGTGTGCCAAGGGATGGTTTGAGCTTGAACCAAGCACTCCTAATTATAGGCTGAACAGAAGCTCGGGCACGACCCCGTGTCCAGTGGGCACGGCCCCGTGTCCAGTGGGCACGGCCCCGTGTCCATCCTCTTCTCTGTCTTCATTAATTGCTTTTGTCTGCATTAGTTGACCACGGCCCCGTGTCCGCTGGGCACGACCCCGTGTGCAGAAGCATATCTGTACTATCAAGATTTGCCTAGATTCTGCGAATCGTATAGTTGACCCCCGTGTCCGCTGAGCACGGCCCCGTGGTGGGCGATGGAAGCTTCTACAACTTTGTCTTTTATGCTGACACTTGGGCACGCCCCCGTTCTCAGTGAGCACGGGGCGTGTTCAACCTTCTGTTCTCTTGTTTTGCTTGGGAAGATGCTGTCGTGGGGTCGGGCATGCCACGTTTGTTTCTTTTCTTGTATTTATGTTAGATTTAGCTGCCTTTTTTGCTTCTTTTGTTAATTTGAGCTCATTTAATCTTGAAAATACAAAAGGAAGACAAAAACACACTTTTTCCAACATTAGTACTAAAAAAGGGTTAGTTTTATGCCACAATTGATGTGATTTATATGTTGCATTTTGCACACATCAAGTTCATCTTACAAATCTTGCACATAAATTCACCAAGATAGCAATTTTGGCCTAAACTACTAACTAAGCTAACAAATCATGGCAAGAATTTATAACGACACCATTTAACCCGTTAAGGTCCTTACGTGACGGCAAGCTTTCTTGATTAACAATAATTACATTTTATTAAACCACTAACCATTTCTAGTATCATGGTGCACACATTTTAACCAAGCTAAACTAGTTAACCAAGTTTAAAGTTTACTAATACAAGATTAATTAAGCTTCATTTTTCAACTATCTTAACTAACCAAATACCAATCATCCAACAAAATTACTTATAATCAAGAAATCAATATCAATAACAAGGTTGCAAACTAATCATCAAATATTAACTTAGAAAATACTTCCAAGTGCCATTACAAACAAAGATTAACATACTAATAGTTATAATCAAGCAAGGGATTGTTGTGTTTTTGCCCAAAGGCTACAATAATACATAAACATTAATCTAAATGCTTGAAAGATTAACAAATTATGGAAAGATTAGAAAACCAAACCATAAACAAGTACTAGATTAAGAATCCGGATAGTAATCGAGCTAAACGGGACAATGTGGCTTGAATCCGGGTGAAAGCTAACGCCTCCGGAGCCTGAAAATCGCCTGTGAAGCTCCCAAAATTCCAGAGTTTGCGATAATCAATGCAAACTCGCCACCCAGTGACGGTACGGGTAGGAATTAGCTCATGCCTATCATTTGAAACTACAGTCATACCACCTTTCTTAGGTACAACCTGCACTGGACTCACCCACACAGAGTCAGAAATATGATAAATCATCCCAGCATCCAACAATTTAATCACTTCTTTCGTCACCACGTCTTGCATATTTGGATTTAAACGCCTCTGATGCTGTGCACACGGTTTGTACTCGTCTTCCATCAGAATCTTGTGAGTACAAAAAGAAGGATTGATGCCCTTGATATCCATGATTTTCCACGCAATAGCTCTCTTATGAAGTCTCAGAACCTCGAGAAGCTGATTTTTCTCATCTTTTTCCAATGATGCCGAAATTATGACCGGTAAGCGACGCTCCTCGTCCAGAAATGCATACTCGAGATGTGGTGGGAGTTCTTTCAACTCCAAAGACGGCGGATCTTCAACCGAAGGTTTTGCTTTCTCTTCTTCTACATGGCCACTTTCTAGAAACCTCTCCGGACTCTGGGAACCATCGTCACCAATCTGATAGACTGGCTGCTCGAAATCGTGGCCCTCCTGCGTAATGCCAATCAGGTCCCCACACGACAGACGTGTGTCCGAATCAATCTCGTCAATAGTGCCTTGAAAATGAGAGCACACACATGCATCAACAATGTCGACATAATAAAGCATGTCATCGTGACTTTGCGGATGCTGCATTGATCTTTTGATATCAAATGTCACGTGCTCGTCATTTACTCGGAGCGTGATTTGGCCAGCTGCCACATCAACAATCGTCCTCGCTGTCTTGAGGAACGGGCGTCCAAGTATTAAAGGCACTCTTGAATCTTCGTCCATGTCAAGAATAACAAAATCCACGGGGAAAACAAATTTATCGATTTTTACAAGCATGTTTTCCACAAATCCACGCGGATACTTGATTAAACGGTCTGCCAACCGAATGCTCATTCTAGTGGGTGACGGCTCACCTAGATCCAGTTTAGTAAAAACCTTATATGGAATAAGGTTGATACTCGCTCCCAAGTCAGCCAATGCATGGCTAACAGACATGTTTCCAATCAAACATGGGAGCGTAAAACTACCCGGATCTCCCATTTTCATGGGCAGACGGTTTTGTAGAACGGCAGAACAAGTTTCATTCATCACCACACATGATATATCCTTGAGCTTCTATTTATTCGAGAGGATGACCTTCAGGAATTTCGCATACTTTGGCATCTGGGCCAAGGCTTCAACAAACGGTATATCAATGTGTAGTTGCTTAAACAACTCAATGAACTTACCGTATTGTTCTTCGTTCTTCTGCTTCTTCAGCCTGCCTGGATAAGGTACTGGTGGAGTGTAATCTTTGTCCGGCTCCTGGACTTGTGCTGTACTTGCTGGGCGTAGCCTGGCTTGCACCTCGTCCGGTGTGTCAGTCGGGACCGCTGCAGTGATCGGTGATGAGTCCGATACGACGGGTCCGGTAGTCTTCCCACTCCTGGTCATGATTGCATTCACATTCCCGTGCCCTCTCGGGTTTGTCTCAGTATTGCCCGGAAGACCACCTGGGGGTCTTTCAGACATCATCTTTGCCAGCTGACCAACCTGATTCTCGATATTTTGAATCGAGGATTTGTGACTCCTCTTTCCCCCTCGTGGGAAAGAAAACGATCATCGCTCTGTTGGTAGCGTTTTTCAGCCAACTGATTCGCACTCGAGGAGCTAGTAAGAAGCTGAGCCATCATATCCTCCAGCTTGGAACTAGACTGAGGGACCTGCTGCTGGGAGCTACTCCCAGTGCCCTGATTCTGATATGAATATGGACGCTGCTGGTAAGGTTGGTTGTATTGCTGGACCTGCTGACCCTGGCCCTGCTGTGGCGCTGGAGCGCGCTGAGTGAACCCCAATGGGTTTTGATTACCTGTATTCGCACGCCACCCAAAATTTGGGTGATTTCTCCATCCGGGATTATAGGTATTGCTGTACGGGTTGTTCTGCGGCCTCACCTGATTACTCACAAAATCCACTTCTTCGTGGCCCTCGTACACGACTCCCTGAAAGCATACACCAGGCTCGTGTGACACTCCACACTGGTCAAATCCCGAACCAGCTTGTGCGATCATCTGGGACTTATCGAATTTTGATGCAAGAGCTGAGATTTGTGCAGTAATGGTCGTGTAGTCATCCACCGCGTGTACTCCTGCGCGAGAAGATGATGATGATGTTGCTGCCCAGCCTCTATCTCCTTCGCGACGCGCGCTAGACTTCAATGCAGCTCTCTCTATGATATCATACGCTTCATTCGGTGTCTTCGTTCCTAGATCTCCTCCTGCATTCACGTCTAATCGCTCCTGCGTGTTGTAACTGAGCCCTTGATAAAATGTCAATGTCACACCCTGGCTTTGCGGAAGCGTGGTTATTTTGGTGTGACTTCTTAATACCATAGCTTAACCATAACAAAGCTATATGAAATAAAATCATGCAAGATCATCCATTTAATTAAGTTTTAAAATACCGAATACAATAACATTGTCTTAACGGAAACACATCCTAACGACATTGTTCAACAAACACAAACATCAACATGACATAAAAACAGTTTAAGGACTGTGACTTGTCCAGGAAAGAGTCACATTCCCCAAACCCGGATGACCTCGTAACTAGTGCAGCGGGAAAACATGCCATACCGCGCCAGATCCTTTAATTTCCTGAAATACATGTAAGTTGAAAAATCAACAATAATGTTGAGCGAGTTCATGTGTAAGTGAGTAAATAAGCCTTTGTGAGTATAAAAATAGTCTTGGTATGTAGCAAATAAGGGAATTGAGATCACCAATGGTTTGCAAGGCCACTGATATATGTGAAGTGCAAATAGGGAGACTCAAACCTAGCAGATTTCGCCACGGCATTAGTATGTGGACAAAGTCACCCCAAGGTCCGTTTCTAGTTTGGCCTGGGGTTGGGCTCGCTACACCCAGATAGATCTACCGCTCCTGTCCCTCGGTCCCGCCATGAGGACTAATGGCCTCATATTGCTCCTACCCACTCACATGATCTAAGTAGTAAACCTCCTTACGCTAACCATACCGTGTATAAAGTACTTGTAATCAAAGTAACATGTATTTCACCCCCGCAGTTAAGAAAACTGAAAACAGTTAGAGAAAAGGGGGACATGAACTCACCGTGGTGCGTCTCTACCAAGTATGCCTCCAAATCAAACAGCTGTATGACGACCTACACGTGCTAACTCTATTAGACGGATGGCCGTGCCTTAGCTTTATGGTTTAAGTTTTTGGGAAATAGTTAGGCAACTATTTCGTGTTTACATTCTGTATACTTGGTAGTTATTCTCCTTCCCAAGGATGGGGGATTTAATACATGTGCGTTCGTATAATTCGGATTACACTATTAAGTCTCACTTAATATATTTTATTTCCAACTTCAAAATATAAGTATTCTTCCCAAAAATATTATATCTTAATACATGTGATTTCCCAAAATAATACTTAGTAATATTATTTTTACTCTAAAAATAATATTTACGTAGTTCACAAAATAATCATAAACACTTATACAAGTGATGTTGTGAAAAATATATACTAAATATATTTATGTATCACGTTTTATTTTGTGAAAATCCCACCTCCGATGTTTTGTAAATATAGTCGTGGCGAAACTTATATTTTGAAAACAAGTCAAAATATATTTCTAACACTTATAGTGAAAATATTTCTAAGTGTTAGGTTTTAGAAAAATTTCGCCAGAGTTTCCTCTGTAACTGGAGGTGGCCACGCTTTCAAGCGTATCATTTTCTTTTATAAATCAAACCAACAATTTTTATCATTCATTCAAAACAATGTTCAAACCACAAACTAGTCAAAATATATATATAAATCGCATAAACTTCATGAACTTGTGATTTATCCAAACTGTGAAGTAAATCTCATTACTTTTAGTGGATCTATATATAAAACAATCCGATTTTGTAAAAACCTCGTTTTTATGGAAGTTCCGTCTTTACAACTTCTCGTCAACTTTTACAAAAATAGTTATTTTGTCGAAACTTTGTGTTACACATGTGTTTACACACTTGTGTGTTCTAAAAACCATTCTTGTTAGTGTAAGATCCATTTTTAGAAAACATGATTTCTTTGACGCTTGGTCCTTTGAAAATACCACTTGCAGATACGTAGATCTGCTAGTTTTAAACACTATTCCACAAGTAAAACATTTTTACACAAGTTCATGATTCGCGTGTGGTCGAGTTTCACCCTTTAACCCTTGTTCTATTCAAATCAACCTTATGTCATGATTCGTGATCATGACCAGACCGGGTTAAGTGATGATCTGAGCTACCACAACATAGATCGGGTCTAAATAATCACAAATTCCAATTACTACAACATTTACACAACTAGTGAGCTTTTAACCATCATTTTTCATGTTTTTAGTAGACTTTAATGCACCATTTTGTAAGATTTCGAGTTTTAATCATTACACCACATATTAACCACTTTAGATTAGTTCAAGATAGGGATTTAAACATCATACCACTAGCTCGAGGCTAGGGAAGAATCTATGCGAAAAACGCGTGGATAAAAGCAAGATAAAGAGGTCCTTCGCCTTCCGATTGCACCAAGCTTCCTAATATGCGACCCTTAACACTTGTAGATGCTTGGAACTTGCAAGATCAAACTCGAAAATGGGTGGGTGTGTGGGTGTGGGTTCGGCCGAGAGCCAAAGGGAGAGAGAGAGAGTAGTGTTCTTGTGTTGTTGTGACAAATGAACTTATGTGCATTCTCAAGTTACTTATAGACAATTGTGGGATTAATAACCAATGGATCACATGTCATTTAGATATTAGACATTGTGATTAAAATAATCAAAAGAAATCAAAGGGTGTCCCCTCTAGTTTGGGGCCGGTTAGCAAGGGGGGGGGGGGTCTTGGTCCATTTCCAAGTATTAGTTAGTTACTAGTTAGGTTAAGTTAGTTAGTTAGGTACTTAACCCGGTTAGTAGTGTGTAGTATGTTATGACGGGTGTTAGGGTATTCAGGGACCCTAACTGGCTCAGAAAAAGATAAATAATGTTTATGGCCATATTTTCATGTCCCGGATATAGTCCGGTTGTTCGGTTGGATAGTAATCCGTTAAAGTGCTTAACAAAGCTTTAAAGTGTCGTTAATACCCTTTTTAGTGACACAACTCATTTCTGACACTTTGGAAAGTGTCTAGTAATATTTTTCTCATGTTTTGGCACTTTATTAGTTAGCTAAAAGCTGAATTATTATGTAAAGTGCTGAGTTTTGTACTTAGAGTACGTTTTAGGCGCATCCAGTCATTGTGACTTATTCCTAGAGACGCAGTTCTACAACCCTTATATCCCTACACTCACCACTAGTGTAGCAAAATATTTCAGGCTCTTACAGGCCTTAGAGGCAGTGTCTGCCTGATGCTGGCTTCATTAGCATGTTCAATAGGTTATCCGCTATAGTGCTACTGTGCTTTTTGTGCATCATGTTTGTCACTAAGGTTCAGTATGTAAATAATTTAGTGACAACAAGTAAAGTATGATGCAAGTAGGTACATGTATCAGTATTCAAGTAGCAGTTTATTCACAAGTTCAAGCAAGCACAGTAATCAAACAGTAATTAATTATTAATTAAGTCGTACGGATACCTGGTTTAGTGAGGGTTGTCACATTCTCCCCCCGTTAAATAAATTTCGTCCCGAAATTTTAAGTTCTGCTTGTAGATGCAGGGTTCTTAGGAAATAAGTGGGGGTACTTCTCTTTCATCCGGTCCTCACGCTCCCAGGTGTATTCAGGACCATGTCTGGCATTCCAACGAACTTTGACGAGCTTGACACTGCTCCGGCGGGTCTTGTTTTCTTTCCAATCCGTAACCTCCACCGGTTCTTCAACGAAATGGAGCGTGTCGTCAACATGGATCTCGTCGATGGGAATGGCAATGTCATCTTGAGTTGGACTTTTCTTCAGGTTGGATACATGAAACGTATCGTGAACAGAATGGAGTTCAGCAGGCAGGTCCAACTTGTATGCTACTAGTCCTATTCTTTCCAGAACTCTGAAAGGACCAATGTAGCGCGGATTTAACTTCCCACGCTTTCCGAAGCGTGCCACACCCTTCCAGGGTGAAACTTTCAATAACACCATTTCTCCAACTTGGAATTCCACATGTTTCCGGTTTGGATCCGCATAGGCCTTATGTCTGTGGCGAGCTGCTTCGATGCGTTTTAGAATCTGCGCAATCTTGTATGTCGTCTCTTGGACGATTTCGGGACCAGCAAGCTGCCTATCACCTGCGTCAGCCCAACATAGTGGTGATCGGCACTTGCGTCCGTAAAGGGCTTCAAATGGCGCGACACCAATACTGGTGTGGTAGCTGTTGTTGTACGAAAATTCGACCAAAGGCAAATGCTTGTCCCAGCTACCGCCCAAATCCATAACACACGCTCTCAGCATGTCTTCCAAAGTCTGTATCGTTCGCTCGCTTTGACCGTCAGTTTGCGGATGAAATGCAGTGCTCAGATTTAATTGTGAGCCAAAGGCTTCTTGGAAGGATTGCCATATCCTTGACACAAACCTTCCGTCTCTATCAGAGATGATCGAGAGAGGCACTCCATGACGTGCGACGATCTCTCTCATGTATATTTCGGCCAACTTGCTCGTATTATCCTTCTCTTTGATAGGTAAAAAGTGTCCAGACTTCGTTAGTCGGTCCACTATTACCCAAATAGTGTCGTGACCTCTTGGCGTTCTTGGCAGCTTTGTAACGAAATCCATGGAGATTTGTTCCCATTTCCACTTAGGAATCTCGGGTTGTTGCAGAAGTCCTGAAGGCTTCTGGTATTCCGCTTTCACCTTAGCGCATGTTAAACATTTACTAACATAAACAGCAATATCGCCTTTCATCCTAGGCCACCAATAATAATCTTTGAGATCTTGGTACATCTTATCCGCTCCAGGGTGGATAGAGTACCGCGACTTGTGAGCTTCATCAAAAATAACCTTCCTTAAACCTCCAAACAAAGGAACCCAAATCCTTTTCTCAAAAACATAACGTTCCTTCCTCGTTTGGTACTAGTAGCTTCTCCATCCCACGGAGATATTCCTTTTCAAGGTTTCCTTCCTTGAGAGCTTCTTTCTGCGCGGCACGAATGCGCAAGGAAAGATCGGTTCGGATAACCATTTCTAAATGCCTAACCCTTATGGGCTTGATCCTCTCCTTTCGACTTAGGGCATCGGCGACTACATTCGCCTTCCCTGGATGATACTTTATCTCGCAGTCGTAATCGTTCAGCAACTCAACCCATCGTCTTTGCCTCATATTCAGCTCCTTCTAGTTGAATATGTGTTGTAGGCTCTTGTGATCTGTGAAGATTGTACACTTTGTACCATAAAGGTAGTGTCTCCAGATCTTTAATGCAAATACCACTGCGCCAAGTTCCAAATCATGTGTGGTATAGTTCTTCTCGTGCACTTTCGGTTGACGCGATGCGTAAGCAATAACCTTTTGGCGTTGCATCAACACACAACCCAATCCTTGACGCGAAGCGTCGCAGTATACCACAAAATCATCTGTATCTTCCGGTAGTGCTAAGATTGGCGCATTGCAGAGCTTATCCTTCAATATCTGGAATGCTTCCTCCTGTTTGATTTCCCAATCAAACTTCTTATCTTTCTGCGTGAGGAGCGTCAAAGGTTGAGCGATTTTTGAAAAATCCTCAATGAACCTTCGATAATAGCCAGCCAAACCCAAGAATTGTCGAATCTCAGTTGGCGTCTTTCGCGTTTCCCAATTCTTGATCGCTTCGATCTTGGTGGGATCCACGTGGATTCCATCTCCATTTACCACGTGCCCAAGGAATTGTACTTCTCGTAGCCAAAACTCGCACTTAGAGAACTTGGCATACAACTGTTCCTTCTTTAGCAACTCCAAAATAGTTCGTAAATGCTGTTCGTGCTCAGCCTTTGTTCTTGAATAAATCAAGATATCGTCGATAAACACAATCACGAACTTGTCCAAGTACGGCTTGCAAACTCTATTCATCAAGTCCATAAAGACTGCAGGCGCGTTTGTCAAACCAAACGGCATAACAAGGAACTCGTAGTGTCCATAATGAGTTCTGAAGGCTGTCTTCGGGATACTCTCCTCTTGTATCCTTAACTGATGGTATCCAGATCGAAGATCGATCTTTGAATAAAAACTTGAGCCTTGCAGTTGGTCAAACAGATCATCAATTCTTGGCAGAGGATATCTATTCTTGATCGTCAGCTTGTTCAACTCCCGGTAGTCGATGCACATACGAAAACTACCGTCCTTCTTCTTGACAAACAGGACTGGAGCTCCCCAAGGAGAGAAGCTTGGTCAGATAAATCCCTTGTCTAACAACTCTTGAAGTTGTGTCGACAGTTCCTGCATCTCAGACGGAGCAAGTCTATAAGGTGCCTTAGCCACAGGCGCGGCTCCTGGAACTAAGTCAATGCGGAACTCTACTTGTCTCTGAGGTGGCAGTCCAGGTAAGTCCTCTGGGAAGACTTCTGGGTATTCCCTCACGACAGGGATGTCTTCGATTCTCGGCTCAGCAGCCTTCTTGTCCACAATGTGCGCCAGGAAGGCAACACATCCCTTCTGCAGACACTTTCGCGCTTTCAGGCAGCTGATAATTCTTAACGGCGTATCACGCTTCTCCCCGTGAACCACAATTGTTTCGCCATCTTCGGTTGGGATACGAACAATCTTTTCGTGACAAACTATCTCAGCCTTGTTGCCTGATAACCAATCCATTCCTACTACCACGTCGAAGCTTCCCAACTGGACTGGTAGTAGATCCAAAGCAAACTCACGCTCTCCTAATTCGATCACACAACCTCTGATAACTTCATTGGCTTCTACTAACTTCCCATTGGCCGATTCGATTGAGTACGGAATATCTAACTTATTAGCGGCTAAACCAAGCATATTCTTAAACTCTAACGACACGAAGCTATAATCGGCACCAGTATCAAATAAAACGGATGCATAGCGTTGGTTTACAGGGAACGTACCAGTAACGACATTGGGGTCCTGGAGCGCTTCCCTTGCTTCGATTTGGAACACTCTTCCACGGGCTTGGTTTAACTCTGGGCAGTTCTTCTTAAAATGCCCGATATCACCACAGTTAAAACATCCAAGTCTTTGCCCGTTTCCACCTCCATTTCAAGCTTGGTTGTTGTTTTGGTTCGCATTCCCAGTCTGATTCGCATAGTTGCCTCGATTCTCGTTTCCTCCATTGTTCCCCTGCGGGCGATTTCCAATACCACCACGATTATTATTTCTATTCCCAAATCCTCCTTGGCCTCCCCGGCCAGCACTAGCCCAACAAGAATCCTTCAAGTGGCCCGGCTTTCCACATGCTTCGCATACTTTCACACTACAATGGCCAGTATGGTGGCGTTGACAGGTATTACACTTGGGCTGGGTGCCCTGATATCCTTTTCCTTTCTTTCCACTACCAGCTGTAACCTGAGCTGGCGTGCCTGATCCTCCTTTCTTAACCGCCACACTGGCGCCCTGCTTGAAGTTTGAGAACTTCCGTTTGTTACCTCCTAACGACTCGACGTGAGTCTCTTTCTTCTTAAGCTCAGCATCATCAAACTTGTTTAGGCGGATCGCCTCCTCTGTGAGAGCCACGCTCAAATCAATCGCCTCAGTAATGGTCGCAGGTTTGGATGAGGTTACCATGCTTATGATTTGAGGAGCTAATCCCCAAATGAAACGTTCAATTCGCTTGAACTCCGGAGTGACCATGTAGGGTACCACATGCGATAAGTCATGGAACCTTTGAACGTATTCTGCGATCTTTGGACCGTCCATTTTCAAGTGCCAGAACTCGGTTTCCAATCTTTGGATTTCCGCGCGAGAGCAGTACTTTTTGCGCATAAGTTCCTTCAGTTCGGTCCAGGTTAGCGCGTAGGCAGCAGCTTCACCAAGTGTCTGTACTTGCAAATTCCACCAAGAGAGGGCTCCATCCAAGAATAGCCCTGAGATGTAGGTGACTTGCTGATCTAGCGCGCATTTGCTCATGCGAAGAACAGATTCAGTCTTTTCGGCCCAACGAACAAAGGCGACAGCACCTCCTGTGCCATCAAAGTTGACTGGTTTGCAGTCTAGAAACTGCTTGTAGGTGCATCCTGCACATACGTTATAACATACGATCGGCATTAGCATCATTGCTAAAGATATCCAATTAGGTCATGGTAGGTCTAAATGACTTAGTATTACCATGAGGTGGATTATTGTTGTTGCCAGTGTTGTCAGAGTTGCTTCCACTAGTCCCTCCTTGAGAGGCGGCGTATTGTGCGATAGCAGCAGCGATAATTTGCTGGAGTTCCGCCTCATTGGTAGGCATGCGTGTCTCACGTCTCGGCGGCATCTTCTAAAAGATGGTTTACGTTGGTCAGGCCATAGTTATAATACATAAGTCAGGTCATCATATAGCGTATGTATATAACGATAGTAATAGTACATAACATCTCATGTTATAATCATATCAATCACACAACATCCCATGTCACAAATATAAATAACCAAATCAAGCATCAGATATGGTGAGAATACTGCGATTGCCATATATTGAGACCACATAGTAAGCGTACAAGTACATCGTAGTGTCATACAACATCAGTCGACTAAGGGCTACATCGCCCTAGTCCAAAAACTATATCAAATCAGTGTCAATACATCAAATACATGTCAACAAAAGTCAGAATCAAAATGTAGTCTCCAAAAATGCTGTGCAGTCAAAAGCATTCGCCGTCTTCTCACCAATGTCTACCTATACGGTACTGAAGAGCTCTACACGGATGGTGGTGGAGGAGGGGGAAAGTGAGTATAAAACAAGCGACGCAAATGGAGCCAGTCCTCCTCCATGGCTCTCTGGGTACGCAAGAATGAAGCAACCTGCTGCTCCAGGGCAAAAAGGCGTGCAGCATAGTCTGGTGGTACAGGTCGAGAGGGCTGCAAAGGAGAGTGAGTCTGACCCTGGCACTGACACGGCGGCGTCTGAGCTCTCTCAAGCTCCTGAATGCGCTGTGTGTGTGCCTCGTGCTGGGCGACAAAAGACATCAGAACGTCCTCAATAGTATACCCCATATGGAAAGAATGGTAGGGGTCAGTCGGTGGCATAGCAGAGTGTGGTGCCCAAAGGAACGACTCACTGGTGGGATCAAAAGGTGCCACATGAAATGGAGAAACGGTGGGAAAAGTAGCAGACGGTGGTATAGCAGGGATAGATACCGGTACATGTCCAAAAGGGTGAGCCGAAGAACCTTATCCAGGTCGCGCTGGAGGTGTAAACCGAGGAAATGAAAAGGAGGTATCAATGCGACGGGTATCAGTGATCTGAGGGGGAATAGGTGGAACCTCGTCATCAGCAGGAATCCACCCACACTGGGCGTGCTCGTCTCGGGGGTCGACCTGTGCCTCAAAAAGCGCACGATCAAACTGAACTGGCATAGGATCATGGTGAGGTGCAACAAGAGGGTCAACTGGTGCATCAGCAATAAGTGGGGGATCAACATGATCAGCAGCAATGACGTGATCATCCTCCAACAATGGAGCATCTACAGGGTGATCGTCAATAGGTGGGTCAGCAAAGATAGGCTCAATAATAGGTGCGTCAGCATGAACTGGGTCATGCTCAAGTACTGGGTCAGGAGCAGGGTCTAGTGGCTACTCGGGCTCATCAAAGGCCATCTCAAAATCAAACTCAGGGTCGATGGGATCAACTGGGTCGACTGGATCCTCCATAGGCTGATCCATGGGTATAAACTCTATATCCTCATCTGGGTCGAATCCTGGGGGAAAGACAGGATCGGAATCCACCACATCATCGTGGTTGAAAGTAAAACTAGGAATAGGGGCAACAGAGGATGCCTGGTCGGGATCTGATCCGTGAGAAAAGTGATGCGCACTCTGAGTGTGTGAAGGTGCGGAGGCCACAGACTCGAAAGAGTCTGGGACCGGTGAGAGAGCAGGTGACTCCTCAGCGGGAGCATCTGCGATCATCAAGAGATCACCAGCAGCAAGAAGGGCCTCGCCCTGAACCTCATCCTCCAAGGGCTCGTCGTCAAAAAGATCGACGTCGTCGTCAGCGTCGGCGTCGAGGAGTAAATCGTAAGCAGGATATGAAGCAAGCGGTATGGGAGCAGGGATCTCCACTAACGGTAGGTCCCCGGCCAAAGGGCCATCAGCTAGCTCATCAGCACCATCAGGTAAAGCGAAGGGCTGGAAATCATCCTCGTCCGTGCTCGTAACGTCGGATGTGTGAACCTCGCGCTCAGAAGACTCTAGGTCGTCCGATACTATAGGTCTAGGTCCTGTGGTGTCTGAATCACCAGTGCCAGAGGTGTCCATAGTGTCTGTAACATAAACACAAACATGCACAAACAGTCAATCATATAATCAAATAATCACATAAGTCACCAAGTAAGCATTCAAATCATTCTCCTAGTCCCACTAGCCTCCCAGTCTCCTAGACTGATACTCCTAGTCTCACTAGCCAAATTCTCCCAGTCTCTAAGACTGCTCTATCATCTACCTCGACCTCTTAGATCGAGCCTCGGCCTCTAAGACCGAGCCTCAGCCTCCAAGACTGAGCCTACTCTTCCTAGTCCAACTAGCCAACTACCTCGATCTCTCAGACCGAGCCTCGGCCTCCAAGACCGAGCCTCAGCCTTTCCGGACTGAGCCTAAAAATAATGAATGAAATGTGCTCAACATTTGTTTGTAAAAGGTGTTGGATCTGGACTTAAGTGGTATGCAGAAAAATGTTTTCGTGAGAGCCCTAGTGATCATAGTCTAAACTCGAGAAAGAATCCTAGTTCGCTATGATCAGAGCTCTGATACCAAGCTGTCACACCCTGGCTTTGCGGAAGCGTGGTTATTTTGGTGTGACTTCTTAATACCATAGCTTAACCATAACAAAGCTATATGAAATAAAATCATGCAAGATCATCCATTTAATTAAGTTTTAAAATACCGAATACAATAACATTGTCTTAACGGAAACACATCCTAACGACATTGTTCAACAAACACAAACATCAACATGACATAAAAACAGTTTAAGGACTGTGACTTGTCCAGGAAAGAGTCACATTCCCCAAACCCGGATGACCTCGTAACTAGTGCAGCGGGAAAACATGCCATACCGCGCCAGATCCTTTAATTTCCTGAAATACATGTAAGTTGAAAAATCAACAATAATGTTGAGCGAGTTCATGTGTAAGTGAGTAAATAAGCCTTTGTGAGTATAAAAATAGTCTTGGTATGTAGCAAATAAGGGAATTGAGATCACCAATGGTTTGCAAGGCCACTGATATATGTGAAGTGCAAATAGGGAGACTCAAACCTAGCAGATTTCGCCACGGCATTAGTATGTGGACAAAGTCACCCCAAGGTCCGTTTCTAGTTTGGCCTGGGGTTGGGCTCGCTACACCCAGATAGATCTACCGCTCCTGTCCCTCGGTCCCGCCATGAGGACTAATGGCCTCATATTGCTCCTACCCACTCACATGATCTAAGTAGTAAACCTCCTTACGCTAACCATACCGTGTATAAAGTACTTGTAATCAAAGTAACATGTATTTCACCCCCGCAGTTAAGAAAACTGAAAACAGTTAGAGAAAAGGGGGACATGAACTCACCGTGGTGCGTCTCTACCAAGTATGCCTCCAAATCAAACAGCTGTATGACGACCTACACGTGCTAACTCTATTAGACGGATGGCCGTGCCTTAGCTTTATGGTTTAAGTTTTTGGGAAATAGTTAGGCAACTATTTCGTGTTTACATTCTGTATACTTGGTAGTTATTCTCCTTCCCAAGGATGGGGGATTTAATACATGTGCGTTCGTATAATTCGGATTACACTATTAAGTCTCACTTAATATATTTTATTTCCAACTTCAAAATATAAGTATTCTTCCCAAAAATATTATATCTTAATACATGTGATTTCCCAAAATAATACTTAGTAATATTATTTTTACTCTAAAAATAATATTTACGTAGTTCACAAAATAATCATAAACACTTATACAAGTGATGTTGTGAAAAATATATACTAAATATATTTATGTATCACGTTTTATTTTGTGAAAATCCCACCTCCGATGTTTTGTAAATATAGTCGTGGCGAAACTTATATTTTGAAAACAAGTCAAAATATATTTCTAACACTTATAGTGAAAATATTTCTAAGTGTTAGGTTTTAGAAAAATTTCGCCAGAGTTTCCTCTGTAACTGGAGGTGGCCACGCTTTCAAGCGTATCATTTTCTTTTATAAATCAAACCAACAATTTTTATCATTCATTCAAAACAATGTTCAAACCACAAACTAGTCAAAATATATATATAAATCGCATAAACTTCATGAACTTGTGATTTATCCAAACTGTGAAGTAAATCTCATTACTTTTAGTGGATCTATATATAAAACAATCCGATTTTGTAAAAACCTCGTTTTTATGGAAGTTCCGTCTTTACAACTTCTCGTCAACTTTTACAAAAATAGTTATTTTGTCGAAACTTTGTGTTACACATGTGTTTACACACTTGTGTGTTCTAAAAACCATTCTTGTTAGTGTAAGATCCATTTTTAGAAAACATGATTTCTTTGACGCTTGGTCCTTTGAAAATACCACTTGCAGATACGTAGATCTGCTAGTTTTAAACACTATTCCACAAGTAAAACATTTTTACACAAGTTCATGATTCGCGTGTGGTAGAGTTTCACCCTTTAACCCTTGTTCTATTCAAAACAACCTTATGTCATGATTCGTGATCATGACCAGACCGGGTTAAGTGATGATCCGAGCTACCACAACATAGATCGGGTCTAAATAATCACAAATTCCAATTACTACAACATTTACACAACTAGTGAGCTTTTAATCATCATTTTTCATGTTTTTAGTAGACTTTAATGCACCATTTTGTAAGATTTCGAGTTTTAATCATTACACCACATATTAACCACTTTAGATTAGTTCAAGATAGGGATTTAAACATCATACCACTAGCTCGAGGCTAGGGAAGAATCTATGCGAAAAACGCGTGGATAAAAGCAAGATAAAGAGGTCCTTCGCCTTCCGATTGCACCAAGCTTCCTAATATGCGACCCTTAACACTTGTAGATGCTTGGAACTTGCAAGATCAAACTCGAAATTGGGTGGGTGTGTGGGTGTGGGTTCGGCCGAGAGCCAAAGGGAGAGAGAGAGAGTAGTGTTCTTGTGTTGTTGTGACAAATGAACTTATGTGCATTCTCAAGTTACTTATAGACAATTGTGGGATTAATAACCAATGGATCACATGTCATTTAGATATTAGACATTGTGATTAAAATAATCAAAAGAAATCAAAGGGTGTCCCCTCTAGTTTGGGGCCGGTTAGCAAGGGGGGGGGGGTCTTGGTCCATTTCCAAGTATTAGTTAGTTACTAGTTAGGTTAAGTTAGTTAGTTAGGTACTTAACCCGGTTAGTAGTGTGTAGTATGTTATGACGGGTGTTAGGGTATTCAGGGACCCTAACTGGCTCAGAAAAAGATAAATAATGTTTATGGCCGTATTTTCATGTCCCGGGTATAGTCCGGTTGTTCGGTTGGATAGTAATCCGTTAAAGTGCTTAACAAAGCTTTAAAGTGTCGTTAATACCCTTTTTAGTGACACAACTCATTTCTGACACTTTGGAAAGTGTCTAGTAATATTTTTCTCATGTTTTGGCACTTTATTAGTTAGCTAAAAGCTGAATTATTATGTAAAGTGCTGAGTTTTGTACTTAGAGTACGTTTTAGGCACATCCAGTCATTGTGACTTATTCCTAGAGACGCAGTTCTACAACCCTTATATCCCTACACTGACCACTAGTGTAGCAAAATATTTCAGGCTCTTACAGGCCTTAGAGGCAGTGTCTGCCTGATGCTGGCTTCATTAGCATGTTCAATAGGTTATCCGCTATAGTGCTACTGTGCTTTTTGTGCATCATGTTTGTCACTAAGGTTCAGTATGTAAATAATGTAGTGACAGCAAGTAAAGTATGATGCAAGTAGGTACATGTATCAGTATTCAAGTAGCAGTTTATTCACAAGTTCAAGCAAGCACAGTAATCAAACAGTAATTAATTATTAATTAAGTCGTACGGATACCTGGTTTAGTGAGGGTTGTCACAGTCAAGACTAGCTGTCTCTTGGAGAAGCCATGATTTGGAACATCAATCAACAAATCTTTGAATCTCTCCCAGGATGCCTGCAACGACTCTCCCTCGTCCTGGCGAAAGGTCACAATCCGGTTCCGTAGCTTGGTTGTTTTCTCAGGTGGAAAATATTTTTGCATAAACTGCTCCGCCAATTGATTCCAGGTCCTGATGGACCCGGCTAGAAGTGACATAAGCCAAGCTCTAGCTTTGTCACGCAACGAGAAAGGAAACAACCTCAACCGAATTGCATCCTCCGAAACACCTGTAATCCTAAATGTCGAACAAATAGCAAGAAAAGCAGCAATATGCCTCCCGGGATCCTCATGTTCACGCCCGTTAAACTCTACTGAATTCTGCACCATATTAATAATACAATATCTAATTTCAAAAGTAGGTGCATCTATAGTAGGCTGAAGGATACTCGGCTCCAGGCCTGCCCTTCCGGGCTGATTCGTCTCATTCAAAGGTCGCTCATCGTCCGCCATGATTATGTTTCGTGCTTCCCCTGAGCCCTCGGCTTCAGCGGGTACCACCTGCTCCTGCTCACCAGCTGCGAGCAGTAGCCCAACAGCACGGGATCTCGCGCGAAGACGTCTCCTCAGATCACGTTCAGGCTCGTCTGACGGTTCAACAACTTCTGGAGCGGGGGTTGAGGACATCAACCTACAAACGAAAATTTGACACAATGAATATTTTATTAATATAATAATGCTGCTTTTTTTTGCTGAAAAGAAACAGAATATTATTTAAAATGGGCTGAAAATTTTATAAAAATCCGAAAATGGGCCCGAAATTTTATAAAAATCAACACAATAAAAATAATTGAATCGGCTAGTGTAAAAATGATTTTTCGGAGCCGAAAACTCACAGAATAAATGAATAAATAAATCCGGATCGAACAAATAAACGGAACAAAAATTTACAAGTGTACAAAATAATCTCGAAAATGAATAAAATGAATTAAAATCAAGAAATATTAACAAATAAATAAACAAATAAATAATCAAGAAAATATTCACAAATATTAACAAGTATATACACCGATAAAACAATGACTCGGGTCGTTCCTAAAGCTCGCCATTCCCCGGCAACGGCGCCAAAAACTTGACGTGTGCGCGACTACACATATTTTTTTAATGAAATTACACACGATTCGGTTTTAAATTTATAAAAGTGATTATTACTTTAACATCAAAACACACACGAAAGAGGCAAGTGTACCCCGTCATATATGTAGTAAAGTATCGGTAAGAACCAAGTATCGATCCAAGGAAATGGGCGGAGGAATAATACTAGACCTTTGTCACTAAACTACCAGTAAAAACATAAGTTGTTTGATTTTTAATAAACTAAAGTAAGCATAAACAACTACTTATAAAAACATGATAGATTTCAAATATGAAAATAGATAAATAGCGTTGCTTAATACACAACCAAATCATGTCAACTAAGTCGGTTTTGGCACTAGAAGCATTTGATCAATTCTCCAATTTTGAGACAATTAGTATCCCTTTCGGGAATCCTAACATGACAATCATTCGGAAAGTTAAAACGATAAACAAACTTTAACCACCTAAAATTGTTCTTTAACGTGCAATTGATAAATGTCTATGAAAATCTCTTAAAAATAAGTTAGTCATCCGTTAGGAGTTTTCTAACCTCACTTAAACAAGGAAAGCGACACCGATAAACACAATGCAACCACCGAGACAAGCATAAACTAGATTAAATCACAACCGAGTTCATCTTACAAATCTTGCACATAAATTCACCAAGATAGCAATTTTGGCCTAAGCTACTAACTAAGCTAACAAATCATGGCAAGAATTTATAACGACACCATTTAACCCGTTAAGGTCCTTACGTGACGGCAAGCTTTCTTGATTAACAATAATTACATTTTATTAAACCACTAACCATTTCTAGTATCATGGTGCACACATTTTAACCAAGCTAAACTAGTTAACCACGTTTAAAGTTTACTAATACAAGATTAATTAAGCTTCATTTTTCAACTATCTTAACTAACCAAATACCAATCATCCAACAAAATTACTTATAATCAAGAAATCAATATCAATAACAAGGTTGCAAACTAATCATCAAATATTAACTTAGAAAATACTTCCAAGTGCCATTACAAACAAAGATTAACATACTAATAGTTATAATCAAGCAAGGGATTGTTGTGTTTTTGCCCAAAGGCTACAATAATACATAAACATTAATCTAAATGCTTGAAAGATTAACAAATTATGGAAAGATTAGAAAACCAAACCATAAACAAGCACTAGATTAAGAATCTGGATAGTAATCGAGCTAAACGGGACAATGTGGCTTGAATTCGGGTGAAAGCTAACGCCTCCGAAGCCTGAAAATCGCCTGTGAAGCACCCAAAATTCCAGAGTTCCGAGCATAATGTTTCTGCATGTTTTTTATATAATTTCAATCTCGCACGGTCGTGCACTTTATGGCACGACCGTTCACTTTTTGCATTATTGGGGGTACAGTGCACCATACTGCATGACGTCATCAGATCTTGACCAGTCGTCGATCACGCACGACCGTTCTTTAAACCACACGATCGTGCGTTTTCGGGTTCTTGTTGCACGGACTGTTGCACTGGTGGTGCAGTTCCGGGGTTGGGCTGATCATCGGGTTTGCACGGGAGTTCCACTGGTCGCACGATCGTTCCACTCCGATAAGGCTTGCACTCCAGGTTGCACCCTCGTTCATTGCCGGGCTGGATTGCATTGTCGGATCCGCACGGTTGTTCCAAACGCCGCACGACCGTTCCACAGGCCCAGGTCAGAATTCCCACAGAATGTTCGCAGCTTTGTCGTTTTGTCCGGAAAGTCCTCGTTTTCACTATCAACTTGTCTGGCATGCTGTTTTAGGCCTGTAAACAAAAGTATACATGATTAAGTATCCGAATGACGGTTTTACGGCCGAAAACGCATAAAATGGGGATAAAATGGGGGACTAAAATATGTATAAATTGGTGAATATCAGTGCTATAGATGGTATTTCCAAACCCAAACACATTCTTAACCTCTATTCCTTTGTCTTCGTTCCTATCCCTAAGAACCCTAAGGAGGCCTTGTCTAATACGGAATGGCATAATGCCATGAACGTCGAATTTAATGCCCTTATTAAAAATAAGACATGGGAGTTAGTTCCTAGGCAGTCACAAATGAATGTTCTTCGTAATATGTGGTTATTTTTTATAAAGTTCAGTCAGATGGCACATTAGAACGCTATAAAACTAGGTTAGTGTGTGATGAGAGTAATCAACAAATTAGGGTTGACTATTGGAAATGTTTAGCCCTGTGATTAAACCTACCACTATACGTAGTGTTTTATCACTAGCACTGTCACAGTCTTGGCTGATTCATCAATTAGAAGTTACCATTGCCTTTGTTCACGGTAACCTTAACGAGACAATTTATATGTATCTCCCCATGGGGTTTCGCCATCGCCGATATCCATATCATGTCTATTTGTTGAAGAAATCTCTTTATGGTTTAAAACAGGAACCTACGGCGTGGTATTAACATTTCACGAATTTTGTTCTTACCTTGGGATTTCAACAGAGTAGGTGTGATAGTTCTCTATATATTTATCATCATAGTCAGGGGACTGCAATACTTGCTTATATATGTGGATGATATTATTCTTACCACTTTTACTGACAAATTGCGGGTTCATCTTATGTCACGTCTTGCAACTGAATTTGATATGAAAGATCTTGGACCCCTTAGTCATTTCTTAGGGATTCATGTCACTTGATACAGTGTGAAATAGTTTCTTTCTCAACATGTATATACTAAAGATATCAATGATTGTGTTGGCGTGTCATCCTGTAAGCTCGTGGCCACCCCTATGGATTCCAAACCAAAGTTGAGTGCTACTGCGAGTTCTGATTTTGATAATCCTACTATTTATCGTAATTTAGCGGGGCTCTGCAGTATTTAACCTTTACTCTTCCTGACATTAGTTATGCAATCCAGCAAGTTTGTATGCACATGCACTCCATGAAGATTGATCACTGGAATGCCTTAAAACGTATTTATTCGATATCTACAGGGGACCTCTTCGTCTGATCTTATTCTTGGTTCCTCAACTGATTTCTCCTTACGTGCGTATACTGATGCAGAATGGGCTGGATGTCCAGACACGCGTCGGTCCACTTCTTGATATTGTGTTTATTTGGGTCCAAATCTTCTACCTTGGTCTTTAAAACGCCAAGCAGTTATATCACGTTCCAGTGTTGAAGCTGAATATTGTGGGATAGCAAATGTTATGGCTAAAATCTGTTGGCTTCGAAACCTTCTATTGGAGCTTCACAAACCAGTGACCACCGCAAGCTTGGTGTACAGTGATAACATCAGTGCTATAGTTGAATATATATTTTGTACGTGAGCTAGTACCGCGTGGTGCGATCGTGTTTTACATATTCTATCCCAATTTCAGTTGAGTATATTTTTAGAAAAACCTGCCGCCTGCCAAGTTCCTTTTTGGAGCTCAAATGTAACACCTCGTAAAATCAAGACCAATATTATGAAGACACGTGTCATGGACTTTAAACGTGTAAGGATTTGATTATGAAGGACTGAATTGGTCAAACAATGTAAATATGTGAATATTAACCATTTTTAGTGTCTGTAACTAGTCTTGTACTTAATGATGTATTTTGTACGGTCTTTAATGTTTATCAAGTATGTATTTGATGTCGACCAAGTCGGATATCCTCCTATTCACTTGTGTCTGACTTGTTTGTCTCCGTTTAATATGTAATGTTATTCGAACAATGCATGTTGCATACTAAGGGTAGAATGGTCATTATAAGTTGTTTATATGTTGCTGTTGTTGCTGTCTGTTTCAAGAAACAACCACAACAGTTGCAGACCTCGACGAAACAGGTCTGTTTCGTCGGAACACATCATGACGAAACAGACCAATGTCCTTTACTTCTGTTTCGCCGAAATTCATGACAAATCACACTTGATTCGTCGTGTAATGGGCTGTTTCAAGCCCAATGACTGGCCCATGTTCAGTTTCGTCGCACACCTTGTGTTTCGTCGACAGTTGGGCCCAGAGACTATATAAACACATCTGCTTTCACAGTTGAAAGCAGATGAGAGCTTACACATAAAGAAACTCTGTCAAAATTCTGTTAAACTGTGTTTGTATCAGTTTGTAATCGGTTCTCATCCCGTTTAATCAATCGAGTGTGTATCATTGATTATTACCGTGTCGTTATCATTTTACGTGTTTGATTTGGCATAGTTACGTGGATTCCGCACGCGTAACCGTGTTTGCTATAAACAAGTGATTTAGGTTTTCCTAATTGATCCTCGGATTTTGGGACCTACAATTGGTATCAGAGCGTTTGGCTCTAATCCTTGTTTAAAATCAAACATTGTTCGGTTTTTATCAAGTTTTTGTGTGTGTTTTTCTGAAAATTTATTCTTGAAAAATCATTTTTCTGAAAAAATATTCATAAAATCTGTTTGTTTGTTGTTATTTGCTAAGAGTTTTATCAAAAACCTTGTTAGATTTATTGCTTATGCTTTGAACCGGGTTTTTAGTGAAAGTCTTGTGCATTATCGTGTTTTCGGAAATTTGTCCGGTCACCGGAAAACTCATAAGTTTACCGGGAAACTCTTTGTTCTTGTGTGTGTTCTTCATATCTTCATAGAGTTCATTATAAAATTGTTCATTTGATCTTGTTGTGTTTAAATCAAAGTGTTACTCATTAAAATACATTAAGTGGACTTTTGTGTTTGTAACATTGAAACTCTAACTCAGAAAAACATACCTTGTGTCAGTTTAGATATTTTAAATATCTTAAACAGCTGTAAATATCTTAAACAGCTGTCTGAGACTCAGCATCGACGAAACAAACAGTCGACGAATCACTTGTGTTTCGTCAACAATAACTTCGACGAAACAAAGTCTGTTTCGTCATAATATCTTCGACGAAACAAGTCTGTTTCGTCATTATTCATTTCGACGAAACAAACCTGTTTCGTGGAAAGTGTTTCGTCGAGAACACTTATGTTTTACACAGAGGACTTGCAGATCTGTCATAACATTGTGTTTTCAAGTGTGTGTGCAGGTACTAACATACATACACAAATCATGGGTAGCAAAGGTCTGTGGGATTGGAGTTCGGAAGCAAGACCAAGTGAAAATCAGCCTTCACTTGCCGATTTGATGAACCAATTGCCTCAAAAACAACAAGCAGCAAATGCAAGTCAATGGGCAATGGTCTCTAATCAAAATCAAAACATACAGAATCTATTGCTCAGTGAAAGTGAGACGGGAAGCAACAATCGCCCGCCAAAGCTAAATCATATGAACGACTATCCAACTTGGAAGGGTCGTTTTCATACATACATTCAAGGGCAAAACGTTGAACTTTGGACATGTTTCACTACTGAATGTAGTCCGGAACTGGAAGCAGCAGCATCAACTGCCGCTGGCATTTCTCATATGATTGAAGAAGATAAGAAAGCCTATGAATTAGAGAAGAAGGCGTTTGCTTATCTAACACAAGCTCTTCATAAAGACATCTATCATCAATTTTCTTATAGTAAGAGCACAAAAGCCTTATGGGATGCATTGGAAACAAGAGGAGAAGGAAATGAAGCTTCTAGAAAAATTCGCCATGATCTTTTAAAGAAAGAATTTGAGTCATTTCAATCTTTGGAAAATGAAAATCTAAATGATTTGACTTCTCGTTTCTATCATTTGATAAGTGAAATGAGTTCTTATAAGGTTGTTGTAAGTCATGTGGAAATGATTGCACGTTTAGCTGATGCTCTACCTCCTATATGGAGTCCATTCATTGAACTTCTAAAGCATACTGGTGCTCTGGATGGGGAAACTGTCACTATCTATGGATTTGTTCAGAAGTTGGAGCACAAGTACGAAGAAGAAAATCGGAAAGCTAAACGGATTTGAGCTCCTCAAAACACAGAAATTTATTTGCCTGGTTTTGCTCCTTCTGCAAGTTCTAGTTCTGTTCAGCAGCCTAAGCTTCAAACGGCGTTTGTTTCCAACACAAACTCATCTCCGTTTCCATTCAAACCACCACCACAACCAGAGTTTGATCTAGGAGCTTATCTTTCACAATCAATATCAAAATTCAAATCTCAAGATCAATCTCCACCGCAAGTTACTACTACTCAACCAGAGTTTGATTTAGGCGCTTATCTTTCGAAATCCTTATCAAAAGCACAACCACCACCACAACAAGTACATTATACCAGCAATCCTCCATCCCAAGACACGAATACTATCAAAGTTGATACCTCGAACCTATCAAAAGTTAGCATTGAGGTTGCAAAGGAGCATTCGGAACTCATTAATACGATGGTCAGTGCTTACTGCGGTTTGGTTGCAGGTCAAATTGGGAACATCAGTATGACCAACGAAGATTATCAACAAATCGACCGTGATGAAATGGAGTTGATGGATATAAAGTGGGCGTTTGCGAGTGCAGTTAGAAGGGCAAAGGACTTCATGGCTCGAACGGGAAGAAGTTCCTTGGAAAGTAAGCAGGATACGAAGTACGGGTTTGATAAAGAAACCGTTACATGCTTCAATTGTGGCGAGAAGGGTCACTTTAAACGTGAATGCACTCGACCACCCAAGCAAGGCAATCAGAACCCTTTCAGAAATCAGACAGGTTCTTCAAATTCCAATCAAGGCAATCAAGACAATCGTGGAAGAGGGATAGTAGCTGTGAACAACACCACCAACCAGAACCAGTCTGGGCCATCAAACAACACTCGTGCATTGGTTGTTCAAACAGATGAAGGGTGTAATTGGTCTTTACAATTGGGGGAAGGTGATAATGAAGGAGGAGGAACCGCGTGCTACGCAAAGATCATCAATCACATCAAGCACGTTCGTAGGGAAGAATTTTCTGAAAGTGACGACAGTTCGGGTTATACCGGGAGTTCTGATGAAGAAAGTTCTATTTCGGGTGATGTGAAAGAAGAAGCGAGTTCTATTGATGATTTGTTGAGTGAAGCAGAGGAGTTGAAGTCTCAGAAATCTGTTCTTATTAAGAAGGCTGGGATAGCATCTAAAGAAATGGAGAAGTTCTTCTCGGAAGACGGATCTTTTTCTTTTCAAACTGCCTTTATGGCAAATGTTTCAGCCTCGTCGAGTCAGGTAACATCTGAAACTCCTAGAATTTTTAATGACTGTGCTTATATGAAACAGGAATGTGAAAGAGTGAAACTTGAATGTGACACAATTCATAGTCACAATCAACATTTGGTTGTTGATATGTCAAAGTGCAAAGAAGCAAATATGGCTTTAACAAGAAACGAAAAGGACTTTAAATCTTTAATTGAAAATTTAAAGAAAAGTGTTTCCGAAACTACTAAAGTTGTTTATCACAAACAAGTTAGTATTAACAAGTACATAAATCTCGTTGAGGAAACCAGAACGGAATTAGCCATTGCAAAATTGGCGCACGATGCGATCAAGCAAAAATTGGAGAGTTATTCTAACTCCCGATTTGTGCTCGATCACATAATTGACGTTCAACAACTGAAGAAAAACAAGAGTGGTGTTGGGTATAAGAAATGTCCGCCCCCTTTGAGACACAATTATGCAGCACCACCTGATGAAGAGGATATGCCTCGTTTTGAACCCAGTGTGCCTCTTAATTATGAGGAATTTACTACTGGATTAGGGTTCAAACCAGACAGCTCCTCAGGAACTTTATCTGATGAAACAGGAACTTCAACATCAGTTAGCCAAAGTCCTCCAATTGTTGAGGATTATGATTCATCTGATGATGAAACAGATGCAAATGACCAGGATGAATCACTTGATAAGAAAAAGGGAATAGAAATTCCAATTGAGAATCATATTCTTTGTGATCCTCCTATTCCTTTTGTGCAACAGGTTGCCAAAAATGTGATTAATCCTGTCATAAATGACAAGAAACCTGTGTCTACCGTTAAGAGTAACAATGTGTTGTATACTTTGGTTGGTGATTCTAAAATCTATTCAGATAATGATTTTCCAATTAAAAATGTCAATCCATCATCGATTGATAACGTTTTTGAAAATAACACAAGTAAGTTTTTGGGAAGGTCGATTCCGGGAGTTACTGTAACTCAATGTGATCAAATTCCTAAAGCTGAAATCAAAAAGAAATTTGGAAATCAAAACTTCCCAACAAAGCAACAACCTTTTGCTTCTAAGGGTAAACAACCATTTCAGCGAGCTCAAAGACCAAATGTTTCTAAATCAAAATCTGAAACAAATGGAGCTCGTTATCAAAAGAAAAACAATGATGTCAGATTTGTGGCATCTGAGGGTACTGATAAAATTGAGATTTTTGCTAACAAATCAAACACTGATTTTGTACAAAAAGTCAAGATTTTAAAGCGTAACAGTCAAAATAATTACACTCAACATTCAAACGGGTGTGATGAAAAGGCAAGTACCTCAGGTCCTACAGGTTTGACATATGAGCGTCGATCTGGTTCTCCTAAGTTTGTTGAGAGGAGAACGTGTTTTAAATGTGGAGAGTTTGGGCACATCATCAAAGATTGTGTAAACACTTCAAGAGATAAATTTGTTGAGAAAGCACCACCTGAAATGATTCACCCTCAATGTCGTACTGTTTCGTTAAAACATGATAAAAGAACGGTTAAAGAACAGGAAACGAAACAACGACATCAAAATGTGAAGAAAATAGAAAAGGCTTTAAAATCTGAGGTCAAATCTGTTCCAAAGGAACCAAGTTCACCTTTAAAACCAGAAGTTTCAAAATCTGTTTTCAAAACTCAATCTGGTAAACAAAAACAAACTTGGAAACCTAGGAAGGGTGAAGGTTCAGGGGGATTTGTTAGTTTGGAAAATCATCACCAGATCGAGATCACTATTCGTGATTCTCAGGGACGACCCAAGACCACTGTGGCTTGGGTCCCCATCCTTAACTAATCATTGGATGATTCGTGCAGGATGTTCCAGGAGGAACTATCAGTAGTCATTGGATTGTTGATAGTGGGGCATCCAGGCACATGACGGGCGACTTACGGCTTCTGTACGATGTGAGAAATATTAGAGGAGGCTATGTCGCGTTCGCAGGAGACAAAGGCGGATATATCACCGGAGAAGGAATGATCTCCAATGGTGTGGTATGCTTCGAAAAGATTAATTATGTTCGTCAACTTGATCATAATCTTCTCAGTGTGTCGCAAATCTGCGATAAAAAGTTCACCGTGCATTTTGATGATGCCGGTTGTTATGTGCTTAAACCTGGATTCAAGATTCCTGATGAATGGATTCTCTTATCGGCTCCAAGAATTAATGATCTTTATATTCTTGACATGAGCCAAGCCATTACGACATCTGCGCAAGTACAATGTTTTGTCTCAAAAGCCACAGAGAAGGAGTCTATTTCTTGGCACAGAAGAATGGGGCACATTCACTTGAGGAAAATGAATCATTTGGTGAAAAACAATCTTGTGAATGGTGTACCTGTGAGAAGTTTTCATCTACAAGATATCTGTGTTTCGTGCCAGAAAGGGAAACAAACAAAGAAATCTCACCCTCTGAAGAAAATCAATTCTGTTAGCATGCCTCTCGAACGTCTTCATATGGACCTTTTTGGACCTATGAAGCACAAGACAACATTCGGAGATGCTTACTGTCTTGTTGTTACTGATGATTATTCTAGATTTTCTTGGGTAGCTTTCATGGCACACAAGAGTGATACTCCTGGAATTCTCAAGGATCTTCTCACAATGTTGGAGAATTTATACACTTTGAAAGTGAAGAGGATCCGAAGCGACAATGGAACTGAATTCAAGAACCGTGTGATGGATGAGTTATGTACTTCTAAAGGCATTCTTCATGAATACAGTTCTCGCTATACTCCACAACAAAACGGTGTCGCTGAGAGGAAGAATCGCACGATTATTGAGACTGCAAGAACTATGTTAGTAGAGTCGGAGCTTCCTGTTCAATTCTGGGCAGAAGCTGTGTCGACTGCATGCTACACTTTGAACAGAGTTCTTACAGTTAAGAGGCATGGCAAAACTTGTTTCGAACTTCTACAGAAAAGGAAACCGGATCTTTCTTTCCTTGAACCCTTTGGCGGTCCATGTACCATGATTGACCCAGATGGTAAGTTTGGTGCAAAAGCTATCGAAGGTTTCTTCCTTGGATATGCAACTCCAAATTGTCGTGTATGGAATCTGACCACCAAAAAGATTGAGCTTTGGAATGAAGTAAGGGTTCAAAGGTATACAAGTCCTGTTAGAGCTCCGGGTGATCCTTGGATGTTCGATTACGATGGGATATTCGACTCCTTTAATCTGCCTACCTTTGATGAAGAATCTGCAGCTGTTCAAATGTTATTTGATAGTGACAACGCTGCTGGCTCGCCATTGGTAAGACCTGTTATTGTTAGCCCTGAAGGTTCTAATTCAGTTAACAATACAGTTCAAAATGAGGTATTTGAAGATGCTACTGAGTCATCGGAAGATGATGAACATCTAGATGCGACTGAAGGCACTTCTGCCCCGGTTGCTCCTGTTCAAGGCTCTTCTTTAGAAACTCCTCAAGTGCAGATTGATGATACTGCTGAAGGGAATGCCTCCACCTCCACGCATATACCCGGTGCGGAGTTGGTTGCTGATCTTAATCTTAACAATTTGGGTATTGATACAAGTGTTCCTGAACATCCTGAATTGAGGATTCACAATACCCATCCACAGCAGAACATTATAGGAGATGTCCAAAGCGGTGTGCAGACGCGTAATCAGCTTAGAAATAACCCGAATGCTGGTTTATATTCAGCCATTAGAGAATCTGGTCTTCAAAACGATTGGTCCTTTGCTTGTTACGTTTCACAAGAAGAACCAAAGTCTTGGAAGGATGCTTTAAAAGATAATTCTTGGGTTGAAGCCATGCAGGACGAACTGCAACAATTTCAAAAGCTTGGTGTTTGGAAGCTTGTTGAAAAGCCGGATAATTACAAGAAAATTGGCACACGATGGGTTTACAAATGCAAGAAGGACGACCGTGGAATTGTTATTCGCAACAAGGCGAGACTGGTTGTTCAGGGTTTTCGCCAGATAGAAGGCATTGACTACAATGAAGTTTATGCACCTGTTGCACGTCTGGAAGCTATTAGGATCTTCTTAGCTTATGCTTCTTTCAAAGGATTCAAAGTTTACCAGATTGACGTCAAAGGTGTTTTTCTTCATGGTATAGTTCAAGAAGAGGTGCACGTCGAACAGCCTCCAGGTTTTGAAGATCCTATTCACCCCGATCGGGTTTGGTTGCTAAACAAAGCTCTTTATGGTTTACATCAAGCACCTAGGGCTTGGTACGCAACCTTATCCAACTATCTTCTGGAGAATGGATTTCGACGAGGTCTTATTGATTGCACACTCTTTATCAAGGAACAAAATGGAGATCTTCTGCTGGTGCAGGTATATGTTGATGATATAATATTTGGTTCCACTAATGATTCTTTGTGCAGACAATTCGAACGAGTTATGCAAGAAAAATTCGAAATGAGCGCAATGGGGGAGATGACTTTCTTCTTGGGCCTACAAGTTCAACAAACAGAGTCTGGGATATTCATCCATCAGACTAAATATGTTGGTGACATTTTGAACCGATTCCAAATGTCAGATGCAACGCCCATTGGTACCCCTCTTCCGCAGAATCACGGGATTACTCCGGATTTGAAGGGTGAAAGCATCAACTCCTCATACTATCGCGCCATGATCGGTTCTCTCATGTATCTCACCGCTTCGAGGCCTGATATAATGTATCCAACATGCCTGCTTGCAAGATATCAAGCAAACCCGAAGGCCTCTCATCAGTCAGCTATCAAAAGGATTTTTCGCTATTTGAAGGGATGCCCGGACCTTGGTCTTTGGTACCCTAGGGATGATAGCTTTGAATTAATTGCATACAGTGATTCTGATTTTGGTGGATGCAAAATCGATGGCAAATCGATAACAGCAGGATGTCAGTTCTTAGGAAATCGCCTGGTCACGTGGCAGTGCAAGAAGCAAACGTGTGCTGCTACATCAACATGTGAAGCAGAATACATTGCTGCCTCGAGTTGTTGCTCCCAAGTTCTTTGGATACAACAACAAATGCGCGACTACGGTTTAGAATTCCTATCTACTAATATTTTTGTTGATAATAATGCTGCCTTACAGATCACTAGAAATCCTGTGCAGCATTCCAAGACTAAACACATCGACATTAAATATCACTTCATACGTGATTGTTTTGACAAGAAATTAATCGATGTCGTTCATGTCCCCACTGATCACCAACGTGCCGACCTGTTTACAAAAGCTTTTGATAAATCACGTTTTGATTATCTACTTTTGGTCAATGGCATTAAGGTGATACCCGAGTAAACTTCTTTGGCTGATCGTTTTTGTAAATATTTTCTTTATAAACTTTGAAAATTCAAAAAGATTTTAGTTTTCGTAAACTTTGCGAATTTTAGGGGGAGATATTCAAGAAAATACAAAAACATTGCAAAAGTTCAAAATCCAAAAAGATGTCTTTACTTTCTGTCGTTTCGTTTGAAAAATTAAAAAAAAAAATTCAAAAACAATAGAAAAACCAAAAATGAGTTTCTTGGATAAAGGAAAATGATGAAGTTCACTGGTGTGGTCGGTCAATGTGCTCAAAATGCAAAATAAAAAGAAAAATGATAAGTATCTCTACTAACGATGTATCGGTAGGCTCTCAATCAGACTAAAATGTGCAGGATGATACAAACCTAACAGACTTCAAGTCAGGTGGGAACCATTCATTGGCATATGGTCTTAGTACCGAAATCTCGTTTGAGAGATTGCCGAGATCTGAAATATTCGGTCTTTATGCTGCTTATCATCTGGGTATCATGGTTGTATCAAACCGTAAAAATAACGGAGACGAAGTCTAAGATTTTCCATGATACTATACATACGTGTACATATTGCATTCGACCTCAATAAGTGATCAACAATCACATGTCCAAACAAAATAAGTGATATTATATCACAGATTCTTTGCGGGAGTCAAGTTCGTCTCTCTGCTGTACGGAAGTACTGACCTGTTCACGGACTTGCTCCTGTGCCCTCATGCATCTGAAAATCAAGTTCCTCATCAATAAGTGATTTTATCACATAGGACTTGTTTTCAATCAAAATAAGTGAGTTTCTCACATTTTTATACGGTCAAACAGATGATAATCGGTATACTCACCGGTAAGATGAATTCTCGTGCATACCTTGATACGGGAATGTGTCGTGAGTGGATTTACATCGACTTGTAAGTATAATCCTTACCGTTAATCGTATCTCTTAAATTATGATTAAATCTGATTAGTTTGAGCTTATGTGGACCACAATACCGATAATCGAGGTAGTATACTTATCCAGAGCTTTAAACAGAAATCAAAATCATGTTGACAAAGACCGTAAGCTAGTATGATTCCTTGTCCTTGAGATTTGCAAAAAGATTGCACTTGTACAGTTGTTTAGTGTTTTTAACAGTTTTCCGCATTTTCATTTAGTTTACCGTGATTTAAATTTGCTTTTAGTATATTTGTGTAAAGTTCATTTTTGATTAAACCGAAGTTGTTGCTTGGTGTTTTCTACCGGAAGCCTAAAACCTTCTTCATAAAAACGTTCTTGCTTTTGAAAATTCAAACAGAATGGAAATGTGTTCACCATCTGTTTTGACTGCAAATTCTTTCCACTGTTTTGACTGCAAAATCTTTCCAGCCTCCGAGGGTCGTAGATAAAATCCCATTGATGCCTATGCAGCAGGATTTTCTTGAAAATATGGCATTGTGGTGCTACGACTCGGACACGCATGAAGCCGTGATTGTGTTTAGAGATGGTCGTGCAAATTACCGGATGTTGGATCCAATGTGGATTGTCAACATGTCCGAGGCTGATATTAACAGACTATATCGTCACAATATCTTTTATGAAGATCAGGATGCTCGTCAAGCTATGAAGTTTCAGCGAGTAGCGTGTTTTTGCTACTACAGGGGAATACATTCGGGCAGTTCGTGGTCCGAACAACACTGAGATGGAAGATTAGAAGACCGAAGACGAGTAACAGACAAGGGGGAGTTTGTTGATGCATTTTTAGTGTCTGTAACTAGTCTTGTACTTAATGATGTATTTTGTACGGTCTTTAATGTTTATCAAGTATGTATTTGATGTCGACCAAGTCGGATATCCTCCTATTCACTTGTGTCTGACTTGTTTGTCTCCGTTTAATATGTAATGCTATTCGAACAATGCATGTTGCATACTAAGGGTAGAATGGTCATTATAAGTTGTTTATATGTTGCTGTTGTTGCTGTCTGTTTCAAGAAACAACCACAACAGTTGCAGACCTCGACGAAACAGGTCTGTTTCGTCGGAACACATCATGACGAAACAGACCAATGTCCTTTACTTCTGTTTCGCCGAAATTCATGACGAATCACACTTGATTCGTCGTGTAATGGGCTGTTTCAAGCCCAATGACTGGCCCATGTTCAGTTTCGTCGCACACCTTGTGTTTCGTCGACAGTTGGGCCCAGAGACTATATAAACACATCTGCTTTCACAGTTGAAAGCAGATGAGAGCTTACACATAAAGAAACTCTGTCAAAATTCTGTTAAACTGTGTTTGTATCAGTTTGTAATCGGTTCTCATCCCGTTTAATCAATCGAGTGTGTATCATTGATTATTACCGTGTCGTTATCATTTTACGTGTTTGATTTGGCATAGTTACGTGGATTCCGCACGCGTAACCGTGTTTGCTATAAACAAGTGATTTAGGTTTTCCTAATTGATCCTCGGATTTTGGGACCTACAATGTGAGAGGACAAAAACCTTTATTACTGATTTATAAACTTGTCCTAAAAATTTGACATCAGTTTGAGGTATAAATTAGGAGTTATGCTCGATATCATAATTTGAAAGCTTTTTATTAATTAAACGACATTTTTAGCATAAAGCCTATTTAAACCCAAATTTCGACACCAATAATTTGAAAGCTTTTTATTAATTAAACGGCATTTTTAGCATAAAGCCTATTTAAACCCAAATTTCGACATCAAACTTTTTACCCACTGATGTAATATAATAATTTGGGATTTTTTAAGATTTTTATTAAATTTTAAATTGATCATAACATGGGGTTCTTGCTTTGATTCGGTAATTGATGGTTATACCCTTTTTGCTAATAAAATGAGTTTTACATAACATTTTGATACCAAATCTTTTGCTACTGATTTTATAAGATAAATAAAATATTTTGAACTTTATAAACTGATTAAAAACTCCGATTTCTTTATATAACCTGAAAGTCGCCTAAAACCGACTTTTTACGCATTTTAAACGTATAGTGAGGGTTAGAACTATTTTTGGCATATAAGACTTAATACCTACTGATGTTTTAAGTAAATTTTTATAATTTAACAGTAAGTAAAAGTTTTGAACTCAGATTTCCAAATTTGACCTTTAAAGCTTATGTGAAATGACCAAAATGCCCCTACGGTGCATAGTTTGATTATAAATGATAAATTTCACATATATGCAATACCCTACTGATATGACTTGCAAAAATAAATATTTTTACTGATCATTCTAGACCAGAACCTCATATTAATATTTAATCTCTTTTATAATCTTTAAAATGACCAAAATACCCCTACGGGGCTTAATTTGAGATTAAATGCATTTTGGGCATAATGGGAGGTATCTTACTGATATCATAACATATTTTAAGCATATTAACTTAGGGAACTTGTACATGACTCATTTGGTTACCCGTTATGCATCTTTCGCATTCGGTATGGTTTATGTGACTAGTTTGCATAAATTGACCGAAACGGGTCAAACCTTATCATTTTGCTTCAAAATCCATAATGTGTTTAGTTTACCCATATTATACAAGTCTTCATACTTGTCGGGTCTAAATCACATTCTAATCCGGTCTTCGCTTAATCTTGCATTTTGAACCGTATATCTTTCTTTAAAACTAACAGGTCTAAGTTTAAACTTAAGTAAGACCCGTTAGGAATCTAATAGGTTATTAAAAACCTTCGTTCCAGATTTAGGAGCCCGGTAAAAGATATTTGCACTTGCTGATTGTATACGGCTGAGATAAATTGAATATTTTGCTCAGGTAAATACTTTTAACTTATTTTCCCTTATACGGGCTTGGGGTACGGTATTTGGTCAGGTATTGAATTTTTAATCATATGGGGGGGGGGGGGTTAATGACCATGTCCTGGATATCCTCGGCTCATTCATTGAAATGGCCACGACTTAAGCACGAGGTATAGGCATACACCTGCCGGTGCGTATGTAAAATAATGTACCCGCCTGTTCGAGAATAACTCGCCGTGGGATATATTATGTGGTGTGTCTATTAATCTTTATCCCGGTATTCAGCCCGGGCTACTGAACATATAACAAACATATAATTCTTTTACAAGTTTATTTTTAAATAATTATCCCAAGTTATAAAAGATTATTTGTGCCTTGTGCATTTAAATCAATTTTCTTAAAACATTTTCAAAAGTGTCAGTTAATTGTATTTACCAGTGTAAACTGGCGTATTTTTCAAAAAGGTTAAGTGCAGGGACTAGGCGGAATAGGCTGGCTACTCCTGAGTGAATTAAATAAAGAGTTATGCAAGCTTTATCACTATAAAATCTGCTGAACAATATTTATTCCTTGTTTTGATCCGCCTGTGGATCCTTTTTCATTCCGTTGTAATACTTATGTTACTTTCGATTCGGTTTGTAATATTTTACTTTAGACTTCCGTTGTGCATTAAACTGTGATTATTGACTATGATGATATCAACTACGTCACGATAATCCACACCGGGCCCACCGGTAATACGTGGAAATATCGGGGTGTGACATCAAACCACGTGGGTAATGTAGATTAATACTCCTCAATTCTAACCTGTATATCTAAGTTTGGGCATATCTAGACATTTAAGATATTGTCACACGTCATACTGGGATAATGATCTAGTTGTAATGGGTCATACTAGGCATCAAGAAAATAAGTGTTATTAGAAACAGGTCGACTTGTCTAATAAGAATGGGCAGAAGATTGAAGGCAAGAGCGGGATGTTCTAAATTGCACTGTCATCAAATTTTCTAGCTTGCGCTAATCACCTACGTTCACATGTAATCCTGCATTGACTTGTCTTCGTCCTCAAAGAAGTAGGGTTTCTTCAAACCACGTCAACTTGTCTTTTGTGGCCTTTTGAACTTGATCTACTTTCCTGGTTATGGTCTATTAACGCCAATAAACCCTGATATTTGTCGTTCAATAATTAATAGATCTTCGAATCTAACATTTTCTATTTCCAACAAATCGTAGATGTTTAAATCTATACATATAATAAAAGAAACCATGTTAGGGACACATGGCGTTCTATGAGGGAGTCTTAATTATTTTTCTAAATATTTATTATAGAAAGTCAATTATTGATAATATTAAATTTAAAATTTTAGAAGAGATTTTAATGATAAAGATAAAGATAACTGATAATAATATATTAATTATTATAATCATATATTAATTATTAAAATCTAAAAAATATATTAGCGTTTTAAATATTTATAAAGATAAAGATTTTATTTAATTGGTAGTTTTAATTGTTTTTATATTTTGATGATAAGGACAAGGATAACTGATAATCACATATTAAAATAAAAATATTTATTTTAATCAACTGTTTAGTGAAAAGGATTTATTCAATACATGTAGAACATATATATTTTTTATACATGGTATATTTAGAACCCTATTTCTAATAAAGGATCTCATTATCCCGTTTTACACTCCAATGAAATAATAATATAAAATCATAATATCCAGCTTATCTCTTGTATATTTAATATTTTTTTAGTAAAATATTTCTTTTCTTTTTTTTTTTCTATTGATTATCCAACATCAGGTAATACGTAAGTTTCTAACCTAATAATAAATAAAAAACAAAGTAAAATGTTATAAACCATGTAATACACAACTCTCTAATCTAATAAAAATAAAGTGAGATGTTACAATAAATAAATAGTACCTCAAAGTTTCTTTTGTTAGAAAACACATCTTAATGACTAAATGTTTTAACGGATTACATTATTCGTGTAAAACATGTGTTTATCCGAATCGTGTAATACACGAGTTTTTAAAAGAAGTAACTATTTTATTACTTCGTATATAAAATTATATTTATTCAACCCGTGTAATACACGGGGTTCTAACCTAGTATTTTTTACATATGTAAACTGCTTTAGTTGAATCTTAACTGGTCATAGTAGTTAAAGAGTAGATGTCTATATTGTTTTCTATAAATCCGCTTTAGCAAACTGCAGACCTTCATAACCAAAACAGGTAACTTATAATGCTAAAAAACCACTTGGTGCGACCTGTTTTGACCTGAACCATTCAACCAAATTGACCCTTTTCAAAAACGGCCCTTATTGACCCGAACCAGGTATGACCCGCTAGCCCACCCATGCCAGGTTTATGGGATTCTACCAGGACCGAACTCATGAAATACACCGAAGAAACCAATGATCCAATCACAATCTAAGGACTTTGATAAGAATTTATTACCTGAGGATCCATACAGCAAACGGGTGGTTGTGATATAGGTCAGATGACCAACTGTCAAGACGTATAGATATATCAACTTGTAACAAGAATAACGCATGCTGATGATGCAGGGTTCGGCAATTTAACATACACCATGAATGAAACCACATTCAGGCCTGTACAATTAAACTCTTAATTTGTATTATTGTACATACTTCAACCCATATCCAATTATACATTACAAGTAGCAGTTAATATGTATACAGATAGCGTGCCGTCACGCACCACCAACTTCGATATCATTATCAAACGAAATAAGATCACCACCCACATTTTGAATAGTATGAATTCATAACTTGGCAAAAAGATGAAAGAATAGTGGTCATTCCAACCCTTCAAAGTTCAACCAATCATATATCTTTAGCAAATGACAAACCCACCGGGTACGGCCTACGAAATCTTGATTTAGCGTTATCTTGATCTTTGTTTACCTTAGTGCTCATTTTAGTCAGCACAGGATTCTCTTTTAGGCCCGAATCATTAGCATCCGTAAGAAACTGAAGGCCCTGAACATTTGAAGTGCAAAAAGTCAACCACGAAAAGTGTTATGTATAACTACAATGAAAAGAGAAAGTGTTGAAAAACACGTCACAAACCTTTAACGAAGTCTCCTCAAATGTAATTTTCGATTGTTCTCCTATCTTAGCTTCAATATCCTATTGTGCATTGAAACGTATGTCATATGAGATTAACTTACTTACCAATAAGAAATTATAATATCTGACCTTAAAGAGCTTAGCGTTTATTCCATCTTTAATCCCACCAGCTACTTGCATCAAGTAGTATAGACCTGAATTGGTCATATCCTGTTGACCAAAAATCAAGCACCGTAAGCGATAGATCTTTCATGAAATAAATACAACAGAAACAAAACATATTCATGATTGAAAAGGTCTCACCTGTTTTCCTTCGATAAGATCAAGCTTTCCTTCCTGTTCAGTAATAGAGAACAAACGAGCAACGTTACAGATTTGTTAAAGGAGTAAAACGCCATTTTCGTCCCTGAGGTTTGGACAGTTTTGCGACTTTCGTCCAAAGGTTTGTTGTTCCGCATCTGGATCCAAATGATTTGAATTTTTTACATTTTCATCCAGCTCGTTAACTCCATCCATTTTTCACCGTTAATTCAGGGGTATCTCCGTCTTTTCACATACTTGTACATTATGCTAAATGCATGTACATAAAGTGAAAAAGACCGAATTGCCCTTTAAGTTACCAAAAAGACGGAATTACCCCTAACTTAACAGAGATAAATGGGTGGAGTTACAAGCTGGATGAAAATGGCAAAGATTTCAAACCTTTTAGATTCAGATGCGGAAAAACAAACCTTTGGACGAAAGTCGCAAAATTGGCCAAACCTCAGGGACGAAAATGGCATTTTACTCTTTATAAAAATTAGTAGAACAACAACGAAAAAACTTACCAATCCGGCCATCATTTGATGGATCATATCGATGTCGTAACCTATCTGATTAAGATTGGACTTCACATCGTTTACCTGCAAAAGACTTGGGTTAATATGCAAATGACAATCTGAATCCTTTTACTCACAAGTGCATTAATCAAGTAAAGTTATAAGTAAAAGAATAATCGGTCTTACATCATCTGCGATCAGTTTACTTATTTCCTTCTGCTCATCTAACTTCCAGTCCAAGTTTTCAAGTCTTTTTGATAGATGTCTCTTTGTAGACTACAGATTTTAATCAGAAACAAGTTGGCATTCAATATTACAAGCAAAAATAAATAAATAAATAAAGAAAGAAAACAGACTACAATCTATGAATGAAGTATTACTTACAACTAACGCATCAGAAACATTCTCTAATTGTTTTGAAACCGTCGATACAGCATTTGCCATATTGCTCTTAGTTACGAACATAACATCAGAAAGAGATAAACCCTGAAGAAAAATTGAAAAATTAAATTAACTGCGACAGAACATGGATTAAATGGGAATACACCCAGTCAAACAATTCGTTGACTTTTATAAGCAGTGGTATAATGGGTAAATTACATTTTTCGGCATTTATGTTTACCAATTTTCAGTGAATGTTCTTTATCTTTAAAAGTGTTAAGAATCATACTTAATGTTTAAAGCTTTGCACGACACGTCCTTTGCACTAACGAGCGTTAGTTTTTTTCTATCAAGTCCAATCACATGCCCTGCACATGAGGGTAGATTTGTCTTTTTACCCATTTATTTAAAAAATTAACAAATAAACCACAACTAATTTTAAAAACTTAGATTTAGTTGTGCTTTGTTTGTTATTTTTTCGTTAATAAATGGGTAAAAAGACGAATTTACCCTCATGCAGAGCAGGTGATTGGACCTAAAAGAAAAAACTAGCGTTCATTAGTGTAAAGGACGTGACGTGCAAGGATTTTAAACATAAAGTACGATTCTTGACACTTATAAAGATAAAGGACATCCACTGAAAATTGGTATAAACATAAAGGACCAAAAATGTAATTTACTACCCTTATTTAATCTTACCTTCCACCACATATAACAATATCCCATTGCTCCTAGTGCTGCAGCTGGCATCAAGTAAGATGAGTAGCCTCCTGCGGGCCAAATTTACATAAGAATTTTAAGTTCCAAGCATATGGGAGGCTAAGAAAAAAAAAATCAAGCTGAAAAGCCACATAACCAGTGAGCAGCATTGCAGTTAAATTAGCAATGATTTAACTCAACTACTCAAGTAAATGGCGGTTTTACATTTCACAAGTTGACATGTTGCATGTGAAATTTCATGGATCTTGGTTTCAAAGATATACCAATTACCAAGCTAAAATCACGTATCAGATAATTTTGTTTTTTTTCACATTAGGGAGTTATTTATCTTCATCACACCTTTTATGAGATAAATGTTTAAATGAAGGTGAAATGTAAGTTGTATAAGATGGTAGCAAGACCCATTGTGAATACTAAAGCTAATCATAACAAGAATACAGACAGTTAATACACAGCCACATATATAAAGATACAGAGAGTAGGTGTTGTGAACAAGTCATAATAACATTACTTAAGGGTTGTTTGTCTTGTTTTAATATAATAGCTATGGTTACATATTTGATCGCAATGCGAAATGGATACGAGTATGAATACATCAAAACGACTCATATTTTCAATTTTGGTTTACCATTAAACTCATTAGAGAAATATCAACAGTGAGAAAAGATTATCATCCATATCATATGTGGTCTTAAAAGTTAGGACCATCAATTCTGGCAATGACATTCTATGAATTATATCAAGAAAGCAAGTTCAAAACCAAACCTAAAAGGATTCATAATAAATAATTTTCTTGTGTATTATATTTTGCTATTTTCATCATCATCTTCTTCAGCTTCAATCAGGAAACAACAATGACAAGGGTAAAAAAAAAGCCAAAATCATAGAAAAAAAACTATCTTTTAAATGCCAATATGCCCTTCATGCTTTACTTATATAAACAAGCAAAAAAATAGTTCTGTGCCAAAAATAGGGATTTTGGAACGTAGAAATTATAACAGAAATATGTGCTAATGCTGTTATTTGTGCCTCTAACTATGTGTGCAATATAATTAATTGATGATCATTTATACCTCAACAAGGATCAAGCATTCAAAGTAACATTGCATATATCAATCAAGATCATCCTAAATAAACTAAACAAATCATGAGTATTAAGCTCAAACTCAAAGAAGTATAAAAGATGCCCAAATGTCTTACCACTAGAACTAGAATCTCCATTGAAAATAGTAACAGGTCGAGAGAGAGACAACTCCCGAATTTCTTGTGCCAATTGTCGAATCTGAAGCGAGCCAGGAATAAAATAAGTCAAAGTATAGCTAGTTCAAGTAATTATTTGAAAACAATTTCAAACATGTGTCAAAGATATAGCATATGCAGTCTTAATTGTCTAAGTAGCTTTTCAGATACCTGTGCTGCAAGAGCGGCACTATCGTACTTTCCAGGTTGGATTTCAATTTCGTTAACACCCGTCATTAACTCCTGGAGCTCTGATAATATATCTGAGAGTTTTCCACTCCTTAATATAACAGAACTAGTCAGACCTAATCAGCACAAGAATGTCATTAGATGGTGAATAAAAATTACAAAAATAAAAACATAGCTACAAACGATAATACAAGAGCCTGAATTACTACCAATGAAAAGAAAGATCATAAGGATTAAATAACAACATTAAGCAACATATGTGAAGGGAAGCCAAGATGATATTAAGTTTTACAGTGTTTATCACTATTGTGTAGACCAAAGAACAAACATCACGAACCTAACACACTTGTTTTCAATATTAGCCTCTATTACCATAAACTCCATAGTTGCAGCATTTAACACTATAACCGAATCAAACAGAACATATAGTTAATGACACACACAAGTTTTAAGTTCTGCTTTTAGAGGTTGTTATACTCATCACCTGTAACAAACGGCCTCTAGTACCACATATATTGTCCGTTTTGCCCACTAGGAGCTCATGGATCTGTTTTGGTTTGCCCGAGTGGAGACTTCCCAAAAGTTCACCCGCCCTAGTACTACCGTACTAGTCCTACGTGCTTGGTTTTAAAATGCGCATTGCGCTCCGATGTGTTTTGATCCCAAACGCCGATGCGTGATGCGCACGCATCACATATGCAAGGCGTTTGTTATTTTAAAAAATATTTATAGATAATATTTTAACTTGTTAACTTTTAAACACTAAAAATAAATAAACAAATACAAAAAAAGGTCTACTACTACCAAAGAAGTACTGTATAACCAAAATAACCCTTTAACTCTTATGTGTACATGTAGTCTATGCAAAAGGTACAAGTAATCTATGCAGGAAATCACTTAACAACTTCATCAGCTCATTGTACAAGTTTACTCTATAGAGGTCGATTTCAGAATAATGTGTGCATCATGAGCGCATTATGAGATTTAGAGTGCATCATCCTCGCATCATGGAATCGCAACGTATCGCACCACCTAATGCGATCTCATCAGTGCATTGTGCGCATCACACATTATACGCTCCTGATGCACGCATTTTAAAACCAAGCCTACGGAGCACGTTTAACTGTTGAGTTCTCCTCTCAAGTCCTGTTTGTTGGAGTGAAGTCCTTAAGCTAGTTAATTGCTATTAGGCTTGTTCAAATTGGATGTATGGAAGGCCCGTTTAGGTTTCTTGTTCACCATTCACCAAGCCTAAAACCCTAATTTGTTCCCTATATACATTCACGCTATGTATTGTAATCCTGTGTAATGAGCTAATAAAACATCCCTAGTTGCAACCCGTGGACGTAGGTCACACAGACCGAACCACGTAAATTCTCTAGTTCGTGTTTCTTTATTATTTTCATATCATTATTGTGTCTTCGTTGTGAACCGATTATTCCGCTGTGCCACTTCAATTCCTAACACTGTCCAGTGTCCACATCCATTGCACCCAAAACACGTAAAGTAATGTTTGAGGCGGGGCATTCGGCCCAGCACCTCTCCTGTGAATGGAACAAAACAGATCAGAACGATGTCCGATTTGCCTAAGGTGTCAAATCACCTCTGTTTCAACAGAATTATTCTCTAACTAGTTCGGTTACTGTATCATATCTATCACCAGCAGCAATAAACCCTAAAATTTCCAACCTTCAACTGGTCAGCTATAACTATTGATAAACCCTAGTTTTTTTAACGATAATTAACGGAAGTAAACACCAAACCTTAAGCATGTGAATTCTAAACATCTGATAGAGATTAATCTACAATAAGCATAAGAATTTGGAGTTGGTGAAAGTAGTTGCAAAAAGAGAATGAAAATTAAACCTGCTCCGACGAGGATCAGAACTTTGGAGGTGCTAACTCCGGTTTGCATCGCCATTTTCGAAGAATACTTTTGAACAATCGGAGCCGCCGGATGAACGGGAGAGACCAAGATGTGTTGATTGTAGAATACTTGATTAATATTGGACAATATTTGGCTATTTGCCGATTTAAGTAATTTTTCCGGGAAATAGGGTCAACAAGGCAAAAACATAGAGTTGGTAATTTTGGACACGCACACGAATACACGACATGAATCTACACGAAGTTAACAGGTATCGTGTATGACCTTAACAGATAACAGGTAGACACGAAAATACCTGTTAATTTTCGTGTCTAAACAGGTAAAATACATGTTTACCTGTGTAGGACCTGTTAATACATTTTAACAATTTAAAATAGGGACGTTTACATATTTCCCCCTCCTAAGAAGCTTTATTACATATTTCACCGACTCATAAATTTAATTACATATTTTCCCTTCCTAAAGAAATCTTATTACATATTTCCTCAATCTCTAAAATTTTATTACATATTTCCCCAATCTCTAAATCTAATTACATATTTCACCTTCCTAAATTCCATATATTACATATTTATCCATTTCATTAAAAATACTCTTATAGAATTACTATTTTACCCCTATTGAGTTTATTAAATAAATAACTACAATATATTTCCTAGCTTCCTGCAATAATTATAAATTTAAAAGTAATTACACATCTCCACTGAAAATATGAAGTCAAAGTTTTGATTCATATTTAGACAACCAACATATTCAAAAAATTAAAAATAATAATAATAATAATAATCAATTTTATATATTTACTTGTTGAAAACTCACATAATATCCATATTATTGAGTAGGGATTTTTCATACAAAGATTTAAAAATTTTATTTAAGTTGTTACTTTTAAATTTATAATTATTGTAGGAAGTTAGGAAATATATTGTAGTTATTTATTTAATAAACTAATTAGGGGTAAAATAGTAATTCTATAAGAGTATTTTTAATGAAATGGATAAATATGTAATATATGGGGTTTAGGAAGGTGAAATATGTAATTAAATTTAGAGATTGGGGAAATATATAATAAAAAAATTTAAAGATTGAGGAACTATGTAATAAGGCTTCTTTAGAAAGGGTAAATATGTAATTAAATTTATAGGTTGAGGAAATATGTAATAAAGCTTCTTAGGAGGGGGAAATATGTAAAAATCCCTTTAAAATAATAAAAAAATATAATTTAGTGGAACCATGTTATTTGAAAACCTGATCTTATTACTTATCTCTCTAGTTTCCCTAACCCTTCCGGCTCATTCCCATTCCAATGGACATATTAAAAAAGGGTAAATTGCACAAATCAATCTTTATGTTATACTCAAGATAAACTTCATACCTTTACTATGAAATCGGTCAAACCCAACCTTTATGTTCATGTTTTGCTATAGAGTATAACCTTTAGCACATACGACGTTTGTTTTCTTAGTTAACTACCCTCACATGCAATGCATGTGAGGATATTAATGTCATTTCAGTTAATCTTTAAATATATATTAAGAGAAATAAATATCATCACTCGCTCCCTTTCTCTCTCGTCTCTTTCTCTTTCTAAAAAATTAATTTAAACGCACCCTCACCGGAATATTCTTGCAAACGCCGCTAACTTCCGCCTTGGTTTGCAAAATATTTTGTCACAAAACTGCCAAGTTTACAGATGGCAAAAATACAGCTAGGGCCGTTGCAGACAACAACAAGGAAGTCTATTCCCATATTTTGATTTCACTTCCTCTTCAACATCTATCAATTTGAAACAAAAATATAATTTATTACAAAATGAAATCAAACATAAAGAGATGACTGACTAGCAAACTACTACCATCCACTATCCACTAATGTTCTTCATCCCGGCAACTACAACAACCACAACCATTGGTGGTGTTTTGACCAGATCTAGGGTAGGGTGTCACACCCCAACCGATGGCGGAATCATCGGGGCATGGCACTGAGCGAAACAGATTGTCCAGAAGTTTCCATAACAACTATCATTACCATTCAATTTAAATTAACATGTCCCATACCATGTCTCAAACAGTAAACAAATTATTACAGATAAAATCTAGGCAAATATTCTGTTCCGACAACTCAGATTTATACATAACTAATTTATTGGTTGGTTTCTAGGACCCCCTTTTCCTAGCTTCGATTTCATCACAACACAGAGAGCATCCTAGACCTTTCCTAGCCTCGATTTCACAGTGAGCTAGGCGTACAAGCAACCTAAGCACCTGTCACATACGTTAAAATAAAGTCAATACATAAAATGTAAAGGTGAGCATACAAGTTTGATAATAGCATATAGAGTTCGAATTCGTTTACGCATAACCAGCACGTACACATACTGAAATGAAGCACGTTAGTTATCGACATAGATCCATCGATACCAATGACTGCAGGTTGACTGCCCGGGGCAGTTCGCAATACATGATTACCACCGTAATCCATGCAAGTAAAAGATCCTTAACAACCCCCGTGTGAACGGGTGCTGAGTCCAAACTATAGTACTATCGTTGCTAAGGCAGGTAGACAGCATTCCATGTGTAAACATAACAAACAAGCATTCATAAGCCACGTATAACATGCAGCAACGGTTAGCATTCAAATAGTTTGAGTAGTGTGATAGTTGTAGTTTGAATATTCGTAACGTACGTAACACCCAAAAGTGCTTAAAGCAAAAAGGGATCGAGTATACTCACAGCGATTAATGGATTGAAGGGAGCGCTTTTAGCGAGTACGGTTAGCCTGAATAGATTCGGTAACGTAGCGATAAGTGGCATGTAAAACAATATCAGGTGACAGTGGGTAGGATAGCTGGTCGTCCGGATGGTCATCCGTGCGAACAGCAATCCGAATGAATAGTAATTTGTTCGGCTAGTCATCCGTACGGACAGTTTGTCCGGGCGGGTGACTATTCGAGTGGATTGTTTCTTCCTATGGGTGAGAGGTGTTTGTGTATGGTGGCTTGACTTTTGAAGTTTTTGTTGTAGCATTTGAAAACCTTGAAGTTCTCTTACCCTTCAAGTCGGTCGAGCGGACGACAATCCGTGCGGATGGTGGTCCGTGCGGACAACGACTTTAATGGTGAGTCACTTGGTAAAATTGGTGAAATCCGTCCGGATGGTAGTCCGTGCGGACAACGACAATCCGTGCGGATGGTAGTCCGGTCGGATGAACATGTTGGAAATTGTTTAAGGCCTTAGTATCTCATGATCCGAAGAGTAATCCATTCAGAGGGTCGTCCGTGCGGATTATTCATTCGTCGATACTCAAACCTTGTTCGGATATAGGTCCCAAGTGTAGTCCGTCCGGATGGCAACTCATCCGGATAGCCTGTCCGTGCGGACATCAGTCCGTCCGGACAGCATCTCGTTCGGGTCGTTCCGTTCGTCTACCCTTGGTCGCTTTTGTCGTTCTATCGAGATGTTTTGATTACGTGTCGACCAATCGAAATTGCATTCTTACCCGCATGACTAAGCCGGCCAGGAATCACCCCAGCTTGGCCGGTCGGCGGCTCAGAACGATCATTCTGGTCTAACCCGAAATCAGGTGTCTCGCGGGTAGAATCCGGATTTAGGACTAGTGCATCACTAACATTGAGTAGAAGACTAGAACTGATCAGATTCTTATCGTTTTTTGAGTGTAAAGGAAGGAGAAAACTTGTGTTTATTTCTTTCAACTCTTTTATCCTTTGAAAAAGTTCAGAGTTATGCGAAGTTGTTTGTGAATCTTGTGGAAACCATTCAGATCCGAGTTATTCTTGGTGGAATGAGGTCAGACTTGAAGTTCATGGGAACTTCATGATGACGCCATCCTAGAATACCTCAAATCTTGATGATTTCACGGTAAAAAGTTAATAATTAAAAGATAGAAATGTGTAGAAGTGCGTATAGATCAAGAAAGTACAAGATTTAGGGCGAGATCTTACCTGGATTGAGAGAAATCGAAGAAAAGGTGAAGAGAGCGTGCTGGTCGGACGTCACTTGCCAAAAGTGGATAGTTTGGAGAGTGACACGTGTATTTATATGATGCCAAAAGAGGAAAGTGTCATCCGTCCGGATTGCACATCGCCCGGATGGTCATCCGTGCGGATAGCAATCTTGGTCGGATGCACTCAACACTTCCCCAGGCGGCTACCCGTGCGGATGGCCTGTCCGTGCGGACATCAGTCCGTCCGGATTGGCGCCTGTGTGATGCGACGATCTTTTGACGTTTCGAGCGATTCGATAGGGTTTCCTAGTCAAATTACTTTTAGTCCCAACTATTTCGTACCTTGCGTAATCTATTTTCCACTATCTACCCTAGTTCGATCGTGATTCGAGTTCGAGTTCGATTACATTCGAGTTAGATTTCGAGTTTCGATTGAGTTCGCTTGATTACCACAACGCAACATAAATAAACATGCACAGATAACACGTAAGGCACACACACGTATGAACAAGAAGTAAAATACGTAGTTCGAGTTGCGATTCGGTGTCGATTCGATTAGCATAGCTTGATTATCAGTTGATTAACTTTATCGCCTTGTTACTTCCTGTATTTCACAGTCGTAAGTCGATTGATTAACGATTAACACACATCGATTATTGCAATTAACAACACTTACTCCACATAATATAATTAAAAATAAGAAGTTTCTACGAGTCAAGTTGCGCGAAATTGGTTGTTGACTTTGACCTTGACTTTGACTTTCACTTGTGAAAACACGGGGTGTTACAGCCTCCCCTTGTTTAGGGAATTTCGTCATGAAATTAGGCTGGAAACTGTACCTCGCCGTGAATCACATTTGAAAATTTTCTGTTTGGACCGGTTTTGACTCCGAAACGATTGCGGAATCCGTACACGAACGTGATCAAACACACAAGAACGTACTATAATCGGTGATTCTATAGATTGATATGAAATCGTACAAAGTATTAGAATCACAATGCTACTTTCTCTCTCTAGCTTCACTCTTTAAACAACTGCGGGTACTTAGCCTTCATGTCGCTTTCGAGTTCCCAAGTGAATTCGGCGCCTCGTTTGCCTTCCCATCGGACTTTCACAATAGGAATGCGTGAGCGCCTGAGCTGCTTGGTTTGGCGATCCATGATTTCGACAGGCTTTTCCAAGAAGTGTAGCGTGTCGTTCACTTGTAGATCGTCGAGAGATACATGTAAATCGTGGTTGGCGAGGCACTTTTGGAGGTTGGACACGTGGAAAGTCGGGTGGACGTTACTAAGTTCCTCCGGTAATTCGAGTCTGTAGGCGACTTTTCCGATCCTTTCCAGAATCTTAAAAGGTCCAACAAATCGAGGCGCGAGTTTCCCTTTCTTGCCGAATCGGACCACACCCTTCCAAGGTGATACCTTTAGGAGTACGTGGTCACCAACGCCAAATTCACGGGGCTTGCGCTTTTTATCGGCGTAAACTTTCTGTCGATCCCGAGCTTTCACCAGGTTGTCTCGGATTTGGAAAATTTTGTCTGTCGTTTCTTGTAATAGCTTAGGACCGGTTAGTTGCGAATGACCGATCTCGTGCCATACAATAGGCGATCGACATCTTCTTCCGTATAATGCCTCGAATGGTGCCATTTGGATACTAGAATGGTAGCTGTTGTTATACGAGAATTCGACTAATGGCAGGTATTTATCCCAATTACCACCGAAGTCTAAGACACACGAACGGAGCATGTTCTCAAGAGTACGAATCGTCCTTTCAGTCTGACCGTCGGTTTGAGGGTGGAAAGCGGTACTTAGATTAAGCGTTGTACCGAGTGCCGTTTGAAACGTTTCCCATAGTCGCGAAGTAAACCGAGCATCACGGTCACAAATGATGTCATGAGGCGTTCCATGATTACAAATGATCTCGTCGGTGTAGATTCGGGCTAATCGTTCTACCTTGTTGTCTTCTCGTATTGGCAAAAAGTGAGCTAATTTAGTCAAACGGTCGACCACAACCCATATGCTGTCGTGACTTGATGACGTGTGTGGTAGCTTGGTTATAAAATCCATGGCTATGCTCTCCCACTTCCACATGGGAATTGGTGGTTGTTCGAGTAAGCCAGAGGGTCTTTGGTGTTCAGCCTTGACTCTAGTACAAGTTAGGCATTTTCCGACGTAGAGAGCGATATCTCTTTTCATACCCGGCCACCAGTACTTATAACGAAGATCCTGGTACATTTTGTCGGCACCGGGGTGAATAGAGTACCGAGATTTATGGGCTTCGTCCATCAAAATCTGTCGTAGGTTGGTTCGCTTGGGAATCCAAATTCGGTCTAAAAAGTGGAATATCCCATTTGATTTGCCACAAGCTGGGCTCCATCGTGGTAGATTCTTTCTTTCTTCAGGGTGCGTTCATTAAAACATTCATGTTGAGCGTCGCGGATGAGGGTTTCGAGATCGTGTTGGGCTTGAACATTACGGGTGCTAAGCAGGTAACTCCGTCTGCTGAGTGCGTCGGCAACGAAATTTGCCTTGCCTGGGTGATAACGGATCTCACAGTCGTAATCGTTAAGAAGTTCTACCCATCGGCGCTGACGCATATTAAGTTCCTTCTGATTAAAGATGTGTTGTAGGATCCTATGATCGGTGAAGATCGTACACTTGGTACCATACAGGTAGTGTCGCCAAATCTTTAACGCAAAAACAACCGCGCCTAGCTCGAGATCATGGGTTGTATAGTTCTTCTCGTGGATTTTGAGCAGACGAGATGCGTAAGCTATGACCTTGTCCCGTTGCATGAGAACGCAACCAAGACCAAGGTTGGAAGCATCACAGTAGACAATGAAATCATCGTTTCCGTCTGGCAATGTGAGAATAGGAGCGTTGCAAAGCATGTGCTTGAGGTGTTGGAAGGCAATCTCTTGTTTGGTTCCCCAGACAAAAGGCCGATCCTTATGCGTAAGAGAGGTAAGCGGTACAGCAATCTTCGAGAATCCTTCGATAAATCGTCGATAATAGCCCGCTAGTCCGAGAAAAGAGCAGACTTCAGACGGATTCTTAGGTGTAACCCAGCTCTTGACAGCTTCAATCTTTGCAGGGTCGACGTGAATGCCTTGACTATTTACGATGTGACCCAGAAACTGAACTTCCTCCAACCAGAATTCACACTTGGAGAACTTGGCATAGAGTTGGTTCCCCTGGAGTAACTCAAGAACCAAACGTAGATGTTGCGCATATTCGGTTTTCGATTTGGAATAAATCAAGACATCGTCGATGAATACGATGACGAAACGGTCGAGATATGGTTTGCACACGCGATTCATCAGATCCATGAAAACTGCTGGTGCGTTGGTTAAGCCAAAAGGCATGACAACAAATTCGTAGTGACCGTAACGAGTACGAAATGCGGTTTTGGGTATATCCTCCTCTTGAATACGTAGTTGGTGATATCCTGAACGCAGGTCGATCTTTGAGAAACACGTAGCGCCTTGTAGTTGATCAAACAAATCGTCAATGCGAGGTAGAGGATAGCGGTTCTTGATAGTTAACTTATTTAATTCCCGATAGTCGATGCACATCCTGAACGACCCGTCCTTCTTTTTGACGAAAAGGACTGCCGCGCCCCAAGGAGAGGTGCTCGGGAGAATGAAGCCTTTCTCAAGTAATTCCTGGAGTTGGGTTGAGAGTTCGCGCATTTCAGATGGTGCAAGACGATAAGGAGCTTTGGCAATAGGGTTAGCTCCAGGAATGAGGTCGATACGAAAGTCGATGTCACGACTTGGCGGTAATCCGGGAAGATCCTCTGGAAAAACATTAGGAAATTCTCGAACCACAGGAACGTCCTTCACTTCCTTCTTCTCTTTCTTTTCCTTTTCCGCTGCTACAACGTTAGCCAAGAAAGCCATGTATTCCTTGCGGAGATACTTGCTAGCTTGGACACAAGACATAAGTTTGAGACCCTTCGAAGTAGAATCATCATATACACACAATGAGTCACCATTCGCGAGCGAGAATCGAATCATCTTGTCGAAGCATACAACTTCAGCATGGTTTTCTCAAAGAAAGTCCATGCCTACTATGACATCAAAACTTCCGAGTTGCATCGGAATAAGGTCAATTGGGAAGATGTGATTGTTGAGCTCGAGAGTACAATCACGGATAACAGAATTGACAGTGACGGTTCTTCCGGTAGCGACTTCCACATCGAATGCCGAGGAGAGTTGAGAACGTTTACGACTAAGGATTTTCTCAAATTCGAGCGATACAAAGCAGTTATCGGCTCCAGTATCAAACAAACATGAAGCATAAATACCATTCACAAGGAACGTACCATTGACCACGTTGTTGTCGGCCTGGGCTTGACGCACGTTGAGGTTGAAAGTTCTGGCGCGTGCGGCCTGTTGTTGCTGTTGCTGTTGTTGTTGCTGCTGTTGCTGAGGCTCTTGTTTCACGACCCTGTTTGGGCACATGTTGGCGAAATGGTTCGGGTCGCCACATGCGAAGCAGGCTCTGGCTTTGACTGCGGGTGCCGGAGGAGCTTGTTGACCCTGTGGGGCAGTGACTAGAGCTTGATTGGCAGGAGCTTGACGAGTACGGCAGTTGGCGGTAAAATGGCCGTATACGTTGCAATGGGCACAATAACGGCAAGGAATTGCAGTCGGGTGATGGTAGGTGCAAGTAGGGCAGAGCGGGTGTGGCCCAGTGTATGCACGCTTTGCAGGCGGTGCATTGGCCACAGGCGCTGCTACTTGACGCTGTTGGGCAGGTACGGCTTAAACTGGTGCAGCAGTGATTGCACAGTTCTTGTTGCTGGAGCTTTTCTTTCTCTTGTTCTTCCTCTTGTTGCCTGATGAGGTGGGTTCAGCAGTTGGTGCGGTAGTAGTAGCTTGATGCAGATGCTTCGAAGTTTTATCCCAGACACCAGCCTTAACCCGCTTGTCGTTGATTTCAGCGGCCAGCAGATAAGTTTCCTCGATCGTCGTAGTCTTAGCCGCTTGCACGAAATCAGCAACGCAGTCGGGCAGGGCCCGGATGTATTTCTTGATCGTCATGTCGGGAGTCTTGACTTGATCGGGACAGATAATGCTGAGCTGTTTAAAACGAGCAGTAAGACCAGCATTGTCACCATCCTTTTGCTGAATGTGCCAAAATTCATCTTCTAGCTTTTGACGTTCGTGAAGAGGGCATAATTCCTCTAGCATAACTTCCTTGAGCTCGTCCCACGACAGACCGTAGGCTGCATCGTTCCCTCGCTTGTTCCTCTCGTCCGTCCACCAGTCTAGTGCTCGGGACTGGAAAACGCCGGTAGCGTTCAGAGTTCGAAGGTCATCAGGGCAACCACTTTGTCGCAGAGTAACCTCAATAGAGTCAAACCAGTGAAACAGTGCAGTGGGACCTCCTTCGCCAGTGAATTCTTTTGGCCCACAAGACTTGAATTGCTTGAAACTGAAAGGCCTTGCGGCAGCTTTAGGAGCGTCGGTTCTTGATTCCTCAGATGATTTGTTGGCATTCTCATAGACATCACTCACAACATTGGCTACGCTTTTAGCGATGATGGAAGCAAGACGTTTCTCTCTTCTCTTGGCGAGAAAGTACATAACGGGATCCAGACGACATTGTCTGCAATAGACATCGCCACGGAACTCAACACATTGTATACGAATCTCACCCCACACGTCTACTAACTACTAAAGCTCAGTAACATGTGCATTTACGTACACACATAACACATAGAGCACACTTTCATATATACACGTAAGCACGTAGGGCACATAATCACGTAATACCCAAGCAAGTAAGGCACAGAAACAAGGAGACACATACGCATTTAAGCACCTAGAGGCAGTCAGAAAACAGAAACCTATTATTCAAGGCTCGCGATCGTTCGAGTATAGCGGTCGCTTTTAGTATATCGAATAGCGTAGTATAGCATAGGGTTGTCCAAAATTCGGCGATTTGTTAGCGACTTGAGATAGAAAATGCAGTGTGCGTCGTGTGTGTCGATTGAAGTGAAAGCAAAATCGAATAATTCTTCGAAGATTTAAACACATAAATAGGTAAAAGCACATAAAACACATAAAATCGACGAATTATCAGAGCGACAACTGCCGACTCCAAACACGTAAAGTTGAAAATTGGATCGTCTGCGGCTACTAGACGTTGACTACCCAAAGTGATTCGACTACTCTCAACAGACTTGTCGTCACACTTCGACTTCCGGGATCGTGTTTCTGCCTCGATTCTTGGGCATTCCACACGTACTCCCTGGGTCATACCCGTGAATTCAGGTCGTTGTAGTTTGTCGAGGCTTTGGTGAGATGAGTAAAAGTTAGGAGCAAGTTGTCAAGGTTAGGGTTTCACCCCTAGCTTAGCAACTTCTTCCTTGTTTTAGCAAAAGTTGAGGAGGTTATTCATCAAAATATGGATTTCACTCCTGGTTTGGTATAATTCTCCTCGTTTGTTATTGGAAATAATGAGGAAATCGTTGATAAATCGATAAAATCGTCATTGACTAAGCAATTTAGTCGAGAGTTTGCGGGTTTCACACCTATTCTCGACTTTATTGCCCGTTTATATTGAGAAATTCGAGTGCAGTGATAGTGTAGCATAAGCGAGAATAGCGAGGAATAAGCTCGTACATAATCCCTACTGGTTATGCACAAGTTGGTCTGTTGGTTCCTAACTATAGACTAGGTTTCTAAGACATCAACCCGGACTAGGTCGAGTCTTGCCTAATTCCCTATAGTTATGGCTCTGATACCAATCTGTCACACCCCAACCGATGGCGGAATCATTGGGTCATGGCACTGAGCGAAACAGATTGTCCAAAAGTTTCCATAACAACTATCATTACCATTCAATTTAAATTAACATGTCACATACCATGTCTCAAACAGTAAACAAATTATTACAGATAAAATCTAGGCAAATATTCTGTTCCGACAACTCAGATTTAAACATAACTAATTTATTGGTTGGTTTCTAGGAGCCCCTTTTCCTAGCTTCGATTTCATCACAGCACAGAGAGCATCCTAGACCTTTCATAGCCTCGATTTCACAGTGAGCTAGGCGTACAAGCAACCTAAGCACCTGTCACATACGTTAAAATAAAGTCAATACATAAAATGTAAAGGTGAGCATACAAGTTTGATAATAGCATATAGAGTTCGAATTCGTTTACGCATAACCAGCACGTACACATAGTGAAATGAAGCACGTTAGTTATCGACATAGATCCATCGATACCAATGACTGCGGGTTGACTGCCCGAGGCAGTTTGCAATACATGATTACCACCGTAATCCATGCAAGTAAAAGATCCTTAACAACCCCCGTGTGAACGGGTGCTGAGTCCAAACTATAGTACTATCGTTGCTAAGGCACGTAGACAGCATTCCATGTGTAAACATAACAAACAAGCATTCATAAGCCACGTATAACATGCAACAACAGTTAGCGTTCAAATAGTTTGAGTAGTGTGATAGTTGTAGTTTGAATATTCGTAACGTACGTAACACCCAAAAGTGCTTAAAGCAAAAAGGGATCAAGTATACACACAGCGATTAATGGATTGAAGGGATCGCTTTTAGCGAGTACGGTTAGCCTGAATAGATTCGGTAACGTAGCGATAAGTGGCATGTAAAACAATACCGGGTGACAGTGGGTAGGATAGCTGGTCGTCCGGATGGTCATCCGTGCGAACAGCAATCCGAATGAATAGTAATCCGTTCGGCTAGTCATCCGTGCGGACAGTTTGTCCGAGCGGGTGACTATTCGAGTGGATTGTTTCTTCCTATGGGTGAGAGGTGTTTGTGTATGGTGGCTTGACTTTTGAAGTTTTTGTTGTAGCATTTGAAAACCTTGAAGTTCTCTTACCCTTCAAGTCGGTCGAGCGGACGACAATCCGTGCGGATGGTGGTCCGTGCGGACAACGACTTTAATGGTGAGTCACTTGGTGAAATTGGTGAAATCCGTCCGGATGGTAGTCCGGTCGGATGAACATGTTGGAAATTGTTTAAGGCCTTAGTATCTCATGATCCGAAGAGTAATCCATTCAGAGGGTCGTCCGTGCGGATTATTCATTCGTCGATACTCAAACCTTGTTCGGATATAGGTCCCAAGTGTAGTCCGTCCGGATGGCAACTCGTCCGGATAGCCTGTCCGTGCGGACATCAGTCCGTCCGGACAGCATCTCGTTCGGGTCGTTCCGTTCGTCTACCCTTGGTCGCTTTTGTCGTTCTATCGAGATGTTTTGATTACGTGTCGACCAATCGAAATTGCATTCTTACCCGCATGACTAAGCCGGCCAGGAATCACCCCAGCTTGGCCGGTCGGCGGCTCAGAACGGTCATTCTGGTCTAACCCGAAATCAGGTGTCTCGCGGGTAGAATCCGGATTTAGGACTAGTGCATCACTAACATTGAGTAGAAGACTAGAACTGATCCGATTCTTATCGTTTTTGAGTGTAAAAGAAGGAGAAAACTTGTGTTTATTTCTTTCAACTCTTTTATCCTTTGAAAAAGTTCAGAGTTATGCGAAGTTGTTTGTGAATCTTGTGGAAACCGTTCAGATCCGAGTTATTCTTGGTGGAATGAGGTCAGACTTGAAGTTCATGGGAACTTCATGATGACGCCATCCTAGAATACCTCAAATCTTGATGATTTCACGGTTAAAAGTTAATAATTAAAAGATAGAAATGTGTAGAAGTGCGTATAGATCAAGAAAGTACAAGATTTAGGGCGAGATCTTACCTGGATTGAGAGAAATCGAAGAAAAGGTGAAGAGAGCGTGCTGGTCGGACGTCACTTGCCAAAAGTGGATAGTTTGGAGAGTGACCCGTGTATTTATAGGATGCCAAAAGAGGAAAGTGTCATCCGTCCGGATTGCACATCGCCCGGATGGTCATCCGTGCGGATAGCAATCTTGGTCGGATGCACTCAACACTTCCCCAGGCGGCTACCCGTGCGGACATCAGTCCGTCCGGATTGGCGCCTGAGTGATGCGACGATCTTTTGACGTTTCGAGCGATTCGATAGGGTTTCCTAGTCAAATTACTTTTAGTCCCAACTACTTCGTACCTTGCGTAATCTATTTTCCACTATCTACCCTAGTTCGATCGTGATTCGAGTTCGAGTTCGATTACATTCGAGTTAGATTTCGAGTTTCGATTGAGTTCGCTTGATTACCACAACGCAACATAAATAAACATGCACAGATAACACGTAAGGCACACACACGTATGAACAAGAAGTAAAATACGTAGTTCGAGTTGCGATTCGGTGTCGATTCGATTAGCATAGCTTGATTATCAGTTGATTAACTTTATCGCATTGTTACTTCCTGTATTTCACAGTCGTAAGTCGATTGATTAACGATTAACACACATCGATTATTGCAATTAACAACACTTACTCCACATAATATAATTAAAAATAAGAAGTTTCTACGAGTCAAGTTGCGCGAAATTGGTTGTTGACTTTGACCTTGACTTTGACTTTCACTTGTGAAAACACGGGGTGTTACATAGGGTGGGTAGGGAGTGACAGCGGTGCTAGTCGGATGGAGGGGGAGAAGAAAGAGAGTAAAGAAAGGCTTGTGGTGGGCTGATGGTGGCGTTGGTGAGGCTGTGGTGGACACGTTTGAGTTCATTCAGCAATAATAGCTTACTTTTCTTCAACTTTTAACGAATCATCTTTATTAAATTAAATTTATTTGTGTTTAAGTTCATTATTTATTAGAAATTGAGTACAGAAAATCAAAACTCACTATTAGAACAAAACTCATAATCGTTAGTTGAATACTGAAAAGCAAAATTCATTATTGAATATTGAAGATGACAACATTCTGCAAGTTGTGTGTGAGGTTATGACTTAGGGAAAGAGAAAGAGAGGTTAACTGTAGTTTAAAAAAATATTATAAATAAAAGGTCTCACAAAAGACCATAATACCATCACATGCAACACATGTGAGGGGAGATAACTTGAAAAACTAACGTCGTTTGTGTTAAAGGTTGACCCCCGTAACAAAACATTAACATAAAGGTTGAGTTTGGCCGATTTCATAGTGAAAGGTATGAACTGCAATTTAGGTATAACATAAAGGTTGATTTGTGCAATTTTGTCTAAAAACTCCTAATTCTTCCCTTCTCCAGCCCCACTCCCAGCGACACCACCCCAACCACCGGCCGTTGAGAAGAAAGACCCATGTGAACTTTGAATTGAAGATTTGAGAAGAAAGACCCATGTGAACTTGCGTTTATGCATTATTTAAGCCTGTTGTGAACTTTTGGCAACATTTGATTCACTAAACAAGTTCCTAGATATGTAATTATTGAAACATTCGTAAACAGGTATTAACAGGTAATTATCGTGTATACCTGTTAAAAAAATATTTCGTGTTCTTGTATGGAAAACTGGACACGAAACCTTATTGTGCCGTGTTCGTGTATGGGATTTCGTGTATCATGTATTATCGTGTACAACTATACACAATATGCCAGCCCTACAAAAACCCTTGACCAACAATTTATAAATAGTTATTTTAGTTGGTTAAAGTCAAAGCCCTGAGGCAAAACACCCTTGACAAATAAGTTATAAGTATTTATTTTACTTGGTTAATTAATTATAAGTAGTTATTTTACTTGGTTAATTAATGTACATGTACAATACAAATATTATAAAGTAAGGCTATGTCTCAACAGTGCCACATCAGCCGAGCGAGAGCAGGGAACACCGCAACGTGGGGCTCGATCATGGGCATGGGTCAGGGGCTTGGAGGGGACTGTGGGTGTGGGACAGCAGCTGAGATGGTGAAGAAGGTGAACATGGGGAAGGGTGAAGTAGGGGTGTTTAAAAAACTCGTGGCTCGCAGCTCGCTCGAAAAAAGCTCGAAGAAAGCTCGGCTCGAAATTGGCTCGGTTGTTAACGAGCCAGCTCGGCTCGGCTCGGTTTGTAAACGAGCCGAGCTCGAGCTTGGTCTGGCTCGGCTCGTGAGCTCGTGAGCTGGCTCGATAAGGTTTACATCCTTCATTTTTTTGTCCCACATCGCTTAAAAAACAAAAACTAAGGGAGTATTCCCCCTATAAAAGAAGGTAAAGACAATGTACAAAGTGAATTAACTATTTATACTTGCATATTTAGCCATGTGGTTAAATTATATGGCAATTATGGCCCTTAGTCTAGGAAGAAATTCATTTTCAAGCGCTTTTTAAGTAGTAATTTTTGCGATTTTTTGTTAGTTCGAGCTAGATCGAGCCGAGCCGAGCAAGCTTGAATTCTAATCGAGTCGAGCTCGAGCCTCAAATCTCAGCTCGATTTGAAATTCGAGCTCGAGCCGAGCCAGCTCGAATCGAGTTCGAGCTGAGCTCAAGCTGGGTCTAGCTCGGCTCGACTCGGCTCGTTTACAGCCCTAGGGTGAAGGGGGGACTAGAGGTGTGGTAACCATAATAGAGATGTCTATGTAAATCTAGTTTTTCCCAGTTAAGCCCCTAAGGCTGGGCGGGGTGGTTCACTAGTTATACAATCTATCACTCACAAGCACCAATCAAGTTCCGCCATGTCATCAACCATTTTTCCATCACTCACAACCTTTTTTAGGCGGGGTGGTCATCACTCACCACCACACCCAACAATTTCCCCCCAACCAACAAATACCCTCACAAAAAAACTATAACGTCCGTGAAGAAAATAACGCATTATTGATTTCGTGGAAGATTAACGCGTTATACATTGGAGCGGCGGTGGATATAACGAGTTATAGTTTGTTCCCGTGATAATATAACGCACCGCCCCGTTGGGCCTAACAGCAGATAGTCTAATGTGCCAATGCTAGTGGATTTCATTATAGTTGTATAGAGACATGAGATATGATCGGTTGTATAGTATTGGTTTTGATAAGTTAGTGGTCACTAACAAGTTAAGGCATAAGGCATGTATAGACATGTATTTTTTTTTACCAAATAAAACTTCACGGTCGTCAAAATCAGTTAAAAGAAAGTCACAAAGCACCTTCAAAATTCGTATGAACTAAAGCAATTTGAAAACATTATATTACATTTTAAAAAAAAACAAAATATATCGGTAACCCGATCCATGCGGCAAAGAAAATTTGATGATCAACCTAAAAAAATCTCTCATAATAGACATACGAATGAAAAAAAAAAATCTCTCTTATAATAGACATACGAATGAAAAAAAAATCTCTCTTAATAGACATACGAATGAATACTGGAAATTTATGACCTTTAAGAATAAGTATAAAGGGGGATAATCCATTAAAATATTTGGAAATAACATAACAAATGCTTAAAATCTTTTCTAGTAATTAAAAACAATAAGAGTAAACTTCCGTTTTGCTCCCTGTGGTTTGGTCACTTTAATGGTTTTGCCCCAAACCTTTAAAAATAGCCATTTTGCTCCCTGATGTTTGGATTTTGTTTCCAGTTTGCTCCACGATCTTAACTCCATCCATATTCTATGTTAACTGAAAGGGTATTTTGGTAATTACAAATATAAAATAAGGGTATTTTGGTAATTTACATTTAAAAATAAATTTATTAATATATGCATAACAAGTTCAGTCTTTACTCTCTCTCTCTCTACAATCTCCTACACCACCACCCACCACCTCACACCACCGTCACCCACCACCCGGGCGCCACCACTGACATCACCAACAACATTTTTGTTTTTCATTAAGCTTTCATCATCATCTGTATAACAAATTGTAAGAACAAACCACAAAAAAACCACTCCACAAAAATCTGGATTTCAGAATTAAAAAAAAAAAAAAAATGGTAGGTGCACGGTACCATTACCCGCGGGAGGGTTCTCCCTCCCCAGGCTAGCACACCGCATAGCTGCCTGGCGGTGAGTCCCCCAACCGAGTGGACAACAGGCGGACCCGCGAATCGAACCTGCGTCCCCACGGTATTTGCGGGGTGCGGTGGCCACTGGGCTGACACCCAATGGTTTGGATTTCAGAATATGTGAATATGAACACAAATTGATTCCTTATCTACTGTTATTTCGATTCTAATACGTATTACCTGTTGTTGATGATATTATGACCAAAACACTGAAATCTTGTCAAATTTTATCCATCAGGTTTCATCTTTGAAACCCTAGCCGCCGTCGATGGGGTTGCCGGTGCTGCAGGTGAGATAGCCCAGGTTTCGAAACACCAAATCGAAACACCAAATCTGAACCCCCAACCACCAGCAGCCACCAAATATCGTCATCATCCACCGCCACCTGCAGATTGTAACTACCAGCCATCAACACCACTCACCCCTTTCGCCGCAGATCTAAGTGTTAGACTTCTCATATTCGAGATGGGTTTGGATCCGGGTCCGATATCTTGTACCCCTCTATACCAGACACCACCACCGACAGCCACCGACTACCATCGTCTGCAACCAACACTAACAGCTACAACATCTTCAAGCGGCGGCGACAAAGAGATCTACAAACTCGATCTAGATCCACAAAATCCACACGAGATCAAAAACTCGATCTACAAACGAGATTAGAAACCATAAACTCGAATATGATTTGAAACCCTAGACAAGATTTGACCGGAAATCACTACAAACCTTGGCCGATTACAAGATTTTCAAGAGGCGGCGGTGGTGGTTAGGTATGATGACTTTAGCGGTGGTTAACTCCAACGACAGTCATGGTGGGGGTGGTGAGGTCCGACGGCAGATGAGGAGGGGTAATGATGACGTGATGGTGCTGGTGCTCTGTTAGCATAACGAAAGGGGTGGTGATGACGTGCTGGAGGTGGTGGTGGTCTGTTAGCAGCAGAAGGAGAGGGGTGGAGATGATGTCTGCTGGTGGTGGTCTGTTTGCTGGAGTGGAGGATGGTGATTTAATTTTAGATGTTATAAACTGCAGGTGGGGAGGGGTAATAAGATGTTATGGTGATATATATGATGGATAAATCAATAGAATTATAATATCAATAAAATACGAAATAATTTAAGGAATAAATAAAATTAAATACTTGTATCAGTAAAATTACCAAAATACCTCTACCTTAAATTGAAAATTTTAACTGAGTTAGAGCCTGGGAGCAAACTGGAGACAAGATCCAAACATCAGGGAGCAAAATGGCTATTTTTAAAGGTTTGAGGCAAAACCATTAAAGTGACCAAACCACATGGAGCAAACTTGAGGATTAAAGATTGAACCCTTGTAGGATTTTATATGTTGGTATACACGGTACGACAAATATGTCAGTGATTTTCTTGTTATTGAAGTCATTTTAGTTTGTTGGTTTTACACAAAACTAAAGAGAAAAAAAAGATTAACATTGTCACAAGTATATACTTGTACAAGACTTCTCATTTCTGGCACCTTCAATTCAACTAAATTCGTTAAAAGTAATAAACGATATGCTCGAAAGAAAAATAAGCTTATGTTTATATTGTCGAAGTTAGATAGTACGTAATTAGATGAATATATCTTGTTGGATGTCGAAGCCATCATACTTTTTGAAAAAATAGTAAGAATGACCTTCTATTAAATTTGGATACCTAGGTTGGGTTTGGGTGACGGGTCAATACATGTCCGAGCAAAACGAGTTTGGGTCGAAACAAACTATTTTCTATGAGTATCAATTCTGTCCGATAAGAACGTGTCCAGGCTACAATGGAGCTGGGTTAAAATGAATCGTTTTAGAAAAACTACCAAGTCAGATTCACCCACTATACTCTTGGTGGTGGTGGATTGTGAGGCGGTGATGGGTGTGTCCATGTTAGTAGCGGTGGTGGAGAGGTGGTTGTGAGGTGGCAGTGGAGTCAGTGGTGCTGGCTACAACGAGTAAGTGGTAACAATGGTCATGGGTGGTGCTAACCAATTTAAACCCTTTTTAACTTAGATGAACAAACTTGAAATAAGTTTACGAGAGATTAGATGTTTTACAATCACGCTTTACTCCAACATCTACGCTCCCAAGGGTGCAATATGGCTTTAAAAAAGCAAAGCTTGTGCATACATACGTGTGACACATGGGTTGAATGCGGAACCAGAATTCTCGTACAATCCAACCCACATTCACACCTACGCACACAGCGGTGCAATGTTAGTCAAGTTTCTCATAATTTTGCAAGTCGAGTTTTCCTCCAACCCACAATCTCTTTCGACCCACTTTCTCAATTTTGTAATGAAGTTCATTAAACTAAATACGGTATTTGAATGCACAAATGAACCGATTAAATACATAGTGAAACGTTTTCTTTTTCTATATTTTAATTTGTTTAATGCTGCTTATGAGTATTGAGTAGTTTCAGCACCGCCAACGATTAGAGCAGGTTCCGACGATTAGCTACAATACTGCAGATGTGGCACTCGGGTTGTGATGTTTATACATGTTACGCCCCGTACAAGATGTGTATATATTTATATGTTGCTATCTTTAAAAATTATATATGTTGAACTTTTATCACATAAATCATCCAAGTATTTTTACCATCGTCAAATAAACCATCTTTTCGTAAATACAAGTTTATTCATCTTTCCTAAACATTAGTTCATCGAAAGATTCGACACGACATATGTTATGTTTTATGTCATGACAGTTTACTAAGCCGAAGTAATTCTATTAGAAAGACAAATAGTTGAATGTGGGTTGCTAATTACATCTGAACAGTTTTGAAACAAAACCATGACATAATGACATTGGATTTGTGTAATAAAATGCATTCATATTATGCAAAAAAAAAAAAATAATAATAATAACAACGCGGAAATAGGAGAAGATTGTGTATGAATCAACATACGACATGAAAGCTAGATCAATGACCAACTACAACAATTTCAGGTCTGTCATCAACATGGGCATCAGCCTTTATTCTTTCGGCATACGAATCATCTTTCGAGCCTTCGACGATTCTGGGTCTCTTTTTGGAGGGAGCGAGGACGCAATTGGGGTCTGTCGGGTCACATGCAGGACCCGCAGCAACTTCTAGAACCAAGATTGAAGATATAAGCAGGGCTATAAGAAAAACAAAACCCATCTTTCCCATTTTGTAATTATCTTTTTCCAAAGTTCTTGTTTTTATTTATTGTAATTGTGGAGGAGTTAGACAGGGAATTTATGAGACTAATCTATGGTTGAAAATGATTCAAAATTCTGATGGTTATTAAACTTCAATTCATTTTAATGGTTTTCCGGATAATATGATACCCCATTTTGGAACTCTAGTTGAGATACCAAAACTTTTTAACCATTGAATATTTACACACACACATATATATACACAGAGAGAGAGACCTTTTTTACCATTTTAAGAAATTTCCTAATATTATTGATTAAAAAAAAACTAATGCCTAAAGTTTCTCACTTCGATGGAATAAAATCGTCCGAGCTGCTATCGAACTTGGTGAGTTATCAAAACTCGGTTCCTTGCAATACAAGTCACCACGAGCAGCTCGTGCCAGTGGTGGAGACAACAGTTGTCTAACCTTCTCAGCTGCGAAAATCTGTTCTGCCCGAACTCCTTCATTATGCATTAGTTCCCTAATCATTTTATTGAAGAAATTAGATTATTTTTTAATCATATTTGGCACGCTAATTATTTATAAAAATCTGAGATAAAATCCAACAGGTTCTTACATTAGCAATGATGCAAGTCTTGTAGGCGTGCATTCACGAAATAGGGCTTCGGGAATTACAGGTGAATTAAGAAGGATGTTAGGGAGGGAGATGTAAGGTATTTTAGCTTTGTAACGTATGACCCATTCTGTCAAGAAATGAGCCCGATAAGCTACAACACACGGTAATCGTGCAAGGTGCAGCTCCATTGCTGCTGTTCCCGATGTGCATAATGCCACTGCGCTTGCCTGCATAACATAATGTTCACATTCTATTACTCGAAATTAGGGTGGTAAACTGATAACTACTGACACGACCAGAAACACAAGAAAATGAACGGGTCTTAGGTTGTTTATCTAACCTACTTAATGAACAGGTTATGTTCCGGTTGACCTGTTGATCCACCAACCCATTTAAATAAACATGTTACATGCTCACCTGTGTTCACACTTCACAACACGATTAACCCATTTATTACAAACCGTCGTTTGACTTGTTTAGATAAATGGGTTGAACATCTCGTATTCGGTATTAGACTTAATAGTTAAGATAGAATTAGTTTAATAATAGAGGGTTTAGAATGTAATCTATTTATCTATATAATCTATTGTAATCTCCTATTATTATCAATAATACAATTCATGATTTGATTTTCGGATTGCACGATTTTACGTGTGTTTGGCTCGTATTCAGACTACAATGTATTTGACACAATGTATCAACGATTCAACCCGCTAACCCGACATGACTGACACCCCTACTCAAACAATCAGTTTATAACTACGAGACTGATTACAAGAGCGTAAGTGAAGATTTGCATGCCAATATCATCTTAGAGAGAGAAAAATATATGTTTTTGTACTTTGATTGTGAACAGGACTGTATACAAGCTGAGTCGAGTCGAGCCAAGCCAGGTTGAGCTCGAGCTCGAACTTAAATGAGCCAGCTCGGCTTGGCTCGTTTATTTTATCGAGCTGAAAAGTCGAGCGCAAGCTCGGCTTGTAAAATGTTCAATCCAGCTCGTTAATTTGTTTTAGTTCTTTACAAATTCAAAAAAAAAAATATTGATACATATAAAACATAAAAATTACACATATATCTGTATGTTATATTTTTATTTTTCTAATATTTTTAAAGACCGGAAGCATATTAAAAGAATTATTTGTATATTTTTAGTTTATTTTCTCATATTTTTATATGTTATTGATTAATTAAAATTAAAATGTTAATACTTCATATAAAATAAAATATTTCGAGCCGGCTCATGAGCCGAGCCAGGCCTTGCTCGAGCTCAGCTTGTTTACAAATCGAGCCGAGCTGAGCCAGACTGTTTACAACCGTTATTTTTTTCAAGCTTTTTCCGAGCAAGACGTGAGCTTTTTGAACATTCCTAACTGTGAATAAAGGAAAGTACCACTTACACTAAATGCATCATACTTTGTATGTGACGATCCTCCTGGAACCAGTACTACATCCGCAGTCCACTCATTGACGGTTTTTTTGATGTAGTTTTTTACATGTTGGTTAGGTGCCACGTGGATCACTGTAGTCGGGTCTTTAACAGAGTCTTTTAAAAGATCAATGGTTTTTGAGTAAATCGGCAGCATACGAGTCACTTCTTGTAATCTGCTCCCAGGAAGCACGGTAATAATTGTCGACCCTTGTGTCAAAAGCATAAAAATATCAAATTACAGTGATATTCAAGTATTCTTAAAAAACAAACAAGCTGGAATCGTTATTTAGGGAAAATCGATAACAAGGCTTTTTTCGGCCGGAAGTGTAATTTTGTATACCTGAAGAGATTCCGTATTCTCTCCGGAACAAGTCAGCATTTCCTTTCAGCTCTTGAATATCTTCTAGAACAGGATGGCCCACAAAGGTTGCAGGTACTCCACGAGATACACAAACTTCGGCTTCAAACGGTAGGATGCACAAGACATGATCCACAAACTTAGAAAGCCCGTTAAGTCTTTCTTCACCTCCTTTCCAGGCCCAGAAAGACGGTGCAACGTAATGAAAGTGCAACGGGGCGTTATGTCCATGTTGGTGATATCTAGCTGCAAAAAAACATTCCCCGATTGTCCTACATCATATATGTTATATATAAGGAATATTCTAAGCACGTATTTGAACACAAGGAAGATGGTCAGAGAATGAATTATGGAATTACCCTTTAACTGTTTTAGGAAACGAAAAGAAAACCCCTTGGAATCAATTGTCAATACAACGTGAGGACGAAATGAGATTGCGGCCTCAACTGTTTCCTTCAGTCTAACCTGGAAATATGAAGTTAAATAATGTAACAGTTCAAGTAATACCAATTTTTGATCACCGCTGCTTCCGATATAGTTAGTGAACTATAAGATTAGTTCTATATTGTACCTCTGGTGTTTATGTATTTAGAGTAAAATGCCATTTTCGTCCCTGAGGTTTGGCTAGTTTTGCGACTTTCGTCCAAAGGTTTGTTATTTTGCATCTGGATCCAAAATGTTTGAAATCTTGTCATTTTCATCCAGCTCGTTAACTCCATCCATTTTTCTCCGTTAAGTCAGGGGTATTTCCGTCTTTTCTGTTAACTTAAAGAGCAATTCGATCTTTTTCACTTTATGTAAAAAGACCGATTTGCCCTTTAAGTAAACAAAAAAGACGGAAATACCCCTGACTTAACGGTGAAAATTGGATGGAGTTAAACGAGCCGGATGAAAATGGCGAGATTTTAAACCTTTTGGATCCAGATGCGGAAAAACAAACCTTTGGACGAAAGTCGCAAAAATAGCCAAACCTCAGAGACGAAAATGGCATTTTACTCATGTCTTTATTAAATAATTTATTTTCAACATATTATTTATGAAAAAAACTTCACACTTTTTATACATTTTAAATGTCAAAACCTATTATCTAGATACAAAACTCATATGGATTTGTAAATTTGTTACCGATCACCATAGATACAAAACTCATATGGATTTGTAAATTTGTTACCGATCACCAATGGTTTTCGATTTATAGCAGCAGTTAAGTTGTCATTATTCACTTTGTGTACAAAAATCTAGGAGGGGGTTAAATCTTTATATTTTCTGAAGGTGAAGAAATTGTGAAAACGTACCCGCAACTTTTTTAGATGCGGCAACAACTCCCAGATCCCCATCACAGCAATATCTTCCATTGGAAAAAGGGATTTCAATCCCTGCTTTGCCATCATAGATCTGAAATACAACAAAATTAATGTATGTGTTTAATTATTAATAAGATAGTAACAAAAACTGAAAACTAAACAAAATCATGTAACAAATACAGTTTAAGGGAAGAAGATTTAAATAGATGTAAGGTGAATATATGACTATAAAGCCTTACCCTCCAACGCCACCAACACGTATAGGGTATGGTGAAAGCTTCTTCAGAGCGACTATCAGACGAGAACCGATAACATCTCCAGAAACCTCTCCTGCAACTAAAAAGATCCTCATTTCCCCATCTTTGGAAGCCAGATCAACTGCTGCTTGACTGGAAGTCGAGAAATATTTTCTCACTGTCGACAAAAAGAACAAAGGGGTTCTTCTGTTTGGATTTTGCATCAGTTTTAGCGACATTATGTCATTTACTGCACAACAGAACTTGGATTAGTCAAGATTAATATGATGAAAACAAAGTCTTCGAAGCTGATCATGACTCATGAGTTATCTCTATAGACAAATTTAGATTGCGCGAAGGAATGAACTATGAACAAAGGGAAATTAACATCACTATCTACAAATTATAGTAATAGGTGTTGCAAATTTTCAAAATGAATATTGATTACAAAGCTTAAAATTAACTTGTTCTGCATCTAAGTCAAGTTATGCCTGCTTTTTATTCGTAAGAAAGAAGGATGTTCTGATCTCTGATTACTACCTTAATAACAGATCGTGTTAATAACACACTTTGCACTAATTTCACACCTACACAATTTAATTCAGGTAGTGTTCGTTTCACATAATGGAATGGAATCTGGATGAATTGGAATTTAAATTCCGTTCCTTATGTTGTTCTTTTCAACAAAAGAAGGAATTGGGATCTCAATTCCATTCTTGATCGTATTCGGCTAGCAAAGGAGTTGGAATTGGAAATCAATTCCTTCAAATTCCTTAAACTAAAGGAATTCAAGTAAAGTCATTGGAATCTTTGACCAGTCACCGATGTCTGAAACATTTCAACCCGAACTCGTCCGCCGCCAACACGCAACGCCTTGCCCCGACCCGGCCCAGCGCCTATCCGCAAAAATTCGACCCGATCAGCCCTCGCCACCCGCAACGTCTCGATGCGACCCGACCTAGCATTGACCGGACACGTCTAGACCAGACCCGTTAACGACCCAAAACGTATCGAACCGACCCGGCCCGTCAACAACTCGAAACATCAAGACCCGACCTGGCCCCGGACCTGAAACGTCTCGATTCGGGCTGAAACATATCGAATTGACCCGACCCGTTAACGACCCGAAACGTCTCGACCCGAACTGACTCACCTGATCGGCCGAAAGATATTGGTAGATTCCAATTCATTTGCCAAACAATCACATCAAGAATGGAATTGAGATTCCAATTCCATCAAATTCCAATTCCTATTGGAATGTTTAAATTCCAAATCCAATTCCATTACATTCCATAAAACGAACACTACTTTAGTTCAAAAAATTTCGTTGAATGATTAAGATGCTTATATCAGTTTTCACGAGTTGAAATCAACTCAATCATACATTATGTTTGTATATACAAACGCATACATATATATAGCGAGAGAGAGAGAGAGAGAGATACCTGAAGGATGTGAAATCGGTGTATACTGTGGTGGCCGGAGGTGATATAAACGACGGCGAGTTCAGTTGCGGCGATGGAGGAAAATGTTAGATGTTTATTTAAAAAGTCAAATTCAGTCCTTTAACTAGTCATATTGGGAAAATCGCCAAAATGTCCAAGACGTGGTCAAACCTTCCAAAATAGCCTGGTCAACCGTCTCGTGGAGACGTCTGAACTTAGGTGAGACGTCTTGACGGCGGTCCAACCACAACGTGCCACGTGTCCGACAAACACTTCAGGTTACTGGACGGCTGAGACGTCTTGGCTAAGACGTTTCATAGTGGCTAGCCGTTAAGCTTCTATTTTGCATGGCTTGAGACGTTTGAGAGTGGCTTCGAGACGTTTTGAATGGCTTGAGACGTTTGAGAGTGGCTAGCCGTTAAGCTTATATATATTTTTTTTAATATTTGATTGTAATGTTTTTTTTTTCTTTTTTAAATATTAGTTTCTAATTTTTTTAAACACTGAAAATATAAAAAAAACCGGTCACATGGGGGGGGGGATCGAACTCGGGGCGTTTCATTCAACAAACGACGTCGTGACCAGCCGGGCTAAGCCCTCATCCGTTGATGTGTTAGACATAAATTTATAATAATATATAATTATTTATTTATTTTTTAATGTTTTATTTAATTGTTAAGACGTTTCACGGTTTTCAACGTTTCAGACGTATGAGACGTCTCAGACGTTTGAGACGTTTCCCGATTTTCGAAGAAATTTTCAGGACGTTTTGAACCTGTTTTTAAGTCACAATTTTCCACCCTGTTATACACATTGGTGTTTACAGCTTAAAAAAATGGGCAGACCCCCGGATTCAACAAATGGTTCTATGAAGTTATCTACAACTGTTCTAAGAAGTCATCTACAACGGACACAGATCTTCCCAGTTTTGGTGGGATCAGGTCTAATATCCCCTTCTACGTGCTCTGCGGGGTTGATCGTGTTCAAGAACTCATCTACAATGGACACGTGAAGGGTTAAACGGGTTGTTCAGGTAATGACGATTCTACCCGTTTTGGATGGTTAATATGACTTTGGCTAACACAATGGGCTCTCACCAATGTGTTCGCCAAGTCTTGTAACATCACCCAGCGGGGAACCGCCGAACCAAATTTGGAACAACCCGTTACATATCACCTAGGCCAAAAAAAATATGGGTTGATGGAACTTACCAGTTCACAACCCATAGTATTTTTTCCTAGGTGTTTTGATGCGAATTTCCGGAATCAACTTTCGGATGGGAAACCCCATTTTAAATTTATGGAAGTTGCGGTTTAGTGTATTGTAGTTCAAATGAAGTAGCGGTTTAGTGTATTATAGTTCAAAGAGATTATATTTGTATCAGTGTTATGTTATTCGGATTATGTACTTTGTATTAAATAATAATAAGGGATAAAGTTAAAAATTTTAGTATGTGACGTTTTAATTCTTAGTCAATCAGTATTATCAATGTGTTTAAAGATGTTATAAATTCAAGGCGTTTAAGACGTTTCAACATGTTAAAAATTCATGCCACTTCACCACCTATATATACCCCTAAATCTAAACATTCACACGGCGTTCTTGTTCTTCCACATCTTTGTTCATCTTTCTACACACAACCAGACATGGCTGCTCACGGGTGGACGGAACTTGAGGACATAGCTTTGGTGGAGGCTTGGGAGGAGGTGTATGTCAATCCTCCTTCTCGAGGGCAGGGGGGTCTATGGGTACGGGTGCAACAATATTTTGCACAACTCCGTGGTCCGAACCACGGTCGTACCGTTGATGCATTATCTTCACGGTTTCGGGTTATACGGTTGGAATGTAAGAAGTTCGAGAATTACTACAAGTCTGTGGAAAACTCATCCGAGGGCCTTAGCGAGGACGACATCAAGGCGGTTGCCCTTATCAACTTCCGCCACGATGAAGGACATGATTTCGAACATGTCTCGCAGTGGGAAACGATTAGGGTTTGGATTTAGATGTTTGTTTGTTTGTTTTTTTTTTTTTCTTATTTGGTAATGTAATGTTTTTTTTTTCTTTAAGGAATGTAATGTTTTTTTTGTTTTGTAAAAATTTGTCTTTTAAATATAACATTTAGTATGTTTTAAAAGTTAGACGTTAACATAATACAACTTGTGTATATATATAATATATGTGTAGAATATTAACGGATGAGGGTTTAGCCCGACCGGTCACCACGTCGTTTGTTGAATTACACGTCCCGAGTTCGAATCCCCCATGTGACCGGTTTTTTGGTATTTTTTGGTTTTAATGTCTTTGAGTTATTACTATTTAATATTAAAGTCTGTATATATATAATATATGTGCAAATATGTGACCGGTTTTTAGGTATTTTTTTGTTTTAATGTTTTTGAGTTACACTTAAGTGCCTGTGTTTGTAAAACTGACGCAAACCGTCCCTGAATTAGTTAGTTAACCCAAAGTTAAAGAAATAAATGGATGGAGTTAAGCTAGTGTACTGAAATGGTTACGGAAATGAACCTAACGGGCTGAAAACGTTATGTTTGACAAACTTCAGGGATGAAAACATGAATATAACTCTTATAAAAGAAAAGAAATATCAACTTGGAACATTTGATTCAACATGTCCTCGTCTTCTACCTCTGGTCTAATTCGAAGACCACGACTTTTCAAGGTCGATTTGGATGGAAATGTGTACTGTCATCACGACATTCTTGCTGTTGTTCGGGTTGCTGGACTTAAAAGTCAAAGACATGGTGAAGAATTTTACGGGTGTTCTCACTGGCCTGTAAGTTGGATTTGTTTTTTTTAGATAGTCAAGTGCAATTACTTTATAGTTGCTGTGTTTTTGTAGAGAGGTGATTGCAAATTCTTCTTGTGGAAACAAGATGTTGATAATATGTTCCTTGAACGTTCATACGGCACCTCAACTACACTGACGTTTAAAGATATGAAGATAAAGAACCTAGAATTACAAAACCAGTTATTAATAGAGGAGAACAATAACTTGAAAGCAATGAGATGTGACCCAAAGATGAAGTCGAAGAAACTATATGTGCTAAGCTTTTTAATTGCAAGTGCAATATTGTTGTATTTGTGGAATTAGTATGTATTGCATCGCTATCCTATTTAGTGTTTGTAATTGAATTTGCAATATTGTTGTATTTGTGTAAATTGAAAACAAGTATTATATTGCATAAACTATCCAACGTTTGGACGGGGTAAACACCGCCAAAAATACAGTTTTTCTGCAATGAATTGTCTGTACGACAAAAAACTTTTACAAATGTCTCCAGTTATATTTATTGGTTTATCCGTAACCAGATGCTCCATAAGCATACACAGGTAGACTGCTTCATTCCCTGCGATTGTTGGGTTAGATAACACGTAGTTGTCATTGAGTTCGGCACAGATATATTTTTCTGGTTTTCCCGTTTTTTTCCAATATTGCAGATACACTAGTAATGCTCCTAAGTAAACTTTAACCTTCGTCAAACGGGGTAGAATAACGTTTCTGTATTTATTGCCCACACAAACATCTTCGCACGGGTAGTACACCAAGTCCTGTGACGATAACTCTAGTCTAGCTAGGAGCCATTCGTTATTTTCTAACGGTAACGGAAATAAGACGTAATCCACCTCGAAGAAAGATGGAAATGGGTGTAATTTGCCATTGGCATACTTAACAACGGTTTTTGGAGTAGAATCTAACAACATTTCATAAAATTGTGGTGGAAGAATTGTCCACCGCAAGTTTAACAACGGTTTTTGGAGTAGAATCATTCTATTTCTCCAAGCCATTAGCCTTCCCACCCATCCTTCAATATGCTGTATAAGTTTTAATTTAAAATTAATTAAAAACGCGAAAAAAATTAGTAAAATTAATAAAAAAAAATTAAGAAGAATAATTAACTGTTGAGGTTAGGTAGCCGCCACAGCGAAAACCTTATAGAGTCCCCCAAAAATTTTTGTCCAACTCTATTGATCTTGTGAAAACTGCTGAATAACAGAATGGCGCATCCCCATTTCTGTAGATTGTTTCCACATCTTTTGACCAGTTCTCACTTTCGTCGTCTGGAATTGCCCATGTACCAGCCCTGTGGAGGTGAAAACTTTCTCTATTGTGTACAAAGTGCATTTGGTTTGAATCATTTCGTTGTGGATCTTCAGAAGAACTTTCACCCTTGTTAGTTCTCCATTTTTTGAGAATCCAAGATGATGTTTTCTTTGCTGGTTGAGAGCAGTATACATCGTTTTTATTGTTTTCAGACATTTTTCGCGTGCTACAGAAATATACTGAAATAGGGAAGAATTGTTATTGAGATCACGTTCCTATTTATTAAAAAAAATTTAATAATATTTAATAAAAAATCATTTTTGCACGTCCCGAGGTATGCAAGACGTTTCAGCAGTTTTCAAGACGTTTCAGACGTTTTCAAGACGTCTCAGCAGTTTGCAAGACGTTTCAGCAATTTTCAAGACGTTTCAGACGTCTCACCCTAATCAAGACGGTTAAGCGTTTGCCACGTTGCATTTAAGACGTTTCAAAATTTTGAAGACGTTAAAGACGTTTGACTGTAATTTGAGACGTTTGACTTCCATTTTCAGACGTTTGGGACGTTTCACGAGACCCTTTGACGTATCAGCTTTGAACACGTGTTATTTTTAAGATGTTTAAGACGTTTCAGGAGGTCCTGAGACGGTTCCCGTGAACACGTCAGAGGTTTCATTTCGATATGCCCTTAGATGAACGACACGTGTGTCCCCGTTACCCATCGCTTGACACGTATCCGGGAACATGTTTTGAGTAGGAGAGTGTGAGTTCATGTGTTTCATTTCACACGGGCAAACGGCATTGGGACCACGTTCTTTCCTTTGGGGCCATCTTGAACAAAGATCCGAAGACCGTTGAAGATCCGAAGAAAAACCCGACCCGCGTTGAAACCTGCGTTGAAACCACACGACATTCACGTTCCGAAGCATCACGTTTCTCGTTGATTCAAAATGGATCCAAATTACTACGGTTTCCCACGTCAAGAGCACATGCAACCACCTGAACATGACATGCAAGACGTTGGACGAAACGTTATCCCATCTGTAGCGGTGATATCTTATGTATTTTCTTTCATTATTCTTAGTGTTTTAGTATTTTAGTATACTTACTATTCTTTTTTTTTCTGTTTTTTTTTGTTACTTTACAAGGTCCAAAAGATCAAAGTTCGTCAATCATGGAATATAGTGAATTATATAAACAATAGAATGACGGATCATATTATATCAAAGATTAGGCAGACATGTTTTGGTCCATATTTGGATATTAGGTGTGTCATGTGTGACAGTCTACTCTTACTAGGTATTGCACAACTACAAGTGAATACACCTACACCCAGATTGGGGATTACATGATTTTCATAAAATAAAACATAAAAAAAAATATATATTATTAAAATTCTGCTAAATTATAAGATGGAAAAATGTCATCCGTTGAACTCTGGGTTTCTGTCTCTTTCTCTTTTCCTTTGCCTGATGATTTTCGTGAACGAATCTGTGATTTCATTGGATCTAAACAAACGTCACGAACATGTCCGTATGTTCGGCAACGCGAACAATATACCGGAACAGGTTCTTCCCCACGAGACAAGATTCGGTTGTTTTCTTTTGGACGACCTGATTGACGTTTTGTAATATTCGGCGGTAATACACTGCCAAGGCCTTCTGGTATTACCCATTCAGACCTATGAGGCAGAGGATTAATCGATTCTTCATACGTTTTTTTGTATACTTCGTTTGAGTAACACGAGAAAGCATAATGACTACAGTCAGGTTCACCCAAAAATCTTGAAACAGCAATCACATGCCCACAAGGTAAACCCGAAACTTGCCAGACACGACAGCTGCACGAACGATTCGAAAGATCAACTACACCCCTTTTCCCACCGTCATCAACAAGAAAGCTGTTTACCCGGATGCCTGCAACAGTCCAGGTTCTAGACCCTTTGATTTTCTTTAAAATTTTCTTCTGTGCCCACTGAGTAAGTGAATGGCTCTCCTGCATGCCCTGCAATCGACGGTCATAAAACCATTTTTGTACAGACTCGCGGAAAAATTCGATAAGTTGCGTTATCGGCATCTTACGCGAGAATCTAGACAAAGAGTTAATAGACTCCGCACTATTAGATGTCATATAGTGGTATCGATTGCCGGGACAATGAGCTCTTGCCCATCTACCAAACCCAATATTTGTTAAAACCTGGCGTATTCGAGGAACAGCAAGACACAAAGCATTAAATGACTCGTTAAAGTCAGACATCCGATAAGATTTACACGTCTTCCACCATAGTGCCTCGTACTCTTTTTTTTTAGACGACGGCAAACGTAAATTCATCATTAAATGACGACAACACAGGCCGTGGTACACACGTGGAAACACATTCCTAACACCCACATGTATCGAATTCGCCCTATCCGAAATGATCGCCATATCTGCTATTTCACCAACACAATCTCTAAGCTTTGAGAGAAACCATGTCCAAGATTCACCATCCTCTGATTTTCCAATGCCATAAGCAAGCGGTAAAATCTGATTATTTCCATCCATGCCCACTGCTAAAAACAACGTCCCTTTAAATTCACCCTTTAGGTGTGCCGCGTCAATGATAACAACAGGTCTTAGATTAAACATAAAGCTACGAATCTGAAAATTAATGAAAATGAAATGAGACAAAAACCCATGTTACTTTAAAAAAAAATAAGAGAAAGTAGAAAATATAATGTATAATTTACCGCCGCCCCTAAACCAACAAAAACCATTTCAAAACGACTCTGCTCATCAACCAAGATGTGGGTAACGCTTCCAGGATTTGCAAGTTTCAAATTGTAACAATATATTGGTAGTTCCGCAAAAGAGTCTCGTGTAGTTCCTTGTAGTAGTTCAAGTGCATAGCTTTTACCACGCCAAGCTTGAAGGTTTGTTATCTCAACCTCGAACCTTTGTCTAAAATCTTTGACAATCTCTTTCGCTCGATATATCCTACCACTGTCTTTTAGTTGTTCCTTCAAAAAGTGACCCAAAACCTTTGGGTTAGCCTGACGAAAATGTGGGTGTGTTTGCGTCTTCGAACAGGTGTGACTATCGTTCATATGTTTAACAAACCATAAATTGCCACAAGGAATAGCATGAGCCTTAAATCGCCATTCACAACCATCACCCCTGCATGAAACTTCATACCGCGTCTTAGATGATCTATCAACTTTAAACTCGAAATGCTCTAACAAACATTTCTTTCCCAACTCGAGCTTCATCTCTTCTTTGTTATTGAATATATGACCGGCCTCGAACACTATAGATGAAGAACCTGATTGGTTGTGAGACGTTAAAGATTTTTCAGAATATTTTTCTAAATTTGGACACTCATCGTTTAAAACATCAAAACTTTCTTTTACTGGAATATTTAGATCTGGAGCTTTAAAATTGTTTAAACAAGACAAACCAGATGAACCAACATCAGACTCTTGAATAACATATAATTTATATAATTCAAAAGGATTCTGCATCGCCAGATCAAAAAAAAATCTAACATCTCGATCATTAATAATATCGATCGGATCAGTAAACGTAGACATCCGGTATGACAACCGTATAATGTTTGGAGTATCACACATCTTAGAAACATAGTTTAAAAAACTATTATATGAATGATCTGTTTCAATTTCTAAACCACGTCTCCTTGAATCGACACCAGTAACATACTCAATGTTTCCGTTAATCAAATCCCACTTCCCCCCAGTATAAACAACAAACTTGACCCTCATGTTGTGAGATAATCACCAAAAAACAATTTTTCTCTTAAAGTTCGTGTTTAAAATTAAGTGATCTATATAAATTCAAAAACAAACGTCTTGAAATTCATATAAAACGTCTTAAATTAATATTAAACGTCTTGAAATTCATATAAAACGTCTTAAATTAATATTAAACGTCTTGAAATGGTACAACGCGTCTCAAAAAAAAAATGAAAAAAAAAAATGGACAAAAATGGCTCAAGCCGCCCAGACACGGCTCAAGCCGAGGGGAAACGTCTCAAGCCGTATTGATTAACGGCTAGCCACTATGAAACGTCTTAAGCCGGCGCAAACGTCTTAGCCAAGACGTCTCAGCCGTCCAGTAACCTGAAGTGTTTGTCGGACACGTGGCACGTTGTGGTTGGACCGCCGTCAAGACGTCTCACCTAAGTTCAGACGTCTCCACGAGACGGTTGACCAGGCTATTTTGGAAGGTTTGACCACGTCTTGGACATTTTGGCGATTTTCCCAGTCATATTTCTTCGCGCTTTGCGGCGGCTTTCAATTGGTATCAGTTCGGTTCATTACACTACCAGCATGATACTGACACTCGGCATAGCAACCGCCATTTGTTTTACATCGAACGAAAATGATAAAAACAAATACATGTACCAATATTAGTGTTGTTCGATTGGTATTGATTCGGTTCGTTATGATACCGATGTGGTACCTACACTCGATATAGCTTGTGATACCAAAAAAATATATTTTATTGCGAATACAACTTCTATGTTCAACGAATTTTAGATTGCCACATTGATAAAAACCATAAAAACAAATACGGTACTCGATGTTGACCCCCGAGTTGCGGACGTGAGAGTCGTAAAACCTTGCTAAGCAACAAACAAACGATAACCAAAACCGGGAAAATTTAAAACAAAAAACGCGAATTCATAATGTCGGGTGACGTAAAATGTAGACAAAGGCAAACGCGAACTTATACCGTGAGCTTATTCGTCAGTATATTTTGTATATTTTATTATGTTTGAATTTATCTTGATCTAGTCTTTAGGCTTTTCTGTTAGCTAGAGTTAGACTAGCTGAGTTGTTGTACCAGCTCCCTATTTTCTCTGTATTTTCCTTGTATAAATTGGCTTCATTTGGAATGGAAATATTCATTGAGTTTCAAACCATTTCATGGTATCAGAGCTTGGCTCTATACCTTGACCTAACCTTGCCTTCTTTTCTACTGCAGCCCACGACGCTCAATTTTTTTTTGTTTTTTCTTTTCTTGTGTACCATTCCCAATCACTAAGTCTCCATGGGTGACAAAACTTCTGGTTCATCATCTCAATCACTGAAACCCCTCCATCCGGTCTACACCGTGACGGACATTCAGAGGAAGGTGAGGGTGCTCGACGGCACCAAGGTCTCGTACTCCTCTTGGGTGAAGCTTTTCCAGCTTCACGCCCGTGGGTATGATGTGTTCCCACACGTCGACGGCTCCAACCCACCGGACAAAACTGACCCCTCGTACGATGAGTGGTCAAAGATCGATGCAATCGTTCTTCAATGGATCTATGGAACTATGTCAGACGATCTCCTGGTAAGAATTCTTGTCCCTGAATCCACAGCCCTAGAGGCTTGGAATCGTTTGAAGGCTTTTTTTTGAACAACAAAGGTGCTAGGGCAGCAGCTTTGGAACACGAGTTTAACAATCTGACTCTTAAAAGTATGCCCTCCTTGGAGGCGTACTGTCAACGCATCAAGGATTTGGGTGACCAATTGAATGATGTTGACAGTCCCGTGAATGACCAGCACTTGCTTCTTCAATTGGTACGTGGTCTCCCGGATGAGTATGACACAGTGGGCTCCTACATCAACCAAAGTATCCTGTCATGGGAAACGACTTGCAGCATGCTTCAACTTGAACACCAAAGAAGGTCAGCTTGTGACAATCTTTCTTCACCTACTGTTATGGCTGCCATAACCAATGAACCTGTGCAAAGCCAACCCTATCCAACCCAGGAACCCACAGCCCTCAACACGACCCGTAGACCCAACCCTTCTCGTGGAGGAACCCGACCCAATGTCACACCCCAACGATGGCGGAAACATCAGGGCGTGGCACTGAGCGAAACAAATTGTCCAGAAGTTTCCATAACAACTATAATTACCAATTATTTAAAGCATCAAGTCCCATATCGTGACATAAAAGATAACATAATTATTACAGACAAGATCCAGTCAAATGGTTCTGTTCCGACAACTCAGATTTCAAATACAGACAATTCATTTATTTGTTTCTAGACCTTTCCTAGCCTCGATTTCACAGCAAGCCAAGCATCTAAACATCTTAAACACCTGCCACATACGTTAAAGTAAAAGTCAATACACATAGTGTAAAGGTGAGGATACAAGTTTGATAGATATACTAGAGTTCGAAATTGTTACGCTTAACCAACACGTACATAGTGTAAAATGAGGAATGTTAGTTATCGACATGAACCTATTGATACCAATGACTGCGGGTTGACTGCCCAAGGCAGTTCGTAATACACACTCACCACTGTGAGCCATGTAACAAATTGTCCTTAACAACCCCTGAGTGAACAGGTGCTGAGTCCAAACTATAGTACTATCATTGCTAAGGCAGGTAGACAGCATTCCATGTGTAAACATGACAAACAAGCATTCATTAAGTCACGTATAACATGCGATAACGGTTAGCGTTAAAGTATTGCGTAGTGTGTTCGATGTGATTTATAATAAGTAACGTATGTAACATCCAAAAGTGCGTAAAGCAAAAAGGGATCGAGTATACTCACAGCGGTTGAATTAATGGATTGAAGGGAACGCTAGAGTGGATAATAGCCTGAATAGTTATCGATAATATAAGCGAAAGTCGGTGCGTAAAATGGTACAAAGTATCAAAGGATCGGACAGCAATCCGATCGGGTGGCAATCCGATCGGGTGGCCGGTCGATCGGATGACAATCCGTTCGGGTGGTCGCCCGATCGGGTGGCCACTCGATTGGATTGTCATCTCGTTTGAGATGGATGTGTTTGTGTATGATGGCTTGTCTTTTGAAGTTTTCGTTGTAGCATTTTCAAAAAAATAGAGAAGTATCTCTACCTTTCAGGTCGGTCGATCGAACGGCCGTTCGATCGGACACCAATCCGATTGGCGAGGCTTCTCTTGTTTGAGAACAAGTTCACAGCAGGACAGTCACTCGATCGGATGGCTATCCGATCGGGTGGCAATCTATACATACTGAACATGTTGAAAATTGTTTAAGTGTTGAAGTCAAAACATCACATGGTCGAGTGGTAATCCGACCGGACGACAATCCGTTCGATGTTCCAACCTCAAGTGAAATAACAGTTAAGTGTGGGACCCAAGGTGCAATCCGGTCGGGTGGCTGTCTGGTCGGGTGGCAAACCGATCGGACGGCAATCCGGTGGGACGACAATCCGTCCTAGACGACCTGGTCGTCTTCTTCCTTGGTTGTTTGAGAGTTTAAGTGCTTGAACGAGATATTTTGATAACATGTTTGAACAACAGAACCCTCAACCCGGCACAAGTGACCCGTCCGAATAGGAATCACCCTAGTCCGACCGGTTCACGGTTCGAGTCAGTAGCTCATGTTCAAACCTGAAATCAATACCTCTTGGATAGACTTCAGATCTGGAACCGATACGACACCAAGAATGGGTAGAGGATCAGAACAAGGTCCGAATCTATCGGATTTGAGTGCATTGAGTGTAAAAGAGTTGAAAGAAAGTTAGAAAACCATCTTTCAATCCTTTTCACCATGAATATGTTCAGATCTACGATAGATCTTTGTTCATTCATGTGGAAATCATTCAGATCTAAGTTGTTCTTGGTGGATTGAAGCCAAAACATGAAGTTCATAAGAACACCATGATGACATCATCCTAAAACACCTCAAATCTAGTGATTTCACGGTTAAAAGTTAAGATTCAAAAGATAGAAAGGTGTAGGAGTGCGTGTAGATCAAGAAAGTACAAGATTTAGGTGATTTGAGAGAAATCGGAAGAAATGGCGGCTGGAGCGAGTGGAGAGGGAGAGGGAGCTGTCAACATCAATGAGGTTGACATGGGGGTATTTATAGGGTTTCCATAAATGGAAAGGGGGAAAAGAGGCTGGTCGATCGAGTGGCAGCCCGTCCGGGTGGCAGCTCGATCGAGTGGCAACTCGGTCGGGTGGCACCTAGATCGGGTGGCAGCTCGATCGAGTGGCACTCCGGTCGGGTGGCAGCCCGCTCGGCTGGCCACTCCGTTCGAGTGCTCGGCGCGATGAGTTTTGCAGTTTCAATTCGAGTGTTTGAGCGTTGCGATGCGGTTCGAGCGAGCGATGCGATATATTTACTTATCAAATTACTTTTAATCCCAACTACTATATCAACATACAATCATCCTTATTTAACATTCGTTTAGCGTTTGCGATTCGATTGCGATTGCGATTGAGTTTCGATTAATCACCACAACATAACATAAATAAACATGCAAAGGTAACACATAAGGCACACACACACGTAAAACAATATCCATAACGCGTAATTCGATTTGCAAGCGCGATTGCGATAAGCGAATAAGCGATTAAACATGCGATACACATCGATAAATAGCGATTAGACCTCGATTATTAACAATTACTCCACATAATACAACTAACGTAAAAGCATAAAAAGACTATCTACAAGTCGAAGAAGTCGAAACAGGAATTGAGCAAGGGGTGACATATCATAATTAGCAATCTTTTCTTCCTTTGACTTCAATCTTGACTTTGAATTTGACTTTCGAAACACGGGGTGTTACAGCCTCCCCTAGTTGAGGGAATTTCGTCCCGAAATTAGGCCGAAGCCGTACCAAACAACTGCGGATACTTCGCCTTCATGTCGCTTTCGAGTTCCCAAGTGAACTCTGTGCCTCGTTTGCCTTCCCATCGAACCTTCACAATGGGAATGTGCGAGCGTCTGAGCTGCTTGGTTTGGTGGTCCATGATTTCGACAGGCTTCTCCACGAAGTGTAGTGTTTCGTTTACTTGCAGATCTTCTAGAGGTGCAATTAAATCATGCTCAGCCAGGTACTTTTTGAGGTTCGACACATGGAAAGTCGGGTGAACGTTGCTAAGTTCCTCCGGTAGTTCGAGTCTGTAGACGACTTTTTCGATCCTTTCCAGAATCTTAAAAGGTCCAACATATCGAGGCGCTAGTTTCCCTTTCTTGCCGAATCTGACCACACCCTTCCAAGGTGATACCTTGCATCGTCTATCGGCATAACTTTTCTAACGGCTCTGAGCTTTCAGCAGATTGTCTCGAATTTGGAGGACTTTGTTAGTCGTTTCTTGCAATAGCTCAGGACCGGTTAATTGCTAGTGCCCGATCTCGTGCCATACAATAGGCGATCGACATCTTCTCCCGTATAATGCCTCAAACGGTGCCATTTGAATGCTGGAATGATAAATTTTATTATACGAGAACTCGACTAACGGTAGGTAAGCGTCCCAATTACCACTGAAATCTTTGACACACGAACGAAGCATGTCTTCAAGGGTACGAATCGTTCTCTCAGTCTGACCATCGGTTTGAGGGTGGAATGTGGTACTTAGATTAAGCGTAGTACCAAGAGCCGTTTGAAACGTTTCCCATAGACGCGAGGTAAACCAAGCGTCACGGTCAGAAACGATGTCGCGAGGCGTCCCATGTCGACAAATGATCTCATCGGTGTAGATTCGGGCTAATCTTTCTACCTTGTAGTCTTCTCGTATTGGCAGAAAATGAGCAGATTTGGTCAAACGGTCAACGACTACCCAGATGTTGTCATGACCTGATGGCGTGCGCGGAAGTTTTGTTACGAAATCCATAGCTATATTCTCCTATTTCCACATAGGGATCAGGGGGTTGTTCGAGTAAGCCAGAGGGTCTTTGGTGCTCGGCCTTGACTTTCGAGCAAGTCAGGCACTTTCCAACATAGAGGGCGATATCTCTCGTCATGCCCGGCCACCAGTACTTGTAGCAAAGGTCCTGGTACATTTTATCGGCACCGGGATGAATAGAATACCGAGATTTGTGGGCTTCGTCCATCAAAATCTGTCGTAAATTGGTCCGCTTAGGGATCCAAATTCGGTCCAGAAAGTGGAATATCCCATTCGACTTATTCACAAGTTGGGCTCCATCGTGATAGATCCTTTCCTTCTTCAAAGTGCGCTCATTAAAACAAGCATGCTGGGCTTGGCGGATGAGGGTTTCGAGATCGTACTGGGCTTGGATATCACGGATGCTGAGCAGATAGCTCCGTCTGCTGAGGGCATCGGCAATGACATTTGCTTTACCTGGGTGATAACGGATCTCACAGTCGTAATCGTTGAGAAGTTCTACCCATCGGCGTTGACGCATATTAAGTTCCTTCTGGTTAAAGATATGTTGTAGGCTCCTATGATCGGTGAAGAGCGTTGTCACACCCCGATTTCCACGTGTCACCGGTGGGCCCGGTGGGGAGTATCGTGACGTGGTTGGCAACATAATAGTCAAACAACACAATATTTAATATGCACATCGAAAGCAAAAGAAAGATATAATTCAACCGAATATAATATTGTAATATCGAATATCACAACTGTCGATTGTTTATCCACAGACGGATCGAAAATAAAATGGAAACAATAGTTCAACAGACTTTTAGGCATCTTAAGCTTGCGAGACTTCTATTGATGCTAAGAAGAAATATCCAGCCAATTACGCTTAGTACCTGCATTTAATCTTTTTGGGAAAATACCTCAGTTTACACTGGTAAATACAATTAACTGACTCATTTTGGAAAATGATTAAAAATTGATTTGGATGCACGTGGCATAAACATTTTATAACTTGGGAGAATTATTTAAATATATAATCTTGTGAATGAATTACATGTTCCTTATGCGTTTAGTAGCCCGGATCGTGTCCGGGTTAAAGATCAATAGACACACCACATTATTCTTTTGTGCACTGACGGGTGTACGCCTACACCCCGCGCTTAAGTCGTGGCCATTTCGTAAAATGATGCCAGGGATACCCGGGACTTGGTCATTAACCCCCCAAAGGCTTTAAGTAAACAAGACGATTTAAACGGGCCGATCAAATTATTCAATTAACCACCAAACGATGGAAGATTTGATGCCCGACCAAGCGGTATTCTATATACCGTAACCCAAGCCCGTATAGGGAAAATAAGTTAAAAGTATTTACCTGAGCAAAGTATAAATCACAATAAGCAAACGCAAGTAGCTTTTACTGGTACTCCTAATCTGGAACGAAGGTTTATAATAACCTATTAGAATCCTAACGGGTCTTTAGTTAAGCTTAAGCTTAGACCGGTTAGTTTCAAAGATACGGTTCGTACGCACGATTAAGAGAAGACCGGATAGAATGTGATTTAGACCCGACAAGTTCAGAGACTTGCTTAATATGGGTATTTCATACACATTCTGGATTTTGAGATAAAACCGATAAGGTTTGACCCGTTTCGGTTAATTTATGTAAACTAGTTACATAAACCGAACCGAACGCGTAATAAGCGTAACGGGTGTTCATGAGAGCAATATACAGGTTTCCTAAGTTAATATGCTTCAAATATGTTGTGACATCAGTAAGATGTCTTTTATTATGCCCGAAACGAATTTAAACACAAACTATGCCCCGTAGGGGTAGTTTGGTCATTTACAAGGTTATAAAAGAGTTTAAGTATTAAACCGAGTTACAGGTCTGATATAATCAGCAAAAATACTTAGTTTACTGATTTATAACAGTAAGGTATTGCATATATGTGAAATTTATCAATTATAACCAAACTATGCACCGTAGGGGCATTTTGGTAATTTCACATAAGCCGTAGAGCTCAAAACTGAAGTCTGAGTTAAACAACCTTTGCTTACTGTTAAAATATTATAAATTATCTAAAATATCAGTAGGTATCAACCCTTGTATGTTTAATATAGTTTTAGTACATACTATGCGTTAAAAACGCTGAAAAAGGCGATTAGAAGCCATTTCCGGGTTTGATACATAAAGTTGATATTTTTATTATTCTAGAAGGCTTAAAATAATTTATTTATCATATGTGATCAGTAGCAAAAGGTTTGGAGTCAATTAGATATGTAAAACTCATTTTATGGCCCGTAAGGGCAAAACCGACAATTACCGGATTAAGCCTATGACTATAAGTTATGCTCAGCCTAAAATTAATTAAAAATCTTCAAAAATCCCAAAATAATATATTACATCAGTGGGTAATAAGTTTGATATCAAAAAGTAGGCTTAACTAGGCTATACGCTAATTACGCCGTTTAATTAACATAAAGCTTCTTAATTACGCTATTGAGCATAACTCTCAATTTACACCTCAAACTGATGTCAAACCTTGCATACAAGTTTATATATCAGTAACTAAGGTTTCTACACTTTTACATTTTCACAAATCCCGTTTTAAGGTGAAAAGGGCATAATGGTCAACATATGAGCAATTAACGGAATCATGCGTATTAATTGGTTAACTAATGAACCATGGTGTATAATCACAGAGGGTTATACTAGCATGTAACCTGGTCCAAATGAAGCTCTTAGGTATTTCTAAATCATTCCAAAACGGGTCATAACTGAAGTCAAAGCAAAAGTCAAAGCTTTGCGACTTTCGGTTCCGAACCGGGTCTAAACAGTAAATTGTCGGGTTGAACATGTTTTGACATGTTCTTACACTAATTACCAAGTTATATTAATGATCAAACAGGTTGTATGTGTTCTACATTGCTAATCATGCATAAATTAGAAAATAAGTATCATGTTGACTTTTTAATAACAAGTTTGACCCGACATTTGACCTAGTTAGAGTGGGAATCAGGGGGAACCCTTTTGAGGGTTTATTACCCACATAATTACCAGCTTATAACTACTTTTGATTCGACTAATCACTGGACCATTAGTGATTAATCTTAAAGTCAACCGTTAATTATGACGGTTTGACTTTTAAGCTATAACTAAGCAAAAACTTAACTAAGGAAGGATTAGCAAACTTACTGAAGTCCTATGCACGAAATGTGAAGCTTAGAGAGAAGTCCTTAGCTCCAGAAATGCTCCAATGTGCAGATGGAAGGTGTGAAGCATTGGTTGCAACTCATGGCCCTTTTATAGTGAATTTTTCACCATGGATTGTTGACACACAACACTACTAATGGTTCCTGATCATCAACACATGTCCCTAAGGTTCTAGGAGGCACTTAGGGGTCGCCCATGATGAGAAAATATCTGTTTTGGGTCGATTTAGCGCGAATACAGGCTGCTGCCTAAACTTTCTGTATCTGGGCGGTCCAGGCGGCCCGCGTAAGATGTTGTTATGGGCTTACGCGGCCCACTTGGGTCTTCTGATCAGACAAAAACGTTTTCAAGATGTTGCATCTCGTCTCTTGGCCCTTCCGAAAGGTCAACTAGCTTATTTCTTGCAATTTGAACCCCCCTAATTTGACATATAAGGGCTTCAAGATATTTACCCACTTTGTTAAGTCCTCGGTTAACTTTATTGTTACCCGAAAGGTCCTAACTTTCAACGTTTACGCTTTAACCCCTTGTATACGAATTCGATCATAACTTTCTCATACGATAACGAAACTTTATGAAATTTATGTCGTGCATTCTAGTGAGCATAATTAACCGTTACAAAGCTTCAGGTTTGTCAAAAGGTCACTCAGAGGTATAACTTAAACATGTTGACACATTTAATCCCTGTAGTTTGTAATTTCTCACTTTTAGCTTCGTACGATCCATGATTTATTCGTTTGAAGGTATGAGCGTTATGTAGGGTTAATGTACGATATATATATTCACTGTTGACATTTAGAACTCGTATTTTCATATACTTTTCATGTCTGTCAACTTTAATCCTTTCATAACATTCTTTCACACGTTTAAACATATGACACGTGTCAACACATTATAGGACGTGAAATTTTGGAGGTGTTACAAGCGTACACTTGGTACCATACAGGTAGTGTCGCCAAATCTTTAACGCAAAAATAACTGTGCCTAGCTCGAGGTCATGGGTTGTATAGTTCTTCTCGTGAATCTTGAGCTGACGAGATGCGTAAGCGATAATCCTGTCTCCTTGCATGAGAACACAACCAAGACCAAGCTTTGAGGCATCACAATAGACAATAAAGTTGTTGTTTCCATCGGGTAAAGTGAGAACGGGAGCATTGCAGAGCATATGTTTGAGGGTTTGGAAAGCAGACTCTTGTTCAGTTCCCTAAACAAAAGGCTTGTCTTTATGTATGAGGCGGTAAGCGGCACAACGATTTTAGAGAACCCTTCGATAAATTGACGATAATAGCCCGCTAGTCTGAGAAAAGAACGGACTTTAGACGGGTTCTTCGGCGTAACCCAACTCTTAACTGCTTCAATCTTCGCGGGATTGACGTGAATACCTTGACTATTAACAATGTGACCGAGGAATTGAACCTCCTCCAGCCAGAATTCGCACTTGGAGAACTTGGCATAGAGTCGATTCCCTTGGAGTAGCTCGAGAACCAAACATAGATGTTGCGCGTGTTCGGCTTTCGATTTCGAATAGATCAGGATATCATCGATGAACACGATGACGAAGCGGTCAAGAAATGGCTTACACACCCGATTCATCAGATCCATGAAAACCGCAGGTGCGTTGGTTAGACCAAAAGGCGTAACAGCGAACTCATAATGGCCATATCGAGTGCGAAAAGCGGTTTTGGGTATATCCTCCTCTTGGATGCGTAGTTGGTGATAGCCTGAGCGTAGATCAATCTTGGAGAAACACGTAGCACCTTGTAGCTGGTCAAATAAATCATCGATGCGAGGCAGGGGATAGCGATTCTTGATTGTCAACTTATTCAATTCCCGATAGTCGATGCACATCCTGAACGACCCATCCTTCTTTTTGACGAAAAGGACTGGTGCGCCCCAGGGAGAGGTCCTCGGGCGAATGAAGCCTTTATCAAGCAACTCCTGGAGCTGACTCAAGAGTTCACGCATTTCGGACGGAGCGAGTCAATAAGGAGCTTTAGCAATAGGGTTTGCTCCAGGAATGAGGTTGATACGAAAGTCGATATCACGACTTGGCGGTAGTCCGGGAAGATCCTCAGGAAAAACGTTAGGAAATTCACGAACTACAGGAACGTCTTTCACTCCATGTGTACCTTTCTTTTCCTTCTCCGCTACTACAATACGAGCCAAGAAAGCTCTGTATTCCTTGCGGAGATACTTGCTAGCTTGGACACATGACATGAGCTTGAGACCTTCCGAAGCAGTTTCACCATAAACACACAATAAATCACCATTTGCGAGCGAGAATCGAATCATCTTATCGAAGCACACAACTTTAGCATGGTTTTCACGAAGAAAGTCCATGCCTACTATGATGTCAAAACTTCCGAGTTGCATCGGAATAAGGTCAATCAGAAAGATGTGATTGTTGAGCTCAAGAGTACAATAACGAAGAACAAAATTAACAGCGACAGTTCTTCCGGTGGCGACTTCGACATCGAACGTCGAGGGGAGATGGGAGCACTTACGATTAAGGAGCTTCTCGAATTTGAACGACACAAAATAGTTATCGGCTCCAGTATCAAACAAACACGAAGCATAAATACCATTCACGAGGAACGTACCATTGACTACATTGTTATCAGCCTGGGCTTGGCGCGCATTGATGTTGAAGGTTCTGGCGCGGGTGGCTTGTTGTTGCTGCTGTTGAGGCTGTTGCTGTGGCTGCTGCTGCTGGGGCTCTTGTTTCACAACCCTGTTCGGGCACATGTTCGCAAAGTGGTTGGGATCACCACATGTGAAGCAGACTCTGGCGTTGATCGGGGGTGCCTGAGCCGCTTGTTGGCCTTAAGGAGCTGGAAGTAGAGGTTGATGAGCAGTAGCTTGAGCTGGTGCTTGTCGGGACCAGTACGGCAGTTGGTGGTGAAGTGGTCGTACATGTTGCAATGCACGCAAAATCTGCAGGCGATACCCACCGGGTGATGATAAGTACATGTCGGGCAAGCAGGGTGGGGACCAGTGTAAGCACGCTTTGCAGGCGGTGCATAGGTAACTGGTGCTGGAGCTGATCGGTGCTGAGGTTGCTGCTGAGCCGGTACGGCTTGAAGCAGAGCAGCAGTAGTAGTGACAACACAGTTCTTGTTGCTGGAGCTGTTGTTGTTGACCTTCCTCTTGCGACGAGAGGACTTCGATGACTAAGTGGTGGCGGTTTCAGCGGTTGGTGCAGCGGTAGCTTGGTGCAGGTTCTTGGTAGCTTTATCCCAAAAGCCAGCTTTGACTCGCTTGTCGTTGATTTCAGCGGCAAGCAAGTAGGTTTCTTCGATCGTTGCTGGCTTGGCAGCATGCACGAAATTTGCAACACAATCTGGCAGAGCTCGAATGTACTTCTTGATTGTCATCTCCAACGTCTTTACTTGGTCAGGACAGATGATACTGAGCTGCTTGAAGCGAGCAATCAGAGCTGCGTTCTCTCCATCTTTCTGGTTGATATGCCAGAATTCGTCCTCCAGCTTTTGGCGTTCATGGGGAGGGCAGAATTCATCCATCATAATGGCCTGCAGCTCTTCCCACGTCAGCTCATAGGCTGCGTCATTTCCGCGTTTGTTCCTCTCGGCCGTCCACCAGTCTAGTGCGCGGGACTGGAAGACGCCGGTAGCATTCAGAGTACGGAGATCTTCAGTACATCCACTCTGGCGCAGAGTGACTTCGATGGAATCAAACCATTGAAACATAGTCGTAGGGCCATCTTCGCCAGTAAATTCCTTTGGACCACAAGCTTTGAACTGCTTGAAACTAAAAGCAGTCTTCGGTGCATCTGTTCGAGACTCTTCAGACGACTTGCTAGCGTTCTCGTTCAGTTCACTAACAATCTGAGGAAGTACTTTAGCGATCTGAGTAGCGACGAGAGAGGCGAGTCGCTTGTCAGCTTGCTTTCGTTTCATAGCACGAGAGTGAAGTGATCCAGTGGACGACATTGTCTGCAACAAGCATCGCCATAGGATTCAATCACTGTTTAGTCGATTCTCACCTCACACGCCTAGTACTACTAAAGCTCAGGAACACGGACATGTAAACACATAGGCACATAAACATAGATCCACATAATCACAGAAGCACATAAGCACGTAAGGCACGGAAAACACAAAAGCACATAATCACAAGTGGCTGTCAGAATACAGAACCTAACTATATGTTGCACGTATTCCCTATCCCTTATAGCGCGTATAGCGATTAATTACAGCGAAATGCAAGATTCGAGCAGCGATTGCGAATAATGACCAGCGATCTGTGGGCGATTGTGTAGTGCGTTGTGTGCGATGGTCGAGAGCGAAGAGCAAAAAGCGAACAAACCAAAACATATAAACACATAAAACACATAAGTTCCACATAAAATCGACAGATATCAGAGTTGGCAGTTGCGGGCTCAGAGTCGAAACACATAAAAATCGAGGATGGATTGTCTGCGGCTGTTTAGACATCGACTACCCAAAGGGGTTTGACTATTCACAAGGACGTTCAGTACTCACTTTGACCTTCGGGACTGTGCTCTCGCCTCGAATCTGGGCGAATGGCACGCATCCTTCTAGTCTCAGCGCGACCTCAAGTCATTGGAGTCCGTCGAGACTTTGGTGGGAGTTTTGTAAAACAAATAGAGATCGGAACAAGTCGTCGAGGTTCGGGTTTCACCCCTGTCTTAACGACTTCGTTCCTGTTTTTGATAAAATAAGGAGAAATTATGCGTCAAAGTATGGATTTCACTCCTGATTCGGCGCAAATTCTCCTGTTTGTAGATAAAATGCGGGTTGAACAAGCAATTTAGTCGAGAGTTTGCGGTTTTCACACCTAATCTCTACCTAAACGCTCGTTCGTTTTTGAAAATTTATAGTCCAGTGATAGTGTAGCGTAAGCGAGAATAGCGAGAGACAAGTAAGTTCGTACATAACCCCTACAGGGTGTGCACAAGTCGGTCTGTTGGTACCTAACTATAGACTAGGTCGTTTCTAAGACATCGACCCGGACTAGGTCGTGTCTTGCCTAATTCCCTATAGTTATGGCTCTGATACCAATCTGTCACACCCCAACCGATGGCGGAAACATCGGGGCGTGGCACTGAGCGAAACAGATTGTCCAGAAGTTTCAATAACAACTATAATTACCAATTATTTAAAGCATCATGTCCCATACCATGACATAAAAGATAACATAATTATTACAGACAAGATCCAGTCAAATGGTTCTGTTCCGACAACTCAGATTTCAAATACAGACAATTCATTTATTTGTTTCTAGACCTTTCCTAGCCTCGATTTCACAGCAAGCCAAGCATCTAAACATCTTAAACACCTGCCACATACGTTAAAGTAAAAGTCAATACACATAGTGTAAAGGTGAGCATACAAGTTTGATAGATATACTAGAGTTCGAAATTGTTACGCATAACCAGCACGTACATAGTGTAAAATGAGGCATGTTAGTTATCGACATGAACCTATCGATACCAATGACTGCGGGTTGACTGCCCAAGGCAGTTCGTAATACACACTCACCACTGTGAGTCATGTAACAAATTGTCCTTAACAACCCCTGAGTGAACAGGTGCTGAGTCCAAACTATAGTACTATCGTTGCTAAGGCAGGTAGACAGCATTCCATGTGTAAACATAACAAACAAGCATTCATTAAGTCACGTATAACATGCGATAACGGTTAGCGTTAAAGTATTGCGTAGTGTGTTCGATGTGATTTAGAATAAGTAACGTATGTAACATCCAAAAGTGCGTAAAGCAAAAAGGGATCGAGTATACTCACAGTGGTTGAATTAATGGATTGAAGGGAGCGCTAGAGCGAATAATAGCCTGAATAGTTATCGATAATATAAGCGAAAGTCGGTGCGTAAAATGGTACAAAGTGTCAAAGGATCGGACAACAATCCGATCGGGTGGCAATCCGATCGGGTGGCCGGTCGATCGGATGACAATCTGTTCGGGTGGTCACCCGATCGGGTGGCCACTCGATTGGATTGTCATCTCTTTTGAGATGGATGTGTTTGTGTATGATGGCTTGTCTTTTGAAGTTTTCGTTGTAGCATTTTAAAAAAATAGAGAAGTATCTCTACCTTTCAGGTCGGTCGATCAAACGGCCGTTCGATCGGACAGCAATCCGATTGGCGAGGCTTCTCTTGTTTGAGAACAAGTTCACAGCAGGACAGTCACTCGATCGGATGGCTATCCGATCGGGTGGCAATCCGTACGTATTGAACATCTTGAAAATTGTTTAAGTGTTGAAGTCAAAACATCACATGGTCGAGTGGCAATCCGATCGGATGGTAATCCGATCGAACGGCAATCCGTTTGATGTTCAAACCTCAAGTGAAATAACACTTAAGTGTGGGACCCAAGGTGCAATCCGGTCGGGTGGCTGTCCGGTCGGGTGGTGAAGCGTGTGAAGTGTCGTATAGTTTTTAATGTATATTTTAAGCTCTTTAACACTTTTTAGCCAAGTTTTAAATTTATAAAACACGATATTTACTAACACTAAACACACATATGGGCAAGTGCACCCATCATGAGCGTAGTATAGTATTGGTAAGATACCGAGGTCGTCAAAGGACACAAGAGCTTTTAATACCGGTTTATCCTCAACGTCTAATCAAATCAAAAGTTTAGAAAAAGGTTTTAAACTAAAATAAAACTAACTAAAATGCTAAAAATAAAAATAAAATAAAAACAGATAGACAAGATGAATCACTTGGATCCGACTCGTGTTTAGTGTAACCTTTGATTATTTCCGCACTTTTGCACTTTTTAAGAGATTATCTTAGTTATTGTAGTAGGCCCCTCTTCTGACGGTGACGTTACTCTCAACCCAGTAGTTTGAGTCAGCAAGGATACAATCCTAAAGGGTTGGATTATTGAAAGATAATTAATTAAGTTATTAATGCATATTGTGGTAGGCCCCTCTTCTGGAGGTGACGTTACCCTCGGCTAAGTAGTCTGAGTCAGTAGGGATACAGTCCTAAGTAGCAGGGTTAAAGTTTTAATAGTAGTTTACATATGAGGGGGTCAAGGAGTTCGGGCCCCCGCCATCCAATACCAGTGGGTATTGAAGGAGGTCCTACTAAAGTTGACCCAGGTCCTTGCAGGATCTATACACTGAACAAGGCAAGACTCTTACCAAACCGTTCCCTTAACCCCCGACCAGGTAGCCAACATACCTCCATATAGACCGTGGAGATATGAATGGTGAAAATCTTTTATTTTATATAGACAGTAAAATAATGCCAAGACACCACGGACAAACGATAAGGAAGACTCAACTTCAACATAAGAAACTAGTTATTAAAGTCATTAATACATAACCAAATAAAAAGTGTGAAAAGATTAAAAATAAAAAGTATTACACTAGACACTTGTCTTCACCAAGTGATGTAAGAGACTTAGGCAAACATGGCCTTTGATTGTCAAGAACTCTTACGATCAATCTTGGATCCCGAGACTACTCACACACTCTGTGATGGATGATGGATGATGGTGGTGGATGTGGGTTGTGATGGTGGTGGTGGGTGGGTGAAGTGTGAGAGAGGTGGTTTGCCAAGGGATGGTTTGCAAATGAGCCAAGCACCCCTATTTATAGTCTTCACAGAAGCTCGGACACGGCCCCGTGTCCATTGGGCACGGCCCCGTGTCCACCCATCTTCTCTTTCATCATTAATTGTAGTTTGTCTGCATTAGTTGACCACGCCCCCATGTCCGCTGGGCACGACCCCGTGTGCAGAAGCGTATCTGTACTATCAAGATTTCCCTAGATTCGGCGAATCTTAGAGTTGACCACGGCCCCGTGTCCGCTGGGCACGCCCCCGTGGTGGGTTATAAAAGCTTCTACAGCTTGGTCTTTTCTGCAGACACTTGGGCACACCCCCGTGCTCATTGAGCACGGGGCGTGTTCAGCCTTCTGTTATCTTGTTTTGCTTGGGAAGATGTTGTCGAGGGTCGGGCATGCCATGTTTATTCCTTTTCTTGTATTTATGTTAGAATTAGCTGCCTTTTTGCTTCTTTTGCTCATTTGAGCTCATTTAATCATGAAAATACAAAAGGAAGACAAAAACACACTTTTTCCAACATTAGTACTAAAAAAGGGTTAGTTTAATGCCACATTTGATGTAATTTATATGTTGCATTTTGCGCACATCTGGTCGGACGTCAATCTGTCCCAGACAACCTGCTCGTCTTCTTCCTTGGTTGTTTGAGAGTTTAAGTGCTTGAACGAGATATTTTGATAACATGTTTGAACAACAGAACCCTCAACCCAGCCCAAGTGACCCGTCCGAACAGGAATCACCCTAGTCCAACCGGTTCACGGTTCGAGTCAGTAGCTCATGTTCAAACCTGAAATCAATACCTCTTGGATAGACTTCAGATCTGGAACCGATACGACACCAAGAATGGGTAGAGGAGCAGAACAAGGTCCGAATCTATCGGATTTGAGTGCATTGAGTGTAAAAGAGTTGAAAGAAAGTTAGAAAACCATCTTTCAATCCTTTTCACCATGAATATGTTCAGATCTACGATAGATCTTTGTTCATTCATGTGGAAATCATTCAGATCTAAGTTGTTCTTGGTGGATTGAAGCCAAAACATGAAGTTCATAAGAACACCATGTTGACATCATCCTAAAACACCTCAAATCTAGTGATTTCACGGTTAAAAGTTAAGATTCAAAAGATAGAAAGGTGTAGGAGTGTGTGTAGATCAAGAAAGTACAAGATTTAGGTGGAAAACTTACAAGATTTGAGAGAAATCGGAAGAAATAGCGGCTGGAGCGAGTGGAGAGGGAGAGGCTGTCAACATCAATGAGGTTGACATAGGGGGTATTTATAGGGTTTCCATAAATGGAAAGGGGGAAAAGAGGCTGGTCGATCGAGTGGCAGCCCGTCCGGGTGGCAGCTCGATCGAGTGGCACCTAGGTCGGGTGGTAGCTCGATCGAGTGGCACTCCGGTCGGGTGGCAGCCCGCTCGGGTGGCAACTCGGTCGGCTGGCCACTCTGTTCGAGTGCTCGGCGCGATGAGTTTTGCAGTTTCGATTCGAGTGTTTGAGCGTTGCGATGCGGTTCGAGCGAGCGATGCGATAGATTTAGTTATCAAATTACTTTTAATCCCAACTACTATATCAACATACAATCATCCTTATTTAACATTCATTTAGCGTTTGCGATTCGATTGAGATTGAGTTTCGATTAATCACCACAACATAACATAAATAAACATGCACAGGTAACACATAAGGCACACACACACGTAAAACAATATCCAGAACGCATAATTCGAGTTGCGAGCGCGATTGCGATAAGCGATTAAACATGCGATACACATCGATAAATAGCGATTAGACCTCGATTATTAACAATTACTCCACATAATACAACTAACGTAAAAGCATAAAAAGACTATCTACAAGTCGAAGAAGTCAAAACAGGAATTGAGCAAGGGGTGACAAATCGTAATTAGCAATCTTTTCTTCCTTTGACTTCAATCTTGACTTTGACTTTCGAAACACGGGGTGTTACACCCAACAAAAACAACAACCGCCACACCCCAACCCAAAACAACCGTCCCAACCCAAAACAACCGTCCCAACCGCAACTCAAACCCAACCCAACCCAACCCAACCGTAACCAGAACTCTAACCCGAACTCCTGGCCTAACACTGCTGGACACCATCTCCAATGGCCAAACCAGTGGACACCTCCACCCTGCCCTTACCCCACTATGCCTCAGCAGCGATGGAACCCATTTTGGACCACCCCACCTCCACCACCATACAACTGTACCAACAACACCACACCTAATCAGGCTCCATCATCCTCATCTCGCCGCCCTCCAGCCCAAGCAAACTTAGCTTTTGATGCTCTCGAGCCCACACAACTCAGTGAAGCCTTCAATGTTATGACAATGGATGACTCCTCTTCGCAATGGTTCATGGATACCGGTGCATCGGATCACTTCACGGGTGATCCCGGTAAACTTTCTAACCCTTGTTTTAATAATTCTCATGGTTCTATGCTTGTAGGTAATGGACAGCGCGTGCCGATTATTGGATCTGGACATTCCATTTTAACCTGCCCAAACAGAAACCTTCACTTAAAAAATGTTCTTTATACTCCTAAACTTATAAAGAATCTCATATCAGTTCGTAAATTCACTATTGATAATTTTGTTTCCGTTGATTTTGATCCTTACGGTTTTTCTGTGAAGGAATACCCGAGTGGGAAGATACTCAGCCGTCACAATAGCTCAAGTCATCTTTACCCGTTCACTTATCCGGTTGATTCCTCCGCATTGTTGGCCACAAGTGTCAAGACCTTTGGCATGATCGCTTAGGCCACCCCGGTTTTCAAGTCACTGATTTTCTTGCTTCCAATAAAGTCATTTCATGTAATAAGCGGAGTAGTTCTTTTGTGTGTCACTCTTGTCAACTTTCTAAGAATAAACGTTTGCCTTTTGTGTTATCTACTTCTGTTACTTTATTACCCTTTGACATAGTGCACTGTGACCTTTGGACATCCCTGGTTATAAGTAAATCAGGATACAAATACTATATGGTTTTGGTTGATGACTTTACACATTACACATGGGTATACCCTTTAAAATTCAAATCAGAAACTTTTTCGAAATTTTCAAAATTTCACCGATATATTAAAACCCAATTCAATTTATCTATCAAATCTTTTCAATGTGACTAAGGGGGTGAGTTTGATAATCACAACTTCAAGTCCTTCGCCGACACAAATGGTCTACAACTCCGTTTCTCGTGTCCTTACACGTCTCAACAAAATGGTAAATCGGAGCGTATGATTAGGCGCTTAAATGAACTTATGCTTGCCCTTTTAACACATGCCTCATTACCATCCAACTTCTGGGTTGAGGCTCTACATACGGCATGCTACCTACACAATATCTTGCCAACTAAAACCCTCCGTCAAAACACACCCGATTCAGCCCTATACCTACGCCAACCTTCGTTTGACCACCTTCGGGTGTTTGGTTGTGCTTGTTTTCCAAACACCTCCGCTACTCGTCTTCACAAACTTGATCTTCGATCCATGTTATGTGTCTTTCTCGGTTACCCGACTGATCATCGAGGCTATCGTTGCCTCAACCTTTCAACTGGTAAGGTGATTGTCTCCCGACACGTAACATTTGACGAGTGCTCTTTTCCTTTCAAAACAGTGTCTCCTTCATAAGACTACTCTTTCCTTCACCTTGACCCATCCCCAATATTTACCCCTTCACAGTTTCCTGGCCCACCAACGGTCCCGACACATCGATCATCTCCGGCTCAACAACCGTCCTTGGCTCAATAGCCATCCTCGGCCCAACATACGATCCCGACCCAGACTCATCAACCTCCACACTCCCCAACTCATTCTGTCCACAGCCTGCACCTAACTGATCCATCCCCTGCACCTCATACTTCCGCTCCATCTCACTCTTCTGCTCATCTCAATTCCAACACCTCACCACTAATTTCTCCTATTCCTCCTCCGCAACTACCGCCCAAACACCACATGATCACCCGCTCTCAAGCAGGTGTCTCCAAACCCCGAGTTCCTTTCAACCTTAACACTTTTACCTCCCATTCACCCATCTCCCCGCTTCCCACCTCTCACCTTAAAGTATTAACATATTCAAATTGGCACGCGGCTATGCGCGACGAGTATCGGGCCTTGATGGATAATAAAACTTGGGATTTGGTACCACGACCACCGAATACTAATATCATCCGTTGTATGTGGCTTTACCGTCACAAGTTTAACTCCAATGGATCGCTGCAATGTTACAAAGCTCGACTCGTGGTGAATGGTAAAAGTAAACAAGTCGGCATTGACTGTGACGAGACGTTTAGTCCGGTTGTCAAGCCCACTACGATTCGGGCGGTCCTCACTTTATCTCTTTCTCGTGGTTGGCTGATTCACCAATTGGATGTCAAAAACGCTTTCCTGCACGGCGACTTGAACGAAACAGTTTTTATGTTTCAACCGCCCGGTTTCATCGATAAAAAATATCCAAACCATGTTTGCAAGGTTACGAAAATCTCTCTACGGTATCAAACAAGCACCAAGGGTTTGGTATCAAAGGTTTGCAAACTTCATTAAAAAAAATGCGGCTTCCACAGTGCCATTAGTGATACATATCTGTTTGTTTTCAAAAATGGGTCGCGAATGGCTTATCTTCTACTTTATGTAGATGATATAATTCTAACAGCTTCAAGTGATTATCTACTTAAACAGATCATTTTTTCTTTATCAAAAGAGTTTGCCATGAGTGATCTTGGGGAATTGCACCACTTCTTGGGTATCAAAGTTTCAAAGCATCAAAATGGTTTGTTCTTGTCACAAGAAAGTTATGCAAATGACATCCTTACCAGGGCAAACATGCAGAATTGCAAATCTGCGGTCACACCAGTAGATACCTCCTCAAAGTTAAGCGCCACCACAGGTGATCGTCTTCCGGATGGTACGCACTACCATAGTCTCGTTGGCGCTCTACAATACTTAACTTTCACGCGTCCGGATCTTACCTATGCGGTCCAACAACTATGTCTATTCATGCACGCTCCGCGTGAACCGCATTTTCAGTTTATGAAACGAGTCCTACGGTATTTAAAGGGTACGACAAGTCACGGCTTATACCTCAAGGCATCTAAAACATAAAGTTTAACTGCATACTCCGATGCCGATTGGGGTGGATGCTCCGACTCACGACGCTCCACTTCAGGGTATTGTGTATTTATGGGAGATAACTTGTTGTCCTGGTCATCGAAACGTCAACCCACTATCTCCCGATCTAGTTCCGAGGCCGAGTATCGTGGCGTAGCAAATGCGGTGGCTGAAACGAGCTGGATACGCAACCTACTGTTGGAATTACATATGCCCACTCGCAAAGCTACGATTGTTTATTGTGACAATGTGTCCGCGGTATACTTATATGAAAATCCAGTCCAACATCAAAGAACAAAACATGTCGAACTCGACATTCATTTAGTACGGGAGAAAGTTCAAGTTGGTGACATCCGTGTCCTTTACATCCTGGCCGATTTTCAGTATGCAGATATTTTTACGAAAGGTCTCCCGCGTCAACTATTCTCCAGATTCAAAGACAGATTATGCGTTCATCCCTCTCCCGCTTAAACTGAGGGGGTGTATTCGTCAGTATATTTTGTATATTTTATTATGTTTGAATTTATCTTGATCTAGTCTTTAGGCTTTTCTGTTAGCTGGAGTTAAACTAGCTGAGTTATTGTACCAGCTCCCTATTTTCTCTGTATTTTCCTTGTATAAATTGGCTTCATTGGGAATGGAAATACTCATTGAGTTTCAAACCATTTCAGAGCTAGCATCAAATACAGACATACTCATTACAAGACATAAATAATAAAAGAAAAAAATCACTAAATGACAAAATCATAAAAGATGAACAAAAAGAGAGCACTTTTCATAAGAAGTTTCATCATTTGTTAACACTAATCGATAGGGAAAACCTTAAGTCGAAACATTCTAGATAGGTATGACTTTGATTATAAAAGGATTTCATGTGTATGAGGTTGTACGGTATTAGGTGATATTTGACCTGTTTACGTGAAACATGTGTGCTTGTCTATTCGAACTATATTTCTACATCTTATTTATTGTTACTTGTTAGAGTAACATATATTTCTACATTTTATTTATTTTGACTTGTTAAGAGTAATATGCTACTAATTCAACCACAATCTAGTTTCTATATTTTTAGTTTAATGGTTAATAAGATTAAACAAAAATTAGAACTAAGAAAGGTAATTAGGAATCGCAAGGGGTAATTTGTAACAAGCTAATGGTGATACCTAATACCCGACAGGTCTGGCGGTATCAAGATCACCAATACGCGTCCTGGTGTTATTGAGTTATCGGTGTAGTTGAGGACTTGAGGCAACAACGTTATACTGGACTATATAATACTATCAACGTAAATGGCAAGGAATTGAGACCAGGAATGACCGGCTGGATAAAAAATTGTTCACCATGTCAGTTTTTCGTTTGTAAATGAGATGGACCAACATATTGATTGGTTACTTGAGTAGGTTACGCAGCCCAGCCCCTTCATTCCATAATCTGTCCCTCTACGACTCGACCACAATGCAAATTTGCAGTGCTCGGTTCGCACCTGTCAGACTCGCATAGTTTGGTTGTTTCTAGCTTTCCTAGACAGTTGTTCCAGACTTTGGCTGTATCTAGTTTCCAACATTCACAGCAAGTGTACAGTGTTGGAAATTTTGTGAAAATAGCATTTCTCACAAATATAGGAAAATGATTTTTTCCTATTTTGGACTAGAAATAAATATAATAAAATGAGCGGATTTTATATATTTATTTGTGGGTTTGTGTTCTATGTCGGAAGAGCTTCGCAACGAACTAAACCATGTCCAAAACGGAGCTAAGATGAATAAGATATCGATGCTCAAAGTTTGGTGTTTGAAACTTGAATGCTGAAATAAGTGGGAAAGTAGCACCTTGTCCCACATAGGAGGAGAGATGAAACTTAAAGGGGTATTTAAGTGGGAACTCTCCATCCTTATTGTTTCATGGAAGCACTCACTAGTGTACTCACGAAGGGTGCGGAGCACCCTAACTGGCACTCGCACACGCGCGTGTGGCGTGGGCGATGAGGCGCAATGTCGCGCTTTGATGGCGCACTTCGCACGCTCGCATCGCCGCGAGCCGCTTGAGAGCCGCCTTTGTATTTTTGACCACATGCGTGTGGTGGAGCACAGGGGCTGCAAGGACCAAGTGGCTAGAGACGTGGCAAGCAGGCATGTGACCCAGATGGGTCCGCGCGGGGTGGTGCATGACGTGGCAGTCATGCGCATCCGCGCGCGAGTACACGTGGCATGGTGGCGCGTTCTCACGCATGGAGCATGGGCACTGAGATGTCGTGCGCGGCGCACCAGGTGAGCCAAAACGGCGCGATTGTGTGGCGTGCTCGTAGAGGCTTACAGGTGACGTGGCGCACGCGCATAGGTGCGCATGGGATTGAGCCAAATGGACGCACCGCGCATGTGGGTGCAGACATGTGCGCGCACCACGCATGTGAGTGCAGACATGTGCGCGCACCAGTGTGTCTTGCACACGCGCGCACAAAGAAGCTTCCAGCTGCAGTTATGTCAGTGCAGTTACATTCAACATTCGAAACTGACGAAGTCAATGCTTTTGACTGCGAATTTAATGACGAATTAAAGTGCATTAAAGACGTTTAATGCAGTTTAATTCTCCCATTAATTTCGTTTTTCAGTTTCAACTTAGACCTGCAGTATAAATAGGAGGAGCCTACTGCAGCAAAGATACACAAAAAATACATACACTTACAATCTTCTCTGATTTTGTCTTCTTCTCTCAAGCTATCAAGGTACACCTTCGGGTTGGAGTCAAGACCGGCAGTGCAACTGCTTGCGGCTGTTGTATCCTGGAAACAAGCGTGTTCTCCTGGGAGACACGAAATTTATTTTAAGGGACCCGTGTCTAACACGATCCTCAGCCAAGAACAGTTTTTCTGTTCGTGTTTTTCGGTTTTGTTTTTCCCTTTTTCCAGTTGTAATTGTTCTTTCTTTCAGTTGTAATTTTGTTTATGTTCTTGTAATTCAAGTTAATAAAATATTTTTATTTATTTACACGAACGGATTCCTACAGTACAGTTCAGGGAAATGGGAAACCAGAAGAAATGAGTTTGTGTTGTTAAAATTAGTCTTGAAAGTTGAAAGTGTAATTAAATAAAGCTGTAGAAAGTTGTTCAAACTTCTTTGATGGTAACAAAATTCATTAGATTAGCTGTCATCTTATGTTTTCAATTAGTTATATATATCAAGGTTATATATAATGCTATTCATCTTTCAAATCCAGTCTGGCCAGTGAACCGCTAGACCAACTAGGTTGATGACCGTCCTGTTTTCAGAACATGTAAATAGCGTTTATGAGTTTTATGCATCATTTCCTATTGGGGTGTTCGCCTTTTCTTCATGGTAAAAACAATAGTGGTTACTAAAAACGGGTCATGCGGTTGACCCGAATCTAGTAGCATTTAAGTTTCCTTGAAGATTGATCATGGCCGTGGATCCAGGTTCCTCATAAATAGATAAAACTATTAAACGTGACATTTTAATGGTACCACTAAAATTACGAGCAAAGTTACCACGTTACAAGGGTGATGAATCAGAAACTTGTCAAGTCAAAAAAACTTTTAACAAATATCTTCAGTTCACTCTCTAAACTCACAGTTCATCGCTGCTGCCTGAAGGTGCATCACCCATAAGTTCTTCTAAGGAGAACTCGTCTTCTTCTATGATCTCTCCATCTTTACCATCCCAAGGCTCCGTTTTCACTATTGTCGGTGTCCCTTCTAACGGCAGGGTACCCTTTCCTCCCAGTCCTGCTGTTTTCACAAACTCTCTGCCAATTTCAAACAAATACGTATCATCTCACTTGGTGCAAATATTAGTAGTACTAAAGAACAAGAATGCAAGACAAAGAAAAACATACATGATCTGGTCTCGTTCAAATGCACTTCGAAGTGGGGCGTATGCACCTTTCTTTATGTTCAACGCTACCAAAGCCGGATATCCATAACCACCAACTCCAACATGTTTCTCAAGTTCAGGCTGTTTACCAGCAGCAGCCCATACATAGCTGCACCAATATTACAAAACCGATATATTTATTATCTCCCCATTATAACAACCAAATTTAATAACTTAAAAAGAAATGGAAGTTTTATATTTTACCTATATGGACTCCTTTTGAACTTTTCTGCGATCGATAGTAGTGTTTCTAGATACTTGTTCCGTCCCTCTGCCTTGGAGTCCAAAATGTCGGGGAGGAAAGCGACGAAACATATGGCTGCTGAACCACATTTCTCTTCCATCACATCCTACAACATGAATATAATTAGGGCCGTAATCGAGACGAGCAGCTCGAGCTCTAGCTTGAACTAAATCGAGCCAGCTTGGCTCGGCTCATTTATTTTATCGAGCTGAAAATCCGAGCTCGAGCTCGGCTCGTAAAATGTTCGAGCTAGCTCGAGCCAAATTGAGCTGGCTTGTTAATTTCTCTTTATTTACAAATATTGATAACATAAAGAACACATAAAAAACACACATATATCTTTATGAATTATTTTTGTTTTTCTGAAATTTATTGATTGAAAGGCGTATTAAAAGTACTATATATAGTTTTTGTTTATTTTCGCATATTTTTATATTTTTTGATTATTTAAACTTAAAATGTTAACACTTCAAGCCCCTCCCATTTATTTTTTGTTTCAATACATTTAAATTAAAACTAATCAATATAGAATAAAACAATTTGAGCTGGCTCGCGAGCTCACGAGCCGAGCCAGGCCTAGCTCGAGCTCGTTTAAAAATCGAGCCGAGCTGGCTTGTTTACAACGAAGCTTTTTTTCAAGCTTTTTCCGAGCGAGCTTCGAACGAGCCGCGAGCTTTTTGAACACCCCTAAATATAATATTTTAACCAAGTGGCATACTTCTAATGCTATTGTTTCATGATTAGGAATGAAAAAGGAAATATGAATTTAACTACGGGTTTGACCAACTTACTGGGCTAGTCAACTCGGTCACTTCAGGAGGAGCAACATTTGTTTCTAGCTGAACAAGGGCAAATGACTCAATTGCGGAGGCCGTTCTTGCTCCTTCATAAGTGATTGGACTCTCTTTGTCCGCACCAAACACCAAAATAGTGGGGAAACCTTGCACCTTATATCTGCTCATCAAAGACTGAAACCATAATCCGTCAGTAAAAGATAATATAGTTATAAATGACGATAATATGATATAAAAATATCATATTAGTTTAACAACAAGAATCCAAATTTAAGATTACCTTCTCATCATCACAGTTAACATGACCAAGCTTCACCTTCCCCTGCAAGTTCTTTGCAGCCTTCTTCCATTCAGGAGCAAGCTTCTTACAATGTCCACACCTGCATATAAGACAACATATGGAGAATCTTCAATGTATTACAATCAACAAATAAGGGCATTTGGAAAACACAGTGCTAAAAAAATAACTCAAGCATAGAATGCATACCAGGGTGCGAAGAATTCCACCAACCAGAGATCTTTGCTTTTAACAACCAATTCGTCAAAATTACGCGAATTCAGTTCGACTGATAAACTTGGTTCTGATTTCTCACTTGATCCTCCTGTTGTTTTTCCACTTAACCTGTCCTTGAGGAGTGCCTTGACCTGTGCACAGTAAACTATCTATGAATACTTCAAACAGTACAGCACGCATATAGGAATTACAGATGACAGGCGCAAGACAGAGTCTAATTCAGTGAGACATGTTAATTAATATAAAAACTAATCTCTTCATGCCAACCTTTACTGTGACAGGGTTAAAATGTAATGAAAATAGTTGTGAATGATGGTGATTTGTGAGGACTTATATCAAACCACCAACATACAAATTCTTGTCAAAATTTAGAGAGCATCCTAACAGTTTTACTCCATGACAACACATTTCGACATACAGAGAGAGAGAAAGGTAACAGTTTTATAACGAATAACCGACTTAAAATTCGATATGATGACCTGTGAAAGTGCAAATTCTGCTATTGGTTTTGCTTCCCTAGCTCCTTGATAATCAACAGGAGGTTTTCCAGGCACAAATACTTTAATAGTTGGAAATCCTTTGATACCATATTCCTGTAGAAAGCAAATGACAAAGTTTACATGGATTGTCATAGAAATAGATACTGAAATAAAGAAGTGTCTTGCTGGTGACAAGAGCCAATCATAAAACACTAAAAACTGTCTAAAAACAACATATTGGCTATAAGATTTAGGCGGCTCTACATTGGCAATAACCAAACCCTTTATTTCACATCCATGGTGTTTCTACCAAACAAAAGCAAGCCTATTCAAGTTGACAATTACAAATGTCTCAACAGATTAAGCCACAATCTACCACCTGTTAGCTCAAAGTTCACATCTAAACCAGTTTAAAACGAGATAGGTTTTCCACAAGGTACATGTTATTACACCTCACTGAGAAAGGAAGTGTTCATCAAAAGCTAGGACACAACGGTTATGTAATGCATCGTACTATTCGGATATATATAAAAACTACCTAAAGATAACTCCCTGTAAATCAGTTTGTCAGAATGATTATTTGAATATATAACAAATGATCGACAAATACACACCTGAGCGATTGACTGGTGCGCATCAGCATCAATAGCTGCCACAGTGACTACACCTTTCAAGACGGAAGCTGCCTTCTCCCACGCTGGAGTCAAAGCTTTACAATGACCGCACCATGGTGCGTAGAACTCAACCAAAACTACACCGTTCGAATTTTCGACCTAAAAGATTATCACAATTAGTTACCAATTTAAAACACAAATAGATCTCAAATTCCTTTCACCAACACTCTGGAAATATTTTTACAACAGCAAACATAGATATATAATAAACAGCATATGGTACAATTTCCAAAAACACATGAGAGCTTTCTATTGAAAGCATGTTCATTGCTTTTCTAACATCTGATTGCAACTCTTACACTCGACAATTTCGCTAAAAAACCTTCCTAAAGCTAGTTAACTTGCCTAAATTTATATTTATAACAATTCAACTGAAAAGAAGAATTACACAATTAGCTGCCACATACAATCTCAACTAGTAACTTCGGAAATTAGCTAGCCTAAGACGTTTCCGATAATTGACAGAATCACATAAATGCACAAATGAAGCTTGATTCATTTCCAAACGATTCATCTCTTACCAATTCTATAATCAGCAGCATGAATATATGATCAATAACATGTCATTAACTAATCTTCAAAAAACTTAACGGCATCAATACAGAGAAATGTTAAGATCGTTAGTAATCTATTTTTATGCACCAAATTACTGTAAAACAAATGTTTGCATATAGAAATGAAATCAAAACAAAACCTAATCTCAATATCAATAACAAGCACGAAATGAAAATCGTAACGCATCAATCGTATCAAAATGATCAAACTACTCTAAATTTCAACTTATTTCTAATCAAATCAAAGAGAATCACATAACATCGACATTGATATTCGATTCAGTTACCTTAGATTTGAAATTCGAAGGAGTGAGCTGAACCACTGGAGATGACGAACCGTAAAACGCATCAACGAGATTCAAATTTGAACTAACTGATAACAAGAAGAAGGAGATCCAGATCAACACTTTTGACGAGCGATTCATGCTTAATTACACACACACAAACACACAGTGGAGATGTGATGAACGGAAGACGATGCGAAAAACCTTGCGAGCGTAGAGTAGAAAAACCCTTTCAGTGTTTGATACCGTGGACCGTCAGATACGTGTCTTAGCCAATGGTATTGAGACACGTCGTCTTGCCATGTAATTTTAGAAAGAGGTGACACGTGGATGGGTGAGATTGGTTTATTACACCGATGCAAGTCTTTATTTTATTACGTGTACGCAGGTGATTTAGTCAATCCACTGTGTTCCGATTCTAGATGTTACTAAAAACTGTAGAATAGATTTCTTTGCAACAACCGGCTATTTTACTGTTGGATCGGGTTTGCAATTGAACCAATAAAATCAAGTTTATGTATATATAAATTAGCAAGTTATATCTGCATCATGAGTTGTACATTGTGCTTTGGATATTTTTTTTTAAAAAATTGATCTTTTACTTTTAACCAAAGATTTTTTACCTTTTACAATTTCAGCCCTACATAATAGGTTTTTTCTAACTGTAACAAAAAACTTTTCATTATTTGCAATTTAACTTCACAACTTTTGCACTTATACTTTTCATCTTTCGTAAATTTTCGTTTTACGTATAGTTCTAAATTTTTCGAGTTAATACGACGCAACGTGCATGTGTTGTTCAACGTTTTTACCTCTATTTTTCCATGTTAGTGGTCGATGACGGTTGTGTAACATTAGTACTATTTGACACCGTTTTACACCCCGCCGCAACGCGGGGTGTGCTTTGGGGGGGGGGGGGTTCAAAGAAAAAATGGTTATGCATATCGTTGTCGTAACGTTAGCTTTAGGGGTTTTCCAAAAAAAAAAATGATTTTTTTTTACTTTTCACCCAAAAGTATTTCATAAATTACTTTTAACCCAAAACTATTTGTTTTTTTACTTTTAACCCAAAACTTTTTATCTGTTGCAATCTATCCTCATAACTTTTTTACTTTCAACTTTGGTCCTTTATAGTTTTCATTTTCCGCAAATTTTTCGCTTCATGCATGGTTCTAAATTTTGTGACTTAACACATCGCAAGGTGCGTCTTTGGTTTAACGTTTTTACGTTTCGTTCTAAATTTTGCGAGTTAACTATAATATATTTAGAAACTTGGTGAATAATGCTTGCCATTGACTTTATTTTTATTTTTATTTATTTTTATACTTTTATACTCCAACTTTTAGCATTGATACTTCCAACCCTTTAACTTTTTAAAAATTTTGTAATCGAGTTTTACGTGTTTATTTTCATGTATGTGTCAATGTAAATAAAGGTTAATTTACGTGTCAACGTAAGTTTTCCCTGCAAATGAGTTTAGTCAAATATAATATGTTCTTATGTTTATTATTACATACGTTTTTAGTTGGTCTACGTTTTAACCTAAATTATATATGTATTTTTTGCCGGAAACGAGTCGGGTTAAATATAATACGTTTTCCTACTTAGTTTTATGCATGTTTTTGTTAGAGCTTATGAGACCGTTGGTACTTGGTTTTAGTAGGTTTTGGATAGCTTTTGTAATGGTTAGTTATGTTTTATTATGTTTTAGAAATCTCAGGGACTAAAAGTGCAATATGTGTGAAAGTTCCTGAGGCAGCGTATTTATCTAACCAGCGTAATTATTAATTACGCTGGTCAGTGATTTTGTATAAATAGATGACTCAATGAAACCCCTTGGCCAGGGTTCTTGGACAAGGTTCTTTGGTGATTTCTTGTGTTGTGATTTTGATTCTTGTACTTAATCCGAACATCTAGGTGCTTTAGTGTTATTATCATATTGATATTGTCCAAACAACACTTATTGTTTGATCCTTGCTAAGAATCTTCATCTTCATCTTTTGGTTTCTTAACTTTTCTTCATTCAAACACTTAATCAATAGGTGTTTGAGTGTTGTCAATCATTCCACTGTGATCCGGATAGTATTTGGGACTCACAGTTTTCAATCGAAACTTTTTCAATGTATGCCCTGACATAAATTATGTTCGCAAACAAATCAGGTCAAATGAAATACGTATTCATTAGATGGTATAAATTTGAGCCACTTTACGTTTCAACACCTCCACAACGTGTCGTACCATTCTTCCTTTGAATCTTTTTTCTGGGTATTCTGTGCATACACTTTTACAACGACATACATTTTTGTGCTTTTCAAATATATAGTTGTTAAGTGTGTTTTTTCTACGTTTGAATTTTATAAACAACCAGCCGTAACACGCAACTAAAAAAAGCGTTATCTCGCCGCAAAGCACGGGTATAATTCCTAGTTACATACATATGTAACAGTCATGTTTATTTCGGATCTTAGTTAGTGCGAGTAAAAACATGGGTATAAATACCATAAAAAAACAAATATATATATTTTTACTTTTTCCATAAAAGTCTCTCAACGACTTTTTACGCATAATAAAGCAACGTATTTTCTGTTTTGTCTCGTAAAAGTCACTCGAACAATTTTTTAAACACTAAAGTCTTTTCAATTTTTAAATTTGAATAATATGATGACAAAATATTTTCTGCTCTTTTCGATTTATTTGGGTTATTCGTTTCCTTTTATACGCTTTGAAATTTTATGGGTTAAACTTAAAAACTTAACCAAACCAAATGGAATTTAGGTACTTCAAACTCAAATCACAAACCGCATTCGAATTCGGTTTGGTTTTTGGTTTCAACTGAATAAACCGAATTCATTTTGTTACGTTTATTCTGGTAAATATAAAGTATGGTTTATTTGGATTATTTGGTTTATTGGGCTATAGAAACCGAATTCATTTTCAATTTTAAACGTTTCCGGTTCGGCTTTAATGTTTTGGATCTATGTCAATCATCTATGAATTTTCAAACATATGTTAGGATGAAACATAACCTCATATAGCAAGTTGTTTTAAAAAAAAGTTGTAATGAGGTTCATTTTTAATATTTGAACGGACTTTAATGTTCAAAAATTGTTGAGGAACTTTTATGAGACAAACATAAAGTATGTTGGTATTTTATGTGAAAAAAATTGTTAAGTGACTTTTATGAGAAAACTTATAAAACATATTGATTTTTTATGATATTTAAAAAAACATAATTCATTTAACTTTTTGTTAATAGTTTGTGTTTTTTTTATTACTTTACTAGTATTAAGCCCCCTGCGTTGCAGCGGTTGTCAAAAAACTATATTATTGTTAGCGACCACCAACACCGGAAAAGCTCGTAAAAGCAAAATAAATAAAAACGGGAAAAAATAACCTCGAGTGAAAAGCAGACGTGAAATATTTGAGTCACGCACGCTCGTTGCTGAGAAATTAAACCGAAACGTAGAACATAGAAAAAATAACTAAGTCCATCCAGGACCCGCGTGTTGGACGAACTTGTCAAACACAGAAAAATAGATGTGATGCGACGGGTCAGTCAAACGGAAAAAATATACGAAAAAATGTTGAACCCCACACGCACGATGCGTTAACTCACAAAATTTAGAACGAAACGAAAAACTTGGGAAAAATGAAAAGTATGGTGGACAAAAATTGAAAATAAAAAAGAGTTGGGATTAAATTGCAAAAGATGAAAAACTTTGGGTTAAAAGTAAAAAAATAAAAGGTATAAATTGCAAATTTGAAGTTATTTATTAATTTTAGATAAAGATAAGGATAAAAATAAGTGATATCTATATATTTGTTATTAATTAATATTAATATTAAAAGAAATTATATAACAATACAAAAACCAACTTGGGGTGCCTATACAAACCATCACGTCGTTTAATTGAAAGACACCTTTTAACAACAGGCAGAAAAAGAAAACGAAAACGTGTATAAAAGGCACCGTTTAAGAAACTCACGTATATATTGTACATATTTGCAAAATGGTTTTGGCTGCATAAAACGACGCACCGTTTCTATATACAAAACGAACATGGATATTCGAACGTCGCCACTCATAATGGAACCGACAAAATATTCAAACCAACGCGTCTTTCGAACGTCGGCACTTTACATTTGAAATATTCAAACGCACTCTCCTTCCAAACGTCGTCACTTTGCATTTGAAAACCAAATTCATGCACAATTCGAAAGAACCAAACTGTCAACACCATCCCACCGTTTCACACCCTATATAACTCCCACCATCACCATTTTCCTCATCCTTTCTGTGTCTACAACATCTACAAAGCACCACCGTTTTCTGCCTCTCCCATGAATACCCACGAACGGGCGAATATCAATACAGGTTATCTTTTGTTTCCCTGTTTTTGTTAATGTTCTAAGATATTTTCTTAAATTTCTTCATCGTCTTCAAGGGTATATGCAATTAATCAATTTGCTTTTGTGATAATTTATTCACAATCGTTAGAACCAACAGACTTCCGGCACTATCTACGGAGTCCAACCACCGCGGGAGACGGAGAGAGAGAAAGAGAGTGAGAGATGTTGTGTTATGCCGGCGGTTTTATGGTGGTGTTCAGTTCTGACAGTGGGTCAGCATTCATGTTACGGTGGCAGTGCGGTGATATGGTGGAGAAGATGAGGCATTTCAAGAGTTAGAGAAACAAAGAAACGTGTGATGGAGGGTCGACAGATTTCGACTAACCTAAAATGACCGACCACGGCGGCGCATAGCGGCGGCATCCATGTGGTTTCCGGTTCTTCAGCAGACTACGTGTTTACTTTTCGGTACAACGGGCTTAGATTTTAATGGCCGACTCAAACCAAGATTAGTTCACTATCCGATGATCATTGGATGGCATTGTTAGCAGCGGCATAAAAATAAATGGTTATACTTGATATATTTAAAACCGAGGGTGCTAATGGTTTTATGTTGTTTATCAACATTTACAATGTATGTGGCTTGAAAGTTGTCTCGATCACATAGTAAATAGAAATAATAAAACCCAATTAATTAATGTAAAATTTGAAGTATGTGACTGAAAGTTGTCTCAATTAAATTTTTAACAATGTAAATTTTGGTTTTACATCTTAATTCTTTTATAACATATAAATCCATTTAAAACTTTTGATAAAATATGTTATTTTGTTTTGGGTAAGTCACGTAATATTTATAACTTTATTGAAAACAAATATGTATCTACGTCGCAACGTGCGAAAAATTTACAAGGTATTTATAGATATTTTTGTATCCACTCGAACCATTATGCCTCTTGCAAAAAGTCACCACGCTTCAATTTATTTTAATCATGTAACCGCCATGCAAACCATCATGTCCGTTCATTCAGCAACTTGGTTTAATACCAAGCATCATAAAAAATAAGGTATATGTCGGTTTACATTAAAAAAACACGTCAGTTCATAAATGAAAAATCATATTATTTACGTATTAAACTTATGAATTTTTTCATCTAATATAGTGATGCTAGAATAATGATAAAGAACAACCCGCCGCAACGCGCGGGTTAGCGCCAACTTGTTTATTAAACAAATATAAATAAAATTTATGAGGTTGAAGGAGAGAATGCCATGTGACATTATTTGGAGTCTTTTATTATAAGTTAGATTTTCGTAAAAATATGTATGTTATATACACAAAAACCTAAAGGTAACGGGCTAACCGTCCGTGAGCTACTTGAGATTGGCTCACTAAAAAATTGAAAAGAACTCGAACTTTTATAAGGCTCGTTTATTTAATAAACGAGCTCGAGCTTCAAATATCAAAATCGAGCCGGCCCATGAGCCTAATGTGTGTGTGTGTAGGCCCCAGATCAAGAGAAAACCCCCCGAGTTATGAAAATGTTACAAAACAACTGTAAACAAAAAATATTGAAAGGTGTTTTCAGTCCTTTCACGGGAGTGTAAAAAGCTACTGACATCAACATTTACACCCACTATAAGGGTACCTAAGGATCTTAGGTTTCGCCTAGTTGTTGGACCTCCAATTCAGCTTCTTTTTATAAATCACTACTAAAATCTGGCACAAAGTCAGCAAGTTCTTGTGATTTGAAAGCAGTACTGGGCTCATATCTTATATCATATCCTGTTTGACATTTCTGGTTTCCTGAGAATATTCTTAATTGGAAAATTAGTTTTTACAATAATAGTATGAGTTTCAAAATAGTGTCTTAGTTTAGTTGAGGCCATAATTAATGCAAGAATTAGTTTTTCTAAATGAGAATACCTGGTTTCAGCATTAAGAAGGCTTTTACTTACATAATATACAAGGTGTTGTTGGCCTTCATGATCCTTAACTAATACTACACTTACTGCATTACCTGAGACAGCCAAGTACAAGGATAATGGTTCACCATCCACTGCTTTCATTAAGGGTGGTGATGAGGATAGGTAATCCTTAAGCACTTTAAGTGCAACTTCATGTTTCTCGGTCCCTTCGAATTTCTTATTCTTCCTCAAGATGTCATAGAAATCTTTGCACTTCTCTGAAGATTTTGAGATGAAACTGTTTAAAGTTGCGATCCTTCCTGTTAGCCTTTGGACGTCTTTTGCACTTGTAGGAGGTTTTAAGTTTACAATAGCCTTTATTTGTTCAGGACTGGCTTCTATTCCTCTCTTTGTCACCATGTAGCCCAGGAACTTTCCAGCTTTGACACCAAAGTGACATTTCGATGGATTCAGCTTCATGTTGTACCGATCAAGCATGTTGAATGCAACCTCAAGATCCTTGAGGTGATCATCCGCCTTCTTTGACTTGACTACCATGTCATCAATGTAGACCTCCATGGTATCCCCAAGCTAGTCTTTGAACATCATGTTGACAAGTCTTTGATATGTTGTGATGCGTGCGAAGTGTCGTATATTTTAGGTGTATATTTTAAGCCCTTTTTAACACTTATTTTAGCCAAGTTTTAAATTTATAAAACACGATATTTCACTAACACTAAACATACATATGGGCAAGTGCACCCATCGTTGAGTGTAGTATAGCGTTGGTAAGATACCGAGGTCGTCCAAGGACACAAGAGCTTTTAATACCGGTTTATCCTCAACGTCTAACCAAAATAAAAGTTTAGAAAAATGTTTTAAACTAAGAAAAATAAAAACTAACTAAAATGCTGAAAATAAAAATAAAATAAAAACAAATAGACAAGATGAATCACTTGGTTCCGACTCGTATCTAGTATAACCTTTGATTATTTCCGCACTTTTGCACATAATTAAGAGATTATCTTAGTTATTGTAGTAGGCCCCTCTTTTGAAGGTGACGTTACCCTCACCCCAGTAGTTTGAGTCAGCAGGGATACAATCCTAAAGGGGTGGATTATTGGAAGATAATGAATTAAGTTATTAATGCAGTATTGTGGTAGGCCCCGCTTTTGGCGGTGACGTTACCCTCGACTAAGTAGTCTGAGTCAGCAGGGATACAGTCCTAAATAGCCGGGTTATAGTATTAATAGTAGTTAACTTATGAGGGGATCAAAGAGTTTGGACCCCCGCCATCCAATACCGTGAAGTATTGAAGGAGGTCCTACTAAATTTGACCCAGGTCCATTGCAGGACCTCTAAACGCTGAACAATGGCAAGACCTTTACCAAACCGTTCCCTTAACCCCCTACCAGGTAGCCAACATACCTCCATATAGACCGTGGAGATATGAATGGTGAAAATCCTTTATTTTATATAGACAGTAAAATAATGCCAAGACACCATGGACAAACGATAAGGAAAGATCACCTTCAACATAAGTAACTAGTTATTAAAGTCATTAATACAAAACCAAATAAAAAGTGCAAAAGATTAGAAATAAAAAGTATTATACTAGACACTTTGTCTTCACCAAGTGATGTAAGAGACTTAGGCAAACATGGCCTTGATTGTCAAGAACTCTTACGATCAATCTTGGATCCCGAGACGACTCACACACTCTATGATGGACAATGGATGATGGTGGTGGATGATGGTGTTGTGATGGTGGTGGGTGGTGGATGAAGTGTGAGAGAGGTGGTGTGCCAAGGGATGAGATGAAATGAATCCAAGCACTCCTATTTATAGGCTGAACAGAGAGCTGGACACGGCCCCGTGTCCGCTGGACACGGCCCCGTGCCCGTCTGACACTCTCTCTCCTCATTAATTGTAATTCGCAATTACAATAAATGCGCCTGCTGTACTTTCGACACGCCCCCGTGTCCGCTAAGCACGGCCCGTGGTGGGCAATAGAAGCTTCTATAGGTTTGTCTTTTCTGCTGCTTCTTGGGCACGACCCCGTGCTGGCTGAGCACGGGGCGTGTTCAGCCTTCTGTTTTCTCTATTTTGCTTTGGAAGGTGCCGTTGAGGGTTCGGGCAATCCACTAATGTTCCTTTTCTTGTATTTATGTTGGATTTAGCTGTCTTTTTGCTTCTTTTGCGTTTTTGAGCTCATTTAATCCTGAAAATACAAAAGGAAGACAAAAACACTCTTTTTCCAATATTAGTACTAAAAAAGGGTTAGTTTTATGCCTCATTTGATGTAATTTATATGTTGCATTTTACATACATCAAATACCCCCACACTTGAACTTTTGCTTGTCCTCAAGCAAAACTCTTTAATATTTGGCTTACACTCCCAAATGGAATATGTAGAAGAGAAGGTTTTGGGCTTGTCATAGAGTATCGGGATTTCCAAGATCTTTTTGGGGTTTTATTTTTATTTATTTACACTCCTATTCGTAATGATTTATTTAGAACTGTTCATAAAAGAAATTACTTAATTGGGCATAACATATTTTTTTAAAATTCTATTTATATACAAGTTCACATACCTCGCGGGGAAATCACTCACACTCGGCCGAAGGTGTATTTTTAGTGAATCACTCGAGAGCGGTCCTGGAACTTATTCCTACCATAGGCTTGCCAAAAAATCAATCCTCCTCCTTTTTAACTTTTATACATTTGTAGATATCAAGAGGACTTTGTGGGTTAAGGGTTGGCTAGGGTTAAAGGTAGGTGATTGGGTTAGTGGTTAGTAAAAAAAAAGGGCAAAAAGCGTAACAAGTGTCGGTTTTCGTATATTTTTTTTTTCAACTTTTTATTTTTAATGAAGCTTTTATTCAAACAAAGTTATTTTTGATTACTTTGTTTGTTTATTTTCTTTTTGCTTCATTAATTTTTTTTTTTTTTTTTTTTTTTTTTACGAAGAACCGAACTTGTTACTAAAATAAAGGGTAAAAAAAATGAAAAAGGTTTTGGTGGGTGAAAGGGTTTTTGTTTTGGATGATGAAACGAAAAGGTTTAGGCTCAAAGGGGCTAACTAGGGGGATTTTTGGGTAGGTGGTAAAAGAAAAAGAAAAATAATGGTGTAGAAAAAAAAAATGTTAGTCCTAATGCCTCCATCATTTACTTACTCGGGTTTAAGTTGATAAGGACCGGGAATGTATTGTTATGGCAAGTTCTAGAGTCGTAAGAACCAAGCGGCTATTCACACAAGAAACGAAAAATGAGCATTTAGTCAAATGATATGGAATTGTGTGCTCAATAAAGGCTCAAAACTCACTTTTGTGGGAATGGGTTTTTATGTGATCAAGTATATATAATCAAATTTTAAATAAGTTTGTCATGCCTTTTCATAATTTTCTTATGTTGGTTCTTTTTATCACTACGCTATCGGTTGTAAATTTGTAAAAATATAACCTTTTTGAGAGCTTGAATTTCCCGAGTTAAACCTAGACAAGTAAAAAAAATTGAAATTTTTGAAAAAATTTGGGGTGATTAGCGGTTCCAATAGAGTTTTGTGTAAGGCTTGTATTTAGGACTTGCAAAATTCAAGGTTTTAGCATCCCCCCCACACTTAAATTACACATTGTCCTCAATGTGTCCCAAAAATAAATTTTTAGGTTGATTAGATGTGTAAAATAGTGTTTAAAAAGCAAAAATTTGTGTTACTGGGCACTGAACACGGCCCCGTGTTATCCGGGCACGGCCCCGTGTTCAAGTGCCAGTAACAAAATTGAAATAAGAGAAACAGAAGTCTGGACACGGGGGCGTGTTGGGTGAACACGGCCCGTGTCCAGTTACCTGTACTGGGCGTTTTCTGCAGGTGGTTCGACACGGGGCCGTGTTGGTTGGGCACGGCCCGTGTTGAACCTTCTGAAAGGGAGAAAATTGTCGGGTTGCCTCGTTCTTGTGCATGGGATCATTTTTCTCGTTCCCCTTTTCATCCTTTACCACCATGAGTGTGTTTTATTCCTGAAAATTAAACTAACTAGAAAACATAAAAACTAATCTAAATTAAACTAAGGATAGTTCCGTGGAATGCCTCCATGGTGCGCCACGTTTATAAGGGTCCTTGGCTAGACCCAATGCCTGGTCATATGTTACCCAAGTGGGATGTGTTGCATCCCATGTTACACCGTCGGAGAGCGTCATCCAAGCTTGAGTCTATGACCTTCATGTAGTTGACCGGATCTTCTTCCTCTACTCTCTTTCCACATTCAAATTTCACTTCCTCATCCCCAAACTTCAATGTTAGAGTTCCGTCATTCATATCCACCACTGCTTGAGCGGTGGCTAAGAATGGTCTCCCGAGGATGAGGGGGACCTCGGTGTCTTCCTCCATGTCTAGGATAACAAAGTCGGTTGGAAAAACGAATTTGTCGACCTTGACTAGCAAATTTTCGACGACCCCATGTGGGAACTTGACGGACCTGTCGGCGAGTTGTATGCTCATCTTTGTAGGGCTTGTTGCTCCTAGGCCGAGTCGCTTGAACATTGAGGTGGGCATGAGGTTGATGCTAGCCCCAAGATCGGCTAAAGCATTTCGGACGGGGGACTTCCCAATCGAACAAGGGATTGTGAAGCTCCCGGGGTCGATTTTCTTTTGTGGAAGTTTGTTGAGTACTAGAGCTGAGCATTCTTCGCCTAGGTTAACTAATTGCAACGATTCAATTTTCTTTTTGTGAGTGAGGAAATCCCTCATGAATTTTGCATATTTAGGCATTTGGGTTAGGACCTCAATAAAAGGAATATTAACATGCAATTGTTTTAGTAAACTTTCGAACTTTGCGAATTGCTCATCGGTCTTTTGACGATTTAACCTACCGGGGTACGGGATTGGAGGATTCTTGGTGGGCTCTTGATTCGGTGTAGAAGCCTTTTCTGGCGCAGGAGGAGTCACAGGCTGGCCAGAATGACTTCTTCCATTTGGCGGCAATGGAGCATCCTCGGGACCCACGGTTCGATTTCGTAATGTGATGAGATGGACTTGTGCCTTTGGGTTTGGTTCGGTATTACTGGGTAATGCGCCTTGTGGTCTCTCGGAGAAATTTTGAGCTAGTTGATTTAATTGTTTTTCAACGTTTTGAATACTAGCTTGTTGGTTTCTAAAATTCGATTCCATTTGTTGAAATCGATCCGAGTTCTTCTTTTCAGTGTCAGAGATGAGGCGAGATATGGTATCTTCAAGCCTTTCTCTTCCACCTTGTTGTTGAGGAAAATTTTGTGGTTGTTGAAAATTAGTTCGTTGGTTTTGTTGGTTACTACTATTTCCGGGATCTCTCCAACCAAGATTTGGGTGGTTACGCCATCCTTGGTTGTAGGTACCCGTTGGAGGACCCGACGGCCTAGGTCTATTATCCATGTAGTTTACCGTTTCAGTTTGTTCATCTAAATCTTTCATACAACTCCAATTTTCATGTGACCCACCACACCCTTCACAAGCCATAACCGAGGCCGTTTTTGTCATTTCTAGCCTTTTGATTTTTGAAGAGAGGGACTCGATTTGGGCTTGTAAAGAGGTGCTTTCATCAACCTTATGGGCGCCCGGGGCAATAGATTTATTACCTCGGGGAGTGTGCCATTGAAAATTGGTTTGGGCAATTTCCTCAATTTGGTTATATATTTCATTTGGGCGACGATTACCTAAGAGTCCCCCGGAGCTTGAATCAAGTGTTTGTCTTGTGTGTGGTAACAATCCATTATAGAAAGTGGATACTTGTTGCCATATCGCTAGACCATGGTGAGGACACTTTCTTAGAAGCTCCTTGAACCTTTCCCAAGTTTCATATAAGGATTCCCCATCCTCTTGTGAGTATGTATTAATTTCTGTCATTAATTTAGCCGTTTTAGCAGGAGGGAAATACTTATATAAAAACTTTTGGGCGAGTTCATCCCAGGTGGTTACCGACCCAGCTGGGAGGGTATTAAGCCAAGCCTTAGCTCGGTCTTTTAATGAAAAAGGAAACATTCGAAGGCGGATGGCGTCATTTGATGCTCCATTGATCCGGAAGGTATCACATATTTCTAAGAAGTTAGTAATATGTAGATGGGGATCCTCGTCCGCAAGCCCGTGGAAGGTTGCGGAGTTTTGGAGCATTTGTATCAAATGCGGCCGAAGTTCGAAGTTGTTGGCCTCGACATTCGGGGCATTGATAGCGGCGCCAAGATTGCCTACGGTAGGCCGTAGGTAATCCATGAGGGTACGTTGGTCCGCCATTGGAAGTGGGTCCCCCGAAACTTTCTCTTGATTTTTAGCTTTTAGCCTTTTTCTGAGAAAACGCTCGGGTTCTTCTAGGGGTTCTTTTATGTCTCTACTAGAACTGGAGCTCATGCACTACGTAGGAGGTTCAAATGTGGCGCCTGGGTTCCAAATCCTGCAATAAAAACAGAAAAGAACGCTGGTCAGAATGTTCACCACGGCCCCGTGCTCAATGAACACGGCCCGTGTTCAGAGTTGCAGTAATTGATTTCTGGATCCCTGTTACTGGGAGTTGGACACGACCCCGTGTTGCACCGACACGACCCCGTGTTCAGCTCTCTGTAACTCAGAAAACAAAAATTGCCAGTGATGGTTGCTGGGCACGGCCCGTGTCTGACCGGGCACGGCCCGTGCTGAGCGCTGCAGAACTGAAAAACTAAGAAAATCCTAAAAAAATAAAAAAGAAAAATAAAAGATGATTAGGCCGTTGATTCCTAACTTTCTTAAAATCCTTGTGTCCCCGGCAGCGGCGCCAAAAACTTGATGCGTGCGAAGTGTCGTATATTTTAGGTGTATATTTTAAGCCCTTTTTAACACTTATTTTAGCCAAGTTTTAAATTTATAAAACACGATATTTCACTAACACTAAACACACATATGGGCAAGTGCACCCATCGTTGAGTGTAGTATAGCGTTGGTAAGATACCGAGGTCGTCCAAGGACACAAGAGCTTTTAATACCGGTTTATCCTCAACGTCTAACCAAAATAAAAGTTTAGAAAAATGTTTTAAACTAAGAAAAATAAAAACTAACTAAAATGCTGAAAATAAAAATAAAATAAAAACAGATAGACAAGATGAATCACTTGGTTCCGACTCGTATCTAGTATAACCTTTGATTATTTCCGCACTTTTGCACATAATTAAGAGATTATCTTAGTTATTGTAGTAGGCCCCTCTTTTGAAGGTGACGTTACCCTCACCCCAGTAGTTTGAGTCAGCAGGGATACAATCCTAAAGGGGTGGATTATTGGAAGATAATGAATTAAGTTATTAATGCAGTATTGTGGTAGGCCCCGCTTTTGGCGGTGACGTTACCCTCGACTAAGTAGTCTGAGTCAGCAGGGATACAGTCCTAAATAGCCGGGTTATAGTATTAATAGTAGTTAACTTATGAGGGGATCAAAGAGTTTGGACCCCCGCCATCCAATACCGTGAAGTATTGAAGGAGGTCCTACTAAATTTGACCCAGGTCCATTGCAGGACCTCTAAACGCTGAACAATGGCAAGACCTTTACCAAACCGTTCCCTTAACCCCCTACCAGGTAGCCAACATACCTCCATATAGACCGTGGAGATATGAATGGTGAAAATCCTTTATTTTATATAGACAGTAAAATAATGCCAAGACACCACGGACAAACGATAAGGAAAGATCACCTTCAACATAAGTAACTAGTTATTAAAGCCATTAATACAAAACCAAATAAAAAGTGCAAAAGATTAGAAATAAAAAGTATTATACTAGACACTTTGTCTTCACCAAGTGATGTAAGAGACTTAGGCAAACATGGCCTTGATTGTCAAGAACTCTTACGATCAATCTTGGATCCCGAGACGACTCACACACTCTATGATGGACAATGGATGATGGTGGTGGATGATGGTGTTGTGATGGTGGTGGGTGGTGGATGAAGTGTGAGAGAGGTGGTGTGCCAAGGGATGAGATGAAATGAATCCAAGCACTCCTATTTATAGGCTGAACAGAGAGCTGGACACGGCCCCGTGTCCGCTGGACACGGCCCCGTGCCCGTCTGACACTCTCTCTCCTCATTAATTGTAATTCGCAATTACAATAAATGCGCCTGCTGTACTTTCGACACGCCCCCGTGTCCGCTAAGCACGGCCCGTGGTGGGCAATAGAAGCTTCTATAGGTTTGTCTTTTCTGCTGCTTCTTGGGCACGGCCCCGTGCTGGCTGAGCACGGGGCGTGTTCAGCCTTCTGTTTTCTCTATTTTGCTTTGGAAGGTGCCGTTGAGGGTTCGGGCAATCCACTAATGTTCCTTTTCTTGTATTTATGTTGGATTTAGCTGTCTTTTTGCTTCTTTTGCGTTTTTGAGCTCATTTAATCCTGAAAATACAAAAGGAAGACAAAAACACTCTTTTTCCAATATTAGTACTAAAAAAGGGTTAGTTTTATGCCTCATTTGATGTAATTTATATGTTGCATTTTACATACATCATGTTGCACCTGTATTTCTTAGTCCGAAAGGCATAACGATATAACAATATATACCGGTGGGGGTCATGAATGCAGTATCCTCTTGATCAGATAGTTCCATCTGTATTTATTGAAATCCAAATGAAGCATCCATGAATGTGATCAATTCATGACCAGCCATTGCATCCACCATGGAGTCAATGTGCGGGAGTGGGAAAGGATCCTTGGGACATGCCTTGTTTAAGTCAGTAAGATCGACACATACCCTCCACTTTCCGTTTTTCTTCTGGACTACCACTACATTGGCTAACCATCTAGGATATTTTACTTCCCTAATCATACCTGCTTTTAGGAGTTTATTTACCTCTTCTTGTATATTAGCATTTCTCTCAGGTACAAATTTCCTCCTTTTCTGGTGGATAGGCCAGAAAGATTTGTCTATTCCTAGTTTATGTATAATGACATCTTTGGAAATACCAGTCATGTCTTCGTGCTTCCATGCAAGGGTTGATTTTCTTCTTTTAAGGAAGGATATGAGATCATGTTCTATAGTATCAAGGATCCCTAATCCTACAAACATTTTAATGTCAGGGACCTCAGGTTCTAAATTGACCTCTTTGATATCCAGTTCCATTGCCTCCATTACATCTCTCGGAGGTTTCTATAATTGCTATGCTGCCCTTGTTTTGAAGCTGACTTCATCGACGAGGTGTAGCAACTTTTAGCTTCCTGTTGGTCACTATCTATCTTTACTACTCCCTAAGGAGTTGGAGGCTTCACACACTGATGATATGTTGAAGGAACAACCTTCATCTCATGGATCCAGGGCCTGCCAAGAATCACATTACAACAAGACAAACTGTCAATAACACAAAATTTTTTGATAGAGTTAACTTCCTCTATATATATATGTAGTTTGATGTCCCGCAATGTATTCTTGGTTTCACCACTGAACCCAATAAGTACTGAGGATCTTGGTATTATCTCGGACTCTGAAATATTCATTTTCTTGAGTACATTAAGCTGTATGATATTTACAGAGCTCCCTCCGTCTATAAGAATCCTGCGAACAAAATGGTTAGCAATAAATAGTGTTATAACCAAACCGTCATGGTGAGGATCCTGGATGTTGACCTTATCGTCCTTGTCAAAGGATATTATTTTTTGATCCGTCAACGTGGAAGTCCTGATGGGTCTGTCACCATTCTCCAATTTGGTCTCATTAGTGTGTCTCTTAGCTGCCGAGAAAGAAGTGCCACAGATATCTGATCCTCTAGAAATGAAGTTGATCATTTGGGCGTCTGCTGGAGGTGGAGTAGCCCTTTCTAGGACATTCCCAGGATCCTGGGTCCTTGATTTCTTTCTGCCCAACAATTCTTTCAAATGGCCCTTACTGAGAAGGTAGCATATCTCCCTCCTTAGTGCAATGCATTCATCTGTTAAATGCTCAAAATCCTCATGGTATGCACACCATTTGTATTTATCCTTAAAGGAGTTTGACTTGTCGTTCTTTTTTGGCCACCTTGCCTTCTCACCTAAATTCTGCAAAGCAAGCATTAGTTCACTATTATTAACGGAGAAGCAATATTCTGATATCTTAGGATATTCTTCTTCGTCTTCATCTTGTTCCACCACGTGGACATTTTGGTTATCTGTTTTTGAATAGGACTTGGATCTGTTATTCTTATAGAAGGATCCCTGTTTCTTATCATAGTGCTCATGTTTGGTAGAACCACCAAGCGTATCCTGGATTCTTTTTTCATCTTCTAGCCTGATGAACCTCAAGGCTTTGTTCCTGGCTTCATCTAGATTCCTGCATGGGGTCATTACAAGATCATCACAAAAGGGGGAATCCTTTTGCAATCCCATCTTAAATGATTCAACAGCAGTTGCAATGTCAAGATTTAGGATCTCTAAGGATTCTCTTCCATATTTAGTGACATAATCCCTAAGGGATTCATCACGAGCCTGGGTGATTCTATACAAATTGCTAGTTAACCTTTCAAATGTTCTATTACAGGAAAATTGGTTAGTAAACAAAATAACTAAGTGCGAAAAGGAAGTAAGAGAATAGGTAGGAAGACTTAGCAGTCATTTTAATGCAGATCCAATGAGTGTGGATCCGAAACCCTTGCATAGGCAAGCTTCTTTTAGTTTCTCAGGAATGGGGTTTATCTCCATTCTCTCTCTGTATTGGGCCACTTGCTCCCCCAGATCAGTTGTACCCTCATACAACTTCATGTTGGGGGTTTGAAAGCGCTTGGGTATCTCTGCACCACATATTGGTGGAGCAAAACGAGATATCCTATGGCTTCCGTCTGGAATCTCAGTAATAGGTTTGACCATTCCCGAGACACTGGATATCATATCCTTAAGCTTTTGCAATTCCCTAGCCATGGCCTGATTGATTTCTGCATCCTGCACATAGCCATAATTAGTATCCAAAGATGTATTATGAAAACTGTTACCTCCTGGTTAACTTAAGGGTGGTATCCCAGAAGAGTATCTAAGATAAGACATGTCTGCAGTTATAGTAGGGCCTGAGGAAGCAATAGTCTGCATGGAGATGAAATCCCATCATGGATTTCTGAGCTTCTCAATGGTTGTCTCCCTGAGGATCCTTGATCCTGGAAGACACTGGAACTAGGAAAGGTCTGTGTTGAAGGTCTTGGTAGGCAATCGATCGATCCTTGAACTCGAGTTAAGGATCCTTGTTGATGGAAGTAGGATCCTTGAGGCTGGAACATCTCCACGTATCCTCCTGAACAGAAGGAGGATCCTTGAGGCTGAGTCATCCCCAGGGATCCTTGTTAAAGGATAAAGGATCCTTGAGGTTGGATGGAGGATCCTCTTGATTTTTGAGTTGTTTACGCCGGAGTGACAAAATCCAACACCCTAGGCATCAATTGAGACTGACCCTCTAGCCTCTTCTGTTTCTTGATGTCTTCAATCTCACGCAGGATCTTTTGATTAGTCTTGTTTTGCTGCTCCATGTAGCTTTTCATCTTTGAATATAAAACAAAATTTTCATTCTCAGTATTTATAGAGGATGAAGTAGCAGAAGTTTTGGATCCTTGGAAGACAGATGATGTGTGACAACCCGAGATTTCACACATCACTGACTTCGCAATCCTGGTTTTACAATTTGGTTTACGTGGTGTCTGTGCAGTTTATCTGGGTGATTAATGATTGTGTGTAATGCTTGATTATTATTTGTGTAGTGTTACATATAGTTTAATCAGAGTTTAATAATAATGTTTTCGTCACAACTCACTTCGACGAAAAATAGGATCTTTCGCCAACCACGACTCGACGAAAAATGGGTCTTTCGTCGAGGAGGGTCTTTCGCCGATAAGGGCTTCGGCCCAACCCATTTCGTGGCCCAACTGTTAAAAGTTATGTAATTATAAAACCCTTGTAACCGCTAGTCGTAAACAGAAATGTCGCAACCCCCAATCCCTGATTCCCGGGAACGGGCGGCCGCGAGCCAGTTTCGGTGGTATCGCGTTATTGTCTAATTTGGCAGCGGAATTTTTCATCAGGATCGTAGTTAGGAAATATTTATCAGAGTAAAACCACCATATTTTATAATATTAAACAAATGGGATAAAACCCAAGTTCATAGTACACACGTTTTCATAGGAATAAATCCTATTTTATTTAATAAAAACATCTATTTTAGGTAACTTTATTGCCACTTTTCCAAGCCTTCAGTGCTGTCCAGCTGGCTTCTATTTGGCTTTCACATTTTGTTACCTGAAATGCGTTTTAAAAACATTTTGTCAGTGGGAAATACTGGTGAGTGAATCCCAGTTTAATCGAGTTTAAATAAAAAGTCACAGTGCACAGTATTGAGGGCACATCCGCAATTACATTTGTTTTCAAGACATCACAATTAACATCAGTGGTATTGTCATACTCAACTTGTGGAAATGTTACTCTTGACCAGGTGGTAACAAATTTTGTATACAAAACCCCAACATACCCACTATAATTGTATTCTTACAAATACTCAATACGATTATTCGCATGGAAAGATATGTAAGGTTTTGTAAAACAATTCACAATTAGGTTTACAAAAGGTGGATCAACTCACTTTGCTGTCTTAGATTTTCCGTAAGGGTTTCCTGGTGATAATCTATAATTTACACAAATGTACACTCGTTAGTATTAATAACCCATTTTAACATTAGTAATACCTTCCCCGAGATGGCATTCCAACGACTACGTCGGGCAGAACCACGACAGCCGTTACGGAACCCTAGATCAATCGGGCAGCGTATCTAATACGTATCCAGGGGTTATAATACTTACAATGGAGCAGAACCTCACTAATTAGGGGGTATAATATCCGCGTATAATAAGCCTAATATCAGAAATTGTGATTTGAGAATTGAGAATGAGCGACGGAAAACGAAATCCCGAAGCCTTCTTATATAGGCCCTGATTCTGGTCCTTACACGACCTGCGTAAGAGTAGGCAAGGGCCTACGCGGCCCGCGTCAATGTCCGGTCAACATATAGCTTATCCGGCTCATCCTATAGACCCGCCACGATGTCGACACGTGTCAGCACCGGGCTGCGCCACACTTTAGGTCAATCGCGGCCCGCGTCAACTTAATATATGGTTTACGCGGCCCGCCTGGACTTAAGAAACCAATGAAATCAATCTATAACATTCATACTGCCCGCGTAAGGGTTTGGGGTGGGCTCACGCGGCCCGCCTCAGCCTTAAATTTAAATTTTTATATTTTATTTAAATACTATATCGTATCTCGGGCTTGATTTTCATATACGGTTTGTAATTAAAGACATATTGGAACATTTTAAAATATACTAGAATATCGGAAAAATAATCAAGGGTGTCGGTTTATTGGGGATTGTTACATTCTCCCCACCTTGTTTTAGAGCTCGTCCTCGAGATCTACTGGAACAAGTGTGGATATTTCCTTTTCATTTCAGATTCAAGTTCCCATGTGTATTCAGGTCCTCTTTTAGAGTCCCACTTTACTTTGACCAGAACTAGTCTTTTATGCTTAAGGTTTTTGACTTTCCTGTCTTCAATCTGTAGAGGCCTCTCTACAAACTTGAGTTGTTCATTTACCTCTATATCCTTAAGAGGTACTAATAGTGATTCGTCAGCTAAACACTTTTTGAGATTAGATACATGAAACACATCATGTATTCCTGCCATTTCCTCTGGCAGTTGTAGCTGATAGGCTACAGGTCCTATTTTTCTAATAATCTCAAAAGGTCCAACATACCTGGGACTTAGCTTTCCTCTTTTGATGAATCTTACCACTCCTTTCCAAGGAGAGACCTTTAATAACACCTTATCTCCTACTTGAAATTCTAATGGCTTGCGTCGGTTATCAGCATAGCTCTTTTGTCGATCACGTGCTGCTTTTAATCGTTCCTTGACTTGAATAATCTTGTCAGTCGTTTCCTGCACTATCTCAGGTCCAGATAGTTGCTTTTCTCCTATTTCTGCCCAACAGACTGGGGTTCAGCACTTTCGTCCATAAAGTGCTTCGAATGGCGCAGCATTGATACTTGTGTGATAACTATTATTATAAGAAATTTCTATTAAAGGTAAGTGATCGTCCCAATTACCTCCAAAATCAATTACACAAGCTCTAAGCATATCTTCCATTGTCTGAATTGTCCTTTCGCTTTGTCCGTTCGTTTGAGGATGATAAGCTGTGCTCAACTTTAATTTGGTTCCCATTGCCTTTTGGAAACTTGACCAAAAATGAGAGGTAAATCGACTATCCCTATCAGAAACAATTGATAAAGGAATACCATGTAAAGAAACAATTTCATTTACATACAACTTGGATAATTGTTCCATACTAATTATTTCCTTCATTGGTAGAAAATGAACTGACTTGGTTAGTCTATCTACAATCACCCAGATTGTATCATTACCTTTCCTTGTTTTAGGTAATTTAGTAACAAAATCCATTGTTATCAATTCCCATTTCCACACCGGCATTTCTAATTGCTGTAACAAACCTGAGGGTTTCTGGTGTTCAGCTTTAACTTGTGAACAAGTTAAACATTTAGAAACATAGGTTGCTATGTCCTTTTTCATTCCTATCCACCAGAAATTTTTCCTTAAATCCTGGTATATTTTATCACTTCCTGGATGCATCGTATACTTAGATTTATGGGCTTCTTCTAATATACGATGACGTAGGTTTCCTAATTTAGGTATCCACATTCTCTTTTTATGGAATCTCCAAATTCCATCTATTCCTTGTTCCAATTCTTTTAGCATACCTTTTAATTTTTTAGAATCATCCTTGATTACTGATTCTTGTGCTTCTCTTATTTGCTCATTTAAATCTACTTGCAGATTTAATTTAAGAGAACGTACCCTTTTTGGCTTTTCATGATATTTTCGGCTTAAAGCATCTGCCACTACATTTGCTTTTCCTTCATGATACTGGATATCACAATCATAATCACTAAGCATCTCCATCCAGCGTCTTTGTCTCATATTCAATTCCTTTTGTTTGAAGATATATCTTAGACTCTTATGATCAGTGAATATGGTAAACTTACTACCATAAAGGTAATGTTTCCAAATCTTAAGAGCAAAGATTATAGCTCCTAATTCTAAATCGTGGGTTGAATAATTCGCTTCATGATTCTTAAGTTATCTAGATGCGTAAGCTATAACCTTTTGTCTTTGCATTAATACACATCCATAACCTAATTTGGAAGCATCACAATAGACTACAAAGTCTTCAGCTCCTTCTGGTAATGCTAGTATGGGTGTATGGGTTAATCTTTGCTTAAGAATTCTAAAGGCTTCTTCTTGTTTTACTCCCCATTCAAACTTAACAGATTTACAGGTTAGCTTAGTTAAGGGAATGGCTATTCTAGAAAAATCTTGAATAAACCTTCTATAATAACCGGCCAATCCTAAGAAACTTCTAACCTCGGTTGGTGACTCAGGGGTTTTCCATTTAGTTATTGCCTCGATCTTTGTTGGATCTACATAAATTCCTTCATGATTGACTAGATGTCCGAGAAATTGTACTTATTCTAACCAAAATTCACACTTTGAAAATTTAGCATAAAGCTTTTCCTTTCGCAGTAAACTCAAAAGTGCGTGCAAATGTCTTGCATGATCCTCTTTACTCTTAGAGTAAATTAGAATATCATCTATAAATACAATTATGAAATTATCCAAATATGGCTTACATATTCGGTTCATCATGTCCATGAATGCAGCTGGGGCATTGGTTAAACCAAATGGCATGACAGTAAATTCATAATGACCATACCTTGTTCTGAATGCAGTTTTAGGAATGTCCTCTTCCTATACCTTTAATTGATGATATCCTGATCTTAAATCGATTTTAGAGAAAAATCGAGCTCCTTGCAGTTGATCGAACAGATCATCGATTCTCGGTAATGGATACCGATTCTTAATCGTGACCTTGTTCAATTCACGGTAGTCAATGCAGATACGCATTGATTCGTCCTTCTTTTTGACGAACAGTATCGGCGCTCCCCATGGCGACGAACTTGGCTGTATGAATCCTTTTTCTAACAATTTGTCTAATTGTTTCTTCAGTTCCTGCATCTCGGCGGGTGCCAAACAGTAAGGTGTTTTGGCAATTGGTGCTGTTCCTGGTAGTAGATGAATTCTGAATTCAACTTCTTTGTCTGGAGGTAGTCCTGGAAATTCTTCTGGAAAGACATCTGAAAACTGAGACACTACTGGGATGTCTTTTAGTTCTGTTTCTTTAGTGCTAGTGATTATAGAAATCAAATACACTATAGAACCTTTTCTTATAGAACTTGCAGTTTTCATCACAGAGATGAATTTTGTAGTCTTAGATGGCTTATTACCTTTGATTGTGATCGTTTTACCTTTTTGTGAATTTACTTGAATTGACTTTTGATCACATAAAATACTGGCTTTATTGGCTATTAACCAATCCATTCCTAACACAACATCAAATCCTGCCAGATTCATGGGATAAAGGTTTGCTCTAAACGTTTGATTTAAAATTTCTATTCTTGCTCCCTGCAAGATTTCAGAAATCCTAGTAGTTTCTCCATTAGCTGTCTCTACTAGACATTCTTGTGGTAGTTTAGTTAATGACTGATTTAGAATTTTGCAAAACGAAGTATTGATAAAACTTTGGTTCGCACCAGAGTCAAATAATACTTTAGCAAAGATATCATTAACTAAAAACGTACCAGCTATAACGTCTGGGATCATCTTGGCTTCTTCTGCAGTTAGAACAAATGCTCTAGCATTTTTAGTGTTCTTGTTGTTCGCAGCTGGAGCTAATTTTGGACAGTTTGGCTTGATGTGACCTTTTTCTCCACAATTGAAGCACAATCCATTACTGGATTTCCTCCTGCAATCTTCTTCCTTGTGTCCTGGTGCCTTGCAGAAATTACAGTGAGTGGAGCATTTTCCTGAATGTTTCTTTCTGCAAGTTTTGCAATATGGTGCAGAGGTAGAACCTACATTCCTACGGTTGAAATTCCCAGAACGGAATTCTTGGGTAAGCTTTTGAGTTAAGTTTCTCCTCTGATCTTCTTCTCTAGTACGAACTAGTTCATCAGTCAAGGTATTGGCTAGTTCTACGGCTTCTTCTATGGTTTGGGGTCTGGCTGCCTTGACTACATGCCTAATCTCCCCGATTAATCCCCAGATGTATCGGGAGATTAATACCGGTTCAGGTGATGCAAGGGTGGGTACTATCCTAGCATATTCAAAGAATGTAGTAGTATACCCCTTACTATCTACCCCGGTCATTCTAAGGTTCAGAAATTTATTTGCTATCTGATCTTTTTCATTGGGAGGGCAAAATTTCCTTTCTACCGTATTTTTAAATTCCTCCCATTCCATGTTGTATATCCTATCACTTCCTCTTGACTAGAGGATAGTGTTCCACCATTCTAGGGCTGAATTCTTAAACAGATTAGAAGCAAACATTATCTTGTCTTCTTCAGCACACTTGCTTATTTTCAGAACAGCCTCAGTCTTTTCTATCCAGCGTAGAGCTGCAATGGGTCCTTCATTGCCCGAGAATTCTATTGGTTTGCAGGACCAGAATTCTTTGTAAGAACAACCATGAGGCATCGTTCTTCTTCTTTTGGGAATAGGCATTTGAAGTACAGGTCCATTGTTCACGCTGTGTTCTGGTTCACTTGGTCGCTTACTACTATGTTTACTTTTATTATCAGCATCCTTAACAGTTTGAATAATAAATGGCATTGCATCTATAATTCCCTGTGCTACTATGTGTTGGATAGCACTATTATCCACTTGATTGTTATTGTTATTGATGCTTGGATTCTCATTAACCACGTTAAGGTTACTCTGGTTATCATTATTCAGATTTCCTTGATTTCCTTCGTCGGCCATCTGAATTTTAAACATTTACCCCATATTAATATCACAACATAATATTTAATATAGTTAATCACATGATACGCAATCTAGCCAAAAAGGTCGATCATTGCGACTTGTACTCTATTTTCATATGCTATGCGTCTATTACACACTAGTACTGAAATAAAGATTACAATACCAACAGAAAGAAAATTACACTAATAATACTATGCATCCGTACACACATATTTTTATTTTTATTTTGTTTTATTATATTATTATTACTACCATTTCTTCCTTTCACATTCCCTGATATGGATTCATCCAGAAATCCATATTGCGTTCGTCATACTTCCAGACGAGACGCTCTCCCACCTGTCGCATTCTCTCACTGCTTTCTAAAATTTCCTCACCGAAAGTTCTAAGTTCTTGAACGTTTTCTGCACTCATTGGGGGTGCAGGTTCTAGGACTGGGTTTGGAATCTGGGGTGCGGGTTCCTGATATGGAGGTACAGGGGCCTGGTATGGGTAAGGATTCTCTAAAATCTCCATAATGTATGCATCGTTATCGTAATAGGGATCTAGAGGATCTAACCCTGGGTAGGCTCCTAGATTGGGCATAGGCACATCTTCGTGTATCGGGTAACGTTGCACATAGTCTCTAACATCATCCCACCAGGGATCGTAATTTGGGTCTAAGGGATTTGGTGCTGCTACCCTTGGTATTTCCTCCGGGTTGAAGTCATGCATCTCTACTTGGTTTTCAGGGATTTCTAGCTCCATGGGTTGGTCAGGCAATTGTGGTTGGGGTGCTATTATTTGCTCAAGGTTAGAGTCCGCTGCAGTGGTTGCTAATATGTGGATGTTAGCTATACCCCTATTTATCATATCTTGGGCATAGGCATCTGTTTCTCTCTTGACTGCTGCTAATACCCTCTGTTCCTGTAACTTTTTCATACGTTTTCTACGCTCGTGTGCCCCTCGACTGAACCATCCCCTTTTCTTTTGAGGAAATGGTTCCTCGGATTGAGCCTTAAACACAAAGATTCATTCTTCTGTGTCAGCAGAGTACCCAGAGAGGGCAGGCTGAGAAGAGGAGGTGCCTTCGCTCCTAGGCGAACCAGACAATTGACGATACGCATCAGATGGTCCTTGGTAGCTCATACTGTAAACTAACAGATAGTCAAATAACACATAACAAATAAATACAGTTATGTATGTATTTTCGTAATTTATTTCCTAACACTTTGTAATTTCATGTCAGCAGAACACTTATGTGGCTGAATCAGTGGCATAGCTCTGATACCACCTTCTGTCGCAACCCCCGATCCCTGATTCCCGGGAACAGGCGGCCGCGAGCCAGTTTCGGTGGTATCACGTTATTGTCTAATTTGGCAGCAGGATTTTTCATCAGGATCGTAGTTAGGAAATATTTATCAAAGTAAAACCACCATATTTTATAATATTAAACAAATGGGATAAAACCCAAGTTCATAGTACACACGTTTTCATAGGAAGAAATCCTATTTTATTTAATAAAAACATCTATTTTAGGTAACTTTATTGCCACTTTTCCAAGCCTTCAGTGCTGTCCAGCTGGCTTCTATTTGGCTTTAACATTTTGTTACCTGAAACGCGTTTTAAAAACATTTTGTCAGTGGGAAATACTGGTGAGTGAATCCCAGTTTAATCGAGTTTAAATAAAAAGTCACAGTGCACATTATTGAGGGCACATCCGCAATTACATTTGTTTTCAAGACATCACAATTAACATCAATGGTACTGTCATACTCAACTTATGGAAATGTTACTCTTGACCAGGTGGTAACAAATTTTGTATACAAAACCCCAACATACCCACTATAATTGTATTCTTACAAATACTCAATACGGTTATTCGCATGGAAAGATATGTAAGGTTTTGTAAAACAGTTCACAAAAAGGTTTACAAAAAGTGGATCAACTCACTTTGCTGTCTTAGATTTTCCGTAAGGGTTTCCTGGTGATAATCTATAATTTACACAAATGTACACTCGTTAGTATTAATAACCCATTTTAACATTAGTAATACCTTCCCCGAGATGGCATTCCAACGACTACGTCGGGCAGAACCACGACAGCCGTTACGGAACCCTAGATCAATCGGGCAGCGTATCTAATACGTATCCAAGGGTTATAATACTTACAATGGAGCAGAACCTCACTAATTAGGGGGTATAATATCCGCGTATAATAAGCCTAATATCAAAAATTGTGATTTGAGAATTGAGAATGAGCGACGGAAAACGAAATCCCGAAGCCTTCTTATATAGGGCCTGATTCTGGCCCTTACGCGACCCGCGTAAGAGTAGACAAGGTCCTACGCGGCCCGCGTCAATGTCCGGTCAACATATAGCTTATCCGGCTCATCCTATAGACCCGCCACGATGTCGACACGTGTCAGCACCGGGCTGCGCCACACTTTAGGTCACTCGCGGCCCGCGTCAACTTAATATATGGTTTACGCGGCCCGCCTGGACTTAAGAAACCAATGAAATCAATCTATAACATTCATACTGCCCGCGTAAGGGTTTGGGGTGGGCTCACGCGGCCCGCCTCAGCCTTAAATTTAAATTTTTATATTTTATTTAAATACTATATCGTATCTCGGGCTTGATTTTCATATACGGTTTGTAATTAAAGACATATTGGAACATTTTAAAATATACTAGAATATCGGAAAAATAATCAAGGGTGTCGGTTTATTGGGGATTGTTACAAGAAAACCCTAGAATCTCCTCTCCCTTCTCAATCTCTGTGCGACGGCATTTAGGAGGCCCCGAAGCTTTCCCCTCTTGATCCTTCAGATCAATACGGTATTACGGTTAGTCTTTGTTCGATAGATTAATTCCAATGTGTAGTATTGTGATTGAATGATTATTGTCGCATGAACTGTTGTTGTATGCGTATCACGATGTAGCCGTAACCGATGATTAGGATTCATGTTTTCATCTATGATTGCACATAAATGGATTGTGATTGCTGTCAATGATTCGTTGTTGATGATCGGCAGATTTAGGGTTGCATAATGTTAGATGATATTCATTAGTGTTGTACGATATGAACAATTATTATGAGAAGGTGAATCCGATTATGTATGATCAGGTTAGGATTGATAATGTAGAAGAGTTCATGAATTAGTGTTGCACGATGTTAAAGTGTTGCTGGAATAATCATACTGTTAACGATTGTATAGAATAGATGTTGTTGTAGAAACCAGGACGATCTGTTGATGAACAGCAATGAAGGAGTTCCCCACGAAAAACTCAGGTCGATGAAAGACCAGAGTCTTTCGTCACATTCATCTCCTGACGAAATATGATTCTTCGTGACAGGAGTCTTTCGTCACATTCACTCACGATGAAAAATGATTCTTCGCCGCAAGGGTTTTTCGCCGTGCAAGTAGACAGTACAGTAAACAGCTTAAGGTGTATGTGAGAATGAATACTTGTGTTTACAAATACCAGTTGTTGCATGATAACAATATTGTTAAGAATGAGAAACCTGACTAGCTTTGTGTGGGTAGAACATGCATCTGTTATGTATTGATTTGTGACATTCACATGTGATTTGATAGTTCGCCCATCTGTTATGATTATTAGGACATATGAGTTGTGAAGACTGTCCTTCTTATGATCCTTGGCGGGTGAGGATCTTAGCATCATCTTGAAGAAGGTGAAGAAAGAAGGAGCAGAGAAAGAAAACGTAAAGAAGGAAGAGGAAGAGAAATACCTGCTTGGCCTTCGAATATGAATTTAAAGGGAGTTACTATTGATTTTAAATGCAGATTGATCTCTATCTCTAACTCCTATTTATAATGATGATTCTGCAGGATAGTCACCTCAGTGACGTCATGTTCGCAACGGCTAGTCCGATTATAACGGCTAGTTATCCGTTGGTTAAATGCGGATAAGAACAAAATATAACTCATTTATTTACAAAATTACTCATATTTTGGGGGAAATTGTTAGGGGTGGATTTCTAAGTAATCAGTGATCCTTAATTGCCGTTGGGCTTAGTGATCCTTACTTCTGTATGAACTGGTGATCCTCAGAAGTGCTTCAGGATCAGGATCATGGATCACTATAAGGATCCTTGTACTAACAATTGCCTACTTTGAATTCGAAATTATTTTGCAGGAGTATCAATTTGGACTTGGTCTTGGCGATATTCCTGGAGTATGTTCCTTGAAGTATTCCGCACGTGCTTGGCTGAAAATGGACATTATGGAGTCGTGGAAGACTTGCACCATTTGCGGAATGTTAGTTAGTGTAGATATTTTCCATTTTTAAGGGGGTAGTGAGCTAATTAGAAAACACTTGGCTATTTTTGGCTATACATGCACTCGTACAACTGCTCTCACCAGCTCTCGTTAACTCACTTGGCGATTACACATTTTCATACACAATACACTATAGTGATCCTTGTACTTAGCTCGCTATCATCCAAAGTTGTAACACATTTCTTGTTTAATTTGAGTTGGTGATCGGTAGTTTCCATCACCCGAGGTTTTTTATGCCGGAGATCATTCATTGATCAAGGGCTTTTTCCTCGTATAAATCTTCGTGTCACTTGTTCATTACGTTTCAGAGTGATCCTTATTGTTGCTCATCAATTCAAGCATCATATCCCACAACAGAAAGTTTGGTTACATTGTCATTGCTTGATTTTTGACCAAAACATAATCGCCAAGTGAATTAACGAGAGCTGGTGAGAGCAGTTGTAAGAGTGTGTGTGTAGCCAAAAATAGCCAAGTGTTTTCTAATTAGCTCGCTACCCCTTTAAAAATGGAAAATATCTACACTAACTAACATTCCGCATATCATGCAATCTCCCCACGAACTCCATAACGTCCACTTTAGGTAAGCACGTGCGGAATAAGTCATGGAATATGCTCCAGCAATATCGCCAAGACTAAGTCCAAGCTCGTACTCCTGCAAAACAATACCATATTCAAAGTAAACAATCGTTAATATAAGGATCCTTAAGATGATCCATGATCCTGATCCTGAAACACTTCTGAGGATCACTAACTCAAACAGAAGTGAGGATCACCAAACCCAACAGTAATTGAGGATCACAGGTCATTAAAAAATCCTCCCCTAACAATTGCCCCCAAAATATAAGGAGTAATTATGTAAATAAACGAGTTGTATTTTGTTCTTATCCGCAATCAACCAACGGATAACTAGCCGTTGTAATCGGACTAGCCGTTACGAACATGACGTCACTGAGGTGACTATCCAGCAAAATCATCATTATAAATAGGAGTTAGAGATAGGGATCAATCCACATTTAAATTCAAGAGAAACTCCCTTTAAATTCATATCCGAAGATCAAGCAGGTATCTCTCTTCCTCTTCTTCCTTTACGTTTTCTTTCTTTGCTCCTTCTTTCTTCACCTTCTTCATAATCAAGATGATGCTAAGATCCTCACCGGCCAAGGATCACAAGAAGGACAATCCTCTTAAGAGCCAGGGGATCATCAAAGATTTGGCGAATGAAAGGTGCTGCTACACTGATCCACAAATAGACAGAATCCGCCGTTGCTTTCCGGCAAACACCGATTTCAAGCCATTTGACCCCACCGTTCTAAATGATTACGTTTCTGAAACTTGGGTAGCTTTCCCGGTCACACCGTTCACAATAGGATACACGTATCCTTTCCCTGAATTCACCCAGTCTTTCTTCTCCCTCACCGGCATCTCCTACATTCAAGCTATGCCAATGATCTGGAGGGTCTTATATACCCTCGAAAGGATCATTGAGCAAGAAGGAATTGCCCTACGAATGTCGGAGTTGGCAGAGATGTATGATCTCACAACATTTGGATCCCATCGATATCTATTCAAGCGTAAACCCGGTGAAGAACATCCCATCTTCAAAGCCACTAAGAATGATACTATCTGGAAACGGAGATTCTTCTTTGTCAGAAGGGATTCTCTCCCTGATGGAAAGGATCTGCCAAGGAAGTGGACCACCCATGGTAGGATAGAGGATCCTGAGAAGGATCACCAGATAACCTTGTTTTTGTATAGGGATCACTAACACCCTTTTGTTTCCATTGTACAACTATCTCTGTTTCGCACCTTATACCATCACCTGCCACCAAGGAAAGGCTCGCTGCTTTCAGAAGACTTGATCCTGCAACAAGGTCATTCAAAACAAATACCCAGGACTCACAAGAAGTATCCTCAGGTTCTGTCACTATGTCAAGTAAGTATCATGTTTTTTGTATAATTAAATGTTTAAATAAATAGTTAAATAGAAGTAAGATAAGGATACATATCTGTTTTGGGTGTGTAGGTGCCAGGAAATCCTCAAAATCTGCCTCCAAATTCAGTGTCACTGACCTTGACACCGTCAGATCCTCAAAGAAAAAGTCTGCTGCTAGCCCCTCCGTCGTAATCCCCAAGGCAACCACTTCAAAGGGAAGAGGTGGAAAGAAAAGAAAGACCTCTGAAGCTGACAACCTACAAGGCCTGCCTCTGATCCGCCATCAGTTCCTTGAGTATTTCGCAGATGTAAGGATCACTGACTTAGCTTAATTATCCTGCCCATTTGAGGATCACTTGATCCTAATCTTTGCATTGTCTTTTTTGTAGAAATTTGCGGAGATTGAGGACTATGTTGGGAATGTTGAAGAGCTTGAGGAGAAGTACTCTGACCTCCAAAAAGTGGCGGTACTCAAGGATCACAAGATTGCTTCCCTTGAAAAGGATCTCAATGACGCCAAAACTCAGATAGTTGCAACTCAGATCAATGATGATTATGAGAAGCATGAGATCACACAGGATGCTAAAGTCTCCGCTGCCATTGCCATGTACAAGACCAGACTGCAGATGGCCCAAGAAGCTCAGGATCCTGCCTTTGACAGGAGCAACTGGGACATGGAGGGCTGGAAGGCTAGGCTGGCTGAGTTGGAGGATGAGGCTGACAAGGTTCTGGCATTCGAGGCTAGTGGCAGTGGCAAGGATCATACGAAGGATACTGGAGCTCGAGGGGATGATGATGCAGCGAAGGTGTAGGCTGCATGAATGGGCGATGAAGGACATTTCTAGACGTAGCCGGAGCCCATTTTTCTTTTAGGTTTGGTTATGGTTTTTGTTTTAATGATATTTTGTTGAACAATGATGGGTTGTACCTAAACAATAGTAATTAGGGCTAAGGATCATGAATCCTTCGAACAATAGGTAGGATTACAAATGGTGGAGGGATCCTCTGTTTGGGGGATGAAGCCATTGTGATCCTGCCGTCTTTTGATTCCTGCACTACCAAGACCCTTAAACAATGGACACCCTTTGCCAACCCATGTGGACGGACCACGTTTTGCTGGTAGAAACGTGGGTTGGCAATTTTGACAACCTTAAAGGGTTTAATCTTTTGTGAATAAAATAACTTTAACTTTTTGGCTTATCCTGTGTTGACATCCTTGTTAATATTTTTCTTTCCAACTGTTGTGATGTTCGTTTTATTTAAACTTATCAGGTAAAGGAAAAAGTTAATAAATATCCTTAAAAATTTTAGGATATGATCAAGGATCACATATCCTATATTCGATAAGCTTCGAAAAGTTATATAGTTTAACGATCACAAGTTCAGTTGTCAAAGGATAAGGGTTACTTAAACAAATAATGAATAAAATCAGAATAGTTAAGGATCATACCTGAGAATACAAGTTAGGATCCTATCCTATAACACTTATAATCAGGATAACCCAAAAGACAAACCTTAGTGGTAAGTAAGGATGAAGGATCCTTGGTCGTTTATCTCCAAGAACCTGAAATAGGATACAACTAGGGACTAAGCCGATATAAGATAAGAGTTAGTAACTGGGGACAAGCCCAACAATTCTGGGGACAAGCCCAATATACTGGGGACAAGCCCAAAGGATAACTGGGGACAAGCCCAAAGGATCGTATGTAAACTGGAGTATGGCCCTCACTGGCGACTATCCAAACTTAGTGACATGAAAATGCCAAAACCTTAGCTAATGTGAAAACGTTAGAAACCTTAGGAACGGATGTATGGTACGTCTACCATTATATGTAGGATCCTGAATATAGCCAGTACAATGAAATTGTCAGCCCCTAAAGTGAGTACTGGTCCCATTGCCATGAACTATATCAGGATCATCGTGCGCTACTGGCGAAACTGGGGACAGGCCCAAACTGGGGTCAAGCCCAAATAACTGGGGTCAAGCCCAAATAACTGGATACTTCTGTGGATACTCAATCTTTAGTTAAGGATACCTGAACCTTCAAAACTCAGAATCAAGTGAAAGGAGGATAAAGGATGCAGGATCCTTATCCTTATATAAGAGAATAAAAGAATGAAATAGTTTGAGATTAGAAGATTACCAAGATGAGGATCATCCGTTCTGTAAGGATCCTTCAAGGATACTTGTCAGGTAAGGATCATGGATCCTTGTCACATAAAGTATTTCTTCAAATGGACAGCATTCCAAGCTCTTGGTAGCAAATCACCTTCCATTGTTAGCAATCGATATGCCCCCTTTCCTGCTTCAGCTTCAATCAAATAAGGGCCTTACCATTTTGGTGCCAACTTTCCATCAGCCGGATTGGTGGTATTCTGAAATGCTTTCCTTAATACCATATCACCAACTTGGAATTTCCTGATCCTGACATTTTTGTTGTAGGCTCCAGCCATCCTTTGTTGATAACTAGCCATCCTTAACCTTGCCAAATCCCTGATTTCTTCTATAGTATCCAAGTCTTGAACCAAGTTTTCAGCATTTTCTTCAGGATCACGAATGCTTGTTCTTGCAGTTAGAACCACCATCTCTGTAGGGATCACCGATTCTGCCCCAAATACCAAAGAAAATGGAGTTTGGCCTGTAGCATTCTTGGGAGTTGTCCTATCAGCCCAAAGCACATAAGGTTGTTCTTCTGCCCATTTTCCTTTCTTGGATCCAAGCTTCTTCTTCAAATTGTTGATGATGATCTTGTTGGATGATTCTGCCTGACCATTAGCTTGTGGGTGGACTGGTGTTGATGTTATCATCTTAATCCCCCAACTGTCACAAAAGTTAGTGGTTCTATTCCCAATAAATTGGGATCCATTATCACAAATAATCTCAGAAGGGATACCAAATCTAGTAATAATGTTTCTTTTAATAAAGGATATAACTTCCTTTTCTCTGACTTGAGCAAAGGCTTCAGCCTCTATCCACTTAGAGAAGTAATCAGTCATAGCAAGCATGAATACTTTTCCACCAAGTGCCTTAGGAAGCTTTCCAACTATATCCATTTCCCATCTCATGAATGGCCAGGAAGAGGATATAGGATGCAAGAGTTCTGCTGGTTGGTGAAGGATATTGCTATGCCTCTGACAAGGATCACACTTCTTGGCATACTCCATAGCATCCTTCTTCATAGTGGGCCAATAGTATCCTGTCCTCAGGATCCTCGAGAATAATGCCCTCCCCCCAGTGTGGTTTCCACAATCTCCTTCATGGAAATCCTTTAGGACTTCTTGGATTTCGGGATCCTCAATGCATCTTAGATATGGTCCTGCAAGAGATCGTTTATGTTTTGGTCAAAAATTACCGAAGCAATTAAGTGATCAAATTAGTTAAGTGAGGTAGTGTGCTAGAAATATGTGTGAAAAATATGTTAACCAAGTTAATTGTAAAAACAGTTTCAGGATACGACTCAGGATATAGAGTTGTATCTATGATCAAACTATGAGCAAAAAAGTAAAGTGTGACACCGGATATACGAGGAAAGCCCTTGATCAATCTAGATCGCCGGCATAAAACCTCGGGAGCTGACAATCGCAGCTGCCTTATTCTTCTATTACTTCAAATATCAGGATACAGTGCAGGATGTGATGCGGATCAACTAAGTGTTACAACGTGATTTGATTACAAGTGTTGGTGTGTAGTGATTGCTAGAAGCTAGAGAGCAAAGTGTGCGAAAGAGAGTGTGTGGAAAAAGTTGTGTCTGCCTATGATCCGATCGCTCCCATTTATAGTAACAAAAACTAACAAACTATCATATTATTCCGGGATACTTTGGAATATTCCCTTTTGAACGTTATTGGCCAGGTATTGCGTCTTCAACGTCTCTTTTCCAACTAATTTGAGCGAGTCTTCAGGGGAATTGGTCTTTATGAACGTTAAGAACCTTCAGCTACAAGCAAATCGTTAGTAACTGCCAGGATACTGCCTCAGGATGTTACCAATATCCTGGTCTGGTATCCTGATCGATACTGCCTCAGGATGTTACCAATATCCTGGTCCGGTATCCTGATCATATACAGCTAACATGAAATCAAGATATACTGTCAGGATATGGGCTCAGAATTTCACCCATAACAATTGTCCCCAAAAATATAACTGTTGGATATCCTGATTCCAACAGATATATTTTTCAGTCATTCTAATATGTCTGGTAAGGATATCTGTTTTGAACATTCCTGAATATGTTTGGTTAATCAGCACATAATATGATAAGATTGAAACTACTCCCTTTTCTATAGACTCTGCTAAGGTCCCTGTTGTCTTCGATCTTGAGGAGCTTGACAGTTACTCCAAGTCCATCCTGGTAAAAAAGGAACCATCTGTTGGCACCAGCTCTAAGTCCTCCGCTGTTGCTGCCGAAAGTTTCTGTTATGATGACCTTGGCTTCATGGAATCCATCGAGCCCATGAACTCCTTCCTTAATAAGGTAAATATCCAAATCCTGTATCCCGTACACATATACTGAACCTGTATCCTGGTTAGTTTGTCTTTAATGATATCTGTATTTTGCTTTGTAGGGTCTGAATCATCTGGTCGTCCTGCACTTAGAACAATTTATATTTCCTGCACTTAAGACAATACGATGGCCAAAGGTGGATGGGTCCTGAGTTTCAGGATGAAGCCTTTGGTCATCAATCAGTATGGTTTATTTTGAACAATATAACAGTTGAAGGCGAATGGGTTCTCGTGTTTTCAATACGAAGCCTTCAACTGTTTATGTAAATATGCTTTTAAAACTTAATTGTGTTCTTGGTGGATGGGTCTCTTTTTGAGATGAAACCAAGAATACAATTAATAATAAACTAACCTTTTAGCCTTACATGTTGTTATTTGTTATGCATTGCTTAGTCTGAATTCCAAAGTTCCAAACTTAGTGCAATTATTACTTTTTATGAAAATATCTTGATCAGTATACTCGCAATTATCCTATTAAGACTTCCGTCAAATAGAGTTTTTATAACTCAAACAATTCAGATAAAGTTTTCAGAGAAAGAGGACAGTTCATCTTTATTTTACAAAGTTGGTTTTGAGAACACTTATTTGACTAGAACACAGTTTCAGTTTTTAATCAAAGCATCATGTCCCAAATATTCCAATCAAATATCCTGAAATATATTTTGAAAATATATTTTGAGAATATATCCCGAGAATATATCCTAATCAGGATGCTTAAGCTTTTGTCAAACATAGTTTCAAAAACTCAAATGATTTAAATAACGTTTACAAAGGAAAGATCATACCAGGAATATAGTGTAACCCTATTCTCAAACTTCAATCCTTTTGCAACTTTTCCAACGAAGATGTCCCCAGTCTGAGACACTTAGTGTACTAGGTCCGAGCTTGATCCTTTGAGCTTTACACAATTGCCTCAGTAGGAATGTCCCCTGTGCATAATGTCTTCGAACACTTAGAAATTTTCTGGACATCAGCTGCAACCGTTTGAATAATTCTTATATTACAGGGGATAAACCCTAAAATATATTGGAGATAAATCCTTAATGTCCTGGGGATAAACCCATAAGTATTCTGGGGAAAATCCCGAATTTTCGTGCGCTACAGGCGGGAGTGTATAAACTCTAAGACTTAGAAAGGTGAAAACCTTTAAACCTTAGAGAGTATGAAAATACCCTTTCACGAGAGAGGGTGATCAATCCTCATATACCTTTAGGATCCAGGGTATAGCCAACAGCAACGAAATTGTCAGCCACTTTTACATGAACTGGTCCCGCCACCTTGAACTATCCCTGGATAACTTGCGCTCCAGGCGGGGTGTTTAAACCCAATTCGTGAGAAAGGTGAATACATTTAAACCTATGAAGGGATCAGGATCCCTTAAACGTGAGAGAGGGGGCCAATCCTCTAATCTTTCGAAGTATCCTGAGTGTGTATCCTGGAGCTATATCCCGAAGCATATACTGCAAAACAAGAGTAAACTAAGGTGGGTGTTAGCCTGGCTAACACCCCTCCGATGCTTAAGTTAGTAATGGGTTCAAAACAATAAATAATATCAAAATTTAATAAAAGAGACAGAATCCATACCATCCTGAGTTAGAATTTAAATTCCATACTCACTTAAAATAGAGTTTTAGATGTATAGCATTCCATGATCTCGGTAGCATATCCCCCTCCATATTCTTGAGCCGGTATGCTCCTTTTCCTGATTCTGATTCAACCTCATAGGGTCCTTCCCATTTTGGAGCCAACTTTCTATCAGCAGGATTAGTAGTATTCTGAAAAGCCTTTCTCAATACCCAATCTCGAACTTGAAATCTTCTAGTCCTTATATTCTTGTTATATGCTTTAGATATCCTCTGTTGATATGCTGCCATCCTTAGCCTTGCAGCGTCTCTTGTCTCATCAACAGTATCCAGTTTCTAGCATAGGACTTCAGGATTCTGCTCAGGATCCCTGAGGTTGGATCTCACTGTAGGTATCACCATTTTTGTCGGGATCACCGCTTCTGCTCCAAACACCAAGGAAAACGGGGTTTGGCCAGTTGCACTCTTCACCGTCGTCCTATCAGCCCACAAAACAAAGGGTAATTCTTCTGCCCATCTTCCTTTCTTAGCCCCTAGTCTCTTTTTCAAGTTGTTGATAATTATCTTGTTCGAGGATTCTGCTTGTCCATTTGCTTGAGGATGTACAAGAGTAGACGTGATCATTTTGATTCCCCAACTCTTGCAAAAGTCAGTAGTCCTTTTACTTATAAATTGAGATCCATTGTCACAAATTATCTCAGCTGGTACTCCAAACCTATTCAGAATATTCCTTTTTATGAAGGATACCACTTCTTGATCTCTAACCTGAAAAACGCTTCAGCTTCAACCCACTTAGAGAAATAATCTGTCATTGCCAGCATGAAGACCTTTCCTCCTGGAGCCTTTGGCAATTTCCCTACTGTGTCCATTCCCCATTTCATGAATGGCCAAGGGGAAACAATAGGATACAGTGGTTCAGCAGGCTGATGTAATATGTTACTATGTCTTTGACATGCGTCACATCTTCGAGCATATTCTGTGGCATCTTTCCTCATCGTCGGCCAATAATATCCTGTCCTTAATACTTTTGAGAATAAGGACCTTCCCCAGTATGGTTACCACAATCCCCTTCATGTATATCCTGAAGTACTTCTTTGGTTTCGGGATCCTCCAAGCACCTCAGATATGGTCCTGCAAGAGATTTCTTATACAAAACATCATTTATAATAGTGAATCGTGATACCTTCATTCTAAAGGCTTTAGGATTCTCATTCTTTGGGATGTGTCCTTCCTTGAGATATCTCATGATTGGAGCCCTCCAGGACTTAGGATCCTCCTCAGGATACTCATCATCAAGATCCTGAATACTTATTACTTCCTTGTCCTGAGGATTCGTCGCAGGATATAGGATATGTAATATTGGAATTCGGGTTCCTTCCGGTATCCTGACCGATGATCCCAGATTTGCCAAGGCATCAGCTTCAGCATTATCCTCTCTTGATACCTGTTCAAGTGTAAAAATATCGAAATATCCTGCTATTTTTTTGAGAATTTCGAGATACTCGATTAACTTCTCTCCATTAACTGCATAGGTTCCATTAAATTGATTAGTGATTAACAAAAAATCAACATATACTTGCAAATTCTTGATACTCATATTCTTAGCCAACTCTAATCCTGCAATTAAAGCCTCATATTCTGCCTCATTATTAGTAGCAGGAAATTCACACCTAATAGCCTGGGGTAATATGTCCCCTGTGGCGATTTTAGTAGTATTCCCAATCCTACTCCTCTAACATTAGATGCTCCATCAGTGTACAATGTCCAGAATCCTGAGGATTCTCCTAATTGTTGGACTTCTAGGTTTACCTCATCCTGAATGTCACTACTGAAATGTAACACCTCAAAAAAAATCACGTCCAATGAAGTATTGACACGTGTAATAAACCCTAATGAAGTCAAACGTTGAATTTAAGGGACTAATTTTTCGAAAAATCGAAAACTTTGATTATGAAAGAATTGGAAGTATTATCATACCTAAAATAAGTTTCTAAATAACCTTTTATGGTTTTATATTCACAAATGAGCCACTTGTTAATCAAGTGTAGCCGTTTATGTAATTAATTGAAAGTTTGCGCAGAAAAAGGGTTAAAAGCGTCAACATGTTAATTCTTACCTCTGAGTGACCTTTTAACAAACCATAAGCTTCATAATATTTAATTATAACTCTCGGAAATGCCAATTAATGGTCGTCTAAGGTTTTTATGCCTATAAGTAAAGTTACGCGCAACTTTGCAAGTTAGAGGGACTAAAAGTGTCAATATGTTTAATTATACCTCTGAATGACCTTTTAGAGAACCCGAAGCATCGTAATGTTTAATAATACTTTCAAGGATGCCTAATATGGATTAGATGAGGCTTCAATGCTAATAAATGATGAAATGCGCAAGTTTGCGCAATAGAGGGGCCTAAAGCGTCAACTTTTGAATCTACGCCATTCGGTGACCATTTAAGCAAACGGGAGCGTAGTAATATTTAAATATATGCTTGGGAATGATTATTATGGGCCATGGAAGGCTTAGATATCATTAAACGGCATTTCGCGCTACTTTGCGCAATTAAGGGACTAATTGCGTCAAACTGCAAAAGGAGGTCGAATCGTATGGTAACGGACCTTCCGGAATATGTCCATAAGTTAAACATACCCTATTTATCCTTTATATAGCTTAGATATAGGTTTAGAGGTGTTTGGTACGCAAAAATAAACTTTTATGTCATGCAGGGACTAAAAGTGTCAAAACGTGCACAAGTTTGCACTTTTGCGCATATCTCGCATTCTGAATATCCCCGGACACCCAAAAATTTATGTAAGCACTAAAATACTTTATTTTAGTGATCGCCATGATAAAATTCCATTCGTCGCGTCGTTTGAATCGTTTTTCGCGTCCGTCCGTGTTCCGTCGTAATTAGCCGAACAACGTGACCGTACGACCAAACGAACCGACATCCGGCATATTTTTGAGCATGTTTCATATTCCCTATGCTTAGGCATCATTTTATAGCCTTAAAAATGGTTTAACGGGCCTCAAACGCATCAGAAAGGGGCTAGAAGCATGCAGGGACCAAAACTGCCATTTCAGAAACTTGATTTCCAGCTGTTACCAGCTGTTACAGCTGTTTTAATCAATTGTAAATGGTTTTCTTCAGTCCTTGGGCAGCCCATAGATTGCTAAAACAAGGGGTAAAGGTGTACGGTCCAGATTTGATCACATTTATCGAGGAACGATCCTAACGGTCCTCTAAATCCTATAAATACCCATTGAATGTTTGGCTCTCATTTGCACCTCTCCTTCAATCTGATAAACTCTCTGAATTGTGAGGATCTTGAACTCTTTTGAGAACCTCCCTCAGTCCTTTGGACCCTTTGTAAGTCCCCTTTCGTGCTTAGTTTAATTATTTAGCGTTTATAGCCGAAAAGTCAAGCGTTTTCGATAAACGCTTTGACTTTCAAATGGTTGAGCCATTGTTCGCAACGAACATGGCTACGTGACCGTAATTAGGTGGGTGTTAAACCCTCAAAAGGGCACCTCCTAATTACCACGTTTACTTAGTTAAATTGTCGGGTCAAATAAAAGTCAAACGAGTTAGTTTTAAATAAATACATAACTATTAATATAGAAGCCATAAAATCAGTTTTCTCATATTAATAACTTGGTAATTATTAATTGAACATGTCTAAGCATGTTCAACCCGACAATTCTAAGTATAGGCTCGGTTCGGAACCGAAAGTCGCAAAAGTTGACTTTTGCTTTGACTTTCAGTTCTGACCCGATTTAGCTTAGTTTAGATATGCCTTAGGATTCCATTAGGACCATATTATAAGTTAGTATAACCCTCCGAGGTTATACAACTTGGTTCCATAGAAATCCTAGTTCATGCATGTTTCCGTTAAATGCCTAGATGTTGACCGTTATGCCCTTTTGACCCTAAAACGAGAATTTTGAAAATGTGAGAGGACAGTAATCTTTATTACTGATTTATAGACTTGTCCCTGAAATTTGACATCAGTTTGAGGTCTAGAATAGGAGTTATGCTTAATAGCGTAATTAGAAAGCTTTTTATTAATTAAACGGCGTAATTAGCGTATATCCTATCTAAACCCAATTTTTGATACCAAACTTTTTACCTACTGATATAAAATAATATTTTGGGATTTTTAAAGATTTTTATTTATTTTAGGCTGAGCATAACATAGGGTTATAGGCTTGATTCGGTAATTGCCGGTTTTGCCCATTTGGGCTATAAAATGAGTTTTACAAATCCTTTTGACCCCAAACCTTTTTCTACTTATCTAATATGATAAATAAAATATTTTGAGCCTTCTGGAATAATAAAAATATCAGCTTTCTATACAAAACCCGGAAATGGCTCCAAATCGCCTTTTTAAGCGTTTATAACGCATAGTATGTATCGAAACTAGTTTAAATATATAAGGGTTGATGCCTACTGATATTTTCAGTAAATTTCTATATTTTAACAGTAAGCAAAAGTTTTAAACTCAGATTCTCTGTTTTGGCCTTTTAAGCCTATGTGAAATTACCAAAATGCCCCTACGGTGCATAATATGGTTATAATTAATAAATTTCACATATGTATGATAGCACATTGTTATAACTTATTAATTTAAGTATATTTACTAATTTAATCAGACCTGTAACTCAGATTACTATTTAATCTCTTTTATAACCGTTAAAAATGACCGAAATACCGCTACGGGGCATAAATTGGTCCTTAATTCGTTTTGGGCATAATGGAAGGTATCTTACTGATATCACAACATATATAAGGCATATTAACTTAGGAAACCTGTATATGACTCTTATGGTTACCCGTTACGCTTCTTACGCGTTCGGTTCAGTTTATGTAACTAGTTTGCATAAATTAGCCAAAACGGGTCAAACCTTATCATTTTTATCTCAAAATCCAGAATGTGTTTAGTTTACCCATATTATACAAGTCTTCAAGCTTGTCGGGTCTAAATCACATTCTATTCCGGTCTTCGCTTAATCGTGCGTAAGAACCGTGAACCGTTCCTTAAAAACTAACCGGTCTAAGTTACGACTTAAATAAGACCCGTTAGGAATCTAATAGGTTAATAAAACCTCCGTTCCAGATTAAGAGCCCCAGTAGAAGTACTTGTGCTTGCTGATTTGAATATACGGCTGAGTATAAATTGCATTGCTAGCTTAGGTAAATACTTTTAACTTATTTTCCCTTATACGGGCTTGGGATACGGTATTATAAAAATACCGCTTGGTCGGGTGTAGAAACCTTTTAATCGGAGATGATTAAATTGCATAATCCCGTTTTAATCTTTATTGATTGATAACAAATAACATTAGGGGTTAATGACCGTGTCCTGGATATCCTTGGCTCATTTAAAAAGTGAATGGCCATAACGTAAGCACAAGGTGTAGGCATAACACCTCCTGTTGCGTATGTAAAAGATATACTCACTCGTAAGGTGTCTTCTTGTGAGTTATATTTATGGTGTGTCGATTAATCTTGACCGGCTTGTATTATAGAATCACCGGCCCTAAATGTTGGACAAACATGTAAATCGGATACAAGATTTTTATTAATAAAATTGTCCCAAGTTATAAAATATATTTTGTGCCTCGTGGATTCAAATCAAATTTCAAACTCTTTTTCCAAAATGAGTCAGTTAATTGTATTTACCAGTGTAAACTGACGTATTTTCCAAAAAGGTTAAGTGACGGGTACTGAACGTAATTGGCTGGAAGCTCAGGGCGTTAATAAGGAATCTTGCAAGTTCTAGGCGTCTAAAGTCTGTTGAACGATGTTTATGTTTTAAGATCCGCCTGTGGATCCTTTACTTTCCGTTGTAATACTTTGACATTACTTTATATTCGGAATGTAATATATTTATCTTTTGCTTCCACTGTGCATTTATATATTGTGTTGTTTGACTATGATGATATCAACTACGTCACGATACTCCCCACCGGGCCCACCGGTAATACGTGGAAATATCGGGTTGTGACAGGTTGGTATCAGAGCCAACGCTGAGTGAATTAAACGCTAGCCTTTTTGTGTTTAATCTCAGTTACACAGTTGCACATTCTTGAGTCTAGACAAGAACATAGGACTAATCCTAATTCGTTTTATTTTGCCCTTATTTGGTTCCTTTGTTATTTTCCGATTAGCCCTTGCATGGGCAAGTCATTTTCTGTTAGATGTCCCGTTTAGGGCAACCATATACTTGTTTAAATTTTAAAGGAACGATTATATTTAAAATATCATTCCTATATTATAAGATCTACCATTATAATAAAATGGCAAAATCTAAAAAGGACAAGACCTAGCCACGTGTTACTTTATGACATGGCCAAGATGGTAAGACCTATTCAAGAGAATCAAATCCTTGTTAACACCTAAGAACGTGTTAGCACTCTTGACAAAAGTGATCTGAGAAACTCACAATAGTCATCCCTATATTGGATTTTTTTTTAATTTCCTGATTTGGCCTAATGATCTAGAAATCATGGCTTATATCATCCTATAAGATGATCATATTATAAACATCCAATAGTGATGAAGTGCCTACGGGCTAAACTTGTTGTCCGATAAGACAACGACAGTGGTGGTCTTTGACCTCCTGTCTAAAAATGTTGGACCATGTCCAAGCATAATAGTCGGTATGATCCAAACGATCTCGACTAATAGCATCTGAAAAGATGATCATATCATAAACATCCCTCAGAAGGGAAATGCCCACGGGCTATATCTATTGTCCTAAAAGACAAAAGGCAGTTGTAGCTTTCGACTCTCTGTCAAGAAAAGTAACCGACTATGCTCAAACCTTAAATGCCTCGATCCCAAACGATCATGGCTTATAAATTCAAAACTGTCCTCGTGACCAGGCTGCTGTGCCACTTTAATATCCTTGGTGTTTTTATATACTAGGATAAAATTATAATGAAAATACTAATAAAATTAACAAATTAACCCATATGGTTTATATTACCATGGTTAATAAATTATCAAAAATGATAATTTCATAATAACCTCTGAATAAATCATTGTCAATGTTTATGAAGCAATCAAGCTACATGGCTGGATTAGATGAAGTTAACAGCCACTTGAAGGAGAACAATGATACTACCAGAATTAATGTAACTGGAGCGGAACTGCATGCAATAATAGATTATGCAGTTACTCGAGCTCTTGACAGACAGTATGATGAATCAAATGATACCCACTCTAAGACTCTATCTGTGGCTCGTAGTAAGCCCCCTCCCAAAACACATGAGTCAAGGGAGAACGATGTTCATCACTCATCAAATCAGAGGAGTGTTCCGCCTAGACAGGTTGTGCTTCATCAAGAGGCACCAATTAAGACCTGCTCATATAAATATTTTGTCTCCTGCAAGCCCAGAGACTTTACAGGGGAAAAAGGGGGCATCGATTGCATGACATGGCTCGATGAGATGGACACTGTTGTTGACATCAGCGGTTGTGCGGAACAAGATGTTGTGAAATTTGTTTCACAATCATTCAAAGGAGAAGCGTTGGCATGGTGGAGATCATTGCTCCAAGCCACGGGAAAGGTCCTACTCTACAACTTATCTTGGGATCAATTTGTTGCATTAATCAAGGAAAACTATTGCCCTCAGCATGAGGTAGAAGAGATAGAATCAGACTTCTTGACTCTGGTCATGGAGAATTTGGATTGCCAGGCATATGTGACAAGTTTCAACACTATGTCCCGCCTAGTTCCTTACTTAGTCACCCCTGAACCTAAACGCATAGCGCGTTTTATTGGAGGCCTAGCACCAGAGATAAAGGGAAATGTTAAAGCATCTAGGCCTACCACATATAGGTCCGCGGTGGACTTATCCTTATCTCTCACCTTAGATGCAATCAGAAATAAGTCTGTTAAGGATTCTGGCGAGGGAAAAAGGAAAAGAGAGGAGGAGAACTCTCATCGGTCTGACAAGAAGAAAAAGGGAAGTTTTAGGAACAAGGAAGACTCCGAATTTAGGAAAAACTCGAGTCAGTCTAATAACAGACCCAAATGCAGTAACTGCAGAAAGCAACATTCTGGAAAATGTACTATCGACCCACGTGCTAAATTGTGTGGAATTTTCAAGACCAAGGGTCACAAAACCTTAGATTGCAAGGAGTTGAAGAGCGCGACATATTACAATTGTAACGAGGAAGGGCGCATCAAAACCAACTGCCCAAAGCTTATAAAGAAGCCTGGAGAGGCCAGGAACACAAACGCATGAGTCTTCCAGAGGAATGCCCAGGAGATGGTGCAGAATGACGACTATATAGCAGGTACTTTTACCTTATCAAGAAGTTATGCAGAAATTTATTTGATGCTGGCACATATGATTCTATAATTAACGATAAATATTGAGAACTGTTGTCTCCGCCTGATTAGGACTCCGGTCATTTACTGCGAAGTAGAAATTGGCCGATGATACTCTAGAGAGTGCTCCAACAAACCTTAGATGGATATTTTATATCTAATAGGAATCACTTTTTTCTGATATCCCTATGGCAAGCTTTCAAGCTACCTAAACTCTTCAATATAATAAAGACAGATGTGACGTTTTGATCCTCTGTCAGAAAAGTGATGGACTAGGTCCAAACCTTAAATGCCATTGATGGTCTTTTGCGACCTAGGCTAAGTAATATTAATATACATTTTAAATAACGTTCATTAAGAATGTTAGTGCTATATTAGCCTGTATGGGTTATTGATACCATGGTTAGTATATATTAAGGCCATCGGGATGAGGAATATCAGTTGTTGGATTGCAACTAAGAAATTGTTTTATTGGTGTTAGGAAGCAATATCGAGTATGGCAAACTCAGATAAGACAGCCGTTGGTCGTGTTATGAATGATGCGACACATGCCAATGATGCTACAATTGTGAACCTTAGAATTTCCAGTGATGTTCTTCAAACTATGATAGACGCAGCTGTTGGTAAAGCTGTGAAGAAGGCCGTGAAAAAGTTCAAGGAGCCCGATGCTACTTGCTCCAAGTCTCATCCAAGACCACACGTCCTTACTCACAAGAAGGATCTCGTTCATACCTCTAATGCAAGGGATGAACTAAAAAGGAAAAGGGAGGAAGATAACTCCCAGAGTTCTACGAAAAAGAACAAACAAAAGTCCAAACAGAAACCTGTATGCAAGACCTGCAAGAAGCGCCATTATGGGAAGTGCAGGTTCGAACCAAAATCCCAATCACAGCCGAGGGCTTGTGGTATCTGCAAATCAAGGGAACATAAGACGTTGGACTGCAAGGACATGAAGAATGCAGTCTGCTTCGGCTGTAATGAGAAAGGCCACATCAAGACCACGTGCCCTAAATCTGTCAAAGGAAATGCGGCTAAGGAAGGAAAGCCTAAGAATGAAAGCGCCTAAAATGCCTGAGCTAGTTCATAAATAATGGCATCAGATACATTCCTTAACACTTATCAGTGAATAAACGCTAAGAATTCTGCTTTGATTCGGATACCAATCAATCCTTCATAAACTATAAGTATAGCAAACTTTTAAAATCTTTTATAAGAACCCTAGATGTTAAGTGTAAGGTAAAACTTACCAACAAAATCATAGGAACCATTTCTTCTGTTCCTGCTAGAAATCTTCAGTCATATAATTCGAGTACCCCCTCCCCAGATGAAGTACGTCAGAATATGAAGTTGATATCTCTTGATCTCTATCGATTAAGAATACCATATGGTATAACAAAAGCACCATATGAGGATTGGTGTATCTCAATAAGTTCCATAGATTGCTTCCATGCCTGATCAGTATGGAGGTTTAATGCATGGAACCACAAAGATATTCCAATGGTCATACGGTATTAAAGTCAACTAATGGTATTCAAAGATGATATCCAGAATGGAATTGTCTAAGTAAGTGTCTCTGATTAAGAATTCCGTGGACTCGTAACATAAATGTGTCACTCATTTGACACCAGCAAGGATGGATGAACTGGAGCCTGAGATTTGGAAAATCTCTGTAACCTCCTTGTATCTTGATTATCTTCTCCTAAGACTACCATGTTTACCTCCCGAGAGGCAAGTAGAGTTAAGATTTATATCCCATTTAGGGCTGTATCATTATGAAATCTCCAAGACAGCTAGTACCATTAATGGAATAATCGAAACCCTGATTAAGTAAATTTTAAGATAGGAGATTCATATAGCCTAACTCAATATTCCGAGAGTTTGATATTGTTAAATAAGAAAGACGGTTCATTTTGCTTATGCATTGATTACCGCAACCCTATTTAGGCAACAATTAAGAATCGCCATCAGCTGCCCAGGATCGCCGATTTGTTCGACTAACTGTAAGGATTAGCTACTCCTTAAGATTAGTTTTGAGCAATGGTTGGAATAACCATCTCACCTTAAGATAAGCTTTTCTATAATAGTTGTTATATAAGTATCAAGGTGGCTCCTTTGGAGACCTTGTATGGATGAAATATCAAAACATCCGTAGGATGGACGAGGCTTTGGGAAGTCCACCTATCAGGATCTGAAAGTTGCATTGGAAACAACAAATAAGATCATACAAATCCATAATCGATTGTAAGTTGCCAGTATACGGCAGGAAATCAAGGATTTATGAAAATAGCAACCCTCCTAAGTTCTTGTTAAAAGATAAGGTTCAACAAAAGATAACACCCTGGAAGGGTGTGCCGAGTTGTAATTTTCAGGTCAGTTAAGCTCGGAATCTACAAAGTCATTCGAAGGATTCGAATGTATCAAGACTAAATAGCTTACGAGCTAAGACCTAATATAGGAGCTTGGTGGAACGCGCAATGTGACCCACACTAATGATTTAGCAACGTGTCACCAATAAGTCGAAAAGCACTATCACATAATGATATGCAGATCTATGATAGTAGGAGAACCCTATGTCGATTGAGAATCGACAGGTTAAGGAGCTCCAAAAGAAAGTATGCACCTATTGTATAGGTCAACTGGGATACCCTTGGAGGCCCAAATATACTATGGAAGTTAAATCCATGATACGACAGAAAATACTTCATTTACTTTAAGCAAATCTCGAGGTCGAGATTTCTTTTAAGGGGGTGAGGATGTAACACCTCAAAAAAATCACGTCCAATGAAGTATTGACACGTGTAATAAACCCTAATGAAGTCAAACGTTGAATTTAAGGGACTAATTTTTCAAAAAATCGAAAACTTTGATTATGAAAGAACTGGAAGTATTATTATACCTAAAATAAGTTTCTAAATAACCTTTTATGGTTTTATATTCACAAATGAGCCACTTGTTAATCAAGTGTAGCCGTTTATGTAATTAATTGAAAGTTTGCGTAGAAAAAGGGTTAAAAGCGTCAACATGTTAATTCTTACCTCTGAGTGACCTTTTAACAAAATATAAGCTTCATAATATTTAATTATAACTCTCGGAAATGCCAATTAATGGTCGTCTAAGGTTTTTATGCCTATAAGTAAAGTTACGCGCAACTTTGCAAGTTAGAGGGACTAAAAGTGTCAATATGTTTAATTATACCTCTGAATGACCTTTTAGAGAACCCGAAGCATCGTAATGTTTAATAATACTTTCAAGGATGCCTAATATGGATTAGATGAGGCTTCAATGCTAATAAATGATGAAATGCGCAAGTTTGCGCAATAGAGGGGCCTAAAGCGTCAACTTTTGAATCTACGCCATTCGGTGACCATTTAAGCAAACGGGAGCGTACTAATATTTAAATATATTCTTGGGAATGATTATTATGGGCCATGGAAGGCTTAGATATCATTAAACGGCATTTCGCGCTACTTTGCGCAATTAAGGGACTAATTGCGTCAAACTGCAAAAGGAGGTCGAATCGTATGGTAACGGACCTTCCAGAAAATTTCCATAAGTTAAACATACCCTATTTATCTTGTATATAGCTTAGATATGGGTTTAGAGGTGTTTGGTACGCAAAAATAAACTTTTATGTCATGCAGGGACTAAAAGTGTCAAAAAGTGCACAAGTTTGCACTTTTGCGCATATCTCGCATTCTGAATATCCCGGACACCCAAAAATTTATGTAAGCACTAAAATATTTTATTTTAGTGATCGCCATGATAAAATTCCATTCGTCGCGTCGTTTGAATCGTTTTTCGCGTCCGTCCGTGTTCCGTCGTAATTAGCCGAACAACGTGACCGTACGACCAAACGAACCGACATCCGGCATATTTTTGAGCATGTTTCATATTCCCTATGCTTAGGCATCATTTTATAGCCTTAAAAATGGTTTAACGGGCCTCAAACGCATCAGAAAGGGGCTAGAAGCATGCAGGGACCAAAACTGCCATTTCAGAAACTTGATTTCCAGCTGTTACCAGCTGTTGCAGCTGTTTTAATCAATTGTAAATGGTTTTCTTCAGTCCTTGGGCAGCCCATAGATTGCTAAAACAAGGGGTAAAGGTGTACGGTCCAGATTTGATCACATTTATCGAGGAACGATCCTAACGGTCCTCTAAATCCTATAAATACCCATTGAATGTTTGGCTCTCATTTGCACCTCTCCTTTAATCTGATAAACTCTCTGAATTGTGAGGATCTTGAACTCTTTTGAGAACCTCCCTCAGTCCTTTGGACCCTTTGTAAGTCCCCTTTCGTGCTTAGTTTAATTATTTAGCGTTTATAGCCGAAAAGTCAAGCGTTTTCGATAAACGCTTTGACTTTCAAATGGCTGAGCCATTGTTCGCAACGAACATGGCTACGTGACCGTAATTAGGTGGGTGTTAAACCCTCAAAAGGGCACCTCCTAATTACCACGTTTACTTAGTTAAATTGTCGGGTCAAATAAAAGTCAAACGGGTTAGTTTTAAATAAATACATAACTATTAATATAGAAGCCATAAAATCAGTTTTCTCATATTAATAACTTGGTAATTATTAATTGAACATGTCTAAGCATGTTCAACCCGACAATTCTAAGTATAGGCTCGGTTCGGAACCGAAAGTCGCAAAAGTTGACTTTTGCTTTGACTTTCAGTTCTGACCCGATTTAGCTTAGTTTAGATATGCCTTAGGATTCCATTAGGACCATATTATAAGTTAGTATAACCCTCCGAGGTTATACAACTTGGTTCCATAGAAATCCTAGTTCATGCATGTTTCCGTTAAATGCCTAAATGTTGACCGTTATGCCCTTTTGACCCTAAAACGAGAATTTTGAAAATGTGAGAGGACAGTAATCTTTATTACTTATTTATAGACTTGTCCCTGAAATTTGACATCAGTTTGAGGTCTAGAATAGGAGTTATGCTCAATAGCGTAATTAGAAAGTCTTTTATTAATTAAACGGCGTAATTAGCGTATATCCTATCTAAACCCAATTTTTGATACCAAAATTTTTACCTACAGATATAAAATAATATTTTGGGATTTTTAAAGATTTTTATTTATTTTAGGCTGAGCATAACATAGGGTTATAGGCTTGATTCGGTAATTGCCGGTTTTGCCCTTTTGGGCTATAAAATGAGTTTTACAAATCCTTTTGACCCCAAACCTTTTTCTACTGATCTAATATGATAAATAAAATATTTTGAGCCTTCTGGAATAATAAAAATATCAGCTTTCTATACAAAACCCGGAAATGGCTCCCAATCGCCTTTTTAAGCGTTTATAACGCATAGTATGTATCGAAACTAGTTTAAATATATAAGGGTTGATGCCTACTGGTATTTTCAGTAAATTTATATATTTTAACAGTAAGCAAAAGTTTTAAACTCAGATTCTCTGTTTTGGCCTTTTAAGCCTATGTGAAATTACCAAAATGCCCCTACGGTGCATAATATGGTTATAATTAATAAATTTCACATATGTATGATACCCCACTGTTATAACTTATTAAGTTAAGTATATTTACTAATTTAATCAGACCTGTAACTCAGATTAATATTTAATCTCTTTTATAACCGTTAAAAATGACCGAAATACCGCTACGGGGCATAAATTGGTCCTTAATTCGTTTTGGGCATAATGGAAGGTATCTTACTGATATCACAACATATATAAGGCATATTAACTTAGGAAACCTGTATATGACTCTTATGGTTACTCGTTACGCTTCTTACGCGTTCGGTTCGGTTTATGTAACTAGTTTGCTTAAATTAGCCAAAACGGGTCAAACCTTATCATTTTTATCTCAAAATCCAGAATGTGTTTAGTTTACCCATATTATACAAGTCTTCAAGCTTGTCGGGTCTAAATCACATTCTATTCCGGTCTTCGCTTAATCGTGCGTAAGAACCGTGAACCGTTCCTTAAAAACTAACCGGTCTAAGTTACGACTTAAATAAGACCCGTTAGGAATCTAATAGGTTAATAAAACCTCCGTTCCAGATTAAGAGCCCCAGTAGAAGTACTTGTGCTTGCTGATTTGAATATACGGCTGAGTATAAATTGCATTGCTAGCTTAGGTAAATACTTTTAACTTATTTTCCCTTATACGGGCTTGGGATACGGTATTATAAAAATACCGCTTGGTCGGGTGTAGAAACCTTTTAATCGGAGATGATTAAATTGCATAATCCCGTTTTAATCTGTATTGATTGATAACAAATAACATTAGGGGTTAATGACCGTGTCCTGGATATCCTTGGCTTATTTAAAAAGTGAATGGCCATAACGTAAGCACAAGGTGTAGGCATAACACCTCCTGTTGCGTATGTAAAAGATATACTCACTCGTAAGGTGTCTTCTTGTGAGTTATATTTATGGTGTGTCGATTAATCTTGACCGGCTTGTATTATAGAATCACCGGCCCTAAATGTTGGACAAACATGTAAATCGGATACAAGATTTTTATTAATAAAATTGTCCCAAGTTATAAAAGATATTTTGTGCCTCGTGCATTCAAATCAAATTTCAAACTCTTTTTCCAAAATGAGTCAGTTAATTGTATTTACCAGTGTAAACTGACGTATTTTCCAAAAAGGTTAAGTGACAGGTACTGACCGTAATTGGCTGGAAGCTCAGGGTGTTAATAAGGAATCTTGCAAGTTCTAGGCGTCTAAAGTCTGTTGAACGATGTTTATGTTTTAAGATCCGCCTGTGGATCCTTTACTTTCCGTTGTAATACTTTGACATTACTTTATATTCGGAATGTAATATATTTATCTTTTGCTTCCGCTGTGCATTTATATGTTGTGTTGTTTGACTATGATGATATCAACTACGTCACGATACTCCCCACCGGGCCCACCGGTAATACGTGGAAATATCGGGGTGTGACATGAAATCAGCCACAAAGTCAGCTAGAGCCTGCGATTTTATGGCATTTCTAGGTTCATACACTAAGTCATAAGCACTTAACTTCACTGACCACTTAGCCATCCTGCCTGACATCTCGGGTTTCCTAAGCACATTTTTAACAGGATAATTGGTTTTCACATGAATCCTATGTGTCTCAAAGTAATGTCTAAGCTTTGTTGATGCCATAACTAGTGCTAATATCAACTTTTCTAAATGAGAATATCTAGTTTCAGCATCTAACAAACTTTTACTAACATAATAAACAGGATATTGCTGACCTTCATGATCCTTTATAAGGACGGCACTTACAGCATTTCCTGATACTGCGAGATATAGGGACAGTGGTTCACCATTTTTAGGCTTTATTAATAGAGGTGTAGTTGAGAGATATCGCTTCAAATCCTGCAAGGCTGCTTCATGCTTTGCTCCCCATTCGAACTTCTTATTCTTCTTGAGGATATCATAAAATTCCTTGCATTTTTCCGAGGATCTTGAAATAAATCTGTTCAATGCTGCTACTCGTCCTGTTAACCGTTGAACATCCTTCATATTCGAAGGTGATTTTATATCCAGGATAGCTCTAATCTGCTCCGGGCTCGCCTCTATGCCTCTTTTGGTCACCATATATCCTAGAAACTTTCCTTCCCCCACTCCGAAATGGCACTTAGCAGGATTCAGTTTCATGTTATACTGATCCAGGATATCAAATGCTCCCTTAATATCCTGGAGGTGATCCTTAGCCTTTTTAGATTTCACCACCATATCGTCAATATATACCTCCATGGTGTCCCCAAGCTTGTCTTTAAACATCATGTTTACCAACCTCTGGTATGTAGCACCTGCATTTTTCAAACCAAAGGGCATAGCAGTATAACAATAAATACCTGTTGGTGTCATGAAGGCAGTATCCTCCTGGTCCGAAGGCTCCATTTGAATCTGCTGAAATCCTGAGGATGCAACCATGAAGGTTAACATCTCATGCCCGGCAGTAGCATCCACCATTGCATCAATATGGGGAAGAGGAAATGGGTCTTTAGGACAAGCCTTGTTCAAGTCCGTGTAATCTACACAGACTCTCCATTTCCCATTTTTCTTCTGTACCACGACTACATTTGCCAGCTATCTTGGAAACTTGACTTCTCTGATCATTTTGGACTTCAACAATCTTTCAACTTCCTCTTGTATGATTGTATTTCGTTCAGGAGCAAACTTCCTTCTTTTTTGCTGAACATGCTTGAACGACCTGTCAATTCCAAGCTTGTGAGTAATAATGTCTTTGGATATACCTGTCATATCCTCATGCTTCCATTCAAATGTTGACATCCTGCACTTCAAAAAGTTAGTTAATTGTTATTCAATATCCTGAGGGATATTGGTCCCTACGAGCACCGAGATATCAGGATTATCCTGATCCAGGATAACTTTCTTCATATCCCGCTCTGAAACCTCCATGATATCCTGGGCCCGCATCTTTAATTGCTATGCTGGATTAGGCTTGGTTGAGGATTTCATTGAGGATTAGTAGCATTCCTTCGCCTCCTGCTGATCACTAACAACTTTGACGACCCCCCAAGGGGTAGGGATCTTGATGCACTGGTGATAAGTCGATAGCACAGCCTTCATGTCATGGATCCATGGCCTGCCTAGTATGATGTTATAGCAGGATAGGGAGTCCATCACACAAAAGGGTTGTATCGAGTTGACCCCTTCAACATATACTGGTAACTTTATCTCTCCTACGGTATTCCTAGCTTCTCCACTGAAACCAACGAGCACAGTAGACTTCGAAGTAATGTCCATCGGAGATACATTCATCCTCTTCAAAGTTTCCAGCTGAATTATGTTGACAGAGCTACCATTGTCCACCAATATCCTGCGTACAAAATGGTTTGCAACATACAATGTTATTACGAGAGCATCATGGTGAGGATCCTGCACAGTATCCCTATCATCACTGTTGAAAGTGATCACTTTATCAGTTGTAATGGTGGTCACCCTGGCTGGTTTGTCTCCCCTTTTAGTCTTAGCTTCCTTTGCATGTCTCTTGGCTGCAGAATACGAAGTCCCACAAATGTCGGATCCTCCTGAAATAAAGTTAATTATTTTGGCATCTGCTGGGGGTGATGCTGCTCGTTCAGGATCCTTCTCAGGATCCTGCCCTTTATTCTTCTTTCTTCCCAGCAAATCCTTCAGATACCCCTTGCTTAATAGGTAGCTTATTTCTTTCCTTAGAGCAATGCAATCCTCGGTCACATGTCCGAAATCTTCATGGAAAGCACACCATTTGGATTTATCCTTCCAATCAGCTTTCTGCTGATTCTTTCGAGGCCACCTAGCTTTGTCTCCTAAACCCTGCATAGCATACATTAACTCAGGTATATTAACAGAAAAGCAGTATTCAGATCATTCAGGATATTCTTCAGGATCCTCGTCTTCAACAGCATTCACTTTCTTGTTATCATTTCTGCCATATGGCTTGGAGCGATATGGTTTATACGAGGATTCTGATTTCCTGTTGGTTGATTCGTAGGTTGAGGTAGAATTCATCCTCTCTTGCATCTTTTTGTCATCTTCCAAGCGGATATATCTCAAAGCCCTGTTACGAGCTTCGTCGAGATTCCTGCAGGGATTCATTACAAGATCCTGATAAAACTGAGAATCCTTTTGTAACCCCATCTTAAAAGCCTGCACAGCTGTTGCAACATCAAGATGTGGGATATCCAAGGATTCCCGACTAAACTTGTTCACATAATCCCTCAAGGATTCCTGAGGTCCTTGAGTTATCCTGTAAAGATCACTGGTTAGTTTCTCAAAACTCCGACTGCAAGAAAACTGACTATTAAATAAATTAACCAAATGATCAAACGAAGTAATTGAGTGAGGAGGAACATTTAACAGCCATTTTAAGGCTGATCCTGTCAAGGTAGAACCGAAACCCTTGCACAAGCATGCTTCCTTGAGCTCCGGAGGGATAGGGTTAATCTCCATTCTTTCTCTATACTGGGCAATATGCTCTTCAAGATCCGTAGTCCCATCATACAGTTTCATGTTGGGGGTCTGAAATCTTTTTGGGATTTCAGCATCACAGATAGGATATGCAAGGCGGGATATCCTATGGCTGTCTTGGGATACTTCCGGAATTGGCTGGACCACTCAAGGCACACTGGATATCATGTCCTTCAATTTCTGAAGCTCCCTAGTAAATGTTGATGTCATACCTGCATCCTGCAAAGACCCATTATTATTAGTAGCAAGAATATTATTGTTTGACACGTTACCGGTCTGAGAGTTCTGTCCATATCCTGAAGCATATCCTGAGCTCCTCACAGTTGACATCCTGGCCGAGGAGGGTATCTCAGGAGTATGATTCTGAGAATGGCTTGGCACGATATTCCCCCGGTTATCCTCAGTGTAAACTGCAGAATTGAAGTTCAAAGCTCTAGGCTGCAAAGGAGTGACAGTTTCTTCAGCAGGTCTACTTGGGCAGGATTTCAAGAGTTGTATTTCTCTCATCAGCATCCGATTAGTTTCCTGCTGCTGCCTTATCTGTTCCTGTACACTACCAAACAAATTCAGAATTTCATCATTAGAAGCCAAAACAGGACCAGATCCCTGGGTACTGGGAGCGGGGATAACATCTCGAGCCACATGACTTTCAGTTCCGTGCGAAGAAGTTTGCATTCGTGGAGGAGGAGGTGGAAGCACCGAACCAATTGTTGCAGAGGTTGTAGCAGACATGGTGGAAGAGCTCATGTTTGATCTCGAGGCCATTGAAAACAATTTAGAAAAAAGTTTTGACAAAAGAAAACCGAGTAATGATTTTACTAAAGTTTTTAGCAAAAATAACACCACTTGCCCCACGGTGGGCACCAAATTGTTTTGGTCAAAAATTACCGAAGCAATTAAGTGATCAAATTAGTTAAGTGAGGTAGTGTGCTAGAAATATGTGTGAAAAATATGTTAACCAAGTTAATTGTAAAAACAGTTTCAGGATACGAGTCAGGATATAGAGTTGTATCTATGATCAAACTATGAGCAAAAAAGTAAAGTGTGACACCGGATATACGAGGAAAGCCCTTGATCAATCTAGATCGCCGACACAAAACCTCGGGAGCTGACAATCGCAGCTGCCTTGTTCTTCTATTACTTCAAATATCAGGATACAGTGCAGGATGTGATGCGGATCAACTAAGTGTTACAACGTGATTTGATTACAAGTGTTGGTGTGTAGTGATTGCTAGAAGCTAGAGAGCAAAGTGTGCGAAAAAGAGTGTGTGGAAAAAGTTGTGTCTGCCTATGATCCGATCGCTCCCATTTATAGTAACAAAAACTAACAAACTATCATATTATTCCGGGATACTTTGGAATATTCCCTTTTGAACGTTATTGACCAGGTATTGCGGCTTCAACGTCTCTTTTCCAACTAATTTGAGCGAGTCTTCAGGGGAATTGGTCTTTATGAACGTTAAGAACCTTCAGCTACAAGCTACAAGCAAATTGTTAGTAACTGCCAGGATACTGCCTCAGGATGTTACCAATATCCTGGTCTGGTATCCTGATCGATACTGCCTCAGGATGTTACTAATATCCTGGTCCGGTATCCTGATCATATACAGCTAACATGAAATCAAGATATAGTGTCAGGATATGGGCTCAGAATTTCACCCATAACAGTTTATACAACATATTATTCAATATTGTAAATTGAGATACCTTAGTTTTGAAAGCCCTTTGGTTTTCTCCTGTAGGAATTTCTCCATGTTGTATGTATCTCATGATTGGGAGGATCCATGATCCTGAATGAGATTGAGTATCATCACTAGGGATGACTGCAGAATTTCCTCCTATCTCCATAGCTACATGATCCTCGATAGCAGGGGTCAGGATATGGATAATAGGGATCTTGATATCCTCAGGGATCTTCAAAGATGATCCTAGATTGGCTAATGCATCAGCTTCTGCATTCTCTTCCCTTGGTACCTGTGTCAAACTAAAGGATACAAAAGAGAGTGCCAATTCTTTGACTATCTCCAAATATTTGATTAGCTTTTCACCTTTAACAGCATAGGATCCATTAAAGTGATTAGTGATCAGTAAAGAATCTACATGTACCTCAAGATACCTGATCCTCATATGCTTTGCAATTTGCAAACCAGCTATCAAGGCTTCATATTCAGCCTCATTGTTGGTAGTTTGAAATTCACAAGCTATGGAGTGGGGTATTATGCCCCCCTGTGGCGATTTTAGTAGTATTCCAAGTCCTGTTCCTTTTACATTGGAGGCTCCATCAGTGAATAGTATCCAAGGATCCTTGGTTTCTTCAAGCTGTTGGACCTCTAACTCAGCTTCCTTTTGCAAATCACTACTAAAATCTGCCACAAAGTCAGCTAAGGCTTGGGATTTGATGGCAGTCCTTGGTTCATATCTTATATCGTATGCACTAAGCTTCACTGCCCACTTAGCCATCCTTCCTGACATTTCAGGTTTCCTGAGAACATTCTTAATTGGAAAATTAGTCTTAACAATAATGGCATGAGTCTCAAAATAATGTCTCAATTTAGTAGATGCCATAATTAATGCAAGGATAAGTTTTTCTAAGTGTGAATACCTGGATTCAGCATCAACTAAACTCTTACTTACATATTAAACAGGATGTTGTGTACCTTGGTGATCCTTAACAAGGACCGCACTTACTGCTTTTGAGGATACTGCTAGGTACAAGGATAATACATCCCCTTTTTCTGGTTTCATCAAGGCTGGGGCTGATGATAGGTAATCCTTAAGAGCTTAGAGGGCACTTTCATGCTTCTCAGTCCATTCAAATTTCTTGTTCTTCCTCAGGATATCATAGAATTCCTTACACTTTTCTGAGGATTTGGATATGAATCTGTTCAAGGCTGCGATCCTGCCCGTCAATCTTTGCACGTCCTTAGCATTGGCAGGAGATTTGATACTCACAATAGCCTTAATTTGCTCTGGACTTGCTTCAATGCCCCTCTTTGTCACCATATAGCCTAAGAATTTACCTGCCTTAACACCAAAATGACACTTGGAAGGATTAAGTTTCATATTAAATTTATCAAGGATATTGAATGCTTCCTCCAAGTCTTTAAGGTGATCCTCAGCCTTCTTGGACTTAACCACCATGTCATCAATATAGACTTCCATAGTGTGTCCAATTTGTTCCTTGAACATCATATTAACTAGCCTTTGATAAGTGGCACCTGCATTCCTTAATCCAAATGGCATAGCAATATAACAGTATATACCAGTTGGGGTCATAAAGGCTGTATCCTCTTGATCAGATGGTTCCATCTGAATTTATTGAAATCCAGATGAAGCATCCATAAAAGTCAACAACTCATGACCCGCGGTAGCATCCACTAGGGGTGTTCAGAAAAAACCGTAAACCGAACCGTAACCGTAACCAAATAAACTCATCCGAATAACGAATTCGGTTTTTGGTTTGGTTTCTAACCGAAACCGAATTGTGAATATGGTTTTTGGTTCGGTTTATGGATCCACATTTTATTTTATTTGGTTTATTCGGTTTATTTGGATAACCGAACAAACCATTTAACTTAATTAATTATTAAATAAAAATAATAATATTTTATAAATCATATACAATTTATTAGCCCAAAATAGTTATTTTATTATGCAGCCCAAAATACCAAATGTAAATCTAAAAGCCCAACTTAAACCCACTCAATTCTAAACAAGGGTTTAGGATTTCTATATTTTCTTGAAGAAAGACTCACGTTTGAAGATTATTTATATTTTGTGCCATTAGACTTGTTAACTATTAATAGTTTCTACGATCTATGTTTTGTAGCTTTAACTTTGTGGTTGTGTCTACGGCTACTTTATGGATTTGTTTGTTTTATTTGGCAATGAAACTTTCTTGTATTCATATATTGTTAGGTGTAAATTAGTTGCGATGTTCGAAAGTTGGTACACAAACATTAATATAAATTAGGAAAAAAATTACTTTGTACAATTTGGTTAGATTTGGTTTATTTGGTTTCTAACCGAAACCAAACCGAATTGAATTTGGTTTGGTTTGGATCGGTTTGCATATTCCTTATTTGGTTTGGTTTGGTTTTTGGTTTGGGGTACAAATTTTTGAAAACCGAATAAACTGAACCGAATAAACCAAATAAACCATAAATCGAACCGATGAACACCCCTAGCATCCACCATGGAGTCAATGTGGGGTAATGGGAAAGGATCCTTGGGACATGCCTTGTTTAAATCAGTAAAATCGACACATACCCTCCACTTTCCATTTTTCTTTTGAACAACAACCACATTGGCTAACCATCTTGGATACTTAACCTCTCTTATCATACCTGCCCGAAGTAGTTTATCTACCTCTTCCTGGATAATAGCATTCCTTTCAGGTGCAAACTTCCTCCTCTTTTGATGAATTGGCTTGAATAACCTGTCAATGCCAAGTTTATGAGTAATTATATCTTTAGATATACCTGTCATATCCTCATGTTTCCAGGCAAAGGTGGTTTTCCTTCTTTTGAGGAAGGATACTAGCTCCTATTCAATATCGCTAAGGATCCCTGATCCTATGAAGATCTTGGATTCAGAATCATCAGGATCCATGAGGATTTCTTTCAAATCCTGTTCTCTTGCCTCCAAGACATCTCTTGAAGGATACTTTAATTGCTATTGCTCCCTTGGTCTTGAGGCTGGTTTCATTGATGAGGTATAGCAATTCTTAGCCTCTTGTTGATCATTCTCAATTTTCACCACTCCGCATGGACTTGGAAGCTTTACGCACTGATGATAGGTGGATGGGACTGCCTTCATGTCATGTATCCATGGCCTGCCAAGGATAACATTACAACATGATAAGCAATCAATAACACAAAACTTTTGATAAGAATGCAATCCTTCAATATAGATTGGGAGTTTGATGTCCCCCAATGTATTCTTAGTTTCTCCACTGAAATCCACAAGTACTGAGGATCTTGGGATAATATCAGACTCTGGGATATTCATCTTCTTGAGGACATCAAGCTGAATAATGTTCACAGAGCTTCCTCCATCTATAAGGATCCTGCGAACAAAGTGGTTAGAAATAAACAATGTAATTACAAGACCATCATGATGAGGATCCTGAACATCAACACGATCATTCTCATCAAAAGTTATGACTTTATCCTGGGTGACAACGGAGGTCCGGACGGGTCTGTCTCCATTATCCATCTTGGTTTCCTTAGCATGTCTTTTTGCTGCTGAAAAGGAGGTACCACAAATGTCTGATCCTCCGGATATGAAGTTTATGACTTGTGCATCTGCTGGAGGAGCAGGAGCCCTTTCCGGGATCCTTTCAGGATCCTGGATCCTTGACTTCTTCCGACCCAAGAGTTCCTTCAAATGCCCCTTGCTCAACAAGTAACCAATTTCCTTTCTCAGTGCAATACACTCTTCAGTGAGATGTCCAAAATCCTCATGATATGCACACCACTTGGACTTATCCTTTGTAGCAGCTGGTTTATCACTCTTCCTTGGCCACCTAGCTTTCTCACCTAAATTCTGCATTACAAGGATTAGTTCATTGTTATCAACAGAAAAACAGTATTCAGAAATAGGAGGATAATCCTCATCATCCTCTTCTTGTTCCACTGAATGCATGTTCTGATTGTTAGACTTATTGTAGAACTTGGATTTGTTGTTCCTGAAGTAGGATCCTTGTTTCTCCTGTTTTGAGGATCCTGTCAATCTATCCTGGATCCTTTTGTCATCCTCTAGGCGGATGAACCTAAGGGCCCTGGTTCTTACTTCATCAAGATTCCAGCAAGGTGTCATGACAAGATCATCATAGAATAATGAATCCCTAAGTAATCCCATTTTAAAGGCTTCTACAGCCGTAGCAATATCCAAGTTAGGAATATCCAAGGATTCTTTACTAAACTTAGTGATGTAATCTCTAAGTGATTCATTTTGACCTTGTGTTACCCTATATAGATCACTAGTTAATCGTTCAAATTTTCTACTACAAGAGAATTGACTATTAAACAAATTAACTAGATTAGCAAATGAAGTAATAGAGTAAGGGGGAAGACGTAGCAGCCATTTAAGAGTAGATCTTGTGAGTGTGGATCCAAATCCCTTGCATAGACATGCTTCTTTTAACCTTTCAGGAATTGGATTGATCTCCATCCTCTCCCTGTACTGAGCTACATGCTCCTCTGGATCCGTTGAACCATCATACAGCTTCATAGATGGTATCTGGAATCTTTTAGGTATCTCAGCATCACATAAGGGTGGTGCAAAACGAGATATCCTATGGCTACCATCTGCAATTTCAGGGATGGGTTTAACCACTCCCGGTACACTGGATATCATATCCTTAAGCTTCTGTAGCTCTCTAGCTATAGCCTGATTAATACCTGTATCATGCATTAAGCCATGGTTAGTGTTATATGAATTATTAAAAATGTTACCTCCCACAGGATTCGTGTTTGGAATTGCGGATGTGAATCCATATTGACGAGACTCTGGCATGATTGAAGGACCAGAGGGTGCAATGGTCTGCATTGGTATGAAGTCTCCTTGATGAACGTCCGAGCTCTGAGGCTGCATACTTCTCAAGAATCCTTGATCCTGAAGGACGTTGGATCCTTGAAGTTGAGATGATCCTTGAACCTGAAAGGATCCTGGAACCAGAGAGGATCCTGGGACCAGAGAGGATCCTGGGACCAGAGAGGATCCTGGGACAAGGGAGGATCCTTGGACCGGGAAGGATCCTTGAACCTGGGAGGATCCTTGGACCTGGGAGGATCCTTGGACCTGGGAGGATCCTTGGACCTGTGAGGATCCTTGGACCTGTGAGGATCCTTGGACCTGGGAGGATCCTTGGACTGCATGCATTCCCAAATATCCTCCTGACGTGAAGTATCCCTGATGCCGAGAAGAGGATCCTTGAGGCTGGAAGTGAGAGCCAAATGCCTGACTCATAGTTGCTATTCCATAACGCCTTCCTAGTAATTCATCCAAGTATTGCACGTCCGGAACTGCTGAGTGTTGGGAAGTTATGACCGGAGTGTCGAAGTTCAGCGATCTTGGCATCAGAGGGGAGTGATCCTCCACTGATTTCTTCTGTTTCTTGATCTTATCGATCTCCCGGAGGATCCTTTCGTTGGTTTTGTCCTGCTCTTGTGCATGATTCCTCATCTGCAAAATCAGAGCATAAAGATCATTAGTAGTAGGATTAGTTGAAACAGAAGAAGTAGGTGGTTTTTGGAAAATAGGGGTTTGTTTCTTCGCAGCATTCTCAGCATTCTTCTGGGATCCAGAAGGTGGTGGAGGCAAAGGTGGAACGCCTTGTGAAGAACTGAATGAGGGCATTAAGCTTGAAGTGTTCTTCCCTGAGGAAGTCATCTGCCCGGTTGTTATGAACCGAAATGACCACAAAGGTATAAATCTTCTTAGGAATGAAGCACCAATTGCCCCACGGTGGGCGCCAAACTGTTTTGGTCAAAAATCAAGCAATGATAATGCAACCAAACTTTCTGTTGTGAGGTATGATGCTTGAATTGATGAACACAATAAGGATCACTCTGAAATGTAATGAACAAGTGACACGAAGATTTATACGAGGAAAAAGCCCTTGATCAATGAATGATCTCCGGCATAAAAAACCTCTGGTGATGGAAACTACCGATCACCAACTCAAATTAAACAAGAAATGTATTACAACTTCGGATGATAGCGAGCTAAGTACAAGGATCACTATAGTGTATTGTGTAAAAAAGTGTGTAATCGCCAAGTGAATTAACGAGAGCTGGTGAGAGCAGTTGTAAGAGTGTGTGTGTAGCCAAAAATAGCCAAGTGTTTTCTAATTAGCTCGCTACCCCTTTAAAAATGGAAAATATCTACACTTACTAACATTCCGCATATCATGCAATCTCCCCACGAACTCCATAACGTCCACTTCAAGTAAGCACGTGCGGAATAAGTCATGGAATATGCTCCAGGAATATCGCCAAGACTAAGTCCAAGCTCGTACTCCTGCAAAACAATACCATATTCAAAGTAAACAATCGTTAGTATAAGGATCCTTAAGATGATCCATGATCCTGATCCTGAAACACTTCTGAGGATCACTAACTCAAACAGAAGTGAGGATCACCAAACCCAACAGTAATTGAGGATCACAGGTCATTAAAAAATCCTCCCCTAACATATGTATTTTATTGTTGTGTGTTATTTGACTATTTGTTAGTTTACAGTATGAGTGATCAAGGACCCTTCGACGTTTATCGTCATTTGTCCGGCTCACCTAGGAGTGAAGGCACCTCTTCACAACCTGCCCTCTCTGGGTATTCAGCTAACTATGAAGAAGGGATGTTTGTGTTTTAGACTCAGTCTGAAGAGCCATTACCTCAGAAAAAGAAAGGATGGTTGAGTAGGGGAGCGCACGAGCATAGGAAAAGAATGAAAAAGTTGTAACAACAGCGAGTCCTAGCAGCCGCTAAGAGAGAGACAGATGCCCATACACAGGATATGCTTAATAGGAGCTTGGCTAATTTTCATATCCTAGCAACTACAGCTGCCGACCAAACCTGGAGCAACTAGTGGCCCCTCAACCATTACCCTTGTTTCCCACGCAGCCGATGGAGATAGAAAACAACCCAGAAAACCAAGTCCAAATGCATGATTTCAACCCAGAGGAGATACCTGGGGTACCAACACCCAATCCCTTAGACCCAGACTATGACCCGTGGTTCGACGATCATAGGGATTATGTGCAACGCTATCACCTAACCGACGAACCCATGCCGAACTTAGTAGCTTACCCAGGTCTGGACCCTCTAGATCACTACTACGATACTGATGAATACATTAGGGAAATTTTAGAGAATCCGTTTCCTCAGGAAGAACCCATGCCACAGTACCCTGATTCAGTACCAGCACCTGCACTCCCAATGAGTGCAGAAAATGTGCAAGAGCTCTGAACTTTCGGAGAAGAAATTTTAGAAAGTAGCGAGAGAGTGAGGCAGGTCGGAGAGCGACTCGTCTGGAGTACGGCGAGCGCAATATGGATTTCTGGATGAATCCGTACCCGTGATGGTGATGGTAGTAGTAATAATAATAATAATATAATAATATATAATATGTGTATGAAAAAAAAATAATATATATATATATATATGTGTAATAATAATAATATATGTTGTAGTTTAGACCACTTCATGGTTAGCGATGCATAGTAGTATTGTAATTTTAAATTCCAGTATCGTTTTGTATTAGATGCATATTATATATAAGAAAAGAGTAAGTCGCAATGATCGACGTTTTTTTATCAAAATGCGTGTTATGTGATTGGTTGTATCAAATATTATCTTGTGATATTAATACGTGGAAAATGTTTAAAATTCAGATGGACAACGAAGTGAACCAGGAAAACCAGAATAATGATAACCAGAGTAACAATAACCTGGATAACGAAAACCCGAACAACAACAATAATGGAAACCAAGTGGATAACAGTGCCATGCAACACATAGTGGCACAAGGCATAATAGATGCGATGCCATATATTATCAAAACGGTTAAGGAAGCGGAAAATAAAAGTAAACGTGATAGTAAACGACCCTCTGAACCTGAAAACATCGTAAACAATGGACCCATACTTCAAGTGCCCATTCCCAAAAGAAGAAGAACCATGTCTTATGGTTGTTCTTATAAAGAATTCTGGTCTTGTAAACCAATGGAATTCTCGGGCAATGAAGGGGCCGTTGCATCTCTACGCTGGATAGAAAAGACTGAGGCAGTCTTAAGAATAAGCAAATGCGCGGAAGATGATAAGATAATGTTTGCTTCCAATCTGTTTAAGAACTCAGGCTTAGAATGGTGGAACACTATCCTCCAGTCTAGGGGAAGTGATAGAACTTACAATATGGAATGGGAAGAATTTAAAAACATGGTAGAAAGGAAATTTTGCCCTCCCAATGAAAAGGAACAGATAGCAAATAAGTTCCTAAACCTTAGGATGACTGGAGTAGATAGTAAGGGATACACTACATTATTCTTTGAATATGCTAGAATAGTACCAACCCTTGCATCACCTGAACCAGTATTAATCTCCCGTTACATCTGGGGATTAATTGGGGAGATTAGGCATGTAGTCAAGGCAGCTAGACCTCAAACCATAGAAGAAGCTGTAGAACTAGCAAACACCTTAACAGATGAGTTATACGTACACGAGAAGAGGATCAGAGAAGAAACCTAACCCAGAAGCTTACATAAGAATTCCGTTCTGGAAATTCTAACCGTGGGAAGAATGTAGGTTCTACATCGGCACCTTATTGCAAGTATTGTAAAAGGAAGCATTCTGGAGGATGCTCCATATACTGTAACTTCTGCAAAATATCTGGACATAAGGAGGAAGACTACAGGAAGAAGCTTAACAACAGGATATGCTTTAACTTTGGAGAACAAGGTTATATCAAGCCAAACTGTCCAAAACTAGCTCCAGCCACGAACACCAAGAATACTAAAAATGCTAGAGCATTTGTTCTGACTGCAGAAGAAGCAAAGATGATACCGGATGTGATTGCCGGTACGTTTTTAGTTAATGATGTTTTTACTAAAGTATTATTTGACTCTAGTGCGAACCAAAGTTTTATTAATACTTTATTTTGCAAACTTCTTAATCAATCATTAACTAAACTCCCACAAGAATGTCTAGTAGAGACATCAAATGGGGAAACCATTAAGATTTCTGAAATCTTGCAGGGAGCAAGAATAGAAATATTAAATCAAAAATTTATTGCAAACCTTTACCCAATGAATCTGGCAGGATTTGATGTTGTGTTAGGAATGGATTGGTTAATAGCCAATAAAGCCAGTATTTTATGTGATCAAAAGTCAATCCAAGTAAATTCACCAAGTGGTGAAAAGATCACAATTAAAGGAAATAAACCCTCTAGAACCACAAAATTCATTTCTGTGATGAAAACAACAAGTTATATAAGAAAAGGGTCATTGGTGTATTTGATTTCCATAATCACTAACACTAAAGGAAAAGAATTAAAGGATATTCCAGTAGTATCCCAGTTTTCAGATGTATTTCCAGAAGAGTTACTAGGGCAACCTCCAGACAGAGAGGTTGAATTTAGAATCCACTTGATACCAGGGACAGCACCAATTGCCAAAGCACCTTACCGTTTGGCACCCGCATAAATGCAGGAACTAAAGAAACAGTTAGATGAATTGTTGGAGAAAAGATTCATACAGCCGAGTTCATCACCATGGGGAGCGCCAATTTTATTCGTTAAGAAGAAAGACGAATCTATGCGTATGTGCATTGACTACCGTGAATTGAACAAGGTCACGATTAAGAATCGGTATCCATTACCAAGAATCGATGATCTGTTCGACCAATTGCAAGGAGCCCGATTTTTCTCAAAAATCGAATTAAGATCAGGATATCATCAATTAAAGGTACAGGAAGAGGACATTCCTAAGACCGCTTTCAGAACAAGGTATTGCCATTATGAATTTACTGTCATGCCATTTGGTTTAACCAATGCCCCAGCTGCATTTATGGACATGATGCACCGAATATGTAAGCCATATTTGGATAAATTCATAATTGTCTTTATAGATGATATTCTTATTTACTCTAAGAGCAAAGAGGAACATGCAAAGCATCTGCACGCACTTCTAAGTTTATTAAGAAAAGAAAAGCTTTATGCTAAGTTTTCAAAGTGTGAGTTTTGGTTAGAACAGGTACAATTTCTTGGACATTTAGTTAATCATGAAGGAATTCATGTGGATCCCACCAAGATCGAGGCGATAACCAAGTGGAAAACCCTTGAGTCACCAACCGAGGTTAGAAGTTTCTTAGGATTGGCCGGTTATTATAGAAGGTTTATTCAAGATTTTTCTAGAATAGTCATTCCCTTAACTAAGCTAACCTGTAAATCTGTTAAGTTTGAATGGGGACCAAAACAAGAAGAAGCCTTTAGAATTCTCAAGCAAAGATTAACCTATGCACCCATACTAGCGTTACCAGAAGGAACTGAAGACTTTGTAGTCTATTGTGACGCTTCTAAGTTAGGCTATGGATGTGTATTGATGCAACATCAAAAGATTATAGCTTACGCCTCTAGACAACTTAAGAATCATGAAGAGAATTATTCAACCCATGATCTAGAGTTAGGAGCTATAATTTTTGCTCTTAAAATTTGGAGACATTACCTTTACAGCAGTAAGTTTACCATTTTCACTGATCATAAGAGTTTAAGGTATATTTTCGGTCAAAAGGAGTTGAATATGAGGCAAAGATGTTGGCTGGAGATTCTTAGTGATTATGATTGCAACATTCAATATCATGCAGGAAAGGCCAATGTAGTAGCTGACGCTTTAAGTCGAAAGTATCATGAAAAGCCAAAAAGAGTACGTTCTCTTAAGTTAAATCTGCAAGTAGATTTAAATCAACAGATTAGAAAGGCACAAGAATCAGTAATCAATGATGATACTGAGAAACTAAAAGGAATGATTAAGGAATTAGAACAAGGAATAGATGGAATTTGGAGATTCCATAAGAAAAGAATGTGGATACCTAAATTAGGAAACCTACGCCACTGTATATTAGAAGAAGCCCATAAGTCTAAATATACGATGCATCCTGGAAGTGATAAGATGTATCAGGATTTAAGAAAAAAATTCTGGTGGATAGGAATGAAAAAGGATATAGCAGTATATGTTGCAAAATATTTAACCTCACAAGTCAAAGTTGAACATCAGAAACCCTCAGGTTTGTTGCAACAGTTAGAAATGCCTGTATGGAAATGGGAATTGATAACAATGGATTTTGTTACTAAATTACCCAAAATAAGAAAAGGTAATGATACAATCTGGGTGATTGTAGATAGATTAACCAAGTCAGCTCATTTCCTTCCAATGAAAGAAACTTTCAGTATGGAACAATTACTAAATTTTATGTAAATGAAATAGTTTCATTACATGGAATTCCTCTATCAATTGTTTCTGACAGAGATAGTCGTTTTACCTCTCATTTTTGGACAAGCTTCCAAAAAGCAATGGGAACCAAGTTAAATCTAAGCACCGCTTATCATCCTCAAATGGACGGACAAAGTGAAAGGACAATTCAGACACTAGAGGACATGCTTAGAGCTTGTGTAATTGATTTTGGAGGTAATTGGGATGATCACTTACCATTGATAGAATTTTCTTTTAATAACAGTTATCACACAAGTATCAATGCTGCACCATTCGAAGCACTTTATGGATGAAAGTGCCGAACGCCAGTCTGTTGGGCAGAAATTGGAGAAAAGCAACTATCTGGACCTGAGATAGTACAAGAAATAACAGACAAGATCATTCAAGTCAAGGAACGACTGAAAGCAGCATGTGACCGACAAAAGTGTGACCGACAAAAGAGTTATGCAGATAACAGACGAAAACCATTGGAATTTCAAGTAGGAGATAAAGTGTTATTAAAAGTCTCTCCTTGGAAAGGAATGGTAAGATTCATCAAAAGGGAAAAGCTAAATCCCATGTATGTTGGACCTTTTGAGATTATTAAAAGAATAAGACCTGTAGCCTATCAGCTACAACTGCTAGAGGAAATGGCAGGAATACATGTTGTATTTCATGTATGCAATCTCAAGAAATGCTTAGCTGATGAATCACTCGTAGTACCTCATAAGGATATAGAGGTGAATGAACAACTTAAATTTGTAGAGAAGCCTCTATAGATTGAAGCCAGGAAAGTTAAGAACCTCAAGCACAAGAGATTAGTTCTGGTCAAAGTGAAATGGGGCTCCAAAAGAGGACCAAAGTATACATGGGAGCTTGAATCGGAAATGCAAAGGAAATATCCACACTTGTTCCAATAGATCTCGAGGACGAGCTCTAAACCAAGGTGGAGAGGATATAACAACCCTCCAAAATATTTTCGATACCCTTAATATGTTTAAAATATCCCAATATGCCTTAAAATACTCCCCGTATGTGAAAACCGAGCCCAAATACCCTTATATAATTAAAAATAAAATAAAAACAAATTTTAATGGTCTCTCGCGGGACGCGTAGCCCTTGGCTACGTCTTACGTGGGGCGTGACAGCTTAGAGTCAGGGCTGCACCCGGTGTCGCCACGTGTCAAACGCGTGTTGAAGCTAGTTCGATGACCAGTCATAGCTAGGGCCTACTTACCCTACTACGCGGGCCGCGTAGGCCTCTCCCTTCTCTTACGCGGGCCGCGAGGGAAGGTGAAAGGTCACCTATAAATAGATGGCAACGGCGATCGTTCACATTTTCTTTCTCTCTCGACTTTCTACATAATTAAAGCTATTTCCGGGCATAATACCCCCCTAATTAACAAAGTTCTGCTCTGTTGTAAGTATCATAACCCCAGTTTCATATTAGATACACTGCCCGATTGATCCAGGGTTCCGTAATGGTTGTCGTGGTTCTGCCCGACGTAGTCATTGGAATGCCGTCTCGGGGAGGATATTGCTAATGTAAATATTAAGGGTTATTATACTAACACGTGTGCATTTGTGTAAATTATAGATAATCATCAGGAAACCCTTATAGAAAACCTAAGACAACAATGTGAGTAATCTCCTTTTTGTAAATTGTTTTTACAAAACCTTAAATATTTTACAATGCTATTAAGCAGTGATTGAGTTTTTGTAATTCTTCAATTATTGCCGGTATATTGGGGTTTTGTATACAAAATGTGGAACACGTTACCATTGGACAAAGAGTTAGCCAATGGGTAATATGACCCACCAGTCAAGATTGACAGTACTGAATGAGTAATTGTGTAGATGTAAACATTGTAATCGCTCTCAATACTGTGAATTGATAAAACTCTTCTTGATTAAATTGGGATTCACTCACCAGTATTTCCCACTGACAAAATGTTTTTAAACGCGTTTCAGGTAACAAAATGTGAAAGCCAACTAGAAGCCAGCTGGACAGCACTGAAGGCTTGGAAAAGTGGCTATAAAAGTTACCTAAATAAAAGAAGATGTTTTATTCAATAAAATAGGAACTTTCCCTATGAAAATGTTTGTAATGAAAACTTGGGTTTTATCCCAATATGTTTAATATTATAAAAGCGTGGTATTTACTCTGATAAATATTTCCTAACTACGGTCCTGATGAAATTTCCGCTACCAAATTGATAAACACCGATACCACCGAAACTGGTCTCGTGGCCGCCCATTCCCGGGACAGATAGGGGACGGGGGTTGCGACACTCACTCTGGTAATGATTTCTTTATCATTTCTTTAATCCTTTAATTTATTTGATTACAAGGAGAAGGATCCATGATCCTTTATCCTTCTTCACTAAGTTCTGAGTTTTGCAGAAGTTGGTACATCTTTGACAAAGGATCAAGTATTCAATGAAATCTCCTAAGTCTTTGGGTTTATCCCTAGTTTTTTGGGTTTGTCCCCAGTTTAAGGTATCTACTACCTTCTACAAATCAGGTTAGGGCTGTAAACGAACCGAACGAACACGAACAAGGCCTTGTTCATGTTCGTTCGTTAAGGAAATAAATGTGTTCACAAACGGTTCATGAACACTTACCGAACGAGATTTTATGTTCGTGTTCGTTCATTAAGGAAATGAGCGTGTTCGCGAACGGTTCACGAACACAAACGAACACAAATAAATTTGGCGAACACGACGAAGGATAAAGATAGATGGCCCAGAGAGTAGCACTTGAACTTGAATCCCTTATTGTGGAACGGAGATCGATCGTATTCGTGGATGTAAATAATGAGAAATGAAAGTGAAATGATGCATAAACAAGGTGAAAGTGAGTTTCCTAGTAATTATTAGGGAAATAAAATAAATAAAAGTTTAATAATATAAAAAGTACAAATAAAATATAAGAAAGTACAAAGATATTCAATTAAAACACAAACATACGAACATAAACGAACGCAAATCAACGAATGTTCACGAACATCTTACCGAACGTTCACGAACACAATCGAACGAACGAGACCTCTGTTCATGTTTGTTCGTTTAACTAATCGAACGAAATTTCTTGTTCATGTTCGTTCGTTTATTAAACGAACGAACATAAACGAACTTCCCACCGAACGGTTCACGAACTGTTCGCTGAACGTTCGGTTCGTTTACAGCCCTAAATCAGGTTCTTACACCTTCGCCAGTTGCGCACGATTATCCTAGTGCAGTTAAAGGCAATGGGACCAGTACCCGCTTTAGGGGCTGACAATTTCATTATACTGGCTGTATTTAGGCATTTTCACGTTAGCTAAGGTTTTGGCATTTTCATGTCACTAAGTTTGGATAGTCGCCAGTATGGGCCATACTCCAGTTTACATAAGATCCTTTGGGCTTGTCCCTAGTTTTTATGCTTGTCCCCAGTTTATTGGGCTTATCCCCAGATTGTTGGGCTTGTTCCCAGATACTAACAATTTCTTTTACAATTGGCTTAGTCCCAAGTTATGTCCTATTTCAGGTTTCCAAAGCTAAATAGTTAAGGATCCAGGATCCTAACTTTCTACAAGATTTTGTCTTTTAATTATCACAGTTGTAAGTGTTAAGGATATAGGATCCTAACTTGGATTCTCTGGTATGATCCTTGTTTACTTTAACTTTATTCTTGTTTTATCAATTATACCCTTATCCTTTGACAACAGGATAAATGACCCTAAATCAACTCACTTTTCAAACTTTTTGATTAGAGGATATGTGATCCTTGATCATATCCTGAACACTTTGATATAAAATGATTTTTGTATCCATTTAATACTTTTATCAATAACTTGTAAATTCTAAAACTATGCAATAATAATTGACAAGTAAATGTACACAAAATGAACAATAAAGATAGCCAAAAGTTAAAGTTTTATTTATTTATCAAAGTTAACCCTTTAAAAGGTTGTCAAAATTGCCAACCCAAGTTTCTACCAGCAAAACGTGGCCCGTCCACTTGGGTTGGCAAAGGGTGTCCATGCTAAAAGTTCGTTAAGTGCAGGAAATAAAAGATGAGGGGCATCAAAGGCTTCATCCTCCACAAACATAAGGGCCCATCCACCTTTGTTACCCCCTATTGTCCAAGGATCAATGATCCTTAACCCTAACAACTACTGTTCAAAGTTATTACAGACCATAATTGTTCAGAATCAAAACACCACCAAATAAAACCACTAAACCATAAAAAATGGGCTCCGGCCACGTCTAGAAATATCCATCATCGCCCATTCATGCAGCCTACACCTTTGCTTACTCAGCCACCTTCTCATCACCACCCTTTCCACTACCACCAGTTGCCTCCTCAGGATCCTTCAGTCCATTGCCTCCGGCTTCAAGAGCTACTGCCTCCTCAGCTTCATCCTCATCATCAAGCTCAGTTAGTCACTGCTTCCAGGCCTCCAAATCCCAGGCAGACCTGTTAAAAGAAGGATCCTCAGCTTCCTTGGCCATCTGCAACTTGATCTTCAGCATGGCGATGGTAGCAGAGAGTTTGGCCCCATCCATGATCTCCATCCTTTCTTTCTGGGCTGTGATCTCAGCCAAAAGCAGCTCTTTTTGCAGCATGTTGACCTCCTTTTCCAAGGAGGAGATCTTTTTGTCTTTTGCAAGGGCGACTTTTTGGAGGTCCAGGTTCTTCTCATCAGCTTCAGCCAGACCATAGTCTAGGAGGATTTGAACCTCAGCGAATTTCTGCACAAGGGAAGGTAACAATCAGGATCCTTTATCCTCATAAAAGGAAGTCTGGATTTCAGGATACATGATCCTTACCTCAGAGACATAGTCGTGAAGCTGACGTTCCATCAGAGGCAGCCCTTCGGAGGGTTCAGCAGTCTTCTTCCTTTTTGTTCCCTTGCCCCTGGTGCTCATAACCTTAGGATCCATGATGCTTGGGCTTGCAGCCAACTCTTTTTTGATGGACCGTGAGGATGCGATCTCCTGAATGTCAGCAACACTGAATCTGGAAGCAGATTTTGAGGATTTGCCAGCACCTACAAGCATGGAACACATATAAGTATTCATATCCTTATTTTATTAAATATTTACATACATACAAATATGGATACTTACTTGACATGGTGTAGGAAGTGGATGAGATGTTTTCTAAATCCTTCGATTGAGGTGGAAAAGTTCTGATGACAGGATCAAGCTTCCAGAAAGCTTCAACTCTCTCTTGGGTGGTAGGTGATTCTTGAATGTGTGACAAGGTTATAGCTGCATAAACAAAGATAAAGGATCAGTTATCCTTAACAAAAAAGAAAGATTCTTACCGGTTGTCCTAATCTAAGGATCCTATATCCTACCATATGTGTTCCATTGTTTGGGGAGTTGGTTATCGTTTGGAATAGAATCCCTCCTCACGAAGAAGAATTGATTCCTCCAGTTGGTATCATTTTTGGTGGTTTTCAAGATTGGGAGAGGATTTTGGGGTTTGGACTTGAAAAGGTATCGGTAGGAACCATGGCTTACAAGGTTGTACAGTTAGCTCAACTCAGACATCCCTATGTATATGCCTTCCTGTTCTATGATGTGCTAAAGTGTGTACAGGACCCTCCACACCATCGGCATAGCCTGGATGTAGCAAATGCCAATAAGTGTGAAGAATTCCTGTGTGAAAACAGGGAAGGGATATGTGAACCCTATCTGGAAAGGGGCAGCAGGGAAGGTGATCCAAGTGTCGGATATGCAATCACTCTTGGTTGAAGAATCAAAGGGTCTGAATATGGTACCATCAGGAAAGTAGGATTGGAACTGATCAACTTCAGGATCAGTGAATCGACAAAGCTCCATTGAACGGTTTTTGGTTAAGCCCTGACTCTTCAATGGGCTGTTGTGATCAGGATTCTTGGCAGGGGAGGAACGAGTATTCATCTTTGCCATGGATTTTTAGAAAACAGAGGATCGAAAATCGGAAGATTAGAGAGAAAGGAGAAGGAAATTACCTGAAGAGATCTTCGATTGTGGATTTAAAGGAGAGGGTCTCGAATATAAATGCAGGATTTGATCCTTATCTCTAACCTATTTATAATGATTATGGTTGCAGGTGATGACTGACGATGACATTAGCACTGTAACGACTATATTCTTAAGCAACGGCTAGTCCGAAAATCGTTCAAACATGACTATCTAATTGGATATTAACTAATCATGTTTGGGGGCAATTGTTAGGGATAGAATTTTATAGTTTATGGATCACGGATCCTCAGGTGTAGCTTGGATCACGGATCCTCAGTTCGGTTTGAATTAAGGATCCTCAAAAGATGCTGCAAGGATAAGGATTCAGGATCCTCATTATTATCCTAAACTAACAATTGTTTCCATCATATTTTAACTTGTTTTGCAGGTGTATTCGAATAAGACTTGGTCCAACCGAGATTCTAGGGGAATACGCTTGATACTTTTGCTCGTGCATGATCTCCATGACCGTTGTGATGATCGTGGGGGAGCTAGCACCATTTTCGGATAGTTTGTTAGTCTATATGATTTCTAATTTTAAAAGGGGATACAAGCTTGATTTAGAAATATAGCAACACACACATACACTACACTCGAACTTTCTGCAAGTTATTGGCGATTACACATTTGCACACTAGTGATCTTTGTACCAAGCTTGTTATCATCCCAAGTTGTAAACTTTGTTTATCTAATATAGTTGGTGATCGGTAGTTTCCATCACTCGAGGTTTTTTATGCTGGAGATCATTCATTGATCAAGGGATTTTTCCTCGTACAAATCCTTGTGTTCATTATTCATTTCATTTATTTGTTGTTCACATATTTGACCAATTAACCAAGCATCATACCTCACAAAAATCAGATTTGGTTACATTATCCTTGTATGATTTTTGACCAAAGCAAAGATGATGACTGACATGTGTTTTAAAGAGAGAACAAAATGGTTTTAGAGAGGTAGACACTTCATGTCTATGTCTGATTCCATTGAATATTGAACAAAGTTATCGCTCTACAATTTTAATTCTAATCAATTTTTAATCTAAGATGTACAGTTTTATTAATTACATAATTACAACTTAATTGTTTGATGTCTAATTTCTAATCATAAAAAATATCATTTTTCATTATATATGTCTCTTACGCTTTTATACTTTTTCAAATAAAAAACAAAATATTATATTTTTTCTTTGATTTCTATCATTATAAAAAAGAGTAAACTGCCATTTTGGTCCTCGTGGTTTGGCCAGTTTTGTCATTTAGTACAAATCTCAAACTTTTTAAATCTGGGTCCCTGTGGTTTCGTTTTTGTTGCCATTTTAGTCCAAAAGTTAAATTTGGCCAGATTCCCCAACTTAAACCCTTAAGTTTTGTCCTTTTGCACAGGGGCAAAATGGTCATTTTGTTATTAATATATATCACAAATTTCTAATTAAAATAATAAAATAAAATTCATCAATGACCTGTGCACATATGAACTGCAGATTCACTCCTCACCATCGTAAATAATTCCCACATCAAAACATCAAATTTGTAGATTTACATCTGAAACACATCTATCAAGCTTCTGATCTTCAAATTCTTACATAATTCAAGCTACCCAAATCAATTAACACAAAACATAAAACCCAACCCATATGATACCCAAAATTCAAACACAAACACAACCTCTGCAACCCCACATGAGTGTTCTTCGTTCTTCAAGATCTCATGCCATTACACTTCAAATCAAAAGTCAAATACAAGATAAAGGCCTAATGATACTACTACCTGATTTTGACGATTGTTGATTTTTCATAAACTGTTTTTCCGCTAGGTTTTCCGATCGGAACGATGCCATTTTGTTCAGATTCCGACTAGGAATCTCACATCAGCGATTGCTTGTGCAGAGGTAATGGCCGCTGTGAAACGTACGGTGACGATTGCTGCAGATGAGGTGGATGAGGATGAATATGATGATGAGATGTAGGAGTAGACGGAGATCGGTGAGGCGGCGATGACTGTCTCCGGTGACTCTACCACGGCCACTACAGTGGTTCTTCCATTTTAGATGAGGTACATGTGAAGATGAAGATGAAATCAGATGATAATCAATGCTATGATGTTAACTGAAAGTGGTGGTCGGGTGGTGGTGATGGTTGTGGTGGTAGAACTGAAAGTGGTGGTCGGATGGTGGTGATGGTTGTGGTGGTAGAGATGGTGGTAGTTGGTGAGGCAGGTGGTTGTGTGCGTGGATTAGGGTTTAATTTGGGGGAGGAAGATGATCTCTCATGTTTATAAGGTCATTATTTTTATTTTATTATTTTAATTAGAAATTTGTTATGATAAAACTTGCAAAGACCAAAATGCCCTTCACTAAAGGACAAAAAATTATGTTTTTTTATGAAAAATCTGAGCTGACTTTGCTTTTGGACTAAAATGGCAACAAAAACGAAACCACAGGGACCCAGATTTAAAAAGTTTGAGATTTGGACTAAAATGACAAAACTGGCCAAACCACAGGGACCAAAATGGCAGTTTACTCTTATAAAAAATCTATTTTGTATGTTCAAGAACAAATTTAGATTAAAATGGTCGACATATTATGATGTGTTAGTTATACCCACCAAATTACTATAATAGCATTTAAGGGTGACCAAAAGTGTCACATTATACTATTATACTAGTATACTAGAGTGATTTACTTATTTTTTACCTCAATTTTTAGTATGCTCACTTACATTTTCCAGTTATGTAAAACCTTTATAAAAGTATTTTGACTCTGATGTGCTAAAAGTAGTTTAATAAAAACAACTTAAATTAACCTAATCTAGACACAAAGTAATACTCTAGACTCTCTAAACTCGACTAAACTACTAACCGGCAAGTGAACCGATCAACTCTAGTAAAGCTAAGTAAGTCTGGATATCGAACCCACGAGACTCTATTTAATTACGCTAATTAGACTCTATCTAGACCTAAACCAACACGGACACGACACTAACCATTTTGATATTTGTTGGGGGGGGGGGGTGTAACAACCGACTTTTAAAGTCAAAGTACAAGTCAAAGTCAAAGTCAAGACATGTCAGCATTCAGATCTGTCATTTCTGGCTTAATTATTGTCTTGTACTCTCGTAATTTGATAATCGATACTTTGGCTAACGTTATTTTACGATTTATTAATGTGTGAAGTAACAATGCGATAAACGCAACTAAACGCTATTCCACTTAAACGCTATCACATCGCCATCGCATCGCAACTCGAATCGCAGTTATTGGTATTGTTCTGTGTGTGTTATTTTGTGCTTTATTTGTGTGTGTGTGTGTTATATTTGTTTTGAGGTGATATTCGTAAACGCAATCGCAACTCTATCGCAACGCAATCTCATCGCCAACGCTAAACGAAAATTTACTTACTTGTATGTTGTTATGTTATTTGTGTAACCATTGTTTAGTACTATCGCATCGCTTACACGCAACGCTCAAACGCACGAAACAAAAGTTGGAAAACTAACCCGCGTGAGCCATCCGATCGAACGGCCGTCCAACCCACGTAACTTTACACCGCCTTTCTCACCCTTCTCCTATAAATACCCCTCCTGTCACATCAACTGTTCATTGATGTGACATCTCCGTTCGACCCACGCACTCTCAAGCCCTTTTCTCTCGATTCCTCGCGATTCTTGTAAGTTTACAATCTAAATGTTGTACTTCCATCATCAGCACACACTTTCTCATCATCTTCTCCATCAAATCTTACATTTTCACCATGAAATCACCTGATTTGAGCTACTTGAAGGTGACGTCACCTTGGTTTCTTATGAACACTGAAGTGTGACATCATCTCGCCAAGGTTTGTCCAGATCTAAAGGATTTCTACACATCTTTACACTGATTTTAACTAGATCTAAACATTTTCAAACTTTACTTCAACATCCCTCACTTTTTACTTGAAAATCGATGGAATCCAGACTAGTTCAGGTTTTCTACTCATACTTTAGTTGAGAACCGGTCTGAGAACGGATTTCCATCGGAAGAGACAACCGATTCACGAGTTAAACATGAAACTCCGTCAAGAATAGTTGAGTCTGATCGAATGGGGTGATTCCCGTCCGATCGGACGAGTTGGACTTGATGTGATTTCCGTTGTTTAACACGCTGTCATGCCGTCTCCGTCAAACCGTAAACTTTCTAACTTAACTGATTTTATAAAATTTGCAAAACATCGAATCATCGATCGAATAGCCGTCCGATTGGATGACCATCCGATCGAACGACTATTCGACCAGGTGTTGAACTTCAAAAAGTGTTGAACTTACTTAAACATTTTGCAAAACTCCAAAGAATATCACTTTCAATCGAATAGCCATCCGATCGAATGGCCATCCGTCCGGATGAGCATCCGATCGAATGACCTTATTTATACTACAACGAAAACTTCAAAAGTTCAAACACTTTACAAACACACTCCCTCAATCGAATAACCAACCGACCGAATGGTCATCCGTCCGGACGGTCATCCGATCGAACCACCATCCGATCAATCCTCTCACGCGACGCACTGTTACACGCTGTTCAACGCTTATGCTATCATTCTGTGATCAGGCTAATCTCTCACGCGCTCCCTTCAATCCAAGAATGTGTTTATTTACTAAACACGCTCTGTGAGTATACTCGAACCCTTTTTGCTTTACGCACTTTTGGGTGTTACATACGTTACCTATATCAAATCACATTGACACACGACGTAAACACTTTTATACGCTAACCGTTCTGCATGTTATACGGGTTTTCGATGAATGCTTGTATGTTATGTTTACACAGTGATTGTTGCCTGACACCTTAGCAACGATGGTATATAGTTTGGACTCAGCACCTGTCGTGGACATGGGTTGTTAAGGGTTTTACTTCACATGGTCACAGTGGTGATAATGTGTTGCGCATTTTACAACTCGCAGTCACGTCTGTGCATATGTCATTGTCGATAGCTTACTTGCTTCACACTTCTACGTGTTACATGCTGGTTATGCGTAAAACACTTTCGCTATACTATATGCTACTAAACTTGTGTACTCACCTTTACACTATGTGTATTGACTTTATTTTAACGTATGTGACAGGTGTTTAGGATGCCATGCTTGCTGATCTTTTGTGGAATCAAGCTAGGGGAGTCTAGAAACAAACTAAATAAAATCTGAGTTGTCAGAACAATTATTTGTCTTTGAGAACAATGTCTGTAATAACTATTTATGCTCTATATGTTTATGGTATGGGACATGAACGTTAAATATATTGTCACTAATAGTGTTATGGATTCTCGTGTACAATCTGTTTCGCTCAGTGCCGCGCCCCGATGTTTCAGCCATCTGTTGGGGTGTGACAGGGGGGGGGGTGTTCTAAATATCCTAAAATTTTCATACTATAAATTAATAACATGTTGATGTTTCATGAAGTTGTATTCTAAGCATAGGGAGGTTTTCAAAAAAAAAAAGTTGCCTTTTTCATTTCTAATTTAAAGGTTTTCATTTTTTTTTTTTTTTGCATTTTAACATGTTTAATTTTTTTTACTTTTACCCAAACATTTTCAACTTTTGCAAGTTAACCCCTAATATTTTTTGTTTTCAAATTTGATCCCCATACTTTTCATCTTTTGCAAATTTTTTTGTTTTACGTTTCGTTCTAAATTTTGCGAGTGAATACGCCGCAATGTGCGTATGGGTTCAATGTTTTTTCCTCTATTTTTTTTCCATTTGACAGGCTCGTCACAATGCGTCTTTATTTCCCTGCTTGACAGATTCGTCGCAACGAGCGGGGTCCTAGATCGACTTAGTTATTCTTTTCTATATTTTACGTTTTAGTCTAATTTTTTCGCATTAACACGACACAACAGGCATGCATGGTTCAACAATTTTACATATGTTTTTCGTTCGGTGTTATTTTTCCTTTTTTGTTATTTTGTTTTTACCCATTTTTTCGGTGTTGCTGGTCAGATATAGTATTGGTGCTACTTGGCACGGTTTACGCCCCCCGCTGCAACGCGGGGGGCCTTAATACTCGTTGCAAATTAAAATAAATTAGTTAACTAAAACTAAAGAAGCACGAATTAAACTTAGATTTTAATCAATTGATGGAAACCACTGCCTCGACTAGATTCTTGATTTATTTTAGTAATGACTTATTATTAATATTAATTATTATGGAACCGGAATCTTGATATCCTAAACCTATTGAGACACCGAACAAGACCCTCGACCCTTCTCAACAGAGCCGGCCCTGAAGGAGGGCAAGGAGGACAACCGAATAGGGCCCGTGATTTCGTGGGGCACGTAATTTAAAAAAAAAAATCCGATATTATATATGTAAAAAAAATTAATAGGGTATAACCAAAAAAATATTAACATAGGCCCACTTAAAAAAATCATATTGTTTAAACTATTTAGCCCATTAGGTTAGTGAGCCCAATACCCAAATATTTTCTAAAAACTGATAAAAGAAAAAGAATTCTGGGCAGCAATGCAGGCCTTCGACTGGGTAATGAAACATTGAACAGAATACAGGAACATAAACGTCACACTGCATGCCTTCGATTCGATCATCATTCATCATCATTCTGCAATTATTTAGGTGTTGTTCGATCAGAGACACAGCCAGCAGGTCACTGAGTGTCTGAGTCGGATCAGTTCACGGGTAAACAACTAAATATCAATTGTCGAATTCAGTTGACTTATGATTTAGGATTGATTTACGATTTCAGTTATTATGTTGAATTCAGTTAACTTGTGTCGAAATCACTTAACTTATGATTTAGGATTGATTTTTGATTTCAGTTATTATGCCGAATTCATTTATTCAGTTAACTTATGTTGATTTCAGTTAACTTATGTCGATTTCAGTTAAGTTATGTCGAATTCAGTTCATTATGTTGTCGAACATTATTTAGGCGTTAACTTAATTTGATACAAACTTTGTCGATTAATGATTATTTAGGCATTAATGGCTCCTAAACAAGCATCCGGATGGCAAAATCGTCAAAAGAGGAAACGAGTTGATGAATTGGAGAAGTCACAAAAGGGTGCTATGCAAAAAATTTTGACGCCTAATCCGCCTATTGTTGATGTGGAAAAACCACAAGAGCATGTTGAAGTAGAACGGGAACACGAGGAAGTAGAACAAGAGCAAGAACGTGTGGAAGTAGAAGACGAGCAAGACGAAGAACATGTTGAAAAACAATAAGAACAAGAACATGTTGAAGAGCAACAACAAAAAGAGCATGTTGATTATATATTTGATCCAAGAAGGTGAGAACGACTAAATGCGGATGAGATTAAACTATTGGTCGCGAAAGGTCCTAAAAGAGATACTAGTATTGAATTAATCCTTTAAGGATTATAGAGAAACAAGTTTTCCTAGTACTTTAAGGATTATAAAGAAATAGGTTTTCCTAAAGCGATTGATGAAGCTACGGAGATTGCTAGTGAAATGGAAATTGATCCCATATTTAAAGAAAAACGTAAGATTAAAAGGAAAAAGAGAAAAGATGAGACTTCTAATAGCGAAGAAGTTGCATTTACAGTAGAAGAGAATTTCATAGTAAACTTTTTCTTATATATTGTGGATCAAGCTATTGCTTCTTTAGAGAAAAGATTTGAACAATTTAAATGGTACGAGGGTTTATTTGGTTTTCTTGTTTCCACGTACGTTGAGGATTATTAAAGATGAAGATCTTAAGTCGTCTTGTCATCGTCTTGAAAATGCACTCAGGTTTAAAGAAAAATCGGATATTGATGGCGAGGCACTTTATACAGAACTTAATTTATTTCGGGAATCACTAACCAATAAATTTAGCTGTCCTGTAGATGTTTTGGAGTATATGAAAGAAGACGGTTATTCCCCAGAAGCATGCATTGCATATAGAATATTGTTGACTATTCCAGTCACTGTGGCATCTGCAGAAATAAGTTTTTCGAAGTTACAAGTTATTGAAATCTTACCTACGATCTTCAATGTCCCAAGAAAGACTTAGTGGGTTGGCGATGATTACTATCGAGAACGAAGTCTTAGATGATATAAACTGTGAAGAGTTGATTCACCAATTTGCTATCAAGAATGCAAGGAGAGCTTCACGAATCATTGGTTAGCTATTAGCTTATTAGTTTTTACGGTATGTCATTCATTCGAATACTATATTTTGTATTTTGTTAATTGCATTGTTTATCGAATGCTATATTTTTGTCAATGGTTCAAAGTTGTATGAAAAACTAGTTTAAATTTTTTATTTAGTTAAGACCTAAGGGCACGTTTTTTCGAGCTCGAACAGGGTACATGAATTCTCAGGGCCGACCCTGCTTCTCAATGAGACACTTATGGAACTCAAATAGTCTGTTATGTTTACCAGTTAACTAGACTCCTTCACAGGTTATCTAGGTTTCTAAAAGTACCCTAATACGATTCAGTCCCTCACGGGTTATAAACCTAGGATAAGTTTGGAATTTCAGTTTAACTTGTTAGACAACTATCACTACGGAAAGTAGTTCAGACTCCTCAGATATATCCTACCTAGCAATTTAATGACGAAGACCTAACAATAATTTCGCACTTCACAGCTATTGAAATTAGTAGAACCCTTTAATTTATTAAATTACCAATTATTACTTCTAAGGTGTATTGGCCAATTAACCCTAAAGATTATAAAATTAATTTATAACCTAGCATGAATCTATTCCGTGATATAGACACTCACCAAAATTCATACGAAGCAACAAAAGATAATAAAACAATTTAAAGCATGCATATACATTAATCCGTTAAACCAAGCCAACTACTTTTATAAATAAAATCCATAAATAATTAATTAAACATAATAAAAATCATAACTTTATAAATCCATCCTCCAATCTAGGAAGTAAAAGAAGTCTAGCCAACAATCGTCATAGAAGTAAACACAAAAGCAGTAATTTTAAAACTAGAAACATAATCAAAGAATGAAAAACGAAGAAAAAGAACACCTGAATTGCACAAAGTCGACCTGGTTGACTTCCTAAGCTCCCAAACTTTGACCCGCAGCTTCAAGTCTCCAAAAACGCTCCAAATTGCTATACTTGCAGCTGAATTCGTCCAAGTTCTCCAAAATTCGCGATTGGGGTTTATGGGATGTTTAAGGATATATTTATATCAAATTATGACACAATCTTGTTCGAAATATAATCGCCAGCCGACAATTAAGCTGGTCACGCTACGCCAAGCATAAATGCCACCCCTTCGCGCGACACCAAGCTTTATAAGTCAGTTTATTATTATTTTATCTTGGCGCTTGTCCAAGGCTCTTTTAGTATTCTTTCGCGTGACGCCATAGGACTGATTCCCAGCTTTTCTCGATTTCCGTTCCCGTTCAGCTACGTGACGACCCGAATCTTATTTCCAACTTCATAATCAGCAGATTTTTAGCGTTTTCTTTAACTTTCAGCAGCTATGACCTGAAAACAAATAAATAAACGGAAGTAACGAATTCTAACTAAAAACCAAAATAAATTAAACGAAATATGTACAAACTCTACACGAATAAAGGATGTATTTTGTAATACATCAGACTCTCTCGAGTTTTACGTGCTTATTTTTATGTACGTTGGTCAAATATAATACGTTTTCATACTTATTTATTTTGTACGTTTACGATTGTTCTACATTTTGATATAAATTTTGTTCAGAAACAGGTCAGACTAAAAGTTATATGTTTTCACTAGGCAGTATATATTCGAGTTACTTTATATTTGGACAGCGCCGCAACGTGTTTATATAACCCACGTTGGTTTACGTTTCAACGTATGTTTTTCTCGGTAATGAGTTAAGTCAAATGTAATATGTTTCCATGCTTATTTTTATATGCGTTTTTAGTTGGTTTACGTTATGATGTAAATTTTGTTCAGAAACGAGCCGCGTTAAATATTTGACGGTGTAAGTTCAAGTTATAATAAGTTTCGGCGCCGCTGCAACACCCGGCGGGCCAAAATCCTAGTAATAACTTAAAACAAAATATATAAATATTTTATCCTTAGAGTTTGTACTTACAATCTTAACAAAATAATAATTTCAAAATATATGAACATGAATAAGCAAATAAGACTTTATAATAAAACTAAAAAAGAAAGAAGAAAATCTAGTCCAACCACCAAATTTATTTACGGCTCAATCGATCCACGCCATAATCAACAATCCCAAATTGAGAGAGTTCAAGAGTAATCAATCAAACTGACTATAGTGATCAGTGGCGGAGCTTGACCAAAAATTCCGATGGGGCGTAAAGTGATGGGTCCCAGATTTTTTTTCCTATCGTTATGTTTCGGGTCGGGTCGGCTATCGATTCGGGTCAAGTCAAATAATAATAGTTCCAAATAAAACTAAAAAAATTCATTCATTCAAAGGACCCGTTCTTACACATAAAAACTTGCGATTTTATTGTGTTGTGGGTAATCTAGGGTTAAACAAATAAGAGTTAAAATATATTTACAAAACTACCCATCACTTATATAAAAAGTGGTAACAAACTTTACTTTAATTTATATATTGTATAAATATCTAGGATATACAAAGTGGTAACAAACTTTACTTTAACTTATATATGGTATAAATATTTAGAAAAAATAATTGGGGGGATGCGATCCTATATAATTTTTAAAATTTCTGGACGAAAAATCAGAACCTATACACTTCTAACCGAAATATTGGGGTGGGCGGGTGCACCCCCGGGCACCAAGTAATCTTCGCCTCTGATAGTGATGGATTGGACCATGAATTGCCACGTGGGACATTGTTCTCGTGGTACACCGTCCCCTTCCCAAACCATGGTGGTTCGCATGGTTTAATCCATGGCAACCATGACTCTCTTTCAATTAATTAAGGGATTTTAATTGGTGGGAGAGAATAGTGGATGATAATGTGGGTCATGATCACACCATATAGGACGGTGGATTAAGTTGGTGGATAAAAATGAGGTGACATGTCGATGACGTAGAGGGTGTGGGATCATTTGGGTCATGACTACACCACATAGCTAGACCTACTCGATTTTGAAAACACCGCTAAAATATAATTTACAAGTTTAAAGTAATTACAAAGATTTTCAAAAATTAAAATCCACCATTAATTAATAAAAGCTTATACTATGCACATATTACGCGTAATGTTCCTTTCCTTAATGGTTCTTAAAGAACTCAATCATAGGATCATACACAACTTCTTTAGCGTTTACACCAAAAACAAAATCGGCATGTGCATAATCCTCCTTGTACTGCACAACAATCTTATTCGGGTCGTGATCCTTGACACTTTCAAGCAACGTCTTAACGTCTTGCACGTCCGAGAGCTCATCCTGACCTCCATAACTTAGGTACATCGGGAAGTCTTTTGGGATGCTTCCCATGTCGTATACAGGAGGCGTCAACTGCCCATAGTGCTTTTTGTTATCATAGACATTGCCGTAATCATACATTGTTATTGTCCCGCTGCGGATCACTGCGTTATAAATTGTCATCAAACAAACATGTTAAATGACAAAAAATGTTAAAATAGATTTAACGGTTCGGTCTAAGTTCGATTTTGATAGTTTAATGGTTAGAATGTTCGACTTAATGCTTGAAATTAAATGTGGTTGTGTAAATCAAAGGTTTACCTGATCACTATTTTTGTTCTTTAAAATTTTTTAAAATGTATTATATTTATTAATAATAATCATCATTATATTTTAAGAAAAATAATATAATAACGATTCTAAGGGGAAAAAAGTTAAATCCATTAAAACTAAACCGTTTTGAACGTATTTAGCAATTCAACAAATATCCCAAATGGTTTGTTATTTTCCAAAACCATATATAGAAATTCAATCCGTAAATTTTGTCAAGCATCCCTAATATAAATTGTATGTATATATTTTGAAATTATATTCAATTCGAAGTCATGTCTAAATGAAAATGGTTACATAAACTATAACAAAGTTGGTTATGTCAATTATTTGTCTTACATAATATGCTTTTTACCTTATATTTTTTGTTTTTTGTTTTAGGAGATACACTATAAATCAGAGGACTTTTATCGACAGATGTTAATGTTCTATCATTCTTATCAAGATAAACGTCTAGTAATTTTGACCCATCTGTCGATAATCCACCAGCAAAACTTTCATAGATGAAAATATGTTTTTAAATAGCTATATACTTTAATTATTTTTTGTAAAATGATATCGTTTTCATATTAACAACCTATGTTATAATGTTGTATTAATACTACAGAAAGCGAAATTACTTTGAGCAAGATGGATCATGTTCTTAGTCGAGGTGGATTGCGGTTCGTGCCCCAGAAACTTGCCGGTCATCGACGAGTTCACACAACAGTTTGGTCCTACATTCACCACAAAACATATGTTTATGTCGATTTTTAATGTAACAAATATTTAGTCAAGTGTTGCAATTTTAATACCCGTAAACGAATTCATCAAATCGCTACAATCGACGCCTGGATTCTTGCATATAACGCTTAGAAGACCAGCAACTGCTTCCCTGTATTCACTCGAGTAATAACAACATTATTATGTTTAATTCAGACCAAATCCGTCATAAACGCTTACAATCGGCACATTTAGAAAAGAAAAGGTGAATCTTTCTTACCCTCTTGGAGCAAATTCATGAAGACCCAACCAATATAATGTCTGTTACACAACAAAAAAAAACATTTAGTTCTTAAAATGTCGTTTTAAAATCAGGAAACGTGAGGGATTTACCTCGCCTAAGAAAGAATCGGCACCAGCTCTAGCGAGACTTGATGACATTTGACCCAAATACGCGATAGGGCTAAGTAACACGGCTGATCTCAACATGTTTAACGTCTCGTCTTTTGAAAATGCCGAAAATGCGATCAAAGTTCCCTAATAAATCATCAAATTTTCACTTTAAAACACAATTACGGATTTACCGACATAGCCAATTAGCCATCACATTTTATGACATATAAACAATTTATAACACACGTTAATTTGTTGTCGTTTAAACTTACCAAGGAATGGCCAACATAATGTAGGTTTTGGCCCGTTTGATCACGCACAAATTGTATTGATGCCGGAAGATCATACGTTACTAATTCATCCCATGACCATTCCCAATAGGCCTACGCAATAATATATAGAGTAACTTCAGATTTGAAAATATTAGACCCGATAAAATAAAAAGTGACATGATAAAGAAAATATACCGGATCGCTAGGACTAAGCGACGTATGACCACGACTGTAGTTGGTTCCACGTGTGTTCGCTATCCACACATCAAACCCGTTATCTGCCAAAATAAACCCAAGTGATTCGTCTGGAGCGTTTAGAACCCACGTCCCACCATCCTGACAAACACCAAAACATCAGTTTCCATTCAACAAACATTAGAGTATGATTTGGATCACGAAACTACCATAAGAAGCCCATGTTGTAACAAAACCGGTGGCTTGTCGGCCTTTGTACCATCGTGTGCTTTTGGAATATGTTGCATGCTAAGTATATAACCATCTTCAGTCGTCACCTAAAACAAAACAAAACATGTAGTATTATTGACCCTAAGTCATGAACAAAGCTCGAGTTCACAATTTCAAACTATTTATATGAAACAAAATCATTTTTGGTTATCTTATATCATTAACATGTTCAAAAAGAAATAATAAACATAATCTATCGTCTTTGGTCACATTATAAAATGAACATAAGAGAATGTATACCTTATGTTCTTCACACGTGTAGCCTTGTGTCTCGATCAGCAAGCTACATGTACCAACCTGATCAACCAACAACGACGGCGACTCATCCTGATTGTTGATAGAATTCAGGTTGCGTACACATTTAGAGATCGAGATCAAGCACATAAAAATAAGAAGATTAGTGGTAATTGTATAAGCCATGTTTGTTTACTTGGTACACCATTGGATAAATGCCCATATGTCTTTTATAGGTAAGGCTTTAATATGAGGACAAAATAGAAAACCCCTAGTTTAAAACAACGGTCATGGTCTTTGGACCATATGTTTAACCTTAACCATGTGTCTTCACCCAAGATTTCGTTGCAGCCACGGTCAAAAACTTTTAATATATTTTTGAAACTTTTAGTTAACATATATAGATCAAAAAATTTGGATTCATTATTATTTGATCTATAAATTTTAAAAAAAGAGTCATAAATATATATAAATCGATACATGTAAGAAGTCATATAATTATCCTTACATGGTATTTGACTTATACTTTCTAAATTTTGTACTCATCAAAATAGACACTTGGGACATGTATACACTAACAAAAATATGTTATTAAACAATCTCAAAGTAAAGCATAACTCACTGTAAATTTTTGTAAGAACTCGAACTTTTTTAACCAATAATCCTAAATTACACCTCATTACCCAGTTTAAACCTCAGACATCTCCTCTAAAAATCATGTCTCTACTAAGTAAGTTAGCCTCGCATTGGCATAATAATATGATATTTGATTTTAAAACATAATTATATGTATATAAAGGAGGTATAAACTTTTTAAATTAAATCATTATGTTTTAGATAAATTATTAGTTTGTCCTTTTTTTTTTACAATTCAAAGTGAGATTTAAAGGCTTTGTGCTTAATGGGGAGAGACCAGGGTTCAATTTTTGACATAAGATAAATTTGTTGCAATTTAGGAGTAGTGACGTAATCTTTATCATTCAAATAAAAGTGAGATTTAAATACGTGTAACTGAATTTAATTATTATGATTTAAATAAAGTTAATTTTAGATAAATTAGTATAATTAAAGAAAGGACACCCGTTTCTTCTTTTCAACGTGAAAGTTGACCGGCGGTAATTACTGGCGGTTTCACTGAGGCTTTAAAGCCATACGATATGCATTCATAAATAAATCATCAACGGTTACCTAAATGATAATTGGTAAAATATAACTTACAATATTTTCAAAAATTAAAATCCACCATTAATTAATTAATAAAAGCTTATACTATGCACATATCACACGTAATGTTACTAATGGTTCTTAAAAAACTCAACCATAGGATCATACACAACTTCTCTAGCGTTTACACCAAAAACAAAATCAGCATGTGCATAATCCTCCTTATACTGCACAACAAGCTTATTCGGGTCGTGATCCTTGACACTTTCAAGCAACGTCTTAACGTCTTGCACGTCCGAGAGCTCATCTTGCCCTCCATAACTTAGATACATCGGGAAGTCTTTTGGGATGCTTCCCATGTCGTATACAGGAGGCGTCAACTGCCCATAGTGCTTTTTGTTATCATAGATATTGCCGTAATCATACATTGTTATTGTCCCGCTGTCGCAACCCCCGATCCCTGATTCCCGGGAACGGGCGGACGCGATCTCAGAGTTTGGTGGTATCAGGTTTATTTAATCTCGCAGCGGAATTTACATCAGGACCGTAGTTAGGAAATGTTTATCAGAGTAAAACCACCATATTTAATATTAATAAACACATGGGTAAAACCCAAGTTTCTTATTACAATACATTTATAGGGATAAACCCTATTTTATTGAATTTAAAACATTGTTTATTAGGTAACTTTTATAGCCACATTTTTCCCAAGCCTTCAGTGCTCTCCAGCTGGCTTTTTAATAATTGGCTTTCACATTGGGTTACCTGAAACGCGTTTTAAAAACATTTGTCAGTCGGAAATACTGGTGAGTGAATCCCAGTTTAATCAAGAAATATTTAATTAAAACAGTATCGAGGAGGATTACAATGTTTATGTCTACACAATTACTCCAATTGGTACTATCAATCCACTGACTTGTGGGTTATATTACACATTGGCTAACTCATTGTCCCAATGGTAACGTACTGTCATACTCGACTTACTACTCGCAGGTAGTACAAATTTTGTATACAAAACCCCAACATACCGGACAGTAATTGAAGACTACAAAGACTCAATCACTGCTTAATTACTTTGTAAAACATTTAAGGTTTTGTAAAAACTGTTAATAAAAAGGAGATTACTCACATTGCTGTCTTAGGCTTTTCGTAAGGGTTTCCTGGCTATAATCTATAATTTATACAAATGTACATTGTTAGTATCATAACCCTTTGAAAATATTAATAATACCCTCCCCGAGACGGCATTCCAACAACTACGTCGGGCAAAACCACGACAGTTGTTACGGAACCCTAAATCAATCGGGCAGCGTAACTATTATGAAACTGGGGTTATAATACTTACAACGGAGCAGAACCTCGCTAATTAGGGGTATAATACCCGAAATATTATAACTCTACTACAGAAATTCGAGATTGAGATTGAAATGTGAGCGACGGAAATCGGAAACTGATGCCTGCTATTTATAGTTGTGATATTGAGTCCTGTCGCGGCCCGCGTAAAAGACAAGGGACCCTTACGCGGCCCGCGTCAACACCAGTCAACGCAGTAGCTTAGCTGGGTCAGCTAGTAGGTCCGCCACGATGTCGACACGTGTCGGCTTCTGGTGTAATCGCGTGTGATGAACTGTCGCGGCCCGCGTCAACTACGCATATACTCTTACGCGGCCCGCTTCAACTAAAGAAGTCAGCGAAGTCAAATCCAGCCTTGATACGGCCCGCGTAAACTAAGGGTAGAGTATGTCGCGGCCCGCCTCAACCCTATATTTCAGATTTTTGATTTATTTTATAATTATAACATAACTAGGGCTCGGTTTTCACATACGGGGCATAATATAAGACATATTGGGAAAATTTAAGATATAATAGAGGGTCGGAAATATTATAAGGGTGTTGGTTTTACCGAGGGTTGTTACATTCTCCCCACCTTACTTTAGAGCTCGTCCTCGAGATCTACTGAAATAAATGCGGGTATTTCCTTTTCATTTCTGACTCGAGCTCCCACGTGTATTCAGGTCCTCTTTTGGAGTCCCACTTCACTTTGACTAGAACTAGTCTTTTGTGCTTGAGATTCTTGACTTTCCTATCTTCAATTTGTAGAGGTCTTTCTACAAACTTGAGTTGTTCATTTACCTCTATATCCTTAAGAGGTACTATCAATGATTCATCGGCTAAACACTTTTTAAGATTTGATACATGAAACACATCATGTATTCCTGCCATTTCCTCTGGCAGTTGTAGCTGATAGGCTACAGGCCCTATTTTTCTAATAATCTTGAAGGGTCCAACATACCTGGGACTTAGCTTTCCTCTTTTGATGAATCTTACCACTCCTTTCCAAGGAGATACTTTCAACAATACTTTATCTCCTACCTGAAATTCCAACGGCTTACGTCGGTTATTAGCATAGCTCTTTTGTCGATCACGTGCAGCTTTCAGTCGTTCCTTGACTTGAATAATCTTGTCAGTTGTTTCTTGCACTATCTCAGGTCCAGATAATTGTTGTTCTCCAATTTCTGCCCAACAGACTGGGGTTCGACACTTTCTTCCACAAAGTGCTTCGAATGGTGCAGCATTGATACTTGTGTGATAACTATTATTATAAGAAAATTCTATTAAGGGTAAGTGATCGTCCCAATTACCTCCAAAATCAATTACACAAGCTCTAAGCATGTCCTCCATTGTCTGAATTGTCCTTTCACTTTGTCCATCTGTTTGAGGATGATAAGTTGTGCTTAACCTTAATTTGGTTCCCATTGCCTTTTGGAAACTTGACCAAAAATGAGAGGTAAATCTACTATCTCTATCAGAAACAATTGATAAAGGAATGCCATGTAAAGAAACAATTTCATTTACATACAATTTAGCTAATTGTTCCATACTAATTGTTTCCTTCATTGGTAGAAAATGAGCTGATTTGGTTAATCTGTCTACAATCACCCAGATTGTATCATTTCCTTTCTTAGTTTTGGGTAATTTAGTAACAAAATCCATTGTTATTAATTCCCATTTCCAGACTGGCATTTCTAATTGCTGTAATAAACCTGAGGGTTTCTGATGTTCAGCTTTAACTTGTGAACAAGTTAAACATTTAGAAACATAGGTTGCTATGTCCTTTTTCATTCCTATCCACCAGAAATTTTTCCTTAAATCCTGGTACATTTTATCACTTCCTGGATGCATCGTGTATTTAGACTTATGGGCTTCTTCTAATATACGATAGCGTAGATTTCCTAATTTAGGTATCCACATTCTCTTTTCATGGAATCTCCACATTCCATCTGTTCCTTGTTTTAATTCCTTTAACATACCTTTTAATTTTTCAGAATCATCCTTGATTACTGATTCTTGTGCTTCTCTTATTTGATCATTTAAATCTACTTGCAGATTTAATTTAAGAGAACGTACCCTTTTTGGCTTTTCATGATACTTTCGGCTTAAAGCATCTGCCACTACATTTGCTTTTCCTTCATGATACTGGATATTACAATCATAATCGATAAGAAATTCCATCCAGCGTCTTTGTCTCATATTCAACTCCTTTTGCTTGAAGATATACCTTAAACTTTTATGATCAGTGAATATGGTAAACTTACTACCATAAAGGTAATGTCTCCAGATCTTAAGAGAAAAAATTATAGCTCCTAATTCTAAATCATGGGTTGAATAATTCTCTTCATGATTCTTAAGTTGTCTAGATGCATAAGTTATAACCTTCTGTCGTTGCATCAATACACATCCATAACCTAATTTAGAAGCATCACAATAGACTACAAAGTCTTCATTTCCTTCTGGTAATGCTAATATGGGTGTATGGGTTAATCTTTGCTTAAGAATTCTAAAGGCTTCTTCTTGTTTTAATCCCCATTCAAACTTAACAGATTTACATGTTAGTTTAGTTAAGGGAATGGCTATTTTAGAAAAATCTTGAATAAATCTTCTATAATAACCGGCCAATCCTAAGAAACTTCTAACCTCAGTTGGTGATTCAGGGGTTTTCCATTTAGTAATTGCCTCGATTTTTGTTGGATCTACATGAATTCCTTCATGATTGACTAGGTGTCCAAGAAATTGTACCTGTTCTAACCAAAATTCACACTTAGAAAATTTAGCATAAAGCTTTTCCTTTCTTAACAAACTTAAAAGTGCGTGCAAATGTCTTGCATGATCCTCTTTATTCTTAGAATAAATTAGAATATCATCTATGAATACAATTATGAATTTATCCAAATATGGCTTACATATTCGGTTCATCATGTCCATAAATGCAGCTGGGGCATTGGTTAAACCAAATGGCATGACAGTAAATTCATAATGACCATACCTCGTTCTGAATGCGGTCTTAGGAATATCCTCTTCCTGTACCTTTAATTGATGATATCCTGACCTTAAATCGATCTTAGAGAAAAATCGAGCTACTTGCAGTTGATCAAACAGATCATCGATTCTCGGTAATGGGTACCGATTCTTAATCGTGACCTTGTTTAATTCACGATAATCAATGCACATACGCATTGATCCGTCCTTCTTTTTAACAAACAGTATCGGCGCTCCCCATGGCGACGAACTTGGTTGTATAAATCCTTTTTCTAACAATTCGTCTAGTTGTTTCTTCAATTCTTGCATTTCTGCAGGTGCCAAACGGTAAGGTGCTTTGGCAATTGGTGATGTTCCTGGTAGCAAATGAATTCTGAATTCAACTTCTCTGTCTGGAGGTAGTCCTGGTAATTCTTCTAGAAAGACATCTGAAAACTGAGATACTACTGGGATATCTTTTAGTTCTTTCCCTTTAGTGTTAGTGATTATAGAAATCAAATACACTATAGAACCTTTTCTTATACAACTTGCAGTTTTCATTGCAGATATGAATTTTGTGGATCTAGAGGGCTTATCTCCTTTAATTGTGATCATTTTACCTTTTGGTGATTTTATTTGGATTAACTTTTGATCACATAAAATACTGGCTTTATTGGTTACTAACCAATCCATTCCTAAAACAACATCAAATCCTGCTAGATTCATGGGATAAAGATTTGCAATAAATTTCTGATTTGAAATTTCTATACTTGCTCCCTGCAAGATTTCAGAAATTCTAACAGTTTCTCCATTAGCGGTTTCTACTAAACATTCTAATGGTAGTTTAGTTAATGACTGATTTAAAAATTTGCAAAACGATGTATTAATAAAACTTTGGTTTGCACCAGAGTCAAATAATACTTTAGCAAAGACATCATTAACTAAAAACGTACCGGCTATGACATCTGGAATTAACTTGGCTTCATCTGCAGTCAGAACAAATGCTCTAGCATTTTTAGTATTTTTGTTGTTTGCAGCTGGGGCCAATTTCGGACAATTTGGCCTGATATGACCTTTTTCTCCACAGTTGTAACAATATCCATTACTGGAATTCTTCTTGCAATTTTCTTCCTTGTGTCCTGGCATCTTGCAATAATTGCAGAGAGTGGAGCATTTTCCCGAATGCTTTTTCTTACAGTTCCTGCAGTATGGTGCAGAGGTAGAACCTGTATTCCTACGATTGTAATTCCCCGAACGGAATTCTTAAGTAAACCTTTGGGTTAGGTTCCTTCTCTGGTCTTCTTCTCTAGTACGGACTAATTCATCAGTCAAGGTATTTGTTAATTCTACAGCTTCTTCTATGGTTTGTGGTCTAGCTGCCTTGACTATGTGTCTAATCTCTCCAATTAATCCCCAAATATAACGAGAGATTAACACTGGTTCTGGTGAAGCAAGAGTTGGCACTATTCTGGCATATTCAAAGAATATCTTAGTGTACCCCTTACTATCTACACCAGTCATCCTAAGATTTAGGAATTTGTTTGCTATCTGTTCTTTTTCATTGGGTGGGCAGAACTTCCTTTCTACCTTGTTTTTAAATTTTTCCCATTCCATATTATAGGTTCGATCACTTCCTCTTGTCTGGAGGATAGTGTTCCACCATTCTAATGCTGCATTCTTAAACAGATTAGAAGCAAACAATATCTTATCTTCTTCAGCACACTTACTTATCCTTAAGACTGCCTCAGTCTTTTCTATCCAGCGTAAAGTTGCAATGGCCCCTTCATTGCCTGAGAATTCTATTGGTTTACAGAACCAGAATTCTTTATAAGAACAACCGTTAGGCACAGTTCTTCTTCTTTTAGGAATAGGCATTTGAAGTATAGGCCCATTGTTCACGCTGTTTTCTGGTTCAAGTGGTCGCTTACTGCTATGTTTACTTTTGTTATCAGCATCCTTAACAGTTTGAAGTATAAATGGCATTGCATCTATAATTCCCTGTGCTACTATGTGTTGGATAGCACTATTGTCCACTTGGTTTCCATTGTTATTGACACTCGGATTATCATTAACCACGTTAATGTTACTCTGGTTATCGTTATTCAGATTTCCTTGATTTCCTTCGTCGGCCATCTGAATTTTAAACATTTATCCCATATTAATATCACAAGATAGTAAGTAATATAGTTGATCACATGACACACAATCTAACCAAACACGTAGATCATTGCTACTTTACTCTTTTCATATACTTATGCGTCTATTACACATTAGTACAGAAATAAAGATTACAATACCAACAGAAATAAAATAGTAATATGCATCCGTACACACATATTTTTATTTTATTTTTATTTTTATTATTATTACTACCGCTTCCTCCATTCTAACATTCATGGATATGGATTCATCCAAAAATCCATATTGCGTTCATCGTATTTCCATACGAGACGCTCTCCTACCTGACGCATTCTCTCACTGCTCTCTAAAATTTCCTCCCCGAAAGTCCTAAGTTCTTGAACGTTTTCTGCACTCATTGGGGGTGCAGGTTCTCGGACTGGGTTTGGAATCTGGGGTGCATTTTCCTGATATGGGGGTGACAATTCCTGAAATTGGTAAGGATCCTCTAATATCTCCCTAATATAATCATCTTGATAATAGGGGTCTAAAGGGTCCATACCTGGGTAAGCTTCAATGTTTTGTATGGGTGGATAATCCTGGATAGGGTAACGTTGCACAAAGTCTCTATTGTCGTCCCACCAGGGGTCATAATTCGGGTCTATGGGGTTTGGTGCAGGCACTCTAGGGATTTCTTCTGGGTTAAAGTTGTGCATCTCCACTTGGTTTTCCTGATTTTCTATTTCCATGGGCTGTTCTGGGTTTTGTGGTTGTGGGGCTACTAGTTGTTCCAGACCTGGGTCAGCAACAGTTGTAGCTAAGATATGGAAATTTGCTAGGCTTCTATTTAGCATATCTTGAGTATGAGCATCTGTCTCTCTCTTAATAGCTGCTAAAGCCCTTTGCTGTTGCAATTTTCGCATTCTCTTCCTACGAGCAAACGCTTCTTTACTGAACCATCCTCATTTCTTAGTAGGAAATGGTTCTTCAGATTGAGCTCTAAAGGCAAATATTCCTTCTTCCTGATCAGCAGTATACCCAGAGAGGGCAGGCTGTGATGATGTACCTTCACTCCTAGGTGAATCAGCTAACTGACGATTCACGTCTGATGGTCCTTGATCACTCATACTGAAAACTAACAGATAGTCAAATAACACATAACCAATAAATACAGTTATGCACGTATTTCCGTAATTATTTCCTAACACAAAATTTAGAATTTAAGTGTCAGCAGAACACTTCTTTGGCTCAGACCAGTGGCTAGGCTCTGATACCACCTTCTGTCGCAACCCCCGATCCCTGATTCCCGGGAACGGGCGGACGCGAGCTCAGAGTTTGGTGGTATCAGGTTTATTTAATCTCGCAGCGGAATTTACATCAGGACCGTAGTTAGGAAATGTTTATCAGAGTAAAACCACCATATTTAATATTAATAAACACATGGGTAAAACCCAAGTTTCTTATTACAATACATTTATAGGGATAAACCCTATTTTATTGAATTTAAAACATCGTTTATTAGGTAACTTTTATAGCCACATTTTTCCCAAGCCTTCAGTGCTCTCCAGCTGGCTTTTTAATAATTGGCTTTCACATTGGGTTACCTGAAACGCGTTTTAAAAACATTTGTCAGTCGGAAATACTGGTGAGTGAATCCCAGTTTAATCAAGAAATATTTAATTAAAACAGTACCGATGAGGATTACAATGTTTATGTCTACACAATTACTCCAATTGGTACTATCAATCCACTGACTTGTGGGTCATATTACACATTGGCTAACTCATTGTCCCAATGGTAACGTACTGTCATACTCGACTTACTACTCGCAGGTAGTACAAATTTTGTATACAAAACCCCAACATACCGGACAGTAATTGAAGACTACAAAGACTCAATCACTGCTTAATTACTTTGTAAAACATTTAAGGTTTTGTAAAAACTGTTAATAAAAAGGAGATTACTCACATTGCTGTCTTAGGCTTTTCGTAAGGGTTTCCTGGCTATAATCTATAATTTATACAAATGTACATTGTTAGTATCATAACCCTTTGAAAATATTATAACTTTACTACAGAAATTCGAGATTGAGATTGAAATGTGAGCGACGGAAATCGGAAACTGATGCCTGCTATTTATAGTTGTGATATTGAGTCCTGTCGCGGCCCGCGTAAAAGACAAGGGACCCTTACGCGGCCCGCGTCAACACCAGTCAACGCAGTAGCTTAGCTGGGTCAGCTAGTAGGTCCGCCACGATGTCGACACGTGTCGGCTTCTGGTGTAATCGCGTGTGATGAACTGTCGCGGCCCGCGTCAACTACGCATATACTCTTACGCGGCCCGCTTCAACTAAAGAAGTCAGCGAAGTCAAATCCAGCCTTGATACGGCCCGCGTAAACTAAGGGTAGAGTATGTCGCGGCCCGCCTCAACCCTATATTTCAGATTTTTGATTTATTTTATAATTATAACATAACTAGGGCTCGGTTTTCACATACGGGGCATAATATAAGACATATTGGGAAAATTTAAGATATAATAGAGGGTCGGAAATATTATAAGGGTGTTGGTTTTACTGAGGGTTGTTACACCCGCTGCGGATCACTGCGTTATAAATTGTCATCAAATAAACAAGTTAAATGACATAAAATGTTTAAACCGGTCTAAGTCCGGTTTTGATAGTTTAATGGTTAAAATGTTCGCCTTAAGGCATGAAATTAAAAGTGGTTGTGTAAATCAAAGGTTTACCTAATCACTATTTTTGTTCTTTAAAATTTTTCAAAATGATATTTATTAATAATAATCATCATTATATTTTAAGTTGTTATCAAATAAACAATTTAAATGACATAAAATGTTTAAACCGGTCTAAGTCCGGTTTTGTTAGTTTAATGGTTAAAATGTTCGCCTTAAGGCTTGAAATTAAAAGTGGTTGTGTAAATCAAAGGTTTACCTAATCACTATTTTTGTTCTTTAAAATTTTTCAAAATGATATTTATTAATAATAATCATCATTATATTTTAAGTTGTTATCAAATAAACAAGTTAAATGACATAAAATGTTTAAACCGGTCTAAGTCCGGTTTTGATAGTTTAATGGTTAAAATGTACGTCTTAAGGCTTGAAATTAAAAGTGGTTGTGTAAATCAAAGGTTTACCTAATCAATATTTTTGTTCTTTAAAATTTTTCAAAATGATATTTTTAATAATAATCATCATTATATTTTAAGAAAAATAATATAATAACGATTCTAAGGGGAAAAAGGTTAACTCCATTAAAACTAAACCGATTTGAACATATTTAGCAATTCAACAAATATCCCAAATGACTTGATATTTTCCAAAACCATATATAGCAATTCAATCCGTAAATTTTGTCAAGCATCCCTAATATGAATTGTATGTATATATTTTGAAATTATATTCAATTCGAAGTCATGTCTAAAGGAAAATGGTTACATAAACTATAACAAAGTTGGTTATGTCAATTATTTGTGTTAGATAATATGTTTTTACCTATAATTTTTTTGTTTTTGTTTTAGGAGCTACACTATAAATCAGAGGACTTTTATCGACAGATGTTAATGTTCTATCATGCATATCATGATAAACGTCTAGTAATTTTGACCCATCCGCCGATAATCCACGAGCAAAACTTTCATAGATGAAAATATGTTTTTAAATAGCGATATACTTTAATTATTTTCAGCAAAATGATATCGTTTTCATATTAACAACCTATGTTATAATGTTGTATTAATACTATAGAAACTGAAATTAATTTAAGCAAGATGGATCATGTTCTTAGTCTAGGTGGAATGCGGTTCGTGCTCCAGAAACTTGCCGGTTATCGAAGAGTTCATACAACAGTTTGGTCCTACATTCACCACAAAACATATGTTTAAGTTTTATTTTTGATGTAACAAATATTTAGTCAAGTGTTGCAATTTAATACCCGTAAACGAATTCATCAAATCGCTACAGTCAACGCCTGGATTCTTGCATATACCGCTTAAAAGACCAGCAACTGCTTCCCTGTATTCAATCGAGACCAAATCCGTCATAAACGCTTACAATCGTCACATTTAGAAAAGAAAAGGTGAATCTTTCTTACCCTCTTGGAGCAAATTCATGAAGACCCAACCAATATAAACTCTGCTACAAAAAAAAAGAAACATTTAGTTGTTAAAATGTCGTTTAAAAATAAGGAAACGCGAGGGATTTACCTCGCGTAAGAAAAAATCGGCACCAACTCTAGCGAGACTTGATGACACTTGACCCAAATACGCGAAAGGGCTAAGTAACACGGCTGATCTCAACATGTTCAACGTCTGGCCTTTTGAAAATGCGGAAAACGCGATCAAAGTTCCCTAATAAATCATCAATTTTCACTTTAAAACACAATTACGGATTTACCAACGACATAGCCAATTAGCCGTCACATTTTCGACATATAAAACAATTTATAACACGCGTTAATTTGTTGTCGTTTAAACTTACCAAGGAATGGCCAACATAGTTTGATCGCGCACAAATTGGATTGATGCCGGAAGATCATACATTACTAATTCATCGCATGACCATTCCCAATAGGCCTACGCAATAATATAGAGTAACTTCGGATTTGAAAATATTAGACCCGATAAAATATAAATGTGACATGATAAAGAAAATATACCGGATCACTAGGACTAAGCGACGTATGACCATGACTCTAGTTGGTTCCACGTGTGTTGGCTATCCACACATCAAACCCGTTATCTGCCAAAATAAACCCAAGTGATTTGTCTGGAGCGTTTAGAACCCACGTCCCACCATCCTGCCAAACATCAAAGCATCAGTTTCCATTCAACAAACATTAGAGTATGACTTGGATCACGAAACTACCATAAGAAGCCCGTGTTATAACAAAACCGGTGGCTTGTCGGCCTTTGTACCATCGTGTGCTTTTGGAATATGTTGCATGCTAAGTATATAACCATCTTCAATCGTCACCTAAAACAAAACAAAACATGTAGTATTATTCACCCTAAGTCATGAACAAAGCTCGAGTTCACAATTTCAGCCCATTTATACGAAATCAAATCGTTGTTGGTCATCTTATATCATTAACATGTTCAAAAAGAAATAATAAACATAATCTATCATTTTTGGTCACGTTATAAAATGAACATAAGAGAACGTGTACCTTATGTTCTTCACACGTGTAGCCTTGTGTCTCGATCAGCAAGTTGCATATGCCATCCTGATCAACCAACAACGACGATGACTCGTCTTGATTGTTGATTGAATTCAGGTTGCGTACAGCTTTAGAGATCGAGATCAAGCAAAGAAAAATAAGAGGAATAGTGGTAATTGTATAAGCCATGTTTGTTTACTTGGCACACCATTGATGAGTGCCCATATGTCAATTTATACGAGGACAAAATAGAAGACCCATAGTTTAAAATGACAGTTATGGTCCTTGGACCATATGTTTAACCTTAACCGTGTGTCTTCACCCAAGATTTCGTTGCAGCCACGGTCAAAAACTTTGAATATATTTTTGAAACTTTTAGTTAACATAAATAGATAAAAAAAAATTTGGATTCATTATTATTTGATCCATAAATGTTAAAAAAAGAGTCATAAATATATAAATATAAATCAATACATGTAAGAAGTCATATAATTATCCTTACATGGTATTTGACTTATACTTTCTAATTTTTATACTCATCAAAATAGACACATGGGACATGTATACACTAACAAAAATATGTTATTAAACAATCTCAAAATAAAGCATAACTCACTGGAAATTTTTGTAACAACTCCAACTTTTTTAACCAATAATCCTAAATTACACCTCATTACCCGGTTTAAACCTGAGACCTTTCCTCTAAAAATCATGTCTTTACTAAGTAAGTTAGCCTCACATTGGCATAATAATATGATATTTGATTTTAAAACATAATTAATAATATGATATTTGATTTTAAAACATAATTATATGTATATAAAGGAGGTATAAAGTTTTTAAATTAAATCATTATGTTTTAGATAAATTATTAGTTTGTCCTTTTTTTACAATTCAAAGTGAGATTTAAAGGCTTTGTGCTTAATGGGGAGAGACCAGAAGAGACCAGGGTTCAATTTCTGACATAAGATAAATTTGTTGTAATTTAGGAGTAGTGACGTAATCTTTATCGTTCAAAAAAAAGTGAGATTTAAATACGTGTAACTGAATTTAATTATTATGATTTAAATAAAGTTAATTTTAGATAAATTAGTATAAATAAAGAAAGAACACCCGTTTCTTCTTTTCAACGTGAAAGTTGACCGGCGGTAATTACTGGCGGTTTCACTGAGGCTTTAAAGCCATACGATATGCATTCATAAATAAATCATCAATGGTTACCTAAATGATAATTGGTAAAATATAACTTACAAGATTTTCAAAACTTAAAATCCACCATTAATTAATTAATAAAAGCTTATACTATGCACATATCACACGTAATGTTACTAATGGTTCTTAAAAAACTCAATCATAGGATCATACACAACTTCTCTAGCGTTTACACCAAAAACAAAATCAGCATGTGCATAATCCTCCTTATACTGCACAACAAGCTTATTCGGGTCGTGATCCTTGACACTTTCAAGCAACGTTTTAACGTCTTGCACGTCCGAGAGCTCATCTTGCCCTCCATAACTTAGGTACATCGGGAAGTCTTTTGGGATGCTTCCCATGTCGTATACAGGAGGCGTCAACTGCCCATAGTGCTTTTTGTTATCATAGATATTTCCGTAATCATACATTGTTATTGTCCCGCTGCGGATCACTGCGTTATAAATTGTCATCAAATAAACAAGTTAAATGACATAAAATGTTTAAACCGGCCTAAGTCCGGTTTTGATAGTTTAATGGTTAAAATGTTCGCCTTAAGGCTTGAAATTAAAAGTGGTTGTGTAAATCAAAGGTTTACCTAATCACTATTTTTGTTCTTTAAAATTTTTCAAAATGATATTTATTAATAATAATCATCATTATATTAAATTGTTATCAAATAAACAAGTTAAATGACCGGTCTAAGTCCGGTTTTGATAGTTTAATGGTCAAAATGTTCGCCTTAAGGCTTGAAATTAAAAGTGGTTGTGTAAATCAAAGGTTTACCTAATCACTATTTTTGTTCTTTAAAAATTTTCAAAATGATATTTATTAATAATAATCATCATTATATTTTAAGAAAAATAATATAATAACGATTCTAAGGGGAAAAAGGTTAGCTCCATTAAAACTAAACCATTTTGAACATATTTAGCAATTCATCAAATATCCCAAATGGTTTGTTATTTTCCAAAACCATATATAGCAATTCAATCCGTAAATTTTGTCAAGCGTCCCTAATATGAATTGTATGTATATATTTTGAAATTATATTCAATTTGAAGTCATGTCTAAAGAAAAATGGTTACATAAACTATAACAAAGTTGGTTATGTCAATTATTTGTGTTAGATAATATGTTTTTACCTATAATTTTTTTGTTTTTGTTTTAGGAGCTACACTATAAACCAGAGGACTTTTATCGACAGATGTTAATGTTCTATCATGCATATCAAGATAAACGTCTAGTAATTTTGACCCATCCGTCGATAATCCACGAGCAAAACTTTCATAGATGAAAATATGTTTTTAAATAGCGATATACTTTAATTATTTTTAGCAAAATGATATCGTTTTCATATTAACAACCTATGTTATAATGTTGTATTAATACTATAGAAAGTGAAATTACTTTGAGCAAGATGGATCATGTTCTTTGTCGAGGTGGAATGCGGTTCGTGCTCCAGAAACTTGCCGGTCATCGAAGAGTTCATACAACAGTTTGGTCCTACATTCACCACAAAACATATGTTTAAGTTTTATTTTTGATGTAACAAATATTTAGTCAAGTGTTGCAATTTAATACCCGTAAACGAATTCATCAAATCGCTACAATCAACGCCTGGATTCTTGCATATACCGCTTAGAAGACCAGCAACTGCTTCCCTGTATTCAATCGAGACCAAATCCGTCATAAACGCTTACAATCGTCACATTTAGAAAAGAAAAAGTTGAATCTTTCTTACCCTCTTGGAGCAAATTCATGAAGACCCAACCAATATAAACTCTGTTACAAAAAAAAGGAAACATTTAGTTGTTAAAATGTCGTTTGAAAATAAGGAAACGCGAGGGATTTACCTCGCCTAAGAAACAATCGGCACCAACTCTAGCGAGACTTGATGACACTTGACCCAAATACGCGATAGGGCTAAGTAACACGGCTGATCTCAACATGTTCAACGTCTGGTCTTTTGAAAATGCGGAAAACGCGATCAAAGTTCCCTAATAAATCATCAATTTTCACTTAAAACACAATTACGGATTTACCAACGACATAGCCAATTAGCCGTCACATTTTAGACATATAAAACAATTTATAACACGCGTTAATTTGTTGTCGTTTAAACTTACCAAGGAATGGCCAACATAATGTAGGTTTTGGCCCGTTTGATCGCGCACAAATTGGATTGATGCCGGAAGATCATACGTTACTAATTCATCCCATGACCATTCCCAATAGGCCTACGCAATAATATAGAGTAACTTCGGATTTGAAAATATTAGACCCGATAAAATATAAATGTGACATGATAAAGAAAATATACCGGATCACTAGGACTAAGCGACGTATGACCACGACTGTAGTTGGTTCCACGTGTGTTGGCTATCCACACATCAAACCCGTTATCTGCCAAAATAAACCCAAGTGATTCGTCTGGAGCGTTTAGAACCCACGTCCCGCCATCCTGCCAAACACCAAAACATCAGTTTCCATTCAACAAACATTAGAGTATGACTTGGATCACGAAACTACCATAAGAAGCCCGTGTTGTAACAAAACCGGTGGCTTGTCGGCCTTTGTACCATCGTGTGCTTTTGGAATATGTTGCATGCTAAGTATATAACCATCTTCAGTCGTCACCTAAAACAAAACAAAACATGTAGTATTATTGACCCTAAGTCATGAACAAAGCCCGAGTTCACAATTTCAACCCATTTATATGAAATCAAATCGTTGTTGGTCATCTTATATCATTAACATGTTCAAAAAGAAATAATAAACATAATCTATCGTTTTTGGTCACGTTATAAAATGAACATAAGAGAACGTGTACCTTATGTTCTTCACACGTGTAGCCTTGTGTCTGGATCAGCAAGCTGCATATGCCAACCTGATCAACCAACAACGACGATGACTCGTCTTGATTGTTGATTGAATTCAGGTTGCGTACAGCTTTAGAGATCAAGATCAAGCAAAGAAAAATAAGAAGAATAGTGGTAATTGTATAAGCCATGTTTGTTTACTTGGCACACCATTGATGAGTGCCCATATGTCTATTTATACAAGGACAAAATAGAAGACCCATAGTTTAAAATGACAGTTATGGTCCTTGGACCATATGTTTAACCTTAACCGTGTGTCTTCACCCAAGATTTCGTTGCAGCCACGGTCAAAAAATTTGAATATATTTTTGAAACTTTTAGTTAACTTAAATAGATAAAAAAATTGGATTCATTATTATTTGATCTATAAATGTTAAAAAAAGAGTCATAAATATATAAATATAAATCAATACATGTAAGAAGTCATATAATTATCCTTACATGGTATTTGACTTATACTTTCTAAATTTTATACTCATCAAAATAGACACTTGGGACATGTATACACTAACAAAAATATGTTATTAAACAATCTCAAAGTAAAGCATAACTCACTGGAAATTTTTGTAACAACTCGAACTTTTTTAACCAATAATCCTAAATTACACCTCATTACTCAGTTTAAACCTGAGACCTTTCCTCTAAAAATCATGTCTCTACTAAGTAAGTTAGCCTCACATTGGCATAATAAGATGATATTTGATTTTAAAACATAATTAATAATATGATATTTGATTTTAAAACATAATTATATGTATATAAAGGAGGTATAAACTTTTTAAATTAAATCATTATGTTTTAGATAAATTATTAGTTTGTCCTTTTTTTACAATTCAAAGTGAGATTTAAAGGCTTTGTGCTTAATGGGGAGAGACCAGGGTTAAATTTCTGAAATAAGATAAATTTGTTGTAATTTAGGAGTAGTGACGTAATCTTTATCGTTCAAAAAAAAGTGAGATTTAAATACGTGTAACTGAATTTAATTATTATGATTTAAATAAAGTTAATTTTAGATAAATTAGTATAAATAAAGAAAGAACAACCGTTTCTTCTTTTCATCGTGAAAGTTGACCGGCGGTAATTACTGGCGGTTTCACTGAGGCTTTAAAGCCATACGATATGCATTCATAAATAAATCATCAATATTAGTATAAATAAAAAAAGAACAACCGTTTCTTCTTTTCAACGTGAAAGTTGACCGGCGGTAATTACTGGCTGTTTCACTAAGGCTTTAAATGCATTCATAAATAAATCATCAATAGTTACCTAAATGATAATTGGTAATAATTGAAAACACGGGACTATGGGACTAAATTGTTGATACAAAGATGTTTGACCAATAAAATCAGCTCGTCTTGAGCATCATAAACGTATAAAGAAATTAATTAGATCGGTCGGTATCGGTTCAATTCTTTACGACACTGGTATGGTATGGTATCGGTACTCGGTATAATTTACGATGCCAAATTTGAATACAACTGTTTTAATAAAATGTATACCGGAATATGAGTATTGAACTTTTTTAAAGAGTCAAGGAACGCAAATTATTCGAAAAAAAATAAATTATATTAGTTAAAAACGTATATTAATTATACTATATGAAATGAAATTGAAATTAGCGTTCACACCAAACTACAGGTTCAGATGTTGCATTTTAGTTTCACAAGTTGGAAACCGAATTGTGCATTAGTCAAACACGATATAATTACCCAACAATATGCACATAATACAGAAACTAAAAGCCAACCTAAGTGTATTGTGAGGATAATTATTCTCAGTGATAAATTAGCAAGGATTATTAGGGGTATTCTTCGGGTTATTTTTTTGGGTTTTAGGTTTTTCGGGTTGGGTTGTTCGGGTTTTTTGCTGAAAAAAAGTGACCCGATAACCGACCCATTTAAAGTTCAGATTGTTTGTGTATGGGTTATTCGTGTTTGGGTAAGCTCGGGTCGGGTTGTTCAGTTTTCGGGTTTAGATGTAAAATGAAAAAAGAATGTATTTTTCACAAAATATATCATGTTGTTAAAACATATCATCATAGTTCAAACATCATTTAACAGCATGGTATGATAATAATCATAAGTCACAAAATTAATGTTTCAAATACAAAATAATCTAAATCAAATCGCATCTGAAAAAAAAATAACTAATGTTCGGGTTTTTATTCAGGCTTCAAGTTTCGGGTTTTCCGGGTCGGGTCGTTCGGGCTTTTGGTCGAGAAAAAGTGACCTGTTAACCGACCTATTTAAGGTTCTGGTTGGTCGGGTTTGGGTTTTTCGGTTATTCTCTAATTGGGGTTCGGATGGCTTCGAATTCGGGTCGGGTTTCGGATAAAAAAGGACATCCCTGGAGCATATCATAGTCCTTAAATATAATATTACATTCATGGTTTCCGAACTTAAAATCTTATATCATAGTGTTCAAAACTAATCTGGGATGGAATCCTAAGTGATATGCAAAGATCATGAATATTTCCTTTTAATGCAATCTGAAATTCAACATATAAGAAACATTTGGTGAATAGCATCCATTCCCAAATTCAATTTCATGAGAAGCAAGTCTTGAATTATTTGAAAACCATGAGTCTTAATTGCATTATATGAACACCAAAACCTCAATGCCAATTAAATGAAAATCAAGCTTTAAACATTCAAACTATTGTAGGTGTATACCAAAGAGTGGCATATCTGAGAATTCATGTATCTTGTTTGAGCTCAAAAATGTGCCCTTATGCCTTAAGGATACACAATGCGATTACGAAAAATATTTGTAAATGAGCCTTGAAATTGTATGGGTTTACTTTTTTAAAAAAATTAACATATACATATCGGAATTTTTTTTGAAACATATGCCCCGCGAAATCATGGGCCCTGTGCCGAAGTCCTCCCGCACACCATCTAAGCCTCCATGATACCAAAATACTAGATATTCTAATTACTATACAACATATTGTAACATTCTAGTTTTGGAGTAACACTTTTTTCAAATGTAATTACATCCAACAAAAAAAATCAATTTCATATTTGACCAAAAGTAATACTTTTTTTCAGTTTCATATTTCAATCTCATACTAGCAGGTGTATACCAAAATCCTAGTATATTGCATCTTTCGCCACTAAGCATGTCTAGCTTTGTTGTTACTGATTAATCCATCTATTTCACTACGAAACCTATATAGTTGTGTGGCTACTTCTTATCAAACAGAATATTCATGTTTCCACTAAGACTAACTAAATTTGTGGTTACTTGTCATTAAATTTTATAACCATGTTTAACCATCAAACTTAACTAACTTTGTGGTACTTTCCTTAACTCAATGACTCGAATACATATATTTTCATTATATAAACTTTATGAAAACATGTTTTTATTGCTTGATGTTGTTTTAGAAAATTCATGTAATTATTTTTGTCAAACGCAATCAAAATAAATGTTTGTGAAGCTCTCCTTGCCAATGAGCTAGTGGTGGAGTGGTAAGGAAGAGACCTTGTGTACCAAGTGACCCAAGTTCAATTCTTGCCCCTAGCATTTAGTTTATGCGGCACCTGGTGATGATGGGAGACCAGGCGAGTAGGCGGCGATTGCTAGTTCGATCCTTGAACTGAGCGGGTTTTACCTCACCGCACTGTCGTGCCTTCGGGCGAGTGTTCACGGGCTTCAGCCCTAGGTGAGGGTTTTCCCCGGTTCGGAAGGCGAGTGTATCCCGATGTGGTGAATTTCGCCAGTAGCCCATTTGGAGGATTCGTTGGCCGTTCAAAAAAAAAATTAAGGTTGCACGGTACGGTGAAGCCCCCCCCCCCCCCCCCCTCCACGTCAGGGCTTTAAGGCCTCGAACATCGGCCCATGGGGGTTATCATGGGGCGCCAAAATGGGGCTCCCCAACCCTTTTGACGAGCGTTATGGTGGAAAAAGTGGGGGCCCTCCCTTTTGACCGTTGAGAAATGATAAAAAAAAATCTTATATATAAACACATTATTTTTAATCAAAACTCACTCCAAAGCTTTCACACAACTAACTCTTTAATCTTTCGTTCCCAATTTTTGTTTCTTAAGTTTGAAATGGCAAGACGTTTGACCAAAGAAGAGGAGATCGCCTTGTCTACGAATTGGTTGGCTGATGCTGAGCAAATGTGGCATGAAGCATCGTTGTTGTTTTGGAACAATGTTTTTGCACCATTCCGTCAGCATGTGGGTGAAACCCACCGCAAGGTTTATGATAACCATTAAAAGTTTAAGGAGATCTAAACAAGGTCTAGAATATTTGAGATAGTCTTCAACGAGGCGATGAACAACGAGGAGATACTAACTGAGAATGAAGCAAGCAATTGAGGCGGTCCATCGTGAGTAGCAACGCCGCTACGCGACCTAGAAATTTACTCACGTTTCAGCGTGGCGAATGTCCAGTGGGAAAACTATCATAATTAAGTAGTTTTTTTATTTTAATTACAAACTTTTTAATTTAATTAAGCCCTTTTTAATATAAATTTTATTTTAATCATGTATCCTTTATTTTAGTAAACCAAACTTTTTAATTTAATTAAGCCCTTTTTAATATAAATTTTATTTTAATCATGTATCCTTTATTTTAGTAAACCAACTTTTTATTAATCATATAGTTTTTTTTAGTTATGTAATTTTTGTTTAAATTTGTAGTTTTTAAGTAAAGGAACAAATTAGAAATATACTTTAATGAAATAAAAAAATGATCGAGACATGAGCAAATGGCTTTATTTCACATTATGGTGGTTAAGCATGGAGGCTTTAAAGCCCCCAATCTATATGGCGATTACGTGACGTAGACGTGACTCTTCATGACTAAAAAGTTTTATTCCACGCTACCCAGCCTAAATAACATTGATATACAAACATAATTTATGAATTTTTCATTTCTAGACGATGGATTATATATTTCATTCAACTAAACCAACTTAGTTTACTGTGAACATTTTAGAACTCATAATGGTCATGGAGATTATAATTATATATTTCAAATATAAGAATTTAAGTATTCAATTTTATTTACGAGCTAAACTCGGTTTCCTTTTGATCAAACTCAATGTTTTGTTTATTATAAGATATTAAAATTGATATTTTTAGATCTATTGAACTAAAACTTACTCCGTTTCTCAATAAAAGTAAAAGTACATTTTATTTCCCTAAAACTAAACACAATATATAACTCTTGACACGTATTTTTAAATAAATGCATACACTTTTTAAATACAAATATTTATGATTGTATAAGTTTTGCGTTACATTACTATTTGACAAATGATTTTTCAAAGTCCGCTTTCGTATAATTTTTAAGAAGTCACTTTTCCGTGATTTACACACATATCGTCACTACATTTTTTTTAATATGTGTTTTGTGTTTTGATGTTTAATACCGTACTGCCAGTCCATGTTGACTGGTCGTTTTTTTCAAATAGAGTTTGTATGTGAGAATGTGTGTAAACCACATGGACATAAACTGTTACTTTACTCAAACAAATTTTATGTTAATTTTGAAATACTTGGGCAGCTGCAGCCTGCAGATGGTTCGAAAGGTAATATTGGAATAGTATTATTTTATAGGAAATCTATTTTTGTGGTAGAAAGAAGTCTAGCCACTGGGTTGGCATATTTTGTTTTGTTTCTTGCGGAACCTCTGTCCCCATTAATACTTTTGGTTGCATCGTTGTTCGCTTTGGTGTTACAATAAAATCCTGATTTTCCTTTTTAAAAATTCGTTTTATGTATGTCAATTCCTAGCACTTTACAATATAACCGTAAGATTGAAGTATTTCCCATATCTAGAGTTGTAAAATAATTAAGAAAAAACCAATCAATTTATTCATAAAAATCAACTATAAACCGGTTTTCTAACATACTTTACTCATTTAGTAACGTTTTCTGTTAACATACTTTATACGCAGGGCCGTCTCCGAGCTGCCCAGCCCACAAAGCCGGGCCTGTTTATACGTGACAAAGCTTTAGATGAAGAGTATTTATGCATTTGTTGATTTAAAGTTTTTTAGCAAAAACTTATGAAACTAAGTTCTCAAGTTGTCCAAGCCGCAGCACACCGGTCGAATAACTCATTTATTAGCATTTTGCAGTTTTATTTTTATATTTTCGAAAGAATTTTAATTAATTACTGAATTTACATTAGTCAAATATGGTTTAGAATAAAAGTTTGTTTGCAACAACGACAATTTTACACCAAAAGAAAAGAGAACTACCGAACACAACACATTTTAATCTTGATTAAGGGATCCCACTGGAGCCGTAGAGAAAGTGATGACGAAACATATAACTTGTACATACCAAACGCTACCTAAATATACAAATGAGGCGAAAAGCAACGACCCAGATTAATTTTGATCAGAACATGTTTTTTTTTTTTCATATGTCAACATTCATTTTTATTTAAAAGGAAATTAAAATATGTTCATGATTGTATCATTTTAAAAAATAATAGAGAAGCAACAATAAATCAAACATAAGAAGAAATTTGAATCCTGACTTTTTGACATACTACTAATAAAAGTAAATGCATGCGGAAGGACTAAAAGAAAGTATTTGATAATTTAGAAGAAAACAACATTATTATAAGAGACAAAGTGTGAATTATAGCTAAACCACACTAAATGCTGTTGCACAAACCCACCCACCAATATGCCTTTATTCCCATCACATTTAGGTCCCAAACCAAACCAAACCTTCACATCCAAACAAGTTAGGTTATATGCGGGTCAATTTTTATCAACTGATTTTTTTTATAACCGCGGGAAACCGCTCATGCGGTAAACCTCCAGGTTCCCCCCAATACCCGACTAACCGAGGGGAACAGGTAAAGTGCGGTGCAAGCGCCAGGTCGCTGGCCTTCAGAGAACCGGTAACACAAACAATTTTAATAAAAAGGTCGGTGCAAAATAGTATGAACCTAAATATAATTTCAAATATTCGGGTTACATTTGGGTCAATTTTGACTAGACAAATTCAATGGATAACCATGAGCTAAGCAAAATAAATATACAGCTATTTATACAATTTTCTAAACTTTCCCACCCACTTAAATAAATAAAATCCAGACATTCACAGCCTCTAGTTTTTATTGCAACTTTTATTCTTATTTTTTTTTCAATGAAACCTAGCTTTCACTTGTTTGCAACCATGGTTACTAAATGAAGCCGACCAACCCGAATTCTAAGTCTTATCGTGTCCTTTTTTCCGCAAAAAACCCGACTAATCTGACCTAAAATGAGAAACCCGAAAAAAATAGCCAAAAACCCGAATAATCCGACCCTAAAATGAGAAACCCGAAAAAAATAGCCAAAACCCCGAATAATCCGACCCTAAAATGAGAAACCCGAAAAAATAGCCAAAACCCCAAATAATCCGACCCTAAAATGAGAAACCCGAAAAAAATACTCGATGATCACCCCTAGTTACAAACTTACAATTGTGTTCAATTGAATTCAAAATGACCATTAAACCAATATGAGAACATTCCAATACCAACAACAAAATGTTAACCTTTATCTATAAACTTGTACACAAAATTAGAAATTAACAAAAAAATCACTAGATCAGGAGACAAAGAAAAACTCAAGATCAAGATCAAGATCATCATCATCATCCAAACTGGGGATTTTTTTTTTCTTTCATGAATCACACATTACAACTTCATGATTCTCTGTAAAATTACGACGATCTACACTAACACTTCAACGTCTAAGCGCACTTCAACGTCGAAGCGCAATATAGATCGCATAGTAACCTCAAATTACATTACACTAATCTACAAATATCATCATCATCATAGACAACAATAACAACATTCTAAAACAAATCAAGATTCATAAATCACAACAACTTCACCACAAACCTCTCATCTTGAACCATTTCAGAACACATCTCAACCGTAGATCTCACATCATCATCATCATCATCATCATCATCATCATCATCGACATCATAACAACTTACAAGCAAAGTGCCGTTACATATAACTCATCATTATCGTTACCGTTATCGTTAGAACAAAACCCAAACTCATCCGACGGTGGAGGAGGAGGCAAATTCAGATCAAACGGCAACGGTTTCCTAACCAAAACCGATGACGTCAGATCCACATCACAATAATAATCATCCACAACAGATGAAGACGAGTCACACCCACTATGACAATCATCATCATCATTCATAACATCAGTCTGAACCGGGTTCAGGTTCAATCTCTGAACCGGGTTAATCAAGTTCGACCGGTTTCCGCTTTTCGACTCCACCGTACTACTCAAACTACTCACCGTAGGCCGTGGTTTCATGACGTCATCAAAGTTTTCAACTTTTTCCGAGGGTAAAATCGGAAAGTTTGTTTTCGCTTTGGATCCACGGAGAGCGCGTGAGGCGGCGTCGTACGCACGCGCCGCGTCCTCCGCGGAGTCAAACGTACCTAACCAGACCCGCGCTTTCTTCCACGGGTCACGAATCTCTGCCGCGAACCGGCCCCATGGTCTCTTTCGTACCCCCCGGTAGCGTGGCTCTGTGGTGTTGTCCTCCGGTCTGGCTCCGATCGGTTCTCCGGCGGCGGTTTTCGGTGTTCTGCCCCGTCGCATGACTGTTTTCCGGCGGGTCGGGTACAATAGGGTGGGATCCGAGATGGGTAACGGATCTTTGTACGATCTTGAAAAGATTATTGGGTTTGATTGATGTGAGAGATCATCTTGATGGGTTTGAAGGTTTCTTGATTTTCCGATGGGTGGTGGGTTTCTCTCTCTAGGCCTTATCAGTTTCTGGTTTTGTTTCTCTCTCTAGAATTTTTTTTTCATTGTTGTTGGTAGTCTCCGTAATGGAGAAAAGAGGACCGGTATTATTTTGGTTTGAGGTTTTTTATTATTATTTGTTGTTATGGTGTGGTGTGGCTAGGGATGGTGAATGGACCAAATTGCCTTGGAAATGTTTGTGGTTTTTGGGTGATTTTTTGATGGGGTGAGGGTAGGATTGTAATTTTGGTTGTTATCCTAATATCCTTTTGTTACCTGAAGGGTCTTTCTTTCGGTTTCAGGTTCTTGGAATTGGAAAAGAAAGTCCTTGTAGTTATGCTTTATGCAAATATTGACCCTAGATATCATATGTAGTATGTATATGGACCCTTTTCTTCCCAAAATTTTAAGAAATATTTCCTTTCTTTATGGGAGCCCAGCTTGCGATATGCATATATAATGTAGGGTAAAGATCAAATAGGAAGTTAATTTTCACTAGGAAGGATAGGAAGCCATAGGATTATGACATGTGGCAAATTTTAAAATAAAGAGAAAGGGTATTTTAGTCAATCCAACTCCTTCTTCTTCCTTTTTCAAAACCCAGTAAATTCAAAAACCCATCATTTTCAAAACCCACCATCTTCAACTATTTCTTCACTTTCTATCTCAATAATCACTACATTATAGTGCGATTTTCATCACAAATCAATGATTCAGAACCCGATCAACGTGTTCTTCAGCTTTTTTTGAAGAAAACCCAGTTTAATTTCATAAAAAAATCTCGTTTTTTCCGGTGATTTTGGAGATAATCACTCGATTCGTTCGATTCAAGCGTTGATAAGTGTTTCAATCATTCAAAATTCATCAATTGTTGAAGAAACCACTTCGATCCATGTAAGAAATTCTTTAATTTCATTTTTACGATCTGGGTTTTTGATTTACTTATTGCGTTTTACGATCATGGCGGGGGTCCGGGGGCGGCAGCCCCCGGTAGCGGGGTCCCAGGGGCGGCAGCCCCTGGCGGGGTCCAAGGGGCAGAGCCCCTGGCTGGGGTGAAAATTTTTTTTCTGATTAAATTGCTGTAATAAAAATGCATCAGAAAAATTAATTTTCCAGAAATTGGCTCATTTCGAAGACAATAATTCGTAGACAATTCAGACAGTTCACAGTCCCAGACAGTTCCCAGACAGTTTTATATGTCCATTGCGTTTTAGAAATAAGAGTGTTTTCACAGTCCCAGACAGTTCCCAGACAGTTTCAGTCCTTTCTGGCTATTGCGTTTTAGAAAAAAACATATTTTTAAGTGTTTTTAGTCATTGCGTTTTAGGTAAAACACATTTTTGAAGTGTTTTTAGTCATTGCGTTTTAGGTAAAACACATGTTTAGGTGTTTTCAGTCCATTGCGTTTTAGAATGAGTCATTTTTAAGTCCTTTCTGGCTATTGCGTTTTAGAAAAAAAACATATTTTTAAGTGTTTTTAGTCATTGCGTTTTAGGTAAAACACATTTTTGAAGTGTTTTCAGTCCATTGCGTTTTAGAATGAGTCATTTTTAAGTGATTTCTGGCCATTGCGTTTTACAAATAAGACATTTCTTTGTGTTTTTTGTGCATTGCGTTTTAGGTAAAACACTTTTTATGTGTTTTCAGTCCTTTCTGGCTATTCAGTAACGAGCAAGAATGAAGATATAACTGTGATTGGATGAAGAAACAATTGGGTGACAAAGTTGCCATGGTTCAAATCTCAAATCACCTTAAAAACATAACCTAGTATTCTTGTATCTGGAAAGTTTGGTGAGTCTGCAAATATGGAGAGATCGTAATCACATTCTGCATATTCAAAATTCCCTATAGCTCTCTTTAACAGCAAAACGCAATTCATTCAAGAGCTTCCGTAAAACACAAACGTTAGGTAAAACACATTTTTATGGGTTTTTAGTCCATTGCGTTTTATAAAGTACATTTTCTTTTGAGTTTTTAGGCTATTGCGTTTTAGAAATAAAACATTTCTTTGTGTTTTCTGGCCATTGCGTTTTACAAATAAGTCATTTCTTTGTGTTTTTGGTGCATTGCGTTTTAGAAAAATGTCATTTTTTAGGGTTTTTTTTTCATTGCGTTTTACGTAACTGGGGGTTTTTCTATTGCGTTTTACGCAACTGGGTTTTGAATTTTTTTTTTTGAAAATATAGCAATAGTATACTCGTTTTAAAGATAAAAAAACGCTCGTTTTTTTGGTGCAATTTTTATAAAAAAATAATGTCGTATGAAAGAGTTATTAACGTTTAAAAAATGGGGGGGGGGGAATTGGAGGAGAGAGAAACTATTGGCTTACTTGACTAGAATGCCCCTGAAAAAAGTCACGCGCCTCTTTTCTTACTTTCAATCTCCCTGATTTAATCTTAGCCCTTGATTAACTTAATGGATGGTCAAGATCACTTCCTATCCTTCCTAGCCAAATTAACTTCCTATTGTATCTCCACCCATATAATGTATATATGTGTGGACGCTTGGGGGGTAAAAGTGAAAGTGCATTAATTTTAACGTTATTTTACTAATTTCGTGAAAATAACATTAAAAGAGAAGGATGGTTAATCATGCATTATGTGGTGGCATTGATAGCCGAAAGACAAAAGGGTACATGCACTAATCGGCATTTATCCCGATTGTTGAGTGTTATGTGCCTTGCGTCCAAGGCTTGATGTAAAACTATTATCGAGCCGACGGTCTCACTGGAAGCAGTCTCTCTATTCCTACGGAGTAGAGGTAAGGTTGTCTACATCTTACCCTCCTCAGACTCTACCTTAGCTTTGCTATTGATGGGATTTACTGAGTATGATGATGATGATTCCTTCATTCATGCTTGTAACAAACATATGATGAATTTGTTTAAGAAAGTACGATGTTTCCGTTTGTTGTTTTAAACATAAAAGAAATTTGAGTAATTTTAGGCTTCTACTCGAATAATTGCTTGCTAAAATCGAACAAACTAAGTAATAAGGTGGTCATCGGATCTAGGGTTTGTACTCGAACAAACTAAACAACGGTGATAACAGGTGGTGGTGAAAAACTCCATCACTTCTCCACCTACAATTTTGGTCTGGTAGACTTTTATCATTAAAATTGGACATATCAAAGTATATTGTATGTTAGTCAATTTACAAAATTCTAATGGAATTTTAACATTTAAAGAATGGTTGAATTTTATTGGTTAGGAAATTATTGGAACATATTTCAATGGCAATTCTTTCATTTACCAATCAAACACTTATTTTTAATGGAATTAATTCCAATTTCATGTGTTTCATGATACAAACAAGCCAAAATACACATAAGTTATAAATATGTTTTGAGTTAAATAATTTTAACGTGCTCATATCATGGTTTTTTTACCATAACTTCAATGGTGTGCAAACAATGAGGAGGATTCTTAAATCAGCATTGACGACCTTGTTGTCCCATAAACAACCGGGTTCAAGTATTTACCGCCGTGTTCAGGCAGAGGCAGGTTGATGCAAGTAGAGAGTAGTCACATGAATATTGTGTGACAAGGGGTAAGATTAAACGATAGATTATTGAGTTGATGTTTGATAGGCTACTGTAACACCCAAAAAGTATCGAATTTATATATATATATATATATATATATATATATATATATATATATATATAGTGGAGAGTTCAAATGAGAAGAAATTTTTTGTAAGAAGAAAAAAGAAGAAATTTCAACCAATAAGAATGTTTTATTTTACTTTATTTAATATAAGTATTTAATGTTACTATAAGGGTACATTGGTAAATATACATAGGTCATTAATTTGTAGTCTTCCTCTTTAATAGCTAACTATATTAAATAATTTGTAACTTATCTTCAAAATATATATTTTTTCAAAAAAATAAAATAAAATAATTTAAAGTGTAGGATAAATTACGAGTTGTGTAGGATAAATTACAAGTTGTGTAGGATAAATTTCAACGTGCATGATGAATTTCGAAATATGTAGGATAACTTTTGATGTGTGTAGGCAAAAAAAGTTAGTGTGGAGGATAATAGTCTTTATGATTAATTAATTAGTCAAAAATGATAATAAATGAGATAAATGAAAAAACTATTTAATGTTTTACAAAATTACCCTTTGTTCTTTTTCTTCTCAATTAAATTTTCTTCTCAAATGAACCTTCCTCTATATATATATATATATATATATTTAATGAATATTCTAAGTGTGATAACTAGGAACAATTAACCTAGTTAGTAATATGTAAATGGGTAATCAAACAATGAGTTGTAATCTTATATAATCAAAACCAAACTTGAGGGACTAAATTAAGAAAAATGGAAACTCAAGGTTTTAAAATAAGAAATTAAAACACAACACACACATAGAGTGTGTGTGTGTGTGTGTGTCGATCTAGAGAAGAGTAATAGGGTATGTTTGGCAAAAGTAGCTGGTGGCTGCTAGCTGGAAGCTGTAAGCTGGTAGCTGGTGGCTGGAAGCTGGTAGCTGTAGCTTTTTAGATATATTTGGTGTTTGGTAGAGTAGCTGGAGCTTTTAATAAAATGTATAAAATGACCAAAATGGACATAACTAAAAATTTAGAAAGTTGATGCATTAAAAAGTTTCCTATTTTTAGAGGTTAAAATAGTCATTTTTCCCTAAAAGCTTGTAGCTTCTTCTAAACGCTACTAGTAGTAGCGTTCAACCAAAAGCTTCAAGCTCCTAACCTAAAAGCTTAAAGCTCTTTCAACCAAACAAGACTTTTTATTGAGTATGAGCTTTTTCTTAAAAGCTTAAAGCTAGAAGATCCTAAAAGCTCTATGCCAAACATACCCATAGAGTGAGAAAACCTAATTCCAACATCATCTACAAATTGGAAGGCAAAAAGTGTTAGGATCTTGTGCATAAATTGAAATTAGTGATCACCTAAGCTAGGAGGTCATAAGGTATCTTAAAATTCTGTTTTGGGTAAAGTAGTGAATGAGAATGAAATCCATGAATCTTAATTCTTGAATGGATTGTAGATTGAATGATGAAATTTATGATGTATGTATGCTTAGCGTCATCATACTTGCTAAAGTTGTGAAGTAATTAACATGAACAAGGTGTTAGGGTTTTATGTTTATGTATGAGGAAGTGGGTTTTTGATCTTAGTATGAAAAAACCCAAATTTGTTATATGAACTAGCTATATGTGATGATTTTTTAATGATAATTGCACTATTGATTGAGTTCTAGTGAAAGCATGATCATAATGTTATGAATGGGCCATAAGAAGTTAATAAACTTAACTAAACGAAAACCTAAAAATCAATGCACATGAGGTGTATGACAAAATTCCTAAGTGAAAGTTGTATGTTAATAATGTATGAGAAACCCTTGATGAGAACCATATGAAGTAATTATTAGCACATATAATGAAATGGTCATCATAATGACAATTTAGTGATTAGTCGGGTTGTACACTATTGGCGACTCGAGGGATAAGCCGGAGGTGATACACGACTCAAAGGAAAGCTTTAAAGTACGCGGTTATATGCTTCGTTGATTATTTTAGTTAGATAATGTGGTTGATTCAATGTAATGGTTGTGAAAGTGTTTATAAGTGGAAGTGTTTGCTCTTAAATGATTGTGTTCACAAAAGCAAACCAAACGGTTCAAATAAACTTATACACAAACCGAGTAACGGGAGCGTGAACGCAAACTGGGTAATGGGATTGTGAAACACAAGAATAACGAGCCCAGGTAATGGGTCGTTGCTAAAGGGAAATGATTCCATGAAGAGAATGTGGATGGTTTAAGCTATGTGCTTAAACATCATAAACGTGTCAAATAAATCTTAAATGCAAACCAGGTAACGGGAGCGTGAAATATAAGGATAATAAGCCCGGGTAATGGGTGGTATTTGGAAGGGAATAATCTCATGAAAAGAATATGGACGTTTAAATTTTAGTGTTTAAACCTCATAACGGGTCAAATAAATATAAACGCAAACCAAGTAATGGGAAACATAAGAATTATGAATCCGGGTAATGGATTGTGGATTATATATATTAACGTATAAATTCCAAGCGATTAAAATGGGTTTGAAGTGATTTGGACGAGTTTTGAGTGAAAAATGGCGAAACTGGTCATGGCTGGGAAATCAACCAGCTCTGGGAAACATTCTGGAAAATGAGCTTCTTCGCGCCACGTGAAGGAGAAAGTGTGTCCTGTCTCGTGACGGGACAGGGCTTGTTTTAAAAAAAAATGTTTATTTTATTTAATTTTCTTGCGTGGTTTTAGCTCTTTCGTTCAATTGTTCTATTTACTAATTGATTGAAGATAATATTGTATGGTAGGTAAGCTCATGCCAAGTGTCGGATGATGAAGGTCAAGTCCCGAAAGAACCAAACACTCTCTAACGTGAAATGTCTTCCGCTTTTTGTTGAAATTTTAATGAATCTATTATTGTGTTTAGTCAAGACAGGCTACTTGTAGCTTTGTTAGTTTATCATCAAAACTTTTGGATACTAGGTAAAAAAACTAGTGTAAAAATATGAAATCTATATATTTAATTGAGTAGGGTCTTACAGCTAGCTATACGGAACTTATTGTTGGGCCATCAAAAAGACACAAACGTGAAAGCTAAAGGTTGCAAAAATGAGGATGTTAAGGTGGATGTGTGAGCACACAAGGTTAAACTAGATAAGAAATGATGTTTTTTGGTGGATTATGGGTAACATGTATCTCGGCTAAAGATAAGTGAGGGTAAATTGAGATTGTTTGGGCATGTGAAGAAGAGACAAATGATAGCTCTAGTTAGAATTGTGAAAACTCTATCGTGAAAGATAGGAGTAGAGGCAGACCCAAGCTGACATATGATGAGTGAATTAGGTAGCACTTGCTAAACTTGCACCTCTCTGATGAGATGATCCCAGATATGAGCTCTTGGAGACGTCGTAATAATTTTCTAGACTTTTTAAGTGTCACACCCTGACTTTTGCGGAAGCGTGATTATGGTGTGACTTCTTAATACCATTGCATACAATCATAACAACACTATATGATTAAAACATTAGATGTTCATCCTTAAATTAAGTTTGAAAATATCACAACATAATTGTTTGAAACGTAGACTCCAAATTTAAATTACAAACCACAACATGTTTTAAAGAGTTCACGAAGACTCGACAAAAGACCTTAATATAAAAACCGAGTTTAGAACCATGTATCTCGTCCAGGAATAAGATACATCTCCTAAACCCTAATGACTTCGGATGACATCTTTTTATTCATAACGCGGCTTGGAACATGCATGTGACAACCCTCATAATTACAGGTATCCGTACGATTAATTAATATTAATTCATGCTTGATGACTGTGCTTAATTACAACTGGTGACTTAAACTGCTTTATGATTTCTGCATCATATATACATGTGCATCACATTTCATACTGTCACACCATTTATTACATACAAACTTTAGTGACATACTTGATGCACAAAGCACAGTTAGCACAGTGAGCGGATAACTCAGAAATATACTGACAGTGCCAGTACATAGACAGACAGTGTTTTGAGGCCCAGGATGAGCCAGAGACAAGGTACTACACTAGTATGGAGTGTAGGGAAGTAAGGACCATAAAACTGCGTCACTAGGTGATAGTTTAAGTGCCAGAAAGTGCCTAAAACCCACTCTAAGTGCAGAATTCTGCATTTACCAACAAAATTCAGCATTTTAACATGCTAGTAATGTGCAAAAACATGGCAAAATGGTCCTGTATGCTTTCCTAAGTGTCGGGAATTGAAAGTGTCACAAAAAAAGTTACATAAAAGACACTATACGGAATAACTTAGCACTTTAACGGATCGGTATATAACCGAACAACCGGACACTACCCGGAACACTAAAATATTACAAAAAGCATTGTTTTTATTTTTCTGAGCTAGTTATGGCTCCCGAACACTTAAACATATTACATAATATATGATACACATAAAACACTAACTTTTACCTTTAACCTACCACTAAATTACCTTCTTACCAACAATTTACATTTAACCCCTCCCCCGTATATAATTCACGGCTCATATGGCCCACCATAAGATTTTTATAAATCTTCCTAAATCCCACTTTGATTTTGATGAGATTATGAAAAGATTATGTTTTGTACTTCTTGGACATTATAACCATTGGATAATAAGTTTAGTGGGTTATAAGAAGCAGTTATCTCATCATCTTCATCCACTCAATTCCAACTCTCTCTTCCCCCGCAAAAAAAAGCTACGGCCGAACTACCATCCATATATCACCATTATTTTTTATTTCCACTCATCCATTCAAAGCTACATTCAAGGTGCAAGGAGCCATATTAGAAGGTTTGGTGAGCTCGGATCTTGAAGGACCTCCACCAAAAGCTTTTATCCACTTGATTTACACCATTGTTCTTCCCTAGCTTTAAGCTAGTAGTAAGATCTTTACTAACTCTTGTTTACTTCATATTTTTGGTGGTTAAAAGATATATCTTGTTGAATTCATATGAACACTAAAAAAAAGATCATAAACTTAAAGCTTGAACTTAAAGATGAAACATGATGAAATATTGTTAGTATGATGTTGATTAGTGTATAGATGATGATTGCTTGTTGATTTCTTGGTAATATGATGTTGATCATCATGTGAAACTTGTTAGATTATGATTAAAAACATGATCTAACAAGATAAGAGGTGATTATGTGTTTACATGAAATAATCATCTTCTAGTCTAAACATGAACATGAAAGTAAAAGTGATTTCTTGTAAAATAATAAACATAGTGAGCTAGTAAACTTATGGCTTCAAGACTTGTGAATGATTTTTCCAAAAGAACCAAGTTTTAAAAGATGATTTTTGAAAGATCATGATTTTATTAAACCTACACTATTTTAGTGACAAAACAAGTGTAGAAATACTTTTAAAACAAGAAGATGTTATAAATAAACATTTTTGTAAATTATGTTTACAAGTTGTAAACACCAAATCTTTGCAAGAATGAGATTTTAAAAGAAGTAAACACATTTTGGAAGGTAACTAAGGCCACTAAACGCCTTACCAAGTTACTACGCGTTTTTTTTATGAAAAATCAAGTTCATGTTACTATGTAAAGTGTATTGTTTTTACACTTGGTAAGTGTAAAATGATTAGTGAATCATTGTTGATTGTTTGAATTATTTTTGGAAAAGAAAATGATATGCTAAATAGCATGGACATCTCCATTTACAAAGGAAACTATGGCAACATTTTTCTAAAATTCAAACACTTAGAAAATATTTTCTAACACGTGGTTACAAGTATATTGTTAACTTTGTTTTTAAAAATAAACTTCGCCATAGGTTTTGTTACAAAAATACAAAGCATCGGAGGTTGGTTTTCGTAAATAAAAATGAATAAATATATATTTTATATTAAGACACTTGTGTGAATATTTGTTTACTATACGGAATAGTTATATTATTTTAGGATAAAATAATATAACTTACAAATTACCATGGCATTTACAACTCCAAAATAATACCAAAATCACAAGGAATAAATATTTAAGTTACACAGTTGATATTGTGAAACCGAACGCTAAAACGTAACTTATGAAATATTCCGGAAAAATACTCTTACAATATGTTTTTGGTAAATATTGTTTTGGACACAAGAAGTGAAAATATAATATTTTTGGGAAAAATATATATATTATGGAATACATTATTATTTTGGACAAATAAGTTATATATATTTTCTAAGTGGGACTTAAAGATATATTATTTCGGAACTACAATATACATGTATAAATACCCCCATCCTTGGGAAGGAAATGTGAAGTTAAAATACTTGAGAAGTATTAATGCGAAATACTGTTTAAACAATTATTCTAAAACTAAATATAATTTAAAGTTAAAATAATTATTATTTTAACAAATAATTATAGCTTGGAATAACATAAGAAACGCAACCCAAAACATTAAACTCTAAGCCAAGGCACGGCCCGTTCGTCTAATAGACGTTAGTACACTGTAGGTAGTCGTGATTAGCTGCGGAGCTTTGAGTTGCCGGTACAAGACGCACTACTGTGAGTTCATGTCCCCCTTTTCATTAAACTGTTTTGTTTACTTACTTCGGGGGTGTAATACATGTTACAAATGGAATACTTACAATACTATTGGTATGATTAGCCTAGGAAATAAACATAGATCATGTGATAGGGTAGGCGGATACTTGGGACCATTAATCCTCGTATAAGGACCGAGGGGCATGAGTGATAGATCTATTTGGGTGTAGCGAGCCCACACCCATGAGGCCGGGGCGGCCCATAGTGGTGACTATGTCTTCCAGCCGGGGGCCCGGTACAACTTTGTTAGGTTTGAGTCTTCCTACACCGTCACACGTATCAGTGGCCTTGCAAACCATTGGTGATCTTTTCCTTGTTTGCAATCATACCGGGACAAACATACATACATCGAATACAAAGGTTTATACATACTCACTTACACATGAACTCGTTCAACTTTTGTTGATTTTTCAAACTACATGTATTTCAGGAAACTAGTGGATCTGGCGGGGTATGCATGTGTCAAGCTGCGTTTGAATAAGATACGTTATCTATGGTTGTCGAGTTTAAGGGGTGTATCTTAATCCTGGACGGGATACACGTCTCTAAACTCAGGTTTTATTTAAATGCTTTTGTTGAGTCTTTGTGAACTCCGTTAAACACGTCATGGGTTGTAACTTAACTTGGTATTGATGTTTTCAGACAATGTTGTTGTGGTATATTCTAAACTCTTTTAATGGATAAACATCTCGTGTTTTTATCATATAGAATTGTTATGATTGTTGCTATGGTATTAAGAAGTCACACCAAGTAAACCACGCTTCCGCAAAAGTCAGGGTGTGACAGCTTGGTATCAGAGCCTCGATCATAGCGAACTAGGATTCTTTCTCGAGTCTAGACTATGATCATCAGGGCTCTTGCGAAAATGTTTTCAAACATTTTTACATTGCATACACTAAACGTCCAGATCCAGGGAACAAACATTTTTACAAACAAAAGGCACAAATACACATTTCAAAACTTATATTTATAATTCAGTCTTAGAGACTGAGGGAGGATCAGTCTCAGAGACTGAGGGAGGATCAGTCTTAGAGACTGAGGGAGGATCAGTCTTAGAGACTGGGGAGATTGAGTCTTAGAGACTTGGGAAAATTTAGTCTTAGAGACTGGGGAAGTTTGGTCTTAGAGACCAGGGAGTTGGTCTTAGAGACCAGGGATTTAGTCTTAGAGACTGGGGAAGTTCGGTCTTAGAGACCAGGGAGTTAGTCTGAGAGACTAGGGAGTTCAGTCTGAGAGGCTGGGTGAGATAGTCTGGGAAAGACTAGGATGATTACTTGCTTACACTGTCATTACTTACATGCTTATTTGCTGACTATTGATATATGTGCATATGTGTGATTGATTTGTTACAGACATTACGATGTCATCATCCTCCGAGAGTGGAGTGTCAGATCCCATAGACCCTATAGCCATAGTATCAGATGACGAGATCCTTCCAGAGGACGAGGTTTTCACTTCAGATACTACAAGCAGTGACGACGATGACTTTCAGCCCTTCTTCTTACCGGATTTCGGAGATGATTTACCTTTAGCTGATGGTTTCCATGATGGGGATCTACCTCTCATTCAGATCCCTGCTCCTTTTCCGCTGGCTTCATTTCCTTTGGAGGATTTGCCTCTTGACGATATGTCCGATGATGACGTCGATCTCTTCATCGAGGGTCCCCCTGAGGACGACCAGGATGGCGGGGCTCCGATTGACGACGATGTTGCTATTCCTGTTGATGAGGTTCCTGTTGTTAATGCCATTGTTATTCCTGTCGAGATTCCTGTTATGGAGGTTTTATCTGACCAGTCTGGTCACGATTCTTTTGAGTCCATGTCATCTTCTACACTTCATGCTTTGGGATTACAGCGGTATCCCTCAGACACTGATTCCGACACTGCGATATCTGCAGCGCCCGTTCCGCAGCTGGGTTTTGGGTTCATCCCTGACTTTCCACACGATTTTGATTCAGACCATGAGATGGAGTTTATTCCTGAGGAGCAGCCTGTTGAGGCACCTGCTATCCTTGATGATTAGCACTTCGATATACCCGCTGATCATGAGCCTTTCCCGCCGACCCAGAGCCTGAGTTAGCACCAGAGCCCGTTTTTGCTCACGACCCTTTACCTGTGCACGACCCTTTCCCTGTTGATGTACCAGTCGATGCACCACCCGTTGTTGATGCACCAGTCGATGCACCACCCGTTGTTGATGCACCAGTTATTGCACCACCAGTTGTTAATGTTCCGGTTATTGCACCACCAGTTGTTGATGTTCATGTTGTTGTTGCACCACTGCCCGACCCGGCCCCTGTGTTTGTTGACCGTGCACCTTTTGCTACCCACGTTGATCCTAGATACGCTCACACCCGTAATGGGTGGATTGAGGATGACGATGACTATCCTCATTTCGTTCGACCAGTTACTCCCTCTTCTGTGCCTGTTCAGGTACCCTTTGATGTCCCACAGTTTCACCCTCACGTGTCAGACGTTCACCGCATGGATTTACCCGTCACTTTTCTTCAGGACATACCCCCTCCCCGACCTTCGGGTCAGCAGCACGATCACGTACCACAAGTGTCAACAACCTTTCCGTTTATGCCCCCATTTGCACCTGCTGCACACACTGCTTTTTCAGCACCCATGGGCGAGCCATTTATGTGGTCTTTGCCCAACGTCATGCCTTTGTCAGATCCATACCATCCTTTTCATGTTGGGTATACGACGGATGATATACTTCTATCCTTGCAGTTACAGCAGGATATGTTGAGTCGGAGAGTCGCTGAGCTTGAGAGGATCCTGCGTCCTCCATCTTTTGCTGATCCATCACAGTCTGCTTTTCCAACTGCTCCATTATTTCCTTATCCGAATTTCCACATTCAATTTCTGACGATGGAATAGCAGATCGCTTGTTTGTTGCGTATTGTGCATGCACTCGAGGAGGATTTGGTGCATTTACGCGGTTTGCTTTTCATCCCTCCACCTCCTCCTCCTCATCCTCCCCCATCAGCTTGAGGTTTTTGATTTGTTGCAGATGTTATGCTTCTGATGAGAATTCAGCTATTGAGCCTGACTGCACAGCATTTTGAAGACTACATTTTGACATTATGAATTTTGACATTGACTTTTGGTTGTTGTAGATGGTTAGACGATTCAGACAAGGGCGATGCGACCCTTAGTCTCTTTTGATGTACGATACATTTGTAAAACTTGTAAACTGTACTTGTGGTCTTGTTATATGATAGCTCAATCGCAAAATTCTCATTACATGCGTTGTTTGATTATTTGTTTTGTGATATAACATGGGATGTTATGTGTTACTGTGTTGATGAATGTTATTACATGCGCGTGTTACGTACTCATTATACCTATTATGACTTGACTAATACAATCTTCTTATAGAAGATGCCTCCCCGAAGGGAAAATCGCTTACCTACTACTGAGGCCGAATTGCAAGCAAGGATCTCCCAAGAAATAGAGGATTACGAGGCCTCACGCATCGAAACCAGCGGGAATTCCTCAAGGAACAACCCACCACATGTGTAAGGACTCTCAAAATTGTCCCAAAATAACTCGGAAGTAAAAACCCGAACCCCTGAAACCCTACTATGCATGAAAAACTAAGAAATCAAAATTTGTGGGTTTCAGGCGGGCCGCGTAAGGGTAAGCATAGCCTTACGCGGGCCGCGTCAAGATGTGGTTTGACCGGATAAGCATCCGAGCCACGCGTTGACCAGCTGGCAGGCCTACCCGTGACACACCAAGCCTACTCGTAGACTAGGTTGCCCTCGCGGGCCGCGTAAGTTTAAGAGAAGTCTTACGCGGGGCGCGTAAACCTTAAATTTCAAGTATAAATAGGAATGGCCATGAGCAGTCCACTGTTGTCGAAATCACTTCACAAAAAACGAAGTTATACTGTCCAAAAGTTGAAATTTCAATTAATATAGCGAGGCGCTGCTACGATACAGGGTATTAACTCGATCGCTGCTACGATTCAATGTCCGATCGATTGAAACTATCCGATGAATGTTTAAGTGCTGCTCAAATTGGGTTTATACTTTGTCATTCGTCGTGAATTCGATGGATGTTTAAGTATTGCACTTTGTCATTCGTCGTGAGGGTTTAATCTCGTGAGTTATCGTAAATGCTGTATTAGTTACTAACCTAGTTCGTGTGCATTGTTATTTAAATTAGGTTATCAGGCTAATCAGTAGGCTAAACTCTGCCCGTGTAAATCTGCAATGTGAGTCATTCTCTTTTATTAAATGTTTTACAATACTCCATTTTCAAATGTTATAATTACAGGGATTAAGTCGTGGTTATCTTAAATCACTGGCTAGTGGGGTATTGTGCACATTGCTAATTTCTCACGGGTTAGGCTAATAAATCCTAACAGTGATAAACGTCACTACTTGGGGAAAGACCCAATAGTGGTATGACCATCGTCACCAGGTGACACGGTGCCAGATAAAAATAAGATAGAAGCCATTGTAATCGCTCTTATGCTGTAATTTATAACTATGTGTCATTTTGTCAAAATGAATGATTCACCAGTATTTCCCCACTGACAAAAATAATTTTTAAAACATGTTTCAGGCGACCTGCTGTAAATCAAGGAAAAACGTGCTACGGAGCACTAACAAGCTTAAAGAGGTGGCTCAGTTAAAATAAATAAACATGTTTTAATAAATCAGGGAATTTCCTAGTAAAATTCCGCTATTGTAAATTACGGGGTTTATCCCGAATTATGAAATAAAATAATCGGGCATTTCAAAATTTTAAAAGATCTTGTTAAAATCTTCCGTTGTCGTACCATAAATACCACGGGTTCCTGTCCCGCGGCTCCTGACCGGGTCAAACCGGGGCTGGGGCCGTGACAGGAAAAGGTGGTATCAGAGCCACTGATTTAAGCCTATTAAGTATTTAAGAAATACTTAATTTTACTAATTGCCATTTTGTGGTTACGTGTTTTATTATTTGAATATTTGTTTACAGTATGGGTAAACAAAGACTTTCGGACATCTATCATAAATTAGATACTTCACCGAAAGAAAAAGGAACTTCATCCTCAAAATACCCAACAGATACTGAGGAATGAATATTTGTCCATAAGGCACAGTTTGAGAAACCACTTTCTCCTAAGAAAAGAAGTCGGATTATTAGAAAAAGTCAAGAGAAAATAAAGAAGTCACAACCAAAAGAAGTGATGATTCCTAAGGAAACTCAAGAATTAGGCAATAACCCTCCATGGGAAGATGAGTTAGATGAAAAATGGGCAGATCTCTATATGTTAGCCACTAAAGCAGTAAATGCTAATGTTTAAATATCCTGACCCAGTCCTAGCAACCCATATCACCAACAAGCCATAAACTTTACCCATTAAATAAACAACTTAGTAAGAGAAAATAAAATAAATTAGGATTGTACAACCTTAGTATATTGTGAATTTTATTTGCAATTTGTATTAGAAAGTCGCAGTATGTGCAATAATATTTATAATTATATTAAATGTTCGCCTGTGAAATTCTTATTATAAAATTTTAACTTAGCATTTTGTGTGCATTTTTGCATATATAAAACAACATGAATGAGTTATCTGAAGCCCTTCAGAATCTCAATCTTTATCCTGTGAAAGTGGAAGTTTCCAAAGACTTTACTGGTTACTTACCCGATGTAGAGGAACCTATGGAATTTCGAGCTCCACCTCCGGAGAAACCAAAGCCTAAGAAAAGGAGAAGAATTGTAGGCTGGAGACGTGTACGCAGGAGGAAACCAGCAACTAGGAAAGTTCCCAAAATAGAAAATCCCATTGATAAAGGAAAAGGGATCGAGATTAAAGAAAATGCTAGGCAAGTAGAAATGGAAATTGGGGAAAGTTCTAGGCAAGTCGAGGAATTGCCTTTGCAGGAGGAATTAGATCGCATACTTGCAAACTGCGATATCCTTAGACCTATCAACGAAAATCTCTTCCCTTATCCTGCTGAAACCCAACTTCCAATAAACTTAGAACCGGCTATTCCAGACCCTCTAATCCATACCCAACCTCTAGGAGAAATGGACGAGTGGTGGACTAACGACTGGCAGTTTCAAAACCTCCTCAATAACCCTTATACCTTTTTCCCTCAGTTCGACCCAGAACCTATACCAAACCCACCAATGAGCAATGAAAACTTAGCTGAACTCCGCCATTTTGGTGAGGAACTAATGAATGCAGGGAATAGAATTCGGGAGGTAGGAGAACAGATCTCCTAGAAGTACGACGAGAGGGAACGTCGCTTCTAAGATGCCCAGAGATAGGATGGTTATGAAGCTGTGATTGTATAATAGTAATAGTAATAATAAAATAATTCTGTAAATAACCTACAAATAAAACTTTTGTAAGATAGCGGTGTGTACTGATGCATATTATAATATATGAAAATGGCAGTTGAGAAATCAACAATTTTGACTAAATAGGAGTTGTGAAAATTGTGTGATTAATTGCATATAGCTATTATTTATTTTATGCTAATAATTTATATATATTAAATACCAGATGGAAAACGCTAATAATGAACCAGTCAATGAAGTTAACCAATCTGAGCAAAACCAGGAAGATCAATTCATGACTAGGCAAGATATCGAGAATATCGTTGCTCAAGGAATAGCCAATGCTATTCCAGCAATCCTTGCTGCTGCCCAGAAACCTGTTGAACCTCAACAAATTATTCCTAGTAAACGTACTCATGAAGATAACTTCAGTAATAGCGTAAATGGAGGCGGTAATCATACTAACAACGATAATGAGATACGGCAAGCCCCAATTCTCAAAAGAATGAAAGCTGCAACACCTGGTTGCACTTATAAAGAATTTCTTGCTTGTAAACCAGCTGAATTTGCAGGCAACGAAGGGGCGACTGCGGCACTGCGATGGTTGGAGAAAACCGAAGCAGTAATTATGATAAGTAAATGTGCTGAGGAAGACAAGGTCATGTATGCGTCACATCTTTTTAAAGAAGGGGCGCTAGAATGGTGGAATACGGTACCTTAAGCCAAAGGAAGAAATATGGCCTATGCCATGAGTTGGGAAAAATTTAAGCAGATAATGGAAAGAAAATTCTGTCCCGAATATGAAAAGGAACAAATGGCGAATAAGTTCCTGAACCATCGGATGATGGGTGTAGATTGTCGAGGATATACTTCGACATTCTTCGAGTATGCAAGAGTGGTACCAACCCTGGCTTCGCCAGAACCGGTACTTATTTCCCGCTATATTTGGGGGTTGATTGGCGAAATCCGTAATATATTTAAAGCTGCGAGACCTCGCACTATTGACGATGCGGTAGAATTAGCTAACACCTTAACTGATGAATTGGTACGCACAAGTGAAGAAAACCGGAAAAAAGGAAGTAGCTCAAAAGATTACCCAAGGATTCCATGTGGGTAACCGTAGTAATTTCAAGAGAAGGGGAACTGGGCAATCTTCCACTGTTCCAATTTGCAATTCCTGCAAAAGAAAGCATTTTGGAAAATGCAAAGGGTATTGCAATTTTTTCAAAATTCCAGGACACCAAGAGGAAGATTGCAGAAAGAAGAAAGCAACAGTTTGCTACAACTGCGGAGAAGCTGGACATTTCAGGCCAGATTGCCCGAAATTGGCCAAACCAGCTGATAACAAAGCCAAACCTGCAGAGGGAGCTATAAACCAGCTAATCAATGTCCGATCGATTGAAACTATCCGATGAATGTTTAAGTGCTGCTCAAATTGGGTTTATACTTTGTCATTCGTAGTGAATTCGATGGATGTTTAAGTATTGCACTTTGTCATTCGTCGTGAGGGTTTAATCTCGTGAGTTATCGTTAATGCTGTATTAGTTACTGACCTAGTTCGTATACATTGTTATTTAAATTAGGTTATCAGGCTAATCAGTAGGCTAAACTCTGCCCGTGTAAATCTGCAATGTGAGTCATTCTCTTTTTATCAACATTGTTTTACAATACTCCAATTATTTTCAAAAGTTATAATTACAAGGATTAAGTCGTGGTTATCTTGAATCACTGGCTAGTGGGGAATTGTGCACATTACTAATTTCTCACGGTTAGGCTAATAAATCCTAACAGTGATAAACGTCACTACTTGGGGAAAGACCCAATAGTGGTATGACCATCGTCACCAGGTGACACGGCGCCAGATAAAAATAAGATAAAAGCCATTGTAATCGCTCTTATGCTGTAATTTATAACTATGTGTCGTTTTGTGCAAACTGAATGATTCACCAATATTTCCCCACTGATAAAATATTTTTAAAACATGTTTCAGGCGACCTGCTGTAAATCAAGGAAAAACGTGCTACGGAGCACTAACAAGCTTGAAGAGGTGGCTCAGTTAAAATAAATAAACATGTTTTAATAAATCAGGGAATTTCCTAGTAAAATTCCTCTATTGTAAATTACGGGGTTTATCCCGAATTATGAAATAAAATAATCGGGCATTTCAAAATTTTAAAAGATCCTGTTAAAATCTTCCGCTGTCGCACCATAAATACCACGGGTTCCTGTCCCGCGGCTCATGACCGGGTCAAACCGGGGCTGGGGCCGTGACATTCCAAAACTAAATATAATTTAAAGTTAAAATAATTATTATTTTAACAAATAATTATAGCTTGGAATAACATAAGAAACGCAACCCAAAACATTAAACTCTAAGCCAAGGCACGACCCGTTCGTCTAATAGACGTTAGTACACTGTAGGTAGTCGTGATTAGCTGCGGAGCTTTGAGTTGCCGGTACAAGACGCACTACTGTGAGTTCATGTCCCCATTTTCATTAAACTGTTTTGTTTACTTACTTCGGGGGTGAAATACATGTCACAAATGGAATACTTACAATACTATTGGTATGATTAGCCTAGGAAAGAAACATAGATCATGTGATAGGGTAGGCGGATACTTGGGACCATTAATCCTCGTATAAGGACCGAGGGGCATGAGTGATAGATCTATTTGGGTGTAGCGAGCCCACACCCATGAGGCCGGGGCGGCCCATAGTGGTGACTATGTCTTCCAGCCGGGAGCCCGGTACAACTTTGCTAGGTTTGAGTCTTCCTACACCATCACACATATCAGTGGCCTTGCAAACCATTGGTGATCTTTTCCTTGTTTGCAATCATACCGGGACATACATACGTACATCGAATACAAAGGTTTATACATACTCACTTACACATGAACTCGCTCAACTTTTGTTGATTTTTCAAACTACATGTATTTCAGGAAACTAGTGGATCTGGCGGGGTATGCATGTGTCAAGCTGCGTTTGAATAAGAGATGTTATCTATGGTTGTCGAGTTTAAGGGGTGTATCTTAATCCTGGACGGGATACACGTCTCTAAACTCAGGTTTTATTTAAATGCTTTTGTTGAGTCTTTGTGAACTCCGTTAAACACGTCATGGGTTGTAACTTAACTTGGTATTGATGTTTTCAGACAATGTTGTTGTGGTATATTCTAAACTCTTTTAATGGATAAACATCTCGTGTTTTTATCATATAGCATTGTTATGATTGTTGCTATGGTATTAAGAAGTCACACCAAGTAAACCACGCTTCCGCAAAAGTCAGGGTGTGACAATGCAATCACCCGCCAGATCCACTGAATTCCCTGAAATACATGTATTTTGAAAACATCAACAAAAGTTGAGCGAGTTCATGTGTTTGTGTATATGTATGTATTAAACCTTTGCGAATAGTGTATGTATGTATGTTTGTAAATCCCAGTATGAAAGCAAACAAGGAAATAAATCACCACTGGTTTGCAAGGCCACTGGTATGTGTGACGGCGTAGGAAGGCTCAAACCTAGCAAATTTGTACTGGGCCTCCGGCTGTAAGACATAGTCACCTCATGGTCCACCCTGGTCCTCATGGGTGTGGGCTCGCTACACCCAAATAGATCTATCACTCATGCCCTTCGGTCCTAACACGAGGATTAATGGTCTTAAGTGTGCGCCTACCCATTCACATGATCTACTGTACTTTCCAAGACTAACCATACCAATTGTAATTGTATGTAATCATTTTGCAACATGTATTTCACCCCCGAAGTTAATAAACAAAACAGTTTAAAGAAAAGGGGGACATGAACTCACTGTCTTGCGTCTTCGATAAGCGTAACTCAAGTTCCTTCAGCAAACATGACTACCTACAATGTACTAAGGTCTATTAGACGAACGGGTCGTGCCTTGTCTTAGTATTAATGTTTTTGAGTTACGTTTCTGATATCATTCCAATTTATATAATTATTGTCAAAATAATTAATATTTCAACTTAAATTATATTTATAAATTTTGGAATAATTGTTAAAAAATATTTTCGTAATAATACTTCTCAAGTATTTATACTTGTATTTCCTTCCCAAGGACCGGGGTTGTCACACCTCAACCGATGGCGGAGTCATCGGGGCATGGCACTGAGCGAAACAGATTGTCCAGAAGTTTCCATAACAACTATCATTACCATTCAATTTAAATTAACATGTCCCATACCATGTCTCAAACAGTAATCAAATTATTACAGATAAAATCTAGGCAAATATTCTGTTCCGACAACTCAGATTTAAACATAGATAATTTATTTGTTGGTTTCTAGGACCTCCTTTCCTAGCTTCAATTTCATCACAGCACAAAGAGCATCCTAGACCTTTCCTAGCCTCAATTTCACACTGAGCTAGGCATACAAGCAACCTAAACACCTGTCTCATACGTTAAAATAAAGTCAATACATAAAATGTAAAGGTGAGCATACAAGTTTGATAATAGCATATAGAGTTCGAATTCGTTTACGCATAACCAGCACGTACACATAGTGAAATGAAACACGTTAGTTATCGACATAGATCCATCGATACCAATGACTGCGGGTTGACTGCCCGAGGCAGTTCGCAATACATGATTACCACCGTAATCCATGCAAGTAAAAGATCCTTAACAACCCCCGAGTGAACGGGTGCTGAGTCCAAACTATAGTACTATCGTTGCTAAGGCAGGTAGACAACATTCCATGTGTAAACATAACAAACAAGCATTCATGAGCCACGTATAACATGCATTAACGGTTATCGTTCAAATAGTTTGAGTAGTGTGATAGTTGTAGTTGAATATTCATAACGTATGTAACACCCAAAAGTGCTTAAAGCAAAAAGGGATCGAGTATACTCACAGCGATTAATGGATTGAAGGGAGCGCTTAGCGAGTACGGTTAGCCTGAATAGATTTGATAGTATAACGATAAGTGAAACGTAAAACAGGAAATAAGTGTGGGGGAGTCGGACAGCTGGTCGATCGGACGGTAGTTTGATCGGACGGCTGACCGTTCGGTTGACAGTCTGCTCGGACGGCTGTCCGGTCGGCTGGTAGGCCGATCGGATGGCTGTTCGAGTGGATTGTTTCTTCCTTTGAATAGGATGTGTTTGTGTAAGATGGTTTGACTTTTGAAGTTTTCGTTGTAGCATTTGAAAACATCGAAGTATCTTTGCCTTTCAGGTCGGTCGATCGGACGGCTGTTCGATCGGCCGGCAACCCGATCGGCTAGGCATTCAAATGAATTTCAAGGTTCAGTCTTTGGGGTCGGACAGGTGTTCGATCGGACAACAGGTCAACAAGTCAAAGACTTTAAATGAAGTGTAAAGTGTGATGCAATGGATCGGATATTTGGTCGATCGAATAGCACAATTGTTGTTCGATCGGACAACAGGGTGTCACCTGATCGGACGATTGTTCGATCGGGTGGCACTTCTAGTGCATTGAACATGTTGAAAATTGATCAAGTATTGAAGCATAGTATCTCATGATCCGAAGAGTAATCCGATCGGACAGTAGTTCGATCGAACGACAGTTCGTTCAATACTATTCCTCAAAACAAATTTGTTGTGTAGGGCCAAGTGCTAGCCGATCAGCTGGCTGATCGATCGGCTGACTATCCGATCGGTTGGCTGTCCGATCGGTTGGCTGTCCGTTCGGACAGCAGTCCGATCGGTCAGCATCCTGACCTGATCAGTCCCTTTCGTCTAACACTTGGTTGTTCTGTTTGTTTGTCGTTTTATCGAGGTATTTTGACAGCGAGTAAAAGCATAGGTGCCTCGTCCTTACTTGGTTTCCCGGGTCGGACAGGAATCACCCAAATCCGGTCGGTGGTCTGTTCGGAACGAAGTTTAACATTTAATCCAAAGTCGGTTAACCTTGTGGATAGAATCCAGATCTTGAACCGTACAACCACCGAAGTGATTTGTAAACCGGCTCAGGTTCCGTTTCTACCGGTTTGAAGTTATAGAGTGAAAAAGAGTTGGGAGAAAGTTGGAAAATCCACCTTCCAATCCTTTTCACCGTGGTTATGTTTAGATCTATAAAAGATCCTTGTCTGTTTATGTGGAAATCGGCTAGATCCAAGTCATTCTTGGTGGATTGAGGCCAAAACATGAAGTTCTTCAAGAACCCATGATGACATCATCCTAGAACACTTGATTCTTGGTGATTTCACGGTTAAAAGTTAAGATTTGAAAGATAGAAAGGTGTAGGAGTGTGTATAGATCAAGAAAGTACAAGATTTAGGACGAAAACTTACCGGAATCGAGAGAAATCTGAGAAAAGGTGAGTTGAGCGTGCTGGTCGAACAGAGGTTTCCAAAAGTGGTAAAGGATGACAATGACAGGGGTATTTATAGGATGACAAAAGAGGAAAGAGCTGGCCGATCGGCTGGTAGCTCGATCGGACAGCCTGTCCGATCGGACAGTAGTCCGTTCGGCTGGCTGTTCGATCGGCTGGGAAGCCTGATCGATCGGTCGCATCTTTCGAGTGTTTTGCGCGACGATTTCTGATATTTTGATTTCGGTTACGAGCGGTTCGATACGATAGGGTTTCCTAATCAAATTTCTTTCAGTCCCAACTACTTCGTATCTTGCGTAATCTATTTTCTATTATCTATCCTAGTTCGATTGTGATTCGAGTTCGAGTTCGATAGCATTCGAGTTTCGATTGAGTTTGCTTCATTTCACAACACAACACAACACAACATAAATAATCATGCACAGGTAACACGTAAGGCACACACACACGTATAATAGCAAGCACAAATACGTAGCTCGAGTTGCGATTTGATGTCGATTCGGTTAGCATAGCTTGACTATTGATCAGTTAACTTTATCGCATTGTTACTTCTTATAGTTCACAGTCGTAGATCGATTGAATAACGATTAACACACATCGATTATTGCAATTAACAACACTTACTCCACATAATATATTTAAAAACAAGAAGTTTCTATGAGTCAAGTTGCGCGAAATCGGTCGTTGACTTTGGCCTTGACTTTGACTTTGACTTGTGAAAACACGGGGTGTTACAGCCTCCCCTTGTTTAGGGAATTTCGTCCCGAAATTAAGCTGGAAGCTGCTATAACCGCCATGATTCACGTGGAGAACTTTCTCTATCTAGACTTTCTCTTCGAATAACTGCGGGTACTTTACCTTCATGTCGCTTTCGAGTTCCCAAGTGAACTCTGCGCCTCATTTGCCTTCCCATCAGACCTTCACAACAGGAATGCGTGAGCGCCTGAGCTGCTTGATTTGGCGATCCATGATTTCGACAGGCTTTTCCACGAAGTGTAATGTTTCGTTCACCTGCAGATCGTCTAGAGAGACGTGTAAATCGTGGTCGGCTATGCACTTTCGGAGGTTTGACACGTGGAAAGTCGGGTGGACGTTACTAAGTTCCTCCGGTAGTTCGAGTCTGTAGGCGACTTTTCCGATTCTTTCCAGAATCTTAAAAGGTCCAATGTATCGAGGCGCGAGTTTCCCTTTCTTGCCAAATCGGACTACACCCTTCCAAGGTGATACCTTTAGGAGTACGTAGTCGCCAATGCCAAACTCACGGGGCTTGCGCTTTTTATCGGCGTAACTTTTCTGTCGATCCCGAGCCTTCACTAGGTTGTCTCGAATTTGGAAAATTTTATCCGTCGTTTCTTGTAGTAGCTCCGGACCGGTTAGTTGCGAGTGACCGATCTCGTGCCACACAATAGGCGACCGACATCTTCTTCCGTATAATGCCTCGAAAGGTGCCATCTGGATGCTAGAATGATAGCTGTTATTATACGAGAATTCGACCAATGGCAGGTATTTATCCCAATTACCACCGAAGTCTAAAACACACGATCGGAGCATGTCTTCAAGAGTACGGATCGTTCTTTCAGTCTGACCGTCGGTTTGTGGGTGGAAAGCAGTACTTAGATTAAGCGTTGTACCGAGTGCCGTTTGAAACGTTTCCCACAGTCGCGAAGTGAACCGAGCATCACGATCAGAGATGATGTCACGAGGCATCCCATGATTACAAATGATCTCATCGGTGTAGATTCGGGCTAATCGTTCTACCTTGTAGTCTTCCCGTATGGGCAGAAAGTGGGCTGATTTAGTCAAACGGTCAACAACAACCCAAATGCTGTCGTGACCTGATGACGTGTGTGGTAGCTTGGTTACGAAATCCCTAGCTACGCTCTCCCACTTCCACATAGGAATTGGTGGTTGTTCGAGTAAGCCAGAGGGTCTTTGGTGTTCGGCCTTGATTCTAGCACAAGTTAGGCATTTTCCGACTTAGAGGGCGATATCCCTTTTCATACCCGGCCACCAGTACTTATAACGAAGATCCTGGTACATTTTGTCGGCACCTGGATGAATAGAATACCTGGATTTATGGGCTTCATCCATCAGAATTTGCCGCAAATTGGTTCGTTTGGGAATCCAAATTCGGTCTAAGAAATGGAATATCCCGTTCGATTTGCTCATAAGTTGGGCTCCATCGTGGTAGATTCTTTCTTTCTTCAAAGTGCGTTCGTTGAAACATGCATGCTGCGCGTCGCGGATGAGGGTTTCGAGATCATGTTGGGCTTGAACATTACGAGTGCTAAGCAGATAGCTCCGTCTGCTAAGTGCGTCGGCAACAACATTTTCCTTGCCTGGGTGATAGCGAATCTCACAGTCGTAATCGTTGAGAAGTTCTACCCATCGGCGTTGACGCATGTTAAGTTCCTTCTGATTAAAGATATGTTGTAGGCTCCTATGATCGGTGAAGATCGTACACTTGGTACCATACAGGTAGTGTCGCCAAATCTTTAATGCAAAAACAACCGCGCCTAGCTCGAGATCATGGGTTGTATAGTTCTTCTCGTGGATTTTGAGCTGACGAGATGCGTAAGCTATGACCTTGTCTCGTTGCATAAAAACACAACCAAGACCAATGTTGGAAGCGTCACAGTAGACAATGAAATCATTGTTTCCGTCGGGCAATGTGAGAACAGGAGCATTGCAAAGCATGTGTTTGAGGGTTCGAAAGGCAGACTCTTGTTTGGTTCCCCAGACAAAAGACTGGTCCTTATGCGTAGGAGAGGTAAGCGGCACAGCGATCTTCGAGAATCCTTTGATAAATCGTCGATAATAGCCCGCTAGTCCGAGAAAAGAACAGACTTCAGACGGGTTCTTAGGCGTAACCCAGCTCTTGACGGCCTCAATCTTTGCAGGGTCGACGTGGATGCCTTGACTATTAACAATATGCCCCAGAAACTGAACTTCCTCCAACCAAAATTCACGCTTGGAGAATTTGGCATAGAGTTGGTTCCCCTGGAGTAACTCGAGAACTAAACGTAGATGTTGCGCGTGTTCGGCACTCGATTTGGAATAGATCAAGACATCGTCGATAAATACGATGACGAAACGGTCGAGATATGGTTTACACACGCGATTCATCAGATCCATGAAAACCGCTGGTGCGTTGGTTAAACCAAAGGGCATGAAAACGAATTCGTAATGACCGTATCGAGTACGAAACGCGGTTTTGGGTATATCTTCCTCTTGAATACGTAGCTGATGGTAACCTGAACGCAGATCGATCTTCGAGAAACACGTGGCGCCTTGTAGTTGATCAAACAAATCGTCGATGCGAGGCAGGGGATAGCGGTTCTTGATAGTCAACTTATTCAATTCCCGGTAGTCGATGCACATCCTGAACGACCCATCCTTTTTTTGACAAAAAGGACTGGCACGCCCCAAGGAGAGGTGCTCGGGCGAATGAAGCCTTTCTCAAGTAGTTCCTGGAGTTGGGTTGAGAGTTCGCGCATTTCAGACGACGCGAGTCGATAAGGAGCTTTGGCAATAGGGTTGGCTCCAGGAATGAGGTCAATACGAAAATCGATATCACGGCTTGGCGGTAGTCCGGGAAGATCCTCTAGAAAAACATTAGGAAATTCTCGAACCACAGGAACGTCTTTCACTTCCTTCTTCTCTTTCTTTTCCTTCTCCGCCACCACAATGTTCGCCAAGAAAGCTCTGTCTTAGTGCATTTATGTCTATAGCCTTCGTCAATCCGAGCCGTAGCAAGAAATAGAAGAAAACGAGTCTTTATAGTGTTATATCTAGTCAAAAAGGCAAGGTGGCATAATTGTAATAATGAGAAATCTCATTAAAAGCCAAGGACTATAAATAGATCCTTATGTCATAGTTTAGGGACTTTTACCATTTTAGAGATTTGAAGAGCTCTAGTTCTAGAGAGAGAAACTAGAGAGAGAAAGTCTCTAAGTGATTCACGGTTCTTGTACGTTATCAGATTTTATCAAAGAATCACGTTTAGATTACGTCATGTGTGTTTAGGTCGCGTTCGTGTACGGATTCCGCACGTTTCACGTTCGTTTCGCAATCGTTTCGGAGTCAAAACCGGTCCAACAAGTGGTATCAGAGCAGGAGCTCGATTGCACTGATCCAACACACATTTCCGTTCGTGATTTCATCAGATTCAGATCCGAATTTCATCTACTTCTTCATATTTTTCATATTTTATCACGTTTTTACTGAAATTCGTCAAATTGAACGGGTTTTTATGGTCCAAATCGTCTGATTTTTTGATATGTTGTGCGTATATACCTGATCTATAACCCTACCAAGTTTCAGATCCAAATTCCTAACCGTTTAGGAGAAATCTAAGTTTTTCTGTTTGAATTCGCTGTCAAAATTGCAGGTTCGCGTTTCTGGTCCGCTCCAACGTACAAGTAATTCTGGTCCGCTTAAAATGGCAGTTTTGGTTGCTGGTTCGCTCGTCCGGTTCGCTTGAACAACACATCTTTCTGGTCCGCTCATCTGGTCCGCTTATTTGAACATTTTAAGAGGTCCGCTCATAGTAACAATCTGGTCCGCTTATTTGAACATTTTAAGAGGTCCGCTCATAGTGACATTAGCAGATCCGCTCTTAGTGACAGTTGAGGTCCGCTCTTAGTGACACTTTGGGTTTCGCTTTTGTGACACAGTTGTGGTTGAATGTGTGTCAGTTGATAATCACGTGATCTGGTGCACCGTTTCATTCATGTTATCGGAAATTGTTGTTGGTTATTGAAAGTTGTCAGCAAAATTAAAAGCAATCGGTGTACAAGTGACTTGAAGTTGTCGAAAATTTGGATAAGTCTGATAGCCCATGTGTTAAATAAAGTGCGGCCCAATCAAAGTTGTGTATAGCATTGTTATTGCCGGCCACTTTAAAATTAAATCTTATCATAATTGTCAGCCCCACCAATTGAAAGGCTCATTTGTGATTGGATTATATAGAGGTGCAATAAGATTGAAGTTGATATATTGTTTGATCAGTTTGTTTGAAGGTTTGAACAAACAGTTCGCACAAGGTGTTTGAACAGATTGTGTTTGAAAGATGGCAATGGTCTTTGATGAGAAGGAAAATGAGTATCTTGAAAGTTTAAATAGTTGGTATATGAGAACTGTGGATAGTAGTTACAGAAATGTAGATGTGGATGTTTGGATAAGAAGTTATGAACATTTCATGTGTCAAAAGGATGAAACGTTGGATGAGTTGGAAATATGGTTTAAAATTTTAATGGACAATTTGAGAAATAAGAATATTAGAATATCAAATGATGAACAGATATCGAAATTGGCAAATGCATTACCTGCTAAATGGGATGAATTCTTGGTTGAGCTAAAAAGGGAAGATTTTTTTCAAGAACTTTATCCAAAACAGTTCTTTAATGAGGTTAATGCAGAGTTTCGTAAGGAATATAAGAAAAAGAAGGAATTTTTGACCGAAATAGAAAAGAATTTACAAAAATTGGAATTGGATGTAATTACTGAAATTGATAACAGAATTCGTGTGTGTCTTGCAACAAAGAGTATTCTGAAATATGATATTAAAAGGAAATGTTATATTGATGAAAGTATGAATCCTTTTGATTTCGTTAAACTCTTTTGTGCAGGAACATATAAGATGGAAACAAAGGATATTTCCAAGAACGAAGAATCTTTGAAGCTTGGATCTTCAAGTTCAAAATCAGTGTGCTCTAAATGTGATAAACTTGAAGCTGACAATGCCAAACTCTTGAAGGATGTGGAGAGTTTAACATTGGAAATCAAAAGCTTGAAGGATGAGAAAGAATATGATAATAAACAGATTCTCGAAATAAGAGAAAATTGTGAGAAATTGACGTCAGAGAATGTCAAACTGTTGAGTAGTTTGGACAGTTTGACATTGGAAATTAACAATTTGAAAGAAAAAGAAAAAGATTTTCAAAATCAAATCAAGATTTTAGAAGATGAGAGAGATATTTTTGGTAAAGATAATCTTGAAAAACAAATTGAAATCAATTCTCATCTTGCTAAAATCATTCAGCTTGAAAAAGAAGCTGAAAAAGCTCGAAATAAAATTAATGAGTTTGAGAATAAATTGAAAGGTTTTGTGAATTCTACTTCACATGTTTGTCCAAAACCGATCGATTCTGTTCCAATAAGTGAAAATGTCACAAATTTTGACAAAGTCAAAATTGAAGATTGTGATGAAATATCTGATGATGAAAAAGAAAAGAAAAGAAAAATATTTTTAGATTTACAAGAAAAATTTCAAAATACTGTTTTGCAATCTACTGAAACAGGTGAATGTTCTAAACAAAAACCTGTTAAGAAGAGTGTAGAACAGAAACAAAAAGTTAAAAAATTGAAAAATTTTAAAAATGAAAATAAAAGCTCATCAGATAAATCATCCAATCATTATAAAAAATCACAAAAAATTGTAAATGAAAACTCACAAAATGTTGGTAATAAGTGGTGCAGGTTTGACCACAGTGCTCAAAGGACAAATCATGCTTACAGGAGGAGTTATGATTACCACAAATCTAAACAATGTTATGATCTAAGCATATGGTGTGAAAGTGGTAAATGGTACGATAACAGAGTGTGCTACACCTGTGGTGTGAGAGGACACATTGCTGTTAACTGCCAGAATTGGAGTTATGAGACAAGAAGATGCTATAATTGCCATATCAGAGGACATATTTCCAGAGATTGCCCAAGGAGATCGATGGGAAGATCGAGGGTTGAATCTCAGAGAACGGTAAAGAAACCAGTCACTGTCAAGCCCAAAGAACAGAAAATGGAAGATAAGAAAGTAAAGCTTTCACAGGGGCAGAGAGACAGACTGAGGAAAAAGAGGAAGAAAGCACGAGAGTATTTGGAGAAGATTTTGTCTTCAGGTTCACAAGTTGGTTCGAATAAGAGTTCTGATGAATCAACTCATTCGACTGCAAAGCCAAGTAAATTGAATTCTTCAGATACAAATCTGAGGACAAAAGAAAACAAGAAGAAAAAGAAAGTTATTGGCAATGAATCTGGCTCATCCAAGTCAGACAAGCCAAGTTCGGGCAATGAATCTGATTCCACAAAATCAGAGGAGCCACAAGTTGAGGTAAAAAGGGAAGAGACAGTTCCATTAATGAATGATGAGAACTTTCCATCATTACAAGCCGCAAACCTAAAATCAAAAGGTGTTGATGCTGGAAAAATGTTTAATAGCAATGTTAAACATATTTTTAGTAAGATGGCTGATGGAAAGGTAAAAGGGGCAAAATAATTTTATGAAGAAAAGAGAAATGTTCAAAACACACCCAAGACTGGTCAGGCTTGGGTACATAAATCTGTTGGTTGAATTCCTGACTTGCCGGAGCTTCCAGGTTGGTAAGTGTGAAGCAGGTATCGGCATCATTCTTGAGAAATTCACAGGATGGTAACTGTGATATTTCGTGTTACTAGTGGTCAATCAAGGACATTAAGTTGTACTTGATTTTCTACAAGTGATTGTGGTGTTTGATCTTATATTGTTAAAAAATTTTACAAAAAACATTTTGAAAAGAGAACAAGGTGATGTGATAACCCCGAACTCATAAGTGATGGGTAAACAAACTAATTTTTCCGGAAAAACCATTCTGATTAAAACAAACTTAAGTGTTTTGAAATCATTATGGGAAAATAGTTTGTTGTAAGGGGAGTGTTGATTGAATATGCCGAAACCCTCACGGCTGAACAAACATGATTACTTTCACCAGATTGAAAAACGGTTTTCAAACTGTTAAGATCAATGTGTTGTAAATCATGGGGGTATGTTATATTTTCTGCAAAACAGAGCATGAGATGCAGAAAATGGATGGCGAGACAAAGCTATCAGTGTTGGTTGTCAAAATTTTTTTATATGATTTTGCATTTTAGGGGGAGTAATATTGTTAGAAAATACAAAAAACATTTGAAAATTTGAAAAAGTCAAAAACATGATAAAATTCAAAAATTTGAGTTTTGCGTAAAAAGAGGAAATGATAGTACATCAGTAGACAGTTACAGTATGCTAAAGAAATGGAAAGTTTAAATGTGTTAAACGATCTCACCGTGGATGTGTCGGTAGATTTTTATACATTTAGTAAACTTTTTCGGGATATAAACCTAAATTCAAACTTACTTATTTCGTGGGGAACACTACTTGGATATATAGGTAACCCCTGAAATCTCGTTTGAAAGGTCTCATAATCTGATATACTAGGTCTTTATACTCAATGATGTCTGGGGTATTATTCCGGGACTTCTGCTGAACGGTAGTTCTGACCTAGTCCTTGAATAATATTTTCTGAAATGCTTGAAACATAGCATTAAACCCTCAGCATGCCGATGAAACAATAAAATTGATAGTCGCTGCTGTTGTAAGCAAAAAGATCCTCTAAAGGGGACATACCGTAAAGTCGAAGCTGATATCTCTCTGCGTATACGGAAGTATCGACCTGAGATCCCTCGGCCCTCGCATACCTAATTTATATACAGATATCATTGTAGTATACTCACCTGTAAGACTGATTATTGGGATTCTGGATACGGGAGTATATTCAAGAGGTGGGACACATGAATGAGTTTAAGTTCTTAAATCACCTAATTCGTATCCTGAATCAGTTGAAGTTTGTATGAAAATTTAAGTGGATCAGTATATCGACAATCTAAGTGAATTGTTTAATGCATATGATTTTAAGCTCAACGGTACTTGTGACTTGTCAAAAACTGATATGATCCTCTGTCGCATACTCAAACAAAAATATTGTCTGTAAATATGTTTGTACATATTTCTTTATTGCTTTATATTTTCAGAAAATACAAAAAGATTTTTGATTCTGCTTTATATTCGACAACCGATGTCTGAGTGCTGAGTTTCAAAATCTAAGTAAGCTGATTGTGTTTCTGAAAAATAAAACAAGTTCATTAATTTGAAACTTGAATTAAATTCAAAAATTTCAAAAACAGTTTGTGATATCTCCAAGGTCATTAGTTTGGACTTGGATGATTAACTGTGGGGGATTTGGATGCTTATACTGTTATAGAGCTAGTTTCCGATTCGATTCGATGAAACTGCCAAATTCATGAGAAGTGTTTTAGAAAATTGAATTGCCAGGTTAAAATTCCTGAATAGTTGAAATTTGAAATAATGTTACTTATAAATGTTTGAGTGATTGCAGATGAGATTCCAGACTACGATCCCGGAAGCTGAGTCTAAGGGGGAGTCTGAAGACGAGCTCAAAGCAAGGGGAGCTTGTAATCGAAAAGCAAGGTGTCGATCCCAAAGCATGAAAGCTTGACGAAAGGGGGAGCCTGATGAAGAAAAGAGTCTACCGAAAGGAGAAGAAACTGAAGCTGAAGACAGATCCACCGGGATTCTGTTCAAGAAGTCTAAAAGAGAAAAAGAAGATGCTACGAGTTTGACTCAATGATTGAGATTGACTGCGGCAATATCCAAGGGGGAGTCTGTTAGTGCATTTATGTCTATAGCCTTCGTCAATCCGAGCCGTAGCAAGAAACAGAAGAAAACGAGTCTTTATAGTGTTATATCTAGTCAAAAAGGCAAGGTGGCATAATTGTAATAATGAGAAATCTCATTAAAAGCCAAGGACTATAAATAGATCCTTATGTCATAGTTTAGGGACTTTTACCATTTTAGAGATTTGAAGAGCTCTAGTTCTAGAGAGAGAAACTAGAGAGAGAAAGTCTCTAAGTGATTCACAGTTCTTGTACGTTATCAGATTTTATCAAAGAATCACGTTTAGATTACGTCATGTGTGTTTAGGTCGCGTTCGTGTACGGATTCCGCACGTTTCACGTTCGTTTCGCAATCGTTTCGGAGTCAAAACCGGTCCAACACTCTGTATTCCTTGCGGAGATACTTGCTGGCTTGCACGCATGACATAAGCTTGAGACCCTTCGAAGTAGTATCACCGTAAACACACAATAAGTCACCATTTGCGAGCGAAAAACGAATCATCTTGTCGAAGCACACAACTTCAGCATGGTTTTCTCGAAGAAAGTCCATGCCTACTATGACGTCGAAACCTCCGAGTTGCATCGGAATGAGGTCGATTGGGAATATGTGATTGTTGAGCTCAAGAGTACAATCACGGATAACAGAATTAACGGCGACAGTTCTTCCGGTGGCGACTTCAACATCGAATTTCGAGGAAAGTTGGGAACGTTTGCGACTAAGGAGTTTCTCAAATTCGAACGACACAAAGCAATTATCGGCTCCGGTATCAAACAAACATGAAGCATAAATACCATTCACAAGGAACGTACCATTGACCACGTTGTTGTCGGCCTGGGCTTGACGCACGTTGAGGTTGAAAGTTATGGCGCGTGCGGCCTGTTGTTGCTGCTGCTGTTGTTGTTGCTGTTGTGGCTGCTGTTGCTGAGGCTCTTGTTTCACAGCCCTGTTCGGGCACATGTTGGCGAAATGGTTCGGGTCACCACATGCGAAGCAGGCTCTTGCTTTGACTGCGGGTGCCAGAGGAGCTTGTTGACCCTGTGGGGCAGTGAGTAGAGCTTGATTGGCAGGAGCTTGACGAATACGGCAGTTGGCAGTAAAGTGGCCGTATACGTTGCAATGGGCACAAAAACGGCAAGGAATGGTAGTTGGGTGATGGTAGGTGCAAGTAGGGCAGAACGGGTGTGGTCCAGTGTATGCACGCTTTGCAGGCGGTGCATTGGCCACAGGCGCCGCTACTTGACGCTGTTGGGCAGGTACAACTTGAATCGGTGCAGCAGTAATCGCACAGTTCTTGTTGGTGGAGCTGTTCTTTCTCTTATTCTTTCTCTTGTTGCTTGATGAGGTGGGTTCAGCAGTGGGTGCGGTAGTGGTAGCTTGATGCAGATGCTTCGAAGTCTTATCCCATACACCAGCCTTAACCCGCTTGTCGTTGATTTCAGCGGCCAGCAGATAAGTTTCCTCGACCGTCGTAGTCTTAGCCCGCTTGCACGAAATCAGCAACGCAGTCGGGCAGTGCCCGGATGTACTTCTTGATCGTCATATCGGGAGTCTTGACTTGGTCGGGACAGATAATGCTGAGCTGCTTGAAACGAGCAGTAAGACCAACATTGTCACCATCCTTTTGCTGTATGTGCCAAAATTCATCTTCTAGCTTTTGACGTTCCTGAGGAGGGCAGAATTCCTCTAGCATAACTTCCTTGAGCTCGTCCCACGACAAACCGTAGGCTGCATCGTTCCCTCGCTTGTTCCTCTCAGTCGTCCACCAGTCTAGAGCACGAGACTGGAATACGCCGGTAGCATTTAGAGTTCGGAGGTCATCAGGGCAACCACTCTGTCGCAGAGTAACCTCAATAGAATCAAACCAGTGAAATAGTGCAGTAGGACCTCCCTCGCCAGTGAATTCTTTTGGCCCACACGACTTGAATTGCTTGAAGCTGAAAGGTCTTGCGGTAGCCTTAGGAGCTTCGGTCCATGATTCCTCGGATGACTTGCTGGCATTTTCGTAAACATCGCTCACGGCCTTTGCCACACTTTTGGCGATGATAGAAGCAAGGCGTTTGTCTCTCTTTTCTTGACGAGATAGTGCATGACGGGATCCAGACGACATGGTCTGCAACAGACATCGTCACAGGACTCATCACATTGAATTCGAATCTCACCTCACACTTCTATTACTTACTAAAGCTCAGGAACACGTATACTTACGTAAGTACTTATCACGAAATCACATAAACACATAGCACGTAGAACACATAATCATTTAGTACCTAAGCACGTAAGCACAGAAGCAAAGAAACACATACGCCTTTAACCAGTAGAGGCAATCAGAAAACAGAAACCTATAAATAGATGTGTTAGGGTTAGAGTTTAGGTCTTTTGGCAACTTTTGACACTTTTGCCATTTGCTACATTTGGTGATCTTAGAGTTTGAAGGCTAGAGAGAGAAAGTAGGGAGAGAAAGGCAAAAGGTGATTCACGTTTCTTGTACGTTTTCAGATCTATCAAAGAATCACAGTTATAATTACGTCTCGTGTGTTCGGTCTCGTTCGTGTACGGATTCCGCACGTCACACGCTCGGTTACGCAATCGTTTCGGGAGTCAAACCGGGACCTAACAAGAATCACGGTAAATTGTACATCTAGTGTGTTTGGTCACGCACGTTCATGGATTTCGCACGACGAACGTGTCGTTACGCGATCGTTTGGAGTCAAAATAAGCACATAAATGGGAAATGACACATAAAACACATATAAAATCGGTAAACTATCTTTGAAATGCTTACAAGTTTGATAATAGCATACCGCGGCTAGTAGACTTCGACTACCCAAGTTGGTTCAACTATTCACAAGGACTTGTTGTTCATGTTTGACCCCCGGAATTATGCCCTTGCCTCGATTCTTGGGCGTTTGGCGCACGTTCCGTTAGTCATGTCGCGACTTCAGGTCGTTGGAGTCCGTCGATACCTTGGTGGGAGTTTTGTAACAGGTGCGGAACAAGTCGTCAAGGTTAGGGTTTCACCCCTGGCTTAACAACTTCGTCCCTGTTTTGATAAAATAGAGGAAATTATTCATCAAAATATGGATTTCACTCCTGATTTGGTATAATTTCCCCTTGCTTGTAATTAAAATGCGAGCTGAGTAAGCAACTTTAGTCGAGAGTTTGCGGTTTTCACACCTATTCTCGACCTCATTGCCCACTCATAGTTGAAAATTCGAGTGTGGTGTGAGTGTAGTATAAGCGAGGATAGCGAGAAATAGCAGGCTCATACAAAATCCCTAACGGATATGCACAAGTCGGTCTGTTGGTTCTTAACTATAGACTAGGTTTCTAAGACATCGACCCGGACTAGGTCGTGTCTTGCCTAATTCCCTATAGTTATGGCTCTGATACCAATCTGTCACACCCCAACCGATGGCGGAGTCATCGGGGCATGGCACTGAGCGAAACAGATTGTCCAGAAGTTTCCATAACAACTATCATTACCATTCAATTTAAATTAACATGTCCCATACCATGTCTCAAACAGTAATCAAATTATTACAGATAAAATCTAGGCAAATATTCTGTTCCGACAACTCAGATTTAAACATAGATAATTTATTTGTTGGTTTCTAGGACCTCCTTTCCTAGCTTCAATTTCATCACAGCACAGAGAGCATCCTAGACCTTTCCTAGCCTCAATTTCACAGTGAGCTAGGCATACAAGCAACCTAAACACCTGTCACATACGTTAAAATAAAGTCAATACATAAAATGTAAAGGTGAGCTTACAAGTTTGATAATAGCATATAGAGTTCGAATTCGTTTACGCATAACCAGCACGTACACATAGTGAAATGAAGCACGTTAGTTATCGACATAGATCCATCGATACCAATGACTGCGGGTTGACTGCCCGAGGCAATTCGCAATACATGATTACCACCGTAATCCATGCAAGTAAAAGATCCTTAACAACCCCCGAGTGAACGGGTGCTCAGTCCAAACTATAGTACTATCATTGCTAAGGCAGGTAGACAGCATTCCATGTGTAAACATAACAAACAAGCATTCATGAGCCACGTATAACATGCATTAACGGTTAGCGTTCAAATAGTTTGAGTAGTGTGATAGTTGTAGTTGAATATTCGTAACGTATGTAACACCCAAAAGTGCTTAAAGCAAAAAGGGATCGAGTATACTCACAGCGATTAATGGATTGAAGGGAGCGCTTAATGAGTACGGTTAGCCTGAATAGATTTGATAGTATAACGATAAGTGAAACGTAAAACAGGAAATAAGTGTGGGGGAGTCGGACAGCTGGTCGATCGGACGGTAGTTCGATCGGACGGCTGACCGTTCGGTTGACAGTCTGCTCGGACGGCTGTCCGGTCGGCTGGTAGGCCGATCGGATGGCTGTTCGAGTGGATTGTTTCTTCCTTTGAATAGGATGTGTTTGTGTAAGATGGTTTGACTTTTGAAGTTTTCGTTGTAGCATTTGAAAACATCGAAGTATCTTTGCCTTTCAGGTCGGTCGATCGGACGGCTGTTCGATCGGCCGGCAACCCGATTGGCTAGGCATTCAAATGAATTTCAAGGTTAAGTCTTTGGGTAGGACAGGTGTTCGATCGGACAAGTGTTCGATCAGACAGCAGGTCAACAAGTCAAAGACTTTAAATGAAGTGTAAAGTGTGATGCAATGGATCAGATAGTTGGTCGATTGAATAGCACAATTGTTATTCGATCGGACAACAGGGTGTCACCTGATCGGACGACTGTTCGATCGGGTGGCGCTTCTAGTGCATTGAACATGTTGAAAATTGATCAAGTATTGAAGCATAGTATCTCATGATCCGAAGAGTAATCCGATCGGACAATAGTTCGATCGAACGACAGTTCGTTCAATACTATTCCTCAAAACAAATTTGTTGTGTGGGGCCAAGTGCTAGCCGATCGGCTGGCTGGTCGATCGGCTGACTATCCGATCGGCTAGCTGTCCGTTCGGACAGCAGTCCGATCGGTCAGCATCCTGACCTGATCAGTCCCTTTCGTCTAACACTTGGTTGTTCTGTTCGTTTGTCGTTTTATCGAGGTATTTTGACAGCGAGTAAAACTATAGGTGCCTCGTCCTTACTTGGTTTCCCGGGTCGGACAGGAATCACCCAAATCCGGTCGGTGGTCTGTTCGGAACGAAGTTTAACATTTAATCCAAAGTCGGTTAACCTTGTGGATTGTAACACCTCAAAAATTCACGTCCTATAATGTGTTGACACGTGTCATAGGTTTGAACGTGTGAAAGAATGTTCTTGAAGGACTAAAGTTGACAAACATAGGAACTAAGTAAATATAAGGGTTCAAAGTGTCAACAATGAATTAATATACTTTACAATAACCATACATGATGTTTATAACCTTAAACGAATGTATCATGGATCATACGAAGCGAATTGTGAAAGAAAGTGAGAGATTACAAACTACAGGGGTTAAATGTGTCAACATGTTAAGATATACCTCTGAGTGACCTTTTAGCAAACCCGAAGCCTTGTAACGATTAATTATGCTCACTAGAATGCACCATAAAAATTTCACCAAGTTTCGTTACGGTATGAGAAAGTTATGATAAAATTCGTATGCGAGGGGTTAAAAGCGTCAACATGGAAATTTTATGACTTTTCGGGTAAACACAAAGTGGCCAAGGACTTCACAAAGTGGGTATAAATCTTAAAGCCCCTAAATGTCAAATGTAAAGGCTTAGAATGCAAGAAACAATGAGAAAGCGACCTTTTGGAGGACCAGGGACTGAAATGCAATTTATGAAAACTTGTTTGGCTGGTCATCAACACGCTCGCGTAGCACGAGTATAAACACCCCGGCAGTCGCGCTACGCGACTGCCTTGTCTGATCAGAAAAAACGCATAGATGTCCTGCAGCCCACTTAACCGACTTTGATCACTAGTTTTGCATACTATGGGCTGCCTAGGCTTTTTTTTAGTCCTTAGGGTCACATGTAATTGATCAAGGGACATGTATATAGTCCTTTGGCAACAATCTATGATGATCAAAGTCACTATATAAGGTTGTTATGTTGCAACATTACAACCACACTTCTCATCTGCATTTCTTGAAGACTTCTGGAGCATAAGGACCATTCTCAAGCCTTCCTAAGCATCCATTAGACACGTGTAAGTATGTTTAACCTTCTCTAATTAAGTCTTGCTTAGTTAATAGCCTAGAAGTCAAACCGTCGTAATTACGGTTTGACTTAAAGATTAATCGCTAATGGTCCAGCGATTAGGCAAACTTAAGGTAGTTATAAGTTGGTAATTATGTGGGCTTTAAACCCTCAAAAGGGCACCCACTGATTTCCATCCTAACTAGGTCATTTGTCGAGTCAAAGATGTTTAGAAAAAGTCAACAGAAATGTAATATTCGATTTAACGCATGATTAACGATGTAAAAGGCGTATCACCTATTTTATCATTCATATAACCTGATAATAAGCATAAGAACTTGTCTAAGCTTGTTTGATTCGACAACTTTCTGTTTTGAACCGATTCGGAACCGAAAGACGCAAAAGTTTGACTTTTGCTTTGACTTTAGTTCTGACCCGGTTTTGATAGGTTTAGACATGCCTTAAAGTTCCATTAGGACCTAGTTACATGTGTGTATAACCCTCTGCGTTTATACCACTTAAATCCTGACCATAATGCCCTTATGACTATACAACGAGAATTTTGGAAATGTGAAAGTACAATAATCTTTGTTACTGATTATAAAACATGTCCCTAAATTTTCACATCAGTTGGAGGTCTAACTTAGGAGTTATGCTTAATGACGTAATTAGAATGCTTCTTAGTAATTAAACGACGTCATTAGCGTAAAGCCTATCTAAACCCAATTTTTGACACCAAACCTTTTACCCACTGATGTAATATAATATTTTGGGATTTTTGAAGATTTTTAATTATTTTTAAACTGATCATAAACTAGGATTATCGCCTTAATTCGGTAAATACCGAATATGCCTTTTTAAGCCATAAAATGAGTTTTAAAAATCCTTTTAATGCCAATCCAATTGCTACTGATTTCAAATAATAAATGGAGTGTTTTGAACCTGTTGAACTAATCAGAAACTCAGAATACTATATTAACCCGTAAATCGCTTAAAACGACATTATACGCGTATTAAACGCATAGTTTGGGTTTAAAACTATTTTGGCATATAAGACTTATCACCAAATGTTATAACCTGTTAAAATAAGCTATTTTACTGATTTATTCAGACCCGGATCACAGAAGATAAATTAATCCCTTTTATAATCTTTAAAATGACCAAAATACCCCTACGGGGCTTAATATGAGATTAAACTCGTTTTGGGCATAATGGAAGGTATCATACTGATATCACAACATATTTAAGGCATGTTAACTTAGGAAACCTGTTTAGGACTCTTATGGTTATCCGTTACGCTTCATGCGCGTTCGGTTCGGTTTATGTAACTAGTTTACATAAATTAGCCGAAACGGGTCAAACCTTATCGGTTTTATCTCAAAATCCAGAATGTGTATAATATACCCATATTAAGCAAGTCTTCAAACTTGTCAGGTCTAAATCACATTCTATCCGGTCTTCGCTTAATCGTGCGTACGAACCGTATCTTTAAAACTAACCGGTCTAAGCTTAAGCTTAACTAAAGACCCGTTAGGATTCTAATAGGTTATTATAAACCTTCGTTCCAGATTAGGAGAACCAGTAAAAGATACTTGCACTCGCTGATTTTGATTTATACTTGCTCAGGTAAATACTTTTAACTTATTTTCCTATACGGGCTTGGGGTACGGTATATAAAATACCGCTTGGTCGGGCATTGAATCTTTAATTGTATGATGGTTAAAGTATTGAGATGTCTCGTTTAAATTGTTTTGTTTGCTTAAAGCCTTTGGGGGGTTAATGACCATGTCCCGGATATCCCTGTCATCATTTTACGAAATGGCCACAACCTAAGCACGGGGCGTAGGCGTACGCCCGTCGGTGTCTCATATACATAATGTGGTGTGTCTATTGATCTTTAACCCGGCTCGACCCGGGCTACTGAACGCATAAGAAACATGTAAATCCTTTACAAGTATTATATTCTAATAATTATCCCAAGTTATAAAATATTATTTGTGCCTTGTGCCTTAAATTCTTTTTCTTAAACTCTTTTCAAAATGAGTCGGTTGATTGTATTTACCAGTGTAAACCGACGTATTTTCTCAAAAAGGTTAAGTGCAGGTACGAAGCGTAATAGGCTAGCTTCTCTCCTAGCATCCATAATAAGTCTCGCAAGCTTGGATGTCATAGACTGTTGAACATTGTTTCCTTTTATTTTGATCTACCTGTGGATTTATATTCAACTATTTGTGATACTTAATATTACAATATCGTTTGGTTGAAATGAATCTATACTTTGCTTCCGCTGTGCATTTAAATATTGTGTTGTTTGACTATTATGTTACCAACCACGTCACGATACTCCCCTACCGGGCCCACCGGTAATACGTGGAAATCCGGGGTGTGACAGGTTGGTATCAGAGCCAGGTTTGAGTGAATTAAACACTAGCCTTTTGTGTTTAATCTCAATGACACAATTGCACATTCCTAAATCTTCGAGTCTAGATAAAGAACTTAGGAATAATCCAAAAGATTTTTATTTTATTTTAATTCTAATTTTGTCCTTCATTTTTCCTTGTTGTTACCTTGTTTATATTAACAGGTTTAGCAATGCCACCAAGATTCAGGCGAGGAGATCGAGGAAAAGGGCCAATCAGCGCCCCTAACGACCACAAGGCCGGGCCTTCGCGCCGGCGAACTCCTTCTTCTACAAGGAGTGCAGATCCGCAAGAACCTTGGAGAATTTATGAGGAGCCTTCCAGACGATCTACGTCGTATAGCTCAACGCCTCCATATCATCACTCCTATGGGCCTCAGTCCGAGAATGAGCCCAACAACCCGCAATCTTCATACATACCCCTACAGTGATCCTTATCGCACCGTTCTTTCGACGACCCTACTCCTGTCTTTCGGGGCCAGTTTAACCCGACGGACTACCTACCAGAACAAGGGGGCTTTAACCCATTAGGACCGGAGGATCATTTTTCAGGTGATCAAGCGATGGACATGGACGAGGACACAGATCCCGTCGAGCCTGTAACCGGAACCCCGAACCATCCTGTTGAGATCTCTGATGGTTCGTCTTTTCACGGAACACCATACCAAGGTCCGGATAGTCATCAGGCACGGTTCGACCGGTGTGAGTGGTACTTTATACCATCTTACCATTCATCGCCTCACCAGCAGCCGCAACAGCAGCAGCAAGATCCCTCTGGGGATCCACGGTTCGTGGCAGTCACGCCACCGCCTCCACCGCCGCCAATTAATCTAGCGCCTCCGGCACCACCAAGACGTAGGAGGACTGGCGCTCGGATGTCAGCACGAGGAGTGGATTTTCATTTCAGCTCCCCTCAACACTCTAGTGGCAGCCACTACCCGCCAATATATGAAGACCCACAAATGGGTGGACCTTTAGTTCCAGTTTCAGAAGTGAATTCGGCACCTATTGCACCGCCATCACCGGGTTTTGGCAACCCTATCCCTGCTTATACTGCTCCGGCAGCTTACAACCCATACGGACCGCCAGCATACCATAACTATAACTATGCCGAGGCCGACCCATACCAAGTGGCCGCAAACTACCTAGCCCAAAATCCTGAGGGGCCATATGGAACCCCTTGGGGAATGGGACACCCAGCTCGTGGGTATCAAGTACCTGCTCAGCCACCGCTACAGTACCAGCCACCACGCTTTTCCCCACCAGAGCAAGAGGATCTCCGTCAAAGACTGGATAAGGTTGAGCGAGACCTCCAGAGTGAGCGTAGGAATAATCAGGGATTCATGAGTGGTTTGGCAAGTTTGCTGAACGGAAAGAAGAAACGGGATCGTTAAATCCCAATATGTATTATTGTATTTCCTTGTTTAAATCAAGTCCCTACGTGGACATTTATTTATGTGTGTATGTAGTCCCTGCGTGGACATCTATCTTTGTACTTAGTCCCTACGAGGACTTGTCTTTATTAGTCCCTGCGTGGACATTTATTTTTGCAAACAGTCCCTGCGAGGACCTGTATTGCCAGTATAGCTCCTGCGAGGGCAAGTGTTTCTGTGAAAAGTCCCGTTTAGGGCAAAGTGTACTACTTTTAAGTTTTAATGGAATGTAAGTTTATAAATTTCATCTTTGCTATGTTATACATAATTAAATTATGTATGAAATAAATAAATCGGAATCATTCCTTTTAAAAATCTATCTGCCTATTTTAATTTTTAATTAAGGATCTTAAAGGTATAACCTAGCCTGCATGTCATTTTAAGACCTGGCCAAGATGGTAAAACCCGTTGAAAAGATTCAAATCCCTGTTAACATCTGAAAACATGTTAACACTCCTGGCAGACGTGATTCGTTAAAATCACACGTGTTATTATTATATAAGGATCTTTTCAAGGATTCCTAACCCAACTAAATGATCTCTGAATCATGGGTTAAATCATCAATAAATATGATCAGTTCTTTTTACCATCCATTGGTAATAGAATGCCTACGGGCCCTTCTCATTTTCATATGAGACAAAAGACAGTAATAGTCTGTGACCCTGTCTGATAAAGGTAATGAACTTTGTTCAAACCTTCATGCTTTGATTCTCTGAAATCATGGCTTGTAATTTAAAAAAAATATTGTCCCTGTGACTAGGCCTTATGTGCTAATAAAACTGTTATTGTTTTATAATTAGGATAAATTATATTAGAAATCCTAAATAAATGTGAGTAATAAATTAACCATATATGGTCTATGATTACCACGGTTAATAAAATTGCCATAAAAGACAATTCTATAATAAACTCACCAATAAATTATTGTCAATATGTAACAGTTCAAGCTACATGGCCGACTCAAACGAGATCAATAGTCACCCAGGGAGAGAGCATGATAATGCCTGAGTAAATGTAGCGGGTGCAGAATTACAGGCAATGAAAGATAATGCCGTAAATTGAGCTATGGATAGACAGCTCCATGAATCCAGTGGTACCCGTGCAAGGACCCAATCTGCACCACACTCTAGAACACTCTCCAGGACCCACACTGCCCACAACAGTAATTCTCACCACTCATCAAACCAGAGGAGTGCTCCATCCCAAAGAGTCGTACAGAATCAAGAACCCCGTAATAAGGGTTGCTCCTATAAGTACTTTGTTTCGTGCAAACCCAGGGATTTCACTGGGGAAAAAGGAGCAGTAGATTGCATGACTTGGTTGGACGAGATGGATACGGTTGTGGATATCAGTGGTTGCAATAATAGGGATATTGTGAAATTCGTGTCTCAGTCTTTTAAGGGAGAAGCATTAGCTTGGTGGAGATCTTTGATCCAAGCTACAGAGAAAGTCCCGTTGTACAATATGACCTGGGAACAGTTCATGTCGCTGATCAAGGAAAACTACTGCCCTCAACATGAGGTTGAGAAGATTGAAGCTGACTTCTTGTCGCTGGTCATGAGAAACCTAGACTGTCAGGCCTACCTTACCAGTTTTAACACTTTGTCAAGATTGGTTCCATATTTAGTAACCCCGGAACCCAAACGTATAGCTCATTTTATCGGGGGTTTGGCCCCGGAGATCAAGGCAAGTGTGAAGGCCTCCAGACCAGCTACTTTTCGGTCTGCAGCGGACATATCATTGTCTCTTACCTTGGATGCGGTCAGGCAGAAATCACAGAGGAACGCTGATACCGAAAAGAGGAAGCGGGAGGATGACAACTCACGACGTTCAGACAAGAAGCATAAGGGAAACAATGACCACATGAAGGGGTCAGGGTTTAGGAAGGATGATCAGCAGACGGGTGAAAAACCCAGATGTAAAATCTGTAAGAGACAACACTTTGGGAAGTGCAAGTATGAATCGAATTCGAATTCACAATCGAAAACTTTTGCATGTGGGTTGTGCAAGTCCAAGGAACACAAGACCTTGGATTGCAAAAAGATGAAGGATGCGACCTGCTACGGTTGCAATGAAAAGGGGCACATCAAGACCAATTGCCCAAAATACCCCAAGAAGCCTGAAGAGGCTAAGAAGACCAATGCTAGGGTCTTCAGGATGGATGCTAAGGAAGCCGTCAAGGACGACAATGTGATAACAGGTACCTTTCTCGTAAATGATGTTTATGCGAGAGTGTTATTTGATTCAGGCGCTGATAAGTCGTTCGTAGATAATAAGTTTTGTGAATTGTTGAAATTACCTGTTAAGACCTTAAGTGTGAAGTATGAGGTGGAACTAGCAGATGGCACTTTAGAAACCGCCTCAACCTTATTAGATGGATGTTTCATATCCATTAAGAACCACTCTTTTCCTTTGTCCCTACTTCCTTTGAAACTAGCCGGTTTCGACATAGTTTTGGGTATGGACTGGTTATCTCATAACCAGGCCCAGATTGTCTGCAATAAGAAGCAAGTGATGATCAATACTTCGTCTGGTGAATCACTTACTATCCAGGGAGATACCCAGTATGGGCTGCCTGAGAAAATGTCTATACTCAAGGAATCTAAGTGTTTGAAGAAGGGTTGTGTCATCTACATGGCACAAGTAATTATTGATGAGCCGAAGCCCAAGATTGGGGATATCCCTGTCATTTCTGAATACCCCAAAGTTTTTCCTGAAGAATTACCTGGTTTGCCACCAGATAGGCAAGTAGAATTCAGAATTGACATTATTCCTGGATCAGCACCAGTAGCAAGGGCGCCTTATAGGTTGGCACCAACAGAGATGAAGGAATTGAGAACGCGGTTAGATGATTTGCTAGCCAAAGGTTTCATCAAACCTAGTTCGTCTCCTTGGGGAGCACCAGTTTTATTTGTCAAGAAGAAGGATGGATCGATGCGTCTGTGCATCGACTACCGCGAACTTAATAAGGTCACTATCAAGAATAGGTACCCTTTGTCCAGAATCGACGATCTGTTCGATCAACTTCAAGGGGAAAGTTTCTTCTCTAAGATTGACTTAAGGTCAGGCTATCACCAACTGAAGGTTAGAGATGAAGACGTACACAAGACTGCATTTAGGACTCGTTATGGTCATTACGAGTTCCTAGTGATGCCTTTTGGGTTCACTAATGCACCGGTCGCGTTCATGGATCTCATGAATCGCGTTTGCAAGCCGCACTTAGATAAATTCGTCATCGTTTTCATCGATGATATCCTCATCTACTCAAAGAACCAAGCTGACCATGAGAAGCATCTTCATTGCATTCTAGAACTACTTCATAAGGAAAAGCTCTATGCCAAGTTCTTGAAGTGTGAATTCTGGCTTCGAGAAGTCCAATTTCTTGGACATGTTGTTAGTGAGCGTGGTATCCAAGTAGATCCCGCTAAAGTTGAAGCTGTCATGAATTGGCATAAGCCAAAGACGCCTACAGAAATTCGTAGCTTCCTAGGTTTGGCAGGATACTATAGGCGATTCATTGAAAACTTCTCCAGGATTGCTGCACCCCTGACTTCGCTGACGCGTAAGAAGATTAAGTTTGATTGGGGTCCTAAGCAGCAGGAATCCTTCGATATTCTGAAACAAAAGTTAAGCAATGCTCCAGTACTGACATTGCCTGATGGAATCGAGGAGTTTGTAGTTTATTGTGATGCATCACACACCGGGATGGGATGTGTGCTTATGCAGAAAGGCAAAGTAAGTGCCTATGCTTCACGCCAGTTAAAGGTGCACGAAAAGAATTACACCACCCATGACTTGGAGTTGGGTGCTGTTGTATTCGCACTAAAACTGTGGAGGCACTACTTATATAGAATCAAATGTGTGATCTATTCTGATCACAAGAGCCTTCAACATCTGTTCAATCAGAAGGACTTAAACATGAGGCAACGCCGTTGGATGGAAACTCTGAATGATTACGATTGTGAAATAAGATACCATCCCGGCAAGGCGAATGTAGTCGCCGATGCCTTGAGTCAAAAGGAGAAGGTGAAACCCATCCGAATCAATGCCAAGCGCATGGAAATAAAGAACAATTTGATTGAAAGGTTGTTAGCTGCACAGAAGGAAGCTGTGTTGGAAGCTAACTATCCTGACGAAAAACTAGGGGTAACTGAGGAGCAGTTAACACTTAGCAAGGACGGAATACTAAGATTGAATGGACGAATATGGGTTCCAATTTATGGAGGACTTCGAGATGTTATCCTCCAGGAAGCCCATAGTTCCAAATACTCCGTTCATCCTGGAGCAGATAAGATGTACCAGGACCTAAGGGCAAACTATTGGTGGATAGGCTTGAAGAAGTCTGTAGCTACCTATGTAGCTAAATGTTTGACGTGTGCACAAGTCAAAGCAGAACATCAAAAGCCGTCAGGTTTGCTACAACAGCATGAACTTCCCACATGGAAGTGGGAGATGGTGACGATGGATTTCATCACCAAGCTGCCAAAGACAAGGAAAGGCAATGATACTATATGGGTGATCGTTGATAGACTGACTAAGTCAGCTCATTTCTTACCCATCAAGGAGACTTATAGCTCCGACATGTTAGCCCAGTTATACGTTGATAAGATTGTAGCCTTACATGGCATACCTGTGTCTATTATCTCTGACCGAGATACTAGATACACGTTACATTTTTTGAAAAGCTTCCAACAATCTTTGGGCACGCGTTTGAATTTTAGTACGGCTTACCATCCTCAGACATACGGTCAGAGTGAGCGTACTATTCAAACGTTGGAAGACATGCTTCGTGCATGTGTGATTGATTTGGGTGGTAGTTGGGATAACCACCTACCACTAATTGAGTTCTCCTACAACAATAGCTACCACACCAGCATTAAGGCTGCGCCTTTCGAGGCCTTATACGGTAGAAAACGTAGAACGCCCGTTTGTTGGGCGGAAGTTGGAGATGTCCAGTTATCAGGACCGGAGATAGTCTTTGAAACGACGGACAAGATTGTCCAAATTCGAGACCGTCTCAAAGCTGCCCGAGATAGGCAAAAGAGCTACGCTGATCCCAAGCGTAAATCTTTTCACTTTGAAGTAGGTGATAAAGTCTTACTTAAAGTATCACCCTGGAAGGGAGTGATGCGGTTTGGTAAGAAAGGCAAGCTAAGCCCGAGATACATAGGACCTTTCGAGGTTATCGAACGTGTCGGGTCAGTTGCCTATAAGTTAAACTTACCTGAAGAGCTCAGTAGTATACACAATGTGTTCCACATCTGCAATCTGAAGAAGTGTTTCGCTGACGAATCACTGGTCATACCACATACAGATGTGCATATAGATGAGAGCTTGAAATTTGTGGAAAAACCATTGTCGATCGAGGATCGACAGGTTAAGAAGCTTCGAAGGAAGCATGTACCGATTGTAAAGGTCAAATGGGATGTCCGTAGAGGTCCCGAATATACGTGGGAGGTTGAATCCACAATGAAAGAAAAGTAACCTTATTTATTTCAGTAAATCTCGAGGTTGAGATTTCTTTTAAGGGGGTGAGGATGTAACACCTCGAAAATTATCGTCCTATAATGTGTTGACACGTGTCATAGGTTTGAACGTGTGAAAGAATGTTCTTGAAGGACTAAAGTTGACAAACACAGGAACTATGTAAATATAAGGATTCAAAGTGTCAACAATGAATAAATATACTTTACAATAACCCTACATGATGTTTATAACCTTAAACGAATGGATCATGGATCATACGAAGCGAATTGTGAAAGAAAGTGAGAGATTACAAACTACAGGGGTTAAATGTGTCAACATGTTAAGATATACCTCTGAGTGACCTTTTAGCAAACCCGAAGCCTTGTAATGATTAATTATGCTCACTAGAATGCACCATAAAAATTTCACCAAGTTTCGTTACCGTATGAGAAAGTTATGATAAAATTCGTATGCGAGGGGTTAAAAGCGTCAACATGGAAATTTATGACTTTTCGGGTAAACACAAAGTCGCCAAGGACTTCACAAAGTGGGTATAAGTCTTAGAATGCAAGAAACAATGAGAAAGCGACCTTTTGGAGGACCAGGGACTGAAATGCAATTTATGAAAACTTGTTTGGCTGGTCATCAACACGCTCGCGTAGCGCGAGCATAAACACCCCGGCAGTCGCGCTACGCGACTGCCTTGTCTGATCAGAAAAAACGCACAGATGTCCTGCAGCCCACTTAACCGACTTTGATCACTAGTTTTGCATACCATGGGCTGCCTAGGCTTGTTTTTAGTCCTTAGGGGCACATGTAATTAATCAAGGGACATGTATAGACTCCTTTGGCAACAATCTATGATGATCAAAGTCACTATATAAGGTTGTTATGTTGCAACATTTCGACCACACTTCTCATCTGCATTTCTTGAAGACTTCTGGAGCATAAGGACCATTCTCAAGCCTTCCTAAGCATCCATTAGACACGTGTAAGTATGTTTAACCTTCTCTAATTAAGTCTTGCTTAGTTAATAGCCTAGAAGTCAAACCGTCGTAATTACGGTTTGACTTAACGATTAATCGCTAATGGTCCAGCGATTAGGCAAACTTAAGGTAGTTATAAGTTGGTAATTATGTGGGCTTTAAACCCTTAAAAGGGCACCCACTGATTTCCATCCTAACTAGGTCATTTGTCGAGTCAAAGATGTTTAGAAAAAGTCAATAGAAATGTAATATTCGATTTAACGCATGATTAACGATGTAAAAGGCGTATCACCTATTTTATCATTCATATAACCTGATAATAAGCATAAGAACTTGTCTAAGCTTGTTTGATTCGACAACTTTCTGTTTTGAACCGATTCGGAACCGAAAGACGCAAAAGTTTGACTTTTGCTTTGACTTCAGTTCTGACCCAGTTTTGATAGGTTTAGACATGCCTTAAAGTTCCATTAGGACCTAGTTACATGTGTGTATAACCCTCTGCGTTTATACCACTTAAATCCTTAATTGTCCGACGTTTCCGTTAAGTGCTTAAATATTGACCATAATGCCCTTATGACTATACAACGAGAATTTTGGAAATGTGAAAGTACAATAATCTTTGTTACTGATTATAAAATATGTCCCTAAATTTTCACATCAGTTGGAGGTCTAGATTAGGAGTTATGCTTAATGACGTAATTAGAATGCTTCTTAGTAATTTAACGGCGTCATTAGCGTAAAGCCTATCTAAACCCAATTTTTGACACCAAACCTTTTACCCACTGATGTAATATAATATTTTGGGATTTTTGAAGATTTTTAATTATTTTTAAACTGATCATAAACTAGGATTATCGCCTTAATTCGGTAAATACCGAATATGCCCTTTTAAGCCATAAAATGAGTTTTAAAAATCCTTTTAACGCCAATCCAATTGCTACTGATTTCAAATAATAAATGGAGTGTTTTGAACCTGTTGAACTGACCAGAAAACTCAGAATCCTATATTAACCCGTAAATCGCTTAAAACGACATTATACGCGTATTAAACGCATAGTTTGGGTTTAAAACTATTTTGGCATATAAGACTTATCACCAAATGTTATAACCTGTTAAAATAAGCTATTTTACTAATTTATTCAGACCCAGATTACAGAAGATAAATCAATCCCTTTTATAATCTTTAAAATGACCAAAATACCCCTACGGGACTTAATATGAGATTAAACTCGTTTTGGGCATAATGGAAGGTATCATACTGATATCACAACATATTTAAGGCATGTTAACTTAGGAAACCTGTTTAGGACTCTTATGGTTATCCGTTACGCTTCATGCGCGTTCGGTTCGGTTTATGTAACTAGTTTACATAAATTAGCCGAAACGGGTCAAACCTTATCGGTTTTATCTCAAAATCCAGAATGTGTATAATATACCCATATTAAGCAAGTCTTCAAACTTGTCAGGTCTAAATCACATTCTATCCGGTCTTCGCTTAATCATGCGTACGAACCGTATCTTTAAAACTAACCGGTCTAAGCTTAAGCTTAACTAAAGACCCGTTAGGATTCTAATAGGTTATTATAAACCTTCGTTCCAGATTAGGAGAACCAGTAAAAGATACTTGCACTCGCTGATTTTGATTTATACTTGCTCAGGTAAATACTTTTAACTTATTTTCCTATACGGGCTTGGGGTACGGTATATAAAATACCGCTTGGTCGGGCATTGAATCTTTAATTGTATGATGGTTAAAGTATTGAGATGTCTCGTTTAAATTGTTTTGTTTGCTTAAAGCCTTTGGGGGGTTAATGACCATGTCCCGGATATCCCTGGCATCACTTTACGAAATGGCCACGACCTAAGCACGGGGCGTAGGCGTACGCCCGTCGGTGTCTCATATACATAATGTGGTGTGTCTATTGATCTTTAAACCGGCTCGACCCGGGCTACTGAACGCATAAGAAACATGTAAATCCTTTACAAGTATTATATTCTAATAATTATCCCAAGTTATAAAATATTATTTATGCCTTGTGCCTTAAATTCTTTTTCTTAAACTCTTTTCAAAATGAGTCGGTTGATTGTATTTACCAGTGTAAACTGACGTATTTTCTCAAAAAGGTTAAGTGCAGGTACTAAGCGTAATAGGCTGGCTTCTCTCCTAGCATCCACAATAAGTCTCGCAAGCTTGGATGTCATAGACTGTTGAACATTGTTTCCTTTTATTTTGATCTACCTGTGGATTTATATTCAACTATTTGTGATACTTAATATTACAATATCGTTTGGTTGAAATGAATCTATACTTTGCTTCCGCTGTGCATTTAAATATTGTGTTGTTTGACTATTATGTTACCAACCACGTCACGATACTCCCCTACCGGGCCCACCGGTAATACGTGGAAATCCGGGGTGTGACATGGATAGAATCCAGATCTTGAACCGTACAACCACCGAAGTGATTTGTAAACCGGCTCAGGTTCCGTTTCTACCGGTTTGAAGTTATAAAGTGAAAAAGAGTTGGGAGAAAGTTGGAAAATCCACCTTCCAATCCTTTTCACCGTGGTTATGTTTAGATCTATAAAAGATCCTTGTCTGTTTATGTGGAAATCGGCTAGATCCAAGTCATTCTTGGTGGATTGAGGCCAAAACATGAAGTTCTTCAAGAACCCATGATGACATCATCCTAGAACACTTGATTCTTGGTGATTTCACGGTTAAAAGTTAAGATTTGAAAGATAGAAAGGTGTTGGAGTGTGTATAGATCAAGAAAGTACAAGATTTAGGACGAAAACTTACCGGAATCGAGAGAAATCTGAGAAAAGGTGAGTTGAGCGTGCTGGTCGAACAGAGGTTTCCAAAAGTGGTAAAGGATGACAATGACAGGGGTATTTATAGGATGACAAAAGAGGAAAGAGCTGGTCGATCGGCTGGTAGCTCGATCGGACAGCCTGTCTGATCGGATAGTAGTCCGTTCGGCTGGCTGTTCGATCGGCTGGGAAGCCTGATCGATCGGTCGCATCTTTCGAGTGTTTTGCGCGACGATTTCTGATATTTCAATTTCGGTTGTGAGCGGTTCGATACGATAGGGTTTCCTAATCAAATTACTTTCAGTCCCAACTACTTCGTATCTCGCGTAATCTATTTTCCATTATCTATCCTAGTTCGATTGTGATTCGAGTTCGAGTTCGATAGCATTCGAGTTTCGATTGAGTTTGCTTGATTTCACAACACAACACAACACAACACAACACAACACAACACAACACAACACAACATAAATAATCATGCACAGGTAACACGTAAGGCACACACACACGTATAATAGCAAGCACAAATACGTAGCTCGAGTTGCGATTTGATGTCGATTCGGTTAGCATAGCTTGACTATTGATCAGTTAACTTTATCGCATTGTTACTTCCTATAGTTCACAGTCGTAGATTGATTGAATAACGATTAACACACATCAATTATTGCAATTAACAACACTTACTCCACATAATATATTTAAAAACAAGAAGTTTCTACGAGTCAAGTTACGCGAAATCGGTCGTTGACTTTGACCTTGACTTTGACTTTGACTTGTGAAAACACGGGGTGTTACAGGGGTATCTTATACATATGTATTTTGTCATATTTTGGGGTCGTATTCCGGTGTGTGTTTATACGTACGAAAATACGTATTTTCTTGTAATTGTTAAGTATTCTTATACTAAATTTTGTGTTAAACTTTTCGGAGTATTATTTCTAATAAAAGTCCACTAATATATATATATATATATATATATATATATATATATATATATTTCCCAAAATATATATATTTAGTAATTATTACTTAGAAAAATTATTTATAATTTTTCCTTTTGGCAAAAATATTTGTAGTTCCAAATTAATATATTTTCAAGTCTAAATTTAGAAAATATATATATAAACTTATTTTAATCCAAACCTAATGTATTTCAAGTTTATCCAAGAAAATATATATTTTCCAAAAAATATTATATCTTCTAGTAATTCCAAGAAAACATATATATTTGTAATCGCCAAAAATTATATATTTCCTTCTTGTCAAAATATGATATAACTTTGTGATAATTATAAAAATCATATTTTCATTTCTTGTGTCCAAAATATTATCTACCAAAAATATACTTATAAATGTATTTTCCGGAATATTTTGTAAGTTACATCCTTTCGTTCGGTTTCCCAATATTATGTGTGTAACGTGTGTATTTATTCCTTGAGATTTTTGGTAATATTTTGGATTGTAATTTCTTGGTATTTTGTTAAGTTATATTATTTCAAATCCTAAAATAATATAACTAATACACAAAGTATACAATTAATTACACACATGTGTCTTCTAAATATATATCTTTTAAATACATATTTAGTCATTTTTATTTATAAAAACCAACCTCCAATATTTATACTTTTTGTAACAAAAATCATGGCAAACTCTTATATGAAAAACCATAGTTAAAATATACTTGTAAATACTTGTTTAAAATATTTTTCTAAGTATTTAATTTTTACAAAAATTTTGCCATAGTTTCCCCTTAAAAATGGAGATTTCCATGCTTTCAAAGCATATCATTTTCTTTTAAAATCATCATCAATCATCAATAATTCCATCAAGACTTACCATGAGCCAAAATCATGTAACTTGCACTACATCATGAACTTGAAACCTTGTAAAAATTTGTAGTAACTTTCTATGTTGTTAAGTAAGCCTTGTTACCCTTGAAAATATGGTTATTTGTTTGTAAATCTTATTCTTGTAAAATTTAGTCTTTTACAACTTGTATGATGATTTTTCAAAATCAATCTTCTTGTATTTTTCTTGTTAACAATGTATTTCTATACATGATTCGCCACTAAAAACATGGTTAGTTTCTTTAAAATCCATGATTATGTAAATCTTGCAAATGAACTTGGTTACTTGAGAAAACTAGGTTTAGAATTACTTTTATACAAGACTTCTAACATGCTTCATACTTCATCATACACAAAATTATTTTTATTTTCAAGTTCATGAGAAACATAAAGTATGATCATCTTGGTCTTTCACAAGATCATCACCTTAACTTACTAGATCATGTGTTTAATCACAATCTAGTAGGTTTCATATGATGTCTTACATCATAAACACAAATAATCAACAATCAAGAAGCAACACAACACTTATCAACATGTAATCTTATGGTTTTAAGCTTATGTTAAAGTTTTAAGTTCATGGTTCTTGATGTTCTTTGAGATTAACAACTAGTATCTTCTTTTAACCACTTAAACATGATGTAAAATGAAGAGTAGAGTGTGCTTACTACTAGCTCAAGGCTAGGGAAGAACACAAGTTGATGAAGATGATAAATGTGATGGATAAAGGCAAATGAAAGAGGTCCTTCAATCTCCAAGAGCTCTAAGCTTACTTGTAGACCTTCTTACACCTTTGTAACACTTGAGATTGGATGATGGAAGCTTGACAATGGTGGTGGTGTTGTGGGTGTTCTCGGTCGAGACCAAGAGAAGAGAGGGAGATAAAGATGAAGGTGAAGTGTTATGAAGATGAATGGTGGTTCAAGACTTGTGGGCTATCTTATAATCTTCCAACACTCAAATGTCCAATGGTCTCCATGTCTCAAAAGATCTAACACAATCTAATAAAATAAGCAAGGAAAATCAAGGGTGGGCCACCCCTTGTGACCGTCACCATGGGGGGGGGGGGTATAGGGTTGGGTTGTAATGGATGGTTAAGAGAACTAGTTGAAATCCAAGTATAATGGTTAAGTGTTTAGTTATTATATGTTTACATAGTATGTTATGGTGTTCGGGGATCATAACTAGCTCAGTAATGTTAAAACAATGCTTCTAGTGTAATTTTGATGTTTCGGGTAGTGTCCGGTTGTTTGGTTAGATACTGGTTCGTTAAAGTGCTAAACTATATCGTTTAGTGTTCTTTATGTACCCTTTTGTGACACTTTTTAATTCCCGACACTTAGGAAAGCATTCAGGACCATTTAGTCATATTTTTGCATGATACTAGCTTGTTAAAATGCTGATTTTTGCTGAATTATGCTGAATTCAGCACTTTGGGTGAGTTTTAGGCACTTTCCGGCACTTAAACTATCACTTAGGAATGCAGTTTTGTGGTCCTTACTTCCCTACACACCATACTAGTGTAGTACTTAGTCTCTGCCCATACTGGGTCTCAAAAAACTGTCTGTCTATGTACTAAACTTCGTCAGCATTTTTCTGAGTTATCCTCTAACTGTGCTTTGTGCATCGTTTATGTCAATTTGGTTTGCATGTAATAATGATATGACATTATGCAATATGTGATGCACATGTAAGTATGATGCAGAAATCAGAAAGTAGTTAATTGTAATTCAACACAGTCATTAAGCATTAATCAAGATTAATTAATTGTACGGATACCTGGATTTTTGTCAGTTGTCACATTAAGGAGTGTATAAACATATTATAGATCTGTTTTACACTTTAGCTTTTCCTATACTTTTATGTTTGCATTATATATGGGTGGGGTTCTAGAGTGAACACTAGTGTATTTGCGAACTGAGTGAACAAATCCTGGCCATTGAACTACACACGTGTATGGCCAGGATCTCATCATCAAATCGTAAAATACACTAGTGTATTTCAACATCAAATCCTGGCCATTGATCTACACACGTATATGGCAAGGATTAGTTCACTCAGTTCGCAAGCTACACTAGTGTTCACTCTTGAACCTAATCCATTATATATATATATATATATATATATATATATATATAAGGTGAGGTTCTAGAGTGAATACTAGTGTATTTGGGAACTGAGTGAACAAATCCTGGCCATTGATTTACATCATCGAATCGTAAGTGTATTTTCATTATCAAATCATAGCCATTGATTTACACTTATGTATTGATAAATCAAGGGCTATGATTTGTTCCCATAGTTCAATATCAAGGTGTTGTTCACAAATGAACCTAGCCCTATATATATATATATATAGAGAGAGAGAGTTAGGTTCATTAGAGAACAACCCCTTGATTATGAACACCAGTGAATTAATCCTAGCCCTTGATTATCAATACACAAGTGTATACATAAGTGTAATTCAATGGTCAGGAATTGTTCACACAGTTCACAAATACACTAGTGTTTACTTTAGAACCTCACCCTATATATATATATATGGAGGAGCTCATGCGAGAACCACCTTTATTGTGAGAACCGCGAGAACCAATGTGAACACAACCTAAAATAGCTAAAAAAAACCTTAAAAAACCTAAAAAAACCTAACCCCCCCCCCCCCAAAAAAAAACCTAAACCCCCCCACCCCCCCCCCCAAAAAAAACCTAAACCCCCCCCCCCCCAAGCTAAATGCTAAAAACTAAAACCTAAAAAAACCTAACCCCCCCTCCCCCAAAAACCTAAACCCCTCTCCCCCACCCCCCAAGCTAAAATGCTAAAAACTAAACCCCCAAAAAACCTAAAAAAATCTAAAGAAAATCTAAAAAAATCAAAAAAAAAAATCTAAATTTTTTTTTTGAATTTTTAATATTTTTTATGTTAAAATCGCTACTTTTAGAAGCCAAATTATTTTTTTTTAAAAGAATTTAAAAATTTATTTTTTTTTGGCTTCGAAAAGTAGCGATTTTTTTATAAAAAATATTGAAAAATTCAAAAAAAAAATTTTGTGTGATTTTTAGCTATTTTTAGGCATTTTTGGTTGTGTTCACATTGGTTCTTGCAATAAGAGGTGGTTCTCGCATGATCTTCTCCCTATATATATATATTAGTGGTTGTTGCATTTTTGCTTTTGATCTTTTGCAAATTCGCCTTTTTTAACTCTAAAAGCAAATATTAACCATGTTATGTAAATTTTATAAAAGAAAGAAAATTGTGTTAGAGCTAATTTTGGAGAAAATCAATTTTATATTTTGACAAGAAACAACTTTTTGACGGTTAACCTCGGGTACCAAAAGTATTTGTTGTCTACAAATAAGTTGTTAATATATATGTTTCATTATACATTTATTTTGATTCAATATCACTGGTTATCAAAAGCATTTGTTGTCTACAAGTATTGGTTATTTTAAGGCCACTTGTGAACGGAATTTACCTATGGAGAGAGGGAGGGGAAGTAGAGAGACGCGGCGATGGAGGGTGAAGGAAACGCAGCCGGAAGTGAGGAATCAGTCGAAGGAAGACGAGGAATGGGAGACGGTAAGGAGAAATAAAGGAAAGGAGAAGGCCGACGAAGAACCGAGCACTACGATATTCCTTGCAAATCTGTTAGAAGGAGTCTCAAGGAAAGAGGTCTGGCTGAAGTGTAGGAGATGCGACAACATCACAAATGTGTGTCTACCTTTCAAAAGGGACCTAATGGGTAAGAGGTTTGCTTTCGTTAGGTGTAACAAGATACATTACTTAGATAAATTGGTAAAAGCATTGAATAATGTCTGAATTGGGGAGAGGAGGGTTAAAGCTAACGTGTCAAAGTTCGAGAGGGAGGAGGACAAGGAGGAAGGAGGAGAGAAGAAAATCTACGGAGGGCAATGGGGGAAGAAGCCAACATTCAAAGAACAGTTGGCTACAAGGAAGACTTGGGTAAGAAGACAAGAGGTGGCTGCGGCCCAGGATGACCCGCAAAAAACACTCAAACCAAATAAGGACTCACAATGGTGGAGAAAGATATGGGGCTGGGAGGTCGTACATGGAGATGGTGTTAGGGGATAAGCAGAAGGTAGCAGGGGGACCAATTATACTACCGGAAAATAGCGAAGAAAACATGTTGGATTGGAGCAAAAGAACGGTCAGTATGGAAGCTAAATCTGTGGAAGCTTTGTGCAGAGCAAAAATCCTATTAAGTGAGGCATGCCTAGGAACAATGGAGGTCCTATATACAGGAGGTTTGAGAATTCTGGTCACACTAGGATCACAGATGGAAACCGAAGAATTTCTGACAATTCATAAGAACAAATGTGAGGAGAATTTTGTGGACATTAAACTTTGGAAAGATGACAAGAACTGGTTCGAAAGACTCGCTTGGGTTAGGATTTGTGTGGTTCCAATTAGCCTAAGAAACAAAGCAACCTCTAATGCCATAGGGGAACATTTGGGTAGGGTGGTGAGAGAGGCAGATGATAGCAAGGAAGATAGCAACCTGACATGTGCACATTTGGGTATTATTATCAGAAATGGCCGGGTTATCAACACAAAGATAGAAGTCAAATTCAAGTCTGTAACATTTAGATGCTGGTTATTAGAAGTTTATGGGAATTGGGCGCCGAAGTTCGTTAATGATAAGTAGGTTTTTATTAATATCCCGGAAGCCACACCTCCCGCTACCGATGATGACGTCGATATGGGGTCTGGGCGAAAGAAAACTCGAGATAATATTGAGGATGAGGCACAGACAGAGAGCATCAATGGCAGAAACAAAATTCCGGTCACCGAAAAGGAAGGACCGGAGAAGACGAGGGGACATGAGAATGAAAAGTCTACTAGGAACAGCGGGACTAATGAACCTGCAATTAATTTCGGTGGGAACTGGAGAGAGAGATCTTTTCCGATTGTTTGGGGAATGAAAAGGCACAGGACTTCCAAATCCCCAGGAGAGTAGAGAATATTGAATGCCTAGGTAGTGGTCCCAATGGAGTATTTACATTCCAATTAATACTATCAGATACAACAGATATGGCAGATACGGATGGTGTAGTTCTATGTGGCCTTGAAACAAGTAACGAAGAACCTAGGAACGACTACAGGTCCAATCAAAAAGATCCCAGAGGAGATGGAAATGAAAGTGGGCCTGATGATGACCCATTTAATTTAAATGAAATAATATGGGGAGCCGGTAATAAACAGGGAGCTACTAAAAGGAAAAAGGGGACAACAATGTTCACATTCACAAGGCAAAGTAGTCTGGTGAAAAAACAAATCCGAACTGAAAACGGTGCAATTGATGTCGGGCACACCTTAAACGAGGAAGACCTGGATACAATCGATCAAACTTTCGACCTGAACAAAGAACCCCCTTTGGATTTGAATGAAGAAACGGAAGCCACACTAGCGATGGGAAGAACTATAGGTATGAAGGTCTCTAAATACCAGCAGGAAATACTAAGTGTTGTGCAACTTCAATGGTCAGTCATGAATTACCTTGTAATAAACATAAGAGGTATTGGGGGATTGGAAAAACCAGGATGGATAAGCAGGCTAGTAAAGGAACATAAAATTTCGTTCTTATGTATGCAAGAAACATAGGTCTCGAACGTGGATACGATACTTGTTGGGAGGTACTGGGGAAAAGTGGATAAGAAATATGAGACGGTGAACGCTAGGGATAGGTCTGGGGGTCTGGTTTCGCATGGGATCCGGGGGTATTCTCCAAACAAAGAGTTGTTAAACACGATTCGTTCCTGCTGATCAGTAGGATTCTAGCTGGAACAGACACATGTATAAATGTAGTTAACGTATATACCCCATGCGATGTAATGAGAAGAAGATCACTATGGGAGGAGCTGAAAATACTTAAAGATACGAACGATGAAGGAATATGGATTATGGCAGGCGATTTCAACGAAGTAAAAGAAGTGGAAGAAATAATGATTTCTAGATTTGATAGTCAAGGTGCAATGACCTTCAATAATTTTATATCAGAAACCGGCCTAGTTGAATACTAGATGGGTGGATGTAAGTACACATACATGTCGGAAGATGGGTCAAACCTCAGCAAAATAGAACGGGCTCTCGTCTGCGACTCCTTCACAGAAAAGTGGCCATACGCAAGATTTGAGGCGCAAGACATCTTTCGGACCACATCTTGCTGCTTCTATCGTGTGCAACATCAGATTTTGGACCGATTCCTTTCAGGTTTTACAATAGCTGGCTCGAAGTTGGCGGGATAGAGGAAGTGGTTAAGAAAGTCGTGGATGAACACAATAAGGAGGGTAATAATATGAAAGATTTGGTAGACATCCTTAAGAAACTCAAGTTACGTAAAAAAGAATGGAGATAGTAAACCAAAATACGGGGGGATCACGAGATCAACGAAGCAACAAAAGAAGTGGAAGCGATCGAGAAGATGGCGGAAAGTAGGAGTCTTACGGCAACAGAAAAGGAGAATAGAATACAAGGAAAATGGAAGATAAGGAACCACGAGAGGAAAAAGTTGAAGGACTTGAAACAAAGGGCTAAATGGGCGAAGCTAGGGGATGAAAACTCAAATTTCTTTCACAGGATCATAAACTGCAGGAAAGCACGGAATCAGATCAACGCGATGATGATTAACGGTAGCATGATAACCGAACCGAGAGTAATAAAGGAGGAAGTCAAAGCGAGATTTCTGGCGTGATTCACAGTGACGATGAATAATAGACCCACTCTTGACGGCAGGGGTTTCAAACAGATTACAAACGACCAGGCATAACTCTTAACTAGAGATTTTTCGAAAGAGGAAATAAAAGAGGCAGTTTGGGCCTGTGGGAGGGATAGGGCCTCGGGACCGGATGGCTTCTCGTTCAAGTTTATTAAAGATTCTGGGCTCAACTAGAAAATATTTTCGTAGGGGTGATGAAAGATTTTCATGAAAGAGCATTCATCGAAAGGGGGTGCACCGCATCCTTCATAGCCTTAATCTCTAAAGTAAAAGATCCGCTGTCGGTGAATGACTTTAGACCAATTTCCTTGATCGGTGTGATTTACAAAATAATAGCAAAAATACTAGCGTTAAGAATCAAGATTGTCATTCTGTCGTTAGTAGCATCGGTACAAACGACGTTCGTGAAAGGAAGATCTATTTTTGATGGACCAATAATCACAAGCAAGATCATACCATGGACAAAGAATAGCAATAAAGAAATGTTTATTTTTAAAGTGGATTTCGAGAAAGCATATGACTCGATCAACTGGAAGTTCCTCCTATCCAACCTAAAAGCGATGAAATTTCCTAGCCGTTGGTCGAAATGGATAGGTGCGTGTTTGAAATCGAGTTGGGCATCGGCCCTTGTAAGTGGGTCGCCTACTTCGAAGTTCAGGTTACAAAGAGGGCTTAGACAAGGCGACCCGTTATCATCGTTTCTCTTTATTTTAGCGATGGAAGCACTAGACGTTATTATGAAGAGGGCGTGAGAGAGAGGGGCTTTCAAAGGTATCAAACTTCCAAATAACAGCCCGTGTATAACACATTTGTGCTATGCGGATGATGTGGTTTTCATGGGTGAATGGTCGGAAATGAATATCATGAACCTTAATCGTATTTTGAGATGCTTCTATTTATGCTCGGGTCTAAAGTGAACCTAAACAAGTCGAGTATATATGAAGTAGGTGTGGAGGACGGAGAGATTGAAAGAATGGCAAGTAGACTAAAATGTAGGAAAGGAACAACGTTGTTCAAGTTCTTGGGCCTAACCATCGGTGCAAATATGAAAAGAGTGAAGCATTGGAAGCCGGTAATCGACAAATTTAACACAAAACTATCAGCGTGGAAAGCTAACTGCCTATCGTTTGCTGGACGAATGGTGCTAGTAAAAACGGTGATGGGGGCATTGCCAAACTATTATTTCTCCATATATCCAGCACCAAAGAAGGTTATAGATACTCTAGATGCAATTCGAAGGGACTTCATATGGGGAAGGAAAGCTGGGAAATAGAAAATACGCTGGATTGCATGGGGCAAGATGTCTAGACCGAAACAATATGGCGGATTTGGATTAGGCGACTTGAGAAGTGTAAACCTCGCTTTTATGATAAAATGGTGGTGGAAATACAAGTCGAGACCGGAGGAACTTTGGGTGAAAGTTATAAAGTCAATACACGAGAGTAAAAGATGCTATAAATTTATACCAGTTATCAATAATCTTGCAGGTACATGGAAAGACATTGTTGTTGCAGGTAAAGAACTCGAAAGGATGGGAATTGTTGCAGTTGAAGAACTTGTAGCGGAGGTGGGAAGCCACACTACAATGAAATTCTGGCTGGACAATTGGATTGGTGATAGGTCCTTCAAGGAGAGATACCCGAAGTTGTTTAAAATCGCAGCAAACAAACAAGTGAAGATAGCAGAATGTGTGGTACGAACAGAGAATGAGTACCAATAGAATATTGGGTGGGCTCGGCCACTGAATACAGACAATGAATGGGCACAGTGGACCAACATGTTACACCTACTTAATAGCGCGAAATTCAAAGCAGGAGAGGACCGATGGGTATGGAACGCAACTGATAGAGGAGAATTCTCAGTGGCAAATGTCAGAAAACAAATAAACAAGCAGGACGGTGTCGGAATTGAGGAAGAATGGAAACATTGGAAGTTTGGAACCATTGGGTGCCGCCAAAGATAAATTACTTCACATGGAGAACTACGCTTGACAAGATTCCGGTGAAGCAGGAGCTGATTAGGAGAGGCATACCAGTAAGTAATCCACTTTGTTCCAGATGTGAAATACGAGAGGAATCAGCTGGCCATTTAATTTGTGAATGCACCATGTCAAAATCAGTATGGAGGAACGTACTTGTATGGCTAAAACTACCATTGTCCAATGAATTTCGTTCTTGCAATGAGGCTTTAGAGTTTGTGAAAGGTTTAACAGGATTTGTGGAATGGAAGAAGGTTCTAAATGTGGTATTTCAAACGACTGTGTGGAATATATAATGAAAAGGAATTCGATGGCTAAAACTGCACCGAGAACATAGTAGAGGCAATAATGTCAGCTTGCTTTATCTGGCTAAATAGTAGATCAAAACTTCAAGATATCGTATGGGAGAGATGGGTGATTTCAACATAAGAGACATAGTGAGATAATCCGATGTAATTGGGGTTGTATCGTATTGTTTTAATTTTCCGTGTGTATTTTGTACTGTACTTCGGGTTTTTACAGCATATGCTGACCCTATTCTATCAATCATAGAATTTTTGCGTTACAAAAAAAATTTGTTGTCTACAAGTAAGTTGTAAGTATATGTGTTTCATTATCTATTTATTTTGATTCAATATCACACACTCCAAAAAGTATTTTGAAAAAATGATGACGATGGAGACTGTTACGATTCACCACATAAATTCTAGGATGAAATAAATCTTAGGAAGAGTTATAGCGTGTAAGTTACCAACGACCTTAGCCAACAAAAGTCATTTATACCCCTCATCCAAACCAAGATCTATTGGAACCAGTTAGGATAGTATACTAATACATAAGACTGACTAATATATAGGGCCAACATGATCCAACATATCAAAGATAGTTTAAACTTTAAAGAAAGACACAAAGATAATGAAGAGTACAAGTCTTAACATAATATATTAGACCTACAGCACACTAGACATGGGAGTATGACATAACCTAGTCGATCAAGAGTATGATGTCGTTTTTGCACATGCGTTTAGGCCCTATACCCTCCCCTACGTAAAGGACGTTGTAAGAGCATCTACAATGTATTAAGTCCACAGACGTCACCTCAACATCACATCAGATTTTCAAACTTTCTCAAAAACTCCCACTTTATTCACAATAGACAAACTTTTACAATCGACCACACCGATATACAGTAGTTCAAGCGGATATTATTAAATTCACCTTACATCCACTCTTACAATTTTTTGCTTTATCTCATGTTTTTAACACTATAAATAAAACATCATCTATTTGGCGAGTGTGACTTGAAAGAGAGAAAAGTGACAGAATGCCTCAATATACAAATATTTTATAAAAAAAAGGCTCATTCCATTCTAAGTTTGATTGGACACTTCCCCTTATGTCTAAACATTTCATTTGACTTATTTTCAGTTTTAAAACTTCTCAATGGAGAGGAGAAAACTTCTGAGATCTCTTTAAATTTTATTAAATATGGGTTTAATAAATATAAAGTTATTTATAAAAAAAAATTGCTTAAGCAAATTCAAGTGTATGATTATATATATTTCTTTAACCGCCCACGAATACTATACAAGCCCAGTTACCCGGGCAAACCTATTGGCGAAAGACTAGTGGTGCACAAAAAACCCGAACCCGGACCCGGAACCGAAAAAAAAACCCGGAACCGGGTATTATAAAACCCGGGTTTTTTATACCCGAACCCGAACCCGACCCTACCCGTAGGGTAGGGACCGGGTATGCATATTTAATCTAAAACCCGAACCCGGAACCGGTTTTTTTTATACCCGGTTTATACCCGAAACCCGGTTTTATAAATACCTGAACCCGAACCCGGAACCGGTTTATACCCGAAACCCGGTTTATACCCGAAACCCGGTTTATACCCGAAACCCGGTTTATACCCGAAACCCGGTTTATACCCGAAAAACCCGGTTTATAACCAGCCCAACATGCAATTGCTTGAAGTTGAGTATATCTTTCATGGCCCAAAAAGAAATTGTTTTCGCCTCTACACAGTTATGACTTGTGGGTTGATGTTTGTTCTGGGCTTCTGGTGTCTTTAAATCAATCTTAATGGGCTTATAGGCTACACCCCTTTTTCGAACCAATCATACATAGGTGATTAAAACGTATCCAGACTATTTTCGAGTTCTTAAGAGTCCTGTTTCCATAAAACCCTAGAAGTTTCTTCCGACCAAATCAAATCGCCCGGACTTTAATCTCCGAGAACGTTGATCGCACCTGTTAAATCATAGCCATGGTACGTTATATGATTTCTGTATGTTAATTATTTGGTTGTTTTTTTCACCAATTTCATGTAATTACAGTTGTGTTTTGAATAAATGGTGAAACAATGATTAATATGAGTTGATGTTTTGTTTAAACATTGTTTCTATCAATGAATTCTTGTGATTATTTTGTTAAATGTTCGGTGTTGTGATTACTGATTAGATTATTCAGCTACTTTAATATTAGTGCGAACAACATGCAATTTTAATGTGTAAACATTGTTATAAATAATGTATGATGTTGCTTGTATGTTAGCAGCGGTGGTGCACAAATCGGGTTTTTGCATTTTTTTTAATAACTAAAAACAAATCTAGGGTTTAATAACTTATTCGCCCCTGTGTGTATCGACCTTACAGTGCCCAAACATCCAGTACTGAAGAATCCTCACTCCTCCGCTGCTCGCCACCAACAAACAAACAAAACAATCAGTAAACACAACTCAAAAATGGCATCGTAAAGTGCTACGTCTTCCGTTGTTTGATGTTTATAATGCAAAATATGGTCAATTAAGTTCACAAGTTCATCAAGCTTATGAAAATGCAGGTTCTTCTAGTGGTAGTTCAACAAGCCGTAATAGAAATTTAAAAATTTGTTTGTTTAATACTTTGCGAAGTGACAATGCTAAACGAGCTCGTGGTAACACCCCAAGTAGCGAGTTCGGGAGATATATTGCATCGGATTTTTTAGCATTCGTCACTTCCGAAGAAGAATTTGATAATTTCGACATTTTGGCTTGGTGGAAAGAAAAGGAACCCCAATTTCCGGTTCTAGCCGCAATGGCCCGTGATCTACTAAGTGTCCAAGCTTCCACGGTAGCTTCGGAGTCCGCCTTTTCTTTTAGTGGCCGAGTCATTTCATTAAGGAGGACGAAGCTTAGTCCCGAGTCGATTGAAATGTGTATTTGCTTGAAGGACTATTTGGATGCGGCGGAGCGGATTCAACATGTGGAGTCACTTGAAGATGAAAATGGCGTTGAAACGGATATACACGAGGAAGAGGTCGAAATGGGAATGTCAAGCCCACTAGAAGAAGACTAAACGAAGACGATCAAAAAATGAAGACGACCAAAAAGTATGCACTTTGATGTAATTTTGTTTAATTATTAGGTTTCAAGCATTAAGTGTTTCCTTGCTTCTTCCTTTATGCACTCAGGATCTTTTATCTAGTTGCCATGTACTTAAATGCCACTTATCCTATTAGACATCAATCTTTGGTCAACATGCTAGTTCATAAACTTCTCTACTGATGATATACTTTGTTCTTACAGATCAAAGTCTAACTTTTATCCGGTTGATACATTTGAGTAAACCATCTAATTGTTTCAATTTTAAAGTGTCCACCCGACTCTCATATTATCCTACCTAAGTCCGCCCCTGCTACTATATATATGCAAACTCAAACCCAATACCTAATGTGATCATGTACATACATATCAAATTGACAAATTGGATGTATATGTAAACTCAAACCCATAAACATAAATAAATACTTAATTGCTATTTTTAAATACACGAACCGGACCCGAACGGGGTTTTTCCCAACCCGATGCATACCCGATGAATACCCGAACCGTACCCGATGAATACCCGAACCGGACCCGAACCCGGAAATAGGGTATTATAATACCCGGGTTTTATAAAACCCGACCCGAACCCGGGTATATAGGGTATACATTTTTGGTAGAGAACCCGGACCCGGACCCGGACCCGACCCGGTTTTTAAAAAAACCCGATTTTTTAAAACCCGATCCTACCCGAACCCGATCCTACCCGAAACCCGATCCTACCCGAAAACCCGATTTGTGCACCACTACGAAAGACCATCCACGCCCTACGTAAGCAGACAACGTTGTCCGCCCCCCATTCCAAGGGAAACCCACCGCCCGAAGACCCACTATCGTTTTAGACCTTCGAAAATGTCTCCGTTGCTCCCACCTCCAGTCACCTAATGGGTTCTTTACAAGTTCTAAGTAGTAACTAGATCCAAGCTTGGAAACACGGGTCTAACCGAACAACACTCGTAAGGGAAATACAAAGAAATTGTCTAGAGTGCATTCATCATCTAGAAGTAAAACCATAACCAAAAATAGGCATCACCACTCTAAATTCAGCAAAAATCATCCATAGAAACAAAACCACAACAGTTCATACCGAATAAAATGGTATAGTGAATGCAGTCAAAGTTAAAACAATTTTCATCACCTGCCTTTATTCAAAACCAAAAACAAAATCTCTCCGCAAATTCATCTCTTATAAGTACCACTAAATGACATATGATCAGATTCATCCCGAATGTGGAGGGGAGCCACCATTTTCGTGATCACGATCATGATCATGATCATTCTCATGCTCATCAGGTGAAGGGGAACGCGAGTGTGAATCTCCTCCTGGTGTTTTAGAACCACCTGCATTTTTTGACGATTTTGAAGGTGACGACACTTGAGAATGGTGCGCATGGTGAGTTTCACCGTATGGGAACACAGATGGATCAATGATGGGCATGGTAGGCAGACTCATGCCGTAATAGTATGAATATCCCATAAAAGGGTGATCATATTTACAAGTTGGCCCGAACTTGCAGATTCCATAAAGACTATAATATGAACACACCGCTTGCCCCTGCATATCGAGCCACATAGTGTTACAAGATTTTAGTAAATAAGCACTAGACGTTGTGTCAGTCTGGTTGGGTATCGAGTTGAAAACATGCCAGGTCATGTAGGGCGGACCTCCAAAAACCCTTTTGTTTATTTATCAAAAATCGAAGTTTTTCAATAAATACAATTTAGTACTTCCACCCCTTTGACATGTTTGACTAGGCCTGTAAATGAACCGAACGTTCATGAACTGTTCGTGAACGTGTTCGGTGGGAAGTTCGTTTATGTTCAGTTATTTAATAAACGAACAAACATGAACACACGTTTTTTTCTTTCATTTATGTTAATGAACGTCCGTTTATGTTCATTCATTTATGTTGTTCGTTTAAATTTTAATAAATACATAAGTAGCTATATTTATATAATATGAACATAAAACAGGCTTTCTACTTTATGTTTGGTCAATTATGTTCATTTTTGTTAGTTTATGTTTGTTCATCTATGTTTATTAGTATTGTTTTATGTTTGTTAAATTATGTTCGTGAATTGTTCGTTTCGGTTTAAACGAACGGACATAAACAAATATGAACATGCCCATATTCTTAATGAACAAACATGAACAAAAAATTGTGTTCGTTTATATGTTCGTGTTCGTCTTCGTTCGGTTCTTTAGGCCTATGTTTGACCCGTTTGACCAGCTAGATATAAGAAAGTAACCCAAATAGACCTATTTGCAAGTCGAAAGTGCAACCTCAAATAAGCACCATATGTTTAACATGAATGGAGTAACTTACTGGTCTTAGAGGGAGGCCAAGCGGGCCAAGGGAACTAGCAGCCATTTGAGCCATCTTCTCTTTTGGATGATGATACTTGCACTCTGGCCCGTATTTGCAGATTCCAGTGTTCATAAAATAACGACATTCCGGTTCACCAGGTCGCTCAGGCAGATTAGAAGCAGGAGTTAACGAATAGGTCTGGTCCATCGAACCCGACCTACCAAAGACACTAGCCGACGTCACCGGGCTCAGACTTCCCTGAAAAGATAACACCACCAAACCATATAACTATAACTAGTTTTTGGTGCTTATGGTTAGGGCTGCAAACGAACCAAAGGTTTAGCGAACAGTTCGTGAACCGTTCAGAGGAAAGTCCGTTTGTGTTCGTTCGTTTATTAGACAAATGAACACGAACAAGAAATTTCGTTTGTTTAGTTAAATAACATGAATAGAGGCCACGTTCGTTCATTTATGTTTGTGAACATTCGGTAACGTGTTCGTTTACGTTTGATTGTGCTCGATAGTTCATTAGTGTTTTTAGTTTTTATATTTTATTTAAATACTTCAAAGATCCGACAAATAAAATATTAAGTGTCAGTGTATAATATATTATGTTCATGAACGCTTGTTTGTGTTCGTTTGTTTCCATTTGCGTTCATGAACGCTCGTTTTCGTTTGTTGCCTAACATTAACGAACGGACACGAACACGAACAAGTTCATTTCCTTAACAAACGAACACGAACATAAAATCTCGTTTGGTAAGTGCTCATGACCAGTTCGTGAACACATATATTTCTTAACAAACGAACACAAACAAGGTCGTGTTCGTGTTCGTTCGGTTAGTTTGCAGCCTTAGTTATGGTTAAATAAACGAGAGATGTATATACTTACCATGTAAGTGTTCCAACCTTGTGTAGGACCAATGGCTTGAGAATGAGGGAGAATAATCGGTAAGTAAGTTTGCGGATCGGAAACATATGTCGGTCTAGGTAATGACCATGCAGAAATACCGGACGAAGGTACATGCGTCGATGCATATGGTACACCTCCCCCATCCACCGACGGCTGTGGGTGATGAAACTTGCATGACACTCCAAATTTACACGATCCAGTTCGTATGTAATGAGGACACGCCTTCTCTTCCTAATACGTTAACATTAATTAGCATCGTTAAAACATTATTTGAACCGAGTTATTATTATAATTTAAAACATACATACCTGTCGCATAGGTAGCCCGACCATGTTCAGCACAACGGGTCCAGCACCATGCCTATCACGAGGATGATTGTATTTGCAGGTTGATCCATATTTGCAAGTGCCCGTCTTTAGAAAATACTGAAAATGATAAAAAGTTTAATATCAGATGATTTTCTAATTCCGGTTCTTGATGTTGTTGCAACTATGCCTTTAAAACACAAACATCCAAACACCTTGTGATCACCTTATAATGACATTTAGGGGTTCTTCAAAGTCGAAAAAACTTCCACACACAAAGTTGAAAAAAGAAAAAAAAAACAGAAAAGGGAATGCAGACAACAATGACTGCAACAAAAATGGTTATGTATTCCAAAGAACAATAACTGTTTCAACTAAATAAAGTAATTTAGGATGTTCGGTTTCAAACACGATACAAATCAATAGTCAGTTAGTCAGTCACAAACAAAATTATCCTATATTTCAAAATGCAGACAACAACTGACTGCAACAAAAATGGTTATGTATTCCATAAACATGTATGAACAACAACGTACCACACAGTCCGGCTCTCCAACTCTTTCCGGAAGCTCGCCTCCATGTTGATTCACCTACAAAACAATGAACACACATACAAACATCATGCATCAAACTACAAAACCGATAATCTTTTCGCAACTCGATTAATCGACATAAATATTAAACCAAAATTTAGAAAAGGGTTTATTTCTTTACCTGCCCAATGTGAGTTGGATGATTAAACCTGCAACTATTTCCATAACCACACATGCCTGTCCTTATATAAAATATACAATCCGGTTCACCGGGCCGGTCCGGATAACCGCCCACCACACCACCATCTTCTTTCCCATCTGTCTGGATCCTCAACCTCCTAACAGCTTCTAAAAATCCAAACTTTATATTAAATATCAAACAATTAAAGTTAAAAAAAATCAAACAATTCATGATCACAGTCAAAATTACCGTACGGAAAAGTAAAATTCAAACACAAATTAGGGAAATTAACAATTAACAACAAATGAACCAAATTTAAACAGAGTAACATTAAATAAACACATAAACTTAACAAATTAACCATTTAAAGCATGATCCCATCTTCAAAACTTAAAGTTGCTTCAAAATTAAGCATCAATCTTCATACCCAACAAAAAAAAAAAAAAAAAAAAACTAAATTGTTACAAATAAATGAATAATAATAATAATAATCATACCTTCAATGTTATTAACAGACGGATTCGAAGAAGAATTAGCGATGCTACCATTCCTCTGAACACGCCGATTATCCGGCATACCAATAACCTTTTATTACTCTTAAAAAAACAGATTCAGTTTTATAAAATTTATATTAATTTTATAAAAAATCAACCACACAGTATGATTATATTTATTCCCCTGTGCTCTGCTTCTCCCCTGTTTTTTAATCAAACCCAAAACGACGTAGTTTTGATGAAAAAACAGAAATTAATTAAAAAAGACGATGATTATAACCGATTTTGACAGATTTCAGAAACAATTTGAAACAAAAGAAGGTGTTGTTGATGATTGATTTGAAACTGAAACCCTAAAATTTTTCATAAATGAGAATGATCCATCAAATGTGATGAATATTATTATTATTATTATTCTTTCTTCACCTTTTCCATTTGGGTAATTTCCCACAATTTCCCCTTCTCTCTCTCTCTCTAACTTTCTCTCTCTAGAAATTCTTGATTTTTAGTTTTGGATCTCCTCGATCTCGAACAAGAATTTTGCTTACTATTATTATTTGTTATTATTATTATTATTATTATTATTTTTTTTTTTAATAAATTAATATTGAATAATAAATAATTGTTTTTCGACTCGTGTACGAATGGGAAATGTTGTCGAGTGTCAGTTGACTAAATAGTCCTGTGAATCTAGAAGGTAGTGGGATTGTACTGAAGGGTGTTTTGGTAATTTCGTCGGTGATATTATACGGTATTTTTGGGTTCGGAAATACTGAGAATATTTTCTTGTAGAAAATCGTCGCCGTTGAAGTGGCGGGAAAGTGGGTGGCGTGGAGGAGAAGGTAGCTGATCCTGGCCGTTGAGGGGTTGATTGGGACACGTGGCGGTGGATTAGTGAGGGTTATGGGTTAGATGCGTCTGTTTAAGTTGATGATGCTGTTTTTGGTTTTGGGTTTTTAATCCCTTGATTTATGGTTTTGAATTTGTAATCCCTTGGTTAATATGTCTTTTAACGGTTAAGTCCCTAAAGGAGATTTTAATCGTTTTAAACATTGGCGAGTTGAAGTATGACAGCTCTAAACAATGTTAAAGTACGATGTTTTAAGACGTCACCAGATCATCTGGAGTTTGATGGCTTCGGGTATCGCCAGTTTGTTAAAAAACAACAACACTAGAGCACTAGATTATTGATCTATTGGGGTATCTCGTTGTCGATATACATTCGAACGACATCGTATCGAGTATTTGAATAACCTGGCATTCATCGAGTATATCAACGATAACATATAAAATATAGTACTGATATCAATGTGCATACATGAAGACAAAAGTTGTTTGACTAATAGGTAATACCATATGCCTAAGCAGTGGCGGATCTAGGATTCCGACCAAGCGGTAACGTTTTATAAATAAGCGGTAACAAAATCGAAAAAACGTCAAATTTTTCCAAAATTTACACTAATTTTTCCAATTTTTTTCCGACCAAGGGGTGGCGGACGCCACCCCTTAACTACCTATAGGTCCGCCCCTGTGCCTAAGGCAAGTGGGTTAACAATAAGCGATTGCCTTACAAAGCATTAACGACAAGTAAATCAAAATGGTGACCATGATTATAAATCTCTCCATAAGGTATAGCCATTCAGTACACTCTCAACCACTATTTCACTCTATCATTTACTCTCATCTCTCGATCCAAAAAAAGGATAATTGCTCTTACGTCGTTGTCCGTTCACATCAAGAGACTTCCTAAAATCAAAGCAATTGATTATATATATTAATTCATATTCATAACATGAATAGTGTCTATTTTGTCTTTTATTACTTTTTTTTTTCTTTTTTTGGGTTTTGTCAGTTTTACCTTAACTTTTAACATTCACACTTATAGCATTTCAACTTGTTATTATATTATATTATACATATCAATTTGAAGTGACCATGAATGAATAGTGATTAAAATATTTAAATATCTATTTTAATTTTTGATCTAAAAAATTTATAATATATTATTTATCATTTACTTTGATATTTTTAGTAAAGGGGAATTGAAAATAAATAATCCCACCTAACTCAATTTGACCGATAATAATCTCAAGTCAGTTATTGGCTGATAATAATCCGAACTGGTCAAAAAAAAATTTTGGTAAAATAGTCCGCCGTTAAAATAGCTTAACGGAGTTAAGTTTTTTTTTTTCCGAATTACAAACCGATGTTTTAGGGCTTTTAATCAGAACAAGGATACGAATCGATTGATGTAAAACTTACCTCGAAAAAATTTTCCGACTTTTTATTTTTAGTATTCAAAACAATGTATTTTTTTGTATCGTAAACTATACAAGTGCCGGTAACAATATTAAAAAGAAAACGTATTTTTTTTGTTTCGTAAACTATACGAATATCGATACGTGATGAATCGAACCGATTTCGACCGAACAACATCGGTACCGATACCGGTATTCGTTTTTATGGTTTTCGATAGATGTAAAACACTTGTTGATTTCCTTTTGGGCATATCACGACTTTATTTTTTTAGTTTTCTCTTACAGTTGCTATATATAGCGAGTGTCAGTACCATAACGAACACAACCGATACCTGCCCTGAGTTCCCGGCGCAAAGCGCGGGGAAAAACCACTAGTTGATTATGAAATTCTAAAGAGTAAAGACCAAAACATCGAATATATGTTCAGTTGTGGAACGCAACTGACCAAGTGGTAACAACTAAAAATCGTCATAGTTTGGAACTTTTCTTTAAATTACTCTTTGCCTCTAGTTTCTGTTTTAAGGGTTAAGATCAAATATTTTAATTGTTAGAATAAAATACAAAGTCTTCTAAAAATAAAATGTCCTAAGAAGGGTATCAAACATAGTCCGATTGACCTCATCGAACTCTAGGATATGATATTTTAGGTTTTCTCTTTTGGATATTTAACTTGTAGAATTTAGAATATTTGTTTAGATTCTCGTGTCTTTTTATTTATCATTGTGTTTTTTTTATATTTGCGTCATTGTGTGTTTTTTGCAACTCATTGTGTTTTTTTCCCCGACATTGTGTGTTTTTTGCAACCCATTATGTCTTTTTCCTCGACACTGCGCTATATTTTGCTAGATATTGTGTTATATTTTGTGATTCATTTGGTATTTGTACGTCTTTTTATTTTTAAGAGATTTTGTAGGATAAATTTATCTTCTTTTTTAAATGTACAATAATAATCCTATGGGAAGAAGGAATAACAAGTTATTAAAAAATAAATAGCAATCAGGCTATAGTTATTATTGACAAGGTTTCTAAAAATTAAATTTTAAAACTTGTTACCATCTAGTACGAGGTTCATTTACTTGCCATATCCAATAAAGGATCAAATGTACCTAAATCATTATTTTGTTCCATAGTTATTATACATGTCAAAATATCCATTTTAGCCATTTGACCGGTCAAAATAGTCAATTATAGCCGCTCAGTGAGTCTTTTCAATCTCGTGTAACAGCTTAAAAAAATCCTTTGAAGTCAACCAACCCATGAGGCTGGAGGGTGTGGGGGCGCCACTCTCGCCAGCTGGACGCCTATAGCGCCCCCCTCCGCCATCGACCACACCCCGGCGCTATGCCGGGGCGCCATTGAAGCCCCGCCACCGTGGCAACGAGCTGAAACGCGTTGAACGAGGACAAATGGTCAAACATGACCGTTGTGAAACGGTCGAATTTAAAAAAAAAATTCTTAATTTTATTATATATATAACCTATTCTAAACTAAAAAACTCACCAATCACATCCAAAACACACACCAATCACAACTAAAACACACACCAATCACAACTTAAAAATGTCTTCTTCGAGCTCGTCATCCGACGGTGTTCTTGATGATATGGTTATCGCCATGGCGCAGGAGGCGATTAATTATTTGCAAGAAGAAGTCGAATCCTCTGCATCGCGTACCAGACAACCACCTATTGAACGGAATCGGTTAGCTGCTCATGAACGTCTAGTGCAAGATTATTTTTGTGAAACTCCCGTGTACGATGATGTTCAGTTTAAGCGTAGGTTTCGTATGAGCCGACGACTATTCGTTAAAATTTCCAATGATCTTGCGGGCGAATCCCCTTTTTTCAAGCAAAGGGTAAGTGCAAGTGGCAAGGTTGGTTTCTCTGGACTACAAAAGTGTACGGCAGCAATTAGGCAACTAGCCTACGGCACATCGAGTGATGCGTGGGATGAGTATTTAAGGATGTCGTCAAGAATGTGTCGTGAGTCTCTTTAAATTTTTTGTGAAGGTAACTTTTATTAACACTAGTATTTTTTTTACGTCGTTATTATTTTTTAATTAGCAATAATTTATTAGGTGTAATCTCTCTGTACGGGAGACGATATTTGAGGATGCCAACCGCAGCCGACGTTCCAATTCTATACGAGGCCCATCAGCGCTTACATGGGTTTCCTGGAATGTTGGGAAGTCTTGATTGCATGCACTGGGAATGGGCGGCATGCCCAACCGCTTGGAAAGGGCAACATCATCGTGGTGACCACGATGGTCCTGCCGTAATATTACAAGCGGTCGCTTCTCAAGATTTATGGATTTGGCATGCGTACTTTGGCATGGCTGGTACGAACAATGACATTGCAGTTTTAATGACCTCGAATCTATTCGATGATGTCATAGACGGTGTTGCACCAGATACTTCATTCTATGCAAACGACGTGCAGTATAAGTATGGCTACTATCTCACAGACGGTATTTATCCCGAGTGGGCGACGTTGGTAAAAAAGTCTTTCGTGTCCAGATGACGAAAAAAGATTGTATTTCAAGAAAAAACAAGAGTCAGCAAGAAAAGATATCGAGCGGGCTTTCGGTGTGTTAAAGAAAAGATGGTCTATCATCACCCAGCCTTCGAGGATACTTGAAAAAAGTAAAATGAGAAACGTTATGTATACGTGTATCATTTTGCATAACATGATATTGGAGGACTCTGGTAGAGCATTTTGTGGAGAAAGCTATGATGAAAGTATCCAACCGACAAACCCAATACTAACATACGCTGAGAAAGAAGATATCCGAGCAAAGATACGGGCTAGGCACACACACCAAAACCTTCGAGCCGATCTGACAGAGCACCTATGGTTTTATCGTGAACAAGGAGGACTCGACACAGACGACGAGTAGTGGTTTTATTTTTTAAATGAAGTTATGTAGTGCTTTTTTTAATGAAATTATGTAGTGTTTTTATTTTTTAAATGAAATTATCTAGTGTTTTTTTATTTTTTTAATGAAATTATGTTTTGTTTTTATTTTCTAGTTAAAAAATAAATATTTAAATAAAAAAATAATTAGATAATCATGACACGGGGCTCCATCCACACCCTCCAAATTAAAGGGGGGCATGATAAAGCCCCCATGCTGACATGGCGATGACATGGAGCCTAGGTGGCATGATAAAGCCCCATGGGGCTCCATCCACACCTCATAGCCTGATTGTCGCGTGTCTGACAGCCGTCATTCGATTGAAAGTTCTTAGCTGGTTGAAGGTTCTTAGCCGAGTACTTTCAACACGACTCAAGCCTTTTCAGACTAGTCTTTCTTTGCCTTGGCTTGCGAACTTTCCATAGCTTAAGATCTTTTAATGTAGCAGCTTGGCTTGACTTTAAGATCTTTCCTTGGTTTGGCTTAAGATCTTTCCGTGGCCAAGATATTTCCTTGGCTTGGCTTAAGGATCTTAGATTTAAGATATAACTTTTTTTATAATTTGATATATAAATTAAATTTATTCTACCTGTGTAGTACATAATGTTTTCTAAAGATATAACTTTTTATTATTATGATACAAAAATACATTTATTCAACCCGCGTAATACACTGTGTTATTAAAGATATCATTTTTTTATTGTTTAGTATATAAAATTAGATTTATTCAACCCGTACAATACACGAGTTTTTTAAAGATATTATTTTTTTATTATTTAGTATATAAAATTACATTTATTTAACCAGTGTAATACACAGAGTTTTTAAAGGTATAACTTTTTTTTTAATTATTTGGTATATACAATTACATTCATTCAACTCGTACAATACACGAGATTCTTAAATATATAAATTATTTATTACTTAATATATAAAATTACATTTATTCAACTCGTGTAATAAATTGGGGTTTTTAAAGTAATATTTTTTATTATTTAGTATAAAAATTACATTTATTTAACCCGTGTAATACACGGGGTTCTAACATAGTAATTTGTATAACAATATTGTTAATCCCTTTTCAAAACGGTGGAAATTTCAAGTGAATTATTATTATTATACTTATTATAATATAAACAAAATATTGAAATTATACATAAATAATGTTATTGTACCTTGTTCTAATTATAAGTGAATTATTTTTATTATACTTAATCAAGTAATGATCTTAAGCCAAGCCAAGGAAATATCTTAGCCAAGGAAAGATCTTAAGTCAAGCCAAGCCGCTACACTGAAAGTTCTTAAGCCAAGGAAAGTTCTCAAGCCAAGCCAAAGAAAGACTAATCTGAAAAGGCTTGAGCCATGTTGAAAGTACTCGGCTAAGAACCTTCAACCGGCTAAGAACTTTCAAACGAATGACGGCTGTCGGACACATGGCAACCATGGGTTGGTTGACTTGAAAGGATTTTTTAAGCCGTTACACGAGATTGAAAAGACTCGTTGAGCCGATACAATTAGCTATTTTGGATATTTTGACTGGTTAATGGCTAATGGAGATTTTCCCTTTCCTAAATCCTATTTGCTTCCATGGATCTTATATTTATTTTATTAAAAAAAAACTGTAAGCGTAGATAATTCTCTAAACATTACATTAGTTTTCTAAGTTACTAAAAGTTAACACCCTTCATCACAAGTTCATTTTCTCTTTAAGTTTATAAGTTTTACAAAACAAACATTTACATTCTAACATTGATATGTTTAAAAGTAACACATGTTCATAAGAACCGGTTAAATTAAAAGTCTACTCAATCATCTCATTCCCGGTAGTTGATCTGATCAACCATTTGTTTGGTGTTTTTACCTATATATCTATACCTTTTGAATAAACTCAAATGAGCAAGAAGGTAATGCTACTTCAATTTGAAGACATGGACAATAATGTAATTTAGTTCAATTTGAAGACACTTAAAAACATATATACTACATTTTATTTCAATTGGGTTTAGTTAACAAATAACACCAAAAATTGAATGAATTTTATCAAAACTCTTAGCTTAGGTTTATGGACATGCTAATCATGTGGTTTTTGTTTATATGATAAATTATGATTTACCAAGTTTTTATGTTGTGGTTTATATAGTAGTGCATGATGGATTAGCCGAAAGTTCAATCTTGCATTAAACAAAAAAACACTTGGTAAAATTTAAACGTTGACTTAAAAACGATTAATGATTCAAATAACTCACCATAAGCAACGTGGTTGTTCACAACTAACAAGCTTATCCATATGGTTAATTACAAATTGCATATGTCAATTTGAAAAAATACATGTCAGAAAAGAAAAGAATATGATTTGTAAGGCCCCTAAATCTCACTACAGTGTATAGTCTAAAAGTCTATACAATTTCCTCAAAACATTAATTGTTCAAGCGGTAACGAATGCCTTCTTCCACTAACACGAGTGCTCCATTCGCTAGCCAAGAGAGTTCTCGACTCTAGGGCTGGCAAATCGTGTCTTAGCAGGTTTAACATGTATCTGATAACGCGAACAACAAAAATTTTAAACATGAATACGAATCGTTTAACTACTTTATATCAGTGTCTATAAGACAGATGTATATTTTATGCACCAAGAAGGAGAAATGATGGATCCTAACTTTCAAATTTTGATTATTTTTAAAAAAGTAAAAAAATCACATGGTATACTTTTCAGTAAACAGTTCTAATCGTGTCTTATACAGGTTACCTATTGCCAACCTTACCCGACACGTACCAACTACCTGCAAACATATCTAACATACATGTAAAAGTCAGCTACATTGAGTGAGTTCTAATAATTACATCAAAACACTTTAATTTTGACCCAATCACATATTTTATGGAAACTTCATCACCGTTATTAAACACATTCTAAATCCCAACTAAATCAGCACAACATAAAGGCCTATCACCCAGACCGACCCATACCTATGACACCCTGCTAGTCAGAATACCCACAAAATCTACACACAATCCTCCCTCTTTGGGAGAAATTACTTATGTATCTCTAAGGATGACTACTCTTCTACATACGTCTCAAGTCATATTGTTCGCCTCCTAGAACAAATGACACGACAACTCCAAGTTAACATCATAGCATAAATATATGACACGCCCATCGGTTTAACTAGTGCAAGCACATAAAGTAGGAAGCTAACACATAATTTGGTCAGATCACCAAGAAATGACCATAGTTCGTCTCGAGATGCCACACACTCCCCCTGTTGGTTCAGTTTATTGATATTGGCTATACGTCATCTACCTTGTTAGTTCGGATTACTAATATTGGTTAAACGTAATCCACCTCGTTGGTTTGGATTACTAATATTGGCTATACGCAATCCACCTCGTTGGTTCGGATTACTAATAACGCCTATATGTATTCCACCTCGTTGGTTCGGATTACTAATAATGCCTATATATAACAACCCTCCTAAAAATAATTTTGGACACCCCTAAACGTTCCTAAATATACCCTGTACGCGTAAAACGGACCCGAAATAGCCCTACCCTTATAAAAATCAAGAAAAACCAAGTTTGGCAGTCGCTCGCGGGCCGCGACGGAGACCCCTTTGGTCTGTCGCGGGGCGCGACAGCCTTTGCTTGGTCGACACTGCATCGTGCCACGTGGCACGTGACTCACCGGACCTACCCCCTTGACTCGGCAACCCTATAAGCGACACATGGGCTCTCGCGGCCCGCGACGGCCGAAGCCTACTTGGTCGCGGGGCGCGACGGAGTGCTCGACCAGCCTATATAAGGGGGCTCAGGCTCATTTGTTCAGTCGTTCAAATCTGATTTCTCTCTCAAATTTCTTATAAGTAGAAATTATACTCGGGCATAATACCCACTATAAAGCGAAGCTCTGCCTCGTTGTAAGTACTATAACCCTGCTATTACCTTACACGATCAATTTAGGATTCCGTAATGCATGTCGGCTCTGCCTGACTCAGTCATTGGAATTCTGTCTCGTGTGTACACCCGATTAATCTAGGATTCCGTAATGCATGTCGGCTCTGCCCGACTCAGTCATTGGAATTCTGTCTCGAGTTGTACGGTAAATGTGAATTGGGATATTTTAGTAACACGTGTGCATTGTTTAATTTTAATAGATACTAACCAGGAAAATCACCAGGAAGCCATTGTAGTATCGCCTAAGTCAACAATGTAAGTACATTCACTTTTTCTCAATATTTGAGAGTACGTTTTTGTGAGTCAAAATGTTTTACCAAAACCTCAAATATTTTCAAATACAGTTACAGTGATTAAGTTTTTGTAATTCTACAATTGCTACAAGTATTATGGGGTTTGTATACAGTACTTGATAACCTTCACAATTGGGCACGGGTATCCAATGTGTGATATGACCATAGTCACAGATCCGTCGAGTGACACGTACTGACCGAGTAATTGTGTAGATATAAACATTGTAATCACCCTTAATACTGTAATGTGTAAACAACTGATGCTTTACCAAAATGGAATGTACTTGTCAGTATTTCTTGCTGATAAAATGTTTACAAAACGCGTTTCAGGTAACACAATGTGAAAGCCATATAGAAACCAGCGGGAGAGCACTGAAGGCTTGGAAAAGTGGCTATAAAAGTTACCTAAATAAAGAAGAAGTTTTTGTTTTCAATAATTAGGGTTTATCCCTACAAATGTATTGTCAAATGAAATTGGGTTTTATCCAAATACATTATTATTATAAAAGTTGGTGTTTTACTCTGATAAACATATTTCCTAACTACGGTCCTGATGTATTCCGCTGCTAAATTAATAAACACCGATACCACTGATACTGTCCTCACGACACCCGCTCCCGGGGTAGGGGTCAGGGGTTGCGACAGAGAGTGGTATCAGAGCTACAGCCACTTGTTTAAGCCAAGGAAGTGTTCTGCTGACACTTAAATTTTAAATTATGTGTTAGGAAATAACTTATGTGAGTATGTGTTTTGTGACACCTGTGTCACTTCAACCATCAAACAAATTCCAAACCAATGAAATATAGTATTTCATACTTGGGACTTGTATAAATATGTGTATCTTTTGCACATATCAACTCTTGTTCGATTTCAAGCTCTAAATCGCTTTCTGGAAGGTTATACGCGCACTAATGCGTAAATATAACCAGTTTAATGCAACAAACACTCCGGAATAGTGAAATAGTCTTAAAATACCTTAAATAACCTCTACATAACTTATAAATAAGTTTTGTAAGGTTTGGTATGCCGAAATCAAGTTATATTCGCTTACAGGGACTAAAATTGACAAACTGTGAAAGTATGCCAATTTGAACTGTAACGAACATTCCGGAACATGAACATAAGTTAAACATACCATAAATATCCTTTACATAGCTTAGAAATAGGCTTTGAGGGGTTCGGTGTGCTAAAATAAACTTTATGCTCATTCAGGGACTAAAAGCGTCAAAAAGTGCACAAGTTTGCATTTTCGCGCATAACTTACGTTCTGAATACATCCGGACATCCAAAAATTTATGTAAGCACTAAAATATTTTATTTTAGTGTTTGGCATGAGAAAAATCCATTCGTCGCGCAATTTGGATCGTTTTTCGCGCTTGTGCGCATTCCGTCGTAATTAACCGAACATCGCAACCGTACGGCTAAACGAAACGACATCCGACATATTTTTTAGTACATTTTAAGTTCCCTATACTTTAACTTCATTTTAGAGCTTTGAAATGGGGTTAACGGGCCTTAAACGTGTCGAAAATGGACTTATTGCACTACAGGGACCAAAAGTGTAAATCTGTCAAAATAAGGCCTAGCGCACCATTAGGATTTTTATGTAGCGGTGCGCTAGCCTGGGGCCAGATGTGCAGAATTGCTGTAAACAGCTGTTTGCAGCTGTTTAACACTTCAAAACCACTTGCAACTGATTTTTAACAATCCTAGGGGCACCCATAGGGTTGTAATTCAGTGGGTGTGTGTTGTAGGGCTGAGATTAAAAGCTCGGAAATCAAGAAACGATCCTAACGGTTCTACATTTCCTATAAATAGCCCTCCATGTCTTGCTCATTTCCTTCACACCTTGATAAAATCTGCTCTAAGTGGAGGCAACCACCATAGTGGAGGCCACCTACCTGAGCATACTTGATCATTCTTCCTTCTTGGACCCTTTGTAAGTCCACTTTCTTGCTTGTTCTTGTATTTCAAGCATGAAAGTCAAACTATGTTTGACTTTCTGCATTGACCAGTTTATGGTCAATGCGAAGTTCGTTTGAACTTCGTAACGTGAGCGTAATCACGATGGTCATAGTCCTTAGTGACTATACCTACTGATTACCACGTTATCTAGGCTCAGTGACGAGTCGTAGTTTCGGGCAAAATGCGTATTCTTGCGTATTTTGTAACCAAACTACTCTAGGGTATCAAAACCGTTTGTTTTGATACCAAACCTGTTTTCTAACTTAACTAAACATGTCCTAGCATGTTTAGCTCGTCACTTTTAGATTTGTGCTTGTTTAGGGTCGTAAGGGTAAGCGATCTAATCAATCGCTTATGCTTTCGAACCCGACCCATTTGGTCGATCATTAGGATCCGACCAAACACTTTAGGTGACCATAGTAGTATAGGGAATAACCTTCCGAGGTTATACCTTATGGTCACGTCGTTTAAGTAGTTGTATGATAAGTAGTTCTTATGCCTTAGGTAAATTACCAAAATGCCCTTTTTGTGCCAAAATTCATTTTAAGCCTGTGTAACATAACTTTTGCCATCTAAACTGATTTAACAACAATATTAAACATGTTAAGGCATATCTTACTTGTCATAGGGCTAGTTAGGCGGTCCAAACGCGTTTTACGCGAACGACGCGTTAAAGTAGCATAAGCTACCTAAACGGGCCGTAACGGGTCAAAAGCACTCAGGATAAGTTTTGTTTTAGTATGTAGGTTTTGTTAAACCATATTACATGAGTTCCTACACTCATTTGGTTTACGAACCCTCATGCTATCCGATCCTCCGATAGGTCCGGTTATTAATGTAGTTACCTATATTAGGTGCCGTTTGATTTCCGTGATCTTCTAGCTTTGCTTGGTGGATATCTAAGGTCTATTGAGCAATCTCAAGTGAGTACATAGACCCCTCTTTTACTGTTTTCCAAACATTTTGGGGTGAAACACATGTGCCTACTTGTTACTTTCGTGCTTTCCATGTTTTCATATCATATACTTGTTATGTTCATTAGTACACTATTAGTACATGATTTTCATTTTGTCTTGCTATGTATGTTCATTTAGCATATTTAGCACATTGATTTACATTACATCTTCTTTTGCTATGTATGTTTACTTGACATGATAGCACATTATTTTACATGACTTTTCTGCTTTGTATGTTAACTTAGCATACTTAGTGCATTGTTTTACATTGCATCTCTATTGCATACGTTCTCGTAACATATGGACACATTATTTTACATCTCTTCCTTGTATGTTTACTTAGCATACTAGGTACATTATTTTCATAAAACATGCTTACATTTGGTATATCATTTGGTTTGTTTAACGGGACTAAATTACATTCACTAACACCGATCATGCCGCTCGGTAGTAGGTAATGGTACCATAGGACTTGACAAATCCCGTTCCAAAAATCCTAGGTTTGTTTGGATGGATGGAATGACCGAATCCGAAAACATTCCTTTTGATAACCTTTACTTAGGGTTATCCGTCTGTCTCAAGGTTTGAATGTAGGCGTTTAACATTACCGCGTAAATGTTGTATCAGTAAAGCATGCATGATTCCACAAAGCATAACTTTTGATTTATTCAAATACTTTGTTTTGTACATTTTCGCTTATGGTTTAAGTAGTCTTATTTTACTTACCATACATGAATTTTGTCTATACATTACATGGTTTATATTGATAATAGACTTGGTTTTTCTCATAAATGTTTGACGATTGGTTTAAACATTTCATATTGATGGTTTTTACATGATCATTTGATAGTTGACTATACACAAACATTTTTACACTGATGGTTGTGTTGGGTAAATGGTTAGAGTAACGAGGCGTGTGTAATATGATACAAGCATGGTGGATACACCGCTGGTACTTCCTATATATAAGTGCTTGTATGATATTACATATCGTAGCGTTATTTAAATCATTTCAGTTTATACATATAACATTTTTATACAAATAACATATTTTTCACAAGACATTGTTTTTTTTTTTTTAACAACTTATCTTATACAAACTCATTTTACTTGGTTATTCATTTAATCTTACATTATTCTTTTACATATCATCTACTTTATCATCGTTTTTCAAATGATTTATAAAACAAAACATTTTACAAAGATCATGACTGACTTTTGTTAAACAACCTCTTTTCTAAACATTAAGTCATGAATCCTATTTTTCACAAAACCTATGTACTCGCCGGCATTTTTATGCTGACGTACCTATTTTCACATGTGTTTCAGGAAATGATGCATAGGATTGATCAAGATACACTTAGGCGGACTTGGGCCTTAGTGACAATAAAAGATGGAAGACTAGTTAATTTTGTTATACTTCTTGTTTGTTAAGATATTGTAACTCTTTTAATCAATAAAACAATATTTCAATTTTTCCCATGTGTTATGAAACAATGATTCTGTTACAACACTCCCCGACGATTCCGCCACGTTTTGTTGTTTTACGTGGTCGGGGTGTGACAGAAGAGTTGGTATCAGAGCCCATGGTTATAGGGAATTAGGTTATTAGTAATACTTTGACCTAGTCTATAACCTTTCTAGGACCCTAACGCGAGTTTACTTGCGTTTAGTCATAAAACAATACTGTCACCTATCCTTAGGCGACAACCACAACAAGAACATAAAATTCAAAACCGCTTTGAAAACTAATCGTCTGTTCTAGGATGATTGATTACTAGGTTTTGAACCCTTTATTGTAAGGTTTTGAACTCTCTATTATATGGTTTTGAACCCCTTTGAGTTTTCAAAACCTCGTCAAGGTTTTGGGTCCTAAATAATGTGAACACGTGCAAACTGGAAGGGTGATTGCCTGTATTCTGGGTTTTCTGTCTAGGCAAGCACTTCGTATACATCTCATCAGACGCGAGACCAGTTGTGCTTACCTGGGAATTCTTGGGATGAGTGTTCACTTATAGGCGAGCATGTCTTCGCGATACATTATTTTTGACCCATTTACCTTTATTAGTCACTGTGTGTCGTTTGTTTACCTTGTGGTAACAAACAAATGACCACTACCCTTGCTTTCATCAGATTTGTTTCATCTCATTCTTTTCGTCTAATTCTCTCACTCGTTTCCTTTCATGTTTCCTCTTTTAGAATGCCTCCTCGACGCGAGAACCAGATGGCGACTGCCGAGCTGGCAGAAATCATTGCGCAGCAAATGGCTGCTCAATTCCCAAACCTCTTTGCTCTATGGAATCAAGCCAACAACAACAACAATGGCCCATGCAATTTCAAGAGTTTTAACTCGGCAAAACCACTTAAGTTTAGTGGTTATGAGGGAGCGACTGGGCTTCTGCAATGGTTCGAAAGCATTGAGAATACTTTCCGCCACGTGCAGTGTCCTGACAATCGCAAGGTCGAGTTTGCTTCGAGTGTGTTCCAGAAGAGAGCCCTTACGTGGTGGAACGGGGTTATGAGAGATCGTGGTGCAGAAGTTGCTCTAGCACAGACATGGGCTGAACTTAGGACCCTTATGATGAAGGAATTCTGTCCTCGTCACGAGATCAGGGCATTGGAAAGGGAATTCGACGATCTTAAGCAAGACAGCGGTGAACATCGAGCATACACTGATCGATATGAGGAGTTAAGTCTGTTATGCCCAAACATGGTCACGCCTTTGGATAAGGCAATAGAAAAGTACATTGATGGCCTCCCTGACTCAATACAAGACATTGTGACTGGCAGCAACCCTACTACAGTTAGACAGGCCATTGAGCTAGCTGCAACCTTGACTGAATCTCAGATTAGGAAACGTAAGCTTTTCCGAAAGGGTGACAAGAAACCGGTCGAGGAATCGAAACCAATTGAGGAATCAAAGACCATGGATGAACAGACAGGATCCCCTAAGAAGTCAAAGAAGCGAAAGACTTCTCAGAACTTCGCCATGGTTACTCACAATGATCAAGCCGCCCCCAACCAACCAGCTCAACCCCCTGCCAGGAAACCCTACAACGGAACTGCACCTTTGTGCAACCAATGTGGCCTACATCATCATGCTGGTGTGAAGTGCCGCACATGTCAAGTTTGCGGACTTATAGGTCATACAGCGAGGGTTTGCCCAACCGCAGCTGCACCAAATCAAGTTAACAACAATCCTGCTCAAGCTCGTTTTCCACTGGGGTCTTGCTACAACTGTGGCGAGATGGGCCATTTTCGTAGGAATTGCCCAAAGCTTGCTAATGCAAATCCAGCGCAAGGATGAGTATCTGACTGACAGAAGATAACGCTGTTTAGAAAATAATCGAGCCTTGTGTATTATTTTCTTTTGTTATCACGATCTATGAAACAGTTGTTGTTATAGTTGTTATAAATAAATCTTTCATTTACATTTTAATATGTTTAAGTGGTTGCATGTATAAACATATCCTCTACAATACCAACAATCAAGGAACCATATTCCTTGAAGAACAGACTACCCCCAAATTTCTTCCATTGTATGATCTCTTGCGTTTTCCACGAAAATCCTAAGTACCCGTTTCTTCCAAAAGAAACGAAGTACGAGGTGCCAAGTTAATAGCAATCAATAACAAGATAATAACAATTGAACAAATATGTGATTATGTGCTTATGTGTTTCTTTTTTTTGTGTCATGTGATCCAAATTATGTTATCCAAAATCCTCATAGAATCTCACATATCCTTGTACAAGAGATTCATTGTAGGATACCCAAAGGTACTACCTAAAATCCTTAATGGACTTCTACGCTGTAGTTAAGTCCCTTGGATTATAAAGTACTACTTCATAATTAGACCCCTTTAGTGGTCTAGTTAAACTGATCGATCCAAAAATCTGGTTAGGAATATTATGTGATGATATAGATGAAAGGACTCCTTGGTGGCCTAATTAAGAAGATCCTCTGTCAATCTAATTAAAAGGACCCTATGGTAGTCTAGTCACCCTCATCACAAGTTTGATATCCTTCCCCACAACATTACAAAACGAACTGTGCGGACTGTGCAAGGAATTACGTAATTATGGATGCATACATAATTATGGAATTTAGTGCACATAAATCACAGCAAGTTCTATCATATATCTAAGTAAACCCAATTCATTTCCAATTCTGATAAAGCATCCGTTGAGGAAAAATGAACTAGCTATTCATTTTTCGCTTCCGAGGAATATCCGTTGAGGAAATGAATATCCGTTTATCCTTCATTTCCAACTCTGAGGAAGCAACCGTTGAAAACGACTCAGTTAGTTCATTTTCGTTTCTGAAGATTATCCGTTGAGGAAATGAATATCCGTTTATCCTTCATTTCCAACTCTGAGGAAGCAACCGTTGAAAACGACTCAGTTAGTTCATTTTCGTTTCTGAAGATTATCCGTTGAGGAAATGAATATCCGTTGTTAAATCTTTCATTTCCATACCTGAGCAAGCAACCGTTGAAAATGACTCCGTTAGTTCATTTTCGTTTCTGAAGATTATCCGTTGAGGAAATGAATATCCGTTGTTAAATCTTTCATTTCCATACCTGAGGAAGCAACCGTTGAAAATGACTCCGTTAGTTCATTTTCGTTTCTGAAGATTATCCGTTGAGGAAATGAATATCCGTTTGTCTATCATTTTCATTTCCATTTCTGAGGAAGCACCCGTTGAAAATGACTCCGTTTGTTCATTTTCGTTTCTGAAGATTGCCCGTTGAGGAAATGAATCCCCGTTTGTTTATTCCTTCATTTCCGCTTCTGAAGAATACTCGTTGAGGAAAATGACTCCGTCTGTTCATTTTCGTTCTGAAGAATGTCCGTTAAGGAAATGACAGGATTATGCCTTACATATCTCTGGTGGTTATTTGACACAAAGTCACAAATAGACTCCTACGAATAAATTTCGGGACGAAATTTCCTAAAGTAGGGGAGACTGTGACACCTGTGTCACTTCAACCATCAAACAAATTCCAAACCAATGAAATATAGTATTTCATACTTGGGACTTGTATAAATATGTGTATCTTTTGCACATATCAACTCTTGTTCGATTTCAAGCTCTAAATCGCTTTCTGGAAGGTTATACGCGCACTAATGCGTAAATATAACCAGTTTAATGCAACAAACACTCCGGAATAGTGAAATAGTCTTAACATACCTTAAATAACCTCTACATAACTTATAAATAAGTTTTGGAAGGTTTGGTATGCCGAAATCAAGTTATATTCGCTTACAGGGACTAAAATTGACAAACTGTGAAAGTATGCCAATTTGAACTGTAACGAACATTCCGGAACATGAACATAAGTTAAACATACCATAAATATCCTTTACATAGCTTAGAAATAGGCTTTGAGGGGTTCGGTGTGCTAAAATAAACTTTATGCTCATTCAGGGACTAAAAGCGTCAAAAAATGCACAAGTTTGCATTTTCGCGAATAACTTACGTTCTGAATACATCCGGACATCCAAAAATTTATGTAAGCACTAAAATATTTTATTTTAGTGTTTGGCATGAGAAAAATCCATTCGTCGCGCAATTTGGATCGTTTTTCGCGCTTGTGCGCATTCCGTCGTAATTAACCGAACATCGCAACCGTACGGCTAAACGAAACGACATCCGACATATTTTTTAGTACATTTTAAGTTCCCTATACTTTAACTTCATTTTAGAGCTTTGAAATGGGGTTAACGGGCCTTAAACGTGTCGAAAATGGACTTATTGCACTACAGGGACCAAAAGTGTAAATCTGTCAAAATAAGGCCTAGCGCACCGTTAGGCTTTTTATGTAGCGGTGCGCTAGCCTGGGGCCAGATGTGCAGAATTGCTGTAAACAGCTGTTTGCAGCTGTTTAACACTTCAAAACCACTTGCAACTGATTTTTAACAATCCTAGGGGCACCCATAGGGTTGTAATTCAGTGGGTGTGTGTTGTAGGGCTGAGATTAAAAGCTCGGAAATCAAGAAACGATCCTAACGGTTCTACATTTCCTATAAATAGCCCTCCATGTCTTGCTCATTTCCTTCACACCTTGATAAAATCTGCTCTAAGTGGAGGCAACCACCATAGTGGAGGCCACCTACCTGAGCATACTTGATCATTCTTCCTTCTTGGACCCTTTGTAAGTCCACTTTCTTGCTTGTTCTTGTATTTCAAGCATGAAAGTCAAACTATGTTTGACTTTCTGCATTGACCAGTTTATGGTCAATGCGAAGTTCGTTTGAACTTCGTAACGTGAGCGTAATCACGATGGTCATAGTCCTTAGTGACTATACCTACTGATTACCACGTTATCTAGGCTCAGTGACGAGTCGTAGTTTCGGGCAAAATGCGTATTCTTGCGTATTTTGTAACCAAACTACTCTAGGGTATCAAAACCGTTTGTTTTGATACCAAACCTGTTTTCTAACTTAACTAAACATGTCCTAGCATGTTTAGCTCGTCACTTTTAGATTTGTGCTTGTTTAGGGTCGTAAGGGTAAGCGATCTAATCAATCGCTTATGCTTTCGAACCCGACCCATTTGGTCGATCATTAGGATCCGACCAAACACTTTAGGTGACCATAGTAGTATAGGGAATAACCTTCCGAGGTTATACCTTATGGTCACGTCGTTTAAGTAGTTGTATGATAAGTAGTTCTTATGCCTTAGGTAAATTACCAAAATGCCCTTTTTGTGCCAAAATTCATTTTAAGCCTGTGTAACATAACTTTTGCCATCTAAACTGATTTAACAACAATATTAAACATGTTAAGGCATATCTTACTTGTCATAGGGCTAGTTAGGCGGTCCAAACGCGTTTTACGCGAACGACGCGTTAAAGTAGCATAAGCTACCTAAACGGGCCGTAACGGGTCAAAAGCACTCAGGATAAGTTTTGTTTTAGTATGTAGGTTTTGTTAAACCATATTACATGAGTTCCTACACTCATTTGGTTTACGAACCCTCATGCTATCCGATCCTCCGATAGGTCCGGTTATTAATGTAGTTACCTATATTAGGTGCCGTTTGATTTCCGTGATCTTCTAGCTTTGCTTGGTGGATATCTAAGGTCTATTGAGCAATCTCAAGTGAGTACATAGACCCCTCTTTTACTGTTTTCCAAACATTTTGGGGTGAAACACATGTGCCTACTTGTTACTTTCGTGCTTTCCATGTTTTCATATCATATACTTGTTATGTTCATTAGTACACTATTAGTACATGATTTTCATTTTGTCTTGCTATGTATGTTCATTTAGCATATTTAGCACATTGATTTACATTACATCTTCTTTTGCTATGTATGTTTACTTGACATGATAGCACATTATTTTACATGACTTTTCTGCTTTGTATGTTAACTTAGCATACTTAGTGCATTGTTTTACATTGCATCTCTATTGCATACGTTCTCGTAACATATGGACACATTATTTTACATCTCTTCCTTGTATGTTTACTTAGCATACTAGGTACATTATTTTCATAAAACATGCTTACATTTGGTATATCATTTGGTTTGTTTAACGGGACTAAATTACATTCACTAACACCGATCATGCCGCTCGGTAGTAGGTAATGGTACCATAGGACTTGACAAATCCCGTTCCAAAAATCCTAGGTTTGTTTGGATGGATGGAATGACCGAATCCGAAAACATTCCTTTTGATAACCTTTACTTAGGGTTATCCGTCTGTCTCAAGGTTTGAATGTAGGCGTTTAACATTACCGCGTAAATGTTGTATCAGTAAAGCATGCATGATTCCACAAAGCATAACTTTTGATTTATTCAAATACTTTGTTTTGTACATTTTTGCTTATGGTTTAAGTAGTCTTATTTTACTTACCATACATGAATTTTGTCTATACATTACATGGTTTATATTGATAATAGACTTGGTTTTTCTCATAAATGTTTGACGATTGGTTTAAACATTTCATATTGATGGTTTTTACATGATCATTTGATAGTTGACTATACACAAACATTTTTACACTGATGGTTGTGTTGGGTAAATGGTTTGAGTAACGAGGCGTGTGTAATATGATACAAGCATGGTGGATACACCGCTGGTACTTCCTATATATAAGTGCTTGTATGATATTACATATCGTAGCGTTATTTAAATCATTTCAGTTTATACATATAACATTTTTATACAAATAACATATTTTTCACAAGACATTGTTTTTTTTTTTTAACAACTTATCTTATACAAACTCATTTTACTTGGTTATTCATTTAATCTTACATTATTCTTTTACATATCATCTACTTTATCATCGTTTTTCAAATGATTTATAAAACAAAACATTTTACAAAGATCATGACTGACTTTTGTTAAACAACCTCTTTTCTAAACATTAAGTCATGAATCCTATTTTTCACAAAACCTATGTACTCGCCGGCATTTTTATGCTGACGTACCTATTTTCACATGTGTTTCAGGAAATGATGCATAGGATTGATCAAGATACACTTAGGCGGACTTGGGCCTTAGTGACAATAAAAGATGGAAGACTAGTTAATTTTGTTATACTTCTTGTTTGTTAAGACATTGTAACTCTTTTAATCAATAAAACAATATTTCAATTTTTCCCATGTGTTATGAAACAATGATTCTGTTACAACACTCCCCGACGATTCCGCCACGTTTTGTTGTTTTACGTGGTCGGGGTGTGACATGTTTTGTGTTATTTGACTATTTGTTAGTTTACAGTATGATTGAGCAAGGAATTTCGGACGCTTATCGTCATTTAGATAGTTCACCAAAAGATGAGGGAACACCATCTCAACCTAATCCCTCAGGATACTCAGTCGATACCGAAGAAGGGATATTTATATTTAAGGCACAGTCGGAGGAACCCTTTACTACTAAGAAAAGAGGTTGGTTTAATAGAGGATCACATGAGAGAAGAAAGAGACTGAAGAAGTTACAACAACAGAGAGCCATAGTCAGGGCTAATAGGGAAGCAGATGCACAGATTCAGGAAACAACTGTAGGATCGGATTCCGACCTAAACGAGTCGTTTGGAAGAGTTCTAGTCCGTTTCAGAGGCGGAAACTAAGAAACGGATCAGTAAACAGCTTGTTTCACACTTAATTCCTCTTGTATATTGATATAACAACGATTACAATCAAGAGGTATACCGGCAGCACTTCGGTAGACAAATGTTGGAACTCTTACAAATGAAACCTATAACAATCTATTTATAGTGATAAAGATTTCGCTTGAAGACTCTTGAAGCGAAACCTTCAAGCGAGCCTAATATGCTTGAAGCGAAATCTTCCAATGTGTTTTGTCTTGAAGCGAAACTTCATGCAAACAATAATCTGATTTCGATTCCATGCAACTTGTATCTTTCACGTGATGTAGTAATGTGGTGTCATTAGTGATGTCATGTGATGATGTCACTAGTGACATCATGCTTGAATATATCTGCACCGAACCCGAGACTCGATACAAGACGAAGTCGACAGATGTGTGCACCAACAGACTCCCCCTCAGATGTTGACGAGTCTTAAGTGTCGAGTCTTCTCAATCTTCAGTCTTTATCAGTCTTTGAGCTTTCTTCAAGATCTCTACCTGGCTCTATTCTATCTCCAATTCTCTCTCTCTAACAGACTCCCCCTCAAAACATGCTGGGATCGTAGTCTGGCTTTTACAGTATTTCAGAATCCTCAGGTATCGGAACCTGGCACTCTATCTACTATCCTGCACATCCTCTACCCAAAAATAAGATTCAAAAGAATAAAATATTTAACAATTTATCAAATATCATGTACCAACACTGATCCTTCTTCAATCAATATACAATCAAACATTAACAATGATCTTTTAACGAATTTTTATCTCTGAAAAACTTTTCAATCAAATTCCCCAAACCTGTTCGTCATGTTTAGCACTTGGAATTTTGAAAATCAGCTTTTCAATATCAGTTGTCGAAAATCTTTTTGTATTTTTCAAAATTTTTGCTAAAACACACCGAAAATCTTTTTGGATTTTTGAAATAACAGAAATAAAATGCAGTAAAGAAATATTTACAAACAATATTTTTGTGAGTTCGTGCAAGAGGATCATATCAGTTTTTGAGACAAGTCACTAACACCGTTAAGCTTCATTTCATTTTAAGTTCTAAACAATTCACCTAGATTGTCAGTATATTTGTCCACTTAAATTTTCACACAAAGTTCAATTGATCCGAGATACGATGTTAATGTTTTAAGAGACTTAAACTTATCCGTGTGTCCCACTACTTGAATATACTCCCGTATCCAGATCCCAATATTCAGTCTTACAGGTGAGTATACCACAGATGATATCTGTCAGGGGAATAAATTATAGTACGAGGGCCGTGAGAGCTCAGGTCGATCTTTCGATACGCAGAGAGATGACGGCTTCGACTTTTGGTGTGTCCCCTTTAGAGGATCTTTTGTTTCAACAGCCATGATTAACATTTTTCAATGTTTCATCATTTTTTAGCTGAGGGTGATGCTATGTTTCAAGCATTTGCAGAAAGTATTATCCGGGGACTAGGTCAGAAATTTCTTTCAGCAGAAGTCCCGGGATAATACCCCAGATATCACTGAGCATAAAGACCTAGTATCTCAGAATAAGGGACCTTTCAAACAAGATTTCAGGGGTTACCTATATATCCAAGTTTGTGTTAACCCACAGAACAAGCAAGTTTGAAATTTAGATTTATATCTCGTCACAATTTACTAAATGTGCAAAAACCTACTGACACATCCACAGTAAGATTGTTTATCACATATTTACTTTACATTTCTTTAGCATGTTGTGATAGTCCACTGATGTACTATCATTTCCTCTATATGCAACAAAAACTCATTTTTGAATTTTATCATGTTTTTGTCTTTTTTAAATTTTCAAATGTTTTTGGATTTTCTGAAAATTTTTACTCCCCCTAAAATGCAAACACATTTTAGGAAATTTGAAAATAAACTGTACAATAAAATGACAACTGATATCAAATCACCTCAATTCGCCATCCACTTGGCATAAACAATCAGAACTCCCCCTTACACAAAACTATTTTCTCATTATGATTTCAAAACACCTAAGTTTGTTTTAACCAAAATGATTTTTCCGAAAAATAGGTTTTGTTGATTTTACCACTTGTAAAGTTAGGGGTTCATCATATCTTTCCTCAATCATTTGTAGAAAATCAAGTACAATTTAATGTCCTTGATTTACCACTTGACATTGAAAACCTCTTTCAACCATTTGTAAATAAACACAATCAAAATCTGATATAAAGAATGATGCCGATTCCTGCTCCACTCTTACCAACCTGGGAGCTCCGGCATAGTCCTTCGACTATCATGGGAAACATACTTCCATCCAAGTCTTCTTAGACTTGATGGCTTTCAGTTCTTGCACAGTAGGGTTGTAGGTTGCCTTTTTAGTTGCATAAAATTCTTTAACCCCCTTAACTTTCCCATTCAACATTTTCCCAAAAATTTTCTTAACACTTCCATTGAATGTTTTCTCGATATCAAACTTAGTTTTCTCTGTGTAAAACTGATTCGAGATATCAACCTTACCAACTTTCTGTTTAACTTCTTCAAATTTCAGTGATGGAAACTCATCATCATTCACTGAAATTTTCACCTCAACCTGTGGCTCTTCTGGCTTTGTGGAACCAGATTCATCACCGACTTTCTCATCATCTTTCTTAACAACCCACACTTGGTTGTCTTTTGCATTCTTTTTGTAAAAATTCTTTTTAGAACATTCACCAACCTCATAAGTTGAGTTTTCAAAAATTTTAAATTTTTCAATTGGTGGTTCAACATCAACAACCTTTTGTTTCAATTTCTGAAAAACTCCCTGTTTTGTTTTGGTATTTTTCTGGCAATTCCATGCAATGTGACCAGTTTCATTACACTTGTAACAGGTACGAGTCTCTCTTTGATAAAACAATTCAGTTCCATTCTTCTTTTTTTCAGCAAGAAACTCTTGATTTGATTGTCTCCAGAATGGTTTCTTCTGTTCCTCTTCTGCAAATCCACCTGATACAAATTCTGTTTTTGTTTTAGAATTTTTCAAATTTTTATGATTTTCTTGTGGAATAAATCCTAATCCTTTCTTTTTGTAGCTACGATTTTGGTTAGATTTCTTTTGAAAACCAGAACCAAAATTGTAACCCTTTTTCTTGTTTAGACGTTGTTGGACTCTTGAGGTGTACTTTTTAGGTTTTTCAGTAAGATTTAAATCTTTTATTTCAGAAATATTAATTTCTGTCATTTTGAAAACCTTTTTGATCATGTCAAAACGAACACTTCTTATTGGAAACTCTTTGTCAGAGTATAATTTGTCCGAATCATTTAAAGTATATGCAACTTCAAATGTTTCATCATCCAAATTTGCTTTCGATAACAAAAATTCTTTACTATAAGACCGTTTAACCGACGACTGTGAACTGTTGACCGACGAACTCGAACTTTTGACAGACGAACTTGAACACCCAGACTCAGACTTTGACTCAGACTCCTCCTCAGTGTCTAACACCTGATCGACCACCTTTTTGATTAACTCAGACTCATGATCAGTATCGGATGAGGTAAATGTGACATCAATGTTATCTGGTAAAACGTCAGTTGTATCGGTTTTTAGCTTTATATTGACTGCTTTTTCAAGTTGCTCCTCGTTCGGTTTTCTAGGAGAATACCCTTCCCAAATTGGAGGTGGACACTTGTTATATCTAACAGTCGGTTTCTTACCACTATCTTTCTTTTCCTTCTTTGGCTTATCGTCTTGAAAAGCTTCCATACCTGCAACAGTTGGGTAAATACGATCAATGAGATAATCAGAACTAGAATAACTTTGTAATAAACGTCTAATTCTCTCATTCTCAATCTTCTCTGTCTCCAACTCTTGCTTCCATTTAGCACTCTCCTCGATGTAAAAGTTGATTGCTTTCTGCTTTGTCATCATTACAGCATTCATCATCGTAAGTGCTTGTTCTCTCTCTGAGTTTGTCTTTTGGAGACCAGTTACTGTTTTGTTCAAGACATCATAAGATTCTTTCACATAATTGAGATTGAACAGTAACTGCTCTTTCTTCTTCTCATACTCAGCGATTATCTCGTCTTTTGTTGCACATTCTTTGCAAGCTTCCAAACACTTCTCACAAGGCTTTACAACTTCAACAATCTTCTCAATCTCGATTGTCTTAATCACTTCAATCACTTTTTCTGGTTCAGTCATCTTTTCTCCAGCAACAACTTTAACTTCTTCAGTTTGAACAATTTCATCCTTTTCAGCATCACTTTTAGTTTTCAAATCCTTTTGTTCTTTTGCAGCTCGTTTCTCTTTCAGCTTCTCCAAGCGATCTGCAAAATAGAAATGAAAACTTTCAGGAGAAAGATGAGATTTGGCAACATTAACATATTTTTCTTCCTCATCATCACTGCTGCTATCAACTGATGTTTGATCAAACTCTACAGATTTTCCAGAATCCGCATTTTCTGAAATTTCTCCAGATCTTTCTGAAAGTTTATCAGTACTATCTGACTCTTCATCTGTTGACATAGACTTTTTATCTTCACTTTTCACATTCTCTCCAATAGATCTCATCCAAGTAGCAAACAAATCTGGCTCTCGGATGATCTTGGCAATGAAAGCTTTGAAATCACCCTTTTCATCAACAAACATATCCCAGCTGAAGCCTTCAGGTAATCTCTCATCATCTTGATCAACTATGCATGCTTTCCTATCAGAAGATATGTAATTTTTCCAGTTGAAATCTACCGCACACGCTCTCTTGGAATCCTCAATCTTTCTACCATGAGCTGTATGTGAATCTTGTGATTGACCAACTTGCTGATAAATGGCTTTCCGGTAGTAATCATCTTTTCCAAACGGATTCTGAGCACCACTAGCTTCCCTGTTCTTGCACTCCCGCTTGAAATGGCCTTTTTCCCTGCATCTGAAACAAGTAACTTTAGATTTATCAAAACCTAAAGTAGATACACAAGCATCAAGAAAGTCATTTCTCCCGGTAATTGTTTTGAATTTCTCAGCTCGTCGAAGAACACTTGCGAGACACCATTTTATATCCATAAGTTCCATCTCTTCAGCGTCTATCTGATCGTAATCCTCTTTGGTAAGCATAGGATTGCCGATCCTACCAGCAACAAGACCTTCATAGGATAACAAAACTGAACCCAGAAGTGCCATATGGTCTTTAGCAGTGTCTTCAGAAAAACTTTGACCTTCTGGAAGATTGAGAGCTATGTTGCATTGAATCATGTATCCATTTCCTGTTTTTGTACTCTGAGACTGAAAACTCGAATTTGATTCTTTAGGATTAACACTCGGAAATGATGAGAATCCACTGGTGCTTTTGCCTGAACACTGATCAGCTTTTTCTGAAGAATCCCCAGCACTGAATGCAGTCTGAATTTTCGGACTTCTCTCAGATTCTGAAACCGGAATGTTACCTTTGTAGTACATTTTAATATCCTGTTGACCACTCGGACTGTTCATCCTAGCTATTTTTTGTTGCTCCAGATCTTGACTTTCAATTTTCTCTATAAACTGTGAGATTGTCAATCCATCATACACACCAGTATTCTTCAAGATCATCAAATACGTTCCCCACTCCTTTTGAGGTAACGCGTCCGCCAATTTATCCACCCACTCCTCACGACCTTTTTCAACACCCAACATAGATAAAGATCGCACCAAATGACAGTATCTCTCGATTAGCTTTTTAGTATCCTCTCCCGGCAAACTACAAAACAAATCAAATTCTTTCTTTAGTAACGCTTTCTTGCTTTTGATCATGTTTTCGCTTCCCTCGAACTTGACCTTTAGTGCATCCCAAATTGACTTAGCAGTTTTGTCGTGCTGTAACAGAATGAATATATCTTCTTTTATCGCCTGCTGCAACAAACTAATCATCATTTTCTCAGCTTTATACATTGCTCGTTCTTGATCAGTGAACTCGGATATTTCTTTGATGACTTGCAAATCTGTTCGAGGCAATGTGTACTTCTTCAATATGCATTCCCACGATCTGAGATGATTTGCCTGAACCCAGTTTTCAAAGCGATCTTTCCACCCGTAGTATTCTTCAATACTCATCAGTTTCGGGGGTTTCTGAGTGGTTCCCGTCTCGTTTTCAAGATTCATGGCTTGAGCAATCGCAGCTGGTGATGACGGTGTTGCAAACGCATTATAAAACCCGGTATCCATGACTTGAAATCAAAGAATTTCTCAAACAATCTTTCACACGAACTGATTCTCCTCGTAACACAATAATACCGGACAAGTACCTTTACAAAAAAATACAAACAAACAATCAGTTTAAACGCTTATCAATTAATTGAATAAGACTGGTACTCGAACTGATGATTTTTCTGTTCGGACAGAACTTTGACCAACTGTGCGGACTGAATGACCCGGATCGAATTCAATTGACCTTGACCCTTTGAAACTTTTGAACTTCAACCCGTACGAACTAAACTATATCACTTGACTTGACCACACAAAACAACTTGACTGAAACCGCGACTCAAACCACGCGACTTGACAAACAAACGTACTGATCAATCCGTGCTAATAGACTAAACACCAAACCTGTCAAATAGAAACACCGACTACGACAACAACTATACGATCCTAATATGCTTAGTGACAAAACAATTTTAATATTTGACACAAATATTATTATCACATGTATACTGAACAAACAAAGATGACACAAGCATGAAACGAGAATCACATGAATTTAACATGCAAACTTAACACATTTCAATAACATCATGACTGCCTTAAGGTGAACTGACACAAGCACATGATTCCTTTTTTTTAATCAACTTTGATTAGACCTCCTATACCACTATGCCGACAACAATAATGTTCAAGACTTCTTTCATATTTTAAAAACTAGATAATGCTGCCAAAATTGGTTCTCGAGCTACTGACAACTTTAATATTCAAAACACATATTATTCAAAACACATCAATTGAACCTCACCTTTTTAAAAACTATTTTAGCCGACAACTCAATTCAACAAACAATATCAAGATAATATGATTGGACCTCACAATATGCTCTTAACAAATCTATATATTGACAGACAATTTTCAATAGAAAATCACATTAACCAATATACTTCACATGCTCACAACCCACTTGATTGACAACCACTGTCACAATGATTTAATCGATATACCCACTATGAAACAATCACAGCACTATATAAGCCAATATATTCACATATACACACAACTTCGACGCACTTTCCACATTAAACACAGACTTGTTTACCAAAAAAAATACGATACGATGAACTATCAAGTACTTTCAAGCAGATTGTATAGTTATATAAGTCCAGCAATTCAAGCAAACACTCAAGATATTTCAAGCAGAATCAGTGCAGATTGAAGCGAAATCTTAAAACAGTTTGAAGCGAAATCAAAATCAATCTTCAAGCGAAATCGTGTGAAATTTGAATTCTCAAGCGAAATCTAACACAATATCATACTTTCAAGCGAGATCATCAAGTAACACACAACATTCAAGCGAAATCAAATCTAAGTTGTTGCTGATGTCATCAAATTCACGAGCAGTTGAAGCGAAAACACAGAAAATCATAAGTTTTAGGCTGATTTTGAAGCTGAAATTTTCCAGGAACTGTTAAAACATGATTATGCGTGATATATGTGAATTTTAGCCGATTTTATCCGTAAAAAGTTTTGTTTTTCGAAAAAGAAAGGTGTAGAAACAGATTTTACGGCTGAATCAACAAGAACTCTTCTTCACTGGCTCTGATACCAATTGTAGGATCGGATTCCGACCTAAACGAGTCGTTTGGAAGAGTTCTAGTCCGTTTCAGAGGCGGAAACTAAGAAACGGATCAGTAAACAGCTTGTTTCACACTTAATTCCTATTGTATATTGATATAACAACGATTACAATCAAGAGGTATACCGGCAGCACTTCGGTAGACAAATGTTGGAACTCTTACAAATGAAACCTATAACAATCTATTTATAGTGATAAAGATTTCGCTTGAAGACTCTTGAAGCGAAACCTTCAAGCGAGCCTAATATGCTTGAAGCGAAATCTTCCAATGTGTTTTGTCTTGAAGCGAAACTTCATGCAAACAATAATCTGATTTCGATTCCATGCAACTTGTATCTTTCACGTGATGTAGTAATGTGGTGTCATTAGTGATGTCATGTGATGATGTCACTAGTGACATCATGCTTGAATATATCTGCACCGAACCCGAGACTCGATACAAGACGAAGTCGACAGATGTGTGCACCAACAACAACAAATAGGCCACCTTGGGAAGAGGAACTAGATAGACAGCTGGCCAATTTCCATATGCTAGCTACTACAGCAGTAGATGCTAACCTAAATCAAGTAGCCGAACCGCCACTGTTACCTTTGTTCCCAGACCAACAAATTCTAGAACCTGACCAGGAAGATCCATTTCTAGATGTAGATCCCTATGAGATTCCCAGAATTCCCCCACCAAACCCCATAGCTCAGTACACTGACCTTAACTCTTTAGATCCCTTTTGGAGTAGCGAATGGTGGACGCAGAGTGTGATAAGAAACCAATACCCTTATGGGCATCCTATCCCTCAACACCCTGATCCAGTACCAGCACCCATGCTACCTATGAGCCAGAAAAATTTGAAGGAACTTCGCTCATTGGGGTACGAGTTAGTAGAGGAAGGAGATAGAATTCGACTAATAGGAGAAAAGCTTATGTGGAAGCATGTCGAGCGTGATATACATGATTGGGTACATGATACTTAGAATCATGCCTAGATATATGTGTAATTTTGTATTTTGAAAAAAAATAATATATATAGATACGGATGCATAACTACTAGTATATTTGATTTCCAGTTGTAGTATTGTAACGACTCACACAAAAACATCCTAAAAACGTTCCGTAAGTATGAACCCGGACCCCTGATAAAACAACTCTCATTAAAATAATATTTCTTATTTTAATTTAACCAAAAGGAAACCCTAATTGAGACACCCAAGTGATTCTGAACAAACCCTAAGATTTTCATAATTTTCAGAATCAGGATCAGGGCCCCTAAAACTCAGGGGGGGCATTCCCTACTTGACGATTATCCATATAAAACGTAGGCAACAAGGAATTTTCGAAAAGTATCGACTCAGCTAGCCTACACCCACACGTGGCCACCCTATACTGATTTTTATTACCTTACGGACCGTAAGGTCATTAAGCTTACGGTCCGTAAGCTTGTAAAAATTGGTGTATAAATACAGAACATTGGCAATTGAATTCTGGCCCTGAAATGTCGAACAAATTCCAATTCTACGCAGAGATTTCATCGTTTTACTTTCACAAATCACAATTAACACACACGAAACCCTAAATAAGTATAGCGGGGTGCTGCAGAACAGGGTATTAACTCAATCGCTCTTGCGATTCATTGTCCGATCGATTAAACTATCCAAGGGATGTTTAAGTGCCGCCCACATTAGGGTTATACTTTATCGTTCGTCATTAATTTGACGGATTGTCGTTAATTCGATAGGTAAAGTATTATACTTTATCGTTCGTTGTTAATTCAACGGATTATCGTTAATTCGATGGGTAAAGTATTATACCTTGTCGTTCATTGTTAATTCAATGGATCATCGTTAATTCGATGGACAAAGTATTGCATTTTGACATTCATTGTGAGAATTTAATCTCGTGGGTTATCGTAAATGCTGTATTGAGTTATCTACCTAGTTCGTATGCATTAGGTTCCAAGGCTAAGTAATAGGCTAAGCTCTGCTTGTACAAATCTACAATATATCAAAGGCTTATCTGTAGACTAAACTTTGTCCGTATGAATCTGCCTGATTATTTGTGAGTCATTCTCTCTTTTTCAAATCTAGTTACAAAATCATGTTTTATTCAAAGTTATAATTACGGGGATTAAGTCTTTGTAATCACCAATTTACAGCCGGTATGTGGGGTAGTGTGCACATTACTGTTGTTAGGTGAGCGTACCTATAAAGTATCACGTTAGGTGGGCGAACCTAATTAGTGATATTCGTCATTCATTGGGGCAGCCAATGGTGATATGACCACAGTCACCGTAAAGATTCGAGTGACAAGTACCGTGGGTAGTTGGATTGATATCAGAAACATTGTAATCGCTCTTAATACTGTATATTATAACAAACGGGTCGTTTTAGTAAAATGAATGAACTCACTCAGTATTTTCCGCTGACAAAACCTTTTTAAACACTTTTCAGGTAATTACAGTAGAATTGGAGTAAAAGATGGATACGGCACAAAAAGGCATCCAGAAGTGGCTTATTTTGTTAATTAAATTTGTAGAAATATTGTTTTATATAATAAAATGTATCTTTATTAAAGCTACCATTATAAAACATGGGTTTATCCCATTTATTTATTAAAATAAAATCCGGTGTTTCTAAACTCTGATATTTTTCCTAACTCACGGTTCTGAGGAAATTTCCGCTGCAACGTTTTCAAAATAATCACCGGTACCACTGGACTGTTCGCGACACCCGATTCCGTCCAGGGTGGGTCGGGGGTAGTGACAGAAGGTGGTATCAGAGCCACTAAGCAAAGCCACTGCTTTACGCCTTTAGGTGTTGTAATAATAATACCTAAATTTATATAAAAGAGTTAGGGGATTAATGTTAATTGGTAGTATTTAGACTCAAACTTAAGAAAAGATGCCTTAATATTAGCTTCACAATAAACTAAGTATTTGTGTAAATAAATATGATGTATTTTGGTAAGTTCATTTCTTTTCTCACAGTTTGTAAGTCCACTCTATTTTTATAGTTTTATCACCTTTTTGTGATACAATTATAATTACAAAGACTTTTCAAAAATCCTAAAATATTTATCAGTTATACTTACAGTAATTAAAGTTATATATATTTTCTAATAGAAAGTTAGCTAATAATAGCATAACCACAATCACAATAGAAACTACGCATCAGTAACCATAGCCTATGACTAATATTATTTTAAACATTGAATCATTAATAAAGTTAATAAATGTTTAAAATAAATTTAATTAATGTATCCCATAATAAAATAGTCAAGTATAATTTACTATACGAAGATTATATTTTTTTAAATTAAATCAAATAACGATATTACAATTATTTAAGTAAATTAACATATTATATTTGATAAGTTATAATAGTTTAAAATAAAATGATATATGTCATTCTCTGGGTTAAATGGTTTTATGCCATAAGTAATATATTTGATAAAGTAATATCACGGGATAACTAAGTCCAGAATTACTAGTTGAAAGAATGATCAACAGTAATATGACCTGAGTCACTAATTGGAAAAAAAAAAAAAAATGATCAAATTGACACTGTCACCGGAATCATGTAGTGATCAATATAATAATAAGATATGTTATGGAAATACAAATTTCCTTAATTCTGAATAAAAGTCCTAATAAGATAAGGCACTTTTTGAAAAGATACTATTTATGGGAAATAGAAAATTTTCTCCGGCAAGACTGGGTATGAGGTAATAAGACTCTCCAGTTTGTTCGGATATATTGGAATTACCGCTCCGGCGCGAATCGGATAAGACGGACTATATAATATGTCACACGAGTGACAAGATTTCCCTAAATAGTATCATAATCAGATATTTGACTGGTTTTGGAAAAATGAATTTGTTAAATACAGTTACCTGATAGATGAAATGTTTAATTCAGCCTGTAAAATGTGTGATTATATAGATAGATATATCTATAAAGAAATTCCAAAAGTCAAGTAAGAATAAAGCACTTGCATCTGTGTCTAGATTTCTTTATTAAGAATCTCTTTTCCGATTATTTCGTTTGATTATCTGCTTAGTAACTCAAGCGACAATAATAAATAAAAAAAAAACCCATTAAGTTGGGATACCATTGAAAGTATAAAGAATTTCTAATACGTTACCATAAACTATTAACGCAAGTAAGAAGTATGAAAAGTTGTGCTAATGCACATGAAAATTTAATTATAAATCCGCAGACGTTAAAATATATCACACACAACTTTCGAGGCAAGATCTTTGAAAAATATAAATTGGGCACAATAACTCTAATGTTAAAATTCTATCAGTAGAAGAACTAAAAACAACACTTTATCACATGATCCTACAACCAACATAAAATTTCCCTGAGGTATATTAGAACAAGATTTCACAAAAACATCGGTGCACAGTCTAATCAGAGTCATAAGTATTAACACTGAAAAAGGAGTCATATACTTTTGCAAATTCTCTATTTTCATTGTATTTTTGACATTCCCTGATAATATTATTTAAATAACGGTTATCATTCGAAATTCCAGATAGAAGTTCTTATATTTCTTTTGTTGAAAATTCTGACTTTTGCATATAAAAAGTTGACTTTCGCATTTCTACTTTTCCTAACGGTCATCATACCAGAAGGATTTATTTCATAGTAGCGGATATTGATTCATTTCATTTCTTGGTAAATCCACACATGCACCGTTTGTTACACATATGGTTCGTTTAATTTCTAAATTTCCACTAAAAGGATTCATTCTAATTTGTCGTTTTATCCAAACTCAAATATTCTTTAGTTAGACTTGATTTTGGTACGGTAAACCACATTATTGCTAAACAATGACTCAGAATATCAAGTCAATAAATTTTTGAAAAAAACTCAATTTTCTTTGGCATTCATGGTTTCTACTATGACCATGTCCGAACTTTCTTATTTAAACTCGTTTTGTTTAAACCGATTTCAGTTGTTTAAACCTGCTCATTTCAAATTCCCATATGATGGATTTAAAGATATCATATTCTCCAACAAACACTTCAATTCTCTAGAACTATAAAATGCTTATTTGGTCTTCGACTTCACTAAATCATTTCTTTGATCACGGTCACCTTGTACTAACGTTTTCATAAAATTTAAAACTTGCACTAATCTCATTTATATATATATATCATATACGGATATTTATAAAAGTTATCTTAACACAAATCATGTATTAAGATAATGATACACAAATTCTTGTCATATTTTAATGTATCTCTTAAATGATTTTTACAACATCAATCTAGCCTTTCGTGATAAATTATTATTTTAACATCTTCAATCGAAAAACATTATATAAAATTTATTTTATATATGGAAACTTACATAAGTGATTACCTAATAGTATTACTATATTATTATTAGTCAACATAAGGAGAATAAGTAGGTGACTTATAATAAGAAGTACAGAATTTATTGTACATGTGCTTATATTTAACCAAAATAGAAATTTTCACAAACTAGGCACTTAGCTCGATTGGCTAGGCGCGCGAAAGGGTGTGGCCTAGACCCGGGTTCGATCCTGGGGACGGCTGGTTTCACCATTTTTATTAGAAATTTTTCCATTTAAGTGTATGTTTAGTTATGTAATACTAATATCAATTTTATTATTAGTAAGAAAATATTAATAATAATAAGTGTTAGTATTATTTTAAAATACTAGGATTATTGTTAAGGGCAGATATTGGGTAACCTAGCCTTAGTTAGGCATGGATTGGCCACCTATGCTTAAACAAGGCAGCACTAACCAATATCCAACCATGATAATCACTAGTTAATATATAAATTAAAGTCACCATACATATTTAATAAATTTTAATTATATATGAAAATATATATACATTGGAAAAAGATATATTTTCATAAAACAATATATAAGAATAGTCTCCATTTTCACTTATTTACAACATTTGTAAATACATTCACAAACATTATATGATCTTAAAATAAAAAAATAAGTAATCCCATAGAATCGACTCATTAAGTGTAATATATATACAAAGGGATTTGTACGAATATTTGTATAATAAATATTTTTACTCGTTTATTTATAACTTTCATTTAATGTTATAAATAATAAATGATTTCTTTTACAAAATAATATTTTGTAAACATAATGACTTCATTATGATATTTTGTAATATATCTTACATAGTATGATAAAATACTAAAATAATATTTATTTAAAAGTGGTGACCATTTACATATAGTAAAAATGCATAACAAATAATATATATATTCAAATTGCTTTACAAAAGTATAATGGTTGGTTAAACCAAAATAATTTGTTCTTATTATATTTCAATTCCTAGGAGATAGTATGAAAAGTATAGTCATTAAAAGTGTACTATCACAATGTTTCACAATTAAAACAATTTGAAACTTTAAAATAATACACTAACTCTATTATCTTTTGATATATCTTTGCAATTCATTCCTTTCAACACTTTGATTTCTCATATCATAAATATTTGATAAATCATTTTTCATGCTTTGATTTCATTTGGAACCTGTCAGTTCTACGTTTTCCTCAATCAAAGTAAGCTTTCTTTTGACAAAGAATTTTATTGATTCTAAAATTCCTTCACATTCATTTTAAAGAATCTATTGATCATATATCTTTTGGTTTGAACCTAGTCACTTTGAATATTTTATCATTTCATTTCATTCGTTTATCATCGATTTCTTGAACTAATTTAGTTGAACCATTGAATCCTATTTATTATACAATTAATATTCATAAAATTTAATATTTCAATTCTGGGTCATCTACCCTAATACTATTAACTAAAAGGTGACATAATTCCAAAAGAAATATCATAACCCAAATACACTTGGAAGCTGGAATCTGAGATGAAGAAAAAGTATTCCTATTTATTCCAGTAAATCTCGAGGACGAGATTTTTATTAAGGTGGGTAGAATGTAACGACTCACACAAAAACATCCTAAAAACGTTCCGTAAGTATGAACCCGGACCCCTGATAAAACAACTCTCATTAAAATAATATTTCTTATTTTAATTTAACCAAAAGGAAACCCTAATTGAGACACCCAAGTGATTCTGAACAAACCCTAAGATTTTCATAATTTTCAGAATCAGGATCAGGGCCCCTAAAACTCAGGGGGGGCATTCCCTACTTGACGATTATCCATATAAAACGTAGGCAACAAGGAATTTTCGAAAAGTATCGACTCAGCTAGCCTACACCCACACGTGGCCACCCTATACTGATTTTTATTACCTTACGGACCGTAAGGTCATTAAGCTTACGGTCCGTAAGCTTGTAAAAATTGGTGTATAAATACAGAACATTGGCAATTGAATTCTGGCCCTGAAACGTCGAACAAATTCCAATTCTACGCAGAGATTTCGTCGTTTTACTTTCACAAATCACAATTAACACACACGAAACCCTAAATAAGTATAGCGGGGTGCTGCAGAACAGGGTATTAACTCAATCGCTCTTGCGATTCATTGTCCGATCGATTAAACTATCCAAGGGATGTTTAAGTGCCGCCCACATTAGGGTTATACTTTATCGTTCGTCATTAATTTGACGGATTGTCGTTAATTCGATAGGTAAAGTATTATACTTTATCGTTCGTTGTTAATTCAACGGATTATCGTTAATTCGATGGGTAAAGTATTATACCTTGTCGTTCATTGTTAATTCAATGGATCATCGTTAATTCGATGGACAAAGTATTGCATTTTGACATTCATTGTGAGAATTTAATCTCGTGGGTTATCGTAAATGCTGTATTGAGTTATCTACCTAGTTCGTATGCATTAGGTTCCAAGGCTAAGTAATAGGCTAAGCTCTGCTTGTACAAATCTACAATATATCAAAGGCTTATCTGTAGACTAAACTTTGTCCGTATGAATCTGCCTGATTATTTGTGAGTCATTCTCTCTTTTTCAAATCTAGTTACAAAATCATGTTTTATTCAAAGTTATAATTACGGGGATTAAGTCTTTGTAATCACCAATTTACAGCCGGTATGTGGGGTAGTGTGCACATTACTGTTGTTAGGTTAGCGTACCTATAAAGTATCACGTTAGGTGGGCGAACCTAATTAGTGATATTCGTCATTCATTGGGGCAGCCAATGGTGATATGACCACAGTCACCGTAAAGATTCGAGTGACAAGTACCGTGGGTAGTTGGATTGATATCAGAAACATTGTAATCGCTCTTAATACTGTATATTATAACAAACGGGTCGTTTTAGTAAAATGAATGAACTCACTCAGTATTTTCCGCTGACAAAACCTTTTTAAACACTTTTCAGGTAATTACAGTAGAATTGGAGTAAAAGATGGATACGGCACAAAAAGGCATCCAGAAGTGGCTTATTTTGTTAATTAAATTTGTAGAAATATTGTTTTATATAATAAAATGTATCTTTATTAAAGCTACCATTATAAAACATGGGTTTATCCCATTTATTTATTAAAATAAAATCCGGTGTTTCTAAACTCTGATATTTTTCCTAACTCACGGTTCTGAGGAAATTTCCGCTGCAACGTTTTCAAAATAATCACCGGTACCACTGGACTGTTCGCGACACCCGATTCCGTCCAGGGTGGGTCGGGGGTCGTGACAAGTATGTAACCGATGCATATATGTATATATAGAAGAGAGTAAAAGTCGCAATGATCGACGTTTTTGACCAACTCGTTTGTGTGATTGTATATAAGTAATTATATTATCCTTATTCTACGATAATTAATACCTGCTAATTATTCCCAATTCAGATGAACAACGAAGTAAATCAGGAAAACCAGAATATGAGAATAACGGAAACCAAATAGATAACAGTGCCATCCAACATATAATAGCACAAGGAATTATAGATGCTATGTCTTATATTATCAAGACTGTTAAAGAAGCATAAAATAATGGAAGTAAACACCAACACACTGAACCAAGTCACAGTGTGAATAATGATAACGGACCTATTATCCAAGCTCCAATTCATAAAAGAAGAAGAACCGCTTCTTACGATTGTTCTTATAAAGAATTCTTGGCTTGTAAACCAATAGAATTCTCAGGCAATGAAGGAGCCATTTGTGACAACCCTCACCTAACCAGGTATCCGTACGACTTAATTAATATTTAATTACTGCTTAATTACTGTGCTTGCTTACAACTGTGATTAAACTGCTTACTGATTTCTGATATATACACATACATGCATCACATTTTATACTGTCACTCCATTATTTACACAAAACATCAGTGACAACCTTGATGCACAAAAAGCACAGTGAGCACACTATACGGGATACCCAGTAAACATGCTGACATAGCCAGCATCAGACAGTTACTGTCTCTAAGGCCAGTATGAGCCGGGAATAGATTACTACACTAGTAGGGAGTGTAGGGAGATGAGGGTTGTAGAACTGCGTCACTAGGTGTTAGTTATAGTGACCGGATGTGCCTAAAACGTACTTTGAGTACAAAAATTATGCACTTTAAATAAAAATTCAGCTTTTAGCTAACTAGTAAAGTGCCAAAACATGAAAAAATATCATTAGACACTTTCCAAAGTGTCGGGAATAAATTGTGTCACTAAAAGAAATATTAACGACACTTTAATTACTTATTTAGAACTTTAACGGATTAATATCCAACCAAACAACCGGACTTAACCCGAGACATAAAAATATTGTCATTGACATTGTTTTTCTTTTTCTGAGCCAGTTAGGGTCCCCGAATACCCTAACCCCCGTTATATATTACTACACAATATTACACTAAATTTAAATCAACTAACAAATATAACTTATCTCTAATCACATAGTTGGAAACCAACCGATTACCCCTCCCCCTCAACAAGTTCGGTCACCATGTGGGTGACACCAAATTGTCCTTGGATGATTATAATAATGCATATGCTTAAGATTTAGAAGACACCATTTCCGTTGGATAATATTGAATAAATGGTCTATAAATATATCCCTAAGATAAGCATACCATTTTCATCACTTAACAAATTTTTTTTTTCAACTTCCTCCCTCCTTTCTTTCTTGCTTACTGCCGAGAGCATTCACTTCCATCCATCCTTTTCTTTCAAATTTGATCAAGCTATTTTATATACATTCAAGTGTGAGGGATCACGTATAAGGAAGCTCGGTGCATACGGATCGTCAAGGACCTCACCTCAACGCTTTTAACCACTCGTTTTTCGACTAGTTTCTTCCCTAGCCTCGAGCTAGTAGTAAGTGACTCTAAACGCCTTTTTGTTCATATCTAAAGTGGTTAATAAGAATTTTGTCGGTTGAAATTTATGAACATGTAAGAACAAAATTAAAAGTCTACTAAAGGTGATGAACTTGGTGGTTAATAAGTAAATATTGGTGTAAAACGTATAAAACTTGTTTTGTTATGATTATTTAGTGTTGTTTTATGCTAGTGTTAGTTCGGATCGTCATCTAACCCGACTAAGTCATGTTCATGGAACATGACCTAGTGTATGTTAAAGTGTGAAAAGTGGTTAGATGAAGAACACTACTACTTATAACCATGAACTTGTGTAAAAACAATTTTTCTTATAAAATGGAGTTCTAAACTAGTAGATCTACGGATCTACAAGTGGTATTTTCAAAGGACCAAGTGTCAAAAGAAATCATATTTTTAAAGCCGGATCTTTCCTAAACAAAAGTGATTTTTGTGAACACTTCACACAAGTGTGTAGACACTTGTGTAACCAAAAGTTTTAAACAAGAATTATTTTTGTAATTTTTGACAAAAGTTGTAAAAATGTATCTTCTTTAAAAACAAGGTTCTCAAAGAAACCAAGTTTAATTATAAAGGATCTACTAAAAATATAGGGAAAGTTACTATATATTTTGCACAAACCACAAGTTCATGTGTTTTGCGATTTATATTTATTTTGACTATTTTGATGATGAAACTTTGTTGATTGATGTTGGGAACATTGTTGATTTGAATCTTTAAAAGAAAATGATACGCTTGAAAGCGTGGCCACCTCCAGTTACAGAGGAAACTCTGGCGAAATTTTTCCAAAAATCTAACACTTGTAAATATTTTTGTCACACGTGTTATGGATATATTTTTAACTTGTTTTCCCAAATAACTTTCGCCACGATTTTTATTACGAAACTTCCAAGTGTCGGAGGTGGGATTTTCACAAAATAAAACTTGCTAAAATATATATTTAGTATATATTTTCATAACAACACTTGTGTAAATTTTTGTGAACTACGTAAATATTATTTTAGGGTAAAAATAATATTACTAAATATTAACGACTCCAAAATAATTCTAACGCCCTCACATTAAATATTTGAGTTACAACGGTATTATTTAATACCACCCGAACTTTACAACGTAACTTACGTATTTTCAGAAAATACTCATAAGTGTGTATTTTGACAAGGATATTATTTTGGATAATTATATGGAATAAAATATAATATTTTTGGGAAGAATATTTATATTTTGGAAGTAAAGTATTTTTGGACAAATGAAATAAAATATATTACATTAAGTGAGACTTAATAATATATTTCGAAGTTATACGTACGCACATGTATCAAAACCCCCATCCTTGGGAAGGAATATATTTACAAAATAATTACGAAGTGTAAACATGAAATAGTTGCCTAACTATTTCCCAAAGACATTAAACCTTAAACTAAGGCACGGCCGTCCGTCTAATAGAAGTTAGTACGTGTAGGTCGTCGCACAGCAGATTTTCTGGGAGATACTTTTTAGAGACGCACTTCGGTGAGTTCATGTCCCCCTTTTCTCTTAACTGTTTTCAGTTTTCTAAACTGCGGGGGTGAAATACATGCTACTATGATTACAAGTACTTTTTACATGGTATGGTTAGCGTAAGGAGGGTTACTACTTAGATCATGTGAGTGGGTAGGCGCAACTTGAGGCCATTAATCCTCATTGTAGGACCGAGGGACAGTAGCGGTAGATCTATCTGGGTGTAGCAAGCCCAACCCCAGGCTCAACAGAACGGACCTCGGGGTGACTTTGTGCCCAACGCAAAATCCGCTAGGTTTGAGTCTTCCTACTTACACTTCACACATATCAATGGCCTTGCAAACCATTGGTGATCTCTTTTTCCTTATTTGCTACATACCAGGTTTTTATACTTACAAAGGTTTTACTTACTCACTTACACATGAACTCGCTCAACATTATTGTTGATTTTTCCAACTTACATGTATTTCAGGGAACTAAGGATCTGGCACGGTATGCTGCGCTGCGATAGTAATATGGGATCATCCACGTTTAGGGATTGCGACTTTTACCTAGACGAGTCGCAAGTCTTAAACGGTGTTTATTTTAAGTTTGTGGTTGTGTCTTTCAAGCAATGTTTTATGTTATTAGGTTGTAATTTCCGTTGCATGTGTCAACGCTTCAAGACAATGTTGTGTTACTTTTATTTTAAAACTTAAATCAATGGATGATCTGCATGGTTTTACATTCATATAGCTTGGTTATGATTAAGCTATGGTATTAAGAAGTCACACCAAATTAACCCACGCTTCCGCAAAGCCAGGGTGTGACACCATTGCAGCCTTACGTTGGATAGAAAACACAGAAGCAGTCATAAAAATAAGTAAATGTGCAGATGAAGATAAGATTATGTTTGCTTCTTATCTTTTAAAAAATGCAGCCTTAGAATGGTGGAATACTATTCTCTAGTCTAGGGGAAGTGACAGAGTTTATAATATGGAGTGGATCAACTTTAAGGAAATGGTTGAAAGAAAATTTTGTACTCCTAATGAGAAGGAACAAATCGCCAATAAGTTCCAAAATCTCAAAATGACTAGGATAGACTGCAAAGGTTACACTACCATATTCTTCGAATATGCTAGGATAGTGCCAACCTTAGCCTCACCTGAACCAATGTTAATCTCCCGTTATATTTGGGGATTAATTAGTGAGATTAGGCACGTAGTCAAGGCAGCTAGACCACAAACCATAGAAGAAGCTGTAGAACTAGCCAATACCCTGACTGATGAATTGGTACGTACACAAGAGGAAAACCAGAGAAAGAACCTAGCTCAAAAACTTACCCAAGAATTTCGCTACGGTAATTCTTACCGTGGAAAAGGGGCTGGTCCTTCGGCACCTTACTGTAAGTTTTGTAAAAAGAAGCACTTAGGGAAGGGTGCTGTGTCCTGTAACTTTTGCAAGTACCCAGGACATAAGGAAGAAGATTGTAGGAGAAAGGCTAATGCCAGAATATGCTACAATTGTGGAGAAGCTGGTCACATCAAACCGAACTTTCCGAAACTAGCTCTAGCCACGACCAACAAGGCTAAGACAACTGAAGCTCCTAAAAAGAATGCCAGAGCCTTTGTTCTGACAGCTGAGGAAGCCAAGATGATTCCGGATGTGATTGCCGGTACGTTCTTAGTTAATAACATATTTGCTAAAGTGGTACGTTCTTAGTTAATAACATATTTTCCAAAGTATTGTTTGACTCTGGTGTAAAACAAAGTTTTATCAATACTTCTTTCTACAAATTTCTTGACCAACCCTTAGTCAAACTTCAACAAGATTGTCTGGTAGAGACAGCAAACGGAGAATCCATTAAGATAAGTGAAATCTTGCAGGGAGCAAGAATAGAAATCCTGAACCATCATTTCTTTGCTAACCTTTTCCCAATGAATCTGGCTGGTTTTGATGTTGTATTAGGAATGGATTGGTTGGTAGCCAATCGTGCCAGTATTTTATGTGATCAAAAGTCAGTACAATTAAGTACACCAAGTGGTGAAAAGATCACAATCAAAGGAGATAAGCCAACCCGATTGACAAAATTTATCTCTGTAATGAAAGCTGCAAGTTATGAAAGGAAGGGATGAATAGTATATATGATTTCTGTAATCATTAATACTAAAGGAAAAGAATTAAAAGATATTCATGTAATATCTAAATTCTCAGACGTCTTTCCAGAAGAGTTACCTGGATTACCACCTGATAGAGAGGTTGAATTTAGAATTCACCTAATACCAGGAACGACACCGATTGCCAAAGCACCATATCGATTAGCACCAACGGAGATGTAGGAACTAAAGAAACTACTGGACGAACTTCTTGACAAAGGTTTTATACAACCAAGCTCGTCACCGTGGGGAGCACCGGTGTTATTTGTTAAGAAGAAAGATGGATCAATGCGTATGTGCATTGATTATCAAGAATTGAACAAGGTCACGATTAAGAATCGGTACCTACTACCGAGAATCGATGATCTGTTCGATCAACTTCAAGGAGCTCGATTCTTTTCTAAGATCGACTTACACTCAGGATATCATCAACTGAAAGTACAGGAAGAGAACATTCTTAAAACTGCTTTCAGAACGAGATATGGTCACTATGAATTTACAGTCATGCCATTTGGTTTGACCAATGCCCCAGCCGCATTTATGGATATGATGAACATGATATTTAAACCATACCTGGATAAATTTATAATTGTCATTATAGGTTATATTGTAATTTACTCTAAGAGTAAAGAGGAACATGCAGCGCATCTGCATACACTTCTGACATTGTTGAGAAAAGAAAAGCTTTATGCCAAATTCTCAAAATGTGAATTTTGGTTACAAGAAGTGCAATTCCTTGGACATCTGGTTAATCATGAAGGAATTCACGTGGATCCCACAAAGATCGAGGCGATTACTAAGTGGAAAGTCCCTGAATCACCAACAGAAGTACGGAGTTTTCTTGGACTAGCATGATATTATAGACGGTTTATTCGAGATTTCTCTAGAATAGCCATTCTATTAACCAAACTGACCTGCAAATCACTTAAGTTTGAATGGGGACCGAAACAGGAAGAAGCTTTTAAGATTCTTAAGCAAAGGTTAACCAACGCACCTATACTCGCATTACCAGAAGGAACTGAGGACTTTATAGTCTATTGTGATGCGTCTAAGTTAGGATATGGATGTTTGTTGATGCAACGTCAAAAGGTTATAGCTTATGCCTCTAGACAACTTACGAAACATGAAGAGAATTACACAACCCATGATCTAGAGTTAGGAACCATAGTTTTTACCCTTAAGATTTGGAGACACTATTTATATGGAAATAAATTTGTTGTCTTCACCGATCATAAGAGTTTAAGGTATATTTTTGGGCAAAAAGAATTAAATATGAGACAGAGACGCTGGATGGAAGTTCTTAGTGAATATGATTGTGATATCCAGTATCATGCAGGGAAAGCTAATGTAGTAGCTGATACTTTAAGTTGAAAGTATCATGAAAAGCCGAAACGAGTACGTTCTTTCAGATTAAATCTACCAGTAGATTTAAATGAGCAAATCAGAGGAATACAGAAAACAGTAATCAAGGACGATGTTGAAAATTTAAAAGGAATGATTAAGGAATTAGAACAAGGAACAGATGGAATTTGGAAGTTCCATAAGAAAAGGATAAGGATACCTAAACAAGGAAACCTACGCCACAAAATTCTAGAAGAAGCTCATAAGTCTAAGTATACGATACATCCCGGAAGTGATAAGATGTATCAAGATCTAAGGAAGAATTTCTGGTGGATAGGAATGAAAAAGGATATAGCAAATTTTGTTGCTAAATGTCTAACTTGTTCACAAGTTAAAGCTGAGCATCAGAAACCCTCAGGATTATTGCAACAGTTAGAAATGCCAATATGGAAATGAGAATTGATAATACCAAATTACCCAAAACAAGAAAAGGAAATGATACAATCTGGGTGATTGTAGACAGATTGACCAAATCTGCTCATTTCTTACCCCTGAAGGAAACTATCAGTATGGAACAGTTAGCCAAGCTATATGTAAATGAAATAGTTTCATTACATAGAATTCCTTTATCTATCATGTCTGATAGAGATAGCCGTTTCACTTCTCATTTTTGGACAAGTTTATAAAAAGCAATGGGAACCAGGTTAAATCTAAGCATAGCTTATCATCCACAGACGGACAGACAAAGCGAAAGGACAATTCAGACGATGGAAGATATGCTTAGAGCTTGTGTAATTGATTTTGGAGGAAATTGGGATGACTATTTACCATTAATAAAATTTTCCTACAATAACAGCCACTATACTAGCATTAATGTTGCACCATTTGAAGCACTTTATGGACGAAAGTGCAGAACTCCAGTCCGTTGGGCAGAAATTGGAGAAAAACAATTATCTGGACCAGAGATAGTGCAAGAAACAACAGATAAGATAATTCAAGTCAAGGAAAGACTAAAAGCAACACGAGATCGTCAAAAGAGTTATGCGGATAACAGACAAAAACCTTTAGAAGTTCAAGTAGGAGATAAGGTACTATTAAAAGTTTCTCCATGGAAAGGAGTAGTCAGATTCGTTAAAAGAGGAAAGCTAAGCCCTAGGTATGTTGGACCTTTTGAGATTATTAGAAAAATAGGACATGTAGCCTATCAGCTACAACTGCCAGAGGAAATGGCAGGAATACATGATGTGTTTCATGTATGTAATCTCAAAAAGTATTTAGCATACGAATCGTTAGTGATACCTCTTAAGGACATAGAGGTAAATGAGAAACTTAAGTTTATCAAGAAACCCATTCAGATTGAAGATAGAAAGGTCTAGAACCTCAAACACAAGAGACTAGTTCTGGTCAAAGTAAAATGGGATTCCAAGAGAGGACCAGAATACACTTGGGAACTCGAGTCAGAGATGCAAAGGAAATACCCACACCTGTTCCAGTAGATCTTGAGGACGAGATCCAAAACAAGGTGGGGAGGATATAACAACCCTCCTAAAAATAATTTTGGACACCCCTAAACGTTCCTAAATATACCTCGTATGCGAAAAACGGACCCGAAATAGCCCTACCCTTATAAAAATCAAGAAAAACCAAGTTTGGCAGTCGCTCACGGGCCATGACAGAGACCCCTTTGGTCTGTCACGGGGCGCGACGGCCTTTGCTTGGTCGACACTGCATCGTGCCACGTGGCACGTGTCTCACCGGACCTACCCCCTTGACTCGGCAACCCTATAAGCGACACGTGGGCTCTTGCGACCCACGACGGCCGAAGCCTACTTGGTCGCGGGGCGCGACGGAGTGCTCGACCAGCCTATATAAGGGGGCTCAGGCTCATTTGTTCAGCCGTTCAAATCTGATTTCTCTCTCAATTTCTTGTAGGTAGAAATTATACTCGGGCATAATACCGACTATAAAGTGAAGCTCTGCTTTGTTGTAAGTACTATAACCCTGCTATTACCCTACACGACCGATTTAGAGTTTCTTAATGCATCTCGGCTCTACCCGACTCAGTCATTGGAATTCTGTCTCGTGTGTACACCCGATTGATCTAGGATTCCGTAATGCATGTCGGCTCTGCCCGACCCAGTCATTGGAATTCTGTCTCGAGTCGTACGGTTAATGTGAATTGGGTTATTTTACTAACACGTGTGCATTGTCTAATTTTAATAGATACTAACTAGGAAAATCACCAGGAAGCCATAGTAGTATCACCTAAGTCAACAATGTAAGTACATTCACTTTTTCTCAATATTTGAGAGTACGTTTTTGTGAGTCAAAATGTTTTACCAAAACCTCAAATATTTTCAAATACAATTACAGTGATTAAGTTTTTGTAATTCTACAATTGCTGCCAGTATTATGGGGTTTGTATACAGTACTTGATAACCTTCGCAATTGGGCACGGGTATCCAATGTGTGATATAACCATAGTCACATATCCGTCGAGTGACACGTACTGACAGAGTAATTGTGTAGATATAAACATTGTAATCACCCTTAATACTGTAATGTGTAAACAACTGATGCTTTACCAAAATGGAATGTACTTGCCAGTATTTCTTGCTGATAAAATGTTTTCAAAACGTATTTCAGGTAATACAATGTGAAAGCCAAATAGAAGCCAGCTGGAGAGCACTGAAGGCTTGGAAAAGTGGCTATAAAAGTTACCTAAATAAAGAAGAAGTTTTTGTTTTCAATAATTAGGGTTTATCTGTAACATCCCGTGTTTCTGAAGTCAAAGTCAAAGTCAAGATTGAAGTCAAAGGAAGACAAGATTGCTAATTGCGATCTGTCTCTCCTTGCTCAATCCCTGTTTTGACTTCTTTGACTTGTAATTAGCCTATTTTATTTTCGCTTTAGTTGTATTATGTGGAGTATCTATTAATAATCGCATATTAATCGCTATATATCGTTGTTTAATCGCTTAATCGCTATCGCAATCGCACTCGCAGCTCGAATTACGCATTTTGGTCATTATTATACGTGTGTGTGTGCCTTATGTGTTACTTGTGCATGTTTATTTATGTTATGTTGTGGTAATCAATCGAATCGCAATCAAAACTCGAAACGCAATCGAACACAATCGCAATCGAAATGGTATGATAATTAGTGGAGAAAAGATAGTGCGAGATATAAGTAGTTGGGATTAAAATTAATTTAACTAGGAAAACTCTATCGCATCGAATCGCTCGCAATCGAAATCGAAACAGCAAAAATCGTCACGCCGCGCACTCGAACCAGGTGTCAGCCGGCCGGATTGCCATCCGACCGGGCAGTCACTTAATCGAGGTGCCAGGTTGCCATCCAACCGAGATGACATCCGACCGGATTGTCATCCGACCGACCCGCCCCTTTCCACTTTGGGTATCCTATAAATACCCCTTGTCACTTTCATTCTTTCCACTTTTGGCAAGTGACGTCCGCCCAGCTCGTGTTCCTCGCTTTTTCTCTGATTTCTCGCAATCCCGGTAAGATCTCGTCCTAAATCTTATATTTCCTTAATCTACACGCACTCCTACACCTTTCTATCTTTTAAATCTTAACTTTTAACCGTGAAATCATCAAGATTCGAGGTGTTCTAGGATGACGTCATCATGTGTTCTTGAAGAACTTCATGTTTTGGCCTCAACCCACCAAGAACAACTTAGATCTAACCGATTTCCACATAAACAAACCAAGATCTTTCATAGATCTGAACATATTGACAAGAAAAAGGATTGAAAGATGGTTATTCAACTTTCTTTCAACTCTTTTACACTCAATGAACTCAAAACCGATAGAATCGGAGCTTGCGCCGACTCACTACTCAATCTTGTGGTTGTGTTGGTTCAAGATCTGTGTTGGATCGTCGTGTGACCCGAACGAGTCAATCAAAAGAGTTTTTCATCAATATCAAAGGCGGAATCAATGATATCGACGTAATACAGCTTGAATTCCTCTAATTATCTTCTTGTTAATGATTCCAAAGCTTTTACAGATCGTTTGACAAACTGGCAGCACCTCGGCTCTGAATCAGAAAAGTTAATTTCATTTTAAATGACAAAGACCAGGCACCTATATATAGGCAAGGTAATTTTGCATGAACATGTCCAAGCGAAATCATATTTCACACGAAATAGTAATTTTGTGCGAAATTACCAAACGAAATTACAACATGTAATTTCGTGCGAAATTACCTCTAAACCTATTTTTGACATATTTCTCGAACTACGTGCCGTGATCTAATCATTCTATTACAAGACTTTATAAAGACGAAGTTAACAGACATCTATGCACCAACAGACTCCCCCTTGGATGTTGACGAAGTCTTTAGCATCAAATCTTCAGTCTTTAGTCTTGATCTATCTTCTTCTCTGTCCAATTTGTCTGACACTGTAAGCATCCTTCAATCTCTATCTTCAAAATTCTTTAAACTCCCCTTTGAGTATTGATCCAGAATGTAGACTCCCCCTTTCAATATGCTGGAGCTTTAATTCTGGTTCAATCTTTATACATTCTTTGCCATGGGGATCTGGTTACCTGTTTCTCAAGAATTTAACATTACAATGTATTCTCCTTTTTGACTAAATTTTGAAGTTTTTATCAGTTTTAATAATCCACTCAAGTATTCAGGTCCAAGTTAATGACCCTGAGTACTCAATTTATCTACCAAGTCCAACTTAATGACCTTGGTTAATCCAAGACGAAACAAAACTGACTTTTGTTCAACATTTTTCAAAACATTTTCTGAAAATTACAAGTTTCAAATTAATGAACTTGTTTTGACTTTTCATTAACAGATTAAACAAATTAAGCTCACAACCCTTCTGTCCAGCTCAGAAACTTCCTGCATCTGCTTCAAATTGAGAATCTGAAGATCAGCTTTCCACTTTGATTTGTCAAAAAAAAAAAAAGCAGAAATGTAAAATCTTTTTGAATTTTGAATAAAGTTTCTATACTAGAATGCTAAACAGAAATGAAATGCAGTAAATGTAAACTATTTACAAACATATTTTTGGTGAGCGTGTTAGGGAATCATATCAGCTGTCGACAAGTCACAAGTACCGTTAAGCTTTAATTTCATACTAAGAATTAAATAATTCACTTAGATTGTCGATATACTGATCCACTAAAATTCTCACACAAATTTCAATCTGTTCAGGATACGAATTAGATGTATTAAGAACTTAAACTCATTCATGTGTCCCACCTCTTGAATATACTCCCGTATCCAGATCCCAATATTCAGTCTTACAGGTGAGTATACCACAGATGATATCTGTAAGGGGTTAATTGCGAGGGCCGTGAGAGCTCAGGCTATTGCTTCCGCAAAATCAGAGAGATGACGGCTTCGACTTTAAGTGGGTCCCCTTTAGAGGATCTTTTTTTTTCAACAGCAATGATTAGCATTTTTCAATGTTTCATCATTTTTTATGCTGAGGGCGAGCTTTTATTTCAAGCAGCAGTAAAGTATTATACGGGGACTAGGCCATTGCTTCCGCAAAATCAGAAGTCCCGGGATAATACCCCAGATATCACTGAGTATAAAGACCTAGTATCTCAGAAAGAGGGATCTTTCAAACGAAATTTCAGGGGTTACCTATATATCCAAGTAGTGTTCCCCACGAAATAAGCAAGTTTGAATTTAGGTTTATATCCCGAACAAACCTACTAAATGTGTAAAAACCTACCGGCATATCATCAGCGAGACTGCTTAAGACTTTTAAACTTTACATTTCTTTAGCATACCGTAACTGTCAAGCCGATGTACTATCATTTTCCCTTTTTACACAAACTCTTTTCGGTTTTCTATTGTTTTTGGATTTTGAAAATATCTCATGTTTTTGGATTTTTGAAATTTTTTACTGTTTTTGTATCTTCTGAAAATATAACCTACTCCCCTTAAATACCAAAACAAGTAAAAAATCGACAAACCATTGCAGATTGCTTCTCAACATCATCTACAGTGGTACCTTCATCTACGCCAAGAATCTCCTCCAACACCGATAAAAGCTTCATACCGTTTAGTTTTAAAAGATATTGAAATCGAGTTTTATCAAACGCTTTGGTATGTAAATCAGCTTTTTGTTCGTCAGTGTGGATTTTCTCAATTCGTATCAACTTCTTCTCGAAACAGTCTAGGATGAAGTGATGACGAATTTCAATGTGTTTCGTTTTAGCGTGATGAACATGATTTTTAGTAATGTTTATCGCTGCCTCATTATCAACAAAGATAGGGGTGTTAAGAAATTGCAAACCGTAGTCTCTCATCTGTCGCTGGATCCACAAGATCTGAGAACAGCAACTGCTAGCAGATACATATTCAACTTCACATGTGGATAAAGCTACAGAGGTCTGCTTCTTGCATTGCCAGGTGACCAATCGTGGTCCGAAAAACTGGCACCCCGCTGTTGTTGACTTAGCGTTAACTTTGCAACATCCGAAATCAGAATCAGAATACCCTTCGAGCGTGAAATCGCCTTCTCTTGGATACCACAACCCCAGTGATGGAGTTCCTTTCAGGTAGCGTAATATCCGTTTCACAATCACCATATGCGAAGCTCTTGGGTTAGATTGAAATCTTGCTGCGAGGCAGGTTGGATACATAATATCGGGTCTTGAAGCTGTCAAGTACATCAGCGATCCGATCGTGGAACGATACAACGTTTCATCTACCTTCTCTCCGGTGAGATCAGGGTTTATCCCATGGTTCGTCGCTAATGGGGTGGAAGCTGGAGTGGAACTTGACATCCCAAATTTCTCTAAGATATCATGAACATACTTCGTCTGATGTATGAAAATTCCCTTAGGCAGTTGATCAACCTGAAGTCCCAAGAAAAATTTCATCTCACCCATCGATGACATTTCAAATTTTTGCTTCATAACTCTTTCAAAATCTTTGCACAAATTTTCATTTGTAGACCCAAATATGATGTCGTCCACGTATATCTGAACTATCAGAAGATGTCCGTCGACTTATTTGGTGAAGAGAGTGGCATCCACTTTTCCACGGATGAAGCTATTGGCTAGCAGGTGTTGAGACAAAGTCTCGTACCAAGCTCTCGGGGCCTGGTGTAAACCATACAGCGCTTTATCCAGTAAATAGACCTTGTCTTTGTGGATTGGATCGGTGAAGCCCGGTGGCTGTCCGACATATACCTCCTCTTTTACCTTCCCATAGAGAAAAGGCGATTTAACATCTAGCTGATAAACTTTAAATCCTTTCCAAGATGCAAATGCTAGGAAGATTCTGATCGCTTCAAGTCTAGCAACGAGAGCGTACACTTCAGTGAAATCTATACCCTCCTGCTGACTAAAACCCTGGACTACGAGTCGAGCTTTGTTACGAATAATAACCCCTCGATCGTCTCTCTTGCACTTGAACACCCACTTGGTGTTTATCTTCCTTTGACCATCAGGCAAGTCTACCAATTTCCACACTCCTAACTTCTCAAACTGACTTAGCTCCTCTTGCATCGCGTTGACCCAAGAATCTTCAGTTAGTGCTTCTTTGTATGTTCGCGGTTCAATCTGCGAAATAAAACAACTAAGTGAAAACTCAGTTTGTAATGGAGCAACTGTAGAATAAAAACAAGTAAGGCCTTGGTCAATTTGTCGTCTTGTGCGAACGCCTGATTGTAATTCTCCAATAATCAACTCTTCTGGATGGTACGAAAGAGTTCTCGGCATGACCTCACCTGGAACATCTACCTCGCCTTCCAAATTTGTGACATTCTGATTTGCACCTTGTTCACTGACTAGAATTGTTTGACTTGAAATCTGAATCTGCTCCCCCTCAGAATCTGAATCACCACGATTGAATATAGGTCTATCATCAGATTCTTGATTATCGTTGACTGCCGTCTGATTGTCAAGAGTATGTTCTGAAGATTGTTGAATATCATCATGTTCTCCAGCATTACTAGGACCGGCTTCATCATCATTTGAAGTTTGCCGTTGACGTCTAGAATACTCAGCTGGAAATATTTCTTGTGATTCTTCATACTCTCTTAGAATATCTAACTCGTCAAAGAAATATGTTTCTTCTTCTATGTCAAACGAATCCCACAGTGTATCATAATTAAAACGCCATGAGTCACCGGGATTCTGCTGTGGCATTGTATAGCCTTGACATTCAACATTATGTGCCTCAATAATCCGCTTTAAGCTCGGAACAAAGACTCGTTTCAAAGGACTTGAGTAACCCACAAATATTCCCTCAATGCTCTTTGCACCAAACTTTCCAAAAGGCTCTAGAACTGTGCAGGGAGACCCAAACGCTTCTAAATACTTCAGGTTAGGTTTGCGGTTGTTGATTAGCTCAAAACATGTCTTGTTGAATTTCTTCACTGTGAGAACCCGGTTGAGCGTATAGCATGCGGCTGGCAATGCCTCTGCCCAGAAATTAACAGGTAGTTTGGAATCAGCAAGCATCGTCCTAGCCGTTTCAATTAGCGTCCTGTTCTTTCTTTCAGCTACCCCATTTTGTTGTGGAGTGTAAGGAGCACTAAATTCGTGCAATATACCTCTCTCATCACAATACTCTTCCATTTTGTTGTTCTTAAACTCAGTACCGTTATCACTCCTGATTCTTCTGATTCGAGTTTGGTACAAGTTTTCAAATTTTCTGAACAACGCCATCAAACTTTCAAACGTCTCATATTTAGTCTTCAGAAAAGATACCCACGAAAATCTTGAGTAATCGTCTGTTACTACTAGACAGTAGAGATCACCAGTTATACTTTTGACATTTACTGGACCAAAAAGATCCATATGTAGTCTCTCTAACGGTCTCGAGATTGAGTTTTCCTTTATCCCAGAGTGAGATTTCTTCTTTTGCTTGCCTTTGACACAGCTAATGCACTCCCCCTTAAGATGAAAACCTTTCACATGAACACCAATAACTAAGTCGTTATGCACCAGGTGATTCATTTTTCGTAGATGAATATGGCCCATCTTTCGATACCACAATTGCGATTCTTTTTCTGTTGCTCTTGACATAAAACAGTGAGCCTGACCCATGGTAGTAGTTGCTACACTCATGTCCAACACGTACAAATCATTGACTCTGGGTGCTCTCATGATAACCCACTTTTCGGGAACAACAAATCCTGGTTTCAAGATCAAACATTCTTTGTCTGTAAAGTGCGTTGTATACATACGATCACAGATCTGAGAAATAATCAGAAGATTGTTTTCAAGCTCGGCGATGTAGTTTACTCTTTCAAACGTGACAATACCATTCGATAGAGTTCCTTCACCAACTATTCGACCACCTTGATTTCCTGCAAATCCCACATAACCTCCATTAAACCCTCTAACATCATACAATAGGGTCTTCTTCCCTGTTATGTGCCGAGAAGCTCCACTATCTATAATCCAACGTGAAACGGATCTTGGAAACTCCTGCACATATCACAAACACTTAGTTAGATGTTGATGCCACCCAAGCCTCTTTCGACTCGGGTAATTTGACATTGAGGTGAGTTTTTGCAGTGTATAATGGCGGAAAATTCATGTCATTCATCTTTAAGCTCTCCTCAGACCCAATCTCAACCTTTTTGTATAAAAAGAAATCATTTTAGAAGGTTGACCAATTGATCGGTCTTTCTTTAGTACATACTTCTTTTCAGAAGTAGTAGACTCTTGTTTCTCATGTTTCTCATAATGATCCAAAGGAACATTCATCTTTACCGAAGCGGTAGAGGATGTTTGTTTTTTCTGTCTCAGAAACCTTTGGTTTTGGAGAACTTGATTTCTTTACAACTGATTTTGGCTTCCATGCTTGTTGAGGCGAAGCAACCCGTTTGTAAAATTTGTCAGTTTTAGTTACCACATTTTTTACGGGTTCAGTTTTGATCTTGGTGTTTTCATTTTTCAAAACTTTCTTCTCAACAACCATTGGAGCTTTGCCTTTTGCATCAGCTTTCCTTTTCTGACTCTCAACAACTTCAGACTTAGGCTTTAAGTTGGTGCACTTTAGTGCAATATGTCCAACTTTGTTGCACTTAAAGCATGTACGAGTATCAACTACCCGACTTGTGCCTTCAGTCTGAGGTTGTGAGGCCTTTTCTTCAAAAAACTTTTGATTTTGAAAAAAATTCAGATTCTTGCTCGGAATGAGAACTCGAGCCTTTTACAAACACCTTTTTCTCAACAAACTTCTTGTTTTGAAAGTTCCTTCTATGATAATTCTTACCACCCTTATAACCACCCGACCAATTGTTTTGATAGTTGTTAGAAAAACACAGCGGTACAACAGGTTTTTTTGTAGTAAACTTTATCTTTTTCAAAGTTTAATTTCCGTTTGGAACATTTCAAACCTTCGACTTCTGACACATCAATCTCAATCAACTTGAACACATTTCTCAATTTACCAACATTCACATTCTCCAAAGGAAAATCACGATCCGAATACAACTTATCGGATCCCGCCATCTTGTACATCACAAGATTAGGTTCTTCACTTAAGTTGTTTTTGGATTTTGATTTTGGAATGTATTTATCCAAAAAGCATTCATCATCCTCAGTAGTGTCACTTTCAGACTTTAAAACATTTTCAACCATGCTTTTCACAACTTCAGATTGGACACTATCTTCATCAGAAGATGAAGTGAATGTGACATCAATTGTGTCTGGAAGCTTAACTTCATTTTCTTCTTCATCATTAACCAACCTGGATTTTTTCTTTGAAAAATTGTTTAACACCGGTGGTGGAACCTGATGAAACCCAACCCCGGTTCCATCAAAGTATACATCTTCGCCTGCTTTGTTCTTTCCAATTGGTTTAGGAACTATATGTTGAAGAACAAAACTTGCGGAGTTGTAACTGTTCAGTTTCAACTGGATGCGTTCATTTTCAATTTTAGCTTCTTGAAACTGAAGCTTCAAATTAGCAATTTCATCCAGTTGCTGATTAATTAGCTCTTCTTTTACCCTAAGAACACCTGAGAGTTGAAGATTCTCTTTGGTTGTTTTACCATTTCTTTCATCAGAATCTTTTACCGTTCGTTTTAGCTTCTCAAAATTTTCTGAAAGTTGACGATTTTCATGAATTAACTTTTCATCGTGTGACCCGAACGAGTCAATCAGAAGAGTTTTTCATCAATATCAAAGGCGGAATCAATGATATCGACGTAATACAGCTTGAATTCCTCTAATTATCTTCTTATTAATGATTCCAAAGCTTTTACAGATCGTTTGACAAACTGGCAGCACCTCGGCTCTGAATCAGAAAAGTTAATTTCGTTTTCTTTCCAAATTCTTTCTTCGCCACTTTTATCATTTTCGATTTTCTCAGTTAAATCCTTTAGTCTATCATTTGAAGCTTTTAACAGTTTGTCACGGTTCAAGATCTGATCTTCAACATCTCTGACTCTTCCTGTCAGTTCTTCGGTCTTTTTACCATTAAGGTAAGCAAGTGTACTACAAACCTTGCAGTCTTTCATGCAATTTTTGCAGTCGCTCTCGGTTTTATCTTTCTTACCTGACTCATTGATTGCATCATTCTGACTGACGTTGCTTTTAGACTCATTTCCAGAACCAGAAACTACCTCTAGCTCTTTTGCAGCAAGCACTTTGTCAGCCATCTTCTTCAAAATTTCAGCTGTGAATTCTTGTGACGTATCAATAATCCCGTCATCAGCTTTCTTTGTCTGCAGCTCCTTCTCTTTTTCTTTTTCCTCAGCTTCTCCTCCTCCCCACCACTCTCTCTGTCTGGCTTCTTCTTCTTCAGCAATTTGTTTGGTGAGAGTTTCAACATCAACATTATCTGGATCAACAGCAATGTTTCCATTAGGATCTAGGTAACATTCTCTATCAGCATCCCATCTTTTCGCCTGTTTAGCTTCTTTGTATGTACGATAGATTCTACTAATCCTGTTCTGAGCTAGCATCTTTCTGTTGATGTATTTCCCTTCTTCTGTTCTGGAGTCTTTGAAAGGAACAATCTTTGTCACAAACGCATAGCCCACTGCGTCTTCTTCTGGTAACACTTTACTCCAATCATATCCCTCATCGTCATGGATAACAGCAAGTGCTCTGGATTTTTCTTTGGAAGTGTCTTCAAGCTGCTTCATTCTGGGAGGTTCTGATTTGTTCTGATGATAAATTGCTCTTTTGTAGTAATCTTCTCAAAACAGATTTGCCGTATCATCAGCATATGCATTTCGACATTCTCTTTTAAAATGTCCTTTTTGTTTACATTTGAAGCACGTGACCTTTGACTTATCAAAACCAAGTTTTGTGGAAGGTCCACCAATAGAATGTCTACCGGTAATCTCCATGAATCTTTGCGCTCTTCTAACCGCACTCGCCATACACCATCTGATATCAATCAACTCCATCTCCTTGGGGTCGATCTGATCATAATCTTCCTTGGTGAGGTTAGTGTTTCCGATCTTTCCTGTTACGAGGCTCTCATAAGATTCTAAGACAGATGCCAAAAACACCATTTGCTGCTTGGCGGATTCTTCACTGAAATTCTGTGCATTCTTGAGATCCACAGCAATGTTACATTGGAACATATTCTTCGAAGCTGATTGGTTTGAAGTTGTTGACGATGAACCACTATGAAAACCACTGCTTGAACTCTATTGATTTGATGTGTTAGAATTTTCTGCTGAGAAAGCTGTCTTAGGAGACACATTCTTCGGGATCACACTTCCTCGATAATACAGCTCCACATTCTACTGGTATGAGGAATGATTGACTTTGTTTGATTTCTTGATCTCCAGCTCATGACTCTCCAGTCTTTCAATTAACAGATCAACCGTCAGATCCTCCGACTTGATTGTATTTTTCAACATCAAAGCAAAGTATTGCCAGTCTTTCTCATCAGGCAGTGAGTCAAATAGTTTGTCAACTAATTCTTCTTGAGTGTACACGATTCCGTGTTTTGCAAGTTCTAGCTTCAAATGCCCGAATCTTTCGATCATTTTTGAAACAGATTCGTTTTTCAAACATCCAAACAAATCAAACTCTTTTCTTAACAACTTCTTTTTGTTTTTGACTATCTCAGCACTACCCACACATTTCACTCTAAGTTTCTCCCATAGATCTTTTGCGTTTGTGTACTCAATCAACGATATTATGTCGTCTCTCACAGACTGATGAAGCAATGCAATGCAGTTTTGTACAGCAACAAAACTTTCTACATGATCAGTGCCTTCTAAATTTTCATAATCTGATCTTCCGATATTGAAACCATTCTTCAAACTTTTCCAGCTTGGATACGCAAACGCTTTTAGCCACTCTTCAAATCTTTTAGTCCATCTATTGTATTCTTCAATCGCCATCAGTTTGGGAGGTTTGTTGTATGTGCCGTATGCACTCTCCACACTCAAAGCATCAGATAGGGTTTTCTTTGCACTCGGATTAGGAACATTTTCATTTGTGTTGTTTGATGTATCATCTCCGGTGTTTCCCGTGAAAGCAAACATGCCACTGAAAGGATTCATAAATTCATCCATCTTCACGTATCTGAAACAATCAACAAACACTTAGAAAATTTTTGATTTTTTAACAAAACAATTTCAAGCGAAATCACTTCACACGAAATTAGAACTCAAACGAAATAACAGCCTTCAAACGAAAATAGATTTCAAGCCTTTCACATGAAATAGCTTTCAAACGAAATTACTTCTTCACACGAAATACCCACTCAAACAAAATTAGGAATTTCGAGCGAAATTAGCAAGCGAAATATAATTTTATGCGAAATTAGCTTAGTTTCAAGCGAAATTAAGCCAACTTGGTGCGAAATTAGTAATTTCGTATGAAATCCTCAAGCGAAATATGATTTCGTATGAAATTATGAGCACTTTCAAACGAAATTAGCCACAAAATGTAATTCCGTGCGAAATTACAGTGACAATTTCGAGCGAAATTATGATGACATCATCATTTCGGCCACCATTTTGTCAAATTGATCCGGCTTTTGTTCGAATTTTGGTCCAATTCTTTCAAGGCTTCATTAAAACAATGTTTCGCATGTAATGTATGAAAATTAAGCCATTTTAACCGTAAAATCTCATTTAATTTTGAAAAGAAGGAGTAGAAGTGATAAAAACAAGCTGAATTGGTATAAAATCTTCTTCCTGAGCTCTGATACCACTTGTTGGATTGTCGTGTGACCCGAACGAGTAAATCAGAAGAGTTTTTCATCAATATCAAAGGCGGAATCAATGATATCGATGTAATACAGCTTGAATTCCTCTAATTATCTTCTTATTAATGATTCCAAAGCTTTTTCAGATCGTTTGACAAACTGGCAGCACCTCGGCTCTGAATCAGAAAAGTTAATTTCGTTTTAAATGACAAAGACCAGGCACCTATATATAGGCAAGGTAATTTCGCATGAACATGTTCAAGCGAAATCATATTTCACACGAAATAGTAATTTCGTGCGAAATTACCAAACGAAATTACAACATGTAATTTCGTGCGAAATTACCTCTAATCCTATTTTTGACATATTTCTCGAACTACGTGCCCTGATCTAATCATTCTATTACAAGACTTTATAAAGACGAAGTTAACAGACATCTATGCACCAACAATCCGTATTCTATCTACGAGATTATCGACTTCGGGTTAACCAAGAACAATCCTCTTAAACCGGTGGACTGACCGAACTTGGGTGGTTCCTGTTCAGTCGGGTCACTAGGGCTTAGGATGGGACTCTGTTGGTTAGCACGATATCAACACATCTTGATAATACGACAAACAATCAAAAAGGCCAAGTGTAAGACGAACGGAACGACCAGGACGGAGTGCCATCCGATCGGACTGCTGTCTGAACGGACAGCCATCCGAGCGCCCGTCTGTCCGAACGACTTGCACCTTGGGTCCCACACTTAACTATTTTGCCAACAATTGAAGTCTGGTGGTTGAACGAGTTGTTGTCCGACCGGACTACCATCCGTACGGACAGCCACCTGAATCATGAGACATTTGGACTTTAACACTTAAACAATTTTCAACATGTTCAACAACAGGGTTGCTACCCGCTCGGATGGACATCCGACCGAGTGACCGCCCTGCTGTGAACTTGTTCTTACTGAAGTGCCCAACCGAACGGGTTGCCGTCCGACCGACCGACCGACCTAAAAGGTAGAGATACTTCAATGTTTTCAAAATGCTACAACGAAAACTTCAAAGGTCAAGCCATCATACACAAACACATCCTTCTCATAGGAAGAAACAATCCACTCGAATAGTCATTCGACCGGACTACCGTCCGACCGGATAACCATCCGAACGGGTTGTCATCCACACGAGCTGGCCATCCGATCGGATTACCATCCGACCGAACTGCTGTCCGAGCCACTTACACCTTGCATCGTTTTACACGTCGCTTATCGTATTACTATCGTTCTGATTAGGCTAACCCTACTATCTAGCGCTCCCTTCAATCCATCAATCGCTGTGAGTATACTCGATCCCTTTTTGCTTTATGCACTTTTGGGTGTTACATACGTTACTTATTCTAAATCACATCGAACACACTACGCAATACTTTTAACGCTAACCGTTACCGCATGTTATACGTGACTCAATGAATGCTTGTTTGTTATGTTTACACATGGAATGCTGTCTACCTGCCTTAGCAACGATAGTACTATAGTTTGGATTCAGCACCCGCTCACGCGGGGGTTGTTAAGGACAATTATTTGCATGGATTACAGTGGTGATCATGTATTACGAACTGCCTTGGGCAGTCAACCCGCATTTATTGGTATCGATAGGTCTATGTCGATAACTAACATGCCTCATTTCACTCTGTGTACGTGCTGGTTATGCGTAACGCTTTCGAACTCTATATGCTATTATCAAACTTGTATGCTCACCTTTACACTATGTGTATTGACTTTTATTTTAACGTATGTGACAGGTGCCTAGGATGCTTATCTGCTAGGAAATCGAGGCTAGAATAAGGTCTTAGAGGCCAACAAATAGTTGTCTGTACAAATGAAATCTGAGTTGTCGGAACAGAACTATTTGCCTAGATTTTGTCTGTAATAATTTGTTTATCTTTTAAGACATGGTATGGGACATGTTACTTTAAATTAATTGGTAATAATAATTGTTATGGAAACTTCTGGACAATCTGTTTCGCTCAGTGCCATGCCCCGATGTTTCCGCCATCGGTTGGGGTGTGACAAATTGGTATCAGAGCCATAACTATAGGGAATTAGGCAAGACTCGACCTAGTCCGGGTCGATGTCTTAGAGACCTAGTCTACAGTTAGGAACCACAGACCGACTTGTGCATATCCGTTAGGGATTATGTATGAGCTTACTACTATTTCTCACTATTCTCGCCTATGCTACACTATCACTGCACTCGAATTTTAAACTATGAATGAGCAATTAAGTCAAGATTAGGTGTGAAAACCGTAAACTCTCGACTGAATTGCTTGACCAACCCATATTTTTATCTCTAAACACGAGAATTTGCGTTGAACCAGGAGTGAAATCCATACTTTAGCACGAATTTTAGTCTCTATTTTATTAAAAGCTCAGGAATAAAAGTTGTTAAGTCAGGGGTGAAACCTGAACCTTGATAGCTATTTCTGACTCATTTTGGTTTTACAAAACTCTCACCAAAGTCTCGACGGACTCCAACGACCTGAAGTCACGATATGACTAACGGGATGCGTGCCCAACGCCCAAGAATCGAGGCAAAGGCACTGTCCTGATAGTCAAATGTACACAACAAGTCCTTGTGAATAGTCGAATCACTTTGGGTAGTCAATGTCTAATAGCCGCAGACGATCTATCTCCCGATTTTTATGTGTTTCGATTCTGAGCCCGCAACTGCTGACTCTGATGATTCGTTGATTTTATGTATTTGTATGTGTATTTACCTGTTTATGTGTTTAAATTTTGGAGATTTATTCGATTTTGCTTTCACTTCGATCGACACGCACGACTCGCACTGTAGTTCTATCTCAAAACACTGAAAAATCGCTAAATTGTGGACGACCTTATGCTATGATATGCTTATACTACACTCCTCGCTATGCTGTATGCGATCGCTATATTCGAATACACACGGACTTTGAATGATAGGTTTCTGTATTCTGACCGCCTCTGTGAGCATCTAGACAAGTTACATGCCTATATGTTTCCTGGTGATGTGTCCTACGTGCTTATGTGCTTCCGTGATTCTGTGCTTCTATGCTCTATGTGCTTATGTGATTATGTGTTTCTTTGTTTAAGTGATTATGTGCTTATGTGTTTATGTGATACATGTTTCGCTGTGCTCCTAAGCTTTAGTAAGTATTAGACGCGTGAGGTGAGATTCGGTTTTGACGTGTATGAGACCTATGACGATGTCTGTTGCAGACAATGCCAACTGGACCATCATCCGGATCCTGTCACCCATGACTCTCTCGTCAAGAACAGAGGGACAAACGCCTTGCTGCCATCCTCGCGAAACAAGTGGCCAAGGTTGTGCCTCAAATCGTGAGTGAGATTTACGAGAATGTTAGCAAATCGTACGAGGAGTCTAGAACCGAAGCTCCTAAAGCTGCTACTGCTTTCAGCTTCAAACAGTTCAAGGCATGCGGTCCAAAGGAATTCACTGGAGAAGATGGCCCAACGGCTATGTTTTGATTCCATCGAAGTCACTCTGCGCCAAAGCGACTGTCCTGAAAATCTCCGTACCCTAAACGCTACCGGCGTCTTCCAGTCCCGCGCATTAGACTGGTGGACGTCTGAGAGGAACAAACGCGGGAATGATGCAGCTTATGACCTGACTTGGGAAGAGTTGAAAGCCATCATGATGGATGAATTCTGCCCTCCCCATGAACGCCAAAGGCTGGACAACGAGTTTTGGAACATAAAGCAGAAGGATGGAGACAACGCTGCCCAGACTGCTCGCTTCAAGCAGCTCAGCATCATCTGTCCCGATCAAGTGAAGACACCTGACATGGCGATCAAGAAGTACATTCGAGCTCTACCTGACTGTGTTGCGGATTTTGTGCATACCGCAAAGACCACAACAATTGAAGAAACTTACTTGCTTGCCGTTGAAATCAACAACAAGCGGGTAAAAGCTGGTGTTTGGGATAAAGCTTCAAAGAGCCTGCACCAAGTCACCACAGCACCAACTGCTGAAACCGCCGCCGCTCAACCGTCAAAGTCCTCATGCCGCAAGAAGAAGAACAACAATAGTAGCTCCAGCAACAAGAACTGTGTTGTCACCACCACTGCTGCTCCTCTTCAGGCCGTACCAGCCCAGCAGCAACACCATCACCATCCAGCACCAGTTACTTATGCACCGCCAGCGAAGAGTGCATACACAGGCCCTCACCCGGCTTGCCCAACATGTTCTTATCATCACCCGGTAGGTCTCGCGTGTCGTTTCTGCGCTCACTGCAACCTGTACGGCCACTTCACTGTCAACTGCCGTACTGGTCCCCGTCAAGCCCAAGCTCAAGCCACTGCTCATCAAGCCCTGCTCCCAGGCCCGCAAGGCCAACAAGCAGCTCCGGCACCCGCGATCAAAGCCAGAGTCTGGTTCGCATGTGGTGATCCCAACCACTTTGCGAACATGTGCCCGAACAGGGTTGTGAAATAAGAGCCCCAGCAGTAGCAACAGCACCAATAGCAACAGCCTCAGCAACAGCAGCAAGCCAGAACTTTCAACATCAATGTGCGCCAAGCCCAGGCTGACAACAACGTGGTCAATGGTACGTTCCTTGTGAATGGTATTTATGCTTCGTGTTTGTTTGTGTCGCAACCCCCGATCCCTAATCCCCGGGAACGGGCGGACGCGAACTCAGTGACGGTGGTATCAGTTTGTTTTAATTTGGCAGCGGAATTTACATCAGGACCGTAGTTAGGAAATGTTTATCAGAGTAAAACCACCATATTTGATATTAATAATCACATGGGTAAAACCCAAGTTTCTTATTACAATATGTTTATAGGGATAAACCCTATTTTATTGAATTTAAAACATCGTCTTTTAGGTAACTTTTATAGCCACATTTTTCCCAAGCCTTCAGTGCTCTCCAGCTGGCTTTTTACTAATTGGTTGTCACATTGTGTTACCTGAAACGCGTTTTAAAAACATTTGTCAGTGGGAAATACTGGTGAGTGAATCCCAGTTTAATCAATAAACATTTTATCAATTAAAACAGTATTGAGAGCGATCACATTGTTTATTTCTACACAATTACTCATTCAGTACTGTCAATCCTGACTTGTGGGTCATATTACTCATTGGCTCACTCGTCGTCCAATGGTAACGTCCTGTCATCCCCGACTTACTACTCACAAGGTAGTAAATTTTGTATACAAAACCCCAACATACCGGCAGTAATTGAAGAACTGCAAAGACTCAATCACTGCTTAATTACATTATTAAGCATTTAAGGTTTTGTAAAACAGTTCACAAAAAGGTTATCAAAAAGAGGATAAACTCACATTGCTATCTTAGACTTCGCGTAAGGGTTTCCTGGATATAATCTATAATTTATACAAATGTACATTGATTAGTATCATAACCCTTTGAAAATATTAATGATACCCTCCCCGAGACGACATTCCAACAACTACGTCGGGCAGAACCACGACAGTTATTACGGAACCCTAAATCAATCGGGCAGTGTATCTGCTATGAAACCAGGGTTATAACACTTACAACGGAGCAGAACCTCGCTTAATTAGGGGGTATAATACCCGCGTATTATAAGCCTACTACAGAAATTGTGATTGAGAATGAAAGGAATGAACGACGGAAAACGAAAACCCGTTGCCTGCTTATATAGGTGCTGATATTGGACTCTCACGCGCCCCGCGTAAAACACAGGCAAAGCTTACGCGGCCCGCATCAAAGCTGGGTCAACGCGTAGCTTGTCCCGGTCATGTTCTAGACCCGCCACGATGTCGACACGTGTCGGCTCAGGGTGTTGCCGTGTGGTTCATCTATCGTGGCCCGCGTTAACTAAACGGGAACTCTTACGCGGCCCGGTTGGACTAAAGAAATCAACGATATCAGGTTTCAACCCTGATACCGCCCGTGTAAAAGCTTGGGATGGGTCTACGCGGCCCGCCTCAGCTTAATATTTAGTGTTTTTAATTTATTTTATATGTTATAACATATTTCGGGCTCGGTTTTCACATACGGGGTGTAATAAAAGGCATATAAGGGTATTTTAAAATATACTAGAGTGTCGGAAATAACATGAAGGTGTTGGTTTTACCGAGGGTTGTTACAGTTTGATACTGGAGCCGATAATTGCCTTGTGTCGTTTGAATTCGAGAAACTTCTTAGTCATAAACGCTCCCATCTCCCCTCGACGTTCGATATTGAAGTCGCCACTGGAAGAACTGTCGCCATAAATTATGTTCTTCGTGATTGTACTCTTAAGCTCAACAATCACATCTTCCCAATCGACCTTATCCCGATGCAACTCGGAAGTTTTGACGTCATAGTAGGCATGGACTTTCTTCGCGAAAACCATGCTGAAGTTGTGTGCTTCGATAAGATGATTCGATTCTCGCTCGCGAATGGTGATTTATTGTGTGTGTACGATGAAACTGCCTCAAAGGGTCTCAAACTCATGTCATGTGTCCACGCTAGCAAGTATCTCCGCAAGGAATACAGAGCTTTCTTGGCTAACATTGTAGTAGCGGAGAAGGAAAAGAAAGGAAAGACAGAGGTGAAGGACGTTCCTGTGGTTTGTGAATTTCCTAATGTGTTCCCTGACGATCTCCCAGGACTCCCACCAAGTCGTGATATCGACTTTCGTATCGACCTCATTCCTGGAGCCAACCCTATTGCCAAAGCTCCTTTCCGACTCGCACCGTCCGAAATGCGTGAACTTTCGAACCAACTCCAGGAATTGCTTGAGAAAGGCTTCATTCGCCCGAGCACCTCTCCTTGGGGCACGCCAGTCCTTTTCGTCAAAAAGAAGGATGGGTCGTTCAGGATGTGCATCGACTATTGGGAATTGAATAAGTTAACTATCAAGAACCGCTATCCCCTACCTCGCATTGATGATTTGTTTGATCAGCGACAAGGTGCCACGTGTTTCTCAAAGATCGATCTACGCTCAGGCTATCACCAACTACGCATTCAAGAGGAGGATATACCCAAAACCGCGCTTCGAACTCGATATGGCCATTATGAATTCGTTGTTATGCCTTTTGGTTTAACCAACGCACCCGCGGTTTTCATGGATCTGATGAATCACGTGTGTAAACCTTATCTCGACCGTTTCGTCATCATATTCATCGACGATGTCTTGATCTATTCCAAGTCGAAAGCCGAACACGCGCAACATCTACTTTTGGTTCTCAAGCTACTCCAGGGGAATCAACTCTATGCCAAATTCTCCAAGTGCGAATTCTGGCTGGAGGAAGTTCAGTTTCTGGGTCACATTGTTAATAGTCAAGGTATTCACGTCGATCCCGCGAAGATAGAAGCAGTTAAGAGCTGGATTACACCTAAGAACCCGTCTGAAGTCTGTTCTTTTCTCGGACTAGCGGGCTATTATCGACGATTTATCGAAGGATTCTCAAAGATCGCTGTGCTGCTCATCGCTCTCACGCATAAAGACCAGCCTTTTGTTTGGGGAACTGAACAAGAGTCTGCTTTCCAAACTCTCAAGCACATGCTTTGCAATGCTCCTGTTCTCACATTGCCCGACGGAAACGACGACTTCATTGTCTATTGTGATGCTTCCAACCTTGGTCTTGGTTGTGTCCTTATGCAGCGGGACAAGGTTATAGCTTACGCATCTCGTCAGCTCAAAATCCACAAGAAGAACTATACAACCCATGACATCGAGCTAGGTGCAGTTGTTTTTGCGTTAAAGATTTGGCGACACTACCTGTATGGTACCAAGTGTACGATCTTCACCGATCATTGGAGCCTACAACATATCTTCGATCAGAAAGAACTTAATATGCGTCAACGCTGATAGGTAGAACTTCTCAATAATTACGACTGTGAGATTCATTATCACCCAGGCAAAGCGAATGTCGTGGCCGACGCTCTCAGCAGACGGAACTATTTGCTTATCATTTGTGATGTCCAAGCCCAATACGACCTCAAAACCCTCATCCGCGAAGCCCAGCATGCATGTTTTAACGAACACACTCTGAAGAAGGAACGAATCTACCACGATGGAGCCCAGCTTGTGAATAAGTCGAATGGGATATTCCACTACCTGGACCGAATTTGGATCCCTAAACGGACCGATTTGCGACATATTTTGATGGACGAAGCCCACAAATCCTGATATTCTATTCATCCCGGTGCCGACAAAATGTACCAGGACCTTCGCTACAAGTACTGGTGGCCTGGCATGAAAAGGGATACTGCTCTCTACGTTGGAAAGTGTCTGACTTGTGCTAGAGTCAAGGCTGAACACCAAAGACCCTCTGGCTTACTCGAACAACCGCCAATCCCTATATGGAAGTGGGAGAGTATAGCTATGGATTTCATAACAAAGCTTCCACACACGTCATCAGGTCACGACAGCATCTGGGTTGTTGTTGACCGTTTGACCAAATCTGCTCACTTTTTGCCAATACGGGAAGACTACAAGGTAGAACGATTAGCCCGAATCTACACCAACGAGATCATTTTTAATCATGGGACGCCTCACGACATCATCTCTGACCGTGATGCTCGGTTTACCTCGCGACTATGGGAAACGTTTCAAACGGCTCTCGGTGCATCGCTTAATCTAAGTACCGCATTCCACCCTCAAACCGACGATCAGACAATCTAAGCTCCGTTCGTGTGTCATAGACTTCGGTGGTAATTGGGATACATACCTGCCTTTAGTCGAATTCTCGTATAACAACAGTTATCATTCCAGCATTCAAATGGCACCATTCGAGGCTTTATACGGAAGAAGATATCGATCGCCTATTATATGGCACGAGATCGGTCACTCGCAATTAACCGGTCCTGAGCTATTGCAAGAAACGACTGACAAAGTCCTCCAAATTCGAGACAACTTGTTGAAAGCTCGAAGTCGACAGAAAAGTTAAGCCGATAGACGACGCAAGCCCCTTGAATTTGACGTTGGCGACTACGTACTCCTAAAGGTATCACCTTGGAAGGGTGTGGTCAGATTCGGCAAGAAAGGGAAACTAGCGCCTCGATATGTTGGACCTTTTAAGATTCTGGAAAAGATCGGAAAAGTCGCCTATAGACTCGAACTACCGGAGGAACTTAGTAATGTCCACCCGACTTTCCATGTGTCAAACCTCCGAAAGTGCCTGGCTGAGCATGATTTAATTGTACCTCTCGATGACCTTCAAGTAAACGAAACACTACACTTCATGGAGAAGCCTGTCGAAATCATGGATCACCAAACCAAGCAACTCAGACGCTCGCGCATTCCTATTGTGAAAGTCCGATGGGAAGGCAAACGAGGCGCATAGTTCAGTTGGGAACTCGAAAGCGACATGAAGGCGAAGTACTCGCAGTTGTTTGTTACGGCTCCGAACTAATTTCGGGACGAAATTCCCTCAACTAGGGGAGGCTGTAACACCCCGTGTTTCTGAAGTCAAAGTCAAAGTCAAGATTGAAGTCAAAGGAAGACAAGATTGCTAATTGCGATCTGTCTCTCCTTGCTCAATTCCTGTTTTGACTTTTTTGACTTGTAATTAGCCTATTTTATTTTCTCTTTAGTTGAATTATGTGGAGTATCTATTAATAATCGCATATTAATCACTATATATCGCTGTTTAATCGCTTAATCGCTATCGCAATCGCACTCGCACTCGCAGCTCGAATTACACATTTTTGTCATTATTATACGTGTGTGTGCGCCTTATGTGTTACTTGTGCATGTTTATTTATGTTATGTTGTGGTAATCAATCGAATCGCAATCGAAACTCGAAACGCAATCGAACACAATCGAACACAATCGAACACAATCGCAATTGAAATGGTATGATAATTAGTGGAGAAAAGATAGTGCGAGATATAAGTAGTTGGGATTAAAATTAATTTGACTAAGAAAACTCTATCGCATCGAATCGCTCGCAATCGAAATCGAAACAGCAAAAATCGTCGCGTCGCGCACTCGCACCAGGTGCCAGCCGGCCGGATTTTCATCCGACTGGGCAGTCACTTGATCGAGGTGCCAGGTTGCCATCCGACCGAGATGACATCCGACCGGATTGTCATCCGGGCGAGATGCCATCCGACCGACCCACCCCTTTCCACTTTGGGTATCCTATAAATACCCCTTGTCACTTTCATTCTTTCCACTTTTGGCAAGTGACGTCCGACAAGCTCGTGTTCCTCGCTTTTTCTCTGAATTCTCGCAATCCCGGTAAGATCTCGTCCTAAATCTTGTACTTCCTTAATCTACACGCACTCCTACACCTTTCTATCTTTTAAATCTTAACTTTTAACCGTGAAATCATCAAGATTCGAGGTGTTCTAGGATGACGTCATCATGTGTTCTTGAAGAACTTCATGTTTTGGCCTCAACCCACCAAGAACAACTTAGATCTAACCGATTTCCACATAAACGAACCAAGATCTTTCATAGATCTGAACATATTCACAAGAAAAAGGATTGAAAGATGGTTATTCAACTTTCTTTCAACTCTTTTACACTCAATGAACTCAAAACCGATAGAATCGGAGCTTGCGCCGACTCACTACTCAATCTTGTGGTTGTGTTGGTTCAAGATCCGTATTCTATCCACGAGATTATCGACTTCGGGTTAACCAAGAACAATCGTCTTAAACCGATGGACTGACCAAACTTGGGTGGTTCCTGTTCAGTTGGGTCACTAGGGCTTAGGATGGGACTCTGTTGGTTAGCACGATATCAACACATCTCGATAATACGACAAACATTCAAAAAGACCAAGTGTAAGATGAACGGAACGACCAGGACGGAGTGCCGTCCGATCGGACTGCTGTCCGAACGGACAGCCATCCGAGCGACCGTCTGTCCAAACGACTTGCACCTTGGGTCCCACACATAACTATTTTGCCAACGATTGAAGTCTGGTGGTTGAACGAGTTATTGTCCGACCGGACTACCATCCATACGGACAGCCACCCGAATCATGAGACATTTGGACTTTAACAATTAAACAATTTTCAACATGTTCAACAACAGGGTTGCCACCCGCTCTGATGGACATCCGACCGAGTGACCGCCCTGCTGTGAACTTGTTCTCACTGAAGTGCCCAACCGAATGGGTTGCCGTCCGACCGACCGACCTGAAAGGTAGAGATACTTCAATGTTTTCAAAATGCTACAACGAAAACTTCAAAGGTCAAGCCATCATACACAAACACATCCTTCTCATAGGAAGAAACAATCCACTCGAATAGTCATCCGACCGGACTACCGTCCGACCGGATAACCATCCGAACGGATTGTCATCCGCACGAACTGGCCGTCCGATCGGATTACCATCCGACCGAACTGCTGTCCGAGCCACTTACACCTTGCATCGTTTTACGCATCGCTTATCGTATTACTATCGTTCTGATCAGGCTAACCCTACTCTCAAGCGCTCCCTTCAATCCATCAATCGCTGTGAGTATACTCGATCCCTTTTTGCTTTATGCACTTTTGGGTGTTACATACGTTACTTATTCTAAATCACATCGAACACACTACGCAATACTTTTAACGCTAACCGTTACCGCATGTTATACGTGACTCAATGAATGCTTGTTTGTTATGTTTACACGTGGAATGCTGTCTACCTGCCTTAGCAACGATAGTACTATAGTTTGGACTCAGCACCGCTCACGCGGGGGTTGTTAAGGACAATTATTTGCATGGATTACAATGGTGATCATGTATTACGAACTGCCTTGGGCAGTCAACCCGCAGTCATTGGTATCGATAGGTCTATGTTGATAACTAACATGCCTCATTTCACTCTGTGTACGTGCTGGTTATGCGTAACGCTTTCGAACTCTATATGCTATTATCAAACTTGTATGCTCACCTTTACACTATGTGTATTGACTTTTATTTTAACGTATGTGACAGGTGCCTAGGATGCTTATCTGCTAGGAAATCGAGGCTAGAATAAGGTCTTAGAGGCCAACAAATAGTTGTCTGTACAAATGAAATCTGAGTTGTCGGAACAGAACTATTTGCCTTGATTTTGTCTGTAATAATTTGTTTATCTTTTAAGACATGGTATGGGACATGTTACTTTAAATTAATTGGTAATAATAATTGTTATGGAAACTTCTGGACAATCTGTTTCGCTCAGTGCCATGCCCCGATGTTTCCGCCATCGGTTGGGGTGTGACATTATCCCTACTAATGTATTGTCAAATGAACTTGGGTTTTATCCCAATACATTATTATTATTATTATTATAAAAGTTGGTGTTTTACTCTGATAAACATATTTCCTAACTACGGTCCTGATGTATTCCACTGCTAAATTAATAAACACCGATACCACTGATACTGTCCTCGCGGCACCCGCTCCCGGGGTAGGGGTCGGGGGCTGCGACACTATATACACACACAAGTTGTCTTGGACACATCAACTCCCAAAAATCACTAACCTTTTACCCATCAACAACCACCTAGTATTATTTCATCTAATGACACACCCACATGCTCACACCAACGTTATGAGAAAGGTATCACTCATTATCTAAATTCGTACACGCTCATACTAAGGTGGGGAACCGACACCTTATGTTTATAACCCATCTACCATATAGGCATGATACCGCCCTAGGACCCATAAGAACCTAATGTTCTATCAAACTTAAGTAAGGCAACAAACATTGACTTAACATGAAACCTACCCCACCTAGATAAACAATGCCTAGAATCGATTCATCTACAGTTCCGTCTAACAAAACCCACAGTACATCATTACCCTACGATAGAATTCTTGTAACTTCCCATAATCGTATGTAGACAAGTCTACGCGCCCCACTAGGGGTGTTCATGATTCGGTTCGATTTGGTTTTTGAAAGCCGTTCGGTTTCGGATTTTGAAAACAGTTCGGTTTCAGTTATAGCAATGGTTTGGTTCGTTCTTTCAATTTTTTGGTTTTTTGGAACAAGTTTATGTAAGATTGAAAAATAGAAGTATAATCCAAGGTTTAAGAATCTTTCTTAGATGTTTACATTTAAGTTATTATATTCAGTCGTCGTCGGTGTCGCTCATTGTCATCGGTGGGGTGTCAATCGTCGACGTCGGATGAACAAGGTCGATTGTCTGTTCATTGGGAGTTGATCGTCGAAGTTCGATGGGGTGTCGATCGCCAATAGGAGAGGAGAGTTGGTAAGGTGGGGGTGCAAATGGAAGTGATGTGAAATGGTGGGGGTGGTATATGAGATAGGCTTTATATTTGAGTGTTAAATGACCAAAATGCCTTCATAGTTCATTCCATTAAATAATTAACGAAAAAAATAACGACGATACCAAATAGGACTCATAGTCTAGTGAAACGTAAACCGCGGGGACTCAGGTAGCGAGGTTTTCAAATTAAGGACGCTAGTTGATTCTGTCACCATACCACAAGGACACAAATTACACTTTACTCTTTAATTTAAGTTATTATTATGTTTCCCGATTTAGCTACATGAAATTCGTATATGGTGTTGTATAAAATAGACATGTAAGTCGTTCTAAAAAAAGATACTTTTTACCTTTTCAAGTTAACTGACCATTCTATGTACATTGAAACTTAAACCCTAATGTAATTCACCAAAGTACAAACGAAACCATACGAAGGATGTAATTCACCAAAGTACAAACGAAACCATAAATTTGTCGGGTAGCTCATGATTATATATATCATCACTATTACAAATGAATTATGTTTTAACTCGTTAAACATGTTTTGTCCATGTCATTTTTAATGGGTATTTTTTTAAACCTATCGTTTGTAAGACTTGAACTCAAGACCTTCTATTTTTCCAATTTAGGTATTTAAAGAATTTTTTTTTGCCAATTGACCACAACCTCATTAGTTTTGTCCATGTCATTATAAACATTTTTAATAATTTACCAACATATTTGTGGTTTTTTTTAAAGGTAAACTTCAATAGAACCAAGCCAACCTCAAAAACAAGGCGGCAAACCAACCAACAACACATTACATAATTACAAATTTACACCAGTTTTGCCATGTAATCAACTTGACTTTAGACCTATTCTTAAACCATAAAAAACCCACCGCTTTGATTTCGCTTATAATGTCTTCGACTCTAGCCGCTTTATTGTTGAATCTAACCTCGTTTCGAGCTCTCCAAATACTCCAACATCCAATCCTCATTATCCCTTTGAAAGCTTCTTTTTCAGCACCTTTTAAACCCACATGTTCATAAATGTCTAACAAATCTTTGAAAGAGAACAAGAATAAGTTTGAGACCCTACACTACCTACTTATGTGAGACCACACAACTAAAGCAATATAACACGAACAGAAAATGTGTTCAACCGTTTCCTCCCCTTCATTACACAAAGAACAAGTAATATCTTCCACCTCAATGTTCCTTTTCTTCAAAGCATCCACAGTAGCAATCTTGTTCATATCAGCCCTCCAAATGAAAATGTTACATTTCGACGGAATCCATTTAAAATCATCAGGCATTGGAAAATTATCCCTAACCTATCTTTATCGATGATGCACTTAACAGCCCTACGCTAAAATCCTCTTCGTTTCCAATCCAAGACCAAGAATCGTGCTTATCAACCAACGAAACGGAAAGTACAGGCTACATAAATCCAAAAGCTCACTAACCTCCACTCCGTTCGCAACATTCCTGCTCCAAGCCCAGCTAAAGGATGCCCCAATACCCTCAGATTTAACCCGATCACACACCCGACATCTCTTCTCCGCTTCCAATGTAAAAAGCTTCGAAAATTTATCCTTAAGTGGTTCGTTACATAGTCATGGATCTAACCAAAATGTCGTATCCTCCCCGTTACCGACAACTCCTTTGAACAAATTCCTTAAAGATTTCCCATCAATGGTAGTTTTAGACAATACATTTACAATATTACTCCAAACACCTCCCATAGATTTCCTCACCGGGATAAAATCCTAACATAATCTCGTATTATGAATTGCTTCAATAACTTTCGTCCAAAGCTTGCTTTTATCTATTTTATATCTCCAACCCCATTTGGCAAGAAGGGAGACGTTAATATTTTTCAACTTACTAAGCCCAAGCCCTCCACTCTCCTTAGGAAGGGTGACCCTCTCCCAAGCAACCCTATGAAGCTTATTATTCGAATCGTTTCCTCTCCATAAAAACTTTCTAATTTTGCATTCCAAATCATTAATCACTTTGGAAGGGGCTTTATATAAAGAGAAATAATAATTCGGAAGACTTTCAAGCACGACCTTAATTAAAGTGACCCTTCCTCCTATAGAAAGATGCGAAGCTTTCCACTTAGATAACCTCGAGTCAAAAATATCGTAAAATGGTCCCCAGTTAGAGATTCGATTCATATTAGCCCAAGATAATTCATCGAAAACTCCCCCGCTTGACATCCAATCATAAATGCCATATCTTCTAATTCATTTACACTAACTCCAATATCAAAGATGTTCGACTTGGCAATATTGATTTTAAGACCCGAACATAAATGAAAAACCCATAGAATTCGCACCACATTAGCTATATTATCTCTAGACCACTCACCGAGAATGATAGCATCATCCACATAGAAAAGATGGGAAATATTCGGGCCATTGTTAGGAAGTCTAATACCTGGAATCGCCTCAACTTTGTTTGCCTTCTCCAGCATGCAAGAAAGCACCTCCATCACCATAATAAAAAGGAAAGGAGAAATAGGATCCCTTTGTGGAAGGCCTTTTGAACATTGAAATTCAAAAGTGGGAGACCCGTTGACTAACACCGAAGATCTCGCCGATTCCAAAATACCTTTTATCCACATAAACCACCTAGCCGGAAACCCCGTCTGCGCCATAATAGATAATAAGAAATTCCAATTTACGTTATCGTAAGCTTTCTCAAAATCTATGTTAAAAAAATAAATGCCTTTTTATTGAATTTTTCCCCATCTCACTAATTCATTGATTATTAAAGGCCCGTCTAAAATATAATTCCCACTCAAAAACACCGATTGTGATTCAGAAATCACCGAGCCAATAACCTTCTTCAGCCGATTAGCAAGAATCTTTGACACCACTTTGCTTATGATACCAATTAAATTTATCGGACGATAATTCTTTAATTCCACCTGATCTTTGACTTTGGGGATTAACGTAATGAACGACGAACCACATCCTATACTGAAACACCCTTGCTCATAAAACGAATCCAAAATATCATAGAAATCCTTCTTGAAAAACTGCCAAAAGGATTTGATAAACTTCATATTCAACCCGTCTGGCCCCGGGGCCTTATCACTACCACAGTCGTTTATAGTATAACAGCCCTCCTAAAATATACTTGGACACCCCTAAATGTCTTAAAATATACCCCGTACGCGAGAAACGAACCCAGAATACCCTTGTATTTGTAAAAAAAACAAGAAAAACAAAGTTTGGGAGTCGCTCGCGGGGCGCGACCCCCTTAGCCATATGTGTCGCGGGGCGCGAGGCCCAGTAACTTGCCGGACAAACAAAATCACCACGTGTCAACACGTGGCAAGGCTATACTCGATGACCCATCAACCCTAAACCCTAGTCTACTCTCTCGTGGGCCGCGAGAGAGTTAGCTGATGTCTTCGCAGGCCGCGAGCCGCCATACGACAAGCCTATAAATAGAGGCTTCAGGCTTCATTTCAAACCGTTCAAATTTCTGAATTCTCTCTCAATTTCTGTAGGCAATTATTATACCCGGGCATAATACCCCTCTAAAAGTGAAGCTCTGTCTCGTTGTAAGTATTATAACCCTGCTATTACCCTACACGATTGATTTAGGGCTCCGTAACGCATGTCAAGGCTCTGCCTGACTCAGTCGTTGGAGTTCTGTCTCGTGTTACACCCGATTGATCTAGGATTCCATAATGCATATCAAGGCTCTGCCTGACCCAGTCATTAGAATTCTGTCTCGAGTTGTACGGTTAATGTGATTTGGGTTATTCTACTAACACGTGTGCATTGTTTAATTTTAATAGATAATAACCAGGAGATTCCCAGGAAGCTTTGGTTTTACCTAAGTAAATAATGTGAGTACATCTTACTTTTTGTCACCTTTTTGTAAACTGTTTTTACAAAACCTCAAATGTTTTAAAATATAATTAACAGTGATTGAGTCTATGTATTCTATAATTACTGCCGGTATATTGGGGTTTTGTATACAAAATGTGAAAGACGTTACCATTGGATAAAGAGTTAGACATTGAGTAATATGACCCACAAGTCAGGTGTTGATAGTACGAAGTTCGAAGTTGTTGGCATCGACATTCGGTGCATTGATAGCGGCGCCGAGATTACCTACCGTGGGTCGTAGGTAATCCATTAGGGTACGTTGGTCGGCCATTGGAAGTGGGTCCCCCGAAACTTTCTCTTGAGTTTTAGCTTTATGTCTTTTTCTTAGAAAGCGTCCGGGTTCGTCTAGAGGTTATTTTATGTCTTTATTGGAACTGGAGCTCATGCACAACGTAGGAAGTTCAGGTGCGGCGCCTGGGTTCCAAGTCCTGTGATAAAAACGAAAAAAGATTGTTGGTCAAAAGTCTCACCACGGCCCCGTGCTCAGCTGAACACGACCCCGTGGTCGTGGTTACAGTGATTGTTTTCCGGATCCCTGTTACTGGGGAGTTCGACACGGTCCCGTGCTGCACCAACACGGCCCCTGTTCAGCTCTTTATAACTCGGAAAATAAAAACTGCTAGTAAGGATGCTGAGCACGGCCCGTGTCCGACCAGGCACGGCCCCGTGCTGCAGTCTGCAGAAGCTGAAAAATCTAAAAAATCCTAAAAAACAGAAAAATAAGAAAAATGATTAGGCCGTTGATTCCTAACTTTCTTAAAATCCTTGTGTCCCCGGCAATGGCGCCAAAAACTTGGTGTGTGTCGGGTGTATTATATTTTTTCTTTATATTTTAAGCCCTTTTTTAACACGTTAATCAAGTTTTAAATTTATAAAACACGATATTTTACTAACACTAAACACACACATGGGCAAGTGCACCCATCGTGAGCGTAGTATAGCGTTGGTAAGATACCGAGGTCGTCCAAGGACACAAGAGCTTTTAGTACCGGTTTATCCTCAACGTCTAATCAAATCAAAAGTTTTAGAAAAGGTTTTAATCATGAAAATAAAAACTAAAAATGCTGAAAAATAAAATAAAAACAGATAGACAAGATGAATCACTTGGATCCGACTCGCCTTTAGTGTAACCTTTGATGATTTCCGCACTTTTGCACTTTTTAAGAGATTATCTTAGTTATAGTAGTAGGCCCCTCTTTTGAAGGTGACGTTACCCTCAACCCAATAGTTTGAGTCAGCAAGGATACAGTCCTAGAGGGTTGGAATATTGGAAGATATTTAATTAAGTTATTAATGCGTAATGTGGTAGGCCCCTCTTTTGAAGGTGACGTTACCCTCGGCTAAGTGGTTTGAGTCAGCAGGGATACAATCCCAAGTAGCCGGGTTAATGTATTAACAATTGTTTACATATGAGGGGATCAAGCAATTCGCACCCCCGCCATCCAATACCAGTGGGTATTGAAGGAGGTCCTAGTAAGCTTGACCCGGGTCCTTGCAGGATCTATACACTGAACAAGGCAAGAACCTTACCAAACCATTCCCTTAACCCCGACCAGGTAGCCAACATATCTCTATATAGACCGTAGAGATATGAATGGTGTAAATCTTTTATTTTATATAGACAGTAAAATAATGCCAAGACACCACGGACAAATGATAAGGAAGTTTCACCTTCAACATAAGAAACTAGTTATTAAAGTCAATTATACAAAACCAAATAAAAAGTGCGAAAATATTAAATTAAAAATATTACACTAAATGCTTGTCTTCACCCAGTGATGTAAGAGACTTAGGCAAACATGGCCTTTGATTGTCAAGAACTCTTACTATCAATCTTGGATCCCGAGACTACTACACACACTCTATGATGGATGATGTATGATGGTGGTGGATGTGGGTGTTGTGATGGTGGTGGAGTGTGGGTGAAGTGGGAGAGAGGTGGTTTGCCAATGGATGCCTTTGAAGTGAGACAAAAGCATACTTTTTCCAACATTAGTGCTAAAAAGGGGTTAGTTTTATGCTGCATTTGATGTAATTTATATGTTGCATTTTACACACATCAAATACCCCCACACTTGAATTTTTGCTTGTCCTCAAGCAAAACTCTTCATAATGTGGCTTACACGCCCAAATAGAATGAGTAGAAGAGAAGTTTTTGGGCTTGTCTTAAGTGTCGGGAATTCAAGATCTTTATTGGGTTTTATTTTTATGTTATTTAAAATTCTATTCGTTATGATTTATTTAGAACGTTTCATAAGAGAAATTACTTATTTGGGCATAACATTCCTCTTTAAAATTCCATTTATATACAAGTTACATACCTCACGGGAGATCACTCGAGACCGGCATGGAACTTACTTCTACCATAAGCTTGCCAAGCAATCAATGACTTGGGGAAGGGTTAGGCTTGGGTTAAAGGTAGGTGGTTTTGGGTTAGTGGTTAGTAAAAAGGGCTAAAAGCGTAAAAAGCGTCGGTCGTCGTAAAACTTTTTGTTTTTGTGACTTTTATTTGAACAAAGCACTTTCAAACAAAGCTTCTTTAAGGAACTTGTTTGTTTATTGGTAGACTTCATTTTTTTTTATAAGGAACGTCACAAGAAAACCGAGCTTTTTACTAAAATAAAAGGGTTTAAAAGAAAAAAAAAGGGTTTTGGTGGTTAAAAGGTGTTTGTTTTGTGGGTTTAGAAATGAAAAAGGTTTAGGATTAAAGGGGCTAACTAGGGGGATTTTGGGTAGGTTAAAAGAAAAAAGAAAAATAATGGTGTGGAAAAGAAAATGTGACAACTGTCAAATTTGCATGCATCCGTACAATTATTAAATATTGATTAGTGCTTAATGACTGTGCTGAATTACAAATAATAACTTAAACTGCTTTCTGATTTCTGCATCATACTTACATGTGCATCACATATTGCATACTGTCACATCATTTTTACATACAAACTCTTAGTGACATAAACGATGCACAAAGCACAGTTAGCACAGTTAGCGGAACTCGGAAAAATGCTGACGATGTTCAGTGCATAGACAGACAGTGTTTTGAGACCCCGCAAGGGCCAGAGATAAGGTACTACACTAGTATGGTGTGTAGGGAAGTAAGGACCATAAAACTGCTTCACTAGGTGATAGTTTAAGTACCGGAAGGTGCCTAAAACCCACTTAAAGTGCTAAATTCAGCACATTTCAGCAAAATTCAGCATTTTAACAAGCTAGTAACATGCAGAAACATGACAAAATGGTCCTGAATGCTTTCCTAAGTGTCGGGAATTAAAAGTGTCACAGAAGGGTACTTAAAGATCACTAAACGGAATAATTTGACACTTTAACGAACCGGTATCTAACCGAACAACCGGACACTACCCGAAATGCCAAAATTATACTAGAAGCATTATTTTAATGTTTCTAAGCTAGTTATGATCCCTGAACACCCTAACACCCACTAAAAATATCAAGTAACTAACACTTATAACTAATGCTTGGATTTGAACCTTTAATCTAACTAGATGGTTGGAAGTTACACTTAGACCCCCTCCCCCATCTAGTAATCGGCCCCTACATGATCTAATTACTAGATTTTATTTGATCTATTGAGATTTGTTTAAAGATTGTGTCATGTACTTTTGGAACACGTTACCCATTGGACTAACCCTAAACTTGGTTATAAGAGTAACATAGGAGATCATAACATCATTTATCTCTCACCCACTAACACACACTCCATCTCCTTCTCTCCTCTCCATTATCGGCCGAACCCCAAGCACCACACCACCACCATTTTCATCCAACTTCAATCCATTCCAAAGTTTACACAAGGTGCTAGAAGGAGTTTAAAGAAGTGTGGAGCTTGTGGATCTTGAAGGACCTCCTCCATTTGCCATTATCCATTACTTTTGTCATCCTCAACTTCTTGTGTTCTTCCCTAGCCCTTGTGCTAGTTGTAAGCTTCTTATCACTTGATTTTACTTCACACTTAGTAGGTTAAAGGATGTTATATGTTGTAAATCATAAAGAACTCTAATGAACAAGAAGATGAAACTTTAACATAAGCTTAATAACATATGAATACATGTTGATTGGTGTTGATTTGCTCTTGATGATTGATGATTTATGTTAGTGATGTTAGACATCATGAGAAACTTACTAGGTCGTGATTAAACACATGATCTAGTAAGTTAAGATGATGATCTTGTGAAAGACCAAGATGATCATACTTTGTGAAGACATGAACTTGAATAATAAAAGTTATTTTCATATGATGATGACTAAAACAAAATACAAGTCTTGTAAGTGGATGATTTCTAAAATAGTTTTTCCAAAGAAATCAAGTTAAAATAACAAGATTTACATAGATTTGGTTCTTACTTAAACATACACTATTTTTGGTGGTAAAACAAGTATATAAACACTTGTGAAACAAGAAGATGTCATAAAGAAATGTTTTTGTAAAACATGTTTACAAGTTGTAAACACCTAAACCTTTCAAGAATGAAGTTTATAAAGAAGTAAATACATTTTGGAGGGTAACTAAGTCTACTAAACACATTACCAAGTTACTACAAGCTTTTATGAAAGTTCAAGTTCATGTCCTAGTGTAAATAGCATTATTGAGGCACTTGATAAGTGTAAGTTGTCTAGGGTTGATTGTTGATTGTTTGTGATAATTTTAAAAAGAAAATGATATGCTTTGATAGCATGGACACCTCCATTTTTAGGGGAAACTATGGCAAAATTTTCTAAAAATATAAACACTTAGAAAAATATTTTCTAACAAATATTTACAAGTGTATTTTAACTATGGTTTTCAATATAAACTTTGCCATAATTTTTGTAACAAAAATACAAGTATTGGAGGTTGTTTTTTTTTATAAATAAAAAAAATGGATAAATATGTATTTAAAATATATATTTACATTAAAGACATGATGTGTGTGAATATTTGTATGCTTTGTGTAGTAGTTATATTATTTTAGGGTTAAAATAATATAACTTGACAAAATACAAAGAAATTACAATCCAAAATATTACCAAGAATCTCATGGAATAAATATACAAGTTACACACATAATATTGTGAAACCGAACAAGAAATGTAACTTACCAAATATTCCGGAAAATATGTTTATAAGTATATTCTTGGTAAACAATACTTTGGACACCAAAAGAATGAAAATGGGATTTTCACAATTATCACAAAGTTATAACATATTTTTGACGAGGTGAAAAATATATTATCTTGGGAAGTAAAAATATATTTTCTTGGAATAACTAGGAAATATAATATATATTTTCCTGGAATACATTATTTTGAAACTACAAATGTTTTTGCCAAGAGAAAAATCAGGAATAATTCTTCTAAGGAATATTTCTTGGAATATATATATATATATATATATATATATATATATATATATTTTAGAAATATATATTGGATACTTATTAAAGATAATACACGTCAGAATACGACACCAGGGCAAGTTATACGAAATACAAGAATACGAATATACAAGTATAAGATACCCCCATCCTTGGGAAGGAAATACGAAAATAAATACTTGGGAAGTATTGTTACCAAAATATTGTTTATCAAATTATTCCAAAGTTAAATATAATTTAAGGTTAAAATAATTATTATTTTAACAAGAAAATTATAACTTGGGATAATATTAAAAGAAACGTAACTAAAAAACGTAAACACTAAGGCAAGGCACGGCCCGTTCGCCTAATAGACATTAGTACGCTGTAGGTAATCGGGTTTGCTGAAGAGATTTGGGTTAGATTCTGAAGACGCAATACTGTGAGTTCATGTCCCCCTTTTCTTTTAGCTGTTTTCAGTTTTATAACTCCGGGGGTGAAATACATGTTACAATTGTTTACAAACGTTTTATACATGGTATGATTAGCTTAAGGAGGGTTACTGCTTGATCATGTGAAAGGTGGGTATAACACTTAAGGCCATTAATCCTCGTCATAGGACCGAGGGACATGAGTGATAGATCTATTTGGGTGTAGCGAGCCCACACCCATGCGGACCAGGGTGGCCCATGTGGTGACTATGTCTTATTCCCGGAGACAAATTTGCTAGTTTGAGTTTTCATGCACCATTTCACACATATCAATGGCCTTGCAAACCATTGGTGATCTGTTTTTCCTTATTGCTACATACCAGAGACATACATACATACAGACATACTTTAAAGGTTTATTCATACACAAACACATGAACTCGCTCAACTTTTGTTGATGTTTTTTTTAAACTACATGTATTTCAGGGAACTAAGTGGATCTGGCAGGTGTTGCATGTTTTCAAGCTGCGTTATAAATAAAAGATGTCATCCAAGTCTTTAGAGTTTAGGAGATTTATCTTACTCCTGGACGAGATACATGGTTCTAAGCTCGGGTTGGTTTAGGTTATATTGTCGAGTCTTCGTGAACTCATTAAAACATGTTATGGTTTGTAATTTGCATTCGGTGTCAACGTTTCAGACAATTTATGTTGTGCTATTTTCAAACTTAATTTATGGATGAACATCTAATGGTTTTATCATATAGCGTTGTTATGATTGAATGCTATGGTATTAAGTAAGCCACACCAATAACCACGCTTCCGCAAAAGTCAGGGTGTGACAGCTTGGTATCAGAGCTTCGATCGTAGCGAACTAGGATTCTTTCTCGAGTCTAGACTACGATCATTAGGGCTCTCACGAAAACGTTTTTACGAACATGTTTTCATTGCATACACGATACGCCCAGATCCATGAAACAAACATTTTTACAAGCAAAAGACACGAAACACATTTCAAAATTTATGATTCAGTCTAAGAGACTGGGAGTTTAATCTGAGAGATTCAGTCTGAGAGACTGGGTAGTTTAGTCTGAGAGACTGGGTAGTTAGTCTGAGAGACTAGTGGGGACAGTTTGAGAAACTGGGGAGTTCAGTCTGAGAGACTGGGTGTTTCAGTCTGAGAGACTGGGTAATTCAGTTTGGGAAACTGGGAAGTTTAGTTTGAGAAACTAGGGAGTTCAGTTTGAGAGACTGGGTGTTTAGTCTGGGAGACTAGGTGTTTAGTCTAGGAGACTGGTTGGTTTAGTCTGGGAGACTAGGTGGGTTAGTCTGGGAGACTAGGAAGGATAGAAAGTTTCATGAAGAATAATGTGAATACATGATTGCATGATGAATTGTCTTTGCTTACGATACACTAAGTGTTAGTAATTACTATGGATATACATTCTATGATTATTATGTACCGGCACACATGTCACCTTCGTCAGAGAGTGAGTTGTCAGACGTTGATGACCCTATGGCCACCGCCACAGTTAATGAGATTGCACCTGCGCCGGAGATATTTACGTCAGACACTGAGAGTGATCCTGACATGCTGACCAAGGATGAGGACGACTTCCAACAGTCCGCGCTACCAGATTTTGGGTGATACTTTACCCTTGCTGATGGTTTCTCTGACAAGAATCCTTCTGTCACTCTTGTTTCAGTCCATAACCACTTCATGACTGGTCATCCCAATGGTAAGCACACTATGGCTCCGATCCTCGACGTTGCGCCTCCTGTGGGCATTCCTTTCGAAGGTTGGCTACTCGACGAATAGTTGATGATGACGTTGACATGTTTATTGATGGTCCTCCTGATGACGCCCATGATGATGGAAAGTTAGACGAGAACGTTATTACTAATTTCACTTCTCGAGACCCCTGTTAACAAGCTATCCCCTGATTCTAGTATACAATCGATTTCAGACTCCTTTGAGTCTGTGACATCTGCAGCCTTACAGACGGCCGGATAGCAGCTTTCTACTACTGACTCAGACGACAACGCCGCTATAACTACTGCACCATCACCTGCTTGAGATCCCACACCTTTACCCGCACCCCGGGAAGGTACTCCAGGTCAGCACCCGCATGACGATCCTTTTGCTACAGCAGCATTTTCCCCGACTTAATAGGCCGCACCATTTTCTACTTGCACCTCTACATCGCTGGACGAGCCATTTCGATGGTTCCTATAATACACTATGCTGGTTATAGACCCTTACCATCCCTCACATTATGGAGGCTACACACGGGATGAGTGCTCCTGTAACATCAGCTACAGTTCGAGGATATAAGTCGCAGAGTTTTGGAGCTTGAGCTGACACCACGTCCTCCACCCTGCCTATTGCCAGTATACTCTGATCCTCCACATTTATCAAAGATTCCTTTTGCACTCTCACCTACTGCTATTACACCTTTCCCAGGTTTTGATGCTCGTTTCTTTATAGTCAAGCAACAGATCAGTTAATTACTTCGACGTACATATAAGCTCGAGGAGGAGTTCACGCATGTTAGCAGTTTACTTTTCTTTCCTCCTCCACCTCAGTCACCAGTATAATTGGTTTTTGGATTATGCGGATTGCATTACATTTGAGTAAAGACACTAATGATAAGCCGAGATTGTGGAGACTTTTGAAGACCACTTCTGACTATGAAATTTTGATACACTAATATACTTATTGGACAAGGATAGGGTGACCCTGTGTCCCTTTTGATGTGACACATTTTGTAAGACAATGCAATTGTGGTCGGAGAATAATGAGAGCCCAATCATCATTAAAACATGCGACAATACTTTGTGGCCAATAACCAATGAAAGCTCAGTCGCTATGTCTTCGTTAAGCACGTTGTTGATCTATATGTGAGTGCTATAATTATAATGCTACGTGCTTGCTTGTTATGCTCTCATTAAACATAATTCCCAAATTACTTGGTTATGCTATGATTATGCTATTGCTTGATTGGTTGATATGATAATCTATTATGTGTATGTACATATGACCTCTAAACAACTATATGCACACCCTGAACAAATAAGACCTTACCTAACCGATCTTCTTCTTAGAAGATGTCGATACAAGGGAACATCGATACCACCAACCCTCTGCCAATGACAGCGGCAGAACTACAAGAGCGCATCTCACAGGCCATTGCACAGCACGAGGCCCTTCGCTCCGAACGCAGCGGAGGTACCCCAGGAAATAATCCACCCAACGGTAATGATTAGTCGCTTAAAGACGCATTACCAAACGTTCGGATATTTCCAAGAGTGCTTTACTAATGCCATATGTGAATGATGTCGCAGGCTGCACCTACAAGCAGTTCTCGAGCTACAAACCTCGAGACTTCGACGGCACTGGGGGTGCCTTAGCTTTTGTGCGTTGGGTTGAGAAGACGGATTCTGTTTTACGGTTGAGCAAATGTGCCCCAGAACATCAGGTCACGTACGTTTCCGGACTGCTTCAAGATGGGGCTCTGTCATGGTGGAACCTTCAAGTTCAGACAATGGGCGAGACAGCTGTGTATGCTTTGACGTGGGACGAACTGAAAGAACTGATGCGTAAGAGGTATTGCTCTAGGGCAGAAGTCCAGAAGTTGGAGACTGAACTGTGGAACTTGAAAATGGAAGGCCCAAAGATAACTGAGTATGTGCAGAGATTTGGCGATTTATCACAAGTTGCTTCGCGTTTGGTTGAACCAGAATCTAGGAGGATCGAACGTTTCATCGGGGGATTGGCACCTCAGATTCTAAGCCTGGTGACGACATCTAAACCTCCAACAATCACCGAGGCTATCGACATAAGCATGGCGCTCACTGAAGAAGCGATTAGACTAGGAAAATTTTCCACTTCGGAAGAGAAAACGGAGACTCCTGTAGAGTCATTTGGAGATAACAAGAGAAAGCTCGCAAATTTCAAGAAGGTTACTCGGGCGAGTAACAAGAAGAAGGCCAAAAGGGAAAAGACTACATGGGCATCCTACCTAAGTGCGACAATTGTCTACGTTATCATGTCGGGCGATGTAAATATGGAAAATGTGATAACTGTGGCAAGAGGGGGCATCCTAAGGAAACTTGTAGGCAAGATACTGAACATAGAAATGGAGGCCAAGATGGTAGCAATCACGGAGGAAACAACGACAACGACCATTATCAAGGCAGGACGAGTGACAAACAAAAACGTGCTCAAGGTTGTTTTAACTGTGGAAGCAAAAAGCATTTCAGAAGATACTGCCCTAAAAACAATCAGGCACAAGGGTGAAAACTCAACACTGGAGCTAGGGAGACACGCCAGGAATCCAAGCGTGGACATCGGTACGTCCCATATTAGTCAACGTTATGCATCTGTGCTGCTAGATACTGTTACAAATTTTAAGCTTCGCATCTCTAGAGTTTGAGAGTATACTTGGTTTAGTAGCAAGTAAGTTAGATAACCCGCACACGATTGAGCTAACTAATGGGAGGCTAGTGGAAGTCAACGAAGTATTTGGAATCAGCAAGATAGAACCCGGAGAGCGTGAGTTTACGCTTGATCTACTGCCAGTTGAGTTGGGAAGCCTCGAAGAGGTAATTGGGATGGATTGGTTGTCGAGTGAACGAGCGGGGATTGATATCCGCATCCCGATGGTAAACGAAGAAACGATCGTGACTCATGAAGCAGGATACGCCTCTACAAGTTACTAATTGCTTGAAGACACGCAGTTGTTGCGTAAAGGATGTATAGTTTTTCTTGGCTCATGTCGTGGACAAGGGAGCCGAAGAACCAAAACTCGAAGATATCCCTATGATAAGGGAATGCCCTGAAGTCTTCCCCGAAGACTTGCCAGAATTATCTCCTCAACGACAAGTCGAATTTCGCATCGATTTGATTTCAGGCGCCGCGCCTGCAGTCAATACACCTTAGCGACTTACACCTTCGGAGATGCAAGGATTGTCAGTATAGCTTCAGTAGTTGATAGAGAAGGAAGTTAGCAGACCAAGTTTCCTGTTTTGGGGTAACCCCAGTTCTGCTCGTCAAGAAGAAGGACGATGATTTTCAAATGAGCATCAACTACCAGGAGCCGAACGAGCTAACCAACAAGAGTCGATAACTCTTGCTGAGGATTAACGAATTTCTTACTTAACTAACTGTGAGGATTCAACTACTATTACATGAGTGATCGATGATCGAGTGTCATTAGCTGTGAATTCAGGGAGAAAGTATACCAGGGAAATTGTAAGTGGATCTGGCGGGCGTTGGAAGTTTTTATGCTGCGTTAGAAATAAAGGTGTCATCCATGGTTTTTGAGATTGGTCAGTGTGTCTTATTCCTGGACGAGACACGTCTTCCAAACCTTGGTGCTATTCAATATCTTTTGACGAGTCCTTAATGAACTCTTAAATAGTTTGTACGGTTTGTAAAACTTGAATATGGAGTCTACGTCTTAAAACAATGTTGTTATGTTTCAAACATATTTAATGGATGACGAACCTATGGTTTTTATCATATAGTTGATGTTATGATTGAATGCAATGATATTAAGAAAGTCACACCATAATCACGCTTCCGCAAAAGTTAGGGTGTGACAGCTTGGTATCAGAGCACAGGGCCTCGTGCTGTGCTATCACTTGTGAAATCAGTTCCTGCAACTCAGCCTCTGTTGTGGGCAATCGAGTTTCTCTTGGTGGAGACATCTTCTATAAGAAGATTGCATTGGTCAGGTCATAATAAGTATAGTAAGTACATGGCATGCACACGTAATAATATCTATCAACGCAAGTAAACACATCTATAAGAAGATTGCATTGATCAGGTCATAATAGTAAGTACATGGCATGCACATGTAATGAGAATGTTGCGATTGAGCTTTCATACATCAATGACCACAAATACAATTTCACATGTTTAGGCTCAAAGGGGCTAACTAGGGGGATTTTGGGTAGGTTAAAAGAAAAAGAAAAATAATGGTGTGGAAAAGAAAAAAGGTTAGTCCTAATGCCTCCATCATTTACTTACTTGGATTTAAATTGGTAAGGACCGGGAATGTATTGTCGTGGCAAGTTCTAGAGTCGTAAGAAACCAAGCGGCTATTCACACAAGAAACGAAAAATGAGCATTTAGTTTAAAGATGTATGATTGTATGCTCAATAAAGACTCAAAACTCACTTTTTGTGGGAATGGGTTTTTAATGTGATCAAGTATATATAATCAAATTTTAACTAGATTTGTCACGTCGTTTCATAATTTTCTTATGTTGGTTCTTTTTATCACGACGCTATCGGTTGTAAATTTGTAAAAATATAACCTTTTTAGAACTTGTTATTCCCAAATAAACCAAGACAAGTAAAAAAAACGAGAAATTTTTGAAAAAAAATTTGGGGTGATTAGCGGTTCCAATAGAGTTTTGTGTAAGGCTTGTTATTAGGACTTGCAAAATTTCAAGGTTTTAGCATCCCCCCACACTTAAATTACACATTGTCCTCAATGTGTCCCAAAAATAAGTTTTTAGGTTGATTGAATGTGTAAAAAGGTGTTAAAAACAAAATTTTATGTTACCGGGCGTCTGGACATGGGCCCGTGTTGGTCCGGGCACGGCCCTGTGTTTAGATCGCCAGTATCATAATTTAACAGAAGGTGAGGCACGGGGGCGTGTTCAGCGAACACGACCCCGTGTCCAGTTACATGAACTGGGCGTTTTCTGCAGAACCTTGACTACGGGGCGTGTTGGGCTGAGCACGGCCCCGTGCTGAACTTGCTGTAATGAAGAAGAATTGTCGGGAGGCTCTGTTTTTGAGCATGGGGTGTGGGTTTAAGTTTCCCTTAGTAACCTCCACCATTTAGAGTGTGTTTTACTCCTGAAAAGTAAAACTAACCTAGAAAACAAAAAAGTTAATCTAAACTAAAACTAAGGATAGTTCCGCGGAATGCCTCCATGGTGCGCCACGTTTATAAGGGTCATTGGCTAGACCCAAAGTCGGTCATATGTTACCCAAGTGGGATGTCTTGCATCCCATGTTGCACCGTTGGAGAGTATCATCCAAACTTGAGTCTATGACTTTCACGTAATTGACCGGGTCCTCGTCTTCTACTCTTTTCCCAACCCCGAATTCCATCTCTTTGTCCCCAACCCTCAATGTTAATTTCCCACCATTCATGTCCACCATTGTGTGGGCGGTGGCTAGGAATGGTCTTCCTATGATAAGCGGTACTTCGGTGTCTTCCTCCATATCTAGTATGACAAAGTCGGCCGGGAAGACAAAGTCTCAGACTTTTACCAATAGATTTTTGGCGACACATTGTGGATATTTAATGGACCTATCGGCGAGTTGTATGCTCATCTTAGTAGGGCTTGTTTTCCCTAGACTAAGTCGGTCAAACATTGATGCGGGCATGAGGTTGATGCTAGCCCCAAGATCGGCTAGTACATTGCGTGTGGGCGATCCCCCAATCGAACAAGGGATGGTGAAACTTCCGGGGTCGATCTTCTTTTGTGGGAGTTTGTTGAGTAGCAATGCGGAGCATTCTTCACTTAAATTAACTAATTGCAATGATTCAATTTTTCTTTTGTGAGTGAGAAAGTATCTCATTAATTTTGAATATTTAGGCATTTGAGTGAGGACTTCTACAAATGGAATATTGACATGCAATTGTTTTAGTAAGTTAATAAATTTTGTGAATTGCTCATCGGTCTTTTGGCGAAGTAACCGTCCAGGGTAGGGCACCGTGGGATTCTTGGCGGGCTCGTGATTTGGTGGAGGAGTCGTTTCCTTTTGGGGTGTTGGCGAAGCTGCGGATTGATTGGATGGACTCTTGTCGGATGGGGGTAGCGGAGCCTCCTCGGGACCTACGGTACGGTTTCTCAACGTGATGAGATGTACTTGCGCCTTTGGGTTGGTTTCGGTATTGCTGGGTAACGTGCCTTGTTGTCTCTCAGAGAAATTTTGAGCTAGTTGATTTAGTTGCTTTTCAATATTTTGAATACTAGCTTGTTGATTTCTATAGTTCGAATCTAATTGTTGGAATCGATCTGAGTTTTTCTTTTCAGTGTCGGAGATGAGGCGTGAGATAGTATCTTCAAGCCTCTCTCGTCCCCCTTGTTGTTGTTGAGAGAAATTTTGTGACTCATTTCTTGGTTGTTGAAAGTTTGTTCGTTGATTTTGGTTTTGTTGGTTACTACTATTACCGGGTTCTCTCCAACCAAGGTTAGGGTGGTTATGCCATCCTTGGTTGTAGGTACCTGTTGGAGAACCTGGCGGCCTAGGTCTATTATCAATGTAGTTTACCGTTTCCGTTTGATTATCCATTTCTTTCATACAACTCCAATTTTCATGTGGCCCACCCCACCCTTCACAAGCCATAACCGATGTCATTTTTGCCATTTCTAACTTTTTGATTTTTGAAGAAAGGGCCTCGATTTGGGCTTGTAAAGAGGTGCTTTCGTCTACCTTATGGGTGCCCGGGGCAATAGATTTTGTGCCTCGGGGAGTGTGCCATTGAAAATTGTTTTGAGCAATTTCCTCAATTTGATTATAAATTTCATTTGGGCGACGATTACCTAGAAGTCCCCCGAAGCTAGAGTCAAGTGTTTGTCTTGTGTGTGGCAACAACTCATTATAGAAAGTGGATACTTGTTGCCATACCGCAAGACCGTGATGGGGACACTTTCTTAGTAGCTCCTTGAACCTTTCCCAAGTTTCATATAAGGATTCCCCGTCCTCTTGTGAGTATGTATTAATTTCAGTCATTAATTTAGCCGTTTTTTAAGGAGGGAAATACTTATACAAAAACTTTTAGGCTAGTTCATCCCAGGTGTTTATCGATCCAACTGGGAGGGTGTTAAGCCAAGCCTTAGCTCGGTCTTTTAGCGAAAATGGGAACATTCGGAGGCGGATGGCGTCATTTGATGCTCCGTTGATCCGAAAAGTACCACATATTTCCAAAAAGTTGGTAATATGTAACTGGGGATCTCCGTCCGCAAGCCCATGGAAAGTTGCGGAGTTTTGGAGCATTTGAATCAAATGCGGCCGAAGTTCGAAGTTGTTGGCATCGACATTCGGTGCATTGATAGCGGCGCCGAGATTACCTACGTGGGTCGTAGGTAATCCATTAGGGTACGTTGGTCAGCCATTGGAAGTGGGTCCCTCGAAACTTTCTCTTGAGTTTTAGCTTTAAGTCTTTTTCTTAGAAAGCGTTCGGGTTCGTCTAGAGGTTCTTTTATGTCTTTATTGGAACTGGAGCTCATGCACAACGTAGGAAGTTCAGGTGCGGCGCCTGGGTTCCAAGTCCTGCGATAAAAACGAAAAAAGATTTTTGGTCAGAAGTCTCACCACGGCCCCGTGCTCAGCTGAACACGGCCCCGTGGTTGTGGTTACATTGATTGTTTTTCGGATCCCTGTTACTGGGGAGTTCGACACGGCCCCGGGCTGCACCAACACGGCCCCTGTTCAGCTCTCTGTAACTCGGAAAATAAAATCTGCTAGCAATGATGCTGAGCATGGCTCGAGGCCGACCAGGCACGGCCCCGTGCTGCAGTCTGCAGAAGCTGAAAAATCTAGAAAAATCCTAAAAAAACAGAAAAATAAGAAAAACGATTAGGCCGTTGATTCCTAACTTTCTTAAAATCCTTGTGTCCCCGGCAATGGCGCCAAAAACTTGGTGTGTGTCGGGTGTATTATATTTTTCTTTATATTTTAAGCCCTTTTTAACACGTTAATCAAGTTTTAAATTTATAAAACACGATATTTTACTAACACTAAACACACACATGGGCAAGTGCACCCATCGTGAGCGTAGTATAGCGTTGGTAAGATATCGAGGTCGTCCAAGGACACAAGAGCTTTTAGTACCGGTTTATCCTCAACGTCTAATCAAATCAAAAGTTTTAGAAAAGGTTTTAATCATGAAAATAAAAACTAAAAATGCTGAAAAATAAAAATAAAATAAAAACAGATAGACAAGATGAATCACTTGGATCCAACTCTCCTTTAGTGTAACCTTTGATGATTTCCGCACTTTTGCACTTTTTAAGAGATTATCTTAGTTATAGTAGTAGGCCCCTCTTTTGAAGGTGACGTTACCCTCAACCCAGTAGTTTGAGTCAGCAAGGATACAATACTAAAGGGTTGGAATATTGGAATATAATTAATTAAGTTATTAATGCGTAATATGGTAGGCCCCTCTTTTGAAGGTGACGTTACCCTCGGCTAAGTGGTTTGAGTCAGCAGGGATACAATCCCAAGTAGACGGGTTAATGTATTAATAGTAGTTTACATATGAGGGGATCAAGCCATTCGCACCCCCGCCATCCAATACTAGTTGGTATTGAAGGAGGTCCTAGTAAGCTTGACCCAGGTTCTTGTAGGATCTATACACTGAACAAGACAAGAACTTTACCAAACCATTCCCTTAACCCCCGACCAGGTAGCCAACATATCTCTATATAGACCGTAGAGATATGAATGGTGTAAATCTTTTATTTTATATAGACAGTAAAATAATGCCAAGACACCACAGACAAATGATAAGGAAGTTTCACCTTCAACATAAGAAACTAGTTATTAAAGTCATTAATACAAAACCAAATAAAAAGTGCAAAAAGATTAAAAACTAAAAGTATTACACTAAATGCTTGTCTTCACCAAGTGATGTAAGAGACTTAGGCAAACATGGCCTTTGATTGTCAAGAACTCTTACTATCAATCTTGGATCCCGAGACTACTACACACACTCTAGGTGGATGATGGATGATGGTGGTGTATGTGGTTGTTGTGATGGTGGCGGAGTGTGGGTGAAGTGGGAGAGAGGTGGTTTACCAAGGGATGCCTTTGAAGTTAGCCAAGCACCCCTATTTATAGCCTGCACAGAAGCCCGGACACGGCCCCGTGTCCATCTGCTTTCTCTTTCTTCATTAATTGCAATTGTCTTTATTAGGCTCCACACGCCCCCGTGTTCACTGGGCACGGCCCCGTGTGCAGAAGCGAATCTGTACTATCTAGATTTGCAAGATTTTGCAAATCTTAGCGTTGACCATGGCCCGTGTTGAGCTGGGCACACCCCCATGCTAGGAATAGAAGCTTCTATGGCTTTGTCTTTTCTGCAGGTACCTGACCACGCCCCCGTGTTCGCTGGGCATGGGGCCGTGGTCAGCTTTCTGTTCCTTTGTTTTTGCTTGGGAAGATGCTGTTGAGGGGTCGGGCATTCCACGTTTATTCCTTTTCTTTGTATTTATGTTAGATTTGGCTGCATATTTGTTCCTTTTGTTCAACTAAGCTCATTTGGTCCTGTAAATACAAAAGGAAGACAAAAGCATACTTTTTCCAACATTAGTGCTAAAAAGGGTTAGTTTTATGCCGCATTTGATGTAATTTATATGTTGCATTTTACACACATCAAGCTAGCAGGAGTACATGATGTATTTCTTGTATCTAACCTCAAGAAATGTCTCTCGGACAAATCTCTAGTGGTCCCTCTTCAAGACATACAGGTGAATGAAAAGTTGAAGTTCGTGGAAAAACCGCTTCAAATAGAAGACAGAAAGATTAAGTTTCTCAAACATAAAAGATTGGTACTGGTCAAAGTCCAGTGGGATTCAAAAAGAGGACCAGAATATACTTGGGAGCTAGAATCGGAAATGAAGCGAAAGTATCCTCACTTATTTCAGTAAATCTCGAGGACGAGATTGTAAATAAGGTGGGGAGGATGTAAGGACCTGCAAAAATGTCCAAAAATGACCCATAAGTGAAAACCCGGACCCCTGAAACCCTAATCCTCTTGAAAAACCAAGAAAACAAGATTTCTGGATTTCACGCGGGCCTCGTAAAAGATAAGCTCAGGGTTACGCGGGCCGCGTCAACTTAAAAAGTCACTGGATAAGCGTTCAAGCCACGTGTTGCACACATGACAACCCTACTCGTGACACACCAGCCCTACACGTAGGCTAGGGGTCCTCGCGGGCCGCGTAAAAGTAATGTTAAGGTTTACGCGGGCCGCGTAAAACCCATTTTTCTGCTATAAATTGCCTGTGCATGGCCTGATCGTCTGTGCTCAAGAAAACTTTCAAAATCACACTTATTCTGTTCGAAAATCAAGTTTAAAGTAGGAAAACGCTGCTGCGATACAGGGTATTAACTCGATCACTACTACGATACAATGTCTGATCGATTGAAACCAATCCGATGGATGTTTAAGTGCTGCCCGTATTTGGGCTATACTTTGTTATTCGTCGTGAGGGTTTTGATTTCATGAGTTATCGTAAATGTTGTATTAAGTTACTGACCTAGTTTCGTATGCATTGCTGTTTAAATTAGGTTACAAGGCTAAATCAGTTGGCTAAACTCTGCTCAATTAAATCTGCAAAGTGAGTCATTCTCTTTTTCTCAAAAATGTTTTACAATACCCAAATGTTTTCCAGTTATATATTACAGGGATTAAGTCGTGGTTATCTTGAATCACTGGCAAGTGGGGTATTGTGCACATTACTAATTTCTCACGGCTAGGTTCACCAACCTAACAGTGATAATCATCACTACTTGGGTGAAAGGACCCAATAGTGGTATGACCTTCGTTACCAGGGTGTGACACGGCGCCAGATAAAAATAAGATAGTAGCCATTGTAATCGCTCTTATGCTGTAATTTATAACTATGTGTCGTTTTATCAAAATTGAGTGACTCGCCAGTATTTCCCCGCTGATAAAATATTTTTAAAACATGTTTCAGATGACTTACTGTGAATCAAGGAAAACGTGCTACGGAGCACTAACAAGCTTGAAGTGGTGGCTCAGTAAAATAAATAAACATGTTTTGTAAAACAAGGGATTTCCTCGTGAAATTGCCTTTATTGTAAATTATGGGGTTTGTCCCAATTTATGAAATAAAATAATTGGGCATTTTCAAGTTTCAAATGATCCTGTTAAACTTCCGCTGTCAACTCAAATAATAAATACCACGGGTTTCTGTCCCGCGGCTCCTGGACCGGGTAACACCGGGACGGGGGCCGTGACAAAAAGTTACCTAAACAAAGGAGTTTTTGTTTTCAATAATTAGGGTTTATCCCTACAAATGTATTGTCAAATGAACTTTGGTTTTATCCCAATGATTTGTTATAAAAAGTTTGGTGTTTAACTTTGATAAAAATATTTCCTAACTACAGTCCTGATGTCTCATTTCTGCTGCTAAATTAATAAACACCGATACCACTGATCTGGATCTCGCGGCACCCGCTCCCGGGATAGGGGTTGGGGGTTGCGACATATAGCACCCTTGATTTCTTCCTTAGAGAACCGATCCACCAACACAGTTTTCTCTAAGTCTGAAATCTGGTTAAGGCCGTCACACACAATCTGAGGTCTATCTCTAACTTCCTCCTTAAAACGATCCCTGAAATAACACATGATTTCTCTTTTAACCAAAGATGGTTTTGTAACCCATTCACCATTGACATCTAGACCAGGGATTTGATTCTTCGTTTTTCTAGGATTCACCACCGCATGGAAAAACTTAGAATTTTCATCCCCATCTATCGCCCACTTTATTCTAGCTCTTTGTTTCACATCCAAATTTATTTTATAACCATTGTGGACCAAAACTTTTTTATTTTTAGCATAAGTCCACTCTTCATCCTCCGAAAGGTCCCGTTCTTCCATGGTCTTTTCTAGTGCCTCAACATCTTCCATAGCTTGAATGAATTCCTCGGTTTCTTTCCTCCACATATTGTCTCTCCAATCTTTGATAACACTTTTGATAGAGGCAAATTTTTTCAACAAGCGGATATCTGGCGGACCATCCACATCACATTGGGCTACCGCCATCTCCACCGCTTCCGCGTAACCTTGCTTCTCTAACCAGGAGTTAAAAACCCGAAAAGGTTTTGCTCCATAATTGTTCTCCACCACAATTAAAATAAAAGGGTGTTAGTGCATTACGTCTATTGACTTCGTCTTGTATCATATAATAGGATAGGATAGGATAGGATTTCCAGTGCACGAGATTCGAGAATCGAAGTTTAGCGTTTAAGATGCTGATTCCGCTCGAAAGGGTAAAAGAGTCATTTCGAGCGAAATCAGAAACATCTGATTCCGCCCGAAAGTGCTCAATGTCATTAGGAGCGAAATCAGACTCCTATATATAGTGCACTTGTTGTTTCATTTGGTACGACTTCCAGATCTGTAACGAAGTGCTGCCAAAATCTGTTCAGGTTGTAATTGATGTTAAAATCAATATAAGTAACAGATTTAAGAGTATCAAGCTGTTTTCAAGTCCAGTTCACTGATTCCGCCTTTGAACCGAATATAAAACTCTTCTGAATGACTCAGTCGGGTCCTACAACGATCCTACAAGTGGTATCAGAGCTAGTTGGAGGAGTTTTGCAGTTTACAGCTGATTTTCATTGAAATTTCTCGTTTCTACACCTTCTTTCTTAAATCGAACAAGATTTCACGGTCCGAATTGGTTCAATTTTTCACAGACAGTTTAATATTGGACATAGACAAACCCTTGAAAGTTTCATGTTAAAATACGAACTAAAAATGGACAAAATTGACCCCCGAACTGATTCCACTCGAAATGTTTAGTTCCTGATTCCTCTCCAAAAAGTGTCTCAGCTTCAACATATTTCTGATTTCGCTCGTGATAAGTGGTTGATTCCGCTCCAGGAGACCATTTTTCTGATTTCGCTCCAAAGACTTGCTGATTTCGCTCCAGGGATACCTCTAATCTCATATTCCGCTCCAATTGTTTTCTGATGATTCCGCTCCAGAAAGATTGGTTGTGATTTCGCTCCAAAATCACATATTGGTGATTCTGCTCCAAGTGTTCAAGTTGTTGATTCCGCTCCAAACAGTCTTCAAACAGATTTAGCTCGAAGTGTTAAATAACTAATTACGCTCGAAGTGTTAATCAACTAATTTCGCTTCAACTGGTCGATTTGTGATTTCGCTTGTGTTGTCACACAAAGTGATTTCGTTTGAGTTTCCAATTTCGCTTTAAAAAGGATTTTTCATGTCAAGATTATTTCACGACAATCGAGTGTCAGTCTGTTTCAGTTTATTTGATATTGTTTGTACTAATAGTGTTTGTTTGATTGTTTGTTCAGGTTTACATCATGGCTGAAGAATTCTACAACACATTTTTCAATGCATTCACATCCGAATCGTCTGAGATCGCAAATGTTACACCAAAAACCATCACAAAAGCTATCAATGAGAACATCAAGCATGATAATTTCTATGGTACACACTCAAAGCCACCAACTCTGGAGAGCATTGAAGATTATACATGGTGGAAAGAACGTTTTCTCAATTGGGCGAAAGCGTATGCTCACGAAAGCTGGTTTTGCTTAGAGTTTGGATACGAAAGGCCAAAAGATGATAAAGGCGAAGAACTTCCATTCAAGAAGTTATCAAGAGAAGATAAATCTGAGTTTGCTGCCGAACAAAGAATGATTGCTTTAATCCAGTCTGCAATCAGAAATGATATTTTTGCGTTGCTGGATCATGATGGGTCATCTAAATCAGTTTGGGAAGCTTTACGTGTTAAAGCTGAGGGGGGTAAACAGGTAAAAAGAACAAAATTGCTTTACTTAAAAAAGAATTTGATCAGTTTGATAGTCTAAAAGGAGAGACAGTGAGACAAATGATTGAGAGATTTTGTCATCTTAAAATTGAACTTGAGAGATTTGAGATAGTGAAAACAAGAGAGGAACTTATAGATAAAGTGATTGAAGCGTTACCACGAGCTGATCAGTGGCAAACGTTTGTGTTTATTTTGAAAAATGATGCTTTATATGATACAATTTCTCTTGATGCATTGTTTGAAAAGGTAGAGAGTCATGATTTGGAGCTACAAAAGCAAAGCAAAATGACTGGTTCTTCACATCAACAGAATGTTGGATTGTATTACAAAGGCAGTGTACCTTCGGAGAAAGGTGTTGGTTCACCAAAGACAGCATTCAGTAGTGAGAAGATGAAAGAACCTCAAACAACTTCAACAAGTCATCATTCTGGATATCATTCATCTTTGAAATCAAATCCTGATGAAGCTGAGGAGATTCTATGCAACATCGCTCTCAAACTGAAAAATTATCCGGCAATGAGCATCAATGCAGCTAAACAGCAAATGAGTTTTCTTGCATCTGTTTTGGAATCGTATGAAGGTCTTGTAGCTGGAAAAATTGGAAACTCCGAATTAACCAAAGAAGACTACGACCAGATTGATCCGGAAGAGATAGAGCTCATTGACATTCGTTGGTGCTTAGTAAGTTGCATCCGAAGAGCGCAGAGGTATATGGAGATTACTGGGAAACAATCTCTTGGAGGTGCATCAACAAAGCTTGGATTCGACAAATCCAAAGTGACTTGCTTCAAATGTAAGCAGAAAGGTCATTTCAAGAGAGAATGCACTAATTCTGCAGTTGGTGGAAATGAACATCCGTTTAATGATGATTATTACCGAAAGGCAATCTACCATCGAAGCAGAGAAGAGCCTAAGATGATTGAAGATAAACCTAAATCAAGAGCTTGTTTTGTAATTCAAGATGATGAAGGTTTTGATTGGTCAGAGGTATGTCCAGAAGAAGATCGTTTGGAGAATGTTCGAAAAACAGCTCATGGGAAAGCTATAACAGAGAAAAGAAAGTTTGTTTTTGTTGCTGAAATCCGTGAAGAGAACAATGAAGATAAAGATAAAGCTAAAATGAAGGAGAAAACCAGAGAAGAGATTCTGGAAGAAAAGACATACAGAGAAAGAAACATTGTGTTGAACAGAATGGATGAAATGCAAGAAGAGTATGAGAGTGCAGTGAGCAACAGAAGATGGGATAAAAAGAGAGAGTGTTACTTCAACAGAGAAGGAGAGCCAGTTGTTCCAAAGAAAGATATAATCTTTGATGATGTTCTTCTCATAATTCCTTTGAGAGCTGAATACAATAGAAATGTATTGAAAGATGACACATATGCTAAAAGGCATGAAAAGGAGATCAGATATGCTATGACATCTTGTTTGAGAAAAAGAGACGAAGAGAGAATGAAGAAGAGTGTTGAAGAGTTGGTGAACAATCTGAAGAAAGTTGCTGAAGAGGTTAAAGCAGAAGCTGTTGAAGTTGAGGTTGTGAAGGAAATCAAAAGTGAAAAAGTTGTTGTGAATGAAGAGGTTGAGAAAGTTGTTACTGAAGAGCAGCAGATTGGAGAAGAGGTGAAGAAAACAGAAGAAGAAGTAAAGAATGAGATTTTGAAAGCTGATAATGTTGGTGATGAAGTCAGTGTTGAAGAAAAGCAAGATGATGCTGATCAGAAGCAAACTGAAGCAACTGCATCAAACACCGAAGTGCCAATCACTGAGGTACATTCTGATTCTGAAATCTTGAAAACTGTTGAACAGTGCAAGAAATGTATGGAAACGTGTAGTGCTTGTATTGAAAAAGACAAACAATTTATTAAAATTGAAGAAGTTTTCAAAAATAAATGCAAAGAAATGTTGGAAAACGAAAAAGTTTTGAAAGATAATGAAGAAGAACTTTTGGAAAAATGCAAAAAGTTAGAAAAAGAAAATGAAGTTTTGAAAGAAAATGTTTTGAAAAAGACAGAAGAATATGATCAAAAGGAAATTGTTTGTCAAGAAATGAAGAAAGAATATGACTCAATAAAATTGGCATATCACATTACAAAAGAGTCATATGAAAAAGTGAAAGATGAAATGAAATTTGCTCAATCAAGAATGAATTATCTTTCTGAAACAACTAAAGAACTTAAACGAATGTATTCCATAAAACAAGATGTTGTTAATTCCTATATTGAGGATGTTGCTAAGCTAAAGCGACAGATTGCTGATCTAGAACATGATAACAACAAGTTAAAAAGTTATCACGTGTCGTCATATGTGCTTGAACGAATTTTCAATATAAAACCGGGAGATGGTGAGTCTGAGCAAAACAAGAAAGGCATTGGCTCAGAGTTTCATCAAGTTCCACCACCGGGAAAATTTGCATTTTATGATGAGGAAAAGGTTGAAAAAGCTTTCAACATGGTAGACCAATTGCCAGACAACATTGACATAACCTATTCCAAATCTGATGATTCTCATGATTCAGAGGTGGTAGGTAAAGTCATTGAAAGTGTGTTGAAAGAAGAGTCGGTTGATACAGGTAAATCTGAATCACAGGATGAAGATGAAGGAAATCTTCATGATAGTTATCTGAAAAACACAAGATCCGAGAAAAGTTTGAATGATGATTCAAAAGGATTGGTTTATACCATGATTGGATCGGACAAATTGTTCTTAGATGTTGTATTCCCAATTCAGAATGTGATTTCAGAAAAAGTTGATAAAGTGTTCAAAATGGTTGAGATTGAGAAGTCTGAGATTTCAAAGCTTGCTGGTAAAGGTCACAAATTTTTTTATAACAAACCTGGTTTTAAAAAGAAAAACATGAAGGCTGGGTTGGGTTATAAAAAGAAACAAAGTTGGAAAAGAAATGAAACTCCGAATTTTCAAGCAAAAATGAGTTTTGTTCAAGGAGACAGTTTAGCAGAAGAAAAAGAACTCAAATTGAGACAGTCTAATGATGAGTTCTTTGCTAAAAAGAAAAAGCAACAACCACAGGTCAAAGATGTGTCCATGAGAACATGTTTTAAATGTGATCAAAAAGGACATCTTGCTCGAAAGTGTCCAAATCTGAAACCTGTGGATGTTGATAAAAAGAAGATTGATGCTGAGAAACAAAAATATGAGAATGTGAGACAAAGGTCAACCAGATTTGATTCAAAACAAACTTGGAGGTACAACACAAACAAGTTTGCTTCGAATCAAAATTGGAAGTCAAACCCATATAGGTTCGGTTCTAGACAGACCTGGAATTCTCATACACCCAGATTCAGAACAACTCAAAGTTGGAAAACAACTGCTGATATGACAAAACCACAAGAATTTTGGAAACCAAAAGTTGTTCAAAAACAAAATGTTCAAAAAGAGTCTCATTTTTATAAAAGAGGTACTCCAAAAGGTCAAACATGGAGTGTTAAGAAACAAGTGACTTTGGTAAAAGATGAAAAAGATGAAATTAAAGTTGAAAAATTCTTTGATGAGAAAGATTTTCCGAAGTTAAATGATGGATATTGTGTTGAAATGCCTAAGGTCCAACAGACCTGGGCTAAATTGTTCAAGTAATTGAATTAGTTGAATGTGCAGGTGCTCAAGAAAAATGGAAGTTGGAGCAGCCTGGCACAACGAGGAAAGGAGGCTGCTGAATCCTGTGTTGGTTGAAACAGGAAGTTTATTTTCATTCTGTACATAAATAAACAATATTTTCAAAAACCCTAAAAATTTGAAAAAAAACTTAAAAAACCAAAAATATGTTTGTTTTTAATTTTTGTCAAAAATAGAAAACTACAAAAATATGTGTTGATTGAATACGCCGAAACCCTCACGGCTGAACAAACATGATTAATTTCACAAGATTGAAAAACGGTTTTCAAACTGTAAATATCAATGTGTTGTAAATCATGGGGGTATGTTATTTTCTGCAAATCAGTGCATGAGAAGCAGAAAATGGATGGCGAGACAAAGCTATCAGTATTGGTTGTCAAATTTTCTTTAAATGATTTTGCATTTTAGGGGGAGTACTATTGTTGGAAAATACAAAAACATTTGAAAATTTTGAAAAAGTCAAAAACATGATAAAATTCAAAAATTGAGTTTTTGCGTAAAAAGAGGAAATGATAGTACATCAGTAGACAGTTACAGTACGCTAAAGAATTGGAAAGTTAAAATGTGTTAAACGATCTCACCGTGGATGTGTCGGTAGATTTTTATACATTTAGTAAACTTTTTCGGGATATAAACCTAAATTCAAACTTGCTTATTTCGTGGGGAACACTACTTGGATATATAGGTAACCCCTGAAATCTCGTTTGAAGGACCCCTCTTTCTGAGATACTAGGTCTTTATGCTTAGTGATATCTGGGGTATTATCTTGGGACTTCTGATTTTGCGGAAGCAATGGCCTAGTCCCCGGAGAATACTTTCTGCTTGCTTGAAATATAGCGCAACCCTCAGCAAATTGATGAAACAAAAAAATTGATAGTCATTGCTGTTGTAAAAAAGATCCTCTAAAGGGGACACACCGAAAAGTCGAAGCCGTCATCTCTCTGTGTATACGAAAGTATCGATCTGAGCTCTCACGGCCCTCGCATCTAACCCCTTACAGATATCATCTAGGTATACTCACCTGTAAGACTGAATATAGGGATCTGGATACGGGAGTATATTCAAGAGGTGGGACACATGAATGAGTTTAAGTTCTTAAAACACTTAATTCGTATCCTGAATCAGTTGAAATTTGTGTGAAGATTTAAGTGGACCAGTATATCGACAATCTAAGTGAATTGTTTAATTCTTAATGTGTAAATAAGCTCAACGGCACTTGTGATTTGTCAAAATCTGATATGATCCTCTGACGCATACTCAAACAAAAATATTGTCTGTAAATATGTTTGTACATATTTCTTTACTGCTTTATATTTTCAGAAAAATACAAAAAGATTTTTGATTCTGCTTTATTTTCGACAACCAATGTCTGAGATGCTGAGTTTCAAAATCTAAGTAAGCTGATTGTGTTTCTGAAAATAAAACAAGTTCATTAATTTGAAACTTGAATTAAAAATCAAAAATCAAAAACAGTTTGTGATATCTCCAAGGTCATTAATTTGGACTTGGATGATTAACTGTGAGGGAGTTGGATTCTTTAATGCTGCTAAATCATTTAGTTTGTTGATAGGGGGAGTGAATTAGAGAATTTGATTGATAATATGAAAACATTGTATTTATAGATGTTTGAGTGATTGCAGATAAGTCCAGATTACGATCCTGAGAGCAGAGTCTAAGGGGGAGTCCGAAGACAAGCTTGAAGCAAGAGGAGCTTGTAGATGGATAGCTAGGTGTCGATCCCAAAGCACAGAAGCTTGACGAAAGGGGGAGCCTGAAGCTAATAGGAGAGAAAGATTGATGGATGCTTATAATGTTACAACTTGAATGAGAAGGCAGAATGATCAAGACTGAAGATGTGTCATACTGAAGACTAGACACTGAAGACTTCGTCAATATCCGAGGGGGAGTCTGTTAGTGCATTACGTCTATTGACTTCGTCTTGTATCATATAATAGGATAGGATAGGATTTCCAGTGCACGAGATTCGAGAATCGAAGTTTAGCGTTTAAGATGCTGATTCCGCTCGAAAGGGTAAAAGAGTCATTTCGAGCGAAATCAGAAACATCTGATTCCGCCCGAAAGTGCTCAATGTCATTAGGAGCGAAATCAGACTCCTATATATAGTGCACTTATTGTTTCATTTGGTACGACTTCCAGATCTGTAACGAAGTGCTGCCAAAATCTGTTCAGGTTGTAATGATGTTAAAATCAATATAAGTAACAGATTTAAGAGTATCAAGCTGTTTTCAAGTCCAGTTCACTGATTCCGCCTTTGAACCGGATATAAATTATTGGGCTCCTCCCAATCCCTTCTACTTCTTTTATTAGGCCCCCAACTGTGGTTTGGGCTAACTACTTTGGGCTTCGAAATATGCTAGTCTTTAAGGATATTAAAAGGTTTCTTTTTGAAAGTCTCAACTTTATCGAGGGAACAAAAGTAATAACACTGGCCATCAACATTTGGGTTTTGCATGATTCTCTCAGGACACGTCCCTGCACTAAATGGAACTGGAACATTTCCACCCTTCCCAAGCAGATCCGACTATTCCACTTCCTCCTTCCGATCATCCTCCATCCGAAGAGACCCCGCCTGAGAAGCTCTACTGTCATCCTCTCTAGCACAACTTTTCGGCCAATCCTCATCCTCCAAGCAATATGGGATCCAATCTGCTTGTTCTTTTAACACCCAAACTTTGAACTTCTTGCTTTTCCAAAGGAGGGTAACTGAATCCATAATAGGTGTTCCGGAATCAAACAAAATTCCCACGCGGTTGGTCGAAAGGTCTTGATCATCCGGAGATAACTGTGAACAATGAACAACTTTCCCAAATAATCCCGCCACCTCATCGAATACTTTGTTCTCAGCTAGATGAACTGGAACACCGTGAAACTTGAGCCAAATGATTCTCTCATACGCCAACGACTGGCCAGTCCACAAATCCAGTTTTGAAAAACCAATTGACCCAAATATCAGTCTTTCCATGGAACTCCACTGCCTCCCAATCATCCTGAAACACTATCATCAAGTTCATCCCTCCCAGATAGTATATTTTTTCCCCTGAGACACCGGCTTCCTTCAAGTTCTTCTTCATTCCAGTCAACGCAGCAAGATCAATGGTTCTTCTAACAGCTGCCCTTCCTTGGAAATCAAAAAACGCACTCGTTTCATCATGTACCTGGACCGTTTTTCCCGAGGTTAGCTTTTCAAACGAATTAACCGAATCTTTCACCTCCTTCCCACGAGATGGTCCTGGGTTTAAGATGTCGCGGTAAGACACACCTTCCTTACGATTGCTAGTAAAGAGAGGTTGGTTGTTCATCATTTTCTGGGGCTGCTTTCCTTTCTGAAAACCTTCCTTATTAGCCCTCTGATCCTCTTGCTCCCAAATTCCTGCATTTTCTGCTGCAAACTTCGCAATATTCACTCTCAGCTTGTTCCCACCCATCTTCACCCCATCCATCACCTTCTCCAGCACCTTAGCATCCTTAACATCCTTAAACTAATAAAACCGAATCGATTACCACCCTTATCCCTCTTCCTCGTAATATAACTCCCAGCAATCTCCCCAAAAGCTCCCAAAAAAGCGGCCACGTCCCAAGGGTTACATCCAACAGGCAGATTCGAGACGTAGAATTTAGTAATATTGACGTCCTTAGCTTTTACCTCCTTCAATCTTTCTTCCTTGTACTCTTGATTGCGATGTGCCGGAATATCATGCCAGGGCTCCTCACCCCTTCCTCTTCCAGCCATAAGATAAGAAAAAAAGGCCAAAATAATACCCCAAGAGGCGAACGGATGAATCAAAAACTAATTAGAATGAAAGGTTGAATCCAGATTTGCTACCAGTAAGCGAATCGACGAACCTCGCACGCTAATCTGAGTTTGGCTTCATCGTCGAGCACTCAAGGGCGCATTCTCGGCAACTTTTTAGAAGAAGAACCGGTTTTTACACGTGTTTTTGAAGAGGTGAATAGTTAACAACATTAAAGCTCAACATGAAGTAATCTCTTGCATCAACATATTTGTGGTTATATGTGAAATTCAATCCATGTTTTATGTATTTATTACCGTGTGCATTATTTATAAATATAAATACTACATTGTATTTATTGATCAGTCAGCGAATTAAATGAGATTTATACAAATTGTAATGTGATTATTTTTAAATATCAACATTTTTACAAAATATCTTAAATCTTTAGTATACTCAACATACATTTATTCAAAATATATCTTCTCTATTAATCTAAAATTACATATAATAGGTTAAGATAATTTAAATAACTGATAATGACCTCAATAAACAATAAAATCAATATACAGCAAGAAGATCACCTAACTAAGGGGTGTTTGGTGTTGCGTTTTCAAAATAGATTATGCGTTTTCAAAATAGATTTTGCGTTTTCAAAACTGCGTTTTGAAAAAAGCATGTAAGTACATGCTTCTTCAAAACTGCGTTTTGGAGGCAGATAATCACTTTTTCATCCAAACACTTTTTTAGATTATTTATGTTTTGCAAACGCAATAATCAGATAATTAATTCAAAACATAATCCCAAACACCCTCTAAGAACGACAACTATAGATTGGCTTACTGAATAATCTTAAAGATATAAAAAATAAATTTATTGAATACATTACAAAAAAACATTACTAAGAAGCATTTAGAATTTTATCTTTAATAAAAAAATATAATAAAAGTTTCTGAACAATTTAAAACTAACTGGGTTCACTGGGGAACACTAAAAAAATGGGGAACCAGAGAACGATGCATTTAACACGTTAAAAATTCAACTTAACATGTTAAACATCAATTTTTTTAAAAACCTTTTCAGCGTTTTTTCCTTATAAACACATGTAGAAGCATTTTAATAAAAAATTCAAAAACTAAAAATATAAAAACACGTAAAAAACAGTTCAAAAGATGTTAATTTTTTTTACAAAAATAATGTTTTTTCTGGATTAGCTTCTACACATTTTTATATGCAAAAGCTTCGAAAAAATTAAAATAATTGATTTTTAACATGTTAAGTTTAATTTTTAAGATATATTTAACGTGTTAAATGCACTGTTCCTTAGTTTCATATTTTTTACTGTTCCCCAATAAATCTCACACTATATATATATAGGGTCAGGATTTAGAGAGAACGGTGAAAAGTGTGAGAACGGTGACAACGACTTTGGTGGTGACATGTGGCATTGATGCTAAATTACACTAAGGGGTAATATTGTAAAAGAAAACTCACTCACATGAACTGGGTGTTCAAATAAAACGCCATAAAAACACCCAATTCAGAAAAACGCCATGAAAATACCCAGTTAAAAAAGCCATAAAACACACAGTTCAAAAAAAACGTCATAAAAAACTCAGTTGAAAACGCCATAAAACACTCAGTTCAGAAAAACGCCATGAAAATACCTAGTTAAAACGTCATAAAAACACCTAGTTCAGAAAAACGCCATGAAAATACCTAGTCTAAAACGCCATAAAACACCCAGTTCAAAAAAACGCCATAAAACTCAGTTAATTCTTTTTCGAAAAGTATATCAATAGTATACTCGTTGGAAAGATAAAAAACGCTGAGTTTTATGGTGTAATTTTTTTGAAAAATAATCACGTATAAAAAGGTTATTGTCGTTTAAATATGATGAGGGAAAATGGCATGTGATTAGCATGTGCACATTTGTTTGGATCTTCCTATTTTACCCCTCCTGGTAGTTCCAAGGCCCCTATTATTTACAAAAATGCCACCGCATCAATCTCAGTTACAAACCATTAAGATCTTGTGGCTCAGAATCGTTCTCACTGTTCTCACACTTTGAGGCGTTCTCTCCTAATCATGTTCCTATATATATATATATATGATTAAGAATAAGGGAAAACCCCTACGAGTTGTGAGAATTTAGATAACTCGCCCTTTCCATGCGAGTTTTGTCCCCATTTTTTCACACACCTAGATTAAAATATTAGAAAAAACTGCCGTAAAAAAAAAATTTGAAAGTGGTGTTTTCGGCCCCTTACAGTAGCTGTAAAAAGTGGTGACATAAGCATGACATCACTTTTTACAGCATTTTACGACTGCCGTAAATGATTAAAAACTAGGCTTTTTTTTGGAAAAGTTATTTTTTAATGATTTTTGGAAAAAAAAATTTGAAAAAACCTTTTGTAAGGCCGAGTTCTCTAAGTTCTCACAACTCGTATAAGTTTTTATTTTACCCTAGTTGTGAGAACTTAGAGAACTCGGCCTTCCCGTCAGAGTTTTGCCCTCATTTTTCACACCCCTAGATTAAAATGTTAGAAAAGACTGCCGTAATTTTTTTTTTAAAAGTCGAAGTGGTGTTTTTTGGGCCCTTACGGCAGCTGTAAAAGGCAGATGACATCAGCATGACATCACTTTTTACAGCATTTACGTAAATGAAAAAAAAACTAGTTTTTTTGTTTTTTTTTTTGGAAAGTTGATTTTTTCAGGATTTTTGGTAAAAAATTTTTTTTTTGAAAAAACCTTTTGTAAAGCCGAGTTCTTTAAGTTCTCACAACTCATATAAGTTTTCATTTTACCCCAACTCTCTCTCTCTCTCTCTCTCTATATATATATATATGATTATGTTCATTTGCGAACAACTTCTTGAGAATGAAATGATTGAACTAATCTTGGTCCTTGATCATTTTTTAGATTAAAATGGTAAGACTGACATTAGCCAAGTATTTTTAATTAAAATCCTTTAATTTTATCATCTCTTAACTCTCTCTCTCTCTCTCTCACTCTCTCGTTTTTAATTATTTTTTCATTATTTTAATTATAAGAGATTGAAGGGCTAATGATCTTTTACAATAAACTCTTATGTTTTTTTTAAAATTAAATAATAAACTTAATTAAATTATGTTTTTAACATATGTGTATATAGGTCAGTATATACAAGACTTATACACTTGTGTATTATTACATCTTGTTCCCACAGGTGGGTATAAACTAAATATTATTTTAATTGGAAAGAGAAATCAGGAGAGAGAAAAAAATCAATTAATTAAATGAAGATAGAAAAATACAATTATACCATTGTGTTTATTAAAATACATGTAGGTTACAAAAAATAATTACAACCCCCTTAATAGTGAACTGTGTGAACTAATCTTAGCCATTGATTATCAAAACACAAGTGTAAATCAATGGCCAATATTTGATAATGAAAATACACTAGTGTATTTTACGATTTGATGATGTAAATCAATGGCTAGGATTTGTTTACTCGGTTCATAATAAACTAGTGTTCACTCTAGAACCCTACCATATTTATATATATATATATATATGGGACCGCTAAAATGAGAACCACCTCCAGTTGTAAGAACCGTGAGAACTACACCGTACGGGGCGAGGTGGACCAATTTTTTTTTCATAAACGTAGATGCGTGTATTATAAGCACATTTATAAAAAAAAATTCAAAAAAAAAAAAGTTGTGTGTGTAGTTTTTAGCACCACAAGTTTGTGTTTACGGGAGCCGTAAAATTTATTTAAAATTTACGGTACCCGTAAACACAAACTTGTGGTGCTCAAAACTACACACACGACATTTTTTTTTTGAATTTTTTTTTACAAATGTGTTTATAATACAAGCATCTACGTTTATGAAAAAAAATTTTGCTCCAACTCGCCCCGGATCAAAAAGTTATCACGGTTCTTACAACTGGAGGTGGTTCTCATTTTAGCGGTCCCCGATCGTTAAGAACCACCCTTTATTGCGAGAACCTCGATAACACAACCAAAACTACTTAAAAATGGAAAAAAAACACAATTTTTTAAATTTTTCGTTAAAATCGCAGCTTTTTATTTATAATAAGTTTTTTTAATATATATTTTTTTTTTTTGTGTATTAAATTCGTGATTTAAAAAAAAAATTAACATTTAGTTGTGTGGTTTAGCTTTAGGGTTTAGTTTTTAACATTTAACTTGGGTGGGGGGGTTAGGTTTTTGTGGGTGGGGGGGGGGGGGGGTTAGGTTTTTGGGTTATGGTGGGGTGGGTGTTTATGTTTTTTGATGGTAGGTGTGGGGTGGGTTTATTTTGTTGTGTTCACATTGGTTCACGTTGTTCTCGCAATAAGGGTAGTTCTCGAATGAACTCTACCCTACCCTACCATATATATATATAGGGAGAAGATCATGCGAGAACCACCTCTTATTGTGAGAACCGCGAGAACCAATGTGAACACAACCAAAAATGCCTAAAAATAGCTAAAAATCACACAAATTTTTTTTTTAATATTTTTTATATAAAAATCGCTACTTTTCGAAGCAAAAAAAAAAATTTTAAAAAAAAAAAAAATTTTTGCCACTAAAAGTAGCGATTTGAGCATAAAAATATTAAAAAAAAATTAGATTTTTTTTAATTTTTTTAGATTTTTTTAGGTTTTTTTGGGGGTTTAGTTTTTAGCATTTTAGCTTGGGGGGGGGGGGGGTTAGGCTTTTTGGGGGGGGGGGGGTTTAGGTTTTTGGGGGTGGGAGGTTAGGTTTTTTTTTAGGTTTTTTAGGGGTTTTAGTTTTTAACATTTAGCTTGGGGGGGGGGGGGGGGGGTTAGGTTTTTTTTTTGGGGGGGTTTAGGTTTTTTGGGGGGGTGGGTGGTGGTTAGGTTTTTTTAGCTATTTTAGGTTGTGTTCACATTGGTTCTCGCGGTTCTCGCAATAAATGGAGTTCTCGCATGAGCCCCTCCCTATATATATATATATATATCAAGATTATCATCACTCTAGAGGTGTTAATCATGTCATACTCATGGTTTCACTCTATTTTTTTATTTAGAAAGGCTGATTCACGTATCCTCATATTTGTGGGTTGATGGATTCAATCTGACATAAACTTGAAAATCTGACAGGAACCTAAACACGCTGTGAACTTAGACATATGAAGCAGAACACGACACAAAATTCATATCTTGGCATGAACACAAACCACTTAACCCCAAATTTTCTTATTTTTTCTACAACTTAATCCTCTAAATCACTAATTCAAAGTTACGAGTTTATATGAACATGTTATTTTCAATTAACAAAACATTATGTCAATTTCTCTTTAAATTTTTTACACAAACAGCGGCAGAGCTTGAACAAAAATTGCGAAGGGGGGAGTCATGGGACCAAATTTTTTTTTTCTATCGCTATGTTTTGGGTTATATGTTCGATATTCGATTCGGGTCGGATCAAACAATAATAACTCCAAATAAAACTACATAATCTTCATTCATTCAAATGAGGTGAACTCATAAAAAATGCTATATATTGTTTAACAAAAATAAAGACCAAATATTTATAATGATGCGAGATAAATGTTAAGTACCTGGACGAAGAATTACAACTCAGCCCAACTATCTTTAAGATAAATGATAAGTACCTTTAAGATAAAAAAGAACTCTCAACTTTGATTTTTTATATATAAAGTAGTAACAAACTTTACTTAAAGTTTAGCCCGTTCACATTTTTTTAACCCAATGCGAAAATATGTATAAATATTTTTGACAATAAACTTGGTAGGTATAACAACCCTCAAAAACACCCATAAACGCTCTAAATTATACCCCGAATACACGTAAACGGACCTGAATAACCTTCATTTTTATAAAAATAAAACAAAAGAAGAAATTTGGGTGCTCACAGGCCGCGACCGAGTCCACTAGGTGGCTCGCGGGGCGCGATAGCCCCTTGATTGTCGGCTTATTCTTACGCCACGTGTCCCATATCGTGTTGAAGCTAGGGTGCTGATGCAGCAGACCTAAGCTGTCACACCCCTTTCTTCGGCGGAAGCACGATGTGTGATCATGAAAGGTTTTCATTGCATACGATTGGTAAACATACTACATGCTCATAAAATAGCTTCAAATGCCAAACATTACATAACCGAAATCATAGTTTTAGTGTTTACATCACAAGACAGCATTTTGTCTGAAAAGTTTACAACTTTATTCAACGATAAACATAAACAACATCCACGAGCATGAGTTTCCCCTAAAAATGGAAGTTTCCCATGTTTTCAAAACATGTGTTTATTTTCTTTTAAAATCATCATCAAGCGTCAACAACTCATTCAAGTCTTACTACAAGCCAAAATCATGTAAATCACGCTATATCATGAACTTGTTATATTTCGAAAACGCGTAGTAACTTGGTATAGCTTTTTGTGGGCTTAGTTACCTTCCGAAGCGTACTTATATTTCTTTAAAAATCATTTTCTTGGAATTATTTAGTGTTTACAACTTGTAAACAATTTTTACAAAAATTACACTCTTGAACTCTTCTTGTAAATAAAATATTCTCATACTTGTCTTATTTCTAAAAAAAATAGTGTAAGTGTTTGTAATATTTATGATTTTCCAAGAATGCTTCTCTAACTTGGCTTCTTTACAAAAATCCTTTGAAACTCTTGGATTTACAAGATCGTCAACTTACTAGTTTAATTATATTTCTTGAAAAATCATTTTTATCAAGTTCATGTTTAACTAGAAGGTGGTTATTTTATGTAACACATAACCACTTTCTAATCTTGTTAAATCATATTCCCAAATATTATTTAACAAGGTCCATATGGTGATTAACGTCACACAACCAAGATTCAACATAAAATCAACAATATGTTTACTACATCATCCTACTACAATATTTCATCTTCATGTTTCATTCATATGTAAACTTTATGTATCTTCATGTTCATCTTCTTAGTTTCTTGTTCTTTAGTGTTTTGAACACAAGTATCATACTCCAATGTTTAGCCACAAAAACAAGATGAACAAGGGTTTGACAAGTACTTACTACTAGCACAAAGGCTAGGGTAGAATCTAGTGAAGAAGATGATGAGAAATGATGATGAACAAGCAAGAACAAAGCCCTTTTGAAGCTCCACAAGTTTGCACTTCCTTGAATCACCTTAGATACTTGAATGGAACTTGAATAATGGAGGATGATGGTGGTTTAGTGGTGGTGATGGTGGCGGTTGAGGGGGAGCCGAGAGGAGGAGGGAGAGTGAGGGTAAGAGTGGGATCTTGTGAAGTATGGTGAGAATGATCTTGGCCATGCTTTTATAAGATATGTTCACATATCTTGGTAAGATTTACAAGCAACTAATCAAATAAAATAATGAATATAATCCAAGACAAGATTTGAAGCATGGTTGTGATGGTCCTTGTGACTGAGTTCGGTTGGGGGGGGGGGGTTGGTTGTAACTTTTTGTAACTAAAAAGTAATTGTTAGTTAGATTTCAAGTGATGCTTATATATGTTATTTACTAGAGAAATTGGTGGGTGTTAGGGTGTTCGGGGATCACGACTAGCCAAGAATTAAATAAACAATGTGCTTGGCAAAAATTTGGTGTCCCGGGTAATGTCCGGTTGTTCGGTTAAATACCGGTTCGTTAAGTGTTAAATTGCACCGTTTAGCGTCTTTTATGTACCCTTTTGTAACCCTTTCAATTCCCGACACTTAGGGAAATATTCTGGACGATAAAACATAAATTCTGCATAATATTTATATGTGTAAAGGCTGGTTATAGCTGAATTTAATAAAATTATGCACTTAAAGTGCGTTTCGGGTGCTTTTTAGTACGCATTTTAGTCTCCGGAATGCCTATATGTGACCCTTGTATGCATTCTTGGGTTTTAATGCATTCTTGTCATTGGACCTACACCTAGGCTCCAATTTTATTGTCTGACTGCTTTCTGCAGAGTTGTTGGCATATTGTGTCTTACCGGTGAGTTTACTAGCATTTCCGACGCAACGCTCTTGTTAATGCATAAAGCAATATTTTGTAGTATAAAACGTGCATGAGTTCACTTGTATAGTATGAAATCAGACAATGTTGACATTTAAGCACATAATTGCAATCATTAAATAAAAATTAAAGTGTACGGAAATTACCGGTTTGGTGCCAGTTGTCACAGTCTCCCCCCGTTAAAAGAATTTCGTCCCGAAATTCAGGCTAAACTAACTCTCGCAGGAGTCTTCTTGAACAGGTGGGGATACTTTTCTTTGAACTGGTCTTCACGTTCCCATGTGTACTCGGGTCCGTGCTTAGAGTTCCAACGTACTTTGACAAGTTTCACACTGCTCCTCCTGGTCTTGTTGACTTTCCAGTCGGTAACCTCAACGGGTTGTTCTGTAAATCGGAGGGCATCATCAATATGCACTTCATCCGCAGGGATGATCACGTTTTCTTGTGTTGGACTCTTCTTGAGGTTGGATACATGAAACGTATCATGTACACCATTAAGTTCTTCCGGTAACTCCAACTTGTATGCCAGGATACCAATTCTTTCTAGAATCTTGAATGGTCCGATGTATCGTGGATTCAGCTTTCCACGTTTTCCAAATCTGACTACGCCCTTCCAAGGTGAGACTTTTAATAACACTTTGTCTCCCACCTCGAACTGTAATTGTTTTCGTCTTCGATCAGCGTAGCTCTTTTGTTGATCTCCAGCCGCCTTAATGCGCTCTCGGATTTGCGTAATCTTGTCGGTTGTCTCTTGTACTAGTTCAGGACCAACCATACGTTTGTCTCTAGCGTCTGCCCAACATAAAGGTGATTGACATTTGCGGCCATATAGAGCTTCGAATGGTGCGGCTTTTATACTCGTATGATAACTGTTATTATAGGAAAACTCAACTAAAGGTAGATGAGTATCCCAGCTGCCGCCTAAGTCCATGACACATGCGCGAAGCATATCTTCTAGCGTTTGTATAGTCCGTTCGCTCTGGCCGTCGGTTTGTAGGTGGAAGGCCGTGCTTAGATCTAGCTGAGATCCAAAGGCCTCCTGAAAGGATTGCCAAATTCTTGAGACAAAACGTCCATCTCTGTCTGAAATAATTGAGATTGGCACTCCATGACGTGCCACAATTTCCTTTAAGTATATTTCAGCAAGCTTTCCCGTGCTATCCTTTTCTCGGATCGGTAGGAAATGCGCAGATTTCGTCAATCGATCAACTATCACCCATATCATATCGTGCCCTCTAGGGGTCCTGGGTAATTTTGTTATGAAGTCCATTGAGATTTGCTCCCACTTCCACATGGGTATCTCTGGTTGTTATAGTAGGCCGGACGATTTCTGATATTCAGCCTTAACCTTAGCACAGGTTAGGCATTTTCCAACATAAACAGCAACGTCACTCTTTAGTCTCGGCCACCAATAATATTCTTTCAAGTCTTGATACATTTTGTCTGATCCTGGATGGATCAAATATCTCGATTTGTGTGCTTCGTCAAGAATGACTTCTCGTATGCCACCATAGAGCGGAACCCAAATTCGCTTCTTAAAGTATAAGGCTCCCTCTTCATTTGGCACCATATATTTCAACATACTGTAACACCTCGTAAAATCGTGTCCAATGATGTGTTGACACGTGTAATGAACCCTAATAAATTCAAACGTTGACTATGGGGGACTAATTTCATCAAAATCAAAAACCTTGATTATAGAAGGACTGAAAGTGTCAACATGCCTAAACTAGGCCTCTGAGTGACCTTATACGGTGTCCGTATTCTAAAACGAGCCACTTGTTGGACGAAAGGAGTCGTTTGCGTAATTATGTCAAAGTTTACGCGTCGAAGGGTTAAAAGTGTCAACATGTTAATTCTTACCTCTAAGTGACCTTTTAACAAACCGAGAGCTTCATTATGTTTCATCTTATTCTCGGGAATGCCTAATATTGGCTATGCAAGGCTTTTATGCCAATAAGTGAAGTTGCGCGCAAGTTTATAAGTTAGAGAGATTAAAAGCGTCAACATGTTTAATTATACCTCTGAATGACCTTTTAACGAACCCGAAGCATTTTGATGTGCCATCCTACTTTTGAGAATCCTTAATATGGGTTGTATAGGGCTTTGATGCCATTAAATGATGATACGCGCAAGTTTGCGCATTAAAGGGGGCCAAAAGCGTCAATAAGCGAAACTACGCTTTCGAGCGACCTTTAGGAGAACCAGAAACTCCGTAATGCTTGGTCACGTTCTCGGGAATCCCTATATGGGCTATACAAGACTTGGATATCAATAAATGGCTTTACGCGTAACTTTATGCGTTCAAGGGACTAAAAGCGTCAAAACGGCGAAACTATGCATATTCGCGCGTATTCTACATTCTGGCCATACCCGCACATCCATAAATTTTTGTAATCATTAAAATGTTATATTTTAGTGATGGGAATGCAAAAATACCATCCGTCGCGAAATCTGGACTGTTTTCGCGACCGTTCGAACGTTCGTCGTAATTTAGCGAAAAACGCGACCGTACGACCGAACGAACTGGCATCCATAATATTTTTGAGCATGGTTGAAGTTACATATACTTTAACTTCCTTATAGAGCTTAAAAATGGGGTTAACGGGTGTTAGAAGTGCCAAAAACTCAACTATACAAGTGCAGGGGCTAAACATGTCAACAATTGAAACTTTGTTGATCTGACCAGGTCCTTACGGACCGTATACACTGGACCATACGGTCCGTATGCAGGTGCCAGCTACGAATTTTTGCTTGATCTCCACTCCAATCCATTCTAAACCAATCAAAACCGGATCCTTGGGCTTCAAGACAATTGTACAGCTGTCCCAACACCTGTAATGATCTTAGATACCCCTTCAAACACTTGTCTTAATCCAAATCATATCCAAAACCTATAAATAGGAAGAGAATTCAACATTTTCAATTGCTCATTTTCATCCATTCCTTTTCCTCTCTCAATTCTGGAGCTCCTGATCTGATTGGGAATTCTTTTTAGTAGAAAAGATAGCTAGGACCATTTGTAAGTGTCTTAGCCCTCTCATTAATTCAGTTTTATGTTTTAAAAACCGAAAAGTCAAGTTATTGTAAATTAACTTTGACTTTCGGTTTAAACTCTAATGGTCTAACCACTGATCAAAATGAATGTGGGTATAAGACCATAAATAGGTAGGTGTTTAACCCTTAAAAGGGCATCTCCTAATTCCTTCGTTTGCTTAGTTAATTGTCGGGTCAAACTATTTAATTAAAAAGTCAAACTTGGCAGAATTGTGATTAATAAGTAAAACCAATAATACAAAGGTTATAAATTATATTTAACACTTTAATAACTTGGTAATTATAATTTAAACATGTCTAAAAATGTTCAACCCGACAATTCTAAGTTTAGGGTCGGTTCGCAACCGAAAGTCGCGTAATTTGACTTCTACGTAGACTTTTGGTTATAAATCGAAATAGACTAGTATGCTACTGATTTTAGGTTCTGTTATGATCATATTATAATGTAGCATAACCCTCCGGAGTTATATTACACGATCATACTAGTAATCCGAGTCTTATGCAAGTTTCCGTTAATATGCCATACTTTGACTATTATGCCCTTTTTAGCAAAAATAAGGTTTTAGACACCAATAAGTTTTCAAACAACTTAGGTACTGATATGTTAACATGTTTAACATATTTAGATGTTACAAATCTGATCATAAACTTAGTTTGCGTATAATGTCGTAAATTGTGCTTTAAAGCGATCAAAATGCCCTTTAGGCGCATAGATCGGTTTTAAGCATAATTCCTTATACCAAACTCATTGCCTACTGATTTAATATCATAATTAGGATAATTTGGGATATCAATTCAGATTATAAACTGAGTTTATGCACAAGTACTTGTATTATGTTCTTAAATGACGATAATGCCCTTATAACACACAAAATGGTTTTAAAGCATGATTTCCTTACAAAACCTTTTTCCTACTGAAATGTCATATTAAATAACATATTTTGGTCATATAAACCTGACCATGATATCAGTTTTCCTAAAAGACCACATATATCGTCATTTAGCAACTTAAACGCCGTTTCGGCGCGTAGTATGGTTTTAAACCATAACTACCAACTAAGACTTGTTACCTACTGATTTTATAAATCATTTTAAATATATTTTACAGTAGGTATATGTTATAAACTCAGATTCCCAAATTAGCCTTCAAAACTATGTGTGAAATTACCAAAATGCCCCTATGGAGCATAGTTTGGTTTTAAACTATGAAACACACATATGTTTGATATCATAACTAATATTATATCATAAATAAAGTGTTTTAAAATAATGTTTATGATCGTAACATTAGATTATACCCAAGTTCTTTTTTTATACGTCATAAAATGACCAAATCGCCCTTTCGGGGCATAGTTTGATTTTAAAACCTATACGGGCATACAAGTTGATATCCCACTGATATTATAACTTGTTTAAAGTATATTGGTATACGGAACTTATTCAATACTCATTCGGTTACTCGTTATCGCATATGCGCGTACGGTTAGACTTACGTAACTAGTTTACGTAAGTTTGCCGAAACGGGTTTAACCTTATCATTTTTACTTCAAAATCCAGAATGTGTTTAGTTTACCCATATTATACAAGTATCCGAACTTGTCGGGTCTAAATCACATTCTATTCCGGTCATCGCTTAATCTAGCATATCGTACCGTTCTAGATATTTAAGCTAGCCGGTCTAAGTCAACGACTTAAATAAGACCGTTAGCATTCTGAATTGGTTATATATTACCATCACTCCAGACTAGAGCCACCCGGTAAAAGCTACCTGCATTTAGATAGATTGGATACGACTGAGTTATTTTGTTGTGAATCAAGTATTAGCTCAGGTAAATACTTTTAACTTATTTTCCCTATACGGGCTTGGGATACGGTATAATATAATACCGCTTGGTCGGGTATGGGATTATTTAGTCGGATTGTGATTTAATAAATCCGCATAACCCGTTTTAATCTGTTTTGTTTGATAACATAAACATTGGGGGTTAACGACCGTGTCCTGGATATCCTCGGCTCATGTAAGTTATTAATGGCCACGACCTATGCACGGGGTGTAGGCATACACCTGACAGATGCAAATGATAAATATTAAATTATCCACAAGTTGGGGATAACTTCTCTGTGGGTTTTATAAGTGGTGAGTCGGTTAATCCTGACCGGCTTCCAAACCGGCCCCATATGTATGACAAACATGTAATACTGCATACAAGATTTTATTAAAGATTGTCCCAAGTTATAAATGGTTTGTGCCTTGTGCACTTAAATCAATTTTCATAAACTCTTTTCAAATGAGTCAGTTAATTGTATTTACCAGTGAAAACTGGCGTATTTTCAAAAGACTAAGTGGCAGGTACTATTCGTAATAGGCTGGGAGTTGCTCGGTGTCGAAATAGAGGATCTTGCAAATCCTTAAAGATGCTTTAAAGTCTGCTAAACTTCATTTGATACATTCTGTAAAGATCCACCTGTGGATTTGATATTACAGGCTCGTCTATAATAAATACTTTGATATTTTCAGACATTTGAGTTGTAATAATATTTTATATTTCAAGACTTCCGCTGTGCTATTCTGTGTATGTTTGACCATGATGATATCAACTACGTCACGATACTCCCCACCTGGCCCACCGGTAATATGTGGAAATATCGGGGTGTGACAGGTTGGTATCAGAGCCAACATTGAGTGAATTAAACACTAGTCTTTTGTGTTTAATCTCAATGACACAGTAGCATATTCCTTAGACCTTTTGAGTCTAGACTTAACATAGGAATGCTCTCATCCCTATTAAGTAAACATTGTTTTCGATTTTATGTATTTTGAATAAGTCGCCAAGCAAGGAAGCCGTTGATAGAGATTCTCTTCATCCGAAGCCAAGAAATGCCAAGCTTCATAATACGGCTAGGATAAGCATGCGACCGGTTTGGAGGAAGATCTTTATGGATTCATTCCCAAAACCAAACCCATTTGAATTGCAATCAGACTTCGGAGTCCATACCAGGTGGTCCCTGAGGCTTCCGTTTTGAAAATAATACCAGTGGATCCTAATGATCCCTATTTTCTTACCTCCAAGTTTTGGAATCCCAGACTTGGATTATGTCAGTCAAAACCCAATCCATGATCCATATCATTCCTTAACCATTGAATCTTTGAATTCTACTTCTATAACGGATCCTGATTGGAATACTTACCTTATTCACTGAGGTCTTCAGTGTCCCTACCGTATATGGTAAACAAAGAAGAGAAACAGTCGAGGTGGAGCAAGGAAGGCGTTAGAGAATCCTTCTTTCATAATATTCTTTCTCTTTCAAGTCCTTATAAGGACTTATCTCTTCTATTTTAGTCCCTGTGTGGACATACCTTTTGACTTAAGACCCTATATGGGCATTTGCTATTTAGTCCTTTCATGGACATTATATTTCAATATAGTCCCTTGTGGACATTATATTCCAGTAAAGTCCCTCGGCGGACATACTATTTCAATATAGTCCTTTCATGGACGTGTGATTTTATTAAAATCCCTTTTATTAATACACTATTTTAAAATAGTCCTCCCGTGGACTTAATATTTCAATATAGTCCTTTCATTGACACTATATTTCTTCATAGTCCTTTCGTGGGCATAGTATTTCATAAAAAGTCTTTTCATAGACATATTATTTTATCAAAGTCCCCTGGCGGACATAATAATTCATTACCGTCCTTTCAAGGACATATTATTTCATCATAGTCCCTTCATGGACATGCTGATTCATCGAAGTCCCTTTTATGGACAAATTATTACATTAAGATCCCTTGTGGATATGATATTTTATTTTAGTCCTTTCAAGGACATATTGTTTCATTAATAAGTCCCATTGAGGACGTGTCTCTCGACATAAAGTCCCTGTGAGGACATTTGTATAGCAAAGCCCTTTTGTGTGCACGCTGTACCAATATAGTCCTTTTATGGACATGTTATTGCATTAAAATCCCTTTGTGGATATGCTATTTTGAAATAGTCCCTTTGAGGACATTGACATTTCATTATAACCCCTATATGGACTTATAATATTTTATAGTCCTTATATGGACCTATTTTTCTTTTAGTCCTCTGTGGACAAATATATCATTAAAAGTCCTGATTAAGGCACTATAGTAAAATTCTATTAATTTAGGAAAGTTTTGAAAATTTTGTGTAGGTATTCATTTCGTCCTTTATCCAACGATAGTTCTGAATTTTACTCGAACTTTATCGATCAGCTGAAAATTTTCAAAAGATCTTCTTAATGGTATAACCTAGCCTATATGTCTATGATGGTAGAACCCTCTTAAGATAATTAATCTTTATTAACATCTGAGAACATGTTAACACTCCTGGCAGTGTGGCGTGAGAAACCACACCAGCCGTCAAGGTATTGGATTACGTCCAAGCCTTAAAGCCTATATGATCAGAGTAGATCATGGCAAATATCATCAATGTGATGATCATATCATAAACATCCATTAGTGATGATTTGCCTACGGGCCATATTCTACTGTCCGTTTGTGACAAAGACATTGTGATCTTTACGATCCCCTGTTTAAGGTACTAAGCTATGCTCAAATCCCATAGTCTATATGATCATTGCGAACCCTTAGGGTCTTAACCCTTTCTTTTCGACTTAAAGCGTCTGCTACAACGTTTGCTTTTCCAGGATGGTACTTAATCTCACAGTCATAGTCGTTCAGCAACTCGACCCATCGTCGCTGACGCATGTTTAATTCTTTCTGGTCAAATATGTGTTGTAAGCTTTTGTGATCTGTGAAGATTGTACATCGAGTACCATATAAATAGTGTCGCCAGATCTTCAAGGCGAATACCACTGCGCCCAGTTCCAGGTCGTGAGTGGTATAGTTTCTTTCATGAACCTTCAATTGTCTTGAAGCGTAAGCGATGACTTTTTGGCGTTGCATGAGCACGCAACCCAAACCTTGTCGTGAAGCGTCGCAGTATACCACGAAGTCTTCAGTGCCTTCGGGTAATGATAGTATTGGTGCATCGCATAGCTTGTTTTTAAGTAGTTGGAAAGCTTCTTCCTGTTTGTCACCCCAGTCGTATTTCTTGTCTTTCTGTGTGAGGGTCGTCAATGGTTGGGCTATCTTTGAGAAGTTCTCGATGAAACGTCGGTAATAGCCTGCTAAGCCCAAGAATTATCGAACTTCAGTTGGGGTCTTGGGTGCTTCCCAATTCTTTATTGCTTCAATCTTGGATGGGTCTACATGAATGCCCTTCTCGTTCACAACGTGACCAAGAAATTGTACTTCGCGAATCCAGAATTCGCATTTCGAGAACTTTGCATAAAGTTTTTCTTTCCTCGGTAGCTCCAAAATGGTTCTGAGATGTTGCTCGTGTTCTTCTTTCGTTTGCGAGTAAATTAGGATATCATCGATAAATACAATCACGAATTTATCGAGATATGGTTTGCAAACGCGGATCATCAGATCCATGAAGACCGCTGGTGCGTTTGTCAGTCTGAATGGCATCACAAGAAACTCATAATGCCCATAGCGTGTTCTGAATGCAGTCTTTGGTATGCTTTCCTCCTGTATCCTCAATTGATGGTATCCAGATCGAAGGTCGATCTTGGAATAGTAGCTTGATCCTTGCAACTGATCAAATAAGTCATCAATCCTCGGTAGTGGGTACCGATTCTTGATTGTGAGCTTGTTCAGTTCTCTGTAATCGATACACATCCGCAGAGTTCCATCCTTCTTCTTTACGAATAATACTGGAGCTCCCCAGGGTGAGAAGCTTGGCCTAATGAATCCTTTATCCAACAACTCCTGGAGTTGTGTAGATAATTCTTGCATTTCGGATGGTGCAAGCCGATAGGGTGCATTGGCTACAGGAGCGGCTCCTGGAACCAAGTCTATACGGAATTCGACTTGTCGTTGCAGAGGTAGTCCTGGCAGATCTTTGGGAAAAACATCAGGGAATTCTTTCACCACAGGAATGTCTTCGAGTTTCGGCTCTTCAGCCTTCTTATCTACAACGTGCGCTAGGAAAGCGACCCATCCTTTCCTTAAGCACTTCTGTGCCTTCATGCAACTGATGATTCGTAGAGGCGCGTCTCGTTTTTCTCCATGTACAATGAGAGTCTCGTTATTCGCCAGGGGGATGCGAATGATTTTCTCGTGACAAATAACTTCAGCTTTGTTTTTGGACAACCAGTCCATTCCGACCACTACGTCGAAGCTACCCAATTGAATAGGTAAAAGGTCGATGCTAAATCTTCGTTCACCAAGTTCTAATGTGCAGTCTCTAACAACTTCGCCCGATTCAACAAGTTTACCATTGACTAGTTCTATGGAATAAGGAATATCTAATCTACTCGATTCTATTCCAAGCATACGTTTAAATTCCACAGACATGAAGCTATAGTCGGCACCAGTGTCAAATAATATGGATGCAAAGTGATTGTTAATGAGAAACGTACCGGTGACCACATTAGGGTCCTCGCGTGCGTTCTTTGCTCCAATCACAAATGCTCGAGCCTGGGCATTGTTTCCCTTTGGGCAGTCTTTCATGAAATGATCATTGCTTCCACAACTAAAGCATCCTTGATTTCGCCCAGCTCCATTCCCAATCCGGTTGCCACTACCATTTCCATTCCCACCATTCGCATTACCAGCACCGTTGCGATTTCCATTTTCGTTCCTTCCTTTTCCCCAACAGTCTTCTGTTTGATGACCCAACCTACCACATTTGTTGCACCTTGGGACGCGACAAGCTCCTTCATGATGATAATTACATTTTTGGCATTTAGGCAGGGTGCCTTGGTATCCTTTGGCTGCAGTATCATTTGCCGCTGCAAAGGTTCTTGCCTCCTTAGATGGGTTAGTGTCACGCTTCTTGTTGTATGAACCTTTGTTGTTGCTGCGGGTTGCTTGATTCAGATTCAAATGTTTTCTCTTCTTGTCACCGGACGACTCAGCATGCGTCTCGGTCTTTTCTGTTGGGTTCAACGATAACTTCTTCATACGAACACAATCTTCAGTAAGGCTGACAGCCAGAGTTACAGCCTTAGTGATTGTTTGAGGTTTGGCCGAAGTTACCATGCCGCGAAACTCTGGGGCCAGTCCCCAAATGTAGCGTTCAACGCGCTTAAATTCGGGAGTCACCATGTAGGGAAGCACTCTAGACAGATCGTGGAACCTTCGAGTATAACCATTAATGTCAGCACCTTCCATGGTCAAGTGCCAGAACTCAGTCTCCAACCTTTGGAGTTCAGCACGTGAGCAATATTTCTCTCTCATTCTTTCCTTTAGTTCATCCCAAGTCAAGCCATAAGCGGCATCATCACCCAAGGTTTGGACTTGCAAGTTCCACCAAGTCAAAGCTTCATCGACAAACAACCCAGTAGCAAAAGTGACTTGCTGATCCGCGGTACACTTGCTCATGCGGATAGTAGCTTCAGTCTTCTCCGTCCAGCGTACAAACGCTACTGCACCTCATGTGCCATCGTAGTTCATGGGTTTGCAGTCGAGAAACTGCTTGAAAGTGCAGCCTTGAGCTGCGTTTCCTCCAGATGAATCTCCATTCCCATTACGTCTGGCATTGCTTGGTCCACCACTGTCTGCAGTACGGGTTGCCTCGTAGTGGGCGATAGCTGCGGAGATTCTTTCCTCTAGTAGAGCGTTCAGCTCTTCAGCAGTCTTTGGCAGTGGGGGAGGAGGAGGTTGATCACGAGCGTTCACAGCTTTTCTTGGTGCCATATTCTGACAGAACATAACATAATAGGGTTAGACATTTGTTTGATATCGTCTTACGAGACAGTAGTAGTGAATATATATATACACAGGCATATACCACATAAGTGATATCAAACAAATATTGCTCTTAGCAGAGTATTTAATAAGCTGGTGTTCACGTTTGACCTTTTCTTGCACTGAGGGAATCCATACGTGACAAGACTTACTGTGGTTTCTGTGAACTGAATTCCATAATTATGTATGCATCCATAATTACGTAACTCCTTGCACAGTCTGCACAGTTCGTTTCATCCTTGTATCTCTTCCTTCAGATAAGTCGCTGCTTTTAGGTAAAGTCACGTATACCTGTGACATTCTACTTCTAGTATATGTATTTAGCAATTTTCGCACATAATCGCAAGAAATTTTTAATCACAGATAAGTGCTATTCTTGTGCACTCTAAGTCTCGTAGTGTCTTTTCTTGACTCTTTGTAAATAGTTTTTCAGGTAGTGGATGTAGCGGAAAGTTTTATGCAATGAAAACTTTTTGAAAAGTTGTTTTCGTGAAAGGATCCTAGAGATTGTAGACTAGACTCGAGAAGGAATCCTGGTTCACTACAATCGCAGCTCTGATACCAATCTGTCACACCCCTTTCTGCGGCGGAAGCACGAGGTGTGATCATGAAAGGTTTTCATTGCATACGATTGGTAAACATACTACATGCTCATAAAATAGCTTCAAATGCCAAACATTACATAACCGAAATCATAGTTTTAGTGTTTACATCACAAGACAGCATTTTGTCTGAAAAGTTTACAACTTTATTCAACGATAAACATAAACAACATCCACGAGCATGAGTAAGACCGCGCGCACATCCACCCTAGTTACCTGAAATACATGTGAGTTTTTGGAAAAACGTCAACATAATGTTGGTTTGAATTCATGCAGTTTTTGTATTTCACGTTTGTATACTTTGTATGAAAACATGGTATGTATCTCATATAAATCAAGCATTTCTGTATCTCATGTAAGTCAAGTATATCTGTATCTTGTACAACTCAAGAATTCTTGTATAAATCAAGTAATCATGTATGTATTAAGGTTGTTAATGGGTTGCAAGGCCATTAACATGTGACACGACATAGGAAGCAACCAAACCTTAGGCATTTTTCTAGTTGGCATATTCTGAGACACAAAAGCACGGCTTGGTACTCGTTCTCACCAAGAGTGTGGCTGCCCGACACCCGTTAGATCTAACCTTTTGTTCTGCGGTCTAGGTATATTGTTGATTAATGGTGCTTATGGTACCCTATTCGTGACACGATTTCTCGTATCATGTATCATTTCTTGTATCATTTCTCAAAACGCAACATACTTGGTACTCGTTCTCACCAAGAGTGCTTATTGTTTTTGCATTCATCATGCCATTTGTAAACATTGCAATATTTGTAACATGTATTTCACCCCCGAAGTTATAAAACTGAAAACAGTTAAAAGAAAAGGGGGAAACATGAACTCACAACTTTGCGTTCCTTGCGTCGTAAACTTCACCGGATTTACTTAATTAACGTCATGACCTATACATGTTTTCTTAACGTTAGTCACTAGCCTTGTATCGTACAAGTACAAGTCACTGTCTTTTGTGTACGTATTCTTGTGTTAAAAATAATTCATATTTTTAACTAAGTGTCTTACTTATATTATTTTCTCAAAAATAAATATAAGTTTCTTGTATTTTGCACCCGAATTATGTATCTTGTATGTTGTATGTGTATTTTTGTGCTTTCACTTCTCAAGAGTATTTAGTGTATTTTCGAGTCCTAATACACTATCACGTATAATACTTACTACATACACTTAGCACACAATTTGGTGATCAGTAAATATATATATTTTCTCCAAAAATACACATACTTAATATCAATTTTTAATCTTGAAGAAATCATCATTTCTTAACACAAAAAATTGGGAAAACCTTGGTAAATGCTTTTTGGTACATTTTTAGGGAATAAGTTTCTCAAAACTTATATTTTTCTAAGTGTCAAAATTTATAGAAATTTTGACAGAGTTTCCCCTAAAAATGGAGGTTTCCCATGTTTTCAAAACATGAGTTTATTTTCTTTTAAAATCATCATCAAGCGTCAACAACTCATTCAAGTCTTACTACAAGCCAAAATCATGTAAATCACGCTATATCATGAACTTGTTATATTCCAAAAACGCTAGTAACTTGGTAAAGCTTTTTGTGGGCTTAGTTACCTTCCGAAGCGTACTTATATTTCTTTAAAAATCATTTTCTTGGAATTATTTAGTGTTTACAACTTGTAAACAATTTTTACAAAAATTAAACTCTTGAACTCTTCTTGTAAATAAAATATTCTCATACTTGTCTTATTTCTAAAAAAAAATAGTGTAAGTGTTTGTAATATTTATGATTTTCCAAGAATGCTTCTCTAACTTGGCTTCTTTACAAAAATCCTTTGAAACTCTTGGATTTACAAGATCGTCAACTTACTAGTTTAATTATATTTCTTGAAAAATCATTTTTATCAAGTTCATGTTTAACTAGAAGGTGGTTATTTTATGTAACACATAACCACTTTCTAATCTTGTTAAATCATATTCCCAAATATTATTTAACAAGGTCCATATGGTGATTAACGTCACACAACCAAGATTCAACATAAAATCAACAATATGTTTACTACATCATCCTACTACAATATTTCATCTTCATGTTTCATTCATATGTAAACTTTATGTATCTTCATGTTCATCTTCTTAGTTTCTTGTTCTTTAGTGTTTTGAACACAAGTATCATACTCCAATGTTTAGCCACAAAAACAAGATGAACAAGGGTTTGACAAGTACTTACTACTAGCACAAAGGCTAGGGTAGAATCTAGTGAAGAAGATGATGAGAAATGATGATGAACAAGCAAGAACAAAGCCCTTTTGAAGCTCCACAAGTTTGCACTTCCTTGAATCACCTTAGATACTTGAATGGAACTTGAATAATGGAGGATGATGGTGGTTTAGTGGTGGTGATGGTGGCGGTTGAGGGGGAGCCGAGAGGAGGAGGGAGAGTGAGGGTAAGAGTGGGATCTTGTGAAGTATGGTGAGAATGATCTTGGCCATGCTTTTATAAGATATGTTCACATATCTTGGTAAGATTTACAAGCAACTAATCAAATAAAATAATGAATATAATCCAAGACAAGATTTGAAGCATGGTTGTGATGGTCCTTGTGACTGAGTTCGGTTGGGGGGGGGGGGGTTGGTTGTAACTTTTTGTAACTAAAAAGTAATTGTTAGTTAGATTTCAAGTGATGCTTATATATGTTATTTACTAGAGAAATTGGTGGGTGTTAGGGTGTTCGGGGATCACGACTAGCCAAGAATTAAATAAACAATGTGCTTGGCAAAAATTTGGTGTCCCGGGTAATGTCCGGTTGTTCGGTTAAATACCGGTTCGTTAAGTGTTAAATTGCACCGTTTAGCGTCTTTTATGTACCCTTTTGTAACCCTTTCAATTCCCGACACTTAGGGAAATATTCTGGACGATAAAACATAAATTCTGCATAATATTTATATGTGTAAAGGCTGGTTATAGCTGAATTTAATAAAATTATGCACTTAAAGTGCGTTTCGGGTGCTTTTTAGTACGCATTTTAGTCTCCGGAATGCCTATATGTGACCCTTGTATGCATTCTTGGGTTTTAATGCATTCTTGTCATTGGACCTACACCTAGGCTCCAATTTTATTGTCTGACTGCTTTCTGCAGAGTTGTTGGCATATTATGTCTTACCGGTGAGTTTACTAGCATTTCTGACGCAACGCTCTTGTTAATGCATAAAGCAATATTTTGTAGTATAAAACGTGCATGAGTTCACTTGTATAGTATGAAATCAGACAATGTTGACATTTAAGCACATAATTGCAGTCATTAAATAAAAATTAAAGTGTACGGAAATTACCGGTTTGGTGCCAGTTGTCACATAAGCCCTAGCCTAGGTCTCTCGCGGGCCGCGAGAAAGAGAGAGACATGGGTCGCGGGGCGCGGGGCGCGAGGGAACCAGTTTCCAGCCTATAAAAGGAGGCCTTCGGCCTCAGTCTTAGTCGTTCAATTCTTTTCTCTCTAAAGCCCCTATTATAGCAATATAGCACCTCGGTATAATACCCCTAAAACACGAAGCTCTGCCTTCGTTGTAAGTATTTTAACCCCCGATCACTAATTCGTTACCCTACCCGATTGATCTAGGGCTCCGTAACGCATGTCGAGGCTCTGCCTGACTAAGTTCGTTGGAGTTCTGTCTCGTGTTGTATGGCTAATGTGATTTGGGTTATCTTACTAACACGTGTGCATTATCTATTTTTAATAGAAAATGATCAGGAACCATCAGGAAACTGTGGAAACACCTAAATCAACAACGTGAGTCATTCTCTTTTTCTACCAAACCATTTTACCAAAACCTCAAATATTCTAATTATACTTAACAGTGATTGAGTCTTTGTATTCTACAATTTCTGCCGATATTATGGGGTTTTGTATACATTACTTGATAAGCGTCACCATTGGACAATGGGTTAGCCAATGTGTGATATGACCATAGCCACAGATCCGGTCGAGTGGCAAGTACTGAATGAGTATATTGGTAGATATAAACATTGTAATCGCTATCAATACTGTAAAGTTATAAAATCTTGTTTTGATTAAACTGAGATGCACTCGCCAGTATTTCTTGCTGATAAAACCTTTTTAAAACGCATTTCATGTAACTTAATGTGAAGCTATAAGAAGCCAGCTATGGAGCACTGAAGGCTTAAAGAAGTGGCTATAAAAGTGACCTAAATAAAAAGTTGGTGTTTTGAAACTCTGAGATTTATTTTCTAACTACGATCCTGATGTTTTAAATTCCACTGCCAAATTAACAAACACCGATACCACCCGCTCTGCGTCTTGCGGCTCCCGCTCCCGGGGTAGGGGTCGGGGGCTACTATAGAAGGTGGTATCAAAGCCCAAAGCCACTGGTTTAAGCCATTTAGGTGTTCTCTTAATACCTAAATTTTAACCAATTGTGTTAGGAAATAACTTATGTGATTCTGTGTAAATATGTATATTATTATTTTGTGTTATTTAACAATTTTCTAGTGTACAATATGAGTGAGCAAGGTACCTCTGACGCCTACCGTCAATAACCTAATTCTCAAAAGAATGAAGGAACCTCATCTCAGCCAACCTCAGGCTATACCGCTGATTCTGAAGAAGGAATCTTTATCTTTAAGGCAAAATCTGAGGAACCATTCCCCCATAAAAAGAGATGATGGTTTAGTAGAGGAGCTCATGAAAGGAGAAAAAGAATGAAAAAACTCCAACAACAGCGAGCAATAGCAAAAGTAAATAGAGAAATGAATACTCAAAACAAGGAAGTTAGACCATTATGGGAGGAAGAACTTGATAGGCAATTAGCTGATTTCCACATGTTAGCAAATACAGCAGCAGGCCCTAATCTTAATCTAGTAGCTGAACCACAACTTCTACCCTTATTCCCCAACCAACGAATGGAGCTAGACCCAAATCAGGAGGACCAATTCCCAATCCCAGCATTCGACCTCAATGAGATCCCTAGAATTCCCGCACCAAACCCTATAGCGCAGTATACAACACTGAACTCTTTAGACCCGTGGTGGAATGATGACAGGGCAATTCAGGATATGTTGAATAACCCATACCCTTACGGAGAACCCATACCACGTTATCCTGACCTAGTGCCAGCACCATTACCACCCTTGTGCCAAGAAAATGTGGAGGAACTTCGCCAATATGGCGAAGAGTTAGTTGAAGAAGGAAATCGGATCCGTCAGATAGGAGAGAGACTCGTCTGGAAGTATGACGAACGTGAAATGCAGTTCTAGACAAGCCAGCACCTAATATATATGTGTGTGTGTGTGTGTGTGTGTAATTTGTTTACTTGTAAAAAAAATATATAATCAACTAAAATAGATAAACTAAAATACCTATCGATGCATAATTACTAGTGTGTTTAATTTTCAGTTGTAATTTGTAATCGATGCATATATAGATATATAAAAAGAGTAAGTCGCAATGCTCAATGCTTTTGATTCAATCTGCTTGAATGATTGTTTATATTAATTTTATTTTGTGATATTAATACCTGATAAATGTTTATAATTCAGATGGACAACGAAGTAAATCAGGAAAACCAGAATAATGATAATAACGGGATCCAAGTGAATAAAAGTGCCATCGAACATATAGTAGCACAAGGAATCATAGATGCTATGCCATATATTATCAAGACTATTAAAGAAGCAGGAAATAATAATTCTGTAATTGGAAGTAAACGTCAAACCACTGAACCAAGTCACAGCGTGAACGAAAATCACGGACCACTTATTCAAGCTCCAATTCCAAAAAGAAGAAGAACCATCTCATATGGTTGTTCTTATAAAGAATTCGTGGCATGCAAACCAATAGAATTCTCAGTCAATGAAGGAGCAATTTCAGCCTTGCGCTGTATAGAAAAGACAGAAGCAGTCTTAAAAAAAAGTAAATGTGCAGATGAAGATAAAATCCTGTTTGCTTCTAATCTTTTTAAGAATGCAGCTTTAGAGTGGTGGAATACCATTCTCCAATCTTGAGGAAGCGACAGAGTTTATAATATGGAATTGAACAACTTTAAGGAGATAGTTGAAAGAAAATTATGTCCTCCTCATGAAAAGGAACAGATTGCTAATAAGTTCCTAAACCATAAAATGATTGGAATAGACTGCAGGAAGTACACTACCATATTCTTTGAATATGCTAGTATAGTACCAACCTTGGCCTCACCAGAGCCAGTGTTAATCTCCCGTTACATCTGGGGATTAATCAGTGAAATCAGACATGTAGTCAAGGCAGCTAGACCACAAACCATAGAAGAAGCAGTTGAACTAGCTAACACCTTAACTGATGAGTTGGTACATACGCAAGAGGAAAACCAGAGAAAGAACCTAGCTCAAAAGCTTACCCAATAATTTCGTTATGGTAATTCCTACAGTGGAAAAGGGACAGGTTCTTCCTCTTCACCCAATTGCAAGTATTGCAAAAGGAAGCACTCAGGAAGGTGCTCAACATACTGCAACTTCTGCAAAATATTTGGACATAAGGAAGAAGACTGCAGGAAGAAATCTAGCAATAGATTATGCTACAATTGTGGAGAAGCTGGTCATATCAAACCGAATTGTCCGAAACTAGCTCTAGCGACAACCAGGAAAGCTAAGACGACTGAAGGACCCAAGAAAAATGCCAGAGCATTCGTTCTGACAGCTGAAGAAGCCAAAATGATTTCAGATGTGATTGCCGGTACATTTTTAGTTAATGATATTTTTGCTAAAGTATTATTTGACTCTGGTGCAAACCAAAGTTTTATCAATACTTCTTTCTATAAACTTCTCAATCAACCATTAACTAAACTTCAAAAAGACTGTCTAGTGGAGACGGCTAATGGATAATCCATTAAGATAAGTGAAATCCTGCAGGGAGCAAGGATAGAAATTTTAAACCATAAGTTCATTGCTAATCTCTTTCCAATGAATCTAGCCGGATTTGATATCGTATTAGGAATGGATTGGTTGGTAGCCAATCATGCCAGTATTTAATGTGATCAAAAGTCGGTACAAGTAAGTACCCCAGATGGTGAAAGGATCACAATTAAAGGAGACAAGCCAACCAAGTCAACAAAATTCATCTCTGTAACGAAAGCTGCAAGTTATACAAGGAAAGGAGGAATGGTGTATATGATTTATATAATCATTAACACTAAAGGAAAAGAATTAAAAGATATACCTGTAGTATTTAAATTCTCAGATGTCTTCCTAGAAGAATTACCTGGATTACCGCCAGATCGAGAGGTTGAATTTAGAATTCACCTACTACCAGGAACGGCACCGATTGAAAAAGCACCATATCGACTAGCACCAGTAGAGATGCAGGAACAGAAGAAACAGTTGGACGAACTACTTGAAAAAGGTTTTATACAACCTAGTTCATCGCCATAGGGAGCATCGGTGTTGTTTGTCAAGAAGAAGGATGGATCAATGCGTTTGTGCATTGATTACTGGGAATTGAATAAGGTTACGATTAAAAATCGGTACCCACTACCAAGAATCGATGACCTATTCGATCAACTTCAAGGAGCTCGATTTTTTTCTAAGATAGACTTACGCTCAGGATATCATCAATTGAAAGTACAAGAAGAGGACATTCCTAAAACTGCTTTCAGAACATGGTACGATCATTATGAATTTACAGTCAGGCCATTTGGTTTAACCAATGCCCCAGCCGCATTTATGGACATGATGAACAGGATATGTAAGCCATACCTGGATAAATTCATAATTGTCTCTATAAATGATATTCTAATTTACTCTAAGAGCAAGGAGGATCATGTAGAGCATTTGCGTATACTTCTCACATTGTTGAGAAAAGGAAAGCTTTATGCTAAATTCTCACAATGCGAATTCTGATTACAAGAAGTGCAATTCCTTGGACATCTTGAGGTATTTCTTGAGGAACTACCTGGTCTTCCGCCTCATCGTCAGGTCGAGTTTCAAATCGAGCTAGCTCCTGGAGCAGCGCCTATAGCTCGTGCACTGTATCGTTTAGCTCCATCAGAATTGGAAGAGCTGTCTACGCAACTACAAGAGCTCTTGGATAAGGGTTTCATTCGCCCTAGCTCTTCACCCTGGGGAGCTCCAGTCTTGTTTGTAAAGAAGAAGGACGGTACCTTTCGAATGTGTATAGACTATCGCGAACTCAACAAGGTGACGGTGAAGAATCGCTACCCTCTCCCACGCATTGACGACTTGTTCGACCAGCTGCAAGGGTCGAGCTACTATTCGAAGATTGACTTGAGGTCAGGCTACCATCAACTGAGAGTCCGAGACGAGGATATCTCTAAGACAACATTCAGGACTCGTTATGGGCATTACGAGTTCCTGGTTATGCCGTTTGGGCTGACGAACGCACCAGCGGTCTTCATGGACCTTATGAATAGAGTGTGCAAACCTTACCTGGACAAGTTTGTCATTGTTTTCATTGACGACATCCTGATCTATTCTAAGAGTCAGGAAGAACACGAGCAACATCTACGACTTATTCTGGAACTTCTTCGAACAGAACAGCTTTATGCTAAGTTCTTGAAATGCGACTTCTGGCTTCGTGAAGTCCACTTTCTAGGGCATGTGGTAAACAAGGATGGGATTCACGTTGATCCATCCAAGGTAGACTCGATCAAGAACTGGCCTGCACCTCGTACACCAACAGAGATCCGTCAATTCTTGGGTTTGGCGGGCTACTACAGAAGGTTTATCAAGGATTTCTCGAAGATTGCGCAACCCCTCACTTCCCTAACTCAGAAGGGTGTCACCTACCGTTGGGGTGATGCACAGGAATCTGCTTTCCAACACTTAAAGGATAGACTTTGTAGCGCACCTATCCTCTCATTGCCTGATGGCACAGACGATTTTGTGGTTTATTGCGACGCATCCATCCAGGGACTTGGGTGCGTGTTGATGCAACGTGATAAGGTCATTGCTTACGCATCACGTCAACTTAAGGTTCACGAAAGGAACTACACTACGCATGATTTGGAGCTGGGAGCTGTTGTTTTCGCACTTAAGATATGGAGACATTACCTGTACGGTACCAAGTGCACCATTTACACCGATCACAGGAGTCTCGAGCATATCTTCAAGCAAAAGGAGTTAAACATGCGACAACGTCGATGGGTCGAGCTCTTGAATGATTACGAATGCGCTATCAAATACCATCCGGGCAAGGCCAATGTGGTGGCCGACGCTCTCAGCCGAAAGGATACTATACCTAAGCGAGTGCGTGCGTTACAACTTACCATCCAATCCAGTCTTCCTACTCAGATATGGGATGCTCAGCTAGAAGCTTTGAAGGCAGAGAACATCAGGGCGGAGTCCCTGCGAGGATCGAGGAAACGGTTAGAACAAAAGGAAGACGGCGCATACTACGTAACAGCGCATTTGGGTCCCGCTTTATGGAAACTTACGCGAATTGGTGATGGATGAAGCACACAAGTCTCGTTACTCAGTACATCCTGGTTCGGATAAGATGTACCACGATCTCAAAACTACTTACTGGTGGCCTAGCATGAAAGCTCACATAGCAACTTACGTCAGTAAATGTTTGACTTGTGCGAGGGTCAAAGTCGAGTACCAGAAACCATCAGGCCTACTTCAACAACCAGAGATCCCAAAATGGAAATGGGTGCAAATTTCCATGGATTTCGTTACTGGCTTGCCTAGGTCTCAGCGCAGAAATGACACTATTTGGGTAATAGTGGATCGATTAACTAAGTCCGCACACTTTTTGGCTATCAAAGAAACAGACAAGTTCTCTACTTTAGCAGACGTTTATTTAAAGGAAGTGGTTTCGAGGCACGGGGTGCCAACCTCTATCATATCTGATCGTGAAGCGCGTTTTACCTCTGAATTGTGGCAAGCAATGCACAAGACCTTTGGCTCACGTTTGGACATGAGCACAGCATATCACCCGCAAACAATTGGACAGTCGGAACGCACCATCCAAACCCTTGAAGACATGCTTAGGCCATGTGTGATCGACTTTGGTAACGGCTGGGAAAAGCATCTCCCGTTAGTGGAATTTTCGTATAATAACAGCTACCACACAAGCATCCAGGCCGCTCCGTTTGAGGCATTGTATGGACGTAAATTCCGATCACCTCTTTGTTGGGTAGAAGTTGGCGACAGCCAAATCACTGGCCCAGAACTTGTGGTGGACACAACTGAGAGGATTGCTCAGATACGTCAACGCATGGCGGCAGCTAGTGACCGTCAGAAAAGCTATGCTGACAAGCGCAGGAAACCACTCGAGTTCCAGGTTGGGGATCGAGTGCTACTCAAAGTCTCACCTTGGAAAGGTGTGGTTCGTTTTGGCAAACGTGGCAAACTTAACCCGCGATACGTTGGACCTTTCAAAATTATAGAGAAAATAGGTAAAGTGGCCTACAAATTGAACCTACCCACAGAACTCAGTGGAGTTCACAACGTTTTCCACGTGTCGAATCTGAAGAAGTGTCTGTCAGATGAGACCCTCATAGTTCCTTTGAAGGAGCTCACTATTGACGATCAGTTGCGATTCGTTGAGGAACCAGTAGAGATTACTGACCGCAATGTGAAGATTCTCAAGCGTACCAGAATTCCTCTTGTTCGAGTTCGTTGGAACGCCCGTCGTGGCCCAGAGTTTACCTGGGAACGAGAAGACCAGATGAAACACAAGTATCCCCAGTTGTTCGAGAACAACAAAACCACTACTGAGGCTGAAGCTACTGCGGAATTTCGGGATGAAATTCCAAACCAACGGGGGAAGGATGTAACACCCCAGGAAAACCAGGAAAACCATACCACTTAACTAGCTTCCTCAGTGAGTACGTGCTAAATTTCGGGACGAAATTTCTTTCAACTTGGGGATAATGTGACAACCCGTATTTCAGAACCTATCTTTATGTTTGATGTAACTTATATGAACTCTATGTGACTAATTGATATGTTGGTTTTAATGAATGATTATAAGTTGTATGCTACGTGTTACGTGTGATTGTAGTAGGAATAATTAACAACTCTTGATAGTACAAGACCACCCAATCGCACAACACACTTTCGGCCCACACTCTTGTTCGATCAATTGAACCAAGGGCAGCCCATGATGGGTTCGGCCCACTCCTTTTGTGCGCATACAAGCACCTATTGTGGGGTGTTGTTTCTCATATTTGCAAAACACTCAAACACACAAACCCTACTCTCTTTTTCTCTCCTCTCGAACCCGACGGCAAACATCCCCATCCTTCGAAGACTTTCTTGTTGGATCGATCTAGTTCTTCTCCCAACCGGTTAGTGTTATATCCTTGCTTGATCCTTGTATGATCGATGCTTGTCTTACGATTGGTTATATGTTTTTTGATGTTGATGTTTAAGGTATTATGTTAGTAAACTCTAGATAAACAACCTGTTAGATCAATAAGGGGATTGTATGTTTGATAGATACTTTGATGTTGATCTAGATAATTAAGAACCGAATGAATGTAATCGGCTGCATGTATGTGTATTCAAATCAATTATATGATCGAGCATGAGGTATTGGATAAGGATTTGATAGATTAATGTTATGGTTGTTGTTCATGCTATGAATGTAATTAGGGTTCATGAGGATTTACTTGGTAATTAGTGGATTTGATCGATTGGATGTAAATGGTAACTGTTGGAATTGATTTGTAAAATCAATATGTAACGGATTGACTGTTGACTGAATCATAATGGAAACAATATAACTAAATAGCATAATTTTCGGATATTAAAACGAAGCGCACAAGTTTCTCTTCGGTCGCACAAGGTCAGGTCACATAGAATCTGATCTGATCGCACAAGACCGGTCGCACAAGGGATTCGCACAAGCTTGTATGAACCACACGAAACCTGTTTCGTGTAAGGGACTAATCGCACAAGGTAGAGTACAACTAGACAAGGCACACAGTACAACTAAGATATGCATGATCGCACAAGACGTATGGATCGCACAAGGCAGTGCCGATCGCACAAGTCTTGGGCCACACACACACTGTTTGGACTATGTTATGTTGTTGGGCCTTAAAGCCCAATACCCAGTCGCACAACCCGAGTGGATCGCACAAGTCCATCCAGACCGCACAAGATCAACGTTTGTTATATTTGGGCCGTGTATGTATGATTGGGCTTTCTATTTGTTTGGGCCGGGTGTTATTGGATAACACAACATGCTGTGGATCGCACAAGGTTGTGCTGATCGCACAACATGTTGGGTCGGGTAGTTGTTTGGGTTTCAATTACCCAATCGCACAAGATGCTATTGGGCTTACACTGTTACATCAGCCCAATACATCCTGATCGCATAAGTTTTGGACTTTGTGTGTTCAACTGGATTGTTTATCATGTTTAAAGTGTAAGCCATGATCATTGCATGTTCTTGACTTGTTAGTTCTGTGTAAACTTATGTGCACTACTTGAACCTAGACCTGACTTGTATAGTAACCATGTTAGGACGTGGTTGACCCCCTTATAGCTCAAGTGACCATTTTGCTTATCTGCCGAACAAACCAAGGTGAGTTCACACTTCTAAGGCATGGGATTCCCGGTGGTTGGGAATGGGGTTAAGAAACTAAATAGAACCTGCAGATTCTCCTTGGGTAGAATATGTACCTCCGCTCCTCCATGGGAAGGACGACAACATTGAACCTGCGTAATCTCCTTAGGTAGATTACGTACCTCCGCTCCTCCATGGGAAGGACGACAACATTGAACCTGTGTAATCTCCTTAGGTAGATTACGTACCTCCGCTCCTCCATAGGAAGGACGACAACATTAACTTACTAGACAAAACTCTATCATGAAGTCCCTCATTTTTATATCGACTTAATCGTCGGGCCAATGGCGAGCGGGTCATTAGTTAATAGCGCTATTAGGGTTGACAAGCCTCACACCGTGCCGGTAGGACGGGCGTGTACTAATGGATCTGGGCACTTAGTCAATGTTGATAGACATTGACGTAGGGCAAACTTATTGTTCGTCAGTTGTTGATATGGTAACGGTCTAGTGGTTTACATGGGGAAGCCCCCACTAATTATGGATATGGTTTGGGAAACAAGGATACTGGTTAACTCGTAGTTTATGAAACAACTTGTGGTTTTCAAAACAAACTGGTGAAACTAAACAACCAACTGTGAACTCGCTCAACTTTGTTGTTGACTCGTTGTTACATGCCTTGCAGGTCGTTAGATGCTTTTTGGAGCTTGCACGGGGAGGCGTGGTTGTTGTGGGATATGGACAGTCGTGTGCCATGATAAACATTGAAACATTTGAACTTACGCTGTGGTTTTAAACAATATGCTTCCGCTTGCAACTTAAACTATGTTTTGTTTTGTTTTGGACACCAGTTATATTGTGTTGGATCTTATATTTAATTACATGTTTGTTCAATATGATTGGTGGCTTGATCCTGGTTAGTCACGCCTCCAAGCGGTGATACTCCGCATGTGGATTTTGGGGGTGTGACAGATTGGTATCAGAGCCATTGGTTATAGTGAACTTGGTTTTAAAAAGGGAAAGGCTTTTTTGACAAAACCAGACTATAACCTGTACAGTGCTCAACGATCCACAACGACGCTTCGCTCCACGTGCAAGACTCAACGCAATAGGTGACATGGTTTATAATTGTATTACCTGCCTGTTAGTTTAAGTAGTGCATTGATCATGGTATGATTAGCTAGTGTAACAACTGCTATTCAAAACCCTGTGTGTTCACTCTCTTCTGTCACTCTACACTTATGCACTTTCGCGACACCTTTCTTACTTGTGTTTCCTTCGATGTGAAGATCATGAGTGGACGCCTGAACTTGACCCAAGCCCAGCTGACGGCTCTAATCAATGAACGAGTTGCTGAGGCACTCGCAGCTTTCCCTGCAGGAGGTCAGCCTGCTCAGCCTCCCGCGTGTACGTTCAAGACCTTTATGGACTGTAGACCTAGTACCTTCAGTGGTACAGAAGGAGCTGTAGGTCTCCTCCACTGGTTCGAGAAGCTCGAATCTGTCTTCGAGATGTGTGAATGCCCTGAGGCTCGTAGGATAAAGTTTGCTACTGGAACACTCGAAGGTGCTGCGTTAACCTGGTGGAAGGCACATGTTCAACTGTTAGGGCTGGCGGTTGCTAATGCCACCCCATGGAACGACTTCAAGGAGCTGATCAAAGAGGAGTACTGTAGTCGGGATGACATCCACAAGTTAGAGGTAGAATTTTTTTCAATTTGAAGATGACGGGGTCTGAAATCGAGGCATACACAAAGAGGTCGAACGAATAAGCTATCTTGTGTCCCACTATGGTGGATCCTCCTATCAAGCGTATCGAGTTGTACCTTAAGGGTTTGGTGCCAGAAATTCAAAGACACGTGACCTCAGCTAATATTGGTACCATTCAACAAATCATCAAGCTAGCTCATCGTCTCACGGATCAGGCAGTTGAGCAAAACAAGCTGCCCAAGCGTATCAGTACTACAACTACTTCAGAGGCTCCTAGCGACAACAAGCGCAAGTGGGATGGAAATTCAAGCAAGGGTTCAACTTTTGTTCAGTCTCAGTCACAGCATCGAAGGACTGAGGATTATAGGAGTCCCAGTCAGCAGTCTTCTGGGAGTCAAGGTCAGGGTGGATACAAGGGGAATCACCCTAAGTGCAATCGATGTAACCTGCACCACAGTGGGCAGTGCAACAAGGGTCGCTGCCATCGATGTAACAAGCTTGGTCACACAGCGAAGGAATGCAGGAGCCCATATCCTGCAAATCAAAATCATCAGCAGCAACAACAGGCTCCACAGAACCAGCAGCAGCAGCAACAGGGGATGCTTTTAGTGTGGTGCTGAAGGCCACTTCAAGAGGAACTGCCCCCAACTGAACCAGAATCAGAACAACAACAATCAAGGGAATGGAAACAATGGGGGTAACAATGAAGGAAATGGTGCAAGGGGACGTGTTTTCGTGATTGGTCAGGGTGAAGCGAGGAACGATCCCAACGTTGTTACGGGTAAGTTCCTACTGGATGATTTCTATGTTTCTATTTTATTTGATTCGGGTGCCGATACCAGTTATGTGTCTTTAAAAGTTAGTCAGATGCTTAAGCGTACACCAACACTTATGAACACCAAGCACATAGTAGAGTTAGCAAATGGTAAAAGTCTTGAGGTCGCACACATAGTTAAGGGTTGTAATCTCGTTTTAGCTGGTCAGACTTTCTCCATCGATCTTATCCCCATCGTTTTTGGTAGTTTCGACATTGTCATTGGTATGGATTGGTTATCTCAACATCGAGCAGAGATTCTTTGCAAGGAGAAGATCGCCCGCATCCCTCGTTCTGGTGAAGAACTTTTGGTGATTCATGGCGACAAGGGTGGTGCTGTGGTGGGCAACATTTCTTTCCTTAAGGCCCAGAAGTGTTTGTGAAAGGGCCACACTGCCATATTAGCTCTCGTTACTGACACCTTGAAGAAAGAGAGGAAGATAGAAGATATTCCGATCGTACACGACTATCCTGAGGTATTTCCTGAGGAACTACCTGGTCTTCCGCCTCATCGTCAGGTCGAGTTTCAAATCGAGCTAGCTCCTGGAGCAGCGCCTATAGCTCGTGCACCGTATCGTTTAGCTCCATCAGAATTGGAAGAGCTGTCTACGCAACTAGAAGAGCTCTTGGATAAGGGTTTCATTCGCCCTAGCTCTTCGCCCTGGGGAGCTCCAGTCTTGTTTGTAAAGAAGAAGGACGGTACCTTTCGAATGTGTATAGACTATCGCGAACTCAACAAGGTGACCGTGAAGAATCGCTACCCTCTCCCACGCATTGACGACTTGTTCGACCAGCTGCAAGGGTCGAGCTACTATTCGAAGATTGACTTGAGGTCAGGCTACCATCAACTGAGAGTCCGAGACGAGGATATCTCTAAGACTGCATTTAGGACTCGTTATGGGCATTATGAGTTCCTGGTTATGCCGTTTGGGCTGACGAACGCACCAGCGGTCTTCATGGACCTTATGAATAGAGTGTGCAAACCTTACCTGGACAAGTTTGTCATTGTTTTCATTGATGACATCCTGATCTATTCTAAGAGTCAGGAGGAACACGAGCAACATCTACGACTTATTCTGGAACTTCTTCGAACAGAACAACTTTATGCTAAGTTCTTGAAATACGACTTCTGGCTTCGTGAAGTCCACTTTCTAGGCCATGTGGTAAACAAGGATGGGATTCACGTTGATCCATCCAAGGTAGACTCGTACACCAACAGAGATCCGTCAATTCTTGGGTTTGGCGGGCTGCTATAGAAGGTTTATCAAGGATTTCTCGAAGATTGCGCAACCCCTCACTTCCCTAACTCAGAAGGGTGTCACCTACCGTTGGGGTGATGCACAGGAATCTGCTTTCCAACACTTAAAGGATAGACTTTGTAGCGCACCTATCCTATCATTGCCTGAGGGCACAGATGATATTGTGGTTTATTGCGACGTATCCATCCATGGACTTGGGTGCGAATTTTTTCCAACGTGATAAGGTCATTGCTTACGCATCACGCCAACTTAAGGTTCACAAAAGGAACTAAACTACGCATGATTTTGAGCTGGGAGCTGTTGTTTTCGCACTTAAGATATGGAGACATTACCTGTACGGTACCAAGTGCACCATTTACACCGATCACAGGAGTCTCGAGCATATCTTCAAGCAAAAGGAGTTAAACATGCGACAACGTCGATGGGTCGAGCTCTTGAATGATTACGAATGCGCTATCAAATACCATCCGGGCAAGGCCAATGTGGTGGCCGACGCTCTCAGCCGAAAGGATACTATACCTAAGCGAGTGCGTGCGTTAGAACTTACCATCCAATCCAGTCTTCCTACTCAGATACGGATGCTCAGCTAGAAGCTTTGAAGGCAGAGAACATCAGGGCGGAGTCCCTGCGAGGATCGAGGAAACGGTTAGAACAAAAGGAAGACGGTGCATACTACGTAACAGGGCGCATTTGGGTCCCACTTTATGGAAACTTACGCGAACTGGTGATGGATGAAGCACACAAGTCTCGTTACTCAGTACATCCTGGTTCGGATAAGATGTACCACGATCTCAAAACTACATACTGGTGGCCTAGCATGAAAGCTCACATAGCAACTTACGTCAGTAAATGTTTGACTTGTGCGAGGGTCAAAGTCGAGTACCAGAAACCATTAGGCCTACTTCAACAACCAGAGATCGCAAAATGGAAATCGGAGCAAATTTCCATGGATTTCGTTACTGGCTTGCCTAGGTCTCAGCGCAGAAATGACACTATTTGGGTAATAGTGGATCGATTAACTAAGTCCGCACACTTTTTGGCTATCAAAGAAACAGACAAGTTCTCTACTTTAGCAGACGTTTATTTAAAGGAAGTGGTTTCGAGGCACGGGGTGCCAACCATTATCATATCTGATCGTGATGCGCGTTTTACCTCTGAATTGTGGCAAGCAATGCACAAGTCCTTTGGCTCACGTTTGGACATGAGCACAGCATATCACCCGCAAACGGATGGACAGTCGGAAGGCACCATCCAAACGCTTGAAGACATGCTTAGGGCATGTGTGATCGACTTTGGTAACGGCTGGGAAAAGCATCTCCCGTTAGTGGAATTTTCGTATAATAACAGCTACCACACAAGCATCCAGGCCGCTCCGTTTGAGGCATTGTACGGACGTAAATTCCGATCACCTCTTTGTTGGGCAGAAGTTGGCGACAGCCAAATCACTGGCCCAGAACTTGTGGTGGACACAACTGAGAGGATTGCTCAGATACGACAACGCATGGCGGCAGCTAGTGACCGTAAAAAAAGCTATGCTGACAAGCGCAGGAAACCACTCGAGTTCCAGGTTGGGGATCGAGTGCTACTCAAAGTCTCACCTTGGAAAGGGGTGGTTCGTTTTGGCAAACGTGGCAAACTTAACCCGCGATACGTTGGACCTTTCGAAATTATAGAGAAAATAGGAAAAGTGGCCTACAAATTGAACCTACCCACAGAACTCTGTGGAGTTCACAACGTTTTCCACGTGTCGAATCTGAAGAAGTGTCTGTCAGATGAGACCCTCATAGTTCCTTTGAAGGAGCTCACTATTGACGATCAGTTATGATTCGTTGAGGAACCAGTAGAGATTACTGACCGCAATGTGAAGATTCTCAAGCGTACCAGAATTCCACTTGTTCGAGTTCGTTGAAACGCCCGTCGTGGCCCAGAGTTTACCTGGGAACGAGAAGACCAGATGAAACACAAGTATCCCCAGTTATTCGAGAACAACAAAACCACTACTGAGGCTGAAGCTACTGCGGAATTTCGGGATGAAATTCCAAACCAACGGGGGAAGGATGTGACACCCCAGGAAAACCAGGAAAACCATACCACTTAACTAGCTTCCTCAGTGAGTACGTGCTAAATTTCGGGACGAAATTTCTTTCAACTTGGGGATAATGTGACAACCCGTATTTCAGAACCTATCTTTATGTTTGATGTAACTTATATGAACTTTATGTGACTAATTGATATGTTGGTTTTAATGAATGATTATAAGTTGTATGCTAGGTGTTACGTGTGATTGTAGTAGGAATAATTAACAACTCTTGATCGTACAAGACCACCTAATCGCACAACACACTTTCGGCCCACACTCCTATTCGATCAATTGAACCAAGGGCAGCCCATGATGGGTTCGTCCCACTCCTTTTGTGCGCATACAAGCACCTATTATGGGGTGTTGTTTCTCATATTTGCAAAACACACAAACCCTACTCTCTTTTTCTCTCCTCTCGAACCCGACGGCAAACATCCCCATCCTTCGAAGACTTTCTTGTTGGATCGATCTAGTTCTTCTCCCAACCGGTTAGTGTTATATCCTTGCTTGATCCTTGTATGATCGATGCTTGTTGTACGATTGGTTATATGTTATTTGATGTTGATGTTTAAGGTATTATGTTAGTAAACTCAAGATAAACAACCTGTTAGATCAATAAGGGGATTGTATGTTTGATAGATACTTTGATGTTGATCTAGATAATTAAGAAACGAACGAATGTAATCGGCTGCATGTATGTGTATTCGAATCAATTATATGATCGAGCATGAGGTATTGGATAAGGATTTGATAGATTAATGTTATGGTTGTTGTTCATGCTATGAAGGTGATTAGGTTTCATGAGGATTTATGTGACACCTGGGTCACTTCAACCATTAAACAAATACCAAACTAATGAAATATTGTATTTCATACTTGGGATTTGTATAAATATGTGTATCATTTGCACATATCAATTCTTGTTCGATTTCAAGCTTTAAATCGCTTTCTGGAAGGTTATACGCGCACTGACGCGTAAATATAACCCGTTTAATGCAACGAACTCTCCGGAATAGTGAAATAGGCTTAACATACCTTAAATAACCCTTACATAACTTAGAAATAAGTTTTGAAGGCTTTGGTATAGCAAAAACAAGTAAATTCTCTTACAGGGACTAAACTTGACAAACTGCGAAAGTATGCCAATTTGAACTGTAGCAAACATTCCGGAACATGACCATAAGTTAAACACACCTTAAATATCCTTTACATAGCTTAGTAATAGGCTTTGAGGGGTTCGGTGTGCTAAAATAAACTTTTGGGTCATTCAGGGACTAAAAGCGTCAAAAAGTGCACAAGTTTGCATTTTCGCGCATAACTTACGTTCTGAATACATCCGGACATCAAAAAAATTTATGCAAGCACTAAAATATTTTATTTTAGTGTTTGGCATAAGAAAAATCCATTCGTCACACCATTTGGATCGTTTTTCGCGCTTATGCGCATTCCGTCGTAATTAAGCGAACATCGCGATCGTACGGCCAAACGAACCGACATCCGGGATATTTTTTAGCATGTTTCATGTCCACAATGTTTAGGCATCATTTTAGGGCCTTGAAAATGGCTTAACGAGCCTTAAACATGTCGGAAATGGCCTTAATACACAACGGGGACTGAAATGGAAACATTGGAAAGTGTTTGCTGATCAGGGGGACCTTAGCGTGACACCTAGCCCCCTTAGCATCACGCGAGGCCCCTTCTGATCAGCAAAAGCCATTTTAAACAGCTATTAACAGCCCTTAAACCCTCCAAGGGCCAATGCCACATGTCAAACTCTTGTGGTGGGGGCAAAATGAGCTACCACAACATTCCAACACATGTACGGATGAGATTCGATCACGTTATTCGAGGAACGATCCTAACGGTTGTCCATTTACTATAAATACCCACCTCAACTTCACTCATTCCTCACAAATCTGATCAAAAGTGCTCTAAGTTGAAGCAAATCACTTCATACCTGAGCTACTCGATCAAGATTTACTAGCGGGGACCCTTTGTAAGTGTTCCTTCGTTCTTTTATCGCTTTTCTAGTCCGAAAGTCGAACTATGTTTGACTTTCTGCATTGACCAGTTTATGGTCGATGCGAAGTTCGTTTGAACTTCATAACGTGAGCGTGATCACGATGGTTATAGTCCCTAGTGACTATACCTACTGATTAACACGTTATCTAGGCTCAGTGACGAGTCGTAGTTTCGGCCAAAATGCGTGTTAATGCGTATTTTGTAACCAAACTACTTATAGGTATCAAAACCGTTTGTTTTGATACCAAACCTGTTTTCTAAACTTAGTTAAGCATGTAAACATGCATAGCTCGTCACTTTTAGTTTAGTGCTTATATAGGGTCGTAAGGTAAGCGATCTAAACAATCGCTTATGCTTTCGAACCCGACCCGTTTGGTCGATCATTAGGATCCGACCAAGCACATTAGGTGACCATAGTATATAGGGAATAACCTTCCGAGGTTATACCTTATGGTCACGGCGTTTAGTTAGTTGTATGATAGGTAGTTTATATGCCTTAGGTAAATGACCAAAATGCCCTTTTTACGCCAAAATTCATTTTAAGCATATGTAACATAACTTTTGGTATCTAAAATGATTTGGTAACAATATTAGACATATTAAGGCATATTTTACTTATCATAGGGCTAGTTAGGCGTTCCGAACGCGTTTTACGCGAACGACGCGTTAAAGTAGCATAAGCTACCTAAATGGGTCGTAAGCACTTAGGTTAGGTTTCATTGTAGTATGTAGGCTTTGTTAAACCATATTACACGAGTCTCCATACTCGTTTGGTTTACGAACCCTCATTCTATCCAATCCTCCGATTTAGGTCCGGTATATTAACATAGTTACCTATATTAGGTGTCGTTTGATTTCCGTGATCTCTAGCAATGTTTGGTTGTTACACAAGGACTTCTAAGCAATCTCAAGTGAGTACATAGACCCCTCTTTTACTGTTTTCCAAATGTTTTGGGGTGAAACACATGTGCCTACTTGTTACTTTCATGCTTTCCTGCTTTCCTGCTTTCACGTCATATACTTGCTATGTTCATTAGTACATTTATAGTACATGATTTCATTGTGTTTTATTGTCACACCCCGATTTCCACGTGTCACCAGTGGGCCCGGTGGGGGATTATCGTGACGTGGTTGGAAACATAATAGTCAAACAACACAATATTTAATATGCACAGCGGAAGCAATTTAAAAGATATAATACGACCGAATTTATTATTGTAATATCAATGTCACAATATTCGGAAGTTTATCCACAGATGGATCGAAAGTAAATATGAAACAAATAGTTCAACAGACTTCAGGCATCTTAAGCTTGCGAGACTTCTAATGATGCTAAGGAGAAATCCCAGCCAATTACGCATAGTACCTGCATTTAATCTTTTTGGGAAAGTACGTCAGTTTACACTGGTAAATACAATCAACTGACTCATTTTGGAAAATGATTGAAAATTGGTTTGGATGCACGTGGCATAAACATCTTTATTTAACTTGGGAGAATTATTTAATATTATAATCTTGTGAACGAATTACATGTTCCTCGTGCGTTCAGTAGCCCGGATCAAGTCCGGGTTAAAGATCAATAGACACACCACATTATTCTTTTGTGCACTGACGGGTGTACGCCTACACCCCGCGCTTAAGTCGTGGCCATTTCGTAAAATGAGGCCAAGGATATCCGGGACATGGTCATTAACCCCCAAAAGGCTTTAAGTAACAAGACTGTTTAAACGAGCCAATCAAATTATTCAATTACCCACTCAATGGTGGAGGATTTGATGCCCGATCAAGCGGTATGCTATATACCGTAACCCAAGCCCGTATAGGGAAAATAAGTTAAAAGTATTTACCTGAGCAATGTATAAATCACAATAATCAAATTGCAAGTAGCTTTTACTGGTACTCCTAATCTGGAACGAAGGTTTATATTAACCTATTAGAATTCTAACGGGTCTTTAATTAAGCTTAAGCTTAGACCGGTTAGTTTTAAAGATACGGTTCGTACGCACGATTAAGCGATGACCGGATAGAATGTGATTTAGACCCGACAAGTTCAGAGACTTGCTTAATATGGGTTTATTATTCACATTCTGGATTTTGAGATAAAACCGTTAAGGTTTGACCCGTTTCGGCTAATTTATGTAAACTTGTTACATAAACCGAACCATACGCGTAATAAGCGTGACGGGTATTCATGAGAGCTATATACAGGTCTCCTAAGTTAATTATGCCTCAAATATGTTGTGACATCAGTAAGATGTCTTTCATTATGCCCGAAACGTGTTTAAACACAAACTAGGCCCCGTAGGGGTAGTTTGGTCATTTAAAAGTTTATAAAAGAGTTTAAGTAACAACCTGAGTTACAGGTCTGATGTAATCAGCAAAAATACATAATTTGCTAAGTTATATCAGTAGGATAAAGTGTATATGTGAAATTTATCAATTATAACAAAACTATGCCCCGTAGGGGTATTTTGGTAATTTCAAATAAGCCGAAAAAGCTCAAAACTGAAGTCTGAGTTTATCAACTTTTGCTTACTGTTAAAATATCATAATTTACCTCAAATATCAGTAGGTATCAACCTTAGTATGTTTAGAATAGTTCTAGTGCATACTATGCGCTAAAAACGCTTAATTAGGCGATTAGAAGCCGTTTCCGGGTTCTATATAGAAATCTGATATTTTTATATTTCCAGGAGGTTTAAAATAATTTATTTATCATATCTAATCAGTAGCAAAAGGTTTGGAGTTGTTTAGATATGTAGAACTCATTTTATAGCCCGTAAGGGCAAAACCGACAATTACCGGATTAAGCCTACGACTATGAGTTATGCTCAGCCTAAAATTAATTAAAAATATTTAAAAATCCCAAAATAATATATTACATCAGTGGGTAAAAGATTTGATATCAAAAAGTAGGCTTAACTAGGCTATACGCTAATTACGCCGTTTAATTAACATAAAGCTTTAAATTTACGATAACGAGCATAACTCTTAATCTACAATTCAAACTGATGTCAAACTTTGCATACAAGTTTATATATCAGTAATTAAAGTTTCTACCCTTTTACATTTCCAAAAATCACGTTTTAAGGTAATAAGGGCATAATGGTCAACATATGAGCAATTAACGGAAACATGCATATTAATTGGATAACTAATGAACCAAGGTGTACGATCACAGAGGGTTGTACTAACATGTAACCTAGTCCAATTAAAGCTCTGAGGCATTTCTAAAACATGCCTAAACGGGTCAGAACTGAAAGTCAAAGTGAAAGTCAAACTATGTGACTTTCGGTTCCGAACCGGGTCTTTACAGGAAATTGTCGGGTTGAACATGTTTAGACATGTTCTTACACTTATTACTAAGTTATAACAATGATCAAACAGGTTGTATATGATCTACATTGCTAATTATGCATAAATTGTAATTTACACATTCTGTTGACTTTTTAAATACAAGTTTGACCCGACTTTTGACCTAGTTAGAGTGGGAATCAGGGGGAACCCTTTTGAGGGTTTATTACCCACATAATTACCAACTTATAACTACTTTTGATTCGACTAATCACTGGACCATTAGTGATTAATCTTAAAGTCAACCGTTAATTACGACGGTTTGACTTTTAAGCTATAACTAAGCTAAAACTTAATTTAGAAGGGTTAGGCATACTTACTGAAGTCCTATGCTTGATTAGTGACCACTTGAGAGAAGACTTGAGCTCCAGAAGTGATCCAAAAATGCAGATGAAGGTGTGAGGAATGAGTTGAAGTCTTGTGGCCTTTTATAGTGGATTAATCACCACAAAACTTTGACAAACAAGTCTATCAACTGACCACAACATTCCACCAAGTGTCCCTAGTGTCTAGGACTGTTTAGGGGTCGCCCACAATGCAAAGATATCGCTTAAAGATCGAATACCCGCGAATACAGGAGCCTGTCCACGTTTTCTGCATCTGGCGTCCTGACGCGGCCCGCCTAAGGTGTCTTTAAGGTCTACGCGGGCCGCGTAGACCCTCTGATCAGACTAAAACGTTTTTGAGTTGTTGCATCACATCTCTTGGCCTTTCGAAAGGTCAAGCAAGCTTTTATTTGCACTTTTAACCCTCTATATTGACACATAAGGGCCTCTAGACATATACCCACTTTTCCAAGTCCCTGGACACTTCCGGTTAACCCGAAAAGTCATAACTTTCAATGTTAACGCTTTAACCCCTCGCACACGAATTTGATCATAACTTTCTCATACGATAACAAAACTTTACGAAATTTATATCGTGCATTCTAGTGAGTATAACCAACAGTTACAAAGCTTCGGGTTTGTCAAAAGGTCACTCAGAGGTATAATTTAAACATGTTGACACATTTAACCCCTGTAGTTTGAAATCTCTCACTTTTAGCTTCGCATGATCCATGATTTATTCGTTTGACGTTATAAACATCATGTAGGGTTAATGTACAATATATTTATTCACTGTTGACATTTAGAACCCGTATTTACACATACTTTCCATGATTGTCAACTTTAGTCCTTTTATAACATTCTTTTACACGTTCAAACATTATGACACGTGTCAACACATTATAGGACGTGAATTTTCGAGGTGTTGCATCCTCACCCCCTTAAAATAAATCTCGACCCGAGATTTACTGAAATAAGCAAGGGTACTTTTCTTTCATCGTGGATTCAACCTCCCACGTGTATTCGGGACCTCTACGGGCATCCCATTTGACCTTTACAATAGGTACATGCTTCCTTCGAAGCTTCTTTACCTGTCGATCTTCAATCGACAAAGGTTTTTCCACAAACTTCAAGCTCTCATCTATGTGCACATCGGTATGTGGTATTACCAGTGATTCGTCAGCGAAACACTTTTTCAGATTGCAGATGTGGAACACATTGTGAATTCCACTGAGCTCTTCAGGTAAGTTTAACTTATAGGCAACTGACCCGACACGATCGATAACCTCGAAAGGTCCTATGTATCTCGGGCTTAGCTTGCCTTTCTTACCAAATCGCATAACTCCTTTCCAGGGTGATACTTTGAGCAACACTTTATCACCTACTTCGAAGTGAAAAGCTTTACGCTTTGGATCCGCGTAGCTCTTCTGCCTATCTCGGGCAGCTTTGAGACGGTCACGAAACTGGACAATCTTGTCCGTCGTTTCAAAGACTATCTCTGGTCCTGATAATTGGACATCTCCAATTTCCGCCCAACAAACGGGCGATCTACACTTTCTACCGTATAATGCTTCAAAAGGCGCATCCTTAATGCTGGTATGGTAGCTATTGTTGTAGGAGAATTCGATTAACAGTAGGTTCTTATCCCAACTACCACCCAAATCGATCGCACATGCACGTAGCATGTCTTCCAACGTTTGAATAGTACGCTCACTCTGACCGTCAGTCTGAGGATGATAAGCCGTACTAAAATTCAAACGTGTGCCCAAAGATTGTTGGAAGCTCTTCCAAAAATGTGACGTGTACCTAGTATCCCTGTCAGAGATAATAGACACAGGTATGCCATGTAAGGCTACAATCTTATCAACGTACAACTGGGCTAACATATCGGAGCTATAAGTCTCCTTGATGGGTAGGAAATGTGCTGACTTAGTCATTCTGTCAACTATAACCCATATTGTATCATTTCCTTTCCTTGTCTTAGGTAACTTGGTGATGAAATCCATGGTTACCATTTCCCACTTCCACGTAGGAAGTTCAGGCTGTTGTAGCAAACCTGACGGTTTCTGATGCTCGGCTTTGACTTGCGCACATGTCAAGCATTTAGCTACATGGGTGGCTACAGACTTCTTCAAGCCTATCCACCAATAATTTGTCTTTAGATCCTGGTACATCTTATCAGCTCCAGGATGAACGGAGTATTTGGAACTATGGGCTTCATGGAGGATGACATCTCGAAGTCCTCCATAAATTGGAACCCATATTCGTCCATTTAATCTTAGAATTCCGTCCTTGCTAAGAGTTAACTGCTCCTCAGTTACTCCTAACTTTTCTTTAGGATAGTTAGCTTCCAACATTGCTTCCTTCTGTGCAGCTAACAACCTTTCAATCAAATTATTCTTAATCTCCAAGCGCTTGGCATTGATTCGGATGGGTTTCACCCTCTCCTTTCGACTCAAGGCATCGGCGACTACATTCACCTTGCCGGGATGGTATCTGATTTCACAATCATAATCATTTAAAGTTTCCATCCAACGGTGTTGCCTCATGTTTAGTTCCTTCTGATTAAACAGATGCTGGAGGCTCTTGTGATCAGAATAGATCACACACTTTATTCCATAAAGATAATGCCTCCACAATTTTAGTGCGAATACAACGGCACCCAACTCCAAGTCGTGGGTGGTGTAATTCTTTTCATGCACCTTTAACTGTCGTGATGCATAGGCAATAACCTTGCCTTTCTGCATAAGCACACACCCCATGCCAGTGTGAGATGCATCGCAGTAAACCACAAAATCTTCTATTCCATCTGGCAATGTCAACACAGGAGCGTTGCTCAACTTTTGTTTGAGGATATCAAAGGATTCTTGCTGCTTAGGGCCCCAAACGAACTTTACTTTCTTCTTGGTCAAGGAAGTTAGGGGTGCAGCAATCCTTGAAAATTTTTCAATGAAACGCCTGTAATATCCTGCCAATCCCAAGAAGCTACGAATCTCTGTAGGCGTCTTCGGCTCTTGCCAGTTCATAACTGCTTCAACCTTAGCGGGATCCACTTGGATACCACGCTCACTGACCACATGTCCAAGGAATTGGACTTCTCGAAGCCAAAATTCACACTTGGAGAATTTGGCATAGAGCTTCTCCTGATGCAGGAGCTTGAGAATACAGCGAAGGTGTTTCTCATGGTCAGCTTGATTCTTCGAGTAGATAAGAATGTCGTTGATGAAAACGATGACGAATTTATCCAAGTACGGCTTGCAAACTCGATTCATGAGATCCATGAACGCGGCCGGTGCATTAGTGAGCCCAAAAGGCATCACTAGGAACTCGTAATGACCATCACAAGTCCTAAATGCTGTTTTATGCACGTCTTCATCTCTAACCTTCAGTTGATGGTAGCCTGACCTCAAGTCAATCTTTGAGAAATAACTTGCTCCTTGCAATTGATCGAACAAATCGTCGATCCTGGGTAAAGGATACCTATTCTTGATCGTGACCTTATTAAGCTCACGATAATCGATGCACAGACGCATCGATCCATCCTTCTTCTTGACAAACAGAACTGGTGCTCCCCAAGGAGATGAACTAGGTTTGATGAAACCTTTAGCTAGCAATTCATCCAGCTGTGTCCTCAATTCTTTCATCTCCGTTGGAGCCAACCTATAGGGTGCTCTGGCAACTGGTGCTGCTCCGGGGATGATATCAATCCTGAATTCCACTTGCCTATCTGGTGGCAAACCAGGTAGTTCTTCCGGAAAAACTTCTGGGTATTCCGAGATGACAGGGATGTCTTCTATCTTCGGTTTAGGCTCATCAATAATCACTTGGGCCATGTAGATGACACAACCTTTCTTTAAACATTTTGAAGCCTTGAGCATAGTCGCTTGCTCAGGTAGCCCATACTGGGTATCTCCCCGAATGGTAAGTGATTCACCAGACGGAGTCTTTATCACCACTTGTTTCTTGTTACAGACAATTTGGGCCTGGTTACGAGATAACCAGTCCATACCCAGAACTATGTCAAAACCAGCTAAATTAAATGGAAGTAGAGACAAAGGAAAAGAATGGTTCTTAATGGATATAACACATCCATCTAACACAGTTGAGACGGTTTCTAAGGTGCCGTCTGCTAGCTCCACCTCATAATTCACATTTAAGGTTTTGACAGGTAATTTCAACAATTCACAAAACTTTTTTATCAATGAAAGACTTATCAGCGCCTGAATCAAAAAGTACTCTAGCAAAGACGTCATTTACAAGGAAAGTACCTGTAATAACGTTGTCGTCTAGAAACGCTTCTTTTGCGTCCATTCTGAAGACTCTAGCATTAGTCTTCTTGGCCTCTTCAGGTTTCTTGGTGTACTTAGGGCAGTTGGTTTTAATGTGGCCCTTTTCATTGCAACGGTAGCACGTTGCGTCTTTCATCTTCTTGCAATCCAAGGTTTTGTGATCCGTGGACTTGCATATACCACAAGCATAGGTTTTTGACTGACTCTGTGAGTTCGACTCAAGTCTGCACTTTCCAAAGTGCTGTTTCTTGCATATCTTGCATTTGGGCTTCTCACCAGGATTATGCCCATCTTTCCTTGACTCCGATCCTTTCTTGTTGTCACCGTTCCCATGGTGTTTCTTGTTCGATCTACGTGAACTATCATCTTCACGCTTTCTCTTCTCAGCCTCCTTATTCCTCAGCGATCTTTGCCTGACCGCATCCAGAGTGAGGGATAAGGAAATGTCAGCTACGGATCTAAAATTAGCTGGCCGAGAAGCTTTCACGCTTGCCTTGATTTCCGGGGCTAAACCACCGATAAAACGAGCTATTCTTTTTGGTTCCGGGGTTACCAGATAAGGAACCAACCGGGACATCGTGTTGAAGCTCGTTAGGTAAGCTTGACAGTCAAGGTTTGTCATCACCAATGATAGAAAATCAGACTCTATCTTCTCCACCTCATGCTAAGGGCAGTAATTTTCCCTGATAAGGGCAACAAATTGTTCCCACGACATGTTGTACAATGGGATTTTTCCGGTGGCTTGAATCAGAGATCTCCACCATGCTAACGCTTCACCCTTAAAAGACTGTGACACAAACTTGACCACGTCTCTCTCAGCGCATCCGCTGATATCCACAACCGTATCCATCTCATCTAGCCATGTCATACAGTCAATGGCTCCTTTCTCCCCAGTGAAATCCCGGGGTTTGCAGGAAACGAAATATTTATAAGAGCAACCCTTGTCACGGGGTCCCTGGTTTAGTACAACCTGCTGAGATGGAGCACTGTGGTTCGAGGAGTGTCGATCATCATCTTTCTTCGAGTCGTCCTTCTTGGAAGGAGGTTTTGAAGGCGGCTTAGATAGGGTCCTACTTCGAGTCCCACTATACTCTTCGTACTGCCTTTCCAAGGCCTGTGTAACTGCGCCGTCTATTATTGCTTTCAATTCAGCACCCGTTAAATTTATTCGGGCGTTCTCGTTATTCTCCACTGGATGACTATTACCCTCGTCCGAGTTAGCCATTTTAATTGAACTGTTGCAGAAAACAAGGACAATAGTTTATTTGGGAGTTTATTATAGAATTGCCCCTTAGGGAAATTCATTAACCATGGTAAATAGAGACCATATTTGGTTAATTTATTAATCATATTTATTTAGGATTTCTATAATAATTTATCCTAATTATAAAACAATAACAGTTTTATTTGTGGCACAAAAGGCCTGGTCACATGGACATTTTAAAATATAAGCCATGATTTCAGAGAATCAAGGCTTTTAAGGTATACTGGCACAATAGGCCTAGTCACAAGGACATTTATAATTTATAAGCTATGATTTCAGAGAATCAAAGCATGAAGGTATACTGGCACAATAGGCCTAGTCACAAGGACAATTATAAATTATATGCTAGGATTTCAGAGAATCAAAGCATTTGAGGTTTGAACCTAGTTCATTACCTTTTCGGACAGGGAGTCATCGCTACCACTATCTTTTGGCTCATATGGAAATGAGCAAGGCCCGTAGGCATGTATTACCACGTATGGTAAAAATATGATCATCTTAATTGATGATTTAACCCATGATTCAGAGATCATTTAAACTGGGTTAGGAATCTTCTAAAGAATTCCTTTATAAAAATGACGTATGTGATTTCTAATGAATCACGTCTGCCAGGGGTGTTAACATATTTTCAGATGTTAACAGGGATTTGAATCAGGTCTTACCATCTTGGCCTGGCCTTATAATGACCCGAAGGCTAGGTTTCACTCTTTAAGATTCTTAATTAAAAATTTACATAGGCAGATATTTATTAAAAAGGAATGAGTTTTGAATTTATTTATTTCATATATAATTTATCTATGCACATAATGGCAACATGAAATTTATAAAACAACCATTCCATTAATTTATTTAAAATATTACACGCTGCCCTAAACGGGTCTTTTCAAATAACAAACTTACCCACTCAGGGGTTTAAACAAGGATTTACCCACGCAGGGGCTTAATAGCAAACATACCCACAAAGGGGTCAATTAACAGGCTAGTCCACGCAGGGACTTTAAACAAACATACTAGTCCACGCAGGGACCTTAAACAAACAAACATCATACCCACGTAGGGGTTAACGGAAAATAGACCCACGCAGGGGTCAAAACAAACGCACATACATACCCACGCAGGGGCTTAAACAAATACACCCACGCAGGGGCTTATACAACAAGACTGGCCCACGCAGGGGCTCAACAATAATTGGAAGGATTCAATGATCCTTCTTGTTCTTCCCTTTGATCAAGCTTGTTAATCCTTGGAAGAAAGTCTGTCTCTCCCTGCGGTCCCTATGAACTTCCCATTCAACTTGATCCAACCTCTGAAGGAGTTCTTCATGCTCAGGTGGGGAAAACCTAGGCGGCTGCGGTTGAGTCTGAATAATAGGTCTAGGAGGTATCTGGTACCCATGTGTTGGGTACCCTACTCCCCATGGATCTCCATAGGGTCCTTGGGGGTTGTAGTTCGCCGCTACCATGTAAGGGTCGGCCTCCGCGTAACCATAATTGTGGTGATTTGGCGGTTCAAACGGGTTATACGCCATGGAACCCGTGTATGCTGGAATTGGGTTATCAAAACCCATCGGCGGTGGCTGGGGTACAGCTGGGTTAGAAGGTCCACCCATTTGTGGGTCCTCCTGATGTGGCGGATAGTGGCTGCCACTGGATTGACGTGGGGAACTGAAATGGAACTCCCCTGCTCGTGACGACATGCGCGCACCGGTTCTCCTTCGCCTCGGCGGTTGCGGAGGTGCCGGCTGCGGTGGAGGCGGTGGCGTGACTGCCACGAATCGAGAATCCACAGAGGGATCCGGTTGCTGCTGCGGCTGCTGCTGAGGAGACGAATGGTGAGGAGGTGTATAGTACCATTCGTGCCTAGTGAACATAGCTTGAAAGCTATCTGGACCAACATAGGGTGATTCGTGGAAAGAGGATCCGTCAGAGATCTCTATCGGGTGGTTTGGTGTACCATTGGCAGGCTCGACGGGATCTGTATCCTCGTCCATGTCGTCAGCATGATCTCCGGAAAAATGGTCCTCCGGTCCCAATGGGTTGAAACCCACTGGTTCTTGTATTAGATTTGCCGGGTTGAACCGGCCCCTAAAAACTGGTGTAGGGTCACCAAAAGAATGATGCGATAAGGATCGCTGCAACGGTATGTATGATGGTTGAGGGTTGTTGGGCTCATACTCCGGTTGAGGTCCATAAGGATTAGGAGGTGTTGAACTATGTGAGACCGACCGTCTAGCCGGCTCAAAGAGGTTTCTCCTGTTCTGCCGGGGATCGTCACTCTCCGTGGTAGATGGAGCTCGCGCATTCGAAGGTCCAGCTTCATTATCATTGGGGGCGGTGATTGGCCCCTTGCCTCTTCCTCTTCTCCTGAAGAATCTTGGCGGCATTTTCAAATCCTGTCATTATAATATGAGATAACAAAACAAAAAAAATATATGCAAAAAGAAGGACAACACAAACAAGGTGGAATTTGTCCTATGTTATATGTCTAGACTCGAAAGTTTAGAATTGTGCAATTGTGTAACTGAGATTAAACACAAAAGACTAGTGTTTAATTCACTCAGTGTTGGCTCTGATACCAACCTGTCACACCCCGATTTCCACGTGTCACCAGTGGGCCCGGTGGGGGATTATCGTGACGTGGTTGGCAACATAATAGTCAAACAACACAATATTTAATATGCACAGCAGAAGCAATTTAAAAGATATAATACGACCGAATTTAATATTGTAATATCAATGTCACAATATTCGGAAGTTTATCCACAGATGGATCGAAAGGAAATATGAAACAAATAGTTCAACAGACTTCAGGCATCTTAAGCTTGCGAGACTTCTAATGATGCTAAGGAGAAATCCCAGCCAATTACGCATAGTACCTGCATTTAATCTTTTTGGGAAAATACGTCAGTTTACACTGGTAAATACAATCAACTGACTCATTTTGGAAAATGATTGAAAATTGGTTTGGATGCACGTGGCATAAACATCTTTATTTAACTTGGGAGAATTATTTAATATTATAATCTTGTGAACGAATTACATGTTCCTTGTGCGTTCAGTAGCCCGGATCAAGTCCGGGTTAAAGATCAATAGACACACCACATTATTCTTTTGTGCACTGACGGGTGTACGCCTACACCCCGCGCTTAAGTCGTGGCCATTTCGTAAAATGATGCCAAGGATATCCGGGACATGGTCATTAACCCCCCAAAGGCTTTAAGTAACAAGACTGTTTAAACAAGCCGATCAAATTATTCAATTACCCACTCAACGGTGGAGGATTTGATACCCGATCAAGCGGTATGCTATATACCGTAACCCAAGCCCGTATAGGGAAAATAAGTTAAAAGTATTTACCTGAGCAATGTATAAATCACAATAAGTAAATTGCAAGTAGCTTTTACTGGTACTCCTAATCTGGAACGAAGGTTTATATTAACCTATTAGAATTCTAACGGGTCTTTAATTAAGCTTAAGCTTAGACCGGTTAGTTTTAAAGATACGGTTCGTACGCACGATTAAGCGATGACCGGATAGAATGTGATTTGGACCTGAAAAGTTCAGAGACTTGCTTAATATGGGTTTATTATTCACATTCTGGATTTTGAGATAAAACCGTTAAGGTTTGACCCGTTTCGGCTAATTTATGTAAACTTGTTACATAAACCGAACCGTACGCGTAATAAGCGTGACGGGTATTCATGAGAGCTATATACAGGTCTCCTAAGTTAATTATGACTCAAATATGTTGTGATATCAGTAAGATGTCTTTCATTATGCCCGAAACGTGTTTAAACACAAACTAGGCCCCGTAGGGGTAGTTTGGTCATTTAAAAGTTTATAAAAGAGTTTAAGTAACAACCTGAGTTACAGGTCTGATGTAATCAGCAAAAATACATAATTTGCTAAGTTATATCAGTAGGATAAAGTGTATATGTGAAATTTATCAATTATAACAAAACTATGCCCCGTATGGGTATTTTGGTAATTTCAAATAAGCCGAAAAAGCTCAAAACTGAAGTCTGAGTTTATCAACTTTTGCTTACTGTTAAAATATCATAATTTACCTCAAATATCAGTAGGTATCAACCTTAGTATGTTTAGAATAGTTCTAGTGCATACTATGCGCTAAAAACGCTTAATTAGGCGATTAGAAGCCGTTTCCGGGTTCTATATAGAAATCTGATATTTTTATATTTCCAGGAGGTTTAAAATAATTTATTTATCATATCTAATCAGTAGCAAAAGGTTTGGAGTTGTTTAGATATGTAGAACTCATTTTATAGCCCGTAAGGGCAAAACCGACAATTACCGGATTAAGCCTACGACTATGAGTTATGCTCAGCCTAAAATTAATTAAAAATATTTAAAAATCCCAAAATAATATATTACATCAGTGGGTAAAAGATTTGATATCAAAAAGTAGGCTTAACTAGGCTATACGCTAATTACGCCGTTTAATTAACATAAAGCTTTAAATTTACGATAACGAGCATAACTCTTAATCTACAATTCAAACTGATGTCAAACTTTGCATACAAGTTTATATATCAGTAATTAAAGTTTCTACCCTTTTACATTTCCAAAAATCACGTTTTAAGGTAATAAGGGCATAATGGTCAACATATGAGCAATTAACGGAAACATGCATATTAATTGGATAACTAATGAACCAAGGTGTACGATCACAGAGGGTTGTACTAACATGTAACCTAGTCCAATTAAGGCTCTGAGGCATTTCTAAAACATGCCTAAACGGGTCAGAACTGAAAGTCAAAGTGAAAGTCAAACTATGTGACTTTCGGTTCCGAACCGGGTCTTTACAGGAAATTGTCGGGTTGAACATGTTTAGACATGTTCTTACACTTATTACTAAGTTATAACAATGATCAAACAGGTTGTATATGATCTACATTGCTAATTATGCATAAATTGTAATTTACACATTCTGTTGACTTTTTAAATACAAGTTTGACCCGACTTTTGACCTAGTTAGAGTGGGAATCAGGGGGAACCCTTTTGAGGGTTTATTACCCACATAATTACCAACTTATAACTACTTTTGATTCGACTAATCACTGGACCATTAGTGATTAATCTTAAAGTCAACCGTTAATTACGACGGTTTGACTTTTAAGCTATAACTAAGCTAAAACTTAATTTAGAAGGGTTAGGCATACTTACTGAAGTCCTATGCTTGATTAGTGACCACTTGAGAGAAGACTTGAGCTCCAGAAGTGATCCAAAAATGCAGATGAAGGTGTGAGGAATGAGTTGAAGTCTTGTGGCCTTTTATAGTGGATTAATCACCACAAAACTTTGACAAACAAGTCTATCAACTGACCACAACATTCCACCAAGTGTCCCTGGTGTCTAGGACTGTTTAGGGGTCGCCCACAATGCAAAGATATCGCTTAAAGATCGAATACCCGCGAATACAGGAGCCTGTCCACGTTTTCTGCATCTGGCGTCCTGACGCGGCCCGCCTAAGGTGTCTTTAAGGTCTACGCGGGCCGCGTAGACCCTCTGATCAGACTAAAACGTTTTTGAGTTGTTGCATCACATCTCTTGGCCTTTCGAAAGGTCAAGCAAGCTTTTATTTGCACTTTTAACCCTCTATATTGACACATAAGGGCCTCTAGACATATACCCACTTTTCCAAGTCCCTGGACACTTCCGGTTAACCCGAAAAGTCATAACTTTCAATGTTAACGCTTTAACCCCTCGCACACGAATTTGATCATAACTTTCTCATACGATAACAAAACTTTACGAAATTTATATCGTGCATTCTAGTGAGTATAACCAACAGTTACAAAGCTTCGGGTTTGTCAAAAGGTCACTCAGAGGTATAATTTAAACATGTTGACACATTTAACCCCTGTAGTTTGAAATCTCTCACTTTTAGCTTCGCATGATCCATGATTTATTCGTTTGACGTTATAAACATCATGTAGGGTTAATGTACAATATATTTATTCACTGTTGACATTTAGAACCCGTATTTACACATACTTTCCATGATTGTCAACTTTAGTCCTTTTATAACATTCTTTCACACGTTCAAACATTATGACACGTGTCAACACATTATAGGACGTGAATTTTTCGAGGTGTTACATTTATGCTATGTATGCCCATTGTGTGCGTACTTAGTACATTATTTTACATTACATTTCATGCTATGTATACCCATTGTGTGCGTACTTAGTACATTATTTTACATTACATTTCATGCTATGTATGCCCATTGTGTGCGTACTTAGTACATTATTTTACATTACATTTAATGCTATGTATGCCCATTGTGTGCGTACTTAGTACATTATTTTACATTACATTTCATGCTATGTATGCCCATTGTGTGCGTATTTAGTACATTATTTTACATTACATTTCATGCTATGTATGCCCATTGTGTGCGTACTTAGTACATTATTTTACATTACATTTTATGCTATGTATGCCCATTGTGTGCGTACTTAGTACATTTATTATTCATCACATGCTTACATTTTGGTATGACATTTGGTTTGTTTAAATGAGACAATGTACATTCATTAACACCGATCATGCCGCTCGGTAGTAGGTAGTGGTACCATAGGACTTGACAAATCCCATTCCTGTAATCTCGGGTTTGTTTGGATGGAAGGAATGACCGAATCCGAATACATTTTTTGATAACCTTTACTAAAAGGGTTATCCGACTGTCGCAAGGCTTGGATGTATGAATTTTCACAATACCGTATAAATGTTTATATCAGTATAGCATGCATGTATTACACAAAACATAACTTTGATTTAAACCATGTTTTACTTCAATACCTTGTTTTTGTGCATTTTACATATGGTTTAGTTGATATATTTCACTTACCATACATAAACATTTTGACATTTACATACACAATTCATGATTTACATTAAACATAAACATTAGACATAGACATTAGACATGGTTTTCACATAAACATTCTGACATTTGATTATACATAAACATTTTACTTTGTTGGTTTGGTTTGAGTAAGTGATTTAAGTAACGAGGCGTGTGTGATATGATACAAACATGGTGGATACTCCGCTGGTACTTCCTATATATAAGTGTTTGTATGGTATTATATATCGTAGCGTTATTTGAATCATTTCAATTTGAGACATATAACATTTTATACAAATAACATACTTTTCACAAGACATTGTTTTACAAACAACTTATCTTATACAAACTCATTTTACTTGGTTATTTATTTAACCATACATTATTCTCTTATTTATACATATCATCTGAACTTATTGTTTTTCAAACGATTTACAAAACAAATCAATTTACAAGGTTCATGACTGACTTTTGCTAAACAACTTTTTCTAAACTTATAAGTCATGAATCCTATTTTCACAAAACCTATGTATCTCACAGGCATTTTTATGCTGACGAACCTATTTTCACATGTGTTTCAGGATATGATGCATAGGATTTATCAAGATACACTTAGGCGGACTTGGGCCTTAGTGACAATAAAAGATGCAAGACTAGTTATTTATGTTATATTTCTTTGATTGTCAAGACATTGTAACTCTTTTATTCAATAAAACAATATTTCAATTTCCATGTGTTATGAAACAATGATTCTGTTACAACACTCCCCGATGTTTCCGCCACGTTTTGTTGTTTTTCGTGGTCGGGGTGTGACAGAAAAGTTGGTATCAGAGCTCATGGTTATAGGGAATTAGGTTATTAGTAACGCTTTGACCTAGTCTATAACCTTCCTAGGACCCTAACGCGAGTTTACTTGCGTTTAGTCATAAAAAAATACTGTCGCCTATCCTTAGGCGACAACCACAACAAGAACATAAATTTCAAAACCGCTTTGAAAACTAATCATCTGTTCTAGGATGATTGATTACTAGGTTTTGAACCCTCTATTGTAAGGTTTTGAACCCTCTGTTATAAGGTTTTGAACCCTCTAAGTTTTCAAATCTCGTCAAAGTTTGGGTCGTATAATGTGAACACGTGCAAACTGGAAGAGTGAATGCATGTACCGTGAGTTTTCTGTCGAAGGCTAGAGTGTTCGTACAAATCCGCAGTATCGGGCCAGTCACTCTTACCTGGGAACTCTTGGGGTGAGTGTTCACTTATAGGCGAGCATGTCTTCAGTGATACATTAATATGACCCGTTTACTTTGATTTGTCACCATCTCATTTGTTTGCCTTAGGTAACAAATAAATCATCGCAATTTTTATGCATTGCCATCCTGTTTTGATTGTCTGATAACCTTTCACTTGTTTCTTCCAATGTCTTTCATTTTCTTCTAGAATGTCTCTTCCTCTCAGCAACGGTCAAATGTCCGAGCAAACAGCCAAATTTGCCCAGCAAATAGGCGAAGTGATTCTGAAGACTGTGGATTTAGGCATTGCCATGTCTCGTCTCAACAATGAAGCCTCTCGTCTCAACAATGAAGCCACTCAAGAATCACCAAAGGATACGGAAGCCAAGCCTTCACCAAAACCAAAGAAACGTAAAGCTTCAAAGAATCCCACAGCGGTTGCACCAAAACAGGCAAGACCTAGCCAAGTGACAGCCCCATCAGCCAAGAAACCAATCGAGGAATCAAAGACCATGGATGAACGATCCCCTAAGAAGTCAAAGAAGCGAAAGGCTTCTCAGAACTTCGCCATGGTCGCTCACAATGGTAAAGTTGTCCCCAACCAACCAGCTCAACCCCCTTCTAGGAAGCCATACAATGGAACTGCACCCTTGTGCAACCAATGTAGCCTTCATCATCAGGCTAGTGTAAAGTGCCGCAAATGCTAAATTTGTGGACTTATAGGTCATACGGCAAGGGTTTGCCCAACTACAGCGATACCAAATCAAACAGGACCCATCCGGGTGGCAACATCACCTGCTAAGAAGCCATACAAGGGAACGGCACCAATATGCGACAAATGTAATGGGCATCACCAAGCTCACTTACAGTGTCGTCTGTGTGTATCATGTGGGCGAATTGGTCACCTGGAAAGTGCTTGTCGGATAACCCTAAGTCAAGGTTGTCCAAACCAACCACAAGCCAACTCTGCTCAAGCTCGTTTCTCACCAGGGTCTTGCTACAACTGTGGCGAGATGGCCCATTTCCTAAGGGATTGCCCAAAGCTTGCTAATGCAAATCCAACCCACGGATGAGCAGTTGGCTGACTAGAAGATGTTGCTGTCTTATGCTTTTGTTCTTCTATTTTCTTGTAATGTGAAACAATCTGTCTTGTTTATAAATAAATTATTGTTCACAATTCTGATATACAAGTGTAGTTACATGTGTGTATGACTTTTCCTATGATACCTACATCAAGAAACTATGTACCTTACAAACTACTCTTGTAATTCTCTCTTTCAAATGATCGCTCATGATTCCCTCGAAAATTTTAAGTACTCGTTTCACTCTAAGGAACGAAGTACAGGAAATAAAGCGAAATTATGAGTAATCATGCTTTTTGCATATCTGTGCCTTTAAATCCTTGGTTAGATAACTAAGGGTATTTTCAAAGCTCATACCCATTACGTTCTGATTTCTTCAACATGCATAACATAAGTTTTCAAAACAACCTACATGATTTCAAAACATTCTATATATAGTTCGAAAACATTTTTAATATAGTGTATTTACTTAACATAACAAATGCACAAAGCTTTGTCTATATTTTCAAAAACAACCCTCATGATTTCAAAATATTTCATATAGTTTGAAAACAATTTTAAGTAATATATCAAGGGCACGATTTCAAAAGCATCATTCATGTTTTCAAAAACCTTATACATAATTTCAAAATTCATCTCGCATGATTTTAAAACATTTTTATAAATATACTTACCTAATACACCTACTTTATGATTTCAAAAGTATTATGCATAAGGTTTCAAAAACATTGAACACATTTTTTTTAAGAACCCCATGCATAGTTTTCAAAAATATTTATCCTCATACATTGACTTAACCTTCAAATTCTGCTTCATATGTCGCCTTGACATATCTAGCATCTCAACTTCATAAGCATTTTTACTTCATGTTTTGACTTAAGCACGTCCAGTGCAAGATTTCAAAACATCCTCAACTTCTAAAATCCATATGGGATTTTTTTATATATCTCTACAATTAGACCTTTGTGGATTATTATCATACAAATCAGAGTCCTTAATTGGATTCCTTGGGTACTTTAATTCGAACATTTCTATTCCTTATAATCAAAAATCGAATTTTCTTTTTAAAATCTTTCTATCTTTATAGTTAGATTCTTGATAATGTTTAAAGTACCAAATAAAATCCACGGAATGGATTCCTAGTGTGCTTTAAATACATGTACGCAATCAACAAAACAAATTAACAAATAAACAAATCTTTGTGGTTATACGACTATGTGTTTATGCATCTTGTGTTTTCTTTTATTCATTCTGTGTTTTTGTATACTCTGGATATTCGTTATCCAAATCCTCGTAGAATCTTTCATATCTTCATATGAGGGGTTCGTAGCAGGATATTCAAAAGGTACTACCTTAAATCCTTAATGGGCTTCTATGAAATAGTTAAGACCCTTGGATTATATAGTACCACTCCATGATTCATAAGAGACCCTTTTAGGGGTCTAGTCAAAAAGATTGATTCAAAAATCTGGTTAAGAATGACATGCGATGATATAAGCTGAAAAGACTCCTTGGTTGTCTATTAAAATCATTTATTGATTTAATAAAAGGGACCCTATGGTGGTCTAGTCACACTCATCACAGGTTTGTTCATTTGGTTTTCCCCTACACATTATAAAATAGACTGTGTGAACTATGCAAGGAATTGTCTAATTATGGACGCGTACATAATTATGAAATTCAGTGCACGGAAACCACAGTAAGATTTATTATGTGTAACAACCGATAGTGGCAACAATAACGAAATGTGAATAATGTACAGGAGGTATGGTGGACGCACCAATGACGCTTCTTATACTTGTATATAAGTATCCCTCTTACATTGCAAGCATGATGTTATTAAAGTTACTAGAAGTTCAGGACCCTAACCAATGTTGTTCGATCTTTTCAACTTCATGTTTTAAGCTCTCACAAGTTTCCTCTAAATAAATTTCGGGACGAAATTTCCTGAAGTAGGGGAGACTGTGACACCTGGGTCACTTCAACCATTAAACAAATACCAAACTAATGAAATATTGTATTTCATACTTGGGATTTGTATAAATATGTGTATCATTTGCACATATCAATTCTTGTTCGATTTCAAGCTTTAAATCGCTTTCTGGAAGGTTATACGCGCACTGACGCGTAAATATAACCCGTTTAATGCAACGAACGTTCTAGAATAGTGAAATAGGCTTAACATACCTTAAATAACCCTTACATAACTTAGAAAGAAGTTTTGAAGGCTTTGGTATAGCAAAAATAAGTTAATTCGCTTACAGGGACTAAACTTGACAAACTGTGAAAGTATGCCAATTTGAACTGTAGCGAACATTTCGGAACATGACCATAAGTTAAACACACCTTAAATATCCTTTACATAGCTTAGGAATAGGCTTTGAGGGGTTCGGTGTGCTAAAATAAACTTTTGGGTCATTCAGGGACTAAAAGCGTCAAAAAGTGCACAAGTTTGCATTTTCGCGCATAACTTACGTTCTGAATACATCCGGACATCAAAAAAATTTATGTAAGCACTAAAATATTTTATTTTAGTGTTTGGCATAAGAAAAATCCATTCGTCACACCATTTGGATCGTTTTTCGCGCTTATGCGCATTCCGTCGTAATTAAGCGAACATCGCGATCGTACGGCCAAACGAACCGACATCCGGGATATTTTTGAGCATGTTTCATGTCCACAATGTTTAGGCATCATTTTAGGGCCTTGAAATGGCTTAAAGAGCCTTAAACATGTCTGAAATTGCCTTAATACACAACGGGGACTGAAATGGAAACATTGGAAAGTGTTTGCTGATCAGGGGGACCTTAGCGTGACACCTAGCCCCCTTGGCGTCACGCGAGGCCCCTTCTGATCAGCAAAAGCCATTTTAAACAGCTATTAACAGCCCTTAAACCCTCCAAGGGCCAATGCCACATGTCAAACTCTTGTGGTGGGGGCAAAATGAGCTACCACAACATTCCAACACATGTACGGATGAGATTCGATCACGTTATTCGAGGAACAATCCTAACGGTTGTCCATTTACTATAAATACCCACCTCAACTTCACTCATTCCTCACAAATCTGATCAAAAGTGCTCTAAGTTGAAGCAAATCACTTCATACCTGAGCTACTCGATCAAGATTTACTAGCGGGGACCCTTTGTAAGTGTTCCTTCGTTCTTTTATCGCTTTTCTAGTCCGAAAGTCGAACTATGTTCGACTTTCTGCATTGACCAGTTTATGGTCGATGCGAAGTTCGTTTGAACTTCATAACGTGAGCGTGATCACGATGGTTATAGTCCCTAGTGACTATACCTACTGATTACCACGTTATCTAGGCTCAGTGACGAGTCGTAGTTTCGGCCAAAATGCGTGTTAATGCGTATTTTGTAACCAAACTACTTATAGGTATCAAAACCGTTTGTTTTGATACCAAACCTGTTTTCTAAACTTAGTTAAGCATGTAAACATGCATAGCTCGTCACTTTTAGTTTAGTGCTTATATAGGGTCGTAAAGTAAGCGATCTAAACAATCGCTTATGCTTTCGAACCCGACCCGTTTGGTCGATCATTAGGATCCGACCAAGCACATTAGGTGACCATAGTATATAGGGAATAACTTTCCGAGGTTATACCTTATGGTCACGGCGTTTAGTTAGTTGTATGATAGGTAGTTTATATGCCTTAGGTAAATGACCAAAATGCCCTTTTTACGCCAAAATTCATTTTAAGCATATGTAACATAACTTTTGGTATCTAAACTGATTTGGTAACAATATTAGACATATTAAGGCATATTTTACTTATCATAGGGCTAGTTAGGCGTTCCGAACGCGTTTTACGCGAACGACGCGTTAAAGTAGCATAAGCTACCTAAACGGGTCGTAAGCACTTAGGTTAGGTTTCATTGCAGTATGTAGGCTTTGTTAAACCATATTACACGAGTCTCCATACGCGTTAAAGTGCCGTTTGATTTCCGTGATCTCTAGCATTGTTTGGTTGTTACACAAGGACTTATAAGCAATCTCAAGTGAGTACATAGACCCCTCTTTTACTGTTTTCCAAACGTTTTGGGGTGAAACACATGTGCCTACTTGTTACTTTCATGCTTTCCTGCTTTCACGTCATATACTTGCTATGTTCATTAGTACATTTATAGTACATGATTTCATTGTGTTTTATGCTATGTATGCCCATTGTGTGCGTACTTAGTACATTATTTTACATTACATTCCATGCTATGTATGCCCATTGTGTGCGTACTTAGTACATTATTTTACATTACATTTCATGCTATGTATGCCCATTGTGTGCGTACTTAGTACATTATTTTACATTACATTTCATGCTATGTATGCCCATTGTGTGCGTACTTAGTACATTATTTTACATTACATTTCATGCTATGTATGCCCATTGTGTGCGTACTTAGTACATTATTTTACATTACATTTCATGCTATGTATGCCCATTGTGTGCGTATTTAGTACATTATTTTACATTACATTTCATGCTATGTATGCCCATTGTGTGCGTATTTAGTACATTATTTTACATTACATTTTATGCTATGTATGCCCATTGTGTGCGTACTTAGTACATTATTTTACATTACATTTTATGCTATGTATGCCCATTGTGTGCATACTTAGTACATTTATTATTCATCACATGCTTACATTTTGGTATGACATTTGGTTTGTTTAAATGAGACAATGTACATTCATTAACACCGATCATGCCGCTCGGTAGTAGGTAGTGGTACCATAGGACTTGACAAATCTCATTCCTGTAATCTCGGGTTTGTTTGGATGGAAGGAATGACCGAATCCGAATACATTTTTTGATAACCTTTACTAAAAGGGTTATCCGACTGTCGCAAGGCTTGGATGTATGAATTTTCACAATACCGTATAAATGTTTATATCAGTATTGCATGCATGTATTACACAAAACATAACTTTGATTTAAACCATGTTTTACTTCAATACCTTGTTTTTGTGCATTTTACATATGGTTTAGTTGATATATTTCACTTACCATACATAAACATTTTGACATTTACATACACAATTCATGATTTACATTAAACATAAACATTAGACATAGACATTAGACATGGTTTTCACATAAACATTCTGACATTTGATTATACATAAACATTTTACTTTGTTGGTTTGGTTTGAGTAAGTGATTTAAGTAACGAGGCGTGTGTGATATGATACAAACATGGTGGATACGCCGCTGGTACTTCCTATATATAAGTGTTTGTATGGTATTACATATCGTAGCGTTATTTGAATCATTTCAATTTGAGACATATAACATTTTATACAAATAACATACTTTTCACAAGACATTGTTTTACAAACAACTTATCTTATACAAACTCATTTTACTTGGTTATTTATTTAACCATACATTATTCTCTTATTTATACATATCATCTGAACTTATTGTTTTTCAAACGATTTACAAAACAAATCAATTTACAAGGTTCATGACTGACTTTTGCTAAACAACTTTTTCTAAACTTATAAGTCATGAATCCTATTTTCACAAAACCTATGTATCTCACAGACATTTTTATGCTGACGTACCTATTTTCACATGTGTTTCAGGATATGATGCATAGGATTTATCAAGATACACTTAGGCGGACTTGGGCCTTAGTGACAATAAAAGATGCAAGACTAGTTATTTATGTTATATTTCTTTGATTGTCAAGACATTGTAACTCTTTTATTCAATAAAACAATATTTCAATTTCCATGTGTTATGAAACAATGATTCTGTTACAACACTCCCCGACGTTTCCGCCACGTTTTGTTGTTTTTCGTGGTCGGGGTGTGACAATTTACTTGGTAATTAGTGGATTTGATCGATTGGATGTAAATGGTAACTGTTGGAATTGATTTGTAAAATCAATATGTAACGGATTGACTGTTGACTGAATCATAATGGAAACAATATAACTAAATAGCATAATTTTCGGATATTAAAACGAAGCGCACAAGTTTCTCTTTGGTCGCACAAGGTCAGGTCACATAGAATCTGATCTGATCGCACAAGACCGGTCGCACAAGGGATTCGTACAAGCTTGTATGAACCACACGAAACCTGTTTCCTGTAAGGGACTAATCGCACAAGGTAGAGTACAACTAGACAAGGCACACAATACAACTAAGATATGCATGATCGCACAAGTCGTGTGGATCGCACAAGGCAGTGCCGATCGCACAAGTCTTGGGCCACACACACACTGTTTGGACTTTGTTATGTTGTTGGGCCTTAAAGCCCAATACCCTGTCGCACAACACGAGTGGATCGCACAAGTCCATCCGGACCGCACAAGATCAACGTTTGTTATATTTGGGCCTTGTATGTATGATTGGGCTTTCTATTTGTTTGGGTCGGGTGTTATTGGATCGCACAACATGCTGTGGATCGCATAAGGTTGTGCTGATCGCACAACATGTTGGGCCGGGTAGTTGTTTGGGTTTCAACTACCCAATCACACAAGATGCTATTGGGCTTACACTGTTACATCAGCCCAATACATCCTGATCGCATAAGTTTTGGACTCTATGTGTTCAACTGGATTGTTTATCATGTTTAAAGTGTAAGCCATGATCATTGCGTGTTCTTGACTTGTTAGTTCTGTGTAAACTTATGTGCACTACTTGAACCTAGACCTGACTTGTATGGTAACCATGTTAGGACGTGGTTGACCCCCTTATAGCTCAAGTGACCATTTTGCTTATCTGCCGAGCAAACCAAGGTGAGTTCACACTTCTAAGGCATGGGATTCCCGGTGGTTGGGAATGGGGTTAAGAAACTAAATAGAACCTGCATATTCTCCTTGGGTAGAATATGTACCTCCGCTCCTCCATGGGAAGGACGACAACATTGAACCTGCGTAATCTCCTTAGGTAGATTACGTACCTCCGCTCCTCCATGGGAAGGACGACAACATTGAACCTGCGTAATCTCCTTAGGTAGATTACGTACCTCCGCTCCTCCATGGGAAGGACGACAACATTGAACCTGCATAATCTCCTTAGGTAGATTACGCACCTCTGCTCCTCCATGGGAAGGACGACAACATTGAACCTGCGTAATCTCCTTAGGTAGATTACGTACCTCCGCTCCTCCATAGGAAGGACGACAACATTAACTTACTAGACAAAACTCTATCATGAAGTCCCTCATTTTTATATCGACTTAATCGTCGGGCCAATGGCGAGCGGGTCATTAGTTAATAGCGCTATTAGGGTTGACAAGCCTCACACCGTGCCGGTAGGACGGGCGTGTACTAATGGATCTAGGCACTTAGTCAATGTTGATAGATATTAACGTAGGGCACAACTTATTGTTCGTCAGTTGTCAATATGGTAACGGTCTAGTGGTTTACATGGGGAAGCCCCCACTAATTATGGATATGGTTTGGGAAACAAGGATACTGGTTAACTCGTAGTTTACGAAACAACTTGTGGTTTTCGAAACAAACTGGTGAAACTAAACAACCAACTGTGAACTCGTTCAACTTTATTGTTGACTCGTTGTTACATGCCTTGCAGGTCATTAGATGCTTTTTGGAGCTTGCACGGGGAGGCGTGGTCGTTGTGGGACATGGACAGTCGTGTGCCATGATAAACATTGAAACATTTGAACTTAGGCTGTGGTTTTAAACAATATGCTTCCGCTTGCAACTTAAACTATGTTTTGTTTTGGACACCAATTATATTGTGTTGGATCGTATATTTAATTACATGTTTGTTCAATATGATTGGTGGCTTGATCCTGGTTAGTCACGCCTCCAAGCGGTGATACTCCGCATGTGGATTTTGGGGGTGTGACATCATCAATTGAAAGTACAGGAATAGGACATTCCTAAAACTGCTTTCAGAACATGGTACGATCATTATGAATTTACAGTCTGACCATTTGGTTTAACCAATGCCCCAGCCGCATTTATGGACATGATGAACAGGATATGTAAGCCATACCTGGATAAATTCACAATTGTCTTTATAAATGATATTCTAATTTACTCTAAGAGCAAGGATGATCATGTAGAGCATTTGCGTATACTTCTCACATTGTTGAGAAAAGAAAAGCTTTATGCTAAATTCTCACAATGCGAATTCTGATTACAAGAAGTGCAATTCCTTGGACATCTGGTTGATCATGAAGGAATTCATGTGGATCCCACAAAGATCGAGGCGGTTACCAAATGGAAAGTCCCTGAGTCACCAACGGAAGTAAGAAGTTTTCTTGGACTGGCAGGATATTATAGACGTTTTATTCAAGATTTCTCTATAATAGCCATTCCATTAACCAAAATGACCTGCAAATCAGTTAAGTTTCAATGGGGATCAAAACAGGAGGAAGCATTTAGGATTTTAAAACAAAGGTTAACCAATGCACCGATACTCGCGTTACCTGAAGGAGCTGACGATTTTGTAGTCTATTGTGACGTGTCTAAGTTAGGATACGGATGTGTGCTGATACAACGTCAAAAGGTTATAGCTTATGTAACAACCCTCGGTAAAACCAACACTCTCATAATATTTCCGACACCTTAGTATACTGTAAAATGTTCCATTATGTCTTTAAATACATCCCGTATGTAAAAATCGAGCCCGAAATACATTATAATATTTAAAATAAATTAAAAACTAGAAAAAGTAAGTTGAGGCGGGCCGCGTAGACCCACCCCAACCTTTCACGCGGGCGGTAGCAAGGCTGGAACCAGACTCCGCTGATTTCTTTAGTTCAAACGGGCCGCGTAAGCTTAAGCTTACATTGACGCGGGCCGCGAGAGATCATTAAACGCGGAGACATCCTAGGCCGACACGTGTCGACATCGTGGCGGGTCTACTTGGTGACCGGGACAAGCTACACGTTGACCACATGTTGACGTGGGCCGCGTAACCTTAACGCTACTCTTATGCGGGCCGCGTGAGAGTCCAATTCAGCAACTATAAATAGAACGTATCAGTTTTCGTTTTCCGTCGCTCACAAGTCATTCTCAATCTCAATTTCTGAAGTAGTAGAAATTATAAGCGGGTATTATATCCCCTAATTAGCAAGGTTCTGCTCCGTTGTAAGTATTATAACCCCAATTTCGTAATAGTTACGCTGCCCGATTGATTTAGGGTTCCGTAATAACTGTCGTGGTTCTGCCCGACGTAGTTATTGGAATGCCGTCTCGGGGAGGGTATCATTAATATTTTCAAAGGGTTATGATACTAACCAATGTACATTTGTATAAATTATAGATTATATCCAGGAAACCCTTACGAGAAGTCTAAGATAGCAATGTGAGTTTATCCTCTTTTTGTTAACCTTTTTGTAATATTTTACAAAACCTTAAATATTTTACAATGCGATTAAGCGGTGATTGAGTCTTTGTAGTTCTTCAATTACTGCCGGTATTATGGGGTTTTGTATACAAAACTTATTACTTGCGAGTAGTAAGTCGGAATGACAATACGTTACCATTGGACAACGAGTTAGCCAATGTGTAATATGACCCACAAGTCAAGGATTGACAGTACTGAATGAGTAATTGTGTAGAAATAAACAATATGATCGCTCTCAATACTGTGTTAATTGATAAAATATTTCTTGATTAAACTGGGATTCACTCACCAGTATTTTCCGCTGATAAAATATTTTTTTAAACATGTTTCAGGTAACACAATGTGAAAGCCAACTGGGAAAAAGCCAGCTCGAGAGCACTGATGGCTTGGAAAATAAGTGGCTATAAAAGTTACCTAATAAACGATGTTTTAAATTCAATAAAATAGGGTTTGTCCCTATAAATGTATTGTAATAAGAAACTTGGGTTTTGCCCATGTGTCTATTAATATCAATTATGGTGGTTTTACTCTGATAAACATTTCCTAACTACGGTCCTGATGTAAATTACGTTGCCAAATTAATGAAACCTGATACCACCACCATTGAGTTCGCGTCCGCCGTTCCCGGGACAGATAAGGGATCGGGGATTGCGACAGAAGGTGGTATCAGAGCCTAGCCACTGGTCTGAGCCAAAGAAGTGTTCTGCTGACACTTAAGTTTTAAAATTTTGTGTTAGGAAATAACGGAAATACGTGCATAACTGTATTTAATTGTTATGTGTTATTTGACTATTTGTTAGTTTACAGTATGAGTGATCAAGGACCCTCAGATATGAGTCGTTAGTTGTCTGAATCACCTAGGAGTGAAGGTACTTTATCACAGCCTGCCCTTTCTGGGTATTCTGCTGATCAGGAAGAAGGAATAATTGCCTTTAGAGGTCAGTCGGAGGAGCCATTTCCTAATAAAAAGAGAGGATGGTTCAGTAAGGAAGCCTTTGCTCGTAGGAAGAGAATGAGAAAGTTGCAACAGCAAAGAATTCTAGCAGCTGCTAAGTGAGAGACAGATGCCCATACACAGGATATGCTTAATAGAAGCCTAGCAAATTTCCATATCCTAGCTACAACTGCTGCTGACCCGAGTCTGGAACAACTAGTAGCCCCACAACCACAAATCCCAGAACAACCCATGGAGATAGAAATTCCTGAAAACCAGGTGGAAATGCATGACTTTAACCCAGAAGAAATCCCTAGGGTACCTGCACCAAACCCTCTAGACCCAAATTACGACCCCTGGTGGGACGAAAATAGAGACTATGTGCAACGTTACTCTATCCCTGAAGACACACCTATAGGAGCCTATTCAGGTATGGACCCTTTAGATCTTTATTACCATGATAACTACATCAGGGAAATCTTAGAAGATCCTTACCGATTTCAGACACTTTTACCCCCATATCAGGAACCCGCACCCCAGATTCCAAACCCAGTCCTAGAACCTGCACCCCCAATGAGTGCAGAAAATGCCCAAGAACTTAGGACTTTCGGGGAAGAAATTTTAGAAAGCAGTGAGAGAATGCGTCAGGTGGGAGAGCGTCTCGTATGGAAATACGATGAACGCAATATGGATTTCTGGATGAATCCATATCCTTGAATAAGATGGTGAAATGGTAGTAATAATAATAATAAAAATAAAATAAAATTTTGTGTGTACGGATGCATAGTACTATTAGTGTAATTTTCTTTCTGTTGGTATTGTAATCTTTATTTCAGTGCTAGTGTGTAATAGACGCATAGTATATGAAAATAGAGTACAAGTCGCAATGATCGACGCTTTTGGTTAAATTGCATGTCATATGATTAACTATATTACTTATTATCTTGTGATATTAATATGGGATAAATGTTTAAAATTCAGATGGCCGACGAAGGAAATCAAGGAAATCTGAATAATGATAACCAGAGTAACATTAACGTGGTTAACGAGAATCCGAGCATCCATAACAACGAAAACCAAATGGATAATAGTGCCGTTCAACATATAGTAGCACAAGGAATCATAGATGCCATGCCATTTATTATTCAAACGGTTCAAGAAGCGAATAATAAAAGTAAACATAGCAGTAAGAGACCAATTGAACCGGAAACCAGCATAAACAATGGACCTATACTTCAAATGCCTATTCCCAAAAGAAGAAGAACCGTGCCTAACGGTTGTTCTTATAAAGAATTCTGGTCTTGTAAACCAATGGAATTCTTGGGCAACGAAGGGGCCATTGCAACTCTACGCTGGATAGAGAAGACTGAGGCAGTCTTAAGGATAAGTAAGTGTGCTGAAGAAGATAAGATATTGTTTGCTTCTAATCTATTTAAGAATTCAGCGCTAGAATGGTGGAACACTATCCTCCAGACAAGAGGAAGTGATAGAACTTACAATATGGAATGGGAAGAATTTAAGAACAAGGTAGAAAGGAAATTCTGCCCACCCAATGAAAAAGAACAGATAGCAAACAAATTCCTAAACCTTAGAATGACTGGTGTGGATAGTAAGGGATATACTAAGATATTCTTTGAATACGCTAGAATAGTGCCAACCCTTGCTTCACCGGAATCAGTGTTAATTTCCCGTTATATTTGGGGATTAATTGGGGAAATAAGACACGTAGTCAAGGCAGCTAGACCTCAAACCATAGAAGAAGCTGTAGAACTAGCCAATACCTTGACAGATGAATTAGTCCGTACCCGAGAAGAGGATCAAAGAAGGAACCTAACCCAAAAGCTCACACAAGAATTTCGTTCTGGAAATTTTAATCGTGGGAAAAATATAGGTTCTACCTCTATACCTTACTGTAGGAATTGCAAAAGAAAGCATTCAGGAAGATGTTCTATATACTGTAACTTTTGCAAAATATCAGGACACAAGGAAGAAGACTGCAGGAAGAAAAACAGCAGGATATGCTACAACTGCGGAGGACAAGGTCATATCAAGCCTAATTGCCCAAAATTAGCTCCAGCTCCAGACAACAAGAATACCAAAAATGCTAGAGCATTTGTTCTGACTACAGATGAAGCCAAGATGATTCCAGATGTCATAGCTGGTACGTTTTTAGTTAATGATGTTTTTGCTAAAGTATTATTTGACTCTGGTGTAAACCAAAGTTTTATTAATACATCATTTTGCAAATTTCTAAATCAGTTATTAATTAAACTACCACAAGAATGCTTAGTAGAGACAGCCAATGGAGAAACCGTTAGGATTTCTGAAATCTTGCAGGGAGCAAGAATAGAAATTTTAAATCAGAAACTTATAGCAAATCTATATCCCATGAATCTGGCAGGATTTGATGTTGTTTTAGGAATGGATTGGTTGATTGCTAATAAGGCCAATATTTTATGTGATCAAAAGTAAATACAAGTAAATTCACCAAAAGGTAAAACGATCACAATTAAAGGAAATAAGCCATCTAGATCCACAAAATTCATCTCTGTGATGAAAATTGCAAGTTGTATAAGAAAAGGTTCTATAGTGTATTTGATTTCCATAATCAGTAACACTAAAGGAAAAGAACTAAAAGATATTCCAGTAGTATCTCAATTTTCAGATGTCTTTCCAGAAGAATTACCAGGACTACCCCCAGACAGAGAAGTTGAATTCAGAATTCACCTGCTACCAGGAACAGCACCAATTGCCAAAGTACCTTACCGTTTGGCACCCGCTGAAATGCAGGAGCTGAAGAAACAATTAGATGAATTGTTGGAGAAAGGATTTATACAACCCAGTTCGTCGCCATGGGGAGCACCCATCTTATTTGTTAAAAAGAAGGACGGATCAATGCGTATGTGCATTGACTACCGTGAATTAAACAAGGTTACGATTAAGAATCGGTACCCATTACCGAGAATCGATGATCTGTTTGATCAACTGCAAGGAGCTCGATTTTTCTCTAAAATCGATTTAAGGTCAGGATATCATCAATTAAAGGTACAGGAAGAGGACATTCCTAAGACTGCATTTACAACAAGGTATGGTCATTATGAATTTACTGCCATGCCATTTGGTTTAACCAATGCCCCAGCTGCATTTATGGACATGATGAACCGAATATGTAAGCCATATTTGGATAAATTCATAATTGTATTTATAGATGATATTCTAATTTACTCTAAGAATAAAGAGGATCATGCAAAACATTTGCACGCACTTTTAAGTCTATTAAGAAAGGAAAAACTTTATGCTAAGTTTTCTAAGTGCGAGTTGTGGTTAGAACAGGTACAATTCCTTGGACACCTAGTTAACCATGAAGGAATTCATGTAGATCCAACAAAAAATTGAGGCAATTACTAAATGGAAAACCCCTGAATCACCAACCGAGGTTAGAAGTTTCTTAGGATTGGCCGGTTATTATAGAAGATTTATTCGAGATTTTTCTAGAATAGCCATTCCTTTAACTAAGTTAACCTGTAAATCTGTTAAGTTTGAATGGGGATTAAAACAAGAAGAAGCATTTAGAATTCTTAAGCAAAGATTAACTCATACACCCATATTAGCATTACCAGAAGGAGCTGAAGACTTTGTAGTCTATTGTGATGCTTCTAAATTAGGCTATGGATGTGTATTGATGCAACGACAGAAGATTATAGCCTACGCATCCAGACAACTTAAGAGTCATGAAGAAAATTATTCCACCCATGATTTAGAATTAGGAGCTATAATTTTTGCCCTTAAGATTTGGAGACATTACCTTTATGGTAGTAAGTTTACCATATTCACTGATCACAAAAGTTTAAGGTATGTTTTTTGGGAAAAAAGGAGTTGAATATGAGACAAAGACGTTGGATGGAATTACTTAGTGATTATGATTGTGATATCCAGTATCATGAAGGAAGAGCAAATGTAGTGGCAGATGCTTTAAGCCGAAAACATCATGAAAAGCCAAAAAGGGTACGTTCTCTTAAATTAAATCTACAAGTAGATTTAAATAATCAAATAAGAGAAGCACAAGAAGCAGTAATCAAGGAAGATACTGAAAAATTAAAAGGTATGCTAAAAGAATTAGAACAAGGAACAGATGGAATTTGGAAATTCCATGAAAAGAGAATGTGGATACCTAAATTAGGAAACTTACGTCATCGTATACTAGAAGAGGCTCATAAGTCTAAATATACGATGCATCCAGGAAGTGATAAAATGTACCAGGATTTAAGGAAAAATTTCTGGTGGATAGGAATGAAAAAGGACATAGCAGCCTATGTTTCTAAATGTTTAACTTGCTCACAAGTTAAAGCTGAACATCAGAAACCCTCAGGCTTGTTACAGCAATTAGAAATGCCCGGAATACATTATAATATTTAAAATAAATTAAAAACTAGAAAAAGTAAGTTGAGGCGGGCCGCGTAGACCCACCCCAACCTTTCACGCGGGCGGTATCAAGGCTGGAACCAGACTCCGCTGATTTCTTTAGTTCAAACGGGCCACGTAAGCTTAAGCTTACATTGACGCGAGCCGCGAGAGATCATTAAACGCGGAGACATCCTAGGCCGACACGTGTCGACATCGTGGCGGGTCTACTTGGTGACCGGGACAAGCTACACGTTGACCACATGTTGACGTGGGCCGCGTAACCTTAAGGCTACTCTTACGCGGGCCGCGTGAGAGTCCAATTCAGCAACTATAAATAGAACGTATCAATTTTCGTTTTCCGTCGCTCACAATTCATTCTTAATCTCAATTTCTGAAGTAGTAGAATTTATAAGCGGGTATTATATCCCCTAATTAGCAAGGTTCTGCTCCGTTGTAAGTATTATAACCCCAATTTCGTAATAGTTACGCTGCCCGATTGATTTAGAGTTTCGTAATAACTGTCATGGTTCTGCCCGACGTAGTTATTGGAATGCCGTCTCGGGGAGGGTATCATTAATATTTTCAAAGGGTTATGATACTAACCAATGTACATTTGTATAAATTATAGATTATATCCAGGAAACCCTTACGAGAAGTCTAAGATAGCAATGTGAGTTTATCCTCTTTTTGTTAACCTTTTTGTAATATTTTACAAAACCTTAAATATTTTACAATACGATTAAGCGGTGATTGAGTCTTTGTAGTTCTTCAATTACTGCCGGTATTATGGGGCTTTGTATACAAAATTTATTACTTGCGAGTAGTAAGTCGGAATGACAGTACGTTACCATTGGACAACGAGTTAGCCAATGTGTAATATGACCCACAAGTCAAGGATTGACAGTACTGAATGAGTAATTGTGTAGAAATAAACAATATGATCGCTCTCAATACTGTGTTAATTGATAAAATGTTTCTTGATTAAACTGGGATTCACTCACCAGTATTTTCCGCTGATAAAATATTTTTTTAAACATGTTTCAGGTAACACAATGTGAAAGCCAACTGGGAAAAAGCCAGCTCGAGAGCACTGACGGCTTGGAAAATAAGTGGCTATAAAAGTTACCTAATAAACGATGTTTTAAATTCAATAAAATAGGGTTTGTCCCTATAAATGTATTGTAATAAGAAACTTGGGTTTTGCCCATGTGTCTATTAATATCAATTATGGTGGTTTTACTCTGATAAACATTTCCTAACTACGGTCCTGATGTAAATTCCGCTGCCAAATTAACGAAACCTAATACCACCACCACTGAGTTCGCGTCCGCCCGTTCCTGGGACAGATTAGGGATCGGGGGTTGCGACAGCTTATGCCTCTAGACAGCTTAAGAAACATGAAGAAAATTATACAACTCATGATCTAGAGTTAGGAGCTATAATTTTTGCCCTTAAGATTTGGAGACACTATCTTTACGGTTGTAAGTTCGTTGTATTTATAGGTCATAAGAATTTAAGATATGTTTTTGGGCAAAAGGAACTAAATATGAGACAAAGATGTTGGATGGAAATTCTTAGTGATTATGATTGTGATATCCAGTATCATGCAAGTAAAGCTAATGTAGTGCCTGATGCTTTAAGTCGAAAGTATCATGAAAAGCCAAAACGAGTACGCTCTCTCAGACTAAATCTGCAGATAGATTTAAATGAGCAAATTAGAAAAATACAGGAAACAACAATCAAGGACGATGCTGAAGGTTTAAAAGGAATGATTAAGGAATTAGAACAAGGAGCAGATGGAATTTGGAGATTCCATAAGAAAAGAATCTGGATACCTATTCAAGGAAATCTACGAAACCAAATTTTAGAAGAAGCCCATAAGTCTAAGTATACGATACATCCCGATAGTGATAAGATGTATCAAGATTTAAGGAAGAATTTTTGGTTGATAGTAATGAAAAATGATATAGCAAACTATGTTTCTAAATGTCTAACTTGTTCACAGGTTAAAGCTGAACATCAGAAACCTTCAGGGTTATTGCAACAATTATAGATGCCAATATGGAAATGGGAATTGATAACAATGGATTTTGTCACTAAATTACCCAAGACACGAAAAAGTAATGATACAATCTGGGTGATTGTTGACAGATTAACCAAATCTGCTCATTTCTTACCAATGAAGGAAACTTTCAGTATGGAACAGTTAACCAAACTGTATGTAAATGAAATAGTTTCATTACGTGGAATTCCATTATCCATTGTGTCTGACAGAGATAGCCGTTTTACATCTCATTTTTGGACAAGTTTCCAAAAAGCAATGGGAACCAGGTTAAATCTAAGCACAGCTTATCATCCTCAAACAAACAGACAAAGCGAAAGGACAATTCAGACAATGGAAGATATGCTTAGAGCCTGTGTAATTGATTTTGGAAGAAATTTGGACGATCATTTACCACTAATAGAATTTTCCTACAATAACAGCTATCATACCAGCATCAATGCTGCACCATTTGAAGCACTTAATGGACGAAAGTGCCGAACTCCAGTCTGTTGGGCAGAGATTGGAGAAAAGCAACTGTCAGGACCAGAGATAGTGCAAGAAACAACGGACAAGATTATTCAAGTCAAGGAAAGACTAAAAGCAGCAAGAGATCGTCAAAAGAGTTATGCAGATAACAGACGAAAACCATTGGAATTTTAAGTTGGAGATAAGGTATTGTTAAAAGTTTCTCCATGGAAAGGAGTGGTCAGATTCGTTAAAAGAGGAAAGCTAAGCCCAAGGTACGTTGGACCTTTTGAGATTATCAAAAGAATAGGACCAGTAGCTTATCAGCTACAACTGCCAGAGGAAATGGCAGGAATACATGATGTATTTCATGTATGTAACCTCAAGAAATGCTTAGCAGACGAATCACTGGTAGTACCTCTTCAGGACATAGAGGTAAATGAGAAGCTTAAATTTGTAGAGAAACCACTACAGATTGAAGATAGAAAGATCAAGAATCTCAAACACAAGCGAGTAGTTCTGGTTAAAGTAAAATGGGATTCAAAGAGAGGACCAGAATACACATGGGAGCTCGAGTCATAAATGTAACGAAAATATCCACACCTATTCCATTGAATCTCGAGGACGAGATTTAAAACAAGGTGGGGAGGATATAACAACCCTAAAAAAACACCCCTAAACGCTCTAAATTATACCTCGAATACACGTAAACGACCTGAATGACCTTGATTTTTATAAAAAATCAAATAAAACAAGAAATTTGGGTGCTCGCGGGCCACGACCGAGTCCACTAGGTGGCTCGCGGGGAGCGACAGCCCCTTGATTGCCGGCTTATCCTTATGCCACGTGTCCCACATCGTGTTGAAGCTAGGGTGCTGATCCAACAGACCTAAGCCCTAACCTAGGTCTCTCGCGGGTCGCGAGAAAGAGAGAAGTGGGTTGCGGGGCGCGAGGGAACTAGTTTCCAGCCTATAAAAGGAGGCCTTCGGCCTCAGTCTCAGTCGTTCAATTCTTTTCTCTCTAAAGCCCCTATTATAGCAATATAGCAGCTCGGTATAATACCCCTAAAACACGAAGCTCTGCCTCGTTGTAAGTGTTTTAACCCCCGATCACTAATTCATTACCCTACCCGATTGATCTAGGGCTCCGTAACGCATGTCGAGGCTCTGCCTGACTAAGTTTGTTGGAGTTCTGTCTCGTGTTGTATGGCTAATGTGATTTGGGTTATCTTACTAACATGTGTGCATTGTCTATTTTTAATAGAAAATAATCAGGAACCATCAGGAAACTGTGGAAACACCTAATTCAACAACGTGAGTTATTCTCTTTTTCTACCAAACCGTTTTACCAAAACCTCAAATATTCTAATTATACTTAACAATGATTGAGTCTTTGTATTCTACAATTGCTGCCGGTATTATGGGGTTTTGTATACATTACTTGATAAGCGTCACCATTGGACAATGGGTTAGCCAATGTGTGATATGACCATAGCCACATATTCGGTCGAGTGGCAAGTACTGAATGAGTATATTGGTAGATATAAACGTTGTAATCGTTATCAATACTGTAAAGTTATAAAAGCTTGTTTTGATTAAACTAAGATGCACTCGCCAGTATTTCTTGCTAATAAAACCTTTATAAAACGCGTTTCAGGTAACTTAATGTGAAGCTATAAGAAGCCAGCTATGGAGCACTGAAGACTTAAAGAAGTGGCTATAAAAGTTACCTAAATAAAAAGGAGATTATGTTTTCAATAATTAGGGTTTATCCCTATAAATGTATTATCATTTGGAACATGGGTTTTATCCCACTTATTTATTATAAAAAATTGGTGTTTTGAAACTCTGAGATTTATTTCCTAACTACGATCCTGATGTTTTAAATTCCGCTGCCAAATTAACAAACACCGATACCACCCGCTCTGCGTCTCGCGGCTCCCGCTCCCGGGGTAGGGGTCGAGGACTGCGACAGTAGGGGCAGGGGAATTTTAGAAAAAATAATTGGTGGGGGCAGACCTATATAAATTTAAAATTTTCGGACGAAAAAAACAGAAATATTACACTTTTAACCGAAACATTCGGATGAGGGGTGGGGGCCACCCCTGGTCCCTTAAAAGCTATGCCACTAGACACAAAATACTTGACTTTTTTAAATAATGACGTATAACACACTTTCAATAAGATTAAAAGATAAACGGGCTACACTTGTTAAGTTGTTAGCCCGTTGATCCGACCGGTCAATCTAAACACAACTCATTTGGTCAAAATGTATTAAACCAGAACCTGACCCAATCTCATAAAATTTTATTGTCCTCACTCTTCACAGAGAATCCGAACCGAAAAGTGGGTCAAGATCCAATAAAGAGAATACCCGAAATGGGTATGGACCAAAGGGTTCAGACCAACTTTCAATGCACAACAAAAGATTGGCAGGTGAGAGTTGGCCCCACCACAAGATTTTAGTCAAACGTCCGACCAATGAAATCTTGTTACGTGGATGGTCATTCCTCAAATAAACGTAGCAATTAATAAAAGAATAAATAAGGCCAACTTTTGCGTTGAATGGTGGACTAATAAATCGCATCTATACCTTTGCAGATTGCAGGTTCTAATTTTTTTCTATTTTAGAATTTTATTCAGTTTTAAATTATTTTGAATTTAAATCTATTTTGGAATTTTATTCAGTTTTAAATTATTTTGAATTTAAATAAAAGTTATGAGTCACATAGCCCTAGTTTCTTGACCATCTTAGACGTATCATCATTTTGCTACCGTTATAAATTATAGAATCTAACCATCCAATAAAGTCCATTTGAGGGGCGTTATACGATAAGTGGCGCGCCACGTCATACAGGGACAGGGGCTTTATGTGTCGTTATATCACTAGAGCGCGTAGTCATAAAGCCCCCTACATATCATTACCTAATTATTAATTTTCATTTTTATTAATTAATTAAAAAACACTTAACTATTTTTTATTGGTCAAAATTTTGAAACTCTCCTCCTTCACGCCGCTATCAACATACCGCCCCCAACATTTTGAGACCCCATAGCGCCTGTTTTGGTGTGCCCGGATGCTATGGGTGAGATTGGGATGATATACCGCCCCATTACACATGATCTAAGAGTGACCGGAAAACCGAATAAACGAATTATAATTATAATTTAAAGATAAGCAAATAGACAATTTCATGATTATATGTGTTAAATTAACTAGTAATCGAAATGAATTGACATTAAAATTTAAAAAGAAACCTTAATATTTTTATATAAATAATACGGTATTTGCCGGAAAAAAAAATTATTACAATCCTTATAAATAACATACTAGTTACGGTTTATTCTTTTTTTTTATAATTTTAAAACTTGCTAATAATTTATCTGACTCATGATATAATTGAATGCATTAATTGAAAATAACTAAAATCCGTCAAAGTCCAAAGCAGACGGTAGACTGGATCATTTTTTTTCAAAACCAAACTGATAACAACAGAAACTGAATTGTTATGTAAATTTAACAAAGTGAAACATGGGTTATAAGTCCGATTTAACCCATAACCAAACTTTACCGAGTAACTGAATCATGCTCACCTCATCAAATAATATGGCTAGTCATGTTACTTCATAATTTAGGGGTGAGTAGAAAACCGAAATAACCGAATTGTAACTGAAATAACCGATAAAACCAAACCGAAACAAAAACCAACGGTTCGGTTTTCGGATTTGTATAACCAAAAATTTCGATTCGGTTTTTGGATAACCGTTTTCAATAACCGAAAAAAACCGAACCGAACCGATAAGTTACCATTCATATATTTTTGTGTTTAAGTTGTTTAAGTGTTTAACACAATGCTAGTGTAAATTATTAATTTTATTCTTGAATGTTAAGTGTTTATAATAAAAACATTACATGTTTATTTATAATTGAAATGATTTATTTATTACCAACATAAAATAACAAAATTTAATGATCTTCAAAATATTTTTAAAAAAAATGTCATAATAAAAACTTTGGAGAAACATAAAAATAGATTACAAGGCTAAGTTTATGTAAGCAATATTAATTAAATAGGTTAACTATAATAACTTAAATGTAAACATATAAGAAAGATTCTTATACTTTAAATTATATTTTTTTTTATTTTTTGAATTTTACATAATTTTGTTTCAAAAACCGAAATAACCGAACCGAACCGGCATAAGAAACCGGAAAAACCGAAACCGAACGTTTTTAAAAAGAACCGGCATTTTGGTTTCTGTTTTAATTTTACCCAAAAACTGAACCGAACCGAACCGAACCGTGCACACCCTTACTTCATACAAGAAGAGCACCCTTCTATTTCAACTATGTCCTCGAGTTATAAGCTTTTTCTTTTTTCAATGTGAGATAACATTTGACCATTTGTTATCTAATGATATTGATTTGAGTTCGATTATGTCTTAATCTAGAGAAACATGTAATCACTCAACAATGCAGATTTTTCAAAGCGGATTCCAATTAAACTTTGGGTGATTGATTAAGTTAAATAACTTTGAAAGAATTTGTATTTTGATAGAAATAAAAGAAAAATAACAAGTGTGTTCCATTCATTCATTAATGTCTAATATATATATACTGATGAAGTAAAGATATAACAGAAATATAACAAAAAGTGAGAAGGAACAGGAGAAGATATATCTGTATTTATAACACTCTCCCTCATATATATTATTTATTTATTATACACAGTTAACAACATACGTCAGGATGATGTCAAATAGGTACTTCAGGACTTATGTAAATAAACTGATACTACTGGATCAGTTGTACTGTCTCATTAAAAACCTTACTAAGAAAATCCATTGGGACAAAAATTAGTTAAGGGAAAAAGAGTACAGTGTGTATAATTCTCCCCTTGAATTCAACAAACATCTTTCAATCTACGGAGACCGATCTTATGTGATAGCTGCTCGAAACTGCTTCTTGGTAAAGATTTTGGAATAGGTCAGCTAAATTTTCACTTGACTTGATCTGGTAAACATCAATTTCCCCTTCTTTCTGCAAGTCATATGTTGAGAAGAATTTTGGTGAGATGTGCTTTGTTTGATCACCCTTGATGTAACCTTCTTTGATCTGAGTTATGCAACGTAATAGAAATAAAAGAAAAATAACAAGTGTGTTCCTTTCATTTATTAATGTCTAATATATATACACAATATATATACACTGATGAAGTAAAGATATAACAGAAATATAACAAAAGTAAGAAGGATTAGGAGACGATATATCTGTATTTATAACATATTTATATTTATGCATGTGATAGAAAAAGGCTTGAAAACTACAAAATCAGTGTTGTTGGTTTGCATAGTAACAATATGATAATAGTATAAAATAAAAGTGGCAATTCAACAACTCTACTAACATGATGAGTTGTTTTTGGATCCCAACTTGAGCTCGGGTCAACACACCTTCCAATGAGAAAAATCGGAGTTATTAATTTCACTCAGTTAACAGAGAAGAAAGAGTACATTCAATAAAAATCATATACACGAATACGTTCACTTCAGTGGCGGATCCAAGAATAATTTCTAATAGGTTCACTTTTTTTACATTCTCAATTTTCATAGAAACAGACATAAAAACTTCCGAGTCGGTCGACGGTTCAGGTCGGGTAATAATAAAAATACGATACATAAGTTTGTTCGTCTTTTACATTTTGTAAACAAGTCAGTGAAATGCCTTAATGAATATAAAAATTTTCATTCAAAATCACTTAATTTTGGCTGCAATTGTATGTTGTGAGCATGATTTCTAACTTCTCTTCCGTCTATCCTTTTCTTTTAAATCTTCTGAAGTTGCTATATATTTGTTACAGAAATAAGAAATAAAAGTGAATTTGTTATGTTTGAATGCATTAAATAGAAGTTAATGTAGATGAATAGTTGTATGTACAAGGCATGTTTAGAATAACTATATAATATGGAAAAAAAAAACAAATTTAGGTATTCGGACTTTAGGCCTAACTGGGCTTTGCTATATGGAAAACACAATTTATGGAAAACCTGAAACAATTTGGAATTAAAAAAAAACTACAAAAGCTTCATGGAAAGGACTTGAACCGGATATCCTTTGAATGAAAAATGCGCTTTTTCTGCTGGACCAAAGTTGCTTTATGCGTATGGGTTCACTTCTAATAATATCTATGGTTTCACTCAGGGTTCATTATACATAATCTCACTAAAATTTTGAAACTCAATGTGTTTCCGGGAACCCGTAACACCTTATGTAGGTCCGGCCCTGAATACGTTTACCACAAAATATCTCATACTAATACCAACTATAATAATAATAATATAATTATTATTATTATTATTATTATTATTATTATTATTATTATTATTATTATTACTATATATAGATTTTGCTCATGATTATATAATTTGTGAAAGACATAATAAAGAAGTGACCTTTTCTTTTTTAATTATGACTTGTCCATTTTATTATTTGATTTTTGGCATCGCCACTTGTTTAAAGAACACGCATGTCATTGTTCCAAGGATATGGAATCTCTAGCAAGATCGCAGTGGTTTTCAAATACGGCAATAATTTAAAGTCTCTTTAAGTGTGGAGAGTATTATCAACCAATTTTTCTCAAATGCTAAATACATTAGCTTTTTTCCCAACAAACGTCCTAAATGTTACACATACATACATATGCGGGTGTGAATGAATGTGGGGAAGAGTTCGGTAGAGCTGGTTACGAGCCGAGCCAAATCGACCGAACAATTTTTGAGCATGAAATTTTAAAGCAAGTGTTGAGTGACTAGAACAACCATACGGTCAAGTGTGTCATCCGGTTTAAATTTGCAAAGAGAGACAACAACAATATTAGGTCTCAATTATTTTATATCTTAAAAAGCAGTCATATTACTCATATTTCATGTTATAATATATTTTTCATGAATCACAGTGTTGTGGCCGATGACGAGTCTAATGTTGTGGCCGATGAGGCGATAAGCAGACTCTAGAAATCGATGACGGGATACAGTGAAGCGATGAGCAAATTGTCTGAGTCAAAGACTGTCACTTGACGGCTTAGCGTTTACCTTTAGAATTAGTGTTTAGTTTCCTATTAGGGAAAAGTATGTTTAAATATAATCGGATATTTGTATACCGGGGGTCAAATCCAATAGAGTGCTATTTATAAAACTATATATATAATTTATATTTGTATATATATAAAGAATTATATATATACGATAAATTAAAAAAATAATTCGAGCTGAACCAATGTAAAAGGACCTTTGCTCGTGCTTGGCTTGTTTTACAAACAAACCGAGCCCATTGGCTTGTTTACAACTGAGCAGAAAATTGAACAGGCATTTTCCAATTGAGCATCAAACGTAGGGGTGCAAATGAGCCGAGCTACTCGCAAGCTACTCGAGCTCGGCTCGAAAAAAAGCTCGAACGAGCCGAGCTTAAACGAGCTCGAGCTCGAGCCTGAGCCTAAAAACAAGCTCGTTTAGTAAACGAGCCCGAGCCCGAGCTTAGCTTATCGAGCTCGAGCCGGCTCGCGAGCCTTAACGAGCTTTCTTTTTATATATTTTTTATTAATTTATTAAACATATATTTAAATAATAATATTTACCATTTATATAAATATAAAAAAATAACTAAATTATATATATAACAATAATTATAATTAATAAAAATTAATTAATAAATACTAAACGAGTCGAGCCCGAGCCGAGCTCGAGCTTCAAAAATTACCTTCGAGCCGAGCTCGAGCTTTAGAAATAAAGCTCGAATCGAGCCGAGCTCGAGCTCGAGCTTTCATAAGTTAAAGTGTTAAACGAGCTCGAGCTCGAGCCTGGTCGAGCTCGAGCTCGGGTCGGCTCGTTTGCATCCCTATGCCATAGAGTTTGGGGACTACCCCCAAATCGTGAAGTTGTTCATCAGCCCCAAAGGAGAGGGGCGGTGTTCCTCTTTAGCCCCGAGCTCTCCAAGCTCCTCCCCTCACCCTCTTCGTTTACCCTAAGTAAAATTTAAATTTAAATTTTGAATTTTTCTTATTTAATTAATATTTATTAGGTTTATTACCGCACTGGAAACGAAAATTAGTAAACTTTAAACAATTCAAAAAGAAAAAAGAAAAATCTATCCTCCCATATTGATGAGGGCAAAAAATACGTAAAATATAAATGTTTGTATCACCATTGTTTGTTTTTTTAATGATAAATTTGGATCACTGACCGGTCATTGGAGTATTATAGTACAATCAGCGAAATCACCCGATCATATCTATCTCTAATAGATAATAATACATATATACCAATTCAGGAGCAAACCCAATAAATATGGGAAAACCCACTTGTAGGAATCAAACTCATAACTTAATGGTCCCTACGCTTTATCACACCCATAAGATGCCACTAGCCTATAATGTCATAGGCTCACCATTCTTTGTTACTAAGGCTATATGTTGTGGGATGGTAGCCCATACTACCTTATCCATTAACAAGCATTGTATCGTGGGCGCTAAAGGGGGTGCCCCTTTAGACCAGACGATGTGGTTGTGCTTGGAGTGGCGTGGAGCCTTCCACCACGCCGGCACACCGCCCCATACCATGGCGTGGTGGTGGCGTGGAAAGAGGGCATGGAGAGTTCCACTGGCGTGGAGGGGAGGGGTGGGGAGTGGTGACGTGGAGGCATGCGATTGGTGTTTGATGTTGGGTTTGTTTTGATTGATTGGATAGATTTTATTTGTTTATTTTTTTAAACGCTCCCTTTCAAGACCGTTCCACCCATGTTTTTTTACCTCACCTTTGCTGACGTGGCTGTCACGTGACGCTTTATGCCTCACTACATCGTGCAGTCATAACACACCCTAACACAAAGGGTAGGTGGGGTCGACTACCACTTAATTTTTTTTTTTATTTTTTTTTTGTTAAAATACAACACCCTTGTTTAAATGGTATAGAGAGATAGAAAGAAAGAGATACCAACTTTTTTTATGATGTTCAAATCCCTAATTTGATTTGGGGAAGATGATGGATGAAAAGATTGATTTAACTGGGTTTGATTTAAAGGATATAAACTGTTAGAAAAATCAAGATTTTGGACATAAATTGAAATTAAATCATTTAAAAGGCACGTTTCATAATTCTAGTAATACATAAAGGACACAAAGTGTAATTTACTTTTTGTTTAATTTGGATATGTTTAGTTTGTTTGGATTGCTTAGTTTCATTATGTCTTTTACAATTTTTTTAACAAAACAACCAACATCATTTTATAACAAAAAAAACCAACTTAATTAATTTAAAAAAAATAAAGTTCAAAAAGATACTAATAACAATATGCTGCTCTTGCAAAAAAAAAAAAAAAAAAAAAAAAAAAAAAAAAAAAAAAAATCCTCTAGGGAACGTATGGCCCTATATGATTCCCCTGATCTTTTGAAAAAAAAAATTCCTTCAGGGAGCGTATGGCCCTATATGAGATTCCTCTAGGGAACGTATGACCCTATATGATTCCCCTGGTCTTTTGAAAAAAAATTCCTTCAGGGAGTGTATGACCCTATATGATTCTCGTGGTCTCCTAATCATTAGTTGATCATCTTCTGAAAAGTTTGTACTTCAAGTACACATATATTGAGTCAATACGCTTGGATCCAAAGGAACCGTATTGCCCTATACGGTTTCTATAAGGTTCAAGAGATGTGCAAATAAAATGGGATGTGTGGATAACCAAGGCCTTTAACAATTTGTAATTAAAAATAATATACAAATGTAATTTGAATAAACGATGAGTTGACTATTCTTTCTTATGCCGCTTAAATAACAAATATGAAAAGAATCGTTTTATTGTACTCACAAGAAGTACAATGTTATCTTTGGCTAGATGAAATCGTCATTTTCAAATTTATAATAACGCAAACACAAAATACATACACATATATATCTAGTCCTCGTCGCGTTGGGTAGTTGAAGTGCGTACATATGTTACACCAACGTTACCAATATACGCGTCAAAGCCACTCGAGATGAAAAATACTTTATATTCAAACCAAGCCGATTTTCGATCATATTTATATCGGAATGTTCGTAATGAAATTAGACAACATTGTATTGGTAGAAGTTATTTCCAAATATCAGTTGAGGTGCTTGGTTAATTGTTGATTTGTTTTAAATGTATGTTTTGGTTGTTGCCTTGTGTTTTCTCACGCTTAAGCCTCATGCGTCGGCCACATCCCACCTCGTCATCTTACGTGTGAAAAAAATGGTGGAGGCTTATCACGTGTGAAAAAATAGCCACATCATCTCATCCGTTGTGGCGTGAGTGGCCGGCGTGATGGCCTAGTATCCAACATTACATTTGCGGCATCATAATAATTACAACTTAAACAACAAATGGGCTTTTACATGTGAAATGATATCATGGGGGGGTGTCTATACCACTTGTATGCTTCAAGATAATCTAAAATTGAAACTCTTGCATCGTATGCACAAGACAATGTTTTGGCTTAGCACAAGACAATGTTTTGGCTATTGCAAGTATCAAGTATATGGCATTAGATACACATAAATATGAAACTGTTGTTACAAAGTTGAGATGATGAAGGGGTGAAGGGGTATGGTCCCAAAAAGCCGCGCAAACCTTTTGCAGGTTGCACGCAGCACCATACTCCTTATTCAACAAACTGATCAATCTTAGACTCGCGCGAGATGCTTCACCAGAGACAGACCTCGCGCGAGGTCCAAATAAGGAAGAACATCAGTTTCAGCATTTAGCATTCTGAATAAGAGCCTTCAGCCACATATAACCCTGCGCGGGCTAATTACGTGCTCAGCAAGGGTCGCGCAGGGCTAAAGCGCAGGGCCACTTCAGAAAGTACACAAGGTACAAGTGGCAGAAGAAAAGGGTCAATCCGCGTCCTCCAGGCTGTGCTCAATCGTGCTCCACGATCGTCTGACGTGTAGGAGACAGAAAGTACATAAGGACGCCTACGTGGCACCAATCAGGGGGCGGCGACACCTGCCCCATGATCTCCACTCACCTGCTGATGGCAGAGGGACAACAATGCCGACAGCAGAGACACGTGGCTCCAATCACGGTGCGCCAGCACCGGATATCTTCTAGAAGACACTAACGGTCGACACCAGTGAGACAAAGCGCATATCTTCTAAGTTGTCGCCTTCCGGCCTAAGGCCCATCAGCCCAACTCCTCTTGCACCTCTCCGGCTATAAATATGGACCTTCACTCACAGGTTGATTCATTCTGTTCACTTCACTCTCACTCTTACCACACTTATTTCCTCAAAGCAGATACTTACGGATTCTGGTTAAGAGGGAAACCCTCATATTCCCCTCTTAACGAGCTAACGGTATTCTGTTTTGCAGGATTATCGGATCATTAAGGAGCTCAGGAAAGTTTAAGAAGATTAACCACTATGAAAGGAACATAAACCAAACTAATTAACTCTAAAATTAGTTCCGTGTTTCTTCATTGGCGCCCACCGATTTTTTCAATCACTATCATCTTCTTTTTCTGAGTGTTTTCCAAGTTTTGTTTCCTTCGATCATGGATGGTCAAGGAATCATTCCTGATTTCGGTTTTGGCACGAATTCTAACGCAGCATTGGGGGAGGACAATCAGAATGTCCAAGTCCAACCTGCTGAAGAAGTAGGAGAAATCGAGATAACCAACACCGGGGGACCCCGCGCGAGCTTTACCCGCATCACCACCCAGACGGGAACCCCAACAAGTCACGTCGCTGGTCCTTCAAATCCAGCTCCAAATCCAAACATCTCGGCACTATTAGGGCTACCAGAGGGCGAAACCTTAGCTTCCTGGTACGCCAAACAAATTGCCACCATCAATACTGCGTATCAGTCATTGAGCGCACAGCAGGCGATCTTACAAGCAGAACCCTCATTGGTTACTCCTCCGGGTCCAACTCAGGGGGCGCGCCAGACGCCCCCACAACAGAACGTCCAAGGAAGAACAAACAGACCACCTCCCCTGCGAAGGCCAAGCGTGCACGACACGCGCGACACACATAGGGAGACCGGTAGTTATTATGACCATCCGTCATACGTTCAAAGAGGTCCAGTTCATAGCCGGCTCGGGCCGCGCAACATGAACAACGAGTGGGATGACACAGATCCAAACGACCCAACTTGGCAAGATGACGAGGGGTCTTCAGTCTTCAACCGTTTGCCGATGAATCACGAATACTACAAGCCAAGGCAGCACATCGCGTACAGCGAAGAAGTGGAGCGAGACTTTCGCCTCGCCTATAGACCAGCTGAAGCTGCAGAACATTCGAACTTCATTCCAAAGATTGCTCTGGCCCCACTATCAAAAGAAGACTGCCACCAACTGTGGGAAAGTTCAATGGTTTAACTGGTCCTGATGATCATATCAGAGTATTCACAAGCGTTGGTTGTGTGGGAGGATGGAACATGCCGATGTGGTGCCATCTGTTTATCCAGACTTTTACAAGGGCTGCTCGTGCCTGGTTCGACAGCCTTCCACCAGGAAAGATCACGTCATGGATTGATTTCAGAACACAGTTTGTGAACCACTTCAGCCAGCAAAGACGCTATCAACGAGATACGTCTGAAGTAACAGATATCTGGCGCAGAGAAAACGAAGGTTTAGAAGACTTCATCACTCGCTTCAACAAAGTGTGTCTGGAAATCAGCGGCGTAAGCGAACAACTCATGCGCACTCACTTTAAGAAAGCTATTCGGTGTGATAGTCTCATCAGAACTATCACCGCAAAAGATGGTATGCCCAAGGAATGGGACAAGCTGATGGAAGCCGCAAAAATAGTAGCGCAAACTGAAGAGTCACTTGCTGGAGCCAAGAGCTCTTATACCGAAGACCGTTTTTCCAAAAGAAGCTCGCTCGACTATGGCAAGCGCAACAAAAACAAAAATCATGAATGGAAGACTGGACAATCCAGTGGTTATGAGGAAAGATTGCGCTACAAAGAGGACGCGCGAGAAACAATTGACAGAATCGGTTATCGAAAGACAGTCAGGAACGAGAATCGAGAAAAGCACTGGACTCCGCTCACCAAGACACCAAAAGAGGTGCTCATGACGGAGAACCATGATTTCAAGGCTCCAAGGCCGATGACAAACAAGAAGGGGCAGGACCCCAACCTGTACTGTGACTTTCACAAGGATACAGGACATCTGACAGATGACTGTATCAGTTTAAGACAAGAAATTGAGCGAGCGCTGAAAAGCGGGAAACTAAGTCATCTGGTAAAAAATGTGCGCAAGGAGACGCGCCAGATTCAGCGCAATGATGATGGAAACCAGAAGAAAGTTAGGCGTTTGGAAACACACATGGTCAGCGGACCAAGATATAGCGTAAGAGATAAAGGCAAGCGACCATTCGAACCTGCTTAACAAGAGCAACAGGTCATCTTCCCGGTAGTACGCGGGGGTCCACGCGCCACGCGCCCCGTCGTCATCACCGGTATTATCGGTCATTACGAAACAGAATACATATTCATTGATCCGGGAAGTACAGCTGATATCATCTACGAGCAATGCTTTAATCAGTTTGATGATGAAGATAAAGCGAGACTCGAGCCGGTCGACTATCCTCTGTCAAGATTCTGCATCGAAATGGTTTTCCCACTAGGCCAAATCAGCTTCACCGTCACGCTATCTGACGGGAAGCATTCAAGAACCACAACTGTCAACTTCATGGTGATGCCTGTCAAATCAAGGCATGATGTTCTAATCGAAAGAGAAACCCAAGGAGAGCTAAACATGGTAACCTCCACACCCCACTCAGCCATCGGGTTCCCAAATGAGACGGGGGTGGCGATTATCTATGCAAAAAAAGGTAATGTCAGCTGAGGATGCGCGACCAACCAAAGCGGCGAAAATTTCAATGACCGAACCAGAAAAATGGGTTTTAAACCGCAAATACCCAGAGCAAACGGTGACGATAGGCCACGCAATCTCACCAAACATCAGAACGCACCTCAAACAACTTTTGTTCAGGAACATGGACATTTTCGCCTGGACTCCGGCAGACATGACCGGTGTCCCGCGCGACGTTACTGAACATTGTCTAAACACTTATCCCTCCGTTGAACCAAAAGTGCAAAGAAGGCGCAGCTTAGGGGCGGATAAGACGAAAGCGATGAATGAGCAAGTGTGTGAGTTGTTAAAAGTAGGAATCTTGAGGGAGGTGCGCTATCAGAGCTGGGTCGCGAACCCTGTCATGGTTGAGAAGTCAAACGAAGGATGGCGAATCTGTGTCGATTACACCGATCTCAACAAGGCATTCCCCAAAGACTGTTATTCATTGCCGGAGATCGACAAAAAGATAGACTCTCTCGCACCATACAGGTGGAAATGTTTTCTGGACTTTTACAAGGGGTATCATCAAGTCCAGATGAAGCCGGAGGATGAAAACAAGACAGTTTTTCGAACCGACATTGGAATCTTCTGTTACACAAAGATGCCATTCGGCCTAAAAAACGCTGGCGCAACCTACCAGCGTCTGATGGATACGATATTTGCTGATGACATCGGAAAGCATATCGAGGTTTACATTGACGATCTTGTGATCAAGAGTCCTGAAGAGGACCAAATGTTAAAGGATATAGAAAAGACATTCAACTCTATGAGAAGCGTGAATATGAAGTTAAATCCAGCCAAATGTTCCTTTGGTATGAAGGAAGGCAAGTTCTTAGGCTTCGTGGTTACCAATGGCGGCTTCAAAGTTAATCCTGAAAAGGTTCAAGCCATAGAGAGGATGCCATCACCGCGCACGGTTAACGAGATGCAAAGATTGGTCGGCAGCCTAGCCACGCTTAATCGATTTCTATCAAATCACGCTGCAAAGTCATATCCTTTCATTAGCACTCTGCGTAACTGCATGAAAAAGCAAGAATTCAAATGGACGCCCGAAGCAGAAGCTGCTTTCCAGCAAATGAAAGAGTGTTTGATCAAGCTCCCTACCCTGACCGCGCCGTTTGAAAAAGAACCACTCATTCTGTACCTGTCTTCTTCGGACAAGGCAGCTGGGTCGGTATTATTGGTGGAGAGAGAAGGAGTACAGACTCCAATTTATTATGTCAGTAGGGTGCTTACAGATCCAGAAACGAGGTATTCAACCATGGAAAAGTTAGTGCTTGCGCTGCTACACGCCTCCAGGAGGCTACGCAGATATTTTACAGGGCATGTGATCACAGTACTCGCCAACTTTCACATCGGCACAATTTTACAAAAGCCAAAAACATCAGGTCGCCTAGCAAAGTGGGCAATCGAGCTGGGGGGTCACAACATTCTATACAGGCCGCGCCCAGCCATCAAGGGTCAAGTTTTAGCGGACTTCATCACAGAAGTCCCAGAAGATAAGATCAAAGATTGTGAAGTTGTTGACACTCCCATCAAAGACAAGTCCGAGGGATTATGGTTGCTATACACCGACGAGGCCTCAAACGAAGATGGCGCAGGAGCTGGATTGCGCCTTGTTAGCCCTGAGAAACATGAATTTACATACGCCATCAAGTTGGATTTCAAGAATACCAACAATGAGGCGGAATATGAAGCATTCCTAGCAGGCATGCGCCTCGCCATCAAAATGGGAGCTCAAAACTTACAAGCACATGTCGACTCATTGCTAATCGCAAGTCAAAACAACGGGTTATATGATGCGAAGGGTGAAGTTATGGCTTTGTACTTAGAGCAGGCGAAGGAGTTGCTCCAGCAATTCAAATAAGACAAAGTCGTTCATATCAATCGATCTGAGAACAAGCCAGCAGACGCGCTAAGCAAGCTAGATTCAACAGCCTTCCAACACCTCGCCAAAGATGTCAAGATCGGAGTCTTAAAAAACCCGTATGTTCTGCTGAGACAAGTGAACGTAATTGAGATAGGGCCACCATCATGGATGACTCCTATCATCCAATATCTTCAAGAAGGAATTCTCCCGGAAAACAAAGCAGAAGCGAGAAAGATACAGAACAAGGCATTGTTCTATGAAATGAACGGTGGAATCTTGTACCAAAGATCCTTCTTGGGGCCAATTCTACGCTGTGTGGACCCCCAAGATGCAAGTTACCTAATCAGGGAGATTCATGAAGGCATCTGCGGCATCCATGCAGGACCGCGCATGGTTGTCGCGAAGATAATGAACGATGGTTACCACTGGCCAGGGATGCACGTTGACGCCCTAAAGGAATTGCGCAAATGCGACTCTTATCAAAGGCACGCCCCGAAAACCCTGCGCCCAAAGAATGATCTAATCCCTGTGTCCACTGCCTGACCTTTCCAGCAGTGGGGGGTCGATATGGTGGGACCTTTCCCTGAAGCTCCCAGAGCTGTGAAGTTTATAATTGTTGCCGTGGATTATTTCACCAAGTGGGTGGAGGCCAAAGCACTCGTTTCAACTACTGCAATGATGGTGCGCAAGTTCATATGGGATCACATCATTTGCAGGTTTGGTCTCCCACTCAAGATTGTAACAGATAACGGCACCAATTTCGCTTCTGAAGACCTTCAAAAATGGATGAAAGAGATGAATATCGAACACACTTTCTCTTCCGTTGAGCATCCTCAAGGCAACGGCCAGGTTGAAAGTGTTAACAAAAGTATCGTTGAAGGGATAAAGGCCCGCCTGGGCACTAAGAGAAGAGGCTGGGTAGATGAGCTCCCAAGCATCCTGTGGGCTCATCGAACCATGCCGAAAACAAGCACTGGCGAAACCCCTTTCAGCCTACTCTCAGCCTAGTCTACGGCTCAGAGGCGGTTATCCCAGCCGAAATTGGCCTGCCCTCGCCGCGCTTGATAGCAGTCAACACAATCGATAACGAGACAGAGCGCCGTCTTGACTTGGACTTACTCGAAGAGAGGCGTGAAATAGCGTGAATCAAAGAAGCCAAGTACAAGACACAGTTGGATAGGTACTACAATGCAAGAGTGCGCATATGTACCTTTACTCCAGGAGAATACGTCTTCAGAGACAATGAAGCCTCCAATGCTGAACGCCCCGGAAAGCTAGCACCCAAGTGGGAAGGCCCATACTTGGTACACGAGGTGCTAGGAAAGGGGGCATACAAACTACGCACACTGGATGGATACATCATCCGGCGCACGTGGAACGCGCAACAATTGCGCAAATGTTACATATGACCACTCTCGGCCATGCGCCTTTATCCACTTATGTTGGCCACGCGCCTTTTTTAATTTCCTTATGTCGGCTATATGCCCTTTACTTTCTTTCCACCATGTAAGTTGGCCTAAGCGCCTGTTTCCTACTTAATGAAAGCATATGCCTTATGTTTTTCTTTTATCATTATGACTTCTACGTTACAAATGCATGTTAAACTTTTGATTAGCACGAAAACACTTTTTTAGTAAATTACGAGCTCTTGAGTTATGCCTCCAAGGTCCTCCGCGAACATAGCGCGAGACCGGGCAGTTACACTCGCACAAGAGCCACACTTACATTTATTCGCGCTAACTTAACCAAAGTTTCTAACAATAATGCAATAATTGTAACTTGGCAAATAGAAAGCAAACATAAGCTTTATATTCAAAAAAGGCGTGACTGTGCAATGATTACATGTTGAAATAACAAAACATCATCGGTTCGATTCAAAATAAGTGCGACCGCGCAATGGGTTACATTTAACATCTAAAAAGAAAATTAAAAGGCACAAAGCCTATCAACGCTACCTACTCATAACCGTCACCGCCATCATCATCATGCCCATTGCCATCGCCATCGCCATCACCATCATCACCGGATGGTTCTTCATCAGACAACTCCACAGTCTTTGGAGGGTCTAAGATAGTCTTCAGCCTCGGACACCAGTCATCGTGTTTCAGCGCTTCGGTGACCAACTCCATTACAGCCAAAGACAGATGGTCATAAACCTCTTCAGTGCGGGCTAACGCAGCCTCAGCTTCATCCGTCACTGAGCAATGGCTGACGTCGAACTCTTGTCCAAAGACCTCTTCTACATGTTGAGCACATTGTAGATAGCCTCCACGATGCCCAGCAACACGTGAGGCATCTATGAGGGCAGCAACAGCCTTATCCAGCTCAAAGGCATTTAGAATAGAGTTGGCCATCTGCAAGGAAGACAATGAATGAGATCTAGACAACAGGAATAATGCTTAAGTCAAGAAAGGGGAACCTTACCAGAGCCACCCCTCTACTGTATCCATTCAGCCTCCAAGACAAGCGTATCAACGATGCCTTGGGCTTCAGAGTAGTTGTTCAGCCCTACGTTGAGGGCAGAGGTGCTGATATCCCGCGCCTCTTCAGCTTTCTGTTTGGCCTCCTCAGCAGTAGCAGCTTTTCCTCGCTCGGCTTCAAGGTCGATTTCCAAGGACTCACTTTTGTCGGTTTGCTCTTGCAAACGACGTTTCAACTCTGCAATCTCAACGTCCTTAGCCGTCAGGTCCTTATCCTTACTGGACACCTGCGCTTTAAACTCAGCCTGCAGAGGGAAATACAGACTTAGATAAATTTACAAGCAAAAGGCATAAAGGGAAGAAGGGTTAACACTGATCAAACCTCAACACGTTCTCTATCGTTTTGCCCATCCTCAATCTTCCCTTTCAGGTCAGCAACTTGAGCCTCAAGGTCACTGATTTTAAAGCGCGCGGCATACATACGTTGATTATCCTTCTCACATATCTTCTTCCACTCCGCGCGCTCCTTCGCCAACAGATCTTCAGCAACGCGAAGCTTGCCCCTAAGGCCTTCCCGACCCCACTCCTCCGATTTCCTATCGGATTCAAACTTAGCTTTTTCTTCAGCAAACCCAGCCTTAGCTTTCTCAAACTCCTTAACCTGCCTCACCAGGCGCTCACGATACTTTTCCTACTCAGCCCGCTCCTTAACCATCGTGCGTCACTCACGCACGATCTGGTGGTTGGCGGCGCGAGTATTGGCCTCCCCAACAACATAAGCTTGGTATAGCCCATCGTGAGTTCGCGCCCTTTGGCGGTTAACCTCACCAGGAGGGAATGAATTCAGGAACCAGTCGCGACACGCACTAAACTCCAAGAAGGTGTCCTTCAGTTTTAAACCCCATGGAGCTTGCTGGGGAGCATTACCACGCGTCTCCTCGGTGTAGGTCTTGTAATAGATGTCGCCCACGGTGTCCTTTGGACTAATAGTCTGTGGCATAGACCCTCCTGCACCACTTGCCGCACCTGTGCCACCTGTAGCGGTCGTAGCATCCTTATGCGCAGTAGCAGTTGACCCCATAGCAGCAAATGTAACTTGAGCAGTTTGGGTGGGGGCGTCAACCTGCGCCGGCTCGGTGGGTTTAACAACCTCGGGTTCTTTGCCTTGAACGTTTTCTTTGTTCTTCTCATGAAGGGGTTGGTCAAGCCCCATGATATGGACGACCTCCGGACCCTGCGCTTTCTCATGAGCAGTAGTAGCAGCGGCCCTGGTCTCCTTAGGATCACTAACAGGCTTTTCAGAAGCCTTCTTTTTTCTCTTTCTCCTTCTCTTTCTCAACAACCTTGTCAACATGCTTCTCAACAGTCTTCTTCTTCTCCTTCTCAACCTCTAATCCAGCAGTCTTGAAAGGCTTGATTGTAACCTTGGTTCTTTTCTGCGCCGGCTCTGGGGGTCTTTAAACACAACACGCTTCTTTTCAGGTGTCTTCTTCTTGGCCTCTTCATAAACCAAGTGTTAAAAGAAGTGGCAAGAAAGAAAACAAGTTAGCCAAAAAAACTAACCGGGAGAGAATTTATAGAGAGAGCGCAGACTGTTCTGTTTTCCGATTACTGGGGCTTCCCCAGTCTTTTGCGCCACTGACGCGCCAGCTGTAGCCTCATCTCTACCTCTCTTCCTGCTAATCAGCTTCTCAACAGGCTCTTCTTCTTCTTCTTCCTCCTCTTCATCATCAAGCGCGACGGAGGACGGAGTGGCACCAGCATCGGGGTTCCGAGAACCCGCGCTCCCAGAACTCATCGAACCAGTGGCGCCGGTTTTCTTCTCGCCTATGCGCGACAAACCTTCAAGTGAGTCACTGGTAATAACGTAATCCTCCAAGTTACTCTGACGAAAGCGTAGATTACCTTTATCAGCAGCAACGGAAGCCGCGCGGCTACTCCCACCTTTTTTGCTGGTCACCTCAGCATCGATGGTAATGATTTTCTTCTTCTTTGGCTTTTTCTTCTTCTCCTCTGGGTCAATCCCAAGGTCACGTAACACACCTGCAAAGATGTTAGACCAGGAACATAGCTCCCCATTTGAAGACCCAACAGACTCCTCGCTGGAAAGATAAAGAATCTCTTTCCCAGCAGAAGTCACAGCTCGCAAGGGCCTGGGGTTAGGTATATGCGCACCTTCGGTTGCAGTTGGTGGATTGGCAAAAGATCCAGCAGGAGGATACAAGAAATTTCCCTTGATCTGTTCATACCAAAATGGCTCCCCTGATTCCAGCGGGCGCGAGCTCATGGACCCACCGAAGGTGAGGAAAGAAACTTGCCAAAGATGCTCTTCTACAATCGAAATCATCAAATTAAGCGCAGAAAATTACAAAAAGGGAAATGATCAAAGAAGTAACTAACCTCTATCTTGAGACTTCAGCACTGGCACTTCAGTGCTATCTTCCGGCAATTGATCACTCATCTGCGCCGCCACCAGAACATTTTCACCAAAAACACGATTGGGTGTGGCAGTAAGCTTCACATACCAGTTTTCTTTCTTCGGGATCGCCAGTTCTTCCTTCTCAATCATGTACGGCGCACGAAAGATCATTGCAATCGGCATCACCTCCTCCCTAATGAAGAAGAACTTCTGTTTCCAGTCATGGAAACTCTTGGGTGGATTCAACAGGATCTTCTTGGCAGCTCCCCGATTACCGAAGGAATAGAACCCCATGTTTCTGATAAGCTGATAGAATACCCGGAATTTCTCCACTGTGGGCTCTATATCATGGGCCTGGCACAAAAACTTAAAGTGCCTCACCCTAACCATGCCGGGTGGACTAAGCTGTGAGATATGAAACCCATAATACTGAAGAATATGGGCCATAAACTGAGTCACCGGCAACCGGAAGTTACCCTGCAAGAAAAAATCCTCAAAAAGTGTGATGTACCCCGGCGGTGCATCGGCGGCCGTCTGATTCTGACCGGGGTACCGGGCATCCCACTCCGGTGGAAACCGGAAGCCTCTCGTAATTTGCTCAAACAACCCCAGGTCTCATTTGAGGACACGAAGGGGACCTTCGTCACCTGGGTTTTCTTCTTGACGACTCTCTTCAGCCATGGATACTCAAGTAAAAGCGTCAAATATTTTCTGGCAAATATTAAGATCTTCGGAGTTCTGAGGAAACTTGAAGATCTGCTAGTGTTTTTCTTTGAAGGTTTGAAGATTCAAAGAAGATTTGAAGACGAATAGAGAGAAAAAATTAGCAATAGAAGAAGGAATGGTGATTTTCTCTCACCCCTCATCGGATATATATACCCATCGCATTTAATGTGATGGGTAAACGTGCCGGATTCACCACGCGCGTACCCTATCAGGAGCCGCCACGTAAGGCGAGATTCCTGGAGCGACGGTTGCCACGCGCGCGTGGGCCTCACTCGCCTGACGGAAAGCCGAACCGTCAGGAAGAGCGGCATCATAACCGTGTCAGCAGTCAACTCAAACGTCGCCTTCAACGACATTTGCACCAACCTGTCAGAATTCAAAATTCGAGGTTTTTCCCGCTCAAATTACTACAAACTTCATGCAGAAGTTACTCAGGCCGCGCAGTATCCATAATTATCCCATAAACCTGCGCGCTTACACTCAAAAGCAGAGAATCATCAGCAAGAAGATCTGGTAGTCGTGTCGTAGTAACCGACACACAGTTACACGCGCGCCGTCTACCAAGACCAAGAAGCATCTTTCATAATTAGCACTTTCTTTTTTCTAAGTCCAGAGCTCCAACCACTTGCTTCGCGCATGGTGCAGCACTGGACTGTGGGGACTTGATGGGGTATGGTCCCAAAAAGCCGCGGAAACCTTTTGCAAGTTGCGCGCAGGACCATACTCCTTATTCAACATACTGATCAATCTTAGACTCGCGCGAGATGTTTCACCAGAGACAGACCTCGCGCGAGGTCCAAATAAGGAAGAACATCAGTTTCAGCACTTAGCATTCTGAATAAGAGCCTTCAGCCACATATAACCCTGCGCGGGCTAATTACGTGCTCAGCAAGGTTCGCGCAGGGCCACTTCAGAAAGTACACAAGGTACAAGTGGCAGAAGAAAAGGGCCAATCCGCGTCCTCCAGACTGTGCTCAATCGTGCTCCACGATCGTCTGACGTGCAGGAGACATAAAGTACATAAGGACGCCTACGTGGCACCAATCAGGGGGCGGCAACACCTGCCCCATGATCTCCACTCACCTGCTGATGGCAGAGGGACAACAAGGCCGACAGCTGAGACACGTGGCTCCAATCACGGTGCGCAAGCACCGGATATCTTCTAGAAGACACTAACGGTCGACACCAGTGAGACAAAGAGCATATCCTCTAAGTTTTCGCCTTCCGGCCCAAGGCCCATCAGCCCAACTCCTCTTGCACCTCTCCGGCTATAATTAGGGACCTTCACTCACAGGTTGATTCATTCTGTTCACTACACTCTCACTCTTACCACACACTTATTTCCTCAAAGCAGATACTTATTCTCACGCCGGAGTCTGGTTAAGAGAGAAACCCCCATATTCCCCTCTTAACGAGCTAAGGGTGTTCTGTTTTGCAGGATTATCGGATCATTAAGGAGCTCAGGAAAGTTTAAGAAGATTAACCACTATGAAAGGAACATAAACCAAACTAATTAACTCTAAAATTAGTTCCGTGTTTCTTCAAGGGGTATGGTCCCAAAAAGCCGCGCAGACCATTCAGGTCGCGCGCTGGACCATACTCCTTACTTAAAACCTGATTAATCCATAGACCTCGCGCGGGCTGCTAACATACAACTTGGGCCTCGCGCGAGACCCAAACAAGAGATAACATTAGTTTCACACTTGGTATTCTGAATAAGAGCCTTCAACTCCTACAACCCTGCGCGGGCTAGTTACGTCCACAACAAGGGTCACGCAGGAGTTACGGCGCAGGGCCACTTCAAAAAGTACCAAAGGTACGAGTGGCAGAAGAACGAGCCAATCAGCGTCCACCAGGTTGTGCTCTATCGTGCTCCACGATCGACTGACGTGCAGGAGACAGAGAGTACACAAGGACGCCTACGTGGCACCAATCAGGGGGCGGCGACAACTGCCCCATGATCTCCACTCACCTACTGATGGCAAAAGGACAACAAGGCCGACAACTGGGACACGTGGCTCCAATCAAGGTGCGCCAGCACCAGAGATCTTCTAGAAACCACTAATGGTTGATACCAACGAGACAAGAAGGATATTCCTGGTTGTCGGCTTCTGGCCCAAGGCCTATTAGCCCATCTCCTCTTACACCTCTCCGGCTATAAATAGAGACCTCCATACACAGGTTAAACATTCCATTCCCACTACTCTCACTCTTAAGACACTCTTTTCCTCAAAACAGTTACTTATTCTCACGCCGGATTCTGGTTAAGAGGGAAACCCCCATATTCCCCTCTTAACGAGCTAACGGTGTTGCTGTTTTGCAGGAAGATCGGATCATATCGGAGCTCAGGAAAGATTAAGAAGATTAACCCTCATGTTTGAAACATAAACCAAACTAATTAATCTTAAAATTAGTTACGTGTTTCTTCAGATGATTATTAATCTTTTGCTTGTCAGAAATAAATGTTAAATTTGAGTTGGTGCTGAAGTGCAGGCATCCGCAACACATGAAAGTGGATTAATGTCACTATTTGGGTCTAAACCTTAAGTTTGGCCAACGAACCCAAAAAACCCTCTCTTGCAAGATTTAAAGCCTTCTTTTAACAGGCCTAAGGCTACTCTGTGTGGTGGGCAAGAGCAAGAAGGCAAATCCCGCCACATGTCTGTCACATAGGCATAGGGGGTTGTGCCCTCCAAAACCTCAAAATCATGGGTTGGTGGGCAAGGGCAATGGGGGCTTTTGTATTTTTTTATTGTAATTCTTTAAAAAACAAAACATTAAATATAGAAAGACATTTATGTTAATTAAACCAATAAAGACAATAACAATTCTACTAAAAAGATACGTAAAAAAACATAATTACATAGTTTAATTATCATCCTCGTCATCGTCATTGTATCGTGGAAGATTACAAACATGTTCAATCAAATCCGCTCGAGGGTTGTGACGCGTCTATTTGTGAAAAATTTCGCGTTGGTTTACTCGTCTCGCTTCTTTACCGATGTCTACAATATTTGGTTGTGTATCCTCCTCATAGTATTCGCAAATTGTGTGTCCTTCATCATCCAAAATCATGTTGTGTAAAATAATGTACGCGTACATCACATTTCTAACTCTATATTTTCCCATAATCTTACACATCGTGCTGAAAAATGCGTCATCTTTTCTACAAAACACCAAAAGCTCGTTTGACGTCTTCTCTTGCCGTCATTTGAGCTACATTAAACTTTGTTCTATTTTCATCTAATATCTCGTGTAAACGCTTTTACAAACACAACATATTAAGGGCAAATTCCATCCGCTAGATAATACTCGTATTTGTACTCCACGTCGTTTACATAAAAGAGGCCTTCGGTTTAACATCGTTTATGTAGTCGTTGAAATGGGTGATTGACTGATAATATTTATACCGTTATTCGAAGCGGCCACGCCAAAAAATGCATGCCAATACCAAAGATCTTGTGATGCAACTGCTTCAAACATCGTAGTCGGTTTTTATGATGTCCACTTGTGTGTTGGCCTTAGGGATGAGCATTCGGTACCGGGTACCAGTACCCATTTTTTCCATTTTTCGGTACTGATATTTTGGTTGATTTACTGTTAACTACCGGTACCCATTTTCCCCGTTTTTTGGTACCGGTACCATGCTCATATCCCTAGTTGGCCCGGTGCCCCATGCAGTTGGACAAACTTCCCACTCCTATTTCATACAATCTATACTATCGATCGTCCTGGGAAAACCATGTTTTTTTCACGAAACTTCAAAATTTGTTCATATCATTAAACGTAGGTTTTCTCAGATATCTTTTTACGTATAGTTCACTAACACACTCACAAAAATATTGAAGACTTTTCCTTACCATTCGTTCCGACATTTTATGAACACTCATCCATTATGTCGAAACTAGTGCCATAAGTCAATTGTCTAATCACGGCTCTAACTTTTTGGAAAGTCTAAATCCCATTCTACCACGCGCATCGGGTTTTTGTTGGAAAAAAAAAATCATATTTACTTTCTAAATTGTGTCCTATTCTTATAAATAAACCTTGTCTTATACGAAAATGTCGCCTAAAACTCTTATCATCATATGTTGGGTTGGATGAAAATTAATCACTTACCAATAATTTATGTGCGGGGAGCTGATCACGTATTATATATTTCATCTTTTTGGGTTGTGAGCTCCTAACATCTTCAACGATACACTGTACGACAATCTGAACCGATGATATAGTTTGGCTCACTCGTGCGCAGTGTTGTAAGAATCGCTAGGCGCTAGTCGGGCGGTGGGGTACCAACTAGCGATTAATCGGGAATAATAGGGATTAATCGGATTGAGATTTTTATATGTAATTTGAACTATATATATATATATATATATATAGACTCCAAATGAAAACTACATCGACACAGAAACAGAAGATAAATGAGCAACAAGCTTAGCAGCTGCCCCTTTTGACCAACATCATATCCTTCACAATCTTCTTACCACTTCAAAGTAACTTCTTTACACAGTATTTGTCAATTGATTTCTTTTTTTTACATACCCTTGTATAACTTTTGGTGGCCCTTCATCCTTCATTTCCCCGATCACAACTTTTGAAGCATGTGTTAGAGGGGAAACAAGTCTTCAAATTTGTTTCCTCATGTTTCGTGGACATATCGTTTACCTTATTATCCCTAATTTATTTACCCTATCTTAAATCACATCATGATAATTTTTGAAAGCTTATTAACCAAAATCTAAATACATACTAGGTGTTAGGAAAAATGAATATCGGTTTGCCTTCTTTAAAAGAACACAGTTCGATATTCATATTAAAAATTCACCAATGAGAAGCACATATTTACGAAGGGAAAATCATGAAAATAGGTATCTTGACTACAAGTTTTAGTAAAAGAACATAGTTCTTGCATTATAACATCAATGTCATGCACATAAAACTATGTTCTTTTAAAGAGGGCAAACCGATATTCATATTAAAATTTCACCAATGCGAAGCACATATTTACGAAGGGAAAATCATGAGAATACGTATATAGACTAAGAGTTTTAGTAAAACAGGCATTGAATTTGTTGACTTGTAGAATAACTGAATAAGCAAACCAATAAGAGGACAAATAAGCGGAGCCGGCATCAAAATAGCCCACACTCCGACTTTCCAACACCTTTTTTAGTTGGCACATAAAACATAAAAATGTACACTTGGATCCACATTTCACCCAATAACCAATAAATAAATTACAAGTGTAAAGTGTCGGCACTGAAAAAGAGAGCTTTTTTTTTGTGTTGGCTAAAATATTGTCTGCTCCTTTAGCCTGCCGGCTAAAATAGTGCCGGAATTTTTACATTTGTAATTTTTTGATTGGTGGACCTCCTTTTCTTTCAACGAACAAAAATAGTTGTTGTTCCTTTAGCCCGCCGGCTAAAATAGAGCTGACACTTTACACTTGTAATTTTCTGATTGGTTATTTGGGTGAGATGTGTACTCAAGTGTAACCTTTTATGTCTATAGTGGCAACTAAAAAGGTGCCGAAAAGTTGGAGTGTGGACTATTTTGCCATTTGGTGCCGGCTCTGCTTATTTGTCCTTCTCTTATTGGTTTGCTTATTTTACAACTCGACAAATCCAATACCTATTTTGTTAAAACCCTTGGTTAACATGCCTATTTTCTTGATTTTCCCAGTTAGAGAGTAATGATACAATGATTTTATCATAATCTCTTGTAGATCGAACTGACTCGTTTGTATAAGGTTTTGTTATGGATCGTGAAGAAGGTGATGTAGAGAAAACATAAATAAAGATGAAAATGACATATAAGGATCATGAGTGGAAATTGACCTATATCTAAACCTACATTAATAAAATGGAGTTGAAAACCATTGCGTGGAAGTTAGTGGGGTGAGTTAGCACTTAAAATCATCACGTTTTTTTAACGACAAATCAAGCTACTTCTAAGAAATTATATACATGCATTTTGCTGGATTTGAATACTTTACCTCATGAACAGAGGAAAGATATTTTATCATCACACTATATCCCTTAGAGATGAAAACTATCACTTTTTTTTTTGGGGGGGGGGGGGGGGGGGGGGGGGGGTAGGGTAGCCGGTTTCATTTTGACCCGGTATTGGGTCACAAACCGATTTCAAGTTGGCGGGTAGGGTAGGTTCCAAACCGGGTCAAACTGGAACCGGCTTTTTTTTTCCACCTCTACCCGTAAGACCCCTTTGGGCAGGAAAATTTACCTTTTAAATAATAAAAAAACATATACTTTCCTTTAAAAGAAATATATAGTTGAACTGTAAACAGTTTATAAACACAAATAATATTAGGCTCTTACTATTCTCATATCCCTACATTTTATTCTCACACCCTTTTTCACTCTATCTCTCTATATATATCTAAAATAATAGATAAATGTGTTTATACAGGTAGTCTATGCAGTTCTTTATATAAACTTAATTCGACGGATCTCTCTCTCTATATATATATATGTGTGTGTAGATTTTATAGTTGGTTGTTAATTAGAAAGGTAGAACCAAATACAAGTAAAGCAACATGTGCAAAAGGACCATATCATTAAGGCTCAAGTTATGACTCGTTTCAAGAGCCCACATGACTGCTGCCTAAAAAACACCCAACATCTCAAAAACTTTCTAGATCCCAAAACAAGAAAACAGTTAGATGAGTCACTCCTACTGCAATCAGCTACACAAACCGACCCCCAAAAAAACTAGACTATTCGCCACATACTTGTCTCTACCAGGTGGCATCATGAGGGACGTTAATGACTACCTTACAGATTTACAACTAAGATTAAGAATTCTAGACATTTTAGTAGGTGTGCATCATGGTCAAATAATGCAACTAAATGTCACACCTTAACAAAAAAACATGGAATCCTCAACATCTTCATCCAACTTTGGTAGCTTGGGGACTGATATGCTTCCTACGGAAGTGATGCTGTCCTTTTCAGAAGCAGTTTCGTTTAAATCTTCAAATTTTATAAACTGGCCCATTTGTCGAGCAGCTAGATGAGCGTAAGAAACGGGTGCCACTGCAAAATAACTTGTTTTAGTTTCAACAATAACCATAACTTTTTGATAAAATGATTCAAGTGGTTTTATGCATTAAAATACTCTTTAAGAGACTTTTGAACCATTTGGCCCGTTAGATGAAACATAGCCCAAAAGGGCCCATTTATATATAAGCGGGCCAAAACTCAGGGCTCTTATTAGGCTGGATGCAAGAGGTGCGTTACAGATGAAGAAAGTACCTATTGAAGTTGCGGCGCTGCCCCTTTGGGATCTGTGATGACATTTGGAAATGTTAGGAATAAAATTAATTTTTGTTAGTTTGAAAGGATTATGATGTTTCATGTCATGAAAATTTCAGAAAATGACCAATGTAGTTATTGAATTCTTTGAACTTTCGAGCTAAAAAACTTATAAACTTGACAAAAATACTCACACATATGATAGCGTAAGGATTAGATTCTGCAGGACATCAGGAGAGAAACCAATCTCATCAAGCAAGACATGGTAGTGCCCGGGACGAGAAGTGCCCTGCAAATAAAAAATTATACAAATAAGTCCTAAGTTTTATATAAATAAATACAGTGTCACTGTTAATTACGAATAAAAAACTATATAATGTTAATAATAATCTTTTTTTTTTTTCATAAAGTTACCTAGAAGGTGTTATACATCATTATATACTTTAGGAAGATTTTTCAACCTTTTAAGCTAATAGTTCTGTTTTATCTATTTGACCCATTAAAGATCACACATAACACAATTACACAAATCACTGCATTCTCAAGTACATGTATCGGTATTGCCATCTAAAGGTGAAACACAAGTATCAATATCCTTTACCAAGTAAACATGCTTTAGGTGGTCACAGTACGGTTCGGTTATTAGCCTTAACTGAAACCGAAACCGAAGTAATCAGTTAATCTAATTTATTAACCGGTCGGTTTTCGGTTAATCGGTTCGGTTTATTCGATTAGTTTGTCGGTTTTCGGTTTGGTTATATGAATGGTTCGGTTTGATTGGTTAATTTCAATTAACCAAGGGTACAAAAAAACCAATAACTGATCTTGGGTAAATTCGGTTTTCGGTAATCAGTTTTTGGTTAATACGGTTTTCGGTTTCGTCGGTTTTTGGTCAACGGTTCAGTTATTGCTCACCCCTAAATTGTGCCCTAATATGTAGTGCCAGCAAGTGGATTAAGAAAGCAAATAGATCTAGACATATTAATTACAAAATACAAATTAAATAAATAAGGAAAAGGTATTAGGAAACTCACAATTAATCCCGGTTGAGTACACATGTAAAAATCATAGTTTCTTGGATGCACCACATTATTGTCTACTACGGTACCTGAACATGCATGACCATGAAAAGAGAACATGCTTACTTTGAGTGAAACCATTCATTGTTTAAACACAAAAAACACACACGTAAAAGTAATTTGAGTGAAACCATTCATTGTTTAAACAGAAAAAACACACACGTAAAAGTAATAATTATAAAAAAAAAACAGACCAGAAGGAACATTTTCAGGGCCATTAGCTCGGAAGAACTTCGTGTGGTGCCTCTTTTGAGCAACGATCACAGTGAACTTCGGTGCATCAGCCTCACCAAGCAACTGGTAAGCCTGCATTTAGCCAACACTTTTTAGTTTGACCCGTTTGACTTGCTTGGATAAAGGGTACACGAGAAACATACCTTGATCATTTGATCCAACTCATAATTCAGAACTTGATTAAACTGAGATTCACTCACACCATCTCTGAGAATAAACGAAGACAATTGCATAGAAGTATAAGAAGAATATGCAATTTTTCATCATAAAAGAAAAACCGAAAATACTAATACCTGAATACTATAATCTGAGTCGGCTTGCGTTTATTGCTTGTTCGATAAAACTCCAGAAGCAGTTCACTGTAAAAATAACACCATGTCAATAAAGAAAACATCAGGACAAATATACAATACAACAGCAGTGTGGAACTACCTCATCATGCCATTGTCGGTTCCATCTTCTTGTGGTTCAAACAAACCTTGGATCATTTCCACTTTTGATGATTGAGTCCTAACACATGCTTTATATCTTGATATCATCGGCCAAGATTGAGATCCAACAATCTAAAATGTGTTCATTTTAACCAACAAAATAATAAATATTCACCCGGTAAAGAAATAAAATAGCCCATGAAGGTATACAGTATAACAGTACCGCAGCTATTGACGGGATATCAGGCCGTCCCGGTGACCCGTGAGACACGTCCATTCCCATTATCATTGTTGGAGTATCGTGTATGAGGGGTATACGCGATGACTGCTCTATTGATAACAAAGAATTGATCCCACCAAGCTTAAATAATAGAATAAGAAAAACAAAATAACATATAAGTTGATTTAAGTTTATAGATGAACAGAAAAGGTATATAATGTTATAGAGTAAAATGTCATTTTCGTCCCTGGGGTTTGGCCAGTTTTGTGACTTCCGTCCAAATGTTTGTTTTTCCGCATCTGGATCTAAAAGGTTTGAAATCTTGCTATTTTCATCCGGCTCGTTAACTCCATCAATTTTTCTCCATTAAGTAAGGGGTATCTCCGTTAAGGGCAATTCGGTCCCTTTCAGGGGTATTCAGTCTTTTTACATAAAGTAAAAAAAGACCGAATCGCCCTTTAAGTTAACAAAAAAGACGGAAATACCCCTGACTTGACGGAGAAATGGATGGAGTTAACGAGCTGGATAAAAATGGCAAGATTTCAAACCTTTTGGATCCAGATGCGGAATAACAAACCTTTGGACAAAAGTCGCAAGCCAAACCTCAGGGACGAAAATGGCATTTTACTCAAATTTATAAATATAAAAATTTAAGTCGAATACCTTTGAGTTGATTTTCAAAAGCACATTTGTGAGATATTGATCAGTGACCTTAAGTGGACACATGCATTGTGTAGAAATTCCATGATCACTTAAACACAATTTCTTCCAAGGACCTTCAAAAAATAAAAATAAAGGCTAAATAGGTGTTATTGTTTTATAGATGCAACGCAGTCGCATTGTACACAACAGATAAACGAATTACCATATAGGTCACAATTCTTCTTCTCTGGTAATATGCAAAGAAGAAACTGCGGAGCACGTGTGAACTTTGCTAAAATATGGTCAAACATTTTTTCCACACGTACTACAGGCCCATACTTTCGGTTATGCGGGTCTTCCTCCATCAGGGAAAATGGGCGATTAATAATCTGAGAAAAATAAAAACCAAAATCAATACATTTTGAAATAAAACCAGACAAAGAATTAGCGTATAGCGTAGGATTCACTTACGATTCCTTTATTCATTCCACAATCTATGAGTTCTCGGGAAAGATAACTTGCATCAAACTTCGTAGAGAAATTAACAACTGCCCAAAATTCTATTTTGGTGGGACTATAAAGCTTCTGCAAGAAAAAAATTGGGAAAAAAAAAAGAACAAGAATCTCCATTAGTTGTAATTCTTTATAACTGATCATATATAAGAATAATATAGATGGTAACATGACTTTGTGGAATTTAATAGAGGTGAGCAGAAAACCGAAAAAACCAGACCGAAACCGAAAAAAACGATTTAACCAAACTGGAAAAAAAAAAAGCCGAACAGCACAAAAAAAAAAAAAAAAACGGAACCGAAATTTACGGCTCGGTTAAGGTTTTGCATTTTATGAAAACCGAACCGAATAACCTAAAACTCATTTTTTGTGTTTGTTATATACTGATTTAGGAACTATTAATTTTATTCTTGAATGTTAAGTATTTATAATAAAAACTTTAACATGTTTATTTATCTTTGAAATGATTTATTTAATAACAAAATTTAACATAAAAATTGAATGATTTTCCAAGTATTACAAAAGAAAAAGTCTTAACAAAAACTTTAGAGAAACATAAAAATGGATTATAAGGTAAGGTTTATGTGAACAATATTAATTAAAAAGGTTAAATATAATAACTTAAATGTCAAAGAAAGATTTTTAAATTTTGGATTATACTTTTTATTTTTAAATCTCAAGTAATTTTGTTCCAAAAACCGGAAAAAAAAAAACCGAAAAAACCAAACCGAACCATTTCTAAAACCGAAAAAACCGAAACCGAACATTTTAAAAAACAGAACCGTATTAAATACCCTAGGAAAATACCTTGTTTTTAAAGCTCCATCTCCCATTACTAGGAGAAAACTCTTCTCCATTGCCAACTTTTAACTACAATTGCAAAGATATCAAATATGAACGATATCGTGATCACATTTCCGAAAATAAAGAAATGTATTATTATATAAAAGTGAATAACAACCTTTGGTGGTTCAAGAACACGACCTTCAACTTGAGCAAGTTGTTTCTCAATAGAAATTCCACATGAAGAGAGTAATGGGTCATCATCATAATGATAGTTTTTCATAGCCTGATAGGTTAAACAACTGATCAAACTACAGAATATAAAAAAAGAGAAAGAATATACCAAGACTAGAGGTTTTTGTCTAGATTTACATTTGTTATAGCTTGCATTTTCTCTTGAGGTTTTTGTCTAGATTTTTCAATGACAGACGCTCTCTGCAATGTAGATAACGCCTTTGTATACCGTTGAAGTGACACAAGAGAACATAGCTGGGACCCATGGGAAAATAATAACATCGTTAGAAGGTTATGTCAAGCGTACAGAGAATGAAAATAAAATTAACAAAAATAAGATACAAGCATACAACCTCTAATGGCAAATAGGTTGGCTTATTTGGTTTACCGACATCTATGCATGGTAGGTAAGCAGAGTAAGTAACTTCAATCTTACGGTGCTTGGTAAAATAATCAAGTACTGTAATGTTTATCGTCTGGTCATCATATGTACCGTTGTCTTTTTTCACTCTCAAATGAAACCTTAAAATAAACAAAACATATCAGTTGTCACACAATCGGGGGTGCAAACGAACCAAACGTTCAGCGAACAGTTCGTGAACCATTTGGCGGGAAGTTCGTTTTTGTTTGTTCATTTAATAAATGAACGAACACAAACAAAAATTTCGTTCGTTTAGTTAAATGAACTAACATGAATAGAGGCCGTGTTCGTTCATTTATGTTCCTAAACGTTCGATAAGGTGTTCTTTGTGTTCGATAGTTTATTAGTGTTTTTTATTTTATTAAATACTTCAAAATTCCGATAAATAATATATTTAACAAGCATCAGAGTATTATATATTTTGTTCATGAACGCTTGTTTGTGTTCACGACATCAGTTTGTGTTCATGAACGTTCATTTGCATTCTTTACCTAAAATTAACAAATGAGCAAGAACACATTCATTTCCTTAACGAACGAACACGAACGTAAAATCTAGTTCGTGTTCATGATCAGTTCGTGAACAATGAACCCATGCAGTTAATATCGGTGATATATCGGTTAAATCGGTCCCCTGGTAAAAAATCGGTCTCAAATATCGGTACCGATAATATCGGTGATATTGACCAATATTTGACCGATATAACCGACATATCACCGATATTTGACCGATAAAACCAATATATCACCGATATATCACTGAATTATCAGTGTTAAATTGCTATATATATAAATTCTGCATTATATTAAAATTACCGATATCCCACCGATATCTCACCGAGATAACCTATGTCTCAAATATCGGTCCTTGACCGATATCCGATATTTTACCGCATTAACTGCATAGCAATGAACACATATATTTCCTTAACAAATCGTGTTCATTCGATTCGTTTGCAGCCCTACATACAACTAAAAGGATACAAACTTACAATTGTTGATTGCACGGCTTTTCACTCATCCCACTGATCCGGAATGTCCAGTTGCTATGTGTCGTTTTAATTCTCATGTTTTTAAGAGTTTTCTTCGCCTGTCAAGAAAAGCACATAAGGTGCAAGTAAATATATAGAGAAAAAGATACGTAATTACATATAACCTTTTTATTACCTTTAGCCAGTCAATAGACCGAGCATCACGTGCATTTTGGTTGGATTTTAAAAAATCAATCACTGGCCCAGGAGTAAGAATCATTGTAGACGATACGTCTACACAAACAAACACAAACATAAGTCAACTGTAAAGTCAACATGAGTAAATAGAAAAGTCAACCTACCCATATTCAGCGATAAACCGCCATGTGTTGACCGGAAACTAGAATAAAATCCACTGCATACAGTGACACCCCCTCCGACATCACTAAAGTTCCTCGAGTCATCATGAAAGAACGACTGTCTAACCAGAAGGCATCCTCTGCATCAAAAATAGACGTAATAAGCTAAAAAGATAACGAAAAATAAAAACCGACAAGCACTTTTGAAGAAAAAACGAAGACGCGCCTTTGAGCCGCTTGTTGTCTCAGTATAATATCAAGAACCCTTATTGCATCTTGAAGTTTTTCAGGCTCTGATCCTTGAACGGCAAGAGAAACCGGTTTTAAGGGTATTTCTTTAGCATAACTGATCTCTACTTTAAAACTCTTCTCCTGTAAAGACCGTTTTGCCCTTTTACCATATTCACTGAGAATCCCATCATCAGCAGGGCTTCCACACCGGTTTGCATAAGAATCTTCTAAAACAATCGTGAACTCATACTTGTTTTTTGATAAAGGCCCGACAGTATACAGGCTCTTTTCTCCATCATATGCAAATTTCTTACCAGAAAGTTCAGATGAGTACGTTTGGTAAAGTTTATCAAGTATTTTTCTTCCTAGAACTTTGTTCTCAATCGCTATGTTATCTTCGGAAGTTATTGACACCTGCATTGACATGACATTATAGGTAATAGTCAGATACGTGCTTGACCGTAAAGATTATGAGCAATTAAAACTTAAATACCGTACATTGTACTGGTAGAATATCGCATCTGGATTGTTTACAAAAACTTTGAAGTGATTAGCAAGCAACGAAATTTGTCTTCCGTTGCTTCCAAATCCAGGCCTACTGATAACCGAACGGTTAGGAGTGTTTGCTTCATGATCTGACTCCACGTCGAGTTGTATAACTTCTGGCGAAGGTGCGGATGTTGGAGGTGATAAGCGTGAGGAACCGTTAGCACCTTCACCATTTACTGTCTCCATCTTTTACATCCACAGGATTCCTTGATGATTTGAAGAAATTACTGTATAAATAGGGATGCAGGACACAAGAAGCAATAAGATGGCATACGGATAATAAAGAAAGAAGCATTCAGCTATTTATTAATGTATAAATAGGGATGGCGCAGCTTAAGAGGGGCCGGGACCCCCCGAACTTTTCGCTCAGTAGTGTTATATATGTAGTTTTTGTATAGAAATTTTTGGGTATATACGTTTTCGACCCCCCCCCCCCCCCCCCCTCTTCATTGTCAAGCTTCACCACTGTCCCTATTACTTGCGTCTTGTGTACAAAGTCGAATGCTATTTTCGCCACATGCTGATTTAGATGTTGACACTTATTTAATAATACACTAGTGGAATTCGGCCGCAGGTTGCGGTGGGATATGCCCAAAAGGATACCGACCATGAAAAACGAACACCGGTATTAGTTCCGATAATAACGATACCAGTACCAATGCTGTTAGGTCATAATTGGTTCAGCTGATACTGACACTTGCTATAACTTACCATACCAAATAAATGACTCTATTTTGAATGCCAAGAAAAAGAAATTAAACACAGCTGCGTAACAAAAAGTTAACGAACGACACCAAAAGTCAAATAATAATTTAGTACTATACGAAAAGATCATCACTCAGTCATTTTACAAAACCTAATATAGAAATCAAAAGCTTGAACTACCAAAATTCACATGTATTATACAATGCAACTTGAAAACAGGTCTGTAAAATAAGAAAACCCTAAAAACATCCATAAGTGGTCAAAATTATACAATGCAACCAGTAAAAACAAATTACAGGCTTAAAATCATATCATAAACACCAAAAAAAGCATATGAAAGTAACAATCAGGCAGCAAAAGGTTGAAGTAACGAACTACGACCTAGAAACAGCAAAAGCAGCAACAAGGATTGAAATTTTTTATAAAAAAATCAGCTAGATTAAGCAGTTATAACACTCAAAACGAAATGACGTATAGAAATGAAGATCAAGTGAGGATCGTTCTACAGAAATTGAAAACGAGCATTGCGAAATTACCTTTTGCAGATGATGATGATACTAGGGTTTTACGGAAGAATGGAGAGTGGAGTGAGCGTTGATTCTCTCTCCGGCGTCGTTTTGGTAGCTAAAGCGAGAGTCAAACCAGTCGTACGTCTTCAGTGTGGCTACCGCAATATAGGGTACGAAAAAAAATTGAGGTGATTGGTGTTTGGGGTTTGTTTGTTAACCGGTTGATACCCGGCCCGCGTTGCCATGGGCGAATAATTCTCAATCAATTAAAAAAAGACTAGGGTAAATTACACTTTTCGTCCTTTATATTTGTATAGGATTGCAATGGATGACCTTTCACTTCAATAATTACAGTCACAGTCCTTTATTTGAAAAATCTATTACACCATAGGTCATTTGGCCCTAACCTGGTTAAATTTTTTAGTTAAGTCAGGCATGTGCCTTGCATATGTGGGCATGTTAGTAATTTTACCATTATATTTTAAATATATTTAACCAAAAAATACCACATGTTCTCTCTAAACATCATAACTTTCTCACTCTCAAAAACATTTAATCTCCGCCACAAAATCAACCATTCAAAACAAAATTTCCCCCAAAATTCTCCAAATCCACATACAATCCCCAAATCTAATTCACCCTACACTTTACTTTTATGCCGCCCCTTTCCAATTAGACCCCCTGTAGTGGGGCTTCATGTGCCGCCCAAAGCCAAGCATAGCGCCCGGATGGCGCCATGAACACCGCGACATAGCGGCGCTATAGGCCGGAAATCTGGATAAGCGCGATAGGCATAGTGGCGTTATTGTTTTGTTTATTTTGAATTTCAACCGTTGAAAAACGGTCAAATGTAAAAAAAAAAAATTAATTCATTTAATTTTCAAAATTCCCTTTAAATACCCCCTTCTCCTATATTTTTATAAAACCTACACACTCTCAACTCACATTTCTCTCTAGTTTTTTATAAAAAAATCCACAGATTTTATACAATGAATCCCTACAACTGTGGTTTTATTCCTCCCCGATCGAGTGCGGACCCAAACCAAAGTGCTAATCCTACCCGCCCCGTGTCACCAGTTCCCACTCGACCCACCCCTTTAGGTGCCGGTTTTGTCGATTACAGTCAACAAAATGCCGGGTTCATGAATCTTTTGAACCAACCGCTTTGTTGGGACCCGAATCTCTACGGGTGGAACCCGAACCCTCAACCCGACGGAATGGGGTCGTCTCAAGCGTTCGGATCGGCTCAAGCTTTCGGCTCCCCACTACGCGAACCCGATGTTGTTCCGGAAACACAACCCGAAGGAGCGGAGACGCAAAAAGGAAAAGGAAAAGCAAAACGGCAACATAAAAAGAAAGCGGAAACCACCACCCGAGCGAAAAAAAATGTGATACCGTGGGAGTCCGATGAAGAGTATGCGTTAACCCGCGCTTTCATCGATGTGTCGGAAGACCCGGTTATAGGTATATTTTATAAATTTCTTTATTTTTTTCTGTTTTATTTCGGTTTTTTTTTTCTGTTTTTTTTTTTTTGTTTTTATTTGAGTTTTTATTTTCTGTTTTTATTTAAGTTTTTTTTTTCTGTTTTATTTTTCTATTTTTATTTTCTGTTTTTATTTGAGTTTTTTTTTTCTGTTTTTTTGCAGTTTTTTTAATTATTTTCTGTTTTTATTTCCGTTTTTTTTTTCTGTTTTTTGCTGTTTTTTTAATTTTTTTCTGTTTTTATTTGAGTTTTAATTATAGACTAATTAATTATATCTTTTTTTTGTAGCAAACAATCAAGATAAAATAGTTTTTTGGCGTCGAATACGAGCACTTTTTTTCGATCTAATGGGTAAAGGAGACGGATACCGCCCACCGGACTCTATATCGGGCAAGTGGACCGATATAAACAAAAAATGCACGAACTTTCAAACCGTGTACCAACGCACTTTTGCCGGATGGAAAAGTGGAAGCAAGGACGAGGACATCACGCAAGCGGCGTTGATCGAGTATACAGATGCTAATGGCCATTTCCCGTACATGAAGTGTTGGCAAATCCTTCGCCATAGCCCCAAATGGGCCAACATCTCAACTCCGAGTGGTCGGTCGGAAAATAAACGGCCGTCAAAGAGGTCCAAAACAAACGAGTCGGGTGAACCCGAAACGCCAACCTCCGACGCTCGAAACACCGAGGTGAACGAGGAAATTCCGGATGACGAGCCGGTGGAAGAACTACCAAGACCGCCCGGAAGACGTAGGCGGCCGAAGAAGCCCGAGTCGTCGTCGATGTCGATGGGAACGGAAATGAGTGACGCATTTTCGGAGGTAAACCAACGCCTTCTAGATATACACGATCTAGGGAATAAACGTTTGGAGGAGAACCGGGAAGTGACCGAGATTATGCGGGATAGGCAATGGCAGCTCGACTTTGAATTCTACACCAAACCGCACGACCACCTTACCGGAAAAGCTTTGAAGATGGCGTTGGCCCAAAAGGAAAGGATCGAAAAAAAATATAATCTTTGAAGTGTTGTTTTTTTTTATTTTTTTAGTCCAACTTTTTTTTTTAGGTTACTGTATTTTTTTTTTATGTGTAATGTTTTTTATTTTTATTTTAGTGTAATGTTTTTTAATTTAATGAAATGAATTTTAATTTTATAAAGTTGGAAAATAATTTTAAAAAATTAGAAATTAATAATTGAGTAATGATTAGACGGGGGCTTTATGACTACGGGCTTAAAATGCATAAGGCCCCATAACGCCCACACGCTGACGTGGCGCGCCACGTGTCGCATAACGCCCACAAAGGGGCGTTATGACTACACATGGCCTTACCCGATCATCTTTTCCGTCAAAATGCAATCTCCGGCCACCCTCTCCCGTTGCTTCCTCACCGGCACCACCCTCAATTTCACTCAAATTCTCCTTCACCAATCAATCACCCTTGTAACAAACATTAATATGGAACAACCAATCACTGGAAAAAACCACCACTGTACCTAAATCTTAAGAACCCTAACTGATTACCGTCGCCGAAATCCAAGCCTGGTAAGTTGGTCTCCGTCTCGCATTAAACAGTTAGCAAGGGTCAGGTACTGATTTCGGTTCCTCTAGAGAGTCTAGATTACCGTCGTCGTTGCTTGTTAACGTCTCGCTCAAAAACCCTAACTGTCGTCACATTCTCTGATGTCGCTGTTGTCACTCGCAAAATACGCTTGAATATACCAGATCTGGTTTCTCTCTACTCTCAGACACTGTATGTTTCTTGTAGAAAACGATGAATGAAGTTGAAGATCTAGAGATAAAACACGAGATGAAACACACTGAAAATTGTTTTCTTATGAAGATGAAAAAACCTGAATTGTTTTTGAATTTTCTGTTGTAATCCGAGTGTAAATCCTTGATCTCAATTTTTGATAAACATAAAAAACGAGCTGAAAAGAAATTAGTTTGTGTAATCACAACTTTTTATATAATTTTGCTTGCTTTTGAATCTCTGTTTTGTGATGATAGTGATTTCCGATTTGTAATTAAAAATGTTTTGTATGTTGAGAGAGAGAAATGAGATTGAAAGACTATTTTGTGTTTTTGTTTAAATATATTTAAAATATAATGGTAAAATTACTAACATGCCCACATGTGCAAGGCACATGCCTGACTTAACTAAAAGTTTTAACCAGGTTAGGGCCAAAGGACCTATGCTGTAATAGGTTTTCCAAATAAAGGACTGTGACTATAATTATTGAAGTTAAAGGTCATCCATTGCAATCCAAAAGACTATTATAATTTTGCTAGGAAAAAAAAACAAAAACGATGATAAGACCGTAATTTTTTGCTAAGGAGAACACTATATTTTTTCAGGACTAATGAGCCAGTGTTAGTCAGTTCCTTGAGACGAAAAAATATTAAATCGAGTAAACCAATTAAAAGAAAAAACATTTATAGTTTTGCTAAAAGAAACTAAAACAATGGGAAAAAGTAATTTTTAACTGACGGCGAAATCATAATTTTAATTCAGGGATAAATCGTAAACTAAATGGACCAATGGGGAAGTGCCAGGAGGCTGCCGGCATGACAATAACTTTTACACCGGGGGCAAAATTGTAATTTCACCAGGAAAACAAAGAAAAACGATGGGCAAAATGTAAACTTAAGTTGAGGGCAAAATCGTAACCTGGCTGTGAGGAAAAAAAACTAATGATGAAAAACTAATGGTGAAAGTATAAATATGCATAATTGAGTGTGTTTGGGATTTGGTTTAAAATGGTGGGTCGGGCAACGAATTAAAACGGGTTCGGGTTAACATGAGTAATGGTAAACATGAGTAATGGATTGTTTTAAAAAGTATCGTCTTGTTTTGGGTCTCGATAAGATTGAGGTCATATTAAGATAACTAGTTGTTTACATGCGAGCGCGTTGCGGCGCGCTAAACCAAATCGTTCTATAAGAATGACAAAACATGTCAAATAACAAAAAGTAGCTCGAACTAAAACGTAACGTATTTTCGGTACCGGTTCGGCACCGGTATTCACCGATTTTTACCCTCAAATACCGGTGTTGTACCAGTACCAACCGGTACCGAACCGTACCAGGTATATTCGGTACCGGTACATACTTTTGGGGATTTCGGTAACGGTATTTTCGGTACCGATTGGTACCGAGCTCATAAAATCATGTAGCAACGTAGCAATGCAAGTAATTGCACAGTTTAGATTACCTTTTATACACACAGTAAGTAAAGTAAGTAAACTGACCGACATTATTCTTCAAACGATTCGAGATAAACGATGCGTAACCAGTCATATCCGGCATCGTGGAGTGCATTAAAAAGGGAGCAGTTGGACGATTGGATGCTGGGCTAGGTGTTTCTTGGAATGCCCACGGATTGTTCGGGTCAAAACCACGATTATGAAGATTCATTTTTCGTATTGTGGTTGGAAGAGGATTTTTTTAAAAAATAAGATAGATATCATAATAGAAGAGGTGGAGTAGTTGTGGTAAAAAATGAATAGAAGTGTGAGTATTTATAGTGAATAGATAATTTTTTTTAAACACATAGCCGTTGGCCAACGGCTAGCCCAAACGGCTACTTGTCTTGGCCAATGAGATCCCGCCATGTCATCTTGATAGCCCCGCCTAACGCCCGGGCTGAAACCCCCGCCCAAGGGGCCACGCCGAAACTCAAGCCCACCCGGGGTGGTGACTTAGGCGTTTGTACCCAACCCACGTCACAACCCCGCCCCATACCCCATATTTTAATATTTCCTAGATTTTTTTTTTACACATAGCCGTTGGCCAACGGCTAGCCCAAACGGCTACTTGTCTTGGCCAATGAGATCCCGCCATGTCATCTTCATAGCCCCGCCTAACGCCCGGGCTGACACCCCCGCCCAAGGGGCCACGCCGAAACTCAAGCCCACCCAGGGTGGTGACTTAGGCGTTTGTACCCAACCCACGTCACAACCCCGCCCCATACCCCATATTCTAATATTTCCTAGATGACAAGCACTATTCAAATCACTATTCATTAAATAAACAATAATTCACTATGCAAAGCACTATTAATTAAAATAAATAATAAAATCAATGTTTAAATAACTGAAACCCCCGCCCAAGGGGCCAAGCCGAAACCCAAGCCCACCCGAGGTGGTGAGTTGGGCGTTTGTACCCAACCCACGCCACAACCCCCGCCCCATACCCCATATTTTAATATTTCCTAGATCACAAACACTATTCAAATCACTATTCACTATGCAAAGCACTATTGATTAAATAAATAATAAAACCACTATTTGAAAATGGCAATATCGTAAATAAGTAGGACTATTCATTCAGTTCTATTTTTATTAATATATAATTATTTTATGAATACCACATAAAAGCCATCCTCCGGCCTTGGTCACACCACATACACCCCTTGTTCCTTTTTAGTTAAATCATGAATTGTATTGTATTATATCCTGATTGTATTTCTAACATGGTTACAAAAGGGGTCTCTACATAGGGAATTGATGAAACACTGGTTAACACCTGAGGTGAAACTAGCATGTTCGTCTCTTTTGTGGGTTCAATCTCCTTTGTTACTCGCCAAATGACGGGTCCTGCAAAACAGCAACACCGTTAGCTCATTAAGAGGGGAATATGGGAGTTTCCCTCTTAACCGGGATCCGGCGTGAGAATAAGTTCTGTTCTGAGGAAATAAAACAGTGTGTGTTAAGGGTGAGAGTGTGGAGAATAGGATGGATTTAACCTGAATGATGAAGGGTCATATTTATAGCCGGAGGGTGAAGGAGGGAGGAGCAACCCGCCAGCTGTTTTAGGGCGCCAGCTGTCCGACCAAGGGGAATATCCTCTTGGTCTCCTCTGTTGTAGCCAATGTGGTGGTACACGTGGCGCGCCTATATTTGTCCATGCTGGAGACGTCGTACTGGTACTGTCGGTCTGCTCCTTGATCTGCTGCAGGCCTACATGGCGCTTGATGAATGGTGACACGTGATGTCCTTTCTGTCGGAGGGAGCATCTTTGGTGCCACCTTGATGTCTTCCAGAAGGTTCTAGAAACTTCTGAATTCGCTTGCTGATGTAGGCGCCATGTAGGATGAAAATGTGGGGTGGTCCTTGCCATGTAGGCAGGAAATTGGGATCATACCTCTTCAGGAATAATGTTAAACTTTACAACTATGTATCATATAACATATAACTGGTATAGTATTGCCCCATCACCGCGGCCCTCTATCCCCAGTCGCCAGGGGCGGATTTAGAGGGAAACACCGGGTTCCCAGGAACCCAGTCTTTTTGGAAAAAAAAACGTTTTTTTGTAGTGTAAATCTTGTATGATTTGGAAAAAAACTTTTTTTGTAGTGTAAACCTTGTATGATTTGGAAAAAGGAACCCAGTGATTTCTCCGGCTGGATCCGCCACTGCCAGTCGCCACCTTCATCTCCACCGCCTCCAACTACTACCGCCCCCTCTCCATTAATCTCGCCACAACCACCACCTATCACTGTCACAAATATTTGTTTTTATGATCGCTAGTGGCGACTAATGATAACAATGTCGACAGGTGGTGCTAACAAAGCATTTGGTGGTAGTGTTGTTGGTGTGTGGCGGTTAGCAGATATAATAGTGGTGGTCGAGGTGGCAATGATAGTTGTGAGGTGGCGACAACGTGGGTGGTGGAGAGGGGAGTAGCCATTAGTGGAGGCGATGATGGGTGACGAAGGGAGAAAGGGTCGCGGTGATGGGAGAAGTGCGGTGGTAATGTGGTGGCGACAACGGTGGGTGAAGAGACATCGGGCATTGTGGCAACCAGCACTTGTTGTACCCAAAATGTAATATTCATAAAAGTAGTATTGTTACCTCATTTTGTCCAATATTTTCGAGGCTTGTGGGGGACCTATGAACTCCAACGGCCTGGTTAACTGGTTAAGCACCTTTGAGCCGAGTTCATGTTTTATTTTCCTTTTAATCTCTTTCGATTTAGTGGGTCAGACCAATAGATAGCTAAAGTTAAATTTCACATAAGGATTATACGATTTGAATACATGATGGCTTGGATAAAAGCTTAAAATTATAACCATGTGATTAATAACTTGATTGATTTTTATATGTTTCTTGAGTCTAGTATGCTTTGTTAACCGATAAATCAGGTAAGACAGTAAGTTTAATAGCCAATTCAATTATAAGAACTCTGTTTTGTCTCCTCACGCCAAAAGGAAATGGCCGTATTAGTTAAAATATAAAACTAAAAACAACTAATCCAATTAAAATGTAACTCAAGAAAAAAAAAGTGATTGGGTTAGTTGTAAGATGGCTGGGTGTGGTTTGGGAAGGGGTTTCGGGTGGCGACGATGTGGCTGTCGGCCCCGACGGGAACACCGACCCCCCATCCCCCATCCCACCTTCGGTTTAATTGGGGAAATATTTCCGTTCGTCCCGATGGTGATTTCAAAAATCATGTCGTTGAATAACGGCTAATTTCAATTAAAAATCCTTTTCTTATTTTAAACACTATATAACCCTCATTTTATTCCACAAAATTCACTACACTCTTCATCTTTTTATATTTCCTTCTCTCCCATTCAACTATATTTAAAAAAAAAAAAAACTCACCACACTCTCCTTTTATATTTTCTTCTCTCACATTCATCTATACCTTTAAAAAAAAATAATTGACATGAGTTCTTCATCGGAAGAGGAAAATGCCGCAAATTTTTTTCTCAGCATAATGCTTGAGACGGCTAAAATTGTTGCCGAGATGGAAGAAGACGAAGAAACGTCACAACCAAGAACGAGGGCCGCGACGTTAAATAGAGATCGTGAAGGTATATTATTTTTATACAATTTTTATTTTGAAAGTTTTGTTATTTATTATTAGGCCGGAGGGTGTGGGGGGCGCCACCCTCGCCACGTCACTGCCTATATCGCTCCGGGCGCTATACACCCACACCCACCAAATTAAGTAGGGGCGCTATACACCCCTCGCCAACATGTTAACGTTATGCAATTGCGTGGATCGAGAGAGAAAGGTCAAAATGACCGTTTGAAAACGTTTAAAAAAAATTAAACTTTTTATCTATATATATATATATATATAAAAACCTTACACCATATAAACACACCTGTATCTCAAAAACCAATCACAAATTTACCACCCAAACACACACTAATCACAACTAGAAAATGGAGTATAAGCATGGGTACTATCTCACAGACGGTATTTATCCCGAGTGGGCGACGTTGGTAAAAACTCTTTCGTGTCCAAATGATGAAAAAGGATTGTATTTCAAGAAAAAACAAGAGTCAGCAAGAAAAGATATCGAGCGGGCTTTCGGTGTGTTAAAAAAGAGATGGTCTATCATCGCCCAGCCGTCGAGGATACTTGAAAAAAGAAAAATGAGAAACGTCATGTATACGTGCATCATTTTGCATAACATGATATTGGAGGATTCGGGTAGAGCGTTTTGTGGAGAAAGCTATGATGAAAGTATTCAACCGACGAACCCAATACTAACATACGCTGAAAAAGAAGCTATCCGATCGAAGGTACGAGACAGGAACACACACCATAACCTTCGAGCCGATCTGACCGAGCACCTATGGTTTTATCGTGAACAAGGAGGAGACGACGAGTGACTTTTTTTAAACTCTGGCATTGTATAGTTTTTATTTAAATTATGACATTTTATTTATATTATTTCAATTATGACATTTTATTTCAAATATATAAATTATGAGGTATAAATTAATATATGAAAATTAAATGATTTTTAAAATAAAAAATAATTAGGCAATGATGACGGGGCTCCATTCCATACCCAACTAATTAAATGGGGGGGGGGGGGGGTTGTTATAAAGCCCCCTGGCTGATGTGGCGCCTAGGTGGCGTTGAGGTGTCCTTATAACCCCCCAAGGGGGGTTATCCCACACCCTCTAGCCTTAGGATTGTTTTGAATAATTTATTAAACTTAGTATTTATTAAATAGTATTTAACATGTATTTAAGGTGCTCATGAACGTTTGGTTGGTGACTATTTTGCTGAAAACTGTGTGTACACCGACAAACAATTTAGGCGACGGTTTCGAATGAGTTTACACGTATTGCCAATGATTTGGCTAATTATGATGACTTTTTCACATTGTGCTAGTAAAAGTCAACACAAATTGATTGTTGTTGTTCCTCGTCAACCGACTCAACATTCTCATGAATGTCATTTGAATCGTATTTGTATATGGCTCGACCATCGTCTTCAATAATCAAGTTATGAAGTATTAAACAAGCATACATAATGTATCTCAATTTTTTTGGTTCAAGGTTGTTGTAAAAGTCATCATAATTAGTTTTTAACATGGCTTACGAACCAAAAACAAGACTAAGTAAAAGTCATAAATAGGATAAGCGTTATACCTTCTTGTTAAAAATATCATAAGGCTAAGTAACTGCAGCACTGAACCCTTTAAGGTATAAATAACATAAGGTGAGCGCACCATCAACAAAGACAACTAAACGAATAAAAACTCAAGGGAATATACAAAACAACAATGCAAAGTACAACGAAACATAAAAAGTTAAACATAGCATAAGCATGATTCAAGTTAAAGTATCAAGGGCCATACAAGGCCATAAACATAAAACATTGTTCAGAAGCCTCGAAGGCTTTAAGCAACAAGGGACCTAAACGGTTCCCTTGAATAAAAGATGTTCAAAATACATAAACCGCAGATATTGTTCAAAAGATGCTAAGAAAGCTAAGAATAAAGATACTTTCCTTACTTTGTAGCATCAGAAACGGTTGGTTTTGCTGCATCATCCTTCTTGGCAGCATCATTCTTCTTACCCCCATCATCACGAGCCTTTTTGGCCTTCTTCTTCTTTCTCCCTGTTGCAGCCACCTCCGAGGCTTCAAGGATTTAATCCTTAGAACCATCCCCGCCTTCAGAAAACAATATCTTCACTATCTCCAGAATGAGGGCGTTTCTTGGAAATGGACTTAAGGACTTCATCACACACAACTTCATTCGAGCCTCGAGGTTTCAAACCCTGCAAAACAGAAAGAGGTTTGCCATAGCACTCGGACACTTCACCCACGTAGGGGTAAGTCAGACGCTCCATCTTCACAACGGTGTTCTTAAACACCTCAAAGGCTCTAGGCTAAAAAAAAGGAGATTTATTCTTTGGAGACCCAGCTGCACCAGCATCATATCTAGTAGTATAACCTTGATGTCTTCCATGAATGAGAAGCTTCGAATAGACATCACCCAGGGCACTATTAAACTCGGATGAATGAAGGAGGTAAGTAACAACCTATTGAAAGCCTTGCTCAATAAGCCACTTGTTATCCTTAGCCAACTGAGACAAGGAAGCCTCCAACTCCTCATTTTCCTTCGTTGATGCTTCAGCTTGCTGTTTTAGCTTACCAATCTCAACCTCATGCCTTTGAGTCAACTCATGAACCTTCTTTTTCCAAGCAAACTCCTTCTCAGCAAACCCTTCTTTTTCCTTTTTCAATACAGCAATGCTAGCCTTCATGGCTTCCCTCTTCTTCGAAAAAACTTCATACTCTTGCATCCGTTTTTGAAAACAGACAATACCCTCAGGAATCAAGGCACAAAAGTTGCAAGAAGCCATGATCATCTTGGAAGTCATTTCATCATCAACCATAGAAGATGAGGAAGCCCGAACAGCTGGAGGGGCAAAATGGTTGAGAACATCTTCACAAATGGCAGAAGACTTGAAGGTATCAGATAGGGGTGTTCAACATCGGATAATCCGGTTTTCGGATATCCGAAAATCGGATATCCGAAATTTCGGATAGTGAAATATTGACATCCGAACCCGAATCCGAAATTTCGGATATCCGATTTTCGGATATCCGAAATTTCGGATTCGGGTTCGGATATCTAATCGGATATCCGAATATCCAATTTTTTATTTAATTTTTATTTTTTTATTATTTTTTTATATTTGGAACCAGTTTTTTCGGATAGTTTCGGATATCCGAATATAAATTTCGGATATTTTTCGGATATTTTTTTCGGATATTTTTCGGATACTTCGGATATTTTTCGGATATTTCGGATATTTTTTCGGATATTTCGGATATTTTTCGGATACTTCGGATATTTTTCGGATACTTCGGATATTTTCGGATATTCGGATATCCGAAAAAAAAAAAAATTAAATTTTCGGATATTTTCGGATAATCCGAATATCCGAAAATTCTCAAAATCACTATCCGAATCCGAATTTTCGGATTATCCGATTTTCGGATATCCGAAATTTCGGATATCCGAAAATTCGGATATTTCGGATACGGGTTTTCGGATATTTCGGATTCGGTTTCGGATTCGGATTTTTTTGAACACCCCTAGTATCAGAAACGGTAACCTTCTAGTCAGGCATATAAATCTCTCCCGGGTCAACATTGGAGGAATCCTCAATAGCCTTAGTTGAAGGCTTTGACCCTACAACCATTTTGCCTGCCGCCTTGATATCCTTACCCATCACCAAAGGCAACTCACACTTCTTCCCATCATCAGGAACTTCTGTATCTTCCGCCTCCAAGTCATCACCAAGATCAATAGTTTCAGAAGTTGAAGGTTGTCCAACACCTTTATGTCGAACAGAACAACGAGTAGACTGCTTCGATGCAGGAGCCTTCACAAAACCCTTCATCTTTGGAACACTAACATAATCTGAACCCTCGAACCTATGCTCAGAACCCCTAACCACAACATATTCACCCTTAGTAGAAGCAACATCGACAAACACAACATCCGACGTATCATCACTTTTGATAAAGTCCAAAGCAGACATGACTGCAATTGAAACAGGAAAAAATAACATGAATAACGACATTATAATAACAAAAACAAAAAGTTATAAAAAAATGCATACCTTGACCATCCCTCATGAGTACAGGATCTCGATCCGGTTTATCCCACAATTTGCTTATCCCCATTAACACCAATAAAGGTTCAGGAAAGGGACGAAGCCTAGAAGGGCATGCCTTAATGGATTTTAAGAACCAACTGTCTAATTCAGAATCAGAGGGTTCAAGTTCATTAAGGACGACATCAGGGTGCCTCCAAACCATTTTAAAGGGGACAATAGACTCTGACACCCAAAAGAAACGGTCTTTCCATGAACCAAGAGTGGTCACCATGGATGAAATCAGGCAAGTATCGACTTGGGACGTCTCGAATGTAAACCAATCGCCATTCTTCGCTAATCGAAAGAAATGGCGAAAGGACAACAGAGACGGGCCATACCCTGCAGCCCTTCACAAGACTTCAAAGTGCAAAACCCTAGCAAGACCTTGAGGGTGCAACTGACCGAAAGAAACTCGATAATACTCCAATATGTTAAGAACAAAAGTGGAAAAAGGATGACGAAGGTTCGAGAATTCAAAGTGTTTGCAATATAAAGCAACAGGGCCCTTCGGACATTGGTCAATCGATTTGTCCAAGCCCGGAGCCTCCGGATTAAATTGTAAATCAATCCCCCATTTTTGGCAAAATGCCTCAACTTCTTCTTGTGTGAGACAATAAAAGCTTGTGGATTGATCTTTCCTTGCACCCATGAGAAAAGATGATCGAAAGAAAAAAAAAAGTGAAAAGGGAAGATGAAACTAACCTGAAGAACAAAGGAATTTTTCTACCTGAAACTTGAAAGGAATGAGCAAAATTGGTAACGTAGTTGCCTCTTGATAAATGAGAAGATAAATAGGCCTGACGGTTATCATCATTAACCTATGGTTCAATAACTGACGTCTGCAAAAAAAAACCATTACGTCCATCAAATCAACTGTCTTTTCAAATTCAAATTCACAGTGATTTCGCCGCCCAGTACACGAAGCTTGGAACCTTTCAACCCTTGAAGCCTTTAAGCTAGCTAAACAAAATTGCACAAAAGTCAAAAGCCTTTGAGCTTATACCACAAACACCTCTGACTTGGGAGGCTGATGACGTGGGTAGCTCAAGCTTAAATTAACTAATTATAAGAGCAAATATAGCTTAAAGGGTTGAAGGGTTAAAGGGTTCAGGTAGACGGCCAGCTGTGGTGAACAGTAAAAAGCATGGGACAGTAACACGTCCCATCACACTTTACGTGTGACTCCCTCACTCAGCCGCAAAAAGAGGCACGTGAGGAGAAATAGTCTTTAATCCGCATGTTAAAGCCTTCAAGCCTCCAAAACGGGTAACCCCCTCGCTGCATACTTGGATCACTTGGTCAAAGGTTTCCCTTCTTATACAATCATTCTCTATAAATGACCACACCTGGTCATTCAAGAGGACATTCCAAAAATCTGACCCCCTCTCTCTAGAATCTGCATATTGTATATTCTATTCTTCACATTCAACAAAACTATCACATTGCATGCATAGAATCTGGGTTGAGCCTCTCTTAACCTTGAATTCCAAGCAATTGATAAATAAGTGATCCAACCCTACGTATTGCATACGTAGGGGGACTCGTAACCTGCGTCAGGCAAAACGAGACTCGTGAAGCCTTTTGCCTAACCAGTCTCTCCACTATTCTTGGTCTCATATTTGTTGTAGCAACAACTACCCCATACCAAACAGACCCTATGTATTTAGAAAAAAATGGAAGAAAAAACAGAAGAATTAGAAGAAAAGAGTTTGATTTTTATCTTTTGTTAATTTTTATCTTTTGTTAGGTGAGTGAAGCTTTTATCCAATGCAAACAAAATGGTGAACTTCGGAACCTAAATTCAATACGAGTGGTGTGAATGTATCTTAGCTTGAATGTGTAATCGCCTTACGAGCTAGCTCGAGTGGTGAATTTTTATCTCAAGTTGTTCTTAGCCTCTACCTAACCTACATGTTCATTTGAGTTATGAATCTGTATCTCAAACTAACTGTGGTTCTCACGTTTTATTTTGAGCTGTGACTTGATCTCAAACTTACTGGTTCGACATGACAACCCTACAATTTGGCTTGGTGGTGTTTTTGTATCTAAGCCAACCATAGCCCATCTCAATTTATCAGCCGTTGTGTTTGAAACCGTGTTACCTTCACTAGCTTACAACAACTAGTTATATAATATTACAATTGCAAGTTGGATAAATAGGAGCTTCTTTTTTTATTTATTTTTTCATGTCTTGTCTTTTGTTTTTAATTGGGTTATTGGATTTAATCACCCCCAACTATTGGCTATTGGCCGCTGCCACCCTCAACTATCATTTTGACACCTGTCACCCCCAACTTAACACTTAGTGTGTTCTGACACCACATCGTTAACTGATCACTAACTTTTGATGTTGTTTTTATACTTTTGGGGATGTCATAGGGATCTTAGGAAGGTTTTAGGGATCTTTAGACACCCCCAAAAGTATAGTAACAAGCTCAAAAGTTAGTGATTAGTTAACGACATGGTGACAGAACAAAGTAAGTGTTAAGTTGGGGGTGGCGGGCGTCAAAGTGATAGTTGAGGGTGGCAGCGGCTAATAGCCAATAGTTAGGGGTGATAAAATCCAATAACCCTTTTTAATTTGTTTGTTTCTTTTTTCCCTTTACTTTCTCATTGACAATTAAAACCCCTTAATGTTCTAAAAACTTTGTAATCGAGTTTTACGTATTTATTTTTATATAATATTACGATTGCAAGTTAGATGAACATGAGCTTCTTTTTTTATGTCTTTGTCTTTTTTTGATTTTGTATATTTTCACTTAACTTTCTCAATGACACTTAAAACCCCTTAATATTTTAAAAACTTTCTAATCGAGATTCTTTGATTTATTTTTTATGTCTTTTGTCTTTTTTGATTTTTATTATTTTGTATATTTTCCTCTTAACTTTCTTATTGGCATTTACAACCCCTTAATGTTTTAAAAACTTTTTAATTAAGTTTTACGTATTTATTCTCAGGTACATGTCGGTATAAATTCAAATTGGCTTATGTTTAGACGCAAATTTTTTCTGGAAATGAGTTAGGTCAAATATAACATGTTGTTGGTTATTATGTATGTTTTCAGTTGGTCTAGGTTTTGACGTAAATTTGATTTTTTTCCCCGGAAATGAGTCGTGTCAAATATAATATGTTTTCGTGCTTATTTTTATGTGCATTTTTAATTGGTCTACGTTTTGACGTAAATATTTTTTTCGGAAATGAGTCGGGTCAAAATATAATACGTTTTATTAGACGGTATAAATTCGAGTCACTTTACGTTTCGACACCGTCGTAACACGCCATAACTATTTTCTTACGTGCTTATTTTTATGTACGTGTCAGTATAAATTGAAGTTGGTTTACATTTCAACGTAAATTTTCTTTGAAAATTTGTCGGGTCAAATATAATACGTTTTTGTGCTTATTTTTATGTACGTTTTCAGTTGTTCTATATTTTAATGTAAATTATATTATAATTAGTAAGTTGTATGAATAGTGCCTTCTATTGGCCCCTTTGTTTCTTTCTTGATTTATTTTTTCTGAACTTATTATTTTTATTCTTTTTTACTTTTCTTTAAGTGTTTTAACTATAGATTCCATTTTCATTAAAGTTATATTTAAGATAGCGTTTACGTTTTCATTTACAATTAATTTAGAATATGCACGTCCCGTCATTCAATTTAAATTTATTTATATGGTTTTCACGTAAAACATGTGTCCACATATTTCTTTTGGTTGCTATGCTGAACCAAAATAGATATTGACTACTATTAAGGAGGTGTTTGTTTTTTCAGATGCAAAAGGTCTGCAGTTTGCGGACCACATCTACAGGCATCTACAGGAGAAGAGGTGGACCAAAGGTCTGTAGTCTGCAAGGAGAAGATGGTTTGTTTTTTTACTTCTACAAAAACCACTTCACAACACACATACAGAACACTCATCTCTCTCTGCCTTTATCTACCACCACCACCACAACCATCCGCCACCACCTCCTCCATTGTCCACTTGCCACCACCGCAACCAACAACCACCATCCTCATGTTTCCAAGTCTGGTAGACCACAGAGAGGAGCCGGTGCTGAGTCTTCTCTGACGAGATGACGATGGTGTTGATGGATGACGAATGTTCGATGAAGATGCTGATGACGAAGGTTGACAACGGCTGGTGGCTCGGTTAACGGTGGTGAACCGTTTTCAGAGAATAAAAGGGGGCGGCGATGGTGGCCGACGGCGGCCAGAGGTGGTGATTATCAGGTTCAGCTGGTGGTTCAGTCGCGTATCAGATTCAGATTTCGGGTTACGGTTCAGGTTCTCTAGATATGTGGAGATGTGGTGGCGGAGATGTGGGGGTGGAGGTGGTGGTGGTGAAGATGTGGCGGTGGAGGTGGTGGCGGAGATGTGCGGGTGGAGGTGGTGGCAGAGATGTGGTGGCAGAGATGTGGTGGTGGAGAGTGTCTGTGTTTTGAAATAGAGAAGAGGTGAGAAGAGGTGGGCTTATGTCTGCGTGGGGAAGAGGTAAAAGGTGAGAAGTGCTTCTGGAAAACAAACAAGCTGCAGGACCCAAAGGTTTGTGCGTGTCTGCGCGACGCAGACATAAGTGGCCAGAGTGCTTCTGGCCAAAAAACAAACATCACCTAAGAGTCTTATGATGTTTATCAATTGAGTTTTTTTTTTACATATTTCCCACTTCTAAGCTGGCTTATTACGTATTTTCCCAAACAAAAAGAAAACAAATACATATTTCCTCTTCCTAACTCATATATATTACATATTTCCCCTTTTCATTAAAATTGCTCTTAGAATGACCATTTACCCTTAATGAACTATTAAATGAATATATACATATTTCCCCTTTCTAATATTATCAATTAATTATATATTTCCCCGATTCATGTATGATTTCTCAATTCTTCTACTTACTACTCTTAATTTTTTTATTTTATAAAATACATATTATAACCTTTTTAATTATCATTGCTTTAATTATAATTACTCTTAAAGAATTTTGAAACTATAGTCTTTAACTAATAAGTTGAATGAATGTTTGAACTTGAATACGTCTATTTGTAGGGGTGTTAACGATCCGGTTTTGACGGTTTTATTTCAAACCGTGAACCAAACCGTTAGTAACGGTTTTTAATTATCGAAAACTGAAACTGAACCGTTGAAAGTTAAAACCGAATCAAATCAAACCATTGCGAATGGTTTGGTTCCGGTTTGGTTTAACGGTTTAAGCTTTATTGAGCCCGTTTATTAAATACACAAAATTAAAAAAAAGTTCAAAAATAAATATACATCTTTTCATACCATTCAACTCATCTTCGTTGATTCAAGCATGTCAATTTATTTTACTACACTTATTCATATCATTCAAAGCACAAATATATATAACTGTCGTGGAACTAAGTGATGGCTAATTCAATTTGGAGGCACTTGCACTCTGGGCAACATTTGCATTTCAATTTTAGGCTTGGTTATATTTTTATATTAAACATACCTATCTGGATTTAATAGGGGTTTCCCCGCTTATGGGCTTAGGGGTAATGCTTTTATGGTGGGTTAGACTACTTTAAAGGCTGCTTCGGGTAAAGTGACCAAACACGAGAAAGCGTGTCTTGACAACCAGCACGTGTTTATCCCGTTTGCTTTTGATACTTTTGGTTTTTTGGCGCCAGAGGCTATGGACCTATTTAGTCGAGTTCAAAGGGTCATGCATAGTAATGTTATGACCCCGAGATCTATGGACGTAGTTTTTAAAAGACTTAGTTTTGCTATTCAAAAATGGATGGCGTCACAACTTGTTACATGTTTACCAACTATCTCGATGTAAATTCATAACACGAACATATATCATGATATTTTGAATAAAAAAAACCTAATCGAATATGGTATAAACTAGAGTTAAATACATGTAACCCAAAACATTTAAAAACTAAAAGGTTATAATGTATTTTATAAAAAAATGCTTTAAGAGTAGTAAGTAGAAGAATTAAGAAAATAATATATGAATTGAGAAAATATGTAATTGATTGATGGTATTAGAAAGAGGAAATATGTATATATTCATTTAATAGTTCATTAAGGGTAAAATTGTCATTCTACGAGTAATTATACATATATTAAAAAACAAAGCTAATGAATAGTAGCTGTCACATCATAATGAATAGTAAACTTTCCTTATTGGTTGTCTTTGTTGACTTCTTTCCCCTATTCCCTTTTTAAGTGTGTATATATATACATTTTCTTAAAAGTTAGTTAGATTATTCATCATGGTGGAGTGGTTTTGTGGTTGTATGTGTTTTAAAAAGACTTAAGTTCAAATCATGGGGTCTTCTTTTTTTTTTTTTTTTTTTTCTTCCCATTTTATGCTTACATAACTTCACGTCATCTTTCTTTTTCTCCTCTTTCACATGTTTTTCTGATTGTATATATACAATTCTTATTCCTTATTTGTTGGGTTAGTGGATGCTTAGACATCGCAATAGTCGCCATCGCCAGGAGTTACTAACTCGCTTGCTACCAACGGCTCTGTTGTATGAAAACTCCACTTGTCAACTTAAAATAAGACACTAAATAGCACAACTTTAATAACAACCAAGTATTTAGTCGCAATAAATAGTTTTACAATGACTTAGTTTTGTCGCCGCAACGCGGCGCGCAACATTAAAACCTAGTTTTAATGAAAAAGGAGAAATATGTAATGTATATGGGTTAGAGAGGGGAAATATGTAATTATTTATTTATTTTTTTTATGTAAAAACCACCTATCAATTTAAGAGGATAAAAAAGAGGCTCAAAAGTAGGGGTGCAAACGAGCCGAGCCGAGCCCGAGCTCGATCAGGCTTGAGCTCGATCCGAGCTTTGTTTTCAACGCTCGAGCTCGGCTCGTTGGTATTTTCTCAAGCTTGAGCTCGGGCTCGGCTCGTTTATTATCTATTAATTAATATATTAAATAAAAATAATACAACTAATAGACCTTTTAGGCTCGCAAGCTCGATAAGTGAAGCTCGGACTCGTTTACTAAATAAACTTATTTTTAGGTTCGAGGTCGGCTTGTAAACTAATTTAAATAAGCTCGGCTCGACTCGGCTCGTTTATACTAAGGCTCGATAAGGCTCAATGAGCCTAACAAGCTTCACATATGAGCCTCGAGCTCGATAAACATACGAGATTTATTTTAGTCTCAAGCTCGGCTCGGGCTCAATAAGGCTCGACTCATTTCGAGTTTTTTTCTCAAACCGATCTCGAGTAGCTCGCGAGCTGCTCGGCTCGTTTGCACCAGTTGTCAAAACACATTGTTTGGCTTAGGGGCTGTTTGTTTACCTCTTAATGAGGCTCTTAAAGTCTTAATGGTTCAGACCTCTTACTGGTTCAGCACTTAATAGTTCAGACTGTTTGTTTCACGAGCAGATGTCTGAATAGTTCAGACATTTGCCTCTGAATGTTTAATATTTATACAGAGTCTGAATGGTTAAGACCTCTAATCTGAATTGGTCAGACATTTGCCTCTAAACGGTTAATCATCATACATGCTCTTAATGGTTTAGAGCTCTTATTGGTTAAACACTTAATGGTTCAGACCCATTCAGATGTTGCCAGTTGCCAAACAGCCCCTTAGTGGAAATATATATAGTTTGGTATCCCAGCCTAATGATAAAGGGCTTGGTTATTCACACATCCCCTTTGGTTATTTGCACATCCCTTGAACCCTATAGGAAGCGTATAGGGCAATACGGTTCCTCTGGGTCCAAGCGTATTGAGCAATACACTTCCTATATGTGTACTTGAAGTACAAAATTTTCAGAAGATAGTCAGTTAATGATTAGGGGACCAGAGGACGTGTATAGGGTAATACGGTTCCTCTGGGTCCAAGCGTATTAAGCAATACACTTCCTATATGTGTACCAAACTTTTCAAAAGATGGTCAGCTAAAAGGAAGTGTATAGGGCCATACGCTCCCTTAATGGTTTTTTTTTTTTCAAAAGACAAGAGGAATCATATAGGGTCATACGTTCCCTGGAGGATTTTTTTTTTTTTGCAAGAACAGCATATTGTTATTAGTATCTTTTTGAACTTTATTTTTTTAAACATTAATTAAGTTGTTTTTTTTGTTATAAAATGATGTTAGTTTTTTTGTTATAAATTTTATAAAAGACGTAGTGAAATTAAGCAATACAAACAAATTAAACAAATATTACAAATACTTAAAATTAAATTCAATTGTTCGTACAGTACTACATAATATGATAATAAAAACCACTATCATCATCAATACTCGTCAGACTTAGTGAACTCCTCCTCTGTAAAGTTCGGGCCACGCCAAGTAGAGGGTGACTGGCTGTGCCGTGTATAGGACGTGCCTGGAGCCTATAAAAAATTAAACAAAATACTCATTACATTACATAACATTAAAATTATTCGTAGAAAATGAAATAAAACAAAATAACATACCTGCATGGAAAGGTCGGACAGAGGAAAGAGCGGCATGGTCTGGCCGGACCGAGGAAAATGTGGCAAGGAAAGGTCGGGCTGAGTATAGGACGGGTCGTAAGGCTATAAGAATTTAAACACGTCCTGAACCAACTCCTCGTCTGTTTAAAAACTGGTGGCGACGGCAAATTGACGAAGCGACATCTCAAATACCTCGCCGAACAGACGAAATGTAATATCGGGTGATGGGGCCGGCAAGTTCGGATCATCAAAATCCGAGTTCGGCCGGTCATCCGGTCGAGGTCTATAGCGGAATGTGGAGAGAAACTCCACCATCAACGACCGATAAGATGGTGCAGCTCCTATTCGAAATAAACGATCCCACGGGCTATCCTGCCCGATAACCTGTCGAACAGTGTCCGCCACCCCACATGTCTCTAACGAATCCCAATGTATCCCTCTCATGCACCCCACCTTCATCTCCCTAAGTTTATTGAACCGTTTCGCTTCATACGTTTGGGAATGGTATATCATATATGGATATCGTGAACAATCGCCACCGGCCCATGGATCGAAATCTTCCGCGCCATCCATCTCATCATCTGACGCCATATCTGCAAATTTAAAATGAAAAGAATTTAAGTTATACAAATAATGTATAAACGTTTCTTTGACACGTTTTTATAAAAAGGATTCAGATTAGGGGACTAGGGGAACCATATTGCCCCATACGCTTCCTATACATTGGCTCTAGGGAAACCATATTGCCCCATACGCTTCCTATACTTTGGGTATAGAGGAACCATATTGCCCCATACGCTTCCTATACTTTGGGTCTAGGGGAACCATATTGCCCCATACGCTTCCTATTATACCAATAGGAATCGTATTGCCCAATACGCTTCCTATTGATTTAATGCGTTCACCAACCCAAGCCCTATGGGAAGTGTATTGCCCTATACGCTTCCTATTAAACTTATGAGAATCGTATTGGGCAATATGCTTCCTATTGGGTCACTTTTCAGACCTGTAAAGTTTTGAACTGCGTGCGCGTCAGAGAATATTGTTCCAATAGGAACCGTATTGCCCAATACGCTTCCTATCGGTGTCGCATTTAATGCTTCAAACCCTATGGGAAGCGTATTGACCTATATGGTTTCTATTGAGGGATGTACAAAAATTGTAGGGGATGTGTAGATACCATCACCCATGATAAAACCTTGTTACGCTCTGCTGCAAACCCTAGATCGACACCATGGAAGGCTGCGTATTACCTGAAAATCTCATCTTCGACGTTTTATCCAGACTACCGGTGAAAACAATCACCCGTTGAAAGTGCGTATGCAAAAAGTGGCGTGATCTTGTTTCCGACACCTACTTTGTTGATCTTCATCTCTCCAGATCGCCTCCCTGCCTAATGTTTCATCTTTATCTCCCAATATTGAACCCGATATTAGAGTTGGTAGAAGTGGAACATGAAGCTGATTACCACTGTTTAACCCTCAATCATGTCAAAACCCTTGATCTTCACCTTAGTGCATTTAACGCTCGTTATCGGATCATTCAAGTGGGCTCTGTCAATGGTTTGATCTGCTTGTGTCACACATTTGATGCCACTTACGTGTTTAATCCTGTCCTCGAAGAATATATGATCCTCCCTCAACCACCACGATTGAGAAATATAGCGTTGTTAGGTCATGGTTTCGGAGTTTCAATGGCCGGGGAATACAAAGTCATACGGATTTTAGGTAGGAGAATCTCCCAAGTACCAATTGAAGTCTCGGTTGAGATCCAGGTTTACACCCTTGGCACCGACCAATGGAGAAGTTTGGGACCAACCCCTTTTAACATTAGGCATCCGGGGGAAGTGGGCGGTGTATTTGTGAATAGTCATGTGTATTGGGTTATCTTTGGCCAGATTTTCGATTTCGATTTGGATGCGGAGACATTTGAGTTAGTTCCGTCCCCTCTGGGTGAACCCGGATATGATCCAGAATCAAAGCGAATGTTGGGAGTCCTCAAAGGTAGCTGCCTAAGTCTATTTTCCTGGACTTCATTCGGGTTCACCGTTTGGGTGATGAAGGGGGATTCTTGGTATAAAGAGATAGCTATGAACGAGGAAAATATGGACCCGGTTCTTAAATCGCTAGAGTGGAAACCTGTGTATCTCATTGATGGTTCAGATGGTACTAGTATTTTGATCTTCTGGCCTCAGGGAACAGAAAGTCTGGAGGCGTATTGTCTTGACACGAATAAGATTCTAGATCTGAATTTGCCGGGCAACTTCTGGACGGTAATGCATACTTATCGTCCTAGTTTTGTTAAGCTCCAAAACTTTGGATCAGCGAGAGTTCATTCCTTGTATGGTAATGACACCGCCTTTGTGAAGGATAGATATAAGTCCAGTTTGAAGTTCGAGCGAATGCACCAAACATCATTTCATGTTTAATCCATTTGATGTCCAAAGGAGATTTCGGTAGTTTTCTTATGCTCTAGACTTAAGAAACTTTATGTGGTCAATTATATATTTGTGTATCTACTATTGCAAGGATTAAGAATGCTTCAAGAGATATAGAACTTGATCAACTTTGACTTTTGTTTATATCTCATTCAGAAATTTTTTATTTGTCTAATTAGAGAGGTTTTACGTGTATTTTAGTCTAAATAAGGATCAATTGGGTGACATTTTGATTCACAATACATAATTTATAAATGTTTTAACCCAAGTGTTGATATTGTATAATACGATATGGTAAATGTAACATTTTCATAATCTTCCGTTATGAAAAAAACCATCATCAATTAAACTTACATGCTTTTCTTGTATCAGTAGAGCTGACTGCCACTATTGTTACATTTGCCATGAGTACAACATATTCATTCAGCGCAAATTACATCATCGTTCCTGCAGTCTTGCTTTTTTACTTGCAATAACTCGTTTACATATAAGAGTATGCGTAGTGGGGCGCCATCACAAGGCGTTTTTGGGCATAGCGCCCCCATAGCGCCGCCAACACCAATACAGGGGGTGCTATGGGGGAGAAAGTTGGAGCAGCCGTGATGAGCATAGCGGCGTGACTACTCTTTCTCCACTCACACACATATACATACATACGTATATCTATAATACTATATAAAGGAAATCTAATGTACAAGATTGTAATTTTACCAAAGGTATAAATTTTAAAGCATTATGTACAAGGAAAAACAAGCCATTCTAAAAGGAATTTTAAGACACCATGAGGGCAATTCAGAGATTTCATCCATTGAAAGTGTACATTTATACCAGTGACTTGAATCGTCACTTTGGCATATTTTTAGAGAAGAGCAGGGGTTAGAGAGTGAAGGAGCGAGGGGAGAGAGAACGAGAAAGGGAGAGAGAGAGAGGCAATGGAGAAGGTGAGACGAGGCACGGCCTCCAGCCGGCCACTTTAAACCGGCGATGACGATGACAGTGATTGTGTCATTTGGTCGGAGAACGAAGATGGGAACAATAGTTTAAAACCCTAGGCAACGATGGGGGTTCCGGTAATGAGATTCTGGTGTATTCTTCATACGATTAGGTCATATGGTTAAGATGACTGCAGCGAGCGGCGGCTAGGGTTTTTCCATATTTTAGGTGTTCATGCTTGCCTTGCTCCTGTCGTGACGGCAAAGTATTCTGAGCAACCTTTCAAGTTCCTTTAAATAATCAGGTAATATAGAAGAGATTTTCTGTTGTAGAATTTCTTGTAGTTTTGATTTTAATTGTCAGTGGCAGTATGAAGAGTCTCGAATAAATAGTAAGTTTATTTCTCAGTCTTCGTTTATCAATCACCTATGCAGAGAAGAAAGGACATAAACCTACACGACATCGGTGCTGCGCTCTCACTCGCTCTCCATTTCGCCACTATCTCTGCAATTTTTTCAGTAAGTATGTTTTTTGTTAGTTGAAATTGTTGCTTATGCCTTGATAACAAACTTTGTTTCATTTGTTGTTATGTAGTTGGATGTTAGACGACAAGTCATTCAAGCAAATCAAACTCATTACGTGTCTAATATTAATAAGCAGGTAAAAGAATTGTGTATTTTTATTATGATTTGTTGATTATTCGTCAAAGTTTTGGATATGTGATGAATCTTTTTTTTACTATGTCGTAAGTCATAACTGTAGGTAATTATGGTTTTGTGAATTTGCGGTATGACAACCTGAAAACAGATCAATGTAAATGAGTTGTTTTTCTGATGCAATCTAACAAAATTTCTTCATTTACAATTATATATACTTATAATTTGCAACAATTTGGTGCAATGAAGGTTGTACTTTGTGCTTATTTTGTGGTTTGTGCTTTGTGATGTTGTATGTACAAGTTGTTGCAGCATCTTTTCATTTATACGTGATCTTCTTCTTTTGTTTTCACACCAAACCCTAGACAGATGGAGACAGAGACAGAGACAGAGTTAGAGAGAGAAGTGCGATGGAGAAGGTGATGTGGTTTGAACCACCGCACGAACACCTGCCGCTGCCGAACACCACCACCGGAGTTGCTTCATCCCCAACACAAACAATTCTCCGCTCCACCTCATAAACCTCGATTAAGAGAGAGATTTCAGAGCGTTTGCCGTCGTTTCAAAGCCGATGACGATGATAGCTCGCGATAGATTTAGGGTTCCGAAGTCGACGCGATGGGAAGCTAATTTTGACAAAGAGGGTACACCGGTGGGCTTTGTGGTTGTTTTGACTCAACCAGAAGAGAACCGTCATTGGAGCTGTGACGGTGGCGTACGAACGGGTATTCAGGTCAGCGATGGTGGTTGTGGCTTTGAGTAGAGGTTTGACTATTCATCAACAAGGTAAAGCAATTAGATCTCATAGTTTTCGTGATTAGATCTCATAGTTTTGTTAGATTGTGTTGTCGCGTTGAATGCAGAGTTGCAGACCACCTGTTTGATAAAAAGCCTGAATAGAGAAACAATATCAAATTAAAATACAAAAAAAAAAAAAAAAACAGTTTAATTTGTGGGCTTTTGGTTGTGGGTTTGAGCAGCTGAATTGTTGTTCATTTGCATTTCTTTTGGTGGGTCATTGACATCTAATGGGTGGTGTTCTTGGTTTAAAAAAGCGGGAAGCGCACAAAAGCGATGAGGTCTAAAAAAGCTTTTTTTAAAGCGAAGCGCAAAAGCGGTGAGCTTTTCGTACGCGAAGCGCAAAGTGATTATAAAATTTATTTTTTATATATCCCATAAGTGTGTAGCCTCCAATACCTATGATTTAGCTATAATTAAGCTTTATATATGTTTTAAAATGAAAAAAACATAAATGTACACATAGTTAGTAGCAAAGGACTTATATGTTGGGTGTGTGAATGAAAGTCTCAAAAGGTGGTAAATACTTTGTCCCACATCGGTGTGGGGACAAAGTGAGTGGTTGTTTATAAGGTAAAGTCTTTACTACTCCATTGTAGCTTTATGACATGTTTTACCACAAGTCCTACCCGCGCGCAGGGGGGGGGGGGGGGCGAAAAATGAGTTTCTGAATTGAAATTTAATTGAACTCGTGCATGCCCGCACGTCCTGCGGACACGAATGCAGCTCCGAAAAAACCAGGCCCGCGTGGGCCAGTTTTTGCATTTAAAACCTTCATTTTTTGTATTTGTTTAAAAAAGGCTGTGCAAAACATGGTGCGTCACACAAGGCCTAGGGGCGCTTAAGCGGTGGGTGTAAGCGGGATGAAATTAAAGACCTGCAAACCTACCGATTAAGGAAATGTTGTATATATATGGACTCTGTGTGCTGGTAAGCAACTCTAATTCGTATTAGCAGTTCGTTCGTCTTATAAAACAAATATATTAGGGAAGAAAACAATCAATAGAATTAACTCCTAAATCACCAGGACTTTGTAACTTGTGTATAACAATTTGTGAACAGTGGTGTTCTTTGTTTTGTTTTTTTTTCTTTTATGCTTTTTTTAGTTGGTATTATTTTTTTAATAGTGGTGCTCTTTGCTTATTCTTTCTTTTATAATTTTTTGGTTTTAGTGGTTTTTGTATTTTTTTAGTTGGTATTATCGAAACCGGTTTTGATATTCGCTTTTATTGAATTTTGCTTTATAGTTTCCAATGAGTAGAGCCGATAACGACCAAGTCACATCGCGTAGCAGGGGGGGGGGGGGGGGGGCGGGGGATGATCAAACTCCTGCCGCGTAGCACAGTAAGAATTCTATTTTGTTTTTTTAATTGGTATTATCGGAACTGATTTCGATATTCGCTTTTATAGTTTTTCAATGAGTCGCATAACACGAGAGATAACCGATCATACTCTTGTCGCGTAGCGCATGGGAAAAACCCCATATTGATCAACGCCACACCGTCCAACCCGAAGGTAAGCCGTTTTCAAAACCGGATCCGGCTCGGTTAAACTTATATTGTTTCTTATCTGTTAATTGCATAATGTATTTTCATGTGTAAATAGAAAAGTCAACCTACCCATATTCAGCGATAAACCGCCATGTGTTGACCGGAAACTAGAATAAAATCCACTGCATACAGTGACACCCCCTCCGACATCACTAAAGTTCCTCGAGTCATCATGAAAGAACGACTGTCTAACCAGAAGGCATCCTCTGCATCAAAAATAGACGTAATAAGCTAAAAAGATAACGAAAAATAAAAACCGACAAGCACTTTTGAAGAAAAAACGAAGACGCGCCTTTGAGCCGCTTGTTGTCTCAGTATAATATCAAGAACCCTTATTGCATCTTGAAGTTTTTCAGGCTCTGATCCTTGAACGGCAAGAGAAACCGGTTTTAAGGGTATTTCTTTAGCATAACTGATCTCTACTTTAAAACTCTTCTCCTGTAAAGACCGTTTTGCCCTTTTACCATATTCACTGAGAATCCCATCATCAGCAGGGCTTCCACACCGGTTTGCATAAGAATCTTCTAAAACAATCGTGAACTCATACTTGTTTTTTGATAAAGGCCCGACAGTATACAGGCTCTTTTCTCCATCATATGCAAATTTCTTACCAGAAAGTTCAGATGAGTACGTTTGGTAAAGTTTATCAAGTATTTTTCTTCCTAGAACTTTGTTCTCAATCGCTATGTTATCTTCGGAAGTTATTGACACCTGCATTGACATGACATTATAGGTAATAGTCAGATACGTGCTTGACCGTAAAGATTATGAGCAATTAAAACTTAAATACCGTACATTGTACTGGTAGAATATCGCATCTGGATTGTTTACAAAAACTTTGAAGTGATTAGCAAGCAACGAAATTTGTCTTCCGTTGCTTCCAAATCCAGGCCTACTGATAACCGAACGGTTAGGAGTGTTTGCTTCATGATCTGACTCCACGTCGAGTTGTATAACTTCTGGCGAAGGTGCGGATGTTGGAGGTGATAAGCGTGAGGAACCGTTAGCACCTTCACCATTTACTGTCTCCATCTTTTACATCCACAGGATTCCTTGATGATTTGAAGAAATTACTGTATAAATAGGGATGCAGGACACAAGAAGCAATAAGATGGCATACGGATAATAAAGAAAGAAGCATTCAGCTATTTATTAATGTATAAATAGGGATGGCGCAGCTTAAGAGGGGCCGGGACCCCCCGAACTTTTCGCTCAGTAGTGTTATATATGTAGTTTTTGTATAGAAATTTTTGGGTATATACGTTTTCGACCCCCCCCCCCCCCCCCCTCTTCATTGTCAAGCTTCACCACTGTCCCTATTACTTGCGTCTTGTGTACAAAGTCGAATGCTATTTTCGCCACATGCTGATTTAGATGTTGACACTTATTTAATAATACACTAGTGGAATTCGGCCGCAGGTTGCGGTGGGATATGCCCAAAAGGATACCGACCATGAAAAACGAACACCGGTATTAGTTCCGATAATAACGATACCAGTACCAATGCTGTTAGGTCATAATTGGTTCAGCTGATACTGACACTTGCTATAACTTACCATACCAAATAAATGACTCTATTTTGAATGCCAAGAAAAAGAAATTAAACACAGCTGCGTAACAAAAAGTTAACGAACGACACCAAAAGTCAAATAATAATTTAGTACTATACGAAAAGATCATCACTCAGTCATTTTACAAAACCTAATATAGAAATCAAAAGCTTGAACTACCAAAATTCACATGTATTATACAATGCAACTTGAAAACAGGTCTGTAAAATAAGAAAACCCTAAAAACATCCATAAGTGGTCAAAATTATACAATGCAACCAGTAAAAACAAATTACAGGCTTAAAATCATATCATAAACACCAAAAAAAGCATATGAAAGTAACAATCAGGCAGCAAAAGGTTGAAGTAACGAACTACGACCTAGAAACAGCAAAAGCAGCAACAAGGATTGAAATTTTTTATAAAAAAATCAGCTAGATTAAGCAGTTATAACACTCAAAACGAAATGACGTATAGAAATGAAGATCAAGTGAGGATCGTTCTACAGAAATTGAAAACGAGCATTGCGAAATTACCTTTTGCAGATGATGATGATACTAGGGTTTTACGGAAGAATGGAGAGTGGAGTGAGCGTTGATTCTCTCTCCGGCGTCGTTTTGGTAGCTAAAGCGAGAGTCAAACCAGTCGTACGTCTTCAGTGTGGCTACCGCAATATAGGGTACGAAAAAAAATTGAGGTGATTGGTGTTTGGGGTTTGTTTGTTAACCGGTTGATACCCGGCCCGCGTTGCCATGGGCGAATAATTCTCAATCAATTAAAAAAAGACTAGGGTAAATTACACTTTTCGTCCTTTATATTTGTATAGGATTGCAATGGATGACCTTTCACTTCAATAATTACAGTCACAGTCCTTTATTTGAAAAATCTATTACACCATAGGTCATTTGACCCTAACCTGGTTAAATTTTTTAGTTAAGTCAGGCATGTGCCTTGCATATGTGGGCATGTTAGTAATTTTACCATTATATTTTAAATATATTTAACCAAAAAATACCACATGTTCTCTCTAAACATCATAACTTTCTCACTCTCAAAAACATTTAATCTCCGCCACAAAATCAACCATTCAAAACAAAATTTCCCCCAAAATTCTCCAAATCCACATACAATCCCCAAATCTAATTCACCCTACACTTTACTTTTATGCCGCCCCTTTCCAATTAGACCCCCTGTAGTGGGGCTTCATGTGCCGCCCAAAGCCAAGCATAGCGCCCGGATGGGGGGTGCAAAAAATGAGTTTCTGAATTGACATGTTAGCTTTATGACATGTTTTACCACAAGTCCTACCCGCGCGCAGGGGGGGGGGGTGCAAAAAATGAGTTTCTGAATTGAAATTTAATTGAACTCGTGCATGCCCGCACGTCCTGCGGACACGAATGCAGCTCCGAAAACCCCAGGCACGCGTGGGCCAGTTTTTGCATTTAAAACCTTCATTTTTTGTATTTGTTTAAAAAAGGCTGTGCAAAACATGGTGCGTCACACAAGGCGATCCAGTCTACGCCTAGGGGCGCTTAAGCCCTGGGTGTAATCTGGATGAAATTAAAGACCTGCAAACCAGGTTACCGATTAAGGAAATGTTGTATATATATGGACTGTGGTGCTGTGTGCTGGTAAGCAACTCTAATTCGTATTAGCAGTTCGTTCGTCTTATAAAACAAATATATTAGGGAAGAAAACAATCAATAGAATTAACTCCTAAATCACCAGGACTTTGTAACTTGTATATAACAATTTGTGAAAGTTCTTGTGAACAGTGGTGTTCTTTGTTTTGTTTTTTTTTCTTTTATGCTTTTTTTTAGTTGGTATTATTTTTTTAATAGTGGTGCTCTTTGCTTATTCTTTCTTTTATAATTTTTTGGTTTTAGTGGTTTTTGTATTTTTTTAGTTGGTATTATCGAAACCGGTTTTGATATTCGCTTTTATTGAATTTTGCTTTATAGTTTCCAATGAGTAGAGCCGATAACGACCAAGTCACATCGCGTAGCAGGGGGGGGGGGGGCGGGGGATGATCAAACTCCTGCCGCGTAGCACAGTAAGAATTCTATTTTGTTTTTTTAATTGGTATTATCGGAACTGATTTCGATATTCGCTTTTATAGTTTTTCAATGAGTCGAACCGATAACGACCAAAGTGACGTCGCATAACACGAGAGATAACCGATCATACTCTTGTCGCGTAGCGCATGGGAAAAACCCCATATTGATCAACGCCACACCGTCCAACCCGAAGGTAAGCCGTTTTCAAAACCGGATCCGGCTCGGTTAAACTTATATTGTTTCTTATCTGTTAATTGCATAATGTATTTTCATTTTATGTGATATTGAAATAGTAAACCCTGATGAAAAACCGAGTGGCTCCTCGGGAACCGAAACTGAAGATACCGTGCCTGGACTGTTGTATGATTTGCTTCAAAAAGAAGTGATTGCTTTGAGGAAAGCTGGTCACGAAAAGGATCAAAGCATTAAAGACAAACATGACGCCATCGAGGTTAATTATTATCTTTATTATTTTGGGTTCTCATCAAAACCTGTTATTAAATTTGTAATATTGATTTCAGATGTTAGCAAAGAAAGTAGACAGTTTAACCAAGGCTATGGAAGTTGAAGCTAAAAAGATGAGACGTGAGGTAGCTGCAATGGAGAGGGAGGTAGCTGCTATGCGTATCGACAAAGAACAGGATAATCAGGCTAAACGGTTTGCGAACGTCAAAAACACCTCTCAGCTTCCAGCCAGGTACGCAAAATAAATGTATATTGTATTGTATATATATTTAGGGGTGTTAAATGGACCGTGCTTGTGGGTTGGCGGGTTGAACCCGAAACCACACGAGCTTTCGTTGGTTGACTCCATTTAACTTGAATACTTTATAGTTATAGTTACTACTTCCCTACGAATTATGATCCGAAGGTTAATTATAACCGGAGTTTGCTGATCCACTACACGTAAACGTGTAGTCAATTTCGTTGCCCGCGGCGCAACGCGCGCGTGGCACTTTTCTAGTTTTATAGAATTTGCACCTGCATTATCTGAATTCATGTGCTGATTGAAACACCAACCTCATCGGAAGATATGGACGCCGATGATTCCTTACATTAAGACACTACAAGGGTATAACAGTAAATTGCATCTACACCCATATAATTAAAGTCATTTCCTCCTCTGCCCTCAAGAAGAAACCTGATCGACCGATCGATATCCTCCTCGAATTGTTCAAAGTAAAACTCGTATTTCCGAACCCATTTTGTGGAAAACGTTTAGAAAAGTGTATAATTTTCGCATCTGTTTACCGAGGCGGTTTGACGAGCAGATTGAACTACTTCAATCGAAAATTGCTTATATGGAGAACACTTTGATAGATGGAAACCATACGAAGATTGCAATATCACAAGGGAAGAAAATTCAAATTACGGTTCTACAAGAGTACTCGCGGTAGGATGATTTATTTTTATAAAATTTATAATCTGTTTTAGCTATATATTAAATATTAATCGTATTCATTTCGTGTCTAATCACGGGTTATTAGGGAATTTGGCATGGGCTTATTTGCAGCAAGATTATTATAAAGTGGTTGAAGAGACGTATAGGTGGGTTTGTAATATTTTGTTTTAAAAATTAGAGTAAATTGCTGTTTTGGTCACTGTTCTACCTTACTGAACTAAACCGAGGCTGCAATGTGTTATGTTTATGATTATTAACACAACTTATATGAACCATGTCAAACATAACTGATATAGACCTGCAACCTCTTTTCATGCATATGATTATTTTTTACATAGACCAACAACATCAGCAGTCATTATGAAAACACCTAGGTTGACCCCTTTAACCCGTTTGATGAAACAGGGTGACCACTTTAAACCGTTTAATGCTGACCTGTTCATACTTGTTAATAGCGATGGTAGCGAGCGCTATAGCGAATAGTGTAGCGTTGGATCATCGCTATCTGATGTTTAGCGCTCAATAGCGACAATTAGTTTTTTTTTCTTTTTAAGAAAATATTAAAAACCCAATTTTTAGGCATTTTAATCGACCAAACAACTGTAATCTTCCCTAATTGCATAAAACCCAATTGAGATGGTTCTGAGTAAAGAAATGGTTGATATGAAGAAAGCCATTTACACCGAACACTACCGTCCGTTTGTTACATCGTTGTGGCTCAGAAACGTCACACGACTCGCTTGTCTGAACAACGAGAACGAGATCGTGATCAGGCGACGTTGAGGAACGGGACGACCCTAGGGGGCGGTGTGCCGAGGCGTCACCGGCCCTAGGCCGCTCCCCACACCGAACAGTCTGAGACAATCGTATTGGTGTGGAGTATGAAAGAAAAAACATGATATCAACTTGAGATTTAAGGCATACTTTGATTCTTTGCCATAAATATTTGATACAGGTAGTTTTCTAAATAAATTAGATATTTTTCTTTACATCTTACATTTATTTATTTATTTATTTATTTTGTCCATTTATTAAAATTTCATTGTATTTTTATCACATGATTAAGCTTTGGAATTGAAGCAATCATGGCTTTAGATCCAAGGAACAATGTTGCTATAAGAGATGGTTTAAGCAAAGGAGGTAATGGTTTTTGATCCTTTCAGAAACGATATTTGGATTTCTAATGGTTTTAAAAAATCTTGTCATTTTTATTTAAATGGACAACAAAATGGGCCCATCATCTTGATTCTGTTTAGTCCTATTTTATATTTTTAGCACCTGCAATCAAAATACAATGATTTTTTTGGACGACATCTTATTGCAGCTGGCGCCAGACTTACGCTACGGAGATTCCTTTCGAGAGGGTCCTCCAAATTGAGTTATACATCCTTGGCGCTTGATTCAGCCTCTCACCGAGAATCGAACACGGTGGCGGGGAGATAACAACGGTGTCTTTACGGTAGCGTCAGTTAAAAAATGCTTACATAACCCTGACCCGGTTCAGAGTAATAAAATTCTGGAATGGAGCTCGTGGGTTCCGCAACCCGCTGAAGATAAATACATTTGGATGGAGAACTATTCTGTCGCCTCCCCACCTCAGACGCCTTGATAAAAAGAAATATTATTCATGAGCCTCTAGCTTGTTATTGTTGGTCGGAAGAGAACCGTGGAACACCTATTCACGGGTTGTTTGGTTGTGACTTTAGTTTGGCAGGAGGTCTCCAGATGGTGTAACATACCTCAAATATACGCTTTCTCGACAAGTGATCTGCTGCAAGTTCACAAGTACATTCCGGGGAGCGAGACGAAGAAAAAGATGGTGCAGGCGGTGATTTTAATTAGCTGCTGGAGTCTTTGGAGAGCTCAGAACAAGTATGTTTTCGCTAACAACCCGGTGGCGGTAAGTAACATTATTGGCGAAGTAAAATCGTTAGGTTTCTTGTGGCTGAAAAGTAGAGCTAAGGGGGTGACATTGTATTGGGATAGAGGAAAAAAATTCAACATGCAATCTGGTTCTTTTTCTGTTGTATGGTTTCGGCTCCCTAGCTCCTTGCTAGGGGGTTTTCGATGTTGTGGTTATTGAAAGTTGTCGTTCGAAAAAGAAAAAAAAGGTAGACTAACTATATGGCTATTACCTTTTTTCCAACTGTTTTAACTGTAACATGCATGTGAAACTCCCTTTAATATTCGTGTTTATGTAGCTTTAATTCACTTCTCAAAGTCATAACATGAAGCAAAGACGCGACAATGTGCGATAGGATTGCTCTTTGTGAATTGATATATTAGTTGTTTTAGCGAATTACTGGGTATGGTTGTTGTTGTTGTTGTAGTTGTTTTAGCGAATTGGTATTAAAGATAAACTATGTGAAACTCGTCATGCAACGTGGGCTAAAAAACATAAGGAGCCCGCGGTAACGCGCGGGCATTCCCACTAGTATATATATATATATGGGTAAGATCAAATAAAAAGTTTATTTTGCCTAAGTAGGATGAGAAGGAATTTTAACCATTCATTTTTCAAATCAATGGTTAAGATGAAAGTGTAGGAGAAAGGAGGAGTGCAAGAGTAACTTGGGAAAATCCCATTTATGGACTCTCTCTCCACATGCAAGGCACATGCATATTTCACCCCTATTTTTTAAACGTTCATAACTTTTTTATACGACACTATTTTTCATAAATTTTCACCGTAAAATCGAGTGTCTTTTTATCTTTAGTTTGAGTACCATATTGCTATGTAAAATATGAAGACTAAAAAAATCCACTAAAATGTATTGTATTTCTATGTTGTATAACATTTTTTTGTGCTGGATTTTTGTACTATATTTTTGTGCTAAATTTTTTGTGCGGAATTTTTTGTGCTGAATTTTTGTCTTAATTTTTTTTTTCTCAATTTTTTGTGCTGGATTTTTTTGTATATTTTTTTGCTGAATTTTTTCATGGTATATTTTTTTATACTAGATTTTTTTGTGCTATATTTTTTTGTACTACATTTTTTGTGCTATATTTTTTTATACTAGATTTTTTGTGCTAAATTTTTTTGTACTAGATTTTTTTTGTTGTATTTTTAAAAAACAAAAGGGGTGCCACATGTCATTTTCACTTCTATTCATAAGGATCAAAATGCCATTCATTCCTACTTATTAGGAGTGTCACATGTCATCATCACGATCTTTCTTAGTCTACTTAGGCAAAATCCACTTTTTAGTGGATCCTTCCCCTATATATATATAAAGCCCATACATATATAACCCCACTACACACTCAAGTTATATAAAGCCCCTCTCTTGCACAATCCGCCACTTGTCGCATAACGCCGCACAAGGGGCTTTATGACTGACTACACATGGCCTAAAACTCTTGTCATGGTTTGCCTTCTGTTGCTGAAAGTTTTCAATTTGTCAGCAGTCTCACACATAGGCGTGCGAATAAGTAGGAGTTTTTTGAGAGGGTAATTAAGCAGTTTGCTGTAACGCCAGAATCGTCCCTTTCAGGTGTCCTTGACCTGAAGTTGGTTGATACCTTACATGTTTCCAAGGGTTAGGCGCTCTGGATAGCACAGGTCTGGATAAAATCAACTATTATTTTGAATCACGCATTCTCTGTTCTACACCTAAATTTGCCAGGATACTTTTTTTTTTCAAACGACCAACGAAAAACACTTTTATTAAAACACCAAACATGACAGCCGACCAACACGTGAACCCGAAGGACTTAGAATGGTTTCTAAGCCATAGAAATCCCAAAGTTTTAATCTCTTCCATCAGTCTTGTGACATGAGCTTGCTTACGTAGTGTTCGGAACACCATGTCGTTTTTATTTCTCGAAATACACCATATTGCTGTTTGAATAACCGTATAAATCTCCTTTTTCCACTTCCTAGAACCCCATATGTGATGATGTAGCATGACCAAGTCTTTAGCCCCATATTCGAACACTACCGGAATTCCTCACCACTATGTGATAATGTAACAGGACATTGTAACAGTGTTTCATGTAACGCGTGCTCTGCTCTGGATATTCTTCATGAGTTTTATGCTCAAGTAAATACCATTAGACTCGCCACAGTTGATCTTGTGACAATCATTTGGGGTTCTTTGAGAATGTAAATGTGTGGGAAGAATTTGTATTGCGAGTCCTTTCGGGTTGTTATGTACTATTGCAGTGCGTTGTAATGCTAGATAACATCAGGAGATCATGTTGCATGCGATTTGATTATCACTTATGGATGACTGAACTCATAACACTTGATCATACAGACATACACCATCTCCTAACCACTTGTATTTAATTCATATGTATAGTTCACACAATTACAACTTTCGTATGCTTAGCAAGCCATTACTAGAAAACACGTAATTAACCTAACCACTACCCCAGAACAAGGTTAATTATGTCCTAAAAATTCATTTCCATTTAACTCCGACCATATTAGCACCGAAGGCTTGAAATCTGCTTTAGGGGGTAGGGGTGCTCCACTTTCCATCACTCACCACACCCAATCATTGTTCGCCACATCATTGAGCTTGATTCCATCACTGGTGATGGATTTTACTAGGGGTGCTCATCACTAGTGATGTTTTTTTTAAATTATAAATTAACAATAAATAATTTCATTTAAATGAAAAACAAAATTACTAGACATATTTTAGGTTACAACTTAAAAATCATATAAAAACAAAAAGATACATAAAGAAAACCTACTTCTCATTCGAATCTGGAAATTCCAAACCTAAAGAACCTACAAGTTCAATTAAATCATATCTCAACCGAAAGTGAAGTTCTTCATTGCGCAAGTCTTGTAAACTAGTTACATAATCTTAACCGTATGCGTAAAAGCGATATCGGGTATCCGGATGAGTCATAAACAAGTTTTATATGCCAACATACTTTAAATATGTTAACAAGTCAGTAGGTAACCAAGGTTTCATAAACATTATAGTTTAAAACCAAAATATGCACCATAAGGGCATTTTAGTCACAATGTGACATAGTTTGAGAACTTGCATAAAACTATGAGTTGTGAACAAGTACATTCTGTTAAAATACTTTAATTATGTTATAATATCAGTTGGTAATAAGTTTTGTATGATAGTTATGGTTTAAAACCATACTATGCGCCAAAAGGGCATTTTGGTCATATTATAACATAATTTACGAACTTGTAACAAAACTCAGGTTATTAACAGATTTATAATACCAAAATATGTTAATTATAATAACATATCAGTAGGTAATTCATTTTGCAAGTTCATCATTGTTTAAAACAAAGTTTTATACAAAAAGGGTATTTTGATCATAAATAGGCATATTATAAGAACTTGATTCTGATTATGATCAAGTAGTATAACCTTAAAGGGTTATCCTACATTACAATGTGATCATAATACTACTTAAATTCAGTAGTTAACTTTACTAAATCGGGCCAGAATCGAAAGTCAAAGAAGAAGTCAAACTGCTCGACTTTCGGTTGCGAACCGAAACTGGAAATGACGGGCTGAACATGTTCATGCATGTTCTAATATTAATTACCAACTGATTTAGTGTAAAAAACATGGGTTATAACATTTATAAGTTTATTTTATAAAGTTTACGAAAATCTGCACTTTGACTTTTTAATTAATATAACTTTGACCCGTCATTTGACCAAGAACGTGATTTCCAAGAGATGCCCTTTTGAGGGATTAACACCTACCCAATTACAATCACGTAGCTATGTTCGATTCGAACAATGTTGGACCATAATGGTCTAAACCGAAAGTCAAAGCAAAAGTCAATTTTGCTTGACTTTCGGCTAATTAAAGCCTATAAACTGAAAGAGTAAGGATGGAGAACTTAAAAGTGGTCCAAGAGAACGATCAGAACTCAGTGGGACGCTCCTTTAGGATTAGGAACTTCTAGAGAGTGAGAAGGAGTAATTAAAAGAATTGGTGCAAGTGAAATGGTTGCAACACACACCTATTTATACTTGAAGAAAATGATTTGAGATGATGACAGGTGTTGGAGGTGATCTAGGATCACTCCAAGTGTTGTTGGACGTGTAAGGAGCAGCCAAAAAGCTCAGAGATTTGAATAGGTGACATACATGCACAAATACTTGGGCTCCAAACAAACAATCTACCAGCTAGGTCCTTACAGACCGTATACGTTATAAGCTTACGGTCCGTAAGCTAGTCTGCGCACATGGTTTTCCATATCCTTGCGGACCGTATGGTATACGACCTTGCGGTCCGTATACGATGGCCATTCACAAAAAAATAAGGCGCTTGCGGTCCGTAAGCTCTTAAGCTTGCGGTCCGTAAAGGGGTCTCAAATAAAAAAGTTTGGTATGTTGACACTTTTAGTCCCTCCACATTCACACTTTCAACAATTGGCAAAAATAGCCCCTCTCGTCCAATATTTAGGCACTTTTGGGAGAATGGACACGTGTCAGTACATGACTGGACACTAGGTGTTACATGATGGAATGGGAAAAGAGATAGATGCTCTAGCTAGTGAGACTTGGGATGTAGTGCCAAAACCAGAGGGTGTTAAACTAATCTCATGCAAATGGGTATATAAACTAAAAGGGAAACTAGACGGTTCTATAGATCGCTATAAAGCACGCTTAGTTGCTCGTGAGTTTACTCAAGAATATGGGCTCGATTACGTACGAAAAGACATTTAGCCCCGTAGCAAAGCTCACCACAGTTCGTGTAATATTAGCCATCGCAGTAACAAAAGGTTGGAATATGTGGCAAATGGACGTCGATAACGCGTTTTTATACAAGGACTTAAACCACTCAATTTTTATGGAGCAACCTATGGGGTACGGGAAAAACATGCAGCTCGGGTATGTATGCAAACTTAAAAAGGCGTTGTATGGATTAAAGCAGTCTCCACGAGCATGGTTTGGAAAAATCAGGGAGTTTCTGGAGCATAATGGGTTTGTAAGTACAAGTGCCGATGCTAGCCTATTCGTTAAGACTCAACACAATAAGGTGGTGTTAGTGTTGGTGTATGTCGATGATTTAATTATCACGGGTGAGCTGGACGACGAGATTGAGTTGTTAAAACAAAATCTCAAAACTCGTTTTAATATTAAAGACTTAGGAAGACTTGGAAGGTTCTTGGGTCTTGAGTATGGCAACGATGGGTTAATTTTACATTAGAGAAGTTATGTCAGAGAACTACTTTTAAAGTTTAGTATGGTGGATGCAAAAGACGCAGCTACTCCTATTGATGTAAATACAAAGCTAAGGTTGGAAGATGGCAATGGTGTGGAAAACCCAACTGAATATCGACAAATTATTGGAAGTTTAATGTATCTTACATCGATATAACGTTTGTGGTCAGGGTGTTAAGTCGATTTATAAAACAACCTAAGCGAGCTCCTGTATTCGCAGCAAGACGAGTATTACGGTATGTTAAAAGTACTATGGAATACAGTGTTCAGTTCAAGACGGAGTCAAATCTTGAGTTGAGAGGTTTCTGTGATTCCGATTATGCCGGTGATCCTGATAGTAGACGATCGACCACATGGTAAGTGTTCTTTATTGGTGAAAACGTGGTGTCGTGGTGTAGCAAACCACAACCAACGGTGTCACTTTCAACAACCGAGGCCTAGTATAGGTCTATGGGAGTAGCTACACAAGAGATGGTGTGGTTGGTTAGACTAGTGCAAGATCTGAATCAACAAGTCAAGAAGAAAGTACAACTGTTTTGTGACAATTTCAGCTATACAATTGGCAGAAAATCCGATGTTTCATGCTCGCACCAAGCATATTGAAGTACATTATCACTTCGTAAGAGAGAGTTTTGAAAGGAGAAGTTGAGTTGGTATATATTGATAGCGAATTACAAGTAGCTGATGTGTTGACGAAAGGGTTAAGCAAGAAGAAGTTGTTTGATTTTCGATAGTGTTTCGGGTTGAAGGGTGTTGGTATTGAGAGGGAGTGTCGAAGTGCGAACAATACCAACAATGGTGAAGAACAGTAAAGTCGTGGAAGGGTGCTAAGGGTGGTACGGGAGATCTCAAGGGGTGGTCTGGAGGAGATCAAAGTCGAAGGACTGATTAAGTAAAATTAATATTTAAATGTATATTTAATTATTGTTTGAATTATCCTAGTTTTTAGTAGATAAATATTAGTTTACGTATTAAACTAGGATTAGGATTAGTTTGTTATTTAAAGAACTTGATTTATGATTGTAATTATTCAGAAAGTAAAATTCGATTTCTGTTTTTACGTATACAAGCTTCTGTACCAAGTTATGGAAGACGAAGTATTACCTGAAAGCCACATCCTCGAAGTTTTATCCAGACTACCGCTGAAAACAATAATCCGCTGCAAGTGCGTCTGCAAAAGGTGGCGTGATCTTGTTTCCGATCCCTACTTTGTTGATCTTCATCTCTCCCGATCACGTCCATGCCTAAGTTTTCACCAATATGATTCTCCAAGCTCGATATTAGAGTTGGTAGAAGTGGAACACGAAGTTGATTACGACCGTTTAACCCTCCATCATGTCAAGACCCTTAATCTTCATCTTAGTGCAGTTCCCTACCCTCGTAATTGGACAACTCAAGTGGGCTCGGTTAATGGTTTGATCTGCTTGCATAACCGAGATTTTGATACGACTTACATATTCAATCCTTTGGACGAAGAATACATGATCCTCCCTCAACCACCAATACCAAATTTGGAGGATGTTCGGTTCCCGTTAACTTATGGTTTCGGAGTTTCAATGACAGGGAAATACAAAGTCATATGGATTTACGCGCTTAAAATTGAGGTTTACACCCTTGGAACCGACCAATGGAGATGTTTGGGACCAACCTCTTACCGCATTAACTATCGTTGGGCAGTCGATCCGCCGGGTGTATTTGTGAATAGTCATGTTTATTGGATTATTCATGGCCAAATTTACAAATTCGATATGGACACTGAGACATTTGAGTCATTTCCGTCCCCTCTGGGGGAACTGGGGGATGATCAAGAATCAATTCAAATGCTGGGAGTCCTGAAAGGCAGCTTAAGTCTGTTTTCTTGGACTTCATTAGGGTTTAACCTTTGGGTGATGAAGGAATCTTGGTATAAAGCGATAGCAGTGATCCAGGAAAACATAGACCCGTTTCTTAAATCGCTAGAGTGGAAACCCAGGTTTCTCATGGATGGTTCAGATGGTACTAGTATTTTGATCTTCTGGCCTTGGCCTGAGGAAAATCCAAGTCTGGTGGGGTATTGTCTTAACACGAATAAGATTCTAGATCTGAATTTGCCTGGCAACTTCTTTGCAAGTATGCTTACGTATCGTCCTAGTCTTGTTAAGCTCCAAAACTTTGGATCAGAGAGAGTTCGAGTTCGTTCCTTGTACAGTAATGACACTGTCTCTGCGAAGAATAGATATAAGTCCAGTTTGAAGTTCGAGCAAAGGGCGTCATTCTAGCTGTTGTTAGCTTCGGGCATGTATTACCTTTTCTTGAGTCAGTTATTATGTTTTAGCTATTTAGTAGGCCTAATGATGGACGAATGTTTTAGAAAACAATACTCTTCATTTTTATTTTAATTGTAATTTGAGTTAATATTATTTCCTTTGCTAACTCAATTTTGGCAGAATGATATTAGGAACGAAACTGAAGATCATGGTGGTGTAGTTGTATATGGGATCATCATATACGCACCTTACTGTTCGCTGGTGGTGACTCTGACCCGACTAGCTGTAGTTTCATCTATCCGTTTACCGAATAATCTTAATGTATTATTAATTTATTATAAGATTATCCACATCTCAATAATAATCAATTCTTTTTAATAGAGTAGTTAACACAAGTATCGAACATGAAAAAGGCTCATTTAACTACTTTATATCTCATGTCTAGCAATCGCTTCTTTCTAATAGAATGATTCATTGAACTTTATGCATACAAAATACCCTTTGGGTGACTTCCTAGAAGTTTGACCCATTTGTTGAATTCAAATTTTAAAAAGTTCAACAAGATTTGTTGGTGGGTTTCTCTGCTGATATATATAATCTGCTATTAACAGTTGGGTTTATCTAAAAAATCTCAGTTGGAAATTTGTTGATTCAGTTGTATAAGTTCCTATAGAATTACAGTTTGCTGCCGATATATTTTTTATAAGTAAATATAATTATCATTGTCTTAATAGTTTTGTTAAAAGAAAACCGAGCACCGAACAACTAAATAGAGGGAAGTTAGTGGAAGCTAAGGGGCTGTTTGTTTTTTCAGAGAAGAGCTTTCTGGCCTCTTATGTCTGCGCCACAGACATTTGGGTTTGCAGACTGTTTGTTTTCTTGAAGACCTTTCATTAACAAACTTCTGCGCGTCCTCTTTTGGTGTAGATGTGGGTTCTCCTCTTCTAACCTCTGCCCTAATATCAAAACACGCTTCTTTCTCCTCAGCCGCAAACCCTATAACCTCTTCTAAACCAGCCTACGTTTGAGTCTCTAAACCATGTAAAAATCGACCAGAGTTTTATTGTTATGTTATTTTGATTCTTCCTAAGACCCTATTTTTAATTTTCGGTTGATTTTGTTGTGATTGCTTTTTGTTAACCGTCAAGAATTTCATCTTCTAAATAGATCAATTTGCTTGATCTGTTGCAAACTCAGTTGACCACCTTGGCCTGTTGAAGAAGAATGTGACCTTCAACCATTCTAATTTGATTGTATATGAAATCTTAGATTTTGACTTCATATTGTTAGGTATACGCACGCGGAAGCAACACACACTCACGAACAATCAACTTCAGAAATAGAAAATAAACGACACAAGGATTTACGTGGTTCGGCCGCCAACTGCAACCTACGCCCACGGGGCAACTAGGTTATTTCTTTCATTGAGTTGCACACAGATTACAATACAGATGAATCTCTTATATAGAGATTTACATGAGAGCTTTTCAAACAAAGAAACAGTTTAGCAGAAAGAAAAATGGTGTCTTCCGCCACTTCTTTTGACAATCGCAAAACATGGCTGCTGCCTACACGTTTTCTGCAGCTAACTTTGACAAACCACAAGAGTGGCTTCACACTCAACAATCTCCCACTTGAAGCCACGGAACAATCTTCACTTGTGCTTCAACTGTGCATCTGTATTTCTGTAAGAAACTTTAGTACCTTCCTAGTTACCCTGGCCTTTTCTTCAGTTAACCTGAAGGCCCGTTGAAGCTCCCACTGAGCCTCAACTCATCAGTCATGGCTAAATCTGCCCCTGACCCGTTCTCTGTCTCTACCGGCTCCCACTGACACGAACTGCCGGATTCTGAGAAAACCTGAGAACAAACACTCTCCGAATAAAGCAGGTAATTCACTGGAGAGACTTTTACCGCTGGAATACTGGTTCTCTTAACCCACTGTCGTCTGGTAACTCTGACTGAAGCACTACCTGTGCTCCCACTGCCACGAATACCCTTGACTGGTTTCTCTGAACCTTTCCTAGCACGTTCAACCAGAATCTGACCTGTGGCTCTGGGTTTGTCTCCTGCAAAACAAACCTTCTTCTGCCCACGAGATTCTGTGAACCAGACTTTGTTTTTCTTCTAAACTGGGACGGTCACTCCCTCAGATGGTAATCTGACCATATACAGCGAACATTCATCGTTCGCAAGTCTTACCTTTCCAAAGTCTCAAACTTTTAGATTCTGCAGTGCTTCACTGCTGTGGGTAGCATGAAATGAAGCACCGGAATTCTTGACCCAAGAGTCTTCACTGCCTTCCACTGAGCCCCAATGCATCAAACCCAGACGCATTCTCAGAAGCAGAATTCAAATATTCATAACATCGACTCTAAGAGATGTCTAAACCTCCATGAAACCTACGAGTCAATTATGCCCAGCTCCCACTGTCACTGCTATCCCGACCCATGCCAAACGACACTCCATGAGCCGAACCTTCACTCGTACTATTTCTGTGAAACCCTTCACCCAGTACCAGTACAAAGATCCACTCAAATTTCAAACAGCTGATCACCAGTGAACAAGGAATACCATCCACTATTCCAGACCAGCTAACCGGCAAACGGTTATAACTACAATAGAGCTTTCAAGGAAATCAAGCGGCACCAAGGATTCTATGACCGTGCACACGATCAGTTAACTCAAACCCTAACCGAAAGATCTTTTCCACAACAGGCAATAGTTCCATGACTTGCAATTGACTTTCTTTTTCACTCATGTCGACATCAACAACCCTGTTGATTCCATTTTCTCCATGTTCTCCTCGATCACCTCGTCCGCAAAAAGAAAAAATAATCTGGTGATCTCCAAGAGTTTACCCTGCTCTAGTCGACTAAAAAATTAATCAACAACCACAAACTCTAAATCACCAACTGATCACCTTGTCCACAACAAAAAATAAACCTCCTTATTTTTCTATGTTGTTGGACCCACAAGAAAAAGAACTTATATTCTTGACCCAAAATAATATTTGGCTACTGCCAAAAGATTCATATAAATATATATATTTGGTCAAACTGAAACCTTGGTCAAAAGTAGCAAAAGACAAGGCCCACCTGCAAGACTTATCCTTTTATCTCGACAAGTCCCACGTGCCTTTTCTTTTCTTCTTCCACTTTACTTTTTCTTGAAAGTAGGTAACAACACCTTTTACTTTACCCTTTTTTTTTTTTCTTTTGGCCTTATTCAACGAAGAAAACAATTTTTCTTTAGTCAAGCAAAAAAAAAAAAAAAAAAAATAGTGCAAGGCCCACCACCATCTTTTCATAAATTCCACCAAAAGAAGAAGCTTTGCACTTCTCTTCTTCTTCGATCGACTAACAGCAGCAAAGAACAACCTTTTTTTTCTTCTTTCTTTGAATGACTCAATCTTCTGCCAATTCCAAACACAAGGCAACACGAACGGCGACTATTCAAGGATTTTATCTGTTATAGTGTCAGCTACGACTGCCGACCACACCATAAAACCCACTTCGGAGAAACATCGACGGCAACGGAGGCGGTTCTGACGGCGGCGGCTTCGGAATCACGACTGTGATTCACCTGAGCGGCGGCGGTCACAGGTCAGTATCTTCTCTTTCCTGTACACCTCCTTCTCCTTCCTCTCTGCTGATTGTTCTGGTCCGATTTGATCTTCGATACCAATACCGGCCACCTGCCGGAGAAACGAACTGATCTCTTAGAACCACTGTGTGTAATCGAGCCGTAGCTCTGATACCAGTTGTTAGGTATACGCACGCGGAAGCAACACACACTCACGAACAATCAACTTCAGAAATAGAAAATAAACGACACAAGGATTTACGTGGTTCGATCGCCAACTGCAACCTACGTCCACGGGGCAACTAGGTTATTTCTTTCATTGAGTTGCACACAGATTACAATACAGATGAATCTCTTATATAGAGATTTACATAAGAGCTTTTCAAACAAAGAAGCAGTTTAGCAGAAAGAAAAATGGTGTCTTCCGCCACTTCTTTTGACAGCCGCAAAACATGGCTGCTGCCTACACATTTTCTGCAGCTAACTTTGACAAACCACAAGAGTGGCTTCACACTCAACACATATCCCGTTAACTTGTGGTTCTCGACGTCTGCAGTCAACAAACAACTTGATAGGTAAATGAAGGTTACCTTTACCAGTTTTACAATTCAATAATAAGGAGATGATTTACGTTGTAATTTATACATTTTTTTAAAATTAATTATATTAAAGCATTGGTTTATCATGAACATACTTCTGTAAATTAAGAAAAAATAGCCATGTGAAAAGATTTTATCTTTCTTCACTATTTTTCAATTAAATATTTTAACTTTGACCATGAAGAGGTGTTCCCTAGTTAGGTTGGTGTAGACTTATTTAAAGAATGTCGTAAGAACAGAGTTATGATCTCTCATGGTACCTAAATTCTAGTATGTTTTGAGATAAATTCTTAGTTAAGGGTTTTTCTGTCTTGATGAAATTTAATAATCATAATCTTTATGACATTAGAAATTAGAATTCATCAACAATATAAGAAAGAAAAAAAAAGTTGATATAATTCTTCTACCCGAACCTACCTACACAACATCCTACCTACTAAACGTCTCAACCATCTTACACCCGCATTTGCCCTTTATCAACGACACCCCACTTACGATCACCTTCGTACGTTCGATTGCGTATGCTACCCGAACACCTCTGCTACCCAACCACACAAACTTGATCCCAGGTCCGTTCGTTGCATATTTTTGGGCTACCCTTCCAACTTCCGGGGCTACCGTTGTTTAGATCCAACAACTGGTCGGGTCCACATCTCCCGCCATGTCATTTTTGACGAAAACACCTTCCCATTTACCAGCCCCTCACCTTCGACTGCGTATAACTTCTTGGATGATGACGCGCCTATCTCTACCAACCAGTCAGTCTTCTATTAGCCCAACCCATCATCGCAGCCCGGTACCCAATACGGCTCTCAACCAACGGCCCAAACACCTTATCCCACCCCAGCCGCTGCCCAACACCAATCTCCCCCTTCCCCTATGGCCCACCACCCCCTACGGCCGAAACACCCACCTCCCCTCCACCCGTTCCTCAGAACACCCACCATATGCAAACTCGAGCCAAAACTGGTATCACCAAACCAAATCCGAAATTTAACCTTTCCACTTCCACCATATCTCCCGTTCCTACTTCCTACTTAAAGGCCTTAACGGATCCTAACTGGCAAAAGCCATGCACAATGAATTTAATGCTTTGCAGGAAAATCAAACATGGGAGTTAGTTCAGCGCCCTGTCGGCTCACCCGTTATTCGGTGCATGTGGCTATTCCGCCATAAATTTAAAGCTGGTGGCAGTTTGGAAAGATACAAAGCTCGACTCGTTGTAAATGGTAAATCCCAAACAGAAGGGATTGATTGTCAAGAGACATTTAGTCCGGTGGTCAAGCCGGCCTCGATACGCACCGTATTGAGCCTAGCTACATCGAGAAACTGGCCTATCCATCAGTTAGACGTAAAAAATGCTTTCTTACATGGTCCTCTTGAAGAAACTGTTTACATGCACCAACCTACAGGATTTATGGATGCTAATGTCACACCCCAACCGATGGCGGAATCATCGGGGCGCGGCACTGAGCGAAACAGATTGTCCAGAAGTTTCCATAACAACTATCATCACCATTTAATTAAAGCATTACGTCCCATACCGTAACATAAATAGTCAAACGAGTTATTACAGACAACATCAAAACAAATATTCTGTTCCGACAACTCAGATTCAAATAAGTAGCAATTGTTTATCTGCTTCTAGAGACCCCTACTAAGTTATCTACAGACAACTATTTGCTGGGCTCTAAAGCTTTATTCTAGCTTCCATTTCCTACCACATATGCATCCTAAGCACCTGTCACATACGTTAAAATAATGTCAATACATAAAATGTAAAGGTGAGCATACAAGTTTGATAATAGCATAATAGAGTTCGAATTCGTTTACGCATAACCAGCACGTACACATAGTGAAATGAAGCACGTTAGTTATCGACATAGGTCCATCGATACCAATGACTGCGGGTTGACTGCCCGAGGCAGTTCGCAATACATGATTACCACCGTAATCCATGCAAGTAAAAGATCCTTAACAACCCCCCGTGTGAACGGGTGCTGAGTCCAAACTATAGTACTATCGTTGCTAAGGCAGGTAGACAGCATTCCATGTGTAAACATAACAAACAAGCATTCATAAGCCACGTATAACATGCATTAATGGTTTAGCGTTAAAATAGCTTGAGTAGTGTGATAGTTGTAGTTTGAATAGTTGTAACGTATGTAACACCCAAAAGTGTTAAAGCAAAAAGGGTTCGAGTATACTCACAGCGATTGTGGATTGAAGGGAGCGTTTTACAGCGAGTACGGTTAGCCTGAATAGATTCGATAACGTAACGATAAGTGGCGCGTAAAACAGTACAAGTGAGAGTGGTTAGGATGGCTGATCGTGCGGATCAGCTATCCCTGAGTAGAAGTCATCCGTGCGCATGACCTATCCGTGCGGATGGTGATGCGTGCGGATGGTGATCCATCCGGATAAGCTATCCGTGCGTGTGTCTGTCCGTGCGGATGGCGATCCGTGCGGATTAGTTGTGCGTGCGGATGACTTATCCGTACGGACAAGTTGTTCGTGTGGATAAACGTTCAAGTGGATTGTTTCTTCCTAATTGTGGGATGTGTTTGTGTATGATGGCTTGTGCTTTGGAGTTTTCGTTGTAGCATTTAGAAATCACATAAGTGTTTCTACCTTTCAAGCCGGTCGCGCGGACGACAATCCGTGCGTATGGTAGTCCGTGCGGACAGCCTGTGCGCGCGGACGAAGACAATCCGTCCGGATAGCCTGTCCGTGCGTACGACTTGGCCGTGCGGATGAACATTGCTTGATTTTCATTTTAAGGCCCTAGTATCTCATGATCCGAAGAGTAATCCATTCAGAGGTCGTCCGTCCGGATTGCTCATTCGTCGATACTCAAACCTTGTTTGGGAAGTGGGTCCCAAGGGTAATCCGTCCGGGTGACAACTCGTCCGGATGACCTGTGCGTGCGGATGGCAATCCGTGCGCACAGCCTGTCCGTGCGGACAGCTAGTCCGTGCGGAAAACTGGTCTGGTTGTTCCGTTCGTCTACACTTGGTTTCTGTTGTCGTTTATCGAGAAGTTCTGATTACGTGGCAACCACTTGGAGTTGTGTTCTCACCCGCGTGACTAGACCGGTCAGGAACCACCCTAACTCAGCCTGACGGCGACTCAGAACGGTCATTCCGGTTGACCCCGAAATCAGTTGTCTGTGGGTAGGATTCCAGATCTGGAACTAGTGCATCACTATTATCGAGTAGAGACTAGAACCGATCAGATTCGTACCGATTTTATGGGTAAAAGAAGGAGAGAACTTAGGTTTATTTCTTTCAACTCTTTTATCCTTAGAACAGTTTAGATCTAGGTGAAGTTATTATGAGATCTTGTAGAAATCGTTTAGATCTGAGTTATTCTTGGTGGAATGAGGTCAAGTTTGAAGTTCTTATGAACTTCATGATGACGTCACCCGAGAATACCTCAAATCCGGATGATTTCATAGTTAAAAGTGAAGATTTGAAAGATGGAAATGTGTAGAATTGTGTAGTGATCATAGATGTACAAGAATTTGTGCAAGATCTTACCTGGATTGGGAGAAATCTGAGAAAAAGTGAAGATTGCGTGCGGTTCGGACGTCACTTGCCGAAAGTGGAAAAAGTGGAGAGTGACCCGTGTATATATAGGATGCCAAAAAGGGAAAGGGGCTAGCCGTGCGCATGGCACGTACCCGGGTGGGCTATCCGCGCGGACTGGTCATCCGTGCGGATTGGCAATCCGTGCGGTTTGGCAATCCGTGCGGATTGGCAATCCGTGCGGATTGGCAATCCGTGCGGATGCCGCCTGCTTGGGTGTGTTTGGCGCGATGTTGTTTCCGTTTCGATTTGCAAGCGATTTGATAGGGTTTCCTAGTCAATTACTTTCAGTCCCAACTACTTCTTATAGGGCTCGACTCGGAATTCGGGTTCGGGTTCGATTACGTTCGAGTTAGACTTCGAGTTCGATTGAGTTCGCTTGATTATCACAACATAAAGTAAACATGCACAGGTAACACGTAAGGCACACACACACACACGTATAAACAACAAGTAAAAATACACAGTTCGAGTTATGATTCGATGTCGATTTGATTAGCATAGCTTGATTAACTTTATCGCATTGTTACTTCCTATCGTTCACGGTCGCAGGTCGATTGAAATATGGTAAACACGATTCGATTATTGTGATGTACGACATTTACTCCACATAATATAAATAAAATAAAAACATTTCTACGAGTCACGTTGCGCGAAATCGGTCGTTGACTTTGACCTTGACTTTGACTTTCACTCGTGAAAACACGGGGTGTTACAGCCTCCCTTTGTTTAGGGAATTTCGTCCCGAAATTAAGCTGGAAGCCGTAACTAACCGTGGATCACATGTGAGAGTCCTTCGTTCGGATCATTGAAAGTTGTCAAATTAATCGGGTTCTTACGGTTAAATTGCTGATTTTTGGATATGATATGCGAAATTGTCTGATCTAAAAGCCTTCAAAGTTTCAAATCTTAACTTCGAAGCCGTTTGGGAGAAATTTGAATATTGTAGGTCCGAATTTATCCCCGATTCGATTGTGTAACAACACGTTCGACGTGCGGGATCCGTGAACGTGGGTGACGAAACGTAATCGTAACGGAGTCAAACCGATCCTACAAGTGGTATCTAAGCAGGAGATCGATTGCTCAGATTTGAGCAATTTCTTCATCTTTCTTATCTATCACGTTTTTCTCTGAAAATCGCTAGATTAAACGTATACAATAATCGTGATTCTATTGATTACTGAGAACATCGTACAAAATACTAGAATCACTTTGCCACTTTCTTTCTCTACTTTCTCTTTCTAGTCCTTATTTACAAGTATGCCACCTTGCCTTTCCTAATCGGACATTACTCATTCGTTAAACAACTGTGGATACTTTACCTTCATGTCGCTTTCGAGTTCCCAAGTGAACTCCGCGCCTCGTTTGCCTTCCCATCGGACTTTCCCAATGGGAATGCGTGAGCGCCTGAGTTCTTTGGTCTGGCGATCCATGATTTCGACAGGCTTTTCCACGAAGTGTAATGTTTCGTTCACTTGTAGATCATCTAAAGGAACATGTAAGTCGTGGTCGGCGATGCACTTTCGGAGGTTTGACACGTGGAAAGTCGGATGGACATTGCTAAGTTCTTCCGGTAATTCGAGTCTGTAGGCGACTTTTCCGATCCTTTCCAGAATCTTAAAAGGTCCAACATATCGAGGCGCGAGTTTCCCCTTCTTGCCGAATCAGACTACACCCTTCCAAGGTGATACCTTTAGGAGTACGTAGTCACCAATGCCATATTCACGGGGTTTGCTCTTTTTATCGGCGTAAACTTTCTGTCGATCCCGAGCTTTCGCTAGGTTGTCCCGAATTTGGAAAATTTTGTCTGTCGTTTCTTGTAGCAGCTCCGGACCGGTTATTTGCGAATGACCGATCTCGTGCCACACAATAGGCGATCGACATCTTCTTCCGTACAAGGCCTCGAAAGGTGCCATCTGGATGCTAGCCTGATAGCTGTTGTTGTACGAGAATTCGACTAACGGAAGGTGTCTATCCCAATTACCACCGAAGTCTAGGACACACGAGCGGAGCATGTCTTCAAGCGTACGAATCGTTCTTTCAGTCTGACCGTCGGTTTGTGGGTGGAACGCAGTACTTAGATTAAGCGTTGTACCGAGTGCCGTTTGAAACGTCTCCCACAATCGTGAAGTAAACCGAGCATCACGATCAGAGATGATGTCACGAGGCGTCCCATGTCGACAAATGATCTCGTCGGTGTAGATTCGGGCTAATCGTTCTACCTTGTAGTCTTCTCGTATTGGCAGAAAGTGAGCTGATTTGGTCAAACGGTCAATAACAACCCAAATGCTGTCGTGACCTGATGACGTGGTTGGAAGCTTGGTTACGAAATCCATAGCTATGCTCTCCCATTTCCACATGGGAATTGGTGGTTGTTCGAGCAGGCCAGAGGGTCTTTGATGTTCAGCCTTGATTCTAGCACAAGTTAGGCATTTCCCGATGTAGAGAGCGATATCCCGTTTCATGCCCGGCCACCAGTACCTATATCGAAGGTCATGGTACATTTTGTCAGCACCGGGATGAATAGAGTATCGGGATTTGTGGGCTTCATCCATGATAATCTGTCGCAGGTTGGTTCGCTTGGGAATCCAAATTCGGTCTAAGAAGTGGAATATCCCATTTGATTTGCTCACAAGCTGGGCTCCATCGTGGTAGATTCTTTCTTTCTTCAAGGTGCGTTCGTTGAAACATGCATGCTGGGTGTCGCGAATGAGGGCTTCGAGATTGTGCTGGGCTTGAACATTTCGAGTGCTAAGCAGATAGCTCCGTCTGCTAAGTGCGTCGGCAACAACATTTGCCTTGCCTGGGTGATAACGAATCTCACAGTCGTAATCGTTGAGAAGTTCTACCCATCGGCGTTGACGCATATTTAGTTCCTTCTGATTAAAGATGTGTTGTAGGCTCTTGTGATCGGTGAAGATCGTACACCTTGTACCATATAGGTAGTGTCGCCAAACCTTTAATGCAAAAACAACCGCGCCTAGCTCGAGATCGTGGGTTGTATAGTTCTTCTCGTGGATTTTGAGCTGACGAGATGCGTAAGCTATGACCTTGTCTCGTTGCATTAGGACACAGCCGAGACCAAGGTTGGAAGCATCACAGTAGACAATGAAATTATCGTTTCCGTCGGGTAGTGTGAGAACAGGAGCATTGCAAAGCATGTGTTTGAGGGTTCGAAAGGCAGACTCTTGTTTGGTCCCCCAGACAAAAGGCTGGTCCTTATGAGTGAGAGAAGTGAGTGGTACAGCAATCTTCGAGAATCCTTCGATAAATCGTCGATAATAGCCCGCTAGCCCAAGAAAGGAGCGGACTTCAGTCGGGTTCTTAGGCGTAACCCAGCTCTTAACAGCTTCAATCTTTGCAGGATCGACGTGAATGCCCTGACTATTTACGATGTGACCCAGAAACTGAACCTCCCCCAACCAAAACTCGCACTTGGAGAATTTGGCGTAGAGTTGGTTCCCCTGGAGTAACTCGAGAACCAAACGTAGATGTTGCGCGTGTTCAGCTCTCGTTTTGGAATAGATCAAGACATCGTCGATGAACACGATGACGAAGCGGTCGAGATATGGTTTACACACTCGATTCATCAGATCCATGAAAACTGCTGGTGCGTTCGTTAGGCCAAAAGGCATGACGACAACTCGTAATGGCCGTAACTAGTGCGAAACGCGGTTTTGGGTATATCCTCCTCTTGTATACGTAGCTGATGATATCCTGAACGTAGATCGATCTTCGAGAAACACGTAGCGCCTTGTAGTTGATCAAACAAATCGTCAATTCGAGGCAGAGGATAGCGATTCTTGATAGTCAACTTATTCAATTCCCGGTAGTCGATGCACATCCGGAACGACCCATCCTTCTTTTTGACGAAAAGGACCGGTGCGCCCCAAGGAGAGGTGCTCGGGCGAATAAAGCCTTTTTCAAGCAATTCCTGGAGTTGGGTTGAGAGTTCGCGCATTTCGGACGGCACGAGTCGATAAGGAGCTCTGGCGATAGGATTAGCTCCAGGGATGAGATCAATGCGAAAATCAATATCGCGCTTTGGAGGTAGTCCGGGAAGGTCCTCTGGAAAAACTTGAGGAAATTCTCGAACCACAGGAACGTCTTTCACTTCCTTCTTCTCTTTCTTTTCCTTCTCCGCTGCTACAACGTGAGCCAAGAAAGCCCTATATTCCTTGCGGAGATACTTGCTAGCTTGTAGGCATGACATAAGCTTGAGACCCTTCGAAGTAGTATCACCATAAACGCATAATGAATCACCGTTTGCGAGCGAAAAACGAATCATTTTATCGAAGCACACAACTTCGGCATGGTTTTCGCGAAGAAAGTCCATGCCTACTATGACATCAAAGCTTCCTAGTTGCATTGGAATGAGATCGATCGGGAAGATGTGATTGTTGAGCTCGAGAGTGCAATCACGAATAACAGAGTTTACAGCGACAGTTCTTCCGGTAGCGACTTCAACATCGAATGCAGAGGAGAGTCGAGAACGCTTACGACTAAGGAGTTTCTCAAATTCGAGTGACACAAAGCAATTATCGGCTCCAGTATCAAACAAACATGAAGCATAAATACCATTCACAAGGAACGTACCATTGACCACGTTGTTGTCGGCCTGGGCTTGACGCACGTTGAGGTTGAAAGTTCTGGCGCGTGCGGCCTGTTGTTGCTGCTGCTGTTGCTGCTGTGGTTGCTGCTGTTGCTGCTGGGGTTCTTGTTTCACTACCCTGTTCGGGCACATGTTGGCGAAATGATTCGGGTCGCCACACGTGAAGCATGCTCTGGCTTTGACTGCGGGTGCCGGAGGAGCTTGTTGACCCTGTGGGGCAGCGAGTAGAGCTTGACTGGCAGGAGCTTGACGAATACGGCAGTTGGCAGTAAAGTAGCCGTAGACATTGCAATGAGCACAGAAGCGGCATTGAATAGCAGTCGGGTGATGATAGGTGCAAGTAGGTCAGAGCGGGTGCGGCCCAGTATATGCACGCTTTGCAGGCGGTGCATTGGCCACAGGCGCCGCTACTTGACGCTGTTGAGCAGGTACAGCTTGGATCGGTGTAGCAGTAATCGCACAGTTCTTGTTGGTGGAGCTGTTCTTTCTCTTGTTCTTGCGCTTGTTGCTTGACGAGGTGGTTTCGGTAGCTGGTGCAGCAGTAGTGGCTTGATGCAGATGCTTGGAGGTCTTATCCCACACCCCAGCCTTGACCCTTTTGTCATTGATCTCAGCGGCCAGCAGATAGGTTTCCTCGATCGTGGTAGTCTTAGCCGCTTGCAAGAAATCAGCGACGCAGTCGGGCAGGGCTTGGATGTACTTCTTGATGGTCATCTCAGGGGTCTTGACCTGGTCAGGAAAGATAATGCTGAGCTGTTTGAAGCGAGCAGTAAGGCCAGCATTGTCTCCATCCTTCTGATGTATGTGCCAAAATTCATCTTCAAGCTTTTGACGCTCGTGAGGAGGGCAGAATTCCTCTAGCATGACCTCCTTGAGCTCATCCCACGACAAACCGTAAGCTGCATCATTCCCTCTCTTGTTCCTCTCGGCCGTCCACCAGTCCAAAGCACGGGACTGAAAGACGCCGGTAGCGTTCAGAGTTCGAAGGTCATCAGGGCAACCACTTTGTCGCAGAGTAACCTCGATGGAGTCAAACCAGTGGAATAGAGCAGTAGGACCTCCTTCGCCTGTGAATTCTTTCGGCCCACATGACTTGAATTGTTTGAAACTGAAAGGTCTTGCGACAGCTCTCGGACCTTCAGTCCTCGATTCCTCGGATGATTTGCTGGCATTCTCGTAGGCATCGCTCACTGCCTTTGCTACAGCTTTCGCGACAATGGACGCAAGACGTCTGTCCTTCTTTTCTTGGCGAGAGAGTGGATGACGAGATCTAGACGACATTGTCTGCAATAGACATCGCCATGGAACTCAACACATGTATTCGAATCTCACCTCATACGTCTACTACTACTACTAAAGCTCAGTAACACGTACCATGTAAACGCATATAGTCACAAAATCATGGAATCGCACAAAATCACATAAACACGTAGAGCACATAATTACAATATTCCTAAATAGATAAGCACAACATCAAGAAACACGTATATCTTAATCACTAAAAGCACATACGAGCATACAAAGCATTCTAACTGCTTCTATTGTTGATTCGCTAGCGATGAGTTGTGTGGGTTTTGTGTTTTAGCAGGAGTAATAGTGTCGGGTCGAAACCAATAGTACCTCAAAACGTTAACAAATAACAGAAAAAGCATAAAGTTTCATAGAGATCGATAAATCGAAGGTAGATTGTCTGCGGCTACTAGACTTCGACTAACCAAAGTGGCTCGACTATTCGCAAGAATCCTGCACAATTACCTCCAGGACTATGCCTTTGCCTCGATTCTTGGGCGTTGGTGCAATTCCCATTGGTTATATTGTGTCTTTAGATCGTTGGAGTCCATCGAACTTTGGTGGGAGTTTTCGTATAAAAGCGGGACGAGTCGTCAAGGTTAGGGTGTCACCCCTATCTTGCAACTTCCGTCCTCGTTTTTGATAAAAATTGAGGAGATTATTCATCAAAATATGGATTTCACTCCCGATTCGGTATGATTCCCCTCGTTTGTAGCTAAAAACGCAAGCTGATTAGGCAACTTTAGTCGAGAGTTTGCGGTTTTCACACCTATTCTCGGCCTTATCACCTGTTCACAACTTGAAAATTCGAGTGCAATGATAGGAAAGAGCGAGTGATAGTGGCGAGTTTACGCATACGCGTGAGTTGGGCTGTTGGTTCTTAACTATAGTCTGGGTCTCTAAGACTTTGACCCGGACTAGGTCGAGTCTTGCCTAATTCCCTATAGTTATGGCTCTGATACCAATCTGTCACACCCCAACCGATGGCGGAATCATCGGGGCACGGCACTGAGCGAAACAGATTGTCCAGAAGTTTCCATAACAACTATCATCACCATTTAATTAAAGCATTACGTTCCATACCGTAACATAAATAGTCAAACGAGTTATTACAGACAACATCAAAACAAATATTCTGTTCCGACAACTCAGATTCAAATAAGTAGCAATTGTTTATCTGCTTCTAGAGACCCCTACTAAGTTATCTACAGACAACTATTTGTTGGGCTCTAAAGCTTTATTCTAGCTTCCATTTCCTACCACATATGCATCCTAAGCACCTGTCACATACGTTAAAATAATGTCAATACATAAAATGTAAAGGTGAGCATACAAGTTTGATAATAGCATAATAGAGTTCGAATTCGTTTACGCATAACCAGCACGTACACATAGTGAAATGAAGCACGTTAGTTATCGACATAGATCCATCGATACCAATGACTGCGGGTTGACTGCCCGAGGCAGTTCGCAATACATGATTACCACCGTAATCCATGCAAGTAAAAGATCCTTAACAACCCCCCGTGTGAACGGGTGCTGAGTCCAAACTATAGTACTATCGTTGCTAAGGCAGGTAGACAGCATTCCATGTGTAAACATAACAAACAAGCATTCATAAGCCACGTGTAACATGCATTAATGGTTTAGCGTTAAAATAGCTTGAGTAGTGTGATAGTTGTAGTTTGAATAGTTGTAACGTATGTAACACCCAAAAGTGTTAAAGCAAAAAGGGTTCGAGTATACTCACAGCGATTGTGGATTGAAGGGAGCGCTTTACAGCGAGTACGGTTAGCCTGAATAGATTCGATAACGTAACGATAAGTGGCGCGTAAAACAGTACAAGTGAGAGTGGTTAGGATGGCTGATCGTGCGGATCAGCTATCCCTGAGTAGAAGTCATCCGTGCGCATGACCTATCCGTGCGGATGGTGATGCGTGCGGATGGTGATCCATCCGGATAAGCTATCCGTGCGTGTGTCTGTCCGTGCGGATGGCGATCCGTGCGGATTAGTTGTGCGTGCGGATGACTTATCCGTACGGACAAGTTGTTCGTGTGGATAAACGTTCAAGTGGATTGTTTCTTCCTAATTGTGGGATGTGTTTGTGTATGATGGCTTGTTGTTGATGCATATTTTGTGGACACGACTCGGCTCGGTTCAACTCAGCTCAGTTCGACTTGGTTTCGACTCGAAGACACGAAGCTCAAGACGAAGACTTGTGTCTGTACTTTGTCTGTAATGTGTCATGATACAAAACGATGTCTTATATTAGATTTGTTATGTGCGTTCGATGTAAGTTTGACCAAGTCAACCATCCTCCGGTTTGACTTGGCCAAACAGTTAGCACATTGATTGAAACATGCTTGTGTCGAAGGATGTCATCGAAGGATGGATTGTATCCTTCGATGACCTCGAAAGATAATATCTTCGATAGATACAGATGGACCTCGAAGGATATCATCCTTCGAGGTATGTATGGATCCTTCGGTAGTTGGTCTGGTCGATAGATGATCCTTCGACCAGATTACCCTATCCTTCGAGCATGTTAGCTGTGTCGGGTATAAATACCCATGTGTTGTGTTCATTTCAAATAGAACACACAAGGGAGATTGGAGAGAACACTGGGAGCATTCTGCTGAAAACACACACACACGAGAGAGAGTTTACGGAATACATCTGTAAACGTTGAGCTTGTAACTGAACCTTTCATACGTATTAATACAAGTGGTGTTAATCGGTGAACTTTGTGTGTCGTGCTTTTGCGTGTTCTAACTCGGTTGCATGCTAGCTTGGATTCCGCACTCGCTAGTGTGTTAACAAAACAAGGATAAGGTTTGACCTCATATCCGGGAAGAGGGACCTACAAGTGGTATCAGAGCCTTGGCTCTTTTTCTTGTTAAAACCGAGTGTTTTAGAGTGTGTTTCGGACTTTTGAAGTTTATATTTTCTGGAAATTTTGTGTTTAAAACTTCGAAAATCTGCTTGTTTTGCTGAAATTTTTATAAAAACTTTGTTGTTTATCTCTTTCACATGTTAAAGGGTGGTTTTTATTGAATTTTCGGCCAAAACTCGTGTTCGGCAGTTGTCGGTTCATCAGAAAATTCAAATTTTTCTGGGTTTGTTCTTGATATCTTCATCATACATTCAAGTGTTCTTCAAAGTGTTAAATATTTTGATCTTGTTTAATTGATTTCGAAAGTTGTTTGTGCATTGGGAAAGGACAACTGGTTAAAATATTCAAACCAAATCTGGTTTTGGCAGAAAGCACGTCTGAACATACCTTCTGCCGAAAGTTTCTACCAACTTGTCACCTTTCTCACCAACCTGTCAACATTTGTCAACTTTGTCAGAGCTCATCGAAAGATATCCTTCGGAATCGAAAGATCATCTTTCGATCAAGGAGGTTCGACAGATACCCATCCTTCGAACATCTTTCGAAGTCAGTGAGTTATCTTTCGAGCCAAGGAATCTTTTCGAAGGATATATTGTTCGAGCTTCTGTTACATTTCGAAAGATAAGGATCCTTCGTCTTGGAGAATCTTTCGAAGTCATCGTTCGAAACTCAACAGTGATCTTTCGAACACTGTTGATCCTTCGAACAAGTGTCTATCTTTCGAACAAGTGTTGATCTTTCGACCCTAATCTGTTTAAGTTTAACAGTTTGTGTTTTTCAGGTCTTTCGAACAGGGATCCTTCGGCTGGTTGTTATCATTCGAAAAATTAACATAGTTTGTGAAAATTATTTTTTTTTAAATCAATTTTCACTTAATATATTAATTTTTATAAAATGGGAACAAACGGTGAGTGGTGGAATCAATTGATTTCGACTTCACAATCATCAGCTACACAACCTGAGCCAGAATTCGACAAAAATGCATTCTTGCGAGCTATTGCCCCAACTCAAGCCGCAATGATAACTGCAAATCAATGGGCATTGGTCACAAATCAAAGCAGCAGCATTCAATCTATGATGCAGAACGACAGTGAAACTGGTACAAGCACAAAGCCGCCAAAGCTAAATCACATAAATGACTGGGGATGGTGGAAAGAAAGGTTGAGAACTTATGTTCAGGGGCAAGGTCAAGATCTATGGATGTGTTTCTTCACTCCATTTGAACATGATTTGGAAGTTGCAGGATCTAATCCACAAACTTACAGCACTCTGTCTGATGATGATAAGAAGAAAATTGAGTTAGAAAAGAAAGCATTCATGATTCTCACACAAGCTCTTCACAGAGACATTTACCACCAGTTTGTTTACTGCACGACAACTAAAAGCTTGTGGGATATGCTCACGTTACGATGTGAAGGTAATGCTCAATCTAGAAAGATTAAGCAAGATTTACTGAAGAAAGAGTTTGAAGGTTTCACGTGTATGGAGAATGAGACTTTGGCAGATTTATCTACAAGGTTCCATCACTTGTTGAGTGAGATGTTTGCTTTTAAAATCACTGCTGCTCAACAAGAAATAGTGAAGAGATTTGCTGATAGCTTACCAGCAAAGTGGAGCAGTTATCTTGAAATTCTCAAAGAAACTGGTGCTTTAGACACAATCACCATTTATGATTTAATTCAAAAATTGGAGAACAAGGATGTGGAAGAAAAACTTAAGGCAAAAAGAACACTCACTCCTCAAAGTCCAGAGATGTATTTTGGGATTGCTGGAGGTATTGGTGGAGAAAAACCAGCTTCTCAACACGCGAAGCTTCAAACAGCTTTCATCTCAAACACTGGACCATAACAACAGATCAGTTTGATCCCTCAGCATACTTGATGTATCCAAGATCAGATGTGAAACCGACAGCTCCTCAGCAGCAACAACCGCAACAGCAAGGGTTTTATGGAAACACTTCAAACTTTCAAGCCACTTCCAATCCAAAAACTGTCAGATTAGACACTTCCAACTTTTCCAAAGTCAGTGTCGAAATAGCCAAGGAGCATATGGAGATGTTGAATACCTTGGTTAGTGCTTACTGTGGATTGATCGCAGGTCAGATTGGGAATATCAATCTAACCAATGAAGATTATCAGCAAGTGGACAGAGATGAGTTTGAAATGATGGATATCAAATGGGCTCTTGCTAGTGCAATTCGAAGGGCAAAGGAGTTCATGGAAAGGACCGGGAGAAACAACTTGGAAAGCAAGAAAGACACCAAGTATGGGTTCGACAAGCAAGCTGTGACCTGCTTTAACTGTGGTGAACGCAGTCATTTCAAAAGGGAATGCACAAGACCAGCTCAGCATGGAAACCAAAATCCCTTCAGAAATCAAGGCAACCAGCAGAACCAGAACAGGAACAATGTTCGTACGTTGGTACCTGTCAACAACCAAAGCCAACCAGGGTCATCAAATGCCAACCGGGGACTCGTGGTTCAAATAGATGAAGGTTGTGATTGGTCGCTTCAGCTTGGAGAAGGAGGAAATGGTGGAACAACATGTTATGCTAAAGTGACTGAGAAGATAGTAGAACCCGTGTCTGCTGGTGAATCTTCAGAAGATGAAGATAGTTCGGGTTATAGTGGGAGCATGGATGGGGAATCACTTGATGTTGGTGATTTATCAAGTGATACTTTAGATTTGAATTTGAAGGTTGATGAACTTCTGGCTGAAGCTGAAGTATTATGCAAGAGGAGATCTATTCTTTGCCAGAAATCTGCTGGAACTTCCGAGAAGCTTGCTAAGTTCTTCTCTGAAGATGGATCTTTTTCTTTCCATTCAGCCTTTACGGCTAATGTCGACAGTTCATCAGGTCAGGTAAGTGTCGATGAACCCACTGTAGTTAGCTGTGAAAATTGTGATAGTTTAAAGGTTAAATATGCTGAACAGGAAAAGAAGTTTGAAGTCACAAACAAACACAATCAAGAATTGATTGTTGATCTTTCTAAAGCAACTGAAGCTAACTTGTTTTTAACCAGAAATGAAAAGGAATTTAAAGCTACAATTGCGTCATTAAAACATGATGTTTCTGAATTACAAAGGGCTGTTTTGAGAAAACAACATGCTAACAATGATTTAATTGACACAATTGAAAAGCAAATGGTAGAGTTAGCAACAGCTAGATGTGAATGTGAGACAATTAAGCAGAAATTGGAAAGCTATTCCAATTCCCGCTATGTTTTGGATCACATTATTGATGTTCAAAAGAAAAAGGGGGATAGGAAGTGTAATGGATTCAAATCATGTCCTCCCCCAATGAATCACAATTACTCCAAATTGCCTGATGACGAGTATATGCCCCGTTTTGAACCTACTGTGCCACTCGGTCTAGATGACTTTGCAGCAGGCCTCGGGTTCACAACTGGTACATCATCCTCGGGTCAATCAGAATCTGAATCTGAGAATGTGACAGATTCATCGTGTGATAAGGAACAGAATCCTTCAATTGTTGAGGATGCTGATTCTTCGGATGATGAATCTGAAGTAATTGTGAACCAACAGTCTAACTCGGTTACAACAGATATTCCAATCGAGAATCACATCTTGTGTGATCCACCAGTGGAACCGAGTAAGACTGAAATGTCAAAAGGAATGGAGTCCATTGTATCTAGTTGTGAAGGGAATAACTTGTTGTACACGCTCAAAGGAGATGACAAAATCTACTCTAACAAAGATTTTCCAATTAAAAATGTAAATCAAGATTTAATTGAGCAAATTTTTGAAGGATGTATTGAAAAGTTTTTGGGGAACAAGAGTGGCAAAGTTACCGTCACTCAATGTGATCCAATTCCGTGTGAACAAATTAGAAAACAATACGGAAACCAAAAACAACCAGTTGAGCGAAAACAACAAGTGAACTCCGGGAAAGGTAAGACACAGGGAAAGAAGGCTCAGAACAAGAATGTTCAAGCACCTAAGGTTCAACAGCAAAAGGTGCAAAACAAAAGAGCTCCTGTTAAGAAAAGAGAACCGAAAGTGAACTTTGTTGGATCAACGGGTACAGATAAACTTGAAACATTTCAGGATAAATCTAACATTGATTTTATAAAACAAGTTAGAATTTTGAAACGAAATGATCAGAATAATTACACCCAACACACAAAGGGATGTGATTTAGGTCCAAGTACATCTAGATCACAAAGTTCATTGTCGGGTTCTTCGACTGGTCATCAACATGTTTCTCCGAGGTTTGTAGAGCGGAGAATGTGTTTTGAGTGTGGCACAATTGGGCATATTGTAAGATACTGCCCATACCTGCAAAAGTTGAAGGCTCCCCAAGAAACCAATTACCAAAAACGACCTGTTTCCCCGAAACAAGACCCACGTGTCTTGAAAGAAAGGGAAAAGAAGTTAAAACAAAAGAATCAAAAGGTAATTGAAAAGGCCTTAAAATCAGAGGTCAAAGAAGAAAAACCTGTTCAAGCAAAACCTAAAACTGCAAAACCAGTAAATGCTAAAACAATTAATACAAATACTGGTAAAGGACAAACAGCTTGGAAACGAAAGCAGGTAATTCAATCAGGGGGAGCACCTGAGGTTCTTTTTCCTAATCATCAGGAGATTGAGATCACCTTCCTTGATGATCAAGGACGACCCAAGTCCACAAAGGCTTGGGTCCCCCTCTCCGTCTAATATTTGAATGAGTGTGTAGGATATTCCAGGAGGAACTTTCGATAGTCGTAAGATTGTTGATAGTGGAGTGTCCATGCACAAAATAGGCGACAGAAGAAATTGTTGCCTGTGATGGAGAGAAGAAAAGAAAATGAAAAAGAAAACAGAAGTGTCTGTTGAAAGAGTTTGAAAAACTTCGACAAAAATGCAAAGCCTTTTACAATCAAGCTTTGATCGGGTCCCCAGGATAGATTCAAACAAAATGTACGCACCTGCAGCACGTTTGAAGTTCACAATCAACAAGATGAACGTGCAGTGTACATTTCTTCGTGGTGTGATTGAAGAAAATGTGTTTGTTGAACAAACCAACCGGGTGTGCGGATGCCTTGGCATGGATTGAACAACCGCACACTACTTCTCAAGAGAAAGACAAAAACCTTCGCTGGTGAAATGTGATATACCAGCCGGACCCAAAGGTTTATGATCTTGTTGCTGTCAAGAGACTTCTCAGTAGCTTCAAAGAATCGACTTTGAAATCCACACCGGGTGGATATCCAGTTTGGGAGAGCACTCAGATTCCTTGCAATGCACGAAGCAGTTGCAGGATACGGTTTTAAATTTCTAATCTCTCCTTTACTTATCGATATTTAAGCTGCTTTATAATTTGTATTATCTCTCGCAGCACTCTTTGGCCAGACAATGCTGTCATGGTCCGCACCGCAAACCGACATGCCAACTGATTTTTCCAAAATTCGATAAATCTTTTCAGATTAAAAATTAATTTTGGTAAACGGCATCGAGGTAAAACATGAGTTAACCAACATCGGAAAATCATTTTTTTTTGTAAATACCTTTGTGTTTTAAATTTTTTCTTAGTTTGTTGATTTTAGGGGGAGTAAATCCATATTTGAAAAATCCAAAAACATCGAAAAATTTCAAAAACACAAAAACAATAGAAAATCAAAAATGAGTTTCCTGGCGAGCAAAAGAGAAAATGATAGTACATCAGTGGTCTGTCCAAACCTCTTTAATCTTAAAATGAAAAAGCGATAAGCAGCTCTATATAAGATGTATCGGTAGGCTCACAATCATTTTAAAGTGTGCAGGGTGATATAAACTTAAATCGACTGAAGACTGGGTGGGAACCATTCATTGGCATATGGTCTTAGTACCGAAATTTCGTTTGAGAGATTGCCGAGGTTCTGAGATATTCGGTCTTTATGCTGCTTATCATCTGGGCATCATGGTTGTATCTTTTACCGAAAAATAACGGGGACGCAAGTCTAGATCTTCCATGATACCATACATACGTGTACTTACTGCATTCGACCTCAATAAGTGATAAACAATCACATGTCCAAACAAATAAGTGATAAAATATCACATCTATCCGGGAGTCAAGTTCGTCTCTCTGCTGTACGAAAGTACTGACCTGTTCACGGACTTGCTCCTGTGCCCTCATGCATATGAAAATCAAGTTCCTCATCAATAAGTGATTCTATCATATAGGGCTTGTTTTCAATCAAAATAAGTGAGTTTCTCACATCATATACGGTCAAACAGATGATAATCGGTATACTCACCGGTAAGATGAACCCTCGTGCATACCTTGATACGGGAATGTGTCGTGATGTGGATGAACACCGGTCGGTAAGTATAAATCATACCTTAACGTATCCCATCGCCATGATTACAAATGATAAGTTGAGTTTATGTGGACAACAATACCGATAATCGTTATAGGATGCTTATCTAAAATGTTAACTAATTGAACAAAGAGAGCGTTTCGACATGACCGTACACTGATATGATTCTCTTACCCTCGAAACTCGCAAAAAGAATGTCTGTAGATATTTATTTACTGTTTTCTGTTTATGTATCTTTGTATATATTTATTTATTGTTTTCCGTCTTTACGTTTGAAAAATGAAAAATTCCAAAAAGATTTTAGGTGTGTTTTAATATAAACTTTATAAAATCCAAAAAGATTTTGCTTCTAGTTTATTTTTGATTGACTGATGTTGGAACTCGAGTCTATCCTACCCAAAATCCTGATCGTAAGCCTGAAAACAATTGCATCTTCATAAACTGTCGAAGTTAACAAGTTGTGAAAGTTAAAGGACTAAAATTGTACATTTTTCTAAACTTTCAAAATATTGTCGGTTGGTGTTTGATTGAGATTTGATCTCATATGTGTCATTTGTTTAAATGTAAACTATATTCCAAGCGGTTGTTCTCATTATGCGTTTAGCTTTCTTGCATGTGCAGATGCTAAAGGCGAGGAGAACATGGTCGATGACAAGCTTCGGAATGAAGACACGAAGTGGAGGCACTCAAAGGATAAAGTGATTGAGTTGCCGCTGCCCCTTCATCAACACCACAAGGATCTGAAGCATTGACAAGTCTAAAGATTCACGAGCATGACTCAATGGAGAGCTCAATCTAAGGGGGAGTTTATTGACACACTACCTAAACAAAAAGGGGAGTTTGTTGATACACTTTCTACTTACGACACGTGAAGACTTTGAAGATCCTCCGACGTGGAAGACATCGAGGTTGAATCTCACGAGTAGCGTCCAAGGGGGAGTTTGTTGATGCATATTTTGTGGACACGACTCGGCTCGGTTCAACTCAGCTCAGTTCGACTTGGTTTCGACTCGAAGACACGAAGCTCAAGACGAAGACTTGTGTCTGTACTTTGTCTGTAATGTGTCATGATACAAAACGATGTCTTATATTAGATTTGTTATGTGCGTTCGATGTAAGTTTGACCAAGTCAACCATCCTCCGGTTTGACTTGGCCAAACAGTTAGCACATTGATTGAAACATGCTTGTGTCGAAGGATGTCATCGAAGGATGGATTGTATCCTTCGATGACCTCGAAAGATAATGTCTTCGATAGATACAGATGGACCTCGAAGGATATCATCCTTCGAGGTATGTATGGATCCTTCGGTAGTTGGTCTGGTCGATAGATGATCCTTCGACCAGATTACCCTATCCTTCGAGCATGTTAGCTGTGTCGGGTATAAATACCCATGTGTTGTGTTCATTTCAAATAGAACACACAAGGGAGATTGGAGAGAACACTGGGAGCATTCTGCTGAAAACACACACACACAAGAGAGAGTTTACGGAATACATCTGTAAACGTTGAGCTTGTAACTGAACCTTTCATACGTATTAATACAAGTGGTGTTAATCAGTGAACTTTGTGTGTCGTGCTTTTGCGTGTTCTAACTCGGTTGCATGCTAGCTTGGATTCCGCACTCGCTAGTGTGTTAACAAAACAAGGATAAGGTTTGACCTCATATCCGGGAAGAGGGACCTACACTTGTGCTTTGGAGTTTTCGTTGTAGCATTTAGAAATCACATAAGTGTTTCTACCTTTCAAACCGGTCGCGCGGACGACAGTCCGTGCGTATGGTAGTCCGTGCGGACAGCCTGTGCGCGCGGACGAAGACAATCCGTCCGGATAGCCTGTCCGTGCGTACGACTTGGCCGTGCGGATGAACATTGCTTGATTTTCATTTTAAGGCCCTAGTATCTCATGATCCGAAGAGTAATCCATTCAGAGGTCGTCCGTCCAGATTGCTCATTCGTCGATACTCAAACCTTGTTTAGGAAGTGGGTCCCAAGGGTAATCCGTCCGGGTGACAACTCGTCCGGATGACCTGTGCGTGCGGATGGCAATCCGTGCGCACAGCCTGTCCGTGCGGACAGCTAGTCCGTGCGGAAAACTGGTCTGGTTGTTCCGTTCGTCTACACTTGGTTTCTGTTGTCGTTTATCGAGACGTTCTGATTACGTGGCAACCACTTGGAGTTGTGTTCTCACCCGCGTGACTAGACCGGTCAGGAACCACCCTAACTCAGCCTGACGGCGACTCAGAACGGTCATTCCGGTTGACCCCGAAATCAGTTGTCTGTGGGTAGGATTCTAGATCTGGAACTAGTGCATCACTATTATCGAGTAGAGACTAGAACCGATCAGATTCGTACCGATTTTATGGGTAAAAGAAGGAGAGAACTTAGGTTTATTTCTTTCAACTCTTTTATCCTTAGAACAGTTTAGATCTAGGTGAAGTTATTATGAGATCTTGTAGAAATCGTTTAGATCTGAGTTATTCTTGGTGGAATGAGGTCAAGTTTGAAGTTCTTATGAACTTCATGATGACGTCACCCGAGAATACCTCAAATCCGGATGATTTCATAGTTAAAAGTGAAGATTTGAAAGATGGAAATGTGTAGAATTGTGTAGTGATCATAGATGTACAAGAATTTGTGCAAGATCTTACCTGGATTGGGAGAAATCTGAGAAAAAGTGAAGATTGCGTGCGGTTCGGACGTCACTTGCCGAAAGTGGAAAAAGTGGAGAGTGACCCGTGTATATATAGGATGCCAAAAAGGGAAAGGGGCTAGCCGTGCGCATGGCACGTACCCGGGTGGGCTATCCGCGCGGACTGGTCATCCGTGCGGATTGGCAATCCGTGCGGATTGACCATCCGTGCGGATGCCGCCTGCTTGGGTGTGTTTGGCGCGATGTTGTTTCGGTTTCGATTTACGAGCGATTTGATAGGGTTTCCTAGTCAATTACTTTCAGTCCTAACTACTTCTTATAGGGCTCGACTCGGAATTCGGGTTCGGGTTCGATTACGTTCGAGTTAGACTTCGAGTTCGATTGAGTTCGCTTGATTATCACAACATAAAGTAAACATGCACAGGCAACACGTAAGGCACACACACACACGTATAAACAACAAGTAAAAATACACAGTTCGAGTTATGATTCGATGTCGATTTGATTAGCATAGCTTGATTAACTTTATCGCATTGTTACTTCCTATCGTTCACGGTCGCAGGTCGATTGAAATATGGTAAACACGATTCGATTATTGTGATGTACGACATTTACTCCACATAATATAAATAAAATAAAAATATTTCTACGAGTCACGTTGCGCGAAATCGGTCATTGACTTTGACCTTGACTTTGACTTTCACTCGTGAAAACACGGGGTGTTACAGCTAACCATCCCGACTTGGTGTGTCGCCTCAAGAAGTCCTTATATAGACTTAAACAGGCCCCACGGGCATGGTACACCAGATTTTCTTCATTTTTGCTATCTCAGGGTTTTCGAAGTAGCATGTGTGATACGTCACTGTTTATATATAGGCACGATACTCAGATCGCCTATCTGCTACTTTATGTAGATGACATTATTCTCACGGCTTCCGAGCCCGCACTATTAACCACCATCATCAACCGACTTGCAAACGAGTTCGCCATGTCCGACCTAGGACCCTTACATCACTTTCTTGGGGTCACCGTCACTATAAATACCAATGGCCTGTTTCTGTCTCAATCACAGTACACTCGTGATATTCTACATCGTGCCAACATGACGTACTGCAAACCATGTGCCACCCCCTGTGACACAAACTCTAAGCTTAGTGCCACGGACGGTGAATTGCTTCCCGATGGCACTCTTTACCGCAGTCTTGCAGGTGCCCTTCAGTATTTGACCTTCACACGCCCTGACATCACTTATGCAGTGCAACAGGTTTGCTTATTTATGCACGCTCCACAGGAACCCCATTTTGCCTTCCTAAAACGTATCCTCAGATATCTACAAGGCACAATTGATTTTGGCATTCAGCTCTCGGCTTCACCTTCCACAACCCTTACAGCATACTCTGATGCAGATTGGGGTGGATGCCCGGACTCTCGACGATCCACCTCAGGCTACTGTGCATTTTTGGGTGACAACTTGGTCTCCTGGTCGTCAAAACGATAACCTACCATCTCGCGATCTAGTGCCGAGGCCGAATACCGTGGCGTAGCTAATGCGGTAGCTGAAACAAGTTGGCTAAGGAATCTCCTGCTCGAGTTACATGTTCCGGTCACTAAAGCCACTATTGTATATTGTGACAACGTCTCAGCTGTTTATCTCTCACAGAATCCGGTTCAGCATCAACGTACAAAACACGTTGAGTTAGATATCCATTTTGTTCATGAGAAGGTACATATTGGCCACGTCAAAGTCCTTCATGTTCCATCATCGTCACAATATGCTGATATATTTACTAAAGGTCTACCACGGACACTATTTGAAGACTTTCGTTCCAGTTTGAGCGTCCGTTCTCCTACCGCTCGAACTGCGGGGGACTATTAGAATGTATATTTGGTATATATATGAGTGCTGTCAATTAGGTATAGATTGCTGTCATTTAGGCATGTAATTAGCTGTCTCCATTTAGTGTATTTCTCCCTTTATAAGGGATGCTTATTGTTCAATACAGACACACAAAAATCATTGACAACCATAGAAACTATTACAAGCTGAATTGATGCATCTTGAAGTTTCAAAGCAAACTCCAAGTTCCATAACATATCTCCCATTGAAGGCGATATTTTGGATAGATTTCAAAAAATGAAAACTCGTAGGGCGATAATTTAAAGATGTTTGTAACGACTTTTGACGTGTTTTTGATGATTATATAAATTTTAGCTTGATGTTCTGTTGTTTTATATGACCCGACCCTATATGAACTGAATTATATAGTTTTCTTCTGCTCTAGACTTTAGAACCTATATCTGGTTAATTATATACATGTTTATATCTCTACCATTTTCTGCTTTGCTAGGATTAAGAAATACAACTTGATCAAGTTTGACTTTTGATATGTGCTATATATCATTCAAATAGCTTTATTTTGATGACAAATGTCAAATTTAAAGTCAATGTTAGCCGTGTTTGGTGACAAATGTCACAACAACAATCAACTATTCCTAATGGAATGATTCATGAAACTTTATGCTTACAAAATACCCTTTGGGGTGTTTTTCAAAACGTTTGACCAATTTGTAGAATTTGCATATTCAGTGGAATTTGGTATTTCAAAACCAGGAAAAGAAAAGTCAACAGGATGAGGATTGGAGTTTGTTTATTGTTAGTGTTTAGACTATTATTTTATGAGTTCTCATTTTATCATGTTATATGTTTTTCTTTAAAACATTAGTATCAGAACCATCTTCTTCAGCTAAACCACCACGTCTAACCCGGTTCCACCTCTACCCGGTCTAAACCTGGACCCGAACCGGCCAAACCGGTCAAAAACCTGAACGTACTCTACCTTACCTGGTTCTTGACTTTGTTGACTAAACCCAGACCCGGTTCCTTCCCGGTTTTAAGTTCAAAAAGAAACCAGATTTGTGCATCTCTACCCTGGCCTACTGATAAACACTTATTATGTTCTGCATTTGCATATAGTCAGCCACCAAACCCTAGACCACTGCAATGGAAGACAACGAATTACCTGAAAATCTCATCTTGGAAGTTGTATCTAGACTTTCATGAAAAATACACCGGTATCAGTATTTTTTTTATTTTCCATCACATGCTCTCATTTGGGCATTTCATGACTTTACTTTTTGAGTGACATAAGACAACTTTTGCGTAACTAAGTTATTGTAAGTAAATATTTTTATTTTGCGATACATGTAATTGCTTTTACCGAACCGAACCGAACCGATACAACCCGAACAACATCGGGACCACTATTCATTTTTATAATTATTGATTTCGATAAAATTAAGTTTCAATGTTTTTTCACTAAACATACCGTAGCGCAACATAACTTCTCACAAGCTTATACTTGTTACTTTTATATGATTATAACATACCTATAAGAAAGAGCTCAAAACAAGACGTGGTAGCATTGTCCACTACAGAATCAGAATACATCGCCGCTTCATTGGCAGCCCAAGAAGCTGCATGGTTGAAGAAATTCATTGCCGACCTAGGGGTGGTCCCTACCATTCAAGAACCCCTAGAGATCTTTTGTGATAACGAGGGTGCGATTGCTCAAATCAAGGAACCTCGTGCACACCAAAAGACTAGACACATCAAGCAGAGATTCAACTACATAAGGGAAGACGTTGAAAAGGGAAAGATATGTATCCGCCAAGTTCACACCGATCAAAACATTGCGGATCCACTCATAAAGCTCCTTGACCGGGCAAAACATGAGGGCCATACATGTGCCTTAGGACTTCGATATTCTAGTGATTGGATTTGATCTATTTTGTATTTGGATATTGGAACAATTGTTAATTTAACTCTTTTATAGTATTTTGAGTTACGTTCCATTTTAGCATGTTTAAATCCATGAATAAGTTAATTATTCTAAATGTCCGTAGTCGATCATACTTGTGGGAACAATTATGAATGTAAGACTATTGTGAACTTGGATTGGTAGATATTCATTTTTTATGAATATAGAGCAAAGTGTTGTTGCCAAAGTTCATAGATATTTGTAGGATACAAATATTGGACTGACTCGCTCTCAAATGTTACTACATGGAATCATTCGTGATTGATCATAAGTAAATTTGAGTAAAGGAGAATATCATAGTATCCTCTGACCTGATATACATATTGGGTCTTGATATTCATCAAGTATTATACCTTGACCTAGTTCTTCGCTGTCTGTAATAAGGCAGTACATAAGGCTAAACTCAGGTGTGGTACAAAGTGATTGTGAGAGACGTATGTAGTCAAGAAGGGATTTGTTCCTCTTATTCGTTGAGAGTAAGATGTCTAAGGCATGCTAAAGTTAAATCAACAGGGAGTGATCACTTTATGTCTCTGGATTCAACATGACATCTGTAACGAAAGGATAAATGATGGATTCACCTATATCATGTTCATGTAAGGGACTTGAAGGGGATGATGTTATTGAATGGGACATATAGTCATACGTATTAGGGGTAGTAAACTATAGTTAGGTGGTCTTTACTACTTGCATCAATCTTCTATGTATCTTATGCAAGTGGGAGATTGTTGGGCTCTATATGCCCAAGACACATACTAAATTGATGTGGCTAGTTCATTATGATCCAAGTTGAGTCATACCCAAAAACAAGCTCGACAAACACTTATAATATTTACTTATGATATGATCAAACAAATAAATATTAACACTTATAATATTTAGAAATTGGTTTTCTAAATAATTGTACTTGAGAAACTAATAAATTATATATGGATAATTTATTTTGAGAGGATATTTTATGTTGTTATTTAATGGGTTAAATAACATTATAAAAGCTTGTGAAATATTATATAATTCTTATAATATATAAGGTTATATTTTATAAAAGTTATAAAATATAAATAAGACTTAAAGTTGTTATAAAAGAAACTTGATTTTTTTATATAAAATCCCACAAGTGGGCCGCCTCCCCCTGTAATAACTCTCCAAAATATTTCCGACACCCTAATATATATTAAAATGTCCCAATATGTCCTAAAATATACCCCGTATGTGAAAACCGAGCCCGAATACCTTTATTTTTATAAAAAATTAAATAAAAACAAAATTTTAGGGGCGCTCGCGGGCCGCGTAGCCCTTGGCTACACTTTACGCGGGGCGCGACAACCAACCATCGAGACACAGCCTGGTGCTGCCATGTGGCAACACGTGTCGAACCTACATTCGTGACCCGGACAAGCTAGGGCCTACGCACCCCTACTACGCGGGCCGCGTAAACCCAGGTCTCACCTTACGCGGGCCGCGAGGAAACCAATTTCAGGCCATATAAATTAGGAGCTCGGGCTTCAGTCCAACTCGCTCAAATTCTTTTCTTTTTCTCAAAAATTTACATAGTAGGCATAATCTCCGAGCATAATATCCCCTAATTAACGAAGATCTGCTCCGTTGTAAGTATCATAACCCTGGTTACATAATAGATACGCTACCCGATTGATCCAGGGTTCCGTAACGGCTGTCGTGGTTCTGCCCGACGTAGTCGTTGGAATGCCGTCTCGGGGAGGGTATCATTAAAATAAATAATGGGTTATTATACTAACACGTGTGCAATTGTGTAAATTATAGATAATCACCAGAAAACCCTAAAGGAAATCTAAGACAACAATGTGAGTAATCTCCTTTTTGTAAATTGTTTTTACAAAACCTCACACGATTAATTATATATTAAACAGTTATTGAGTATTTGTAAGGATACAATTATCGTCGGTATGTTGGGGTTTTGTATACAAAATTTGTTACTGCCTTGCGAGGAGTAACATTTCCACAAGTCGGGTTGACAGTACCGTGGGTGGTAATTGATATGACTTGGAAACAAATGTAATTGCGTGAACGCCCTCAATACTGTAGATTGATAAAACTGTTTTGATTAAACTGGGATTCACTCACCAGTATTTCCCACTGACAAAATGTTTTAAACACGTTTCAGGTAACAAAATGTAAAAGCCAAATAGAAGCCAGCTGGGACAGCACTGAAGGCTTAAGAAGTGGCTATAAAGTTACCTAAAAAGAATAGATGTTTTATTGAAATAAAATAGGGTTTATCCCTATAAACATGTTGTAATAAGAAACTTGGGTTTTTACCCATGTGATTATTAAATACAGTGGTTTCACTCTGATAAAATATTTCCTAACTACAGTCCTGATGAAATTTCCGCTACCAAAATGGTTAAACATACAGATACCACCGAAACTGGTTCGCGTCCGCCCGTTCCCGGGAATTAGGGGATCGGGGGTTGCGACAGAAGGTGGTATCAGAGCTAAGCCACTGATTCAGCCACATAAGTGTTCTGCTGACACCAAAAATTTATCTAAAGTGTTAGGAAATAAATTATGGAAATACGTGCATAATTGTATTTTATTGTTATATGTTATTTGACTATTTGTTAGTTTACAATATGAGCGACCAAGGACCATCCGACGCGTATCGTCAGTTTTCTGGTTCGCTTAGAAGTGAAGGCGCCTCTTCTCAGCCTGCCCTCTCAGGGTACTCTGCTGACAATGAAGAAGGAATATTCGTGTTTAAGGCTCAGTCTGAAGAGCCATTCCCTCAGAAAAAGAGAGGATGGTTCAGTAGGGGAGCACATGAGCGTAGGAAACGAATGAAAAAGTTACAAGACCAGAAAGCACTAGCAGCCGCCAAAAGAGAGACAGATGCCCATGCCCAGGATATGATTAATAGGGGTTTAGCCAATTTCCTTATCTTAGCAACCACAACAGCTGACCCTAACCTGGAGCAACTGATAGCACCCCAACCATTACAACCAATGGAGATAGAAAACAACCCTGAAAATCAAGTAGAAATGCATGATTTTAATCCAGAGGAGATACCTGGGGTACCAGCACCCAATCCCTTAGACCCAAATTACGACCCGTGGTGGGACGATAATAGGGATTATGTGCAACGTTACCCGATACCAGAAGACATGCCCATGCCGAATCTAGGAGCATACCCAGGTTTGGACCCTCCAGATCCCTACTATGATAGTGATCAATACATTAGGGAGATCTTAGAGAATCCTTACCCGTACCAGGAACCCGCACCCCAGTTTCCAAACCCAGTCCTAGAACCTGCACCCCCAATGAGTGCAGAAAATGTACAAGAACTCAGGACTTTTGGTGAGGAAATTTTAGAGAATAGCGAGAGGATGAGACAGGTGGGAGAGCGACTCGTCTGGAAGTACGACGAGCGCAATATGGATTTCTGGATGAATCCATATCCGTGAATGTGATGGTAGAGATGGTGATAATAATAGTAATAATATAATATAATAAAATATGTGTGTATGTGTATGAAAAAAAAAACTACGGATGCCTACTACTAGTAGTGTAACTTTAATTTCAGTTGGTATTATAATTTTAATTTCCAGTGTTGGTTTGTACTAGATGCATATTATATAGAAATAGAGTAAGTCGCAATGATCGACGCTTTTGACCAAAATGTGTGTCATGTGATTAGCTATATTAAGATATTATTTTGTGATATTAATACGTGGTAAATGTTTAAAATTCAGATGGACAACGAAGTGAACCAGGAAAATCAGAATGTTAACAACCTGAATAACGATAATCTGAATAATGAGAATCCGAACAACAATAACAATGGAAACCAAGTGGATAATAGTGCCATCCAACACATAGTGGCACAAGGAATTATAGATGCAATGCCATTTATTATTCAAAATGTTAAGGAAGCGGATAATAAAAGTAAACATAGCAGTAAGCGACCAACTGAACCGGAACACATCGTAAACAATGGACCTGTACTTCAAGTGCCCATTCCCAAAAGAAGAAGAACCATGCTTTATGGTTGTTCTTACAAAGAATTCTAGTCCTGCAAACCGATAGAATTCTCGGGCAATGAAGGACCCATTGCAGCTCTACGCTGGATAGAGAAGACTGAGGCAGTCTTAAGAATAAGCAAGTGTGCGGAAGAGGATAAAATAATGTTTGCTTCCAATATGTTCAAGAATTCAGCCTTAGAATGGTGGAGCACTATCCTCCAGTCTAGAGGAAGTGATAGAATTTATAATATGGAATGGGAGGAATTTAAAAACATGGTAGAAAGGAAATTCTGCCCTCCCAATGAAAAAGAACAGATATCAAATAAATTCCTAAACCTTAGGATGAATGGAGTGCATAGTAAGGGATACACTAAATTATTCTTTGAATATGCTAGAATAGTGCCAACCCTTGCATCACCTGAACCAGTATTAATCTCCCGTTACATCTGGGGATTAATCGGAGAGATTAGGCATGTAGTCAAGGCAGCTAGACCTCAAACCATAGAAGAAGCTGTAGAACTAGCAAATACCTTGACTGATGAATTAGTGCGTACACGAGAAGAAGACCAGAGGAGAAACCTAGCTCAAAGGCTTACCCAGGAATTCCGCTGTGGAAATTCCAACCGCAGGAATGTAGGTTCTACCTCTGCACCCTACTGCAAGGCTTGCAAAAAGAAGCATTCAGGAAAATGCTCTACTTATTGCAATTTCTGCAAGATGCCAGGACACAAGGAAGAAGATTGCAGGATGAAACCTAATAATGGAATGTGCTTCAACTGTGGAGAAAAAGGTCACATCAGGTCAAATTGTCCAAAACTAGTTCCAGCCATGAACAACAAGAACGCTAAAAATGCTAGAGCATTTGTTCTAACGACAGATGAAGCTAAAATGATTCCAGACGTGATAGCCGATAAGTTTGTAGTTAAGGATGTTTTTGCTAAAGTATTATTTGACTCTGGTGCGAACCGAAGTTTTATTAATACTTCGTTTTACAAATTTCTTAATCAATCATTAACTAAACTCCCATAAGAATGTCTAGTAGAGACAGCCAATTGGGAAACCGTTAGGATTTCTGAAATCTTGTAGGGAGCAAGAATAGAATTTTTAAATCAAAAGTTTATTGCAAACCTTTACCCAATGAATCTGGCAGGATTTGATGTCGTTTTAGGAATGGATTGGCTAATAGCCAATAAAGCCAGTATTTTATGTGATCAAAAGTCAATTCAAGTAAATTCACCAAGGGGTGAAAATGTCACAATTAAAGGAGATAAACCATCTAAGTCTACAAAATTCATCTCTGTGATGAAAACAACAAGTTATATAAGAAAAAGGTCTTTAGTGTATTTGATTTCCATAATCACTAACACTAAAGGAAAAGAACTGAAAGATATTCCAGTAGTATCTCAGTTTTCAGACGTGTTTCTAGAAGAATTACCAAGACTACCGCCAGACAGAGAAGTTGAATTCAGAATTCACCTGCTACCAGGGACAGCACCAATTGCCAAAGCACCTTACCGTTTGGCACCCGCAGAAATGCAGGAACGGAAGAAACAATTAGACGAATTGTTGGAGAAAGGATTCATACAGGCAAGTTCATCGCCATGGGGAGCACCGATTTTATTCGTTAAAAAGAAAGACGGATCAATGCGTATGTGCATTGACTACCGTGAATTGAACAAGGTCACGATTAAGAATCGGTATCCATTACCAAGAATCGATGATCTGTTTGATCAATTGCAAGGAGCTCGATTTTTCTCAAAAATCGATTTAAGGTCAGGATATCATCAATTAAAGGTACAGGAAGAAGACATTCCTAAGACCGTGTTTAGAACAAGGTACGACCATTATGAATTTACTGTCATGCCATTTGGTTTAACCAATGCCCCAGCCGCATTTATGGACATGATGAATCGAATATGTAAGCCATATTTGGATAATTTCATAATTGTTTTTATAGATGATATTCTCATTTACTCTAAGAGTAAAGAGGATCATGCAAAGCATTTGCACGCACTTCTAAGTTTATTGAGAATGAAAAAGCTTTATGCTAAGTTTTCAAAGTGCGAATTTTGGTTAGAACAGGTACAGTTTCTTGGACATTTAGTCAATCATGAAGGAATTCATGTGGATCCTACAAAGATCAAGGCAATTACTAAATGGAAAACCCCTGAGTCACCAACTGAGGTTAGAAGTTTCTTAGGACTAGCCGGTTATTATAGAAGATTTATTCGAGATTTTTCTAGAATAGCCATTCCCTTAACTAAGTTAACCTGTAAATACATTAAGTATGAATGGGGACCAAAACAAGAAGAAGCCTTTAGAATTCTTAAGCAAAGACTGACCCATGCACCCATACTAGCGTTACCAGAAGGAACTGAAGACTTTATAGTCTATTGTGACGCTTCTAAGTTAGGTTATGGATGTGTATTGATGCAACGACAAAAGGTTATAGCCTATGCGTCTAGACAACTTAAGAATCATGAAGAGAATTATTCAACCCATGATTTAGAACTAGGAGCCATAATTTTTGCCCTTAAGATTTGGAGACATTACCTTTATGGTAGTAAGTTTACTATATTCACAGATCATAAGAGTTTAAGGTATGTTTTCGGGAAAAAAGAGTTGAATATGAGGCAAAGACGCTGGATGGAGATACTTAGTGATTATGATTGTAATATCCAGTATCATGCAGGAAAAGCCAATGTAGTGGTTGATGCTTTAAGTCGAAAGTATCATGAAAAGCCAAAAAGGGTACGTTCTCTTAAATTAAATCTACAAGTAGATTTAAATGAGCAGATTAGAAAAGCACAAGAATCAGTAATCAAGGATGATACTAAAAAGTTAAAAGGAATGATTAAGGAATTAGAACAAGTAACAGAGGGAATTTGGAGATTCCATAAATACAGAATGTGGATACCTAAATTAGGAAACCTCGTCATCGTATATTAGAAGAAGCCCATAAGTCTAAATATACGATGCATCCTGGAAATGATAAAATGCATTAGGATTTAAGAAAAAAATTCTGGTGGATAGGAATGAAAAAGGATATAGCAGCTTATATTTCTAAATGTTTAACTTGTTCACAAGTTAAAGCTGAACACCAGAAACCATCAGGTTTATTAAGCAGTTAGAAATGCCAGTTTGGAAATTGGAATTGATAACAATGGATTTTGTTACCAAATTACCCAAAACAAGGAAAGGTAATGATACAATCTGGGTGATTGTAGACATGCTAACTAAGTCAGCTCATTTCCTACCAATGAAGGAAACTTTCAGTATGAAACAATTAGCTAAGCTTTATGTAAATGAAATAGTTTCATTACATGGAATTCCTTTATCAATTGTTTCTGATAGGGATAGCCGTTTTACCTCTCATTTTTGGACAAGTTTCCAAAAAGCCATGGGAACTAAGTTAAATCTAAGCACAGCTTATCATCCTCAAACGGACAGACAAAGCGAAATGATATTCAGACAATGGAAGATATGCTTAGAGCTTGTGTAATTAATTTCGGAGGTAATTGGGACGATCATTTACCATTGATAGAATTTTCTTATAATAATAGTTATCACACAAGTATAAATGCTGCACCATTTGAAGCACTTTATGGACGAAAGTGCCGAACCCCAGTCTGTTGGGCAGAAACTAGGGAAAAGCAACTATCTGGATCTGAGATAGTGCAGGAGACCACAGACTAGATCATTCAAGTCAAGGAACGACTAAAAGCAGCACGTGATCGACAGAAAAGTTATGCAGATAACAGGCGAAAACCGTTAGAATTTCAGGTAGGAGACAAAGTATTATTGAAAGTCTCTCATTGGAAAGGAGTGGTAAGATTTATCAAAATGGGAAAGCTAAGTCCTAGGTATGTTGGACCTTTTAAGATTATTAGAAGAATAGGACCTGTAGCCTATCAGCTACAACTGCCAGAGGAAATGACAGGAATACATGATGTATTTCACATATCTAATCTCAAGAAATGCTTAGCTGATGAATCACTAATGGCACCTCTTAAGGACATAGAGGTAAATGAACAGTTAAAATTTGTAGAAAGACCTCTACAGATTGAAGACAGGAAAATTAAGAACCTCAAGCACAAGAGATTAGTTCTGGTCAAAGTGAAGTGGGACTCCAAAAGAGGACCGGAATACACATGGGAGCTTGAATCAGAGACGCAAAGGAAATATCCACACCTATTTCAGTAGATCTCGAGGACGAGCTCTAAAACAAGGTGGGGAGGATGTAACAACTCTCCAAAATATTTCCGACACCCTAATATATATTAAAATGTCCCAATATGTCCTAAAATATACCCCGTATGTGAAAACCGAGCCCGAATACCTTTATTTTTATACAAATTAAATAAAAAACAAAATTTTAGGGGGCGCTCGCGGGCCGCGTAGCCCTTGGCTACACTTTACGCGGGGCGCGACAACAAACCATCAAGACACAGCCTGGTGCTGCCACGTGGCAACACGTGTCGAACCTACATTCGTGACCCGGACAAGCTAGGGCCTACACACCCCTACTACGCGGGCCACGTAAACCCAGGTCTCACCTTACGCGGGCCACGAGGAAACCAATTTCAGGCCCTATAAATTGGGAGCTCGGGCTTCAATCCAACTCGCTCAAATTCTTTTCTTTCTCTCGAAAATTTACATAGTAGGCATAATCTCCGAGCATAATACCCCCTAATTAACGAAGTTCTACTCCGTTGTAAGTAACATAACCCCGATTACATAATAGATACGCTGCCCGAATGATCCAGGGTTCCGTAACGGCTGTCGTGGTTCTGCCCGACGTAGTCATTGGAATGCCGTCTCGGGGAGGGTATCATTAAAATAAATAATAGGTTATTATACTAACACGTGTGTAATTGTGTAAATTATAGATAATCACCAGGAAACCCTAAAGGAAATCTAAGACAGCAATGTGAGTAATCTCCTTTTTGTAAATTGTTTTTACAAAACCTCACACGATTAATTATATATTAAACATTTTTTGAGTATTTGTAAGGATACAATTATCGTCGGTATGTTGGGGTTTGGTATACAAAATTTGTTACTGCCTTGCGAGGAGTAACATTTCCACAAGTCGGGTTGACAGTACCGTGGGTGGTAATTGATATGATGATGTATTGCAAAATACATCCTTTATTCGTGTATAGTTTGTACAATTTATCGTTAATTATAGTTTAGTTTTGTTTAGAATTACGTGCTATTGATCAAATTTCGGTTTTCTAGGTCTTGATACACAAAGTGGCTAAAAATTGAGTGGAACCGAGCTAAAATGCTGAAACATCAAGTCCCGGAACTATTTGGAATAAGTGTTAGAATTATTTTGGAGATTTTGGGAGTTGGAGCTGGATTTTACACGCAACATTCTGGTTAGAAACACCCGTGGTGTCGCGCCACGGGTAGGTGATCATATAGTCGCGTAGCGCTAACAAGCAACAAAGAAAATCTGACTTTTGACACGGTGGCGTCACGCCACCACAAGTGGTAATACCCGTCGCATGACGCGACTGGTTGGTGGGTCGTGTTTAATTCGTTAAAATTAGGGTTTTAGTATAAAAACCAAGAGATAATCATCATTAATGACAACTTACGAATTGGAGAAACCCTAGGCGATTTTCAGAGCAATTTTTGAGGTTTTCAGAGTGCTTTAGATTGCGGGAATCATTCGGTTGAAGCTTGGAGCGTAGGAATGAAGATTGTTCGGGTTTTATCTCCCGGTTTTCTTTATTTTCGTGTTTCAATACTTTTTCGATGAATTCTTGTTTTGAACTTGTTTCGGTTATTTTAGACATCATGTTTAGTGGCTAAAACCTTTGTTACTACCTAGGTTAGATGATAGTTTGATAAAGTTTGGATCTTTTAACGGTTTCTATTGTTTTGCTATGGATTGATCTTTGAAAGTAAATTATTCTAGAACCTCTGATTTGGTGCATATGCGTCTTTACTTTTGATTGTTGATTATTTGCTGTTTCACATAGATTTTGGTGAATGTCATTCACATAATAAATTTGTGTTGATTATTTGCACCTTTGCGGGTTCGGGTGATCTTTGGGTAAATCGGCCGATAGCCTTAGAAACAGTAATTAAAATTCAATTAGAATTAAATATTCTGCTTAACTTGTCGCTGAGAGGCTCGAGTTAGTTATTAGGTCGCAATGTAATATATAGCAAAGACAGATTTTGAGAGAAGTCGGTTTTAGTTCCCGAATTGCATCTGTGTCTATTAAACCAAATTAGAATCTAGGATTGCCTTAGATTATCGCGCTGAGAGGTAGATAGTCGTATTAGGGCACTTTTAGAGCCGTTAGAGGACTGAGAGGAAGTCTAACAATCGGTGTTCACAACAGCCTTGTAGGGTTTCCTAGGTTTCTTCCTGAGAAGGGTCGGGAAGTCTTAGTTTGAAATACCTTATGGTTTAGTACTTCACGATCCCGATTCCATACCACAATAGAACCGTTAGAAATCCATTCCTAGTTAAACTGGATTCAAGCCTAGGTAATCGTTAATCTCATTTGAATTAAACCTAGTTCTTTTTCGTATTAGTCTAGTTCTTAGTTAATTAATTAGTTTAATTAGATTTCCTTAATTTTCCGTAACCCCCCCCCCCCCCCAAAAACAATTAAACAAGTTTAAGTCGCGTCTGTCAGTGTCTATTAGAGTCTAGTTTACATGATTTATAGAGTCTCATGGTTCGATATCCGGTGTGACAACCCTCACTAAACCAGGTATCCGTACGACTTGATTAATGATTAATTACTGCTTAATTACTGTGCTTACTTGAACTTGTGGATAAACTGCTACTTGAATGCTGATACATGTACTTACTTGCATCATACTTTACTTGCTGTCACTCCATGTTTTGCTTACAGCACCTTTGTGACAACCTTGATGCACCAAAAGCGCAGTAGCACAATGAACGGATAACCTATTAAACGTGCTGTCATAACTAGCACCAGGCAGGTACTGCCTCTAAGGCCTGTAAGAGCCAGAGATAGTTTGCTACACTGGTGGTGAGTGTAGGGATATAAGGGTTGTAGAACTGCGTCACTAGGAATGAGTTACAGTGACCGGATGTGCCTAAAACGTACTCTAAGTACAAAATTCAGCACCTTAACTAAAAATTCAGCATTTGGTTAACTAATAAAGTGCCAAAACATGAGGAAAATATTACTAGACACTTTCCAAAGTGTCGGGAATAAGTTGTGTCACTAAAAATAGTATTAACGACACTTCAAAGCTTTGTTAAGCACTTTAACGGATCACTATCCAACCGAACAACCGGACTTTACCCGGAACATAAAAATATTGCCATTTACATTGTTTTTCTTTTTCTGAACCAGTTAGGGTCCCCGGATACCCTAACACCCGTCACAATGCATAACACGCTAGTAACCGAGTTAACCTCCAACTTAACTTAACTAAATGGCTAACTAATGGTTGAAATCTAACTAGGAGACCCCCCCCCCCCCTCAACCGAACTCGTCCCCTAGGGGGACACCCTTGTCCTATTTATGATTAAAATAATCACTCTTGTCTAATATCAATTAGACATATGATCCAATGGTTAATGATCTTGAGTTTTGTCTATAAGATCCAAGCTAAACACACATAACATTCACCACCCACACTTGAACTTTCACAACTCTCTCTCCCTCTCTATAAACTCTCAGCCGAACACCCCTCATCCACCCATCCATTTTTCGGTTTTGATCTTCTCATTTCAAGTGCATTCAAGTGTCAAGGATCACATACGAGGAAGCTTGGTGCATTCGGATCGTGAAGAACCTCTCCTCATTGCTTTTATCCACCCAATCTTCGACTAGTTTCTTCCCTAGCCTCGAGCTAGTAGTAAGTTGCTAAAAACACCCTCTCGATCTATTTTAAAGTGGTTAAAATGAAATATGACGGTTAAAATCTATGAACTTACAAGATGATATGTAAAAGTCTACTAAAAGTGTTAAAAATGTTGGTTAATAGCACAAGGGTTGTGTAAATCTTGTAAGATTTGTTTTGTGTGATTATTTAGTGCCGATCTATGATGTGGTAGCTCGGATCATCATCTAACCCGGATTAGTCATGATCAAGAATCATGGCATAGAGTTTGTTTAAGTGTACAAAGGGTTAAATGATGAAACTCTACCACACACTAAACATGAACTTGTGTAAAATCGACTTTACTTATGAAATAGTGTTTAAAACTAGTAGATCTACGGATCTACAAGCGGTATTTTCAAAGGACCAAGTGTCAAGGAAATCTTATTTTCTAAAATCGGATCTTACATGAACAAGAATGATTTTTAAACACACAAGTGTGTAAACACTTGTGTAACACTAAGTTTCGACAAAGAACTAGTTTTGTCAAATTTTTACAAGAAGTTGTAAAGATGGAATTTCTTTAAAAACGAGACTTTCAAGAAAACGAAGTTGAGTTATACAAAGATCCACTAAAAGTAATGGGATTTACTATATATTCCGAACAAACCACAAGTTCATGAAATTTTCGTGATTTACATATATTTTGACTAATTGATGCTTTGGAAAATTGTTATTGAAAATAAGAAAATTGTTGAGTTGCTTTTAAAAGAAAATGATACGCTTGAAAGCGTGGCCACCTCCAGTTACAGGGGAAACTCTGGCGAAATTTTCCAAAAACCTAACACTTGGAAAATATTTTCACTACAAGTGTTATAAATATATTTTTAACTTGTTTTCAAATTATAATTTTCGCCACGATCCTTATTACAAAATTTCTAAATATCGGAGGTGGGAATTTTCACGAAATAAAATTTGATAAATATATATTTAGTATATATATTTTTCTTTCATAACAACACTTGTGAGATTTTGGTGATTATTTTGTGAACTACGTAAATATTATTTTTAGGGTAAAAATAATATTACCGAATGTTAACGATTCCAAAGTAATTCGAACACCTACACAATAAATATTAAGTTACAACGGTATAATTATTACCACCCGATCTTTATCCGTAACTTACGTATTTTCAGAAAATATTAATGGACGCGTATTTTGACAAGGATATTATTTTGGGAAAATTATATGTAATTAAATATAATATTTTTGAAGAAAATATTTATATTTTGGAGTTAGAAATGAAATATATTTTAAGTGAGACTTAATAATATATTCCGTCAATACAGAAACGCGCATGTATTAAATCCCCCATCCTTGGGAAGGAAAATAATTACCAAGTATTTACAAAAATATAAGCACGAAATAGTTGTCTAACTATTTCCCAAAAACTTAAACCTTAAGCTAAGACACGGCCGTCCGTCTAATAGGGTTAGTACGTGTAGGTCGTCGCACAGCTGCTTGATCAGGAGATATACTTGGTAGAGACGCACCACTGTGAGTTCATGTCCCCCTTTTCTCTTAACTGTTTTCAGTTTTCTAAACTGCGGGGGTGAAATACATGTTACTATGATTACGAATATTTCTTACATGGTATGGTTAGCGTAAGGAGGGTTATTATTTAGATCATGTGAGTGGGTAGGCGGAAACTTGAGGCCATTAATCCTCAGGGTAGGACCGAGGGGCAGGAGCGGTAGATCTATCTGGGTGTAGCGAGCCCAGCCCCAGGCCCAGCATAACGGACCTCGGGGTGACTTTGTACCCAACGCATAAATCTGCTAGGTTTGAGTCTTCCTACTTGCACTTCACACATATTAATGGCCTTGCAAACCATTGGTGATCTCTTTTTCCTTATTTGCTACATACCAGGGTTTTTATACATACAAAGGTTTATTTACTCACTTACACATGAACTCGCTCAACATTATTGTTGATTTTTCAACTTACATGTATTTCAGGGAATTAAAGGATCTGGCGCGGTATGACACGTTTTCCCGCTGCATTAGTTTCGAGGTCATCCGAGTTTAAGGGATGTGACTTTTTCCTGGACGAGTCACGGTTCTTAAACTGTGTTTATTTCTTGTTGGTGTTGTGTCTTTTGAACACTGTTTATGTATGTTAGGATGTGATATCCGTTAAGACAATGTTGTGGTTCTTTACTCTTCAAACTTATTTTAATGGATGATCTTGCATGGTTTTTATTTCATATAGCTTGTTATGATTAAGCTATGGTATTAAGAAGTCACACCAAAATAACCACGCTTCCGCAAAGCCAGGGTGTGACAGCCTGGTATCAGAGCTCTGATCATAGCGAACTAGGATTCCTTCTCGAGTCTAGACTATGATCACTAGGGCTCTCACGAAAACATTTTTACACTGCATACCACTTAAGTCCAGATCCGAAACGCTTTTACAAACAAATATTGAGCACTTTTTATTTATTATTTATAGGCTCAGTCTGGGAGGCTGAGGCTCGGTCTGGAAGACCGAGGCTCGGTCTAGGAGACCGAGGTAGTTGGCTAGTGGGACAAGGAAGAGCAGTCTGAGAGGCTGGGAGAATAGGCTAGTGGGACTAGGAAGAGCAGTCTGAGAGGCTGGGAGAATTTGGCTAGTGGAACTAGGAAGAGCAGTCTGAGAGGCTGGGAGAATTTGGCTAGTGGAACTAGGAAGAGCAGTCTGAGAGGCTGGGAGGCTAGTGGGACTAGGAGAATTATTTGATTGCTTACTTGGTGACTAATGTGCTTATCTGATTGTATGATTGATTATTTGTACATACTTGTGTTTGTGTTACAGACACCATGGACTCGTCCGGCACAGGTGCTTCGGACACCACGGACCCTAGACCCATAGTATCAGACGACTTAGAGTCTTCAGAGCACGAGGTCCACACATCAGATGTTACCAGCACAGACGAGGATGACTTTCAGCCCTTTGCGCTGCCCGACGCTGTCGATGAGCCCGCTGATGGCCCTTTTGCTGGGTACCTACCACTCGTAGAGATCCCTGCTCCCATACCTTTGGCCGTTTATCCTGCTTACGATATGCTCCTCGACGCCGACGTTGACGACGACGTCGATCTGTTTGATGATGAGCCCCTGGAGGACGATGCTGAGGGCGAGGCCCTTCTAGCTAACGGTGGTCTTTTGTTACTCGCAGATGCTCCAGCTGAGGAGTCACCTGCACACTCACCCGCTCCAGACTCCTTCGAGTCTGTGGCCTCCGCACCGTCACACACTCGGAGCGCACAACACTATTCACACGGTTCAGATCCTGACAGGGCATCATCTGTTGTCTCTGCTCCTAGCTTTGCTTTCAATCACGACCTCGATGAGGATTCAGACCCTGTTTTTCCCCCTGGATTTGACCCGGACCAGGAGATAGAGTTCATCCACTTGGATCAGCCTATGGTTGACCCAGTAGACCCAGTTGACCCTGCATTCGCTGATCATGCAGATTTTGATATGGAGTTCATTGATCCCGAGCCTGCCATGGCCCTTGAGCCAGTAGCTGCTCCTGACCCAGTGTTTGAGCATGACCCTGTTCATGCTGGCATGCCCATTGATCCTGTGATTGCTGACCTACCCATTGATGATTACCCTGCAGATGCACCACTACTGGAGGGTGACCATGTTATTGCTGCTGATCATGTTGATCCCCCACTTATCGCTGATGTACCTGCTGACCCTCTTGTTGCACCCCACCTTGACCCTATGCCTGTGCAGTTTGATCGAGCACTTTTTGAGGCACATATTGACCCACGAGATGAGCACGCCCAGCATGGGTGGATTCCTGCTGATGATGAGCTTCCACCTATTCCTCCTCATACCACCGATGCACGTCACATTGATTTCTCTTTTTCATTTGCACAGTACACACCTCCAGCTCGACCTGGAGAGGGTTCCTCGGCTCATCCCTTTGGACATGTGCCGACATCTATTCCAGTTATGCCACAGTCTTCATCTGCTATTCCCCCTGTACCACCATTCTTTGTGCCACCTTTTGATCCAGCTAGCGAGCCGTTTCTCTGGACGTCACCGCCTATTATGCCACCGACCGACCCCTGCCATCCTTTCCATATGGGGTATTCTATTGAGGACGTTCTGATGTCGTTTGTTGTCCAGCAGGAGGCACTCACACGGCGCATTCAGGAGCTTGAGAGAGCTCAGCCACCGCCGTGCCAGTGTCAGGGTCAGACCCACCCTGCTTCTTCGCAGCACCCTCGACCATTGTTACCTGACTATGCTGCACGCCTTTTGGCACTTGAGCTGCAGGTTGCTTCTTGGTTGCGTACCCAGAGAGCCATGGAGGAGGACTGGCTCCATTTGCGACGTTTGTTCTACACCCATTTTCCCCCTCCTCCACCACCATCAGTTTAGGGCATCTTTAGTACAGCATGGGTAGACGTTGGTGAGAAGACGGCGATTGCTCTGACCACACAACATTTTTGGAGACTGCATTCTGATTCTGACTTTTGTTGATCATGTATATGGGATGTATTGACACTGATTTGATATTCTTTTGGACTGGGGTGATGTAGCCCTTAGTCGATGATGATGTATGACACTATTATGTACTTGTACACTCTACCATGTGGTCTCGATTTTGGCAATACAATCGCAGTATTCTCATCATATGTGATGTTTTGATTGATTATTTATGTTTTATAACATGGGATGTTGTGTGATTGATATGATTATAACATGAGATGTTATGTACTATTATTATCATTATATACGTACGCTTTACTATGGCCTGACCGACGTGAACCCATCTTTTAGAAGATGCCGCCGAGACGTCAAACGCCGATGCCTACCAATGAGGCAGAACTCCAACAAGTCATCGCTGCTGCCATCGCGCAATACGCCGCCTCGCAAGGAGGACCCAGCGGAAGCAGCTCAAACAAAACTGGCAACAACAATCCACCTCATGGTAATACTAAGTCATTAAGACATACCATGATCTAATTGGATATCTCTAGCAAGGATGCCAGTGCCATTCATATGTTGTAACGTATGTGCAGGGTGCACCTACAAGCAGTTTCTAGACTGCAAGCCTGTCAACTTTGATGGCACCGGAGGTGCTGTCGCTTTTGTTCGTTGGGCCGAGAAGACTGAATCTGTTCTCCGCATGAGCAAATGTGCACCAGACCAGCAAGTCACCTACATTTCTGGGCTATTTTTGGATGGAGCCCTATCTTGGTGGAATTTGCAAGTGCAGACACTTGGTGAAGCTGCTGCCTACGCACTAACATGGACCGAACTGAAGGAACTAATGCGCAAAAAGTATTGTTCTCGCGCTGAAATCCAAAGATTGGAAACTGAGTTCTGGCATTTGAAGATGGAAGGTCCGAAGATCGCGGAATATGTTCAGAGGTTTCACGACCTGTCGCATGTGGTACCCTATATGGTCACTCCAGAATTCAAGCTGATTGAATGCTTCATTTGGGGATTAGCTCCTCAAATCATAAGCATGGTGACCTCCTCCAAGCCTGCAACAATTACTGAGGCAATCGATTTGAGCGTGGCTCTCACTGAGGAGGCTATCCGCCTGAACAAGTTCGATGAGATCGAGACAAAGAAGAAAGAGACTCACGTCGAGTCATCCGGAGGTAACAAACGAAAGTTCTCGAACTTCAAACAAGGCACTAGTGGTGTTGTTAAGAAAGGAGAGCCAAACGCGCCAGCTCAGGTTACAGCTGGTAGTGGAAAGAAAGGAAAGGGATATATGGGCACCCAGCCCAAGTGCAACACCTGCCAGCGTCACCATTCTGGCCGATGTGGTTTGAAGGTATGTGAAGCGTGTGGGAAACCTGGCCACTTGAAGGATTCTTGTTGGGCCACTGTTGGCCAGGGAGGCCAAGGAGGATTTGGAAACAGAAACAATAATCGTGGTGGTAATGGAAATCGCGCTCAAGGAAATAATGGAGGAAATGGCATTCGAGGCAACAATGCGAATCAAGCTGGTGCTGTGAATCGTAACCAAAACAACAATCAAGCTGGGAATGGAGGTGGAAATGGTCAAAGACTTGGTTGTTTTAACTGTGGTGACATTGGGCACTATAAGAGGAACTGCCCAGAATTGAACCAAGCACGGGGAAGGGTTTTCAATATCGAAGCGAGGGAAGCGCGCCAGGATCCCAATGTCGTTACTGGTACGTTCCCTGTAAACCAATGCTATGCATCCGTTTTATTTGATACTGGTGCCGACTATAGCTTCGTATCGTTAGAATTTAAGAATATGCTTGGTTTAGCCGCTAGTAAGTTAGATATTCCCTACTCAATCGAATTGGCTAATGGGAAGTTAGTAGAAGCCAATGAAGTGATCAGAGGTTGTGCAATCGAGTTGGGAGAACGTGAGTTTGCTTTGGATCTACTACCAGTCTAGCTGGGGAGCTTTGACGTGGTAGTAGGGATGGATTGGTTATCAAGCAACAAGGCAGAAATTGTTTGTCACGAAAAGGTCGTTTGTATCCCGACCGAAGATGGCGAAACAATTGTGGTACATGGCGAAAAGCGTGATACGCCGTTAAGAATTATCAGCTGCCTCAAAGCGCGAAAGTGTTTGCAAAAGGGGTGTGCTGCCTTCCTGGCACACATTGTAGACAAGAAAGCTGCAGAACCGAAGATCGAAGACATCCCTGTTGTGAGGGAGTATCCGGAAGTCTTCCCGGAGGACTTTCCTGGACTGCCACCTCAGAGGCAAGTGGAGTTTCACATCGATTTAGTCCCAGGCGCCGTGCCTGTGGCTAAGGCACCTTATAGACTTGCCCCGTCTGAGATGCAAGAATTGTCGATACAACTTCAAGAGTTGTTAGACAAGGGATTTATCCGACCAAGCTTCTCGCCTTGCGGAGCTCCGGTCCTGTTTGTCAAGAAGAAGGATGGTAGTTTTCGAATGTGCATCGACTACCGGGAGCTGAACAAGCTGACGATCAAGAATAGATATCCTCTGCCAAGAATTGATGATCTGTTTGATCAACTACAAGGTTCAAGCTTTTACTCAAAGATCGATTTGCGATCTGGATACCATCAGTTAAGGATACAAGAGGAGAGTATCCTGAAGACAGCCTTCAGAACTCGTTATGGACACTACGAGTTCCTTGTTATGCCGTTTGGGTTGACAAACGCACCTGCAGTCTTTATGGATTTGATGAATAGAGTTTGCAAGCCGTACTTGGACAAGTTCGTGATTGTGTTTATCGACGACATCTTGATTTATTCAAAGACAAAGGCTGAGCACGAACAACATCTAAGAGCTATTTTGGAGCTGCTGAAGAAAGAACAGCTGTATGCCAAATTCTCTAAGTGCGAATTTTGGCTACGTGAAGTCCAATTTCTTGGACATGTGGTAAATGGAGCTGGAATCCATGTGGATCCCACCAAGATCGAAGCGATCAAGAATTGGGAGACGCCAAAGACGCCAACCGAGATTCGACAATTCTTGGGTTTGGCTGGCTACTATCGAAGGTTCATTGAGGATTTTTCGAAGATCGCTCAACCATTGACGCTCCTCACCCAGAAAGATAAGAAGTTTGATTGGGGAATCAAACAGGAAGAAGCGTTTCAGCTGTTGAAGGATAAGCTTTGCAATGCGCCAATCCTAGCACTACCGGAAGGTACTGCCGATTTCGTGGTATATTGTGACGCCTCGCGTCAAGGATTGGGTTGCGTGTTGATGCAACGCCAGAAGGTTATTACTTACGCATCACGTCAGTTGAAGGTACATGAGAAGAACTATACCACGCACGATTTGGAGCTAGGCGTAGTGATATTTGCTTTAAAGATCTGGAGACACTACCTATATGGTACGAAATGTACAATTTTTACAGATCTTAAGAGCCTACAACACATATTCAACCAGAAGGAGTTGAATATGAGACAAAGACGATGGGTTGAGTTACTGAGTGATTACGACTGCGAGATAAAGTATCATCCAGGGAAGGCGAATGTGGTTGCCGACGCCCTAAGTCGAAAAGAGAGGATCAAGCCCATAAGGGTTAGGGCTTTAGAAATGATTATCCAAACCGATCTTTCGTTGCGCATTCGTGCCGCGCAGAAAGAAGCTCTTAAGGAAAGAAATCTTGAAGAAGAATATCTCCGTGGGATGGAGAAGCTATTGGTGCCAAACGAGGAAGGAACGTTATGTTTTGAGAAAAGGATTTGGGTTCCTCTGTTTGGTGGTTTGAGAAAAGTTATTTTTGATGAAGCTCACAAAACGCGGTACTTTATCCATCCAGGAGCGGATAAGATGTACCAAGATCTCAAGGATTACTATTGGTGGCCTAGGATGAAGGGCGACGTTGCTGTTTATGTTAGCAAATGTTTAACGTGTGCTAAGGTGAAAGCGGAATACCAGAAGCCTTCAGGACTTCTGCAACAACCTGAGATTCCCAAGTTGAAATGGGAACAAATCTCCATGGATTTTATTACAAAGTTGCCAAGAACGCCAAGAGGTCATGACACTATTTGGGTGATAGTTGACCGCCTAACAAAGTCCGCACACTTTCTGCCAATCAAAGAGAAGGATAACACCAGCAAACTGGCAGAAATATACATGCGAGAGATCGTCGCACGACATGGAGTGCCCCTCTCGATCATCTCTGATAGAGATGGACGTTTCATATCAAGGATTTGGCAATCCTTCCAAGAAGCTTTTGGCTCACAATTAAATCTGAGCACTGCGTTTCATCCGCAAACTGATGGGCAAAGTGAAAGAACTATTCAGACACTGGAGGATATGCTGAGAGCATGTGTAATGGATCTTGGTGGTAGCTGGGATAAACATTTACCATTGGCCGAATTTTCATACAACAACAGCTACCACACCAGTATTGGAGCCGCACCATTTGAAGCTCTTTACGGACGCAAGTGTCGATCACCCCTATGCTGGGCTGACGCAGGTGATAGGCAGCTTGTTGGTCCCGAAATCGTCCAAGAGACGACAGACAAGATTGCGCAGATTCGAAAACGCATCGAAGCGGCTCGCGACAGACAGAAAGCCTATGCAGATCCAAACCGGAAACATTTGGAATTCCAAGTTGGAGATATGGTTTTATTGAAAGTTTCACCCTGGAAGGGTGTGGCACGCTTCGGAAAGCATGGGAAGTTGAATCCGCGTTACATTGGCCCTTTCAGAATTCTGCAAAGAATCGGGCTAGTAGCATACAAGCTGGACTTACCTGCTGAACTGAATGGAGTTCACGATACATTTCATGTATCCAACCTGAAGAAAAGTCCAACTCAAAATACTGTTGTCATTCCCACCGAGGAGATTCATGTTGACGACACGCTCCATTTCGTTGAAGAACCTGTTGAGGTTACGGATTGGAAGGTAAACAAGACCCGCCGGAGCAGTGTCAAGCTCGTCAAGGTTCGTTGGAATGCCAGACATGGTCCTGAATACACCTGGGAGCGTGAGGACCGGATGAAAGAAAAGTACCCCCACCTATTTCCCAAGAACCCTGCATCTAGAAGCAGAACTTAAAATTTCGGGACGAAATTTTTCTAACGGGGGGAGAATGTGACAACCCTCACTAAACCAGGTATCCGTACGACTTGATTAATGATTAATTACTGCTTAATTACTATGCTTACTTGAACTTGTGGATAAACTGCTACTTGAATGCTGATACATGTACTTACTTGCATCATACTTTACTTGCTGTCACTCCATGTTTTGCTTACAGCACCTTTGTGACAACCTTGATGCACCAAAAGCGCAGTAGCACAATGAACGGATAACCTATTAAACGTGCTGTCATAACTAGCACCAGGCAGGTACTGCCTCTAAGGCCTGTAAGAGCCAGAGATAGTTTGCTACACTGGTGGTGAGTGTAGGGATATAAGGGTTGTAGAACTGCGTCACTAGGAATGAGTTACAGTGATCGGATGTGCCTAAAACGTACTCTAAGTACAAAATTCAGCACCTTAACTAAAAATTCAGCATTTGGTTAACTAATAAAGTGCCAAAACATGAGGAAAATATTACTAGACACTTTCCAAATTGTCGGGAATAATTTGTGTCACTAAAAATAGTATTAACGACACTTCAAGTTTTTGGCGCCGTTGCCGGGGACTCTTGGCAATCGCGTTCATTAGCTTTGATAGATTTATTTGACAAATACGTGCTACCTGTTTATTTTGTTTTGTGTCTTTTATTTTCATCTTGAGTCTTAGTAACTAGTGTTGCTTTTCTTGTGATTTAGGTTTTTGCTTGTAGTGGATGCCACATCTGCGCTCGCACGGACCGCCACCACCAGTCAAGTCATCTTCATCTCGATTGGGCCAAGGCCTACAGGTTAGTTCTTCATCTTCTTCTCAATTTCCTCATTTCGATTCCACTCCACTACCCACCCCACCTCCAACCCCACCACCTTCACCAAACCATTCACCTAAGACTTCACCTAAGGTTTCCCCACCCGGTAGTCCTACTTCCAGCACCTCTAGCAATCCAGAAAACTTAGAACCAATGGCCAACGCTAGGCAAACCGTCCATCAGCAAGCCACTCCGAATTTCACCGGTCCTGCTCCACCCATCACCGTTCCACCCATAGTTAACGAAAACTCATGGAAGATTCCATCTTATGCCATGCAGGCTATAACCAATAGTATCCACATCCATGGCCGAGACGATGAGGACGCCCCGGCCCACATAAACCGTTTCTCTCGTATGCTAGCCACCTTTAGCCTTCACGGTGCCCCTAATGATGCTACCTACTTACAGCTTTTCCCATTTTCCCTATCTGGCCGTGCGGCTACTTGGTTGGACTCTCAACCAGCCGGTACCTTTACAACTTGGGCGGGGCTTCGTGTCACACCCCGTTATTTCCACGTATGACCGGTGGGCCCGGTGGGGAGTATCGTGACGCAGTTGATATCATCATAGTCAAACAACACAATATATAAATGCACAGTGGAAGCAAAAGATAAATATTTTACAATCCGAATATAAAGTAATATCCAAGTATTACAACGGAAAGTAAAGGATCCACAGGTGGATCTTAAAACATAAACATTGTTCAACAGACTTTAGACGCCTTGAACTTGCAAGATTCCTTATTAACGCCCTGAGCTTCCAGCCAATTACGTACTTGTACCTGTCACTTAGACTTTGGAAAATACGTCAGTTTTCACTGGTAAATACACTCAACCGACTCATTTGAAAAGAGTTTAAGAAAATTGATTTAGATGCACCAGGCACAAATATTTTGACACTTTGATTAAAATTCACAAGGCAAAATTAATCTTTTATAACTTGGGACACTTATACTTATAATCTTGTATACAGATTTACATGTTCGTTGTACGTTCAGGGCCCGATGTAGAAACCGAGTCAAAGTTAACAGACACACAACAGTATAGGCCCACAAAAGAGTGGGATACCGTTTCCCTTATGCACTGTCAGGTGTATGCCTACATCCCGTGCATAAGTCGTGGCCATTTTATAATACAATGATGTCAAGGATATCCGGGACATGGTCATTAACCACTAAAGGCTTTTATTTCAAACAATACAGATTAAAGCGGGTTACCTCAATAATTTAATCACAATCTGACTAAACATTCAATACCCGACCAAGCGGTATTATTATACCGTATCCCAAGCCCGTATAGGGAAAATAAGTTAAGAGTATTTACCTGAGCTAGCTCTTGTCTTAAATAGCAAGAATTTAATAACTCAGCCGTATTCACTTAAGTAAGCGTAGGTACAATTTACCGGAAGGCTCTAGTCTGGAATGATGGTATAAATAACCAATTAGAATGCTAACGGGTCTTTAATTAAGCCTAAGCTTAGACCGGTTAGTTTTAAGAAAGATACGGTTCAAACGCATGATAAGGCGAAGACCGGTTTAGAATGTGGTTTTGACCCGGAAAGCTTGTATGCTTTTTTAATATGGGTAACTTAAACACATTCTGGATTTTGAGACAAAACTGATATGGTTTGACCCGTTTCGGCTAATATATGCGAACTAGTCACATACGCCGATCCGAACGCGACAAGTGCGTAACGAGTAACCAAAAGAGTCATATACAGGTTTACTAAGTTAATATGCCTTAAATATGTTGTGATATCAGTAGGATACCTTCCATTATGCCCAAAACGAGTTTAATCTCAAAATAAGCCCCGTAGGGGTATTTTGGTCATTTTAAAGATTATAAAAGAGGTTAATTGAAATTCTGAGATTCGGGTCCGAATACATCAGTAAAATAACTTATTTTATTAGGTCATATCAGTTGGTAATAGGTCTTATATGACAAAATGGTTTTAAACCAAAACTATGCGTTTAATACGCTTAAAAAGCCATTTTAAGCGATTTCCGGGTTATACAGGAAATCTGAGTTTTTTGATCAGGTTATAAAGTTCAAAATACTTTATTTATTATATAAATCAGTAGCAATTGGATTGGTGTCAAAATACTATGTAGAACTCATTTTATAAACAAAAAGGGTATAATCGGTATTTACCGAATCAACGCGATAACCTTAGGTTATGAGCAGGTTAAAAATAATTAAAAATCTTTAAAAATCCCAAAATATTATATTACATCAGTGGGTAAAAGGTTTGGTGACAAAAATTGGGTTTAGATAGGCTTTATGCTAATTGCGCCTTTTAATTACTAAAAGGCGTTATAATTACGCTAATGAGCATAACTCCTAATCTAGACCTCCAACTGATGTAAAATTTTAGGGACATGTTTATAAATCAGTAACAAAGGTTATTGTCTTTTCACATATCCAAAATTCTTGTTTTATGGTCAAAAGGGCATTATGGTCAACATTAAGCATTTAACGGAAACGTGTAAACGAATCGGACAATCAACGAACCAACTACAGAGGGTCATACTAACATGTAGCCTGGTCCTAAAGAAACTCTAAAGCATTTCCAAACTTATCTAAATCGGGTCAGAACTGAAGTCAAAGCAAAAGTCAAAGTTTTGCGACTTTCGGTTCCGAACCGGGTCTAAACAGAAAATTGTCGGGTTGAACATGTTTAGACATGTTCTTACACTAATTACCAAGTTATATTAATGATCAAACAGGTTGTATGGGTTCTACATTGCTAATTATGCATAAATTTGAAATTAAGCATCCTGTTGACTTTTTCTAATTAACTTTGACCCGACAAATGGTCTAGTTAGAGTGGGAATCAGAGGGTGCCCTTTTAAGGGTTTAATGCCCACATAATTACCAACTTATAACTACTTTCAATTCGACTAATCACTGGACCATTAATGATTAATCGCTAAGTCAACCGTTAATTACGACGGTTTGACTTTTAAGCTAAAACTAAGTAAAAACTCAACTAAGAAAGGTTAAGCATACTTACCAAAGCCTAATGCACTATTAGGAAGGTTTAGGGTCTGCTCTTAAGCTCCAGGAAGCTCCAGAATTTGCAGAAGGAAAGGTGTGATCAATGGTTGCAACATTGTGGCCTTTTATAGTGTTTACAATCTCATAGATTGTTGACAACTAAGTCTAAGGGATGTTCCAGATCATTAACAAGTGCCCCTAAGTCCTAGGAACTATTAGGGGTCGCCCATGTATGTGAAAAATCGATTATAAGTCGGTTACAAGCTCTCAACAGCCAACATCCCGTTTTTCTGCATCTGGGAAACCCTTACGGACCGTAACGGTATGGCTTACGGTCCGTAAGCCTTCTGCAGAGGGCATAAATTTTTGGCCTTTCGAGCTTTGAAAGGGCAACCAAGCTTTATTTCTTGCATTTTGAGCCCTCCATATTTACCTATAAGGGCTTCAAGACTTATACCTTCTTTGTTAAGCCCTTGGCCACTTTGTTAATACCCGAAAAGTCATAAGTTTCAACGTTGGCGCTTTAACCCCTCGCAAATGAATTTGATCATAACTTTCTCATACGATAACGAAACTTGATGAAATTTTTATCATGTACTATAGTGAGCATATTTAATCGTTACAAAGCTTCGGGTTTGCTAAAAGGTCACTCAGAGGTATACTTTAAACATGTTGACACATTTAACCCCTGTAGTTTGTAATCTCTCACTTTCTTTCATATTTAGCTTCGTATGATCCATGATTTATTCGTTTGAAGGTATGAGTATCATGTAGGGTTACTGCAAAGTATATTTATCCATTGTTGACATTTTGAACCCTTATATTCACATACTTTCCATGTTTGTCAACTTTAGTCCCTCTAGAGTATTCTTTCACACGTTCAAGCTTATGACACGTGTCAATACATTATAGGACGTGAATTTTCAAGGTGTTACATCCTCACCCCCTTAAAAGAAATCTCGACCTCGAGATTTGTTAAAGCAAAGGAAGTATTTTCTGCCTTATATTGGGCTTAATCTTCCCTAGTACCTTTTGAGCCTCTAAGGCACTCCAATTGACCTTTATAATAGGTACATGTATCTTTTTGGAGCTTCTAATCCTGTCGATCCTTAATCGACACAGGTTGCTCATCACTACATAAATCTGCATATCATTATGTGATAGTGCTTCTTAACTTATTGGCGAAACACCTCCTTCAGTCACTAGTGTGCAATGTATTGCGAGCTCTGCCAAGCTCCTCAAATAGGTTTTGGCTTATAAGCTACTTGATCTTGATACATTCGATTTCCTTCGAATGGTTCTATATATTCAGCGCTTAACTAGCCTGAAAATTTAACAATTTGGAACACCCTTCCTGGGTGATATCTTATTCCTTAACAAGAATTTTAGGAGGGTTGCTACTTTCATAAATTCCTGATTTTCTGCCGAATACTGGCAACTTACAGATGATTAGGGATTTGTATGATCTTATTCGTTGTTTCCAATGCAACGTTCAGATCCTGATAAGTGGACTTCCCAAAGTCTCGTCCATCCAACGGATGTTTTGATATTTCATCTATACAAGGTCTCCAAAAGAGCCACCTTGATACTTATATAACAGCTATTTTAGAAAGGCTTATCTTAAGGTGAGATGGTTATTCCAACCATTGCCCAAAATTAATCTTAAGGAATAGCTAGTCCTTTCAGTTAGTCGAACAAATCGATGATCCTGGGCAGCTGATGGCAATTCTTAATTGTTGCCTAATTAGGGTTGCGGTAATCAATGCATAAGCGAAATGAATCGTCTTTCATAATTAACTATACCGAGTTCTCAGGATACTGAGTTAGGCTATATGAATCTATATCTTAAACTTACTTAACCAGGGTTTTCGATTATTCCATAATCAACATGGAGTTCTTACAACACTCCAACCCAAAGCGGGATGTTAATCTTAACTCTACTTGCCTCTCGGGAGGTAAACAGGGTAGTCTTAGGAGAAGATAATCAAGATACAATGAGGTTACAGAGATTTTCCAAATCTCAGGCTCCAGTTCATCCATCCTTGCTCGTGCCAAATGAGTGACACTTTTATGTTATGAGTCCATAGGTTCCTTTACCAGGAAACATTTATTTGGAAAAATTCTATTTTCTAGATATCTTCTTTGAATGCCATTAGCTGACTTTAGTACCATATGATCATTGGGATATCTTTGTGGTTCCATGCATTAAACCTCCATACTGATCAGGCATGGAAGCAATCTATGGAACATATTAAGATACACAAATCCTCATATGGCGCTTTTGTCATACCATTTGGTATTCGTAATCAATAGGGATCAAAGAGATATCAATTACATATGAATGCATTTATCTGGAGAGAGGGTACTTTAGAATTTTATGTTTGAAGATTTCTGACAGGAACAGAAGAAATGGTTTCTATGATTTGCTATCTGTAAGCTTTACCTTACACTTAATATCTAGGATTCTTATGATAGATTTTTAAAAGTCTAATATACTTACAATTTATGAAGGATTTATTGGTATCTGTATTAAAATAGAATTCTTAGCATTTATATTTAAAGAACGTACCCAACGTTATTATTGATATGGACTACTCCTGACACTCTTTAGGAGAGTTTAAGCGCTATCATTCTTAGGCTTTCTATCCTTAGCCGTATTTCCTTTGACAGATTTGGGGCACGCAGCATTTGGCTCCTTGAACTTTTTCACGGCCTTCTTCACCGCTTTTCCAACAGCTGTTTCTATCATAGTTTGAAGAACATCTTTGGAAATTCTAAGGTTTACAATTGTAGCATCATTAGCATGCGTCGCATCATCAATGGCACGATTGACTGTTGTCTTATCCGAGTTTGTCATACTCAAGATTTGGTTCCTATTACCAATTGAATCATTTACTTAGTTGCAATTCAACAATTGCTATTCATCACCCTGATGGCCTTAATCATGTACTAACCATGGTTTCATTAAACTATCCAGGCCAATATGGCACTAACATTCTTAATGAATGTTATTTTTTAAAATATATCAATATCACTTAGCCTAGGTCACAAAAGACCATCAATGGCATTTAAGGGTTGGACCTAGTCCATCACCTTTTAGACAGGGGATCAAAACGTCACATCTGTCTTTATTATATTGATGAATTTGGATAGCTTGAAAGCTTGCCATAAGGATATCAGAAAAGAGTGATTCCTAATAGATATAAAATATCAATCTAAGATTTGTTGGAGCATTTTCTAAAGTATCATCGGTCAATTGCTATCTCGCATTAAATGACCGGAGTCCAAATCCGGCGGAGACAACAGTTCTCAGCATTTATCGCTTATTATAGAATCATATGTGCCAGTATCAAATAAATTTCTGCATAAGCTGCTTGATAAAGAAAGGTACCTGCTATATAGTTATCATTCTGCACCATCTCCTGGGCGTTCGTCTGGAAGACTTATGCGTATGCTTTCTCGGCCTCTCCAGGCTTCTTCTGATTCCTAGGGCAGTTGGTCCTGATATGCCCCTTCTCGTTGCAACCATAACAGGTTGCGTCTTTCATCTTCTTGCAATCCAAGGTTTTATGTTCCTTAGACTTGCAAATCCCACAAGGTAGAGGTTGAGATTCAAATCTGCATTTCCCGAGGTGGTATTTCCTACAGGTTTTGCACCTAGTCTTCTCACCCGACTGCTGGCTGTCTTTCTCAAATCCGGAGCTCTTCTTATCCTCAGAGTTCCTCTTTTTCTTTCTATCGAAGCGATGGGAATTTTCATCCTCCCTTTTACGCTTTCCATCTTCAGAGGCTTTGGCAGCCTTGTTTCTGACCACATCGAGTGTGAGAGATAGCGACAGATCTGCCGCTGACCTGAATGTAGTAGGTCTCGATGCTTTCACACTGGCCTTTATTTCTGGGGCTAAACCCCCAATAAAGCGAGCTATTCGCTTTGGTTCCGGTGTGATCAAGTAAGGAACCAATCGAGACATGGTATTGAAACTTGTAAGGTATGCTTGACAATCTAAGTTCTCCATGACTAATGTCAAGAATTCAGTCTCAATTTTCTCAACTTCATGTTGAGGACAGTAATTTTCTTTGATAAGAGCAGCGAACTGATCCCAAGTCATGTTGTATGAAGGGATCTTCCCCGTAGCTTGGATCAGTGCCCTCCACCAAGCTAGAGCTTCTCCTTTAAAGGATTGTGAAACAAATTTCACAACATCTTGTTCTGCACAACCGCTGATGTCTGTTGGTACACTTTATGTGGACACGACTCGGCTCGGTTCGACTCGGCTCAGTTCGACTTGGTTTCGACTCGGTTAGGTCCGGCTCAAGCCCGACGACACGACATTCCTCCGTCGTGCGTCCCAGAGTTCGACACGCGAAGCACGGAGCGCCGCAAACTAAGTCCCGATGACACATCATCATGACATCATCATTGTGATGTCATGATGATGTCACATGGTTGAAATTATGAAAAGTTTACAACATTACCAACATCAGGGCCGTAAATCTTCTAGTGTTTTGGACTTTGACTTTCATTGGGCTTTACTACAAATGACGAAACAGAATTAGAATATATGTATATCGACGAAACAGGTGTGTTTCGTCGACTTTGTGTGTTTCTCCGAGAGTCCTTTATGTTTCGTCATGTTCTGGTCTGTTTTAGTATAAATACCCATCTCTGTTTCTGTTTGACATAGAGATGAGAAAATACATGTAAAGAAACTCTGTCAAAATTCCGTCAAAACTGTGTTTGTATCAGTTTGTATACGGTTCTCATCCCGTTAATCAATAGAGTGTGTTTCATTGGTTAATCCGTGTTCATTTATAACTTTGTTTGGTTTGCACCGTCACGGGGATTCCGCACCCGTTACCGTGTTCGTGATAAACAAGGATAGGTGTTCGTTATCGATCCTCACCGGAGAAAAACGGGACCTACAAGTGGTCCTCACCCGTTACGGCTCTGATACCACTTGTAGGTCCCGTTTTTCCGGTGAGGATCGATAACGAGAAACCTATTCCCTGTTTATAACAAAACACGGTAACGGGTGCGGAATCCCCGAGACGGTGCAAACCAAACAAAGTTGATAAATAACACGGATTAACCAATGAAATACACTCAATTGATTAACGGGATGAGAACCGTATACAAACTGATACAAACACAGTTTTGACGGAATTTTGACAGAGTTTCTTTACATGTATTTTCTCATCTCTGTGTCAAACAGAAACAGAGATGGGTATTTATACTAAAACAGACCAGAACATGACGAAACATAAAGGACTCTCGGCGAAACACACAAAGTCGACGAAACACACCTGTTTCGTCGATATACATATATTCTAATTCTGTTTCGTCATTTGTAGTAAAGCCCAATGAAAGTCAAAGTCCAAAACACTAGAAGATTTACGGCCCTGATGTTGGTAATGTTGTAAACTTTTCATAATTTCAACCATGTGACATCATCATGACATCACAATGATGATGTCATGATGATGTGTCATCGAGACTTAGTTTGCGGCGCTCCGTGCTTCGCGTGTCGAACTCTGGGACGCACGACGGAGGAATGTCGTGTCGTCGGGCTTGAGCCGGACCTAACCGAGTCGAAACCAAGTCGAACTGAGCCGAGTCGAACCGAGCCGAGTCGTGTCCACATAAAGTGTACCAACAATCTCCCCCTTGGACGCTACTCGTGAGGTTCGTCTTCTGTGATGGTTCGTCTTCTGTGTCTTTCATGTCGGAGGATCTTCAAAGTCTTCACGCGTTGAAAGAAGAAAGTGTATCAACAAACTCCCTTTTCATTTAGGTAGTGTGTTAACAAACTCCCCCTTAAATTGAACTCTCCATTGAGTCATGCTCGTGAATCTTTTGACTTGTCAATTCTTCAGATCCTTGTGGTGTTGATGAAGGGTCAGCGGCAACTCGATCATTTTATCTTTTGAGTGCCTCCACTTCGTGTCTTCATTCCAAAGCTTGTCATCGAACATGTTCTCCTCGCCTTTAGCATCTGCACATGCAAGAAAGCTAAACGCATAATGAGAATAACCGCTTGGAATATAGTTAACATTTAAACAAATGACACATATGAGATCAAATCTCAATCAAACACCTATCGACAATAGTTTGAAAGTTTAACAAATTATTCAATTTTAATCCTTTAACTTTCAAAACTTGTTAACTTCGATTGTTTATGAAGATGCAATTGTTTTCCGGCTTATGATCAGGATTTTGGGTAGGATAGACTCGAGTACCAACATCGGTCAATCAAAAATAAACTAGAAGCAAAATCTTTTTGGATTTTATAAAGTTTAAATTAAAACACACCTAAAATCTTTTTGGAATTTTCCATTTTTCAAAAATAAAGACGGGAAGCAATAATTAAATATATACAGTGATGCAGAAACGAAAAGCAGTAAATAAATATTTACAGACATTCTTTTTGCGAGTTTCGAGGGTAAGAGAATCATATCAGTGTACGGTCACGCCAAAACGCTCTTTTTGTTCAATTAGTTAACATTTAGATAAGCATCCTATAACAATTATCGGTATTGTTGTCCACTTAAGCTCAACTTATCAGATGTAATCATGGCGAGGGGATACGTTAAGGTATGATTTATACTTACCGACCGGTGTTCATCCACACACGACACATTCTCGTATCAAGGTATGCACGAGAATTCATCTTAGCGGTGAGTATACTGTTTATCATCTGTTTGACCGTATAAAAATGTGAGAAACTCACTTATTTTGATTGAAAACAAGCCCTATGTGATAGAATCACTTATTGATGAGGAACTTGATTTTCAGATGCATGAGGGCACAGGAGCAAGTCCGTGAACAGGTCAGTACTTTCGTACAGCAGAGAGACGAACTTGACTCCCGCAAAGAATCTGTGATAAATTATCACTTATTTTGTTTGGACATGTGATTGTTGATCACTTATTGAGGTCGAATGCAGTATGTACACGTATGTATAGTATCATGGAAGATCTTAGACTTCGTTTCCGTTATTTTTACGGTTTGATACAACCATGATACCCAGATGATAAGCAGCATAAAGACCGAATATCTCAGAACCTCGGCAATCTCTCAAACGAAATTTCGGTACTAAGACCATATGCCAATGAGTGGTTCCCACTTGGTCTTCAGTCGATTTAAGATTTATATCACCCTGCACACTTTAAAATGATTGAGAGCCTACCGATACATCTTATATAGAGCTGCTTAACATTTTTCATTTTGCATTTTAGTTTAAAGAGGTTTCAACAGACCACTGATCTACTATCATTTTCTCGCCAGGAAACTCATTTTTGTTTTTCCAATGTTTTTGCGTTTTGAAATTTTTTTTCGATGTTTTTTTGAATTTTCAAATTTTGATTTTAGGGGGAGTAAATCCAAATTTGAAAATTCAAAAACATCGAAAAATTTCAAAACCCAAAAACATTGGAAAAACAAAAATGAGTTTCCTGGCGAGAAAAAGAGAAAATGATAGTAGATCAGTGGTCTGTCTAAACCTCTTCGAACTGAAATGCAAAATGAAAAATGTTAAGCAGCTCTATATAAGATGTATCGGTAGGCTCACAATCATTTTAAAGTGTGCAGGATGTTCCAGGAGGAACTATCGATAGTCATAGGATTGTTGATAGTGGAATGTCCATGCACAAGATAGGCGACAGAAGATATTGTTGCCTTTGATGGAGAGAAGAAGAAAAAGAAGACAAAATTGTCTGTCAAAAGAGATTGAAAACCTTCGACAAAATGAAAATCATTCAAAAGTGTGTTTGTTCAAGGCTTTGATCGGGTCCCCAGGATAGATTCAATCAAAATGTACGCACCTGCAGCACGTCTGAAGTTCAAAATCAACTAGATGAACGTGCAGTGTACAATTTCCTCACGGTGTTATTGAAGAAAATGTGTTTGTTGAACAAACCAACCGGGTGTGCGGATGCCTTGGCGTGGGTTGAACAACCGCACACTACTTCTCAAGGAGAAAGACAAAGACCTTCGCTGGTGCAATGTGGAAGACCAGCCGGACCCAAAGGTTTCTGATCTTGTTGCTGTCAAGAGATTTCTAAGTAGCTACAAAATCGACTTTGAAATTCACACCGGGTGGATATCCAGTTTGGGAGAGCACTCAGATTCCTTGCAATGCACGAAGCAGTTGCAGGACACGGTTTTAAATTTCTAATCTCTCCTATACTTGTCGATATTTAAGCTGCTTTATAAATTGTTATTCTCTTGTAGCACTCTTTGACCAGACAATGTTGTCATGGTCTGCACCGCTTACCGACATGCCAACTGATTTTTCCAAAATTCGATAAATCATTTCTGATTCAAAATTAATTTTGGTAAACGGCATTGAGGTAAAACATGAGTTAACCGACATCGGGAAATCGTTTTTGTAAATATCTTTGTGTCTTTTAATTTTATCATAGTTTGTTGATTTTAGGGGGAGTAATCCAAAATTTGAAAATTCAAAAACATCGAAAAATTTCAAAACCCAAAAACATTGGAAAAACAAAAATGAGTTTCCTGGCGAGAAAAAGAGAAAATGATAGTACATCAGTGGTCTGTCTAAACCTCTTTAAACTGAAATGCAAAATGAAAAACGATAAGCAGCTCTATATAAGATGTATCGGTAGGCTCACAATCATTTTAAAGTGTGCAGGGTGATATAAAACTTAAATCGACTGAAGACCAGGTGGGAACCACACATTGGCATATGGTCTTAGTACCGAAATTTCGTCTGAGAGATTGCCGAGGTTCTGAGATATTCGGTCTTTATGCTGTCTTATCATCTGGGTATCATGGTTGTATCAAACCGTAAAAATAACGGAGACGAAGTCTAGATCTTCCATGATACCATACATACGTGTACATATTGCATTCGACCTCAATAAGAGATCAACAATCACATGTCCAAACAAAATAAGTGATAATTTATCACGGATTCTTTGCGGGAGTCAAGTTCGTCTCTCTGCTGTACGAAAGTACTGACCTGTTCACGGACTTGCTCCTGTGCCCTCATGCATCTGAAAATCAAGTTCCTCATCAATAAGTGATTCTATCACATAGGGCTTGTTTTCAATCAAAATAAGTGAGTTTCTCACATTTTTATACGGTCAAACAGATGATAAACAGTATACTCACCGGTAAGATGAATTCTCGTGCATACCTTGATACGAGAATGTGTCGTGTGTGGATGAACACCGGTCGGTAAGTATAAATCATACCTTAACGTATCCCCTCGCCATGATTACATCTGATAAGTTGAGCTTAAGTGGACAACAATACCGATAATTGTTATAGGATGCTTATCTAAATGTTAACTAATTGAACAAAAAGAGCGTTTTGGCGTGACCGTACACTGATATGATTCTCTTACCCTCGAAACTCGCAAAAAGAATGTCTGTAAATATTTATTTACTGCTTTTCGTTTCTGCATCACTGTATATATTTAATTATTGCTTCCCGTCTTTATTTTTGAAAAATGGAAAATTCCAAAAAGATTTTAGGTGTGTTTTAATTTAAACTTTATAAAATCCAAAAAGATTTTGCTTCTAGTTTATTTTTGATTGACCGATGTTGGTACTCGAGTCTATCCTACCCAAAATCCTGATCATAAGCCGGAAAACAATTGCATCTTCATAAACAGTCGAAGTTAACAAGTTTTGAAAGTTAAAGGATTAAAATTGAATAATTTGTTAAACTTTCAAACTATTGTCGATAGGTGTTTGATTGAGATTTGATCTCATATGTGTCATTTGTTTAAATGTTAACTATATTCCAAGCGGTTATTCTCATTATGCGTTTAGCTTTCTTGCATGTGCAGATGCTAAAGGCGAGGAGAACATGTTCGATGACAAGCTTTGGAATGAAGACACGAAGTGGAGGCACTCAAAAGATAAAATGATCGAGTTGCCGCTGACCCTTCATCAACACCACAAGGATCTGAAGAATTGACAAGTCAAAAGATTCACGAGCATGACTCAATGGAGAGTTCAATTTAAGGGGGAGTTTGTTAACACACTACCTAAATGAAAAGGGAGTTTGTTGATACACTTTCTTCTTTCAACGCGTGAAGACTTTGAAGATCCTCCGACATGAAAGACACAGAAGACGAACCATCACAGAAGACGAACCTCACGAGTAGCGTCCAAGGGGGAGATTGTTGGTACACTTTATGTGGACACGACTCGGCTCGGTTCGACTCGGCTCAGTTCGACTTGGTTTCGACTCGGTTAGGTCCGGCTCAAGCCCGACGACACGACATTCCTCCGTCGTGCGTCCCAGAGTTCGACACGCGAAGCACGGAGCGCCGCAAACTAAGTCCCGATGACACATCATCATGACATCATCATTGTGATGTCATGATGATGTCACATGGTTGAAATTATGAAAAGTTTACAACATTACCAACATCAGGGCCGTAAATCTTCTAGTGTTTTGGACTTTGACTTTCATTGGGCTTTACTACAAATGACGAAACAGAATTAGAATATATGTATATCGACGAAACAGGTGTGTTTCGTTGACTTTGTGTGTTTCGCCGAGAGTCCTTTATGTTTCGTCATGTTCTGGTCTGTTTTAGTATAAATACCCATCTCTGTTTCTGTTTGACACAGAGATGAGAAAATACATGTAAAGAAACTCTGTCAAAATTCCGTCAAAACTGTGTTTGTATCAGTTTGTATACGGTTCTCATCCCGTTAATCAATAGAGTGTGTTTCATTGGTTAATCCGTGTTCATTTATAACTTTGTTTGGTTTGCACCGTCACGGGGATTCCGCACCCGTTACCGTGTTCGTGATAAACAAGGATAGGTGTTCGTTATCGATCCTCACCGGAGAAAAACGGGACCTACAATGTCAACGACAGTGTCCATCTCCTCGAGCCATGTCATGCAATCGATGGCTCCTTCTTCTCCTGTAAAGTCTCTGGGCTTGCAGGAGACAAAATATTTATATGAGCAGGTCTTAACTGGTGCCTCTTGCTGAAGCACAACCTGTCTAGATGGAACACTCCTCTGGTTTGACGAGTTATGAACATCGTCTTCCTTTGACTCATGTGATTTAGAAGGGGGCTTACTATGAGCCACAGATAGAGTCTTAGAGTGAGTACCACTAGATTCATCATACTGTCTGTCGAGGGCTCGTGTAACAGCATTATCTATCAATGCCTGTAGTTCCGCACCAGTTATATTAATTCTGGGAGCATCATTATTTTCCCTCGGGTGGATGTTGACCTCATCTGATCCAGCCATGTAGTTTGATTGCTACATACATATTGACAGTTATTTATTCAGAGGTTATTATGGAATCATCACTTTTGACGATTCATCAACCATGGTAATATAAACCATATTGGTTAATTTGTTAGTTATATTTAATTAGTATTTTCATTATAATTTACCCTAGTTATAAAACATTAAGGATATAAAAGTGGCGCAAAAGGCCTAGTCACGTGGACAAGTTTAATTTATAAGCCATGATTTCAGAGGATCGAGGCATTATAATTTATCCTAGTTATAAAACATTAAGGATATTAAGGTGGCGCAAAGGCCTAGTCACATGGACAATTTTAAATTTACAAGCCATGATTTCAGAGAATCGAGGCATTAAGGTTTGAATCAAAGTTCATTACCTTTTCTTGACAGAGAGTCAAAGATATCAACTGTCTGTTGTCCCTTAGGACAATAAGTATGGCCCGTAGGCATTTCATCACTTATGGATGTTTATAATACGATCATCTTCATTTGATGATATTAGTCAGGATCGCATTGATCATACAAACTATTATGCTTGGACGTAGTCCAACATCTTTAGACGGGGGTCAGAGACCACCACGGTCGTTGTCTTATCGGACAACAAGTTTGGCCTGTAGGCACTTCATCACTAATGGATGTTTATTTCAAATAAGGGAATTTAGATTAACCCCCTTTTTAAAGATGGCCTGTGTGACTTTAACGATTCACAGTTTACCAAAAATGTTAACATACTTACAGATGTTAACAGGGATCTGAATCTAATTGTGGAACTACCATCTTGGCCCTGTCTTAAAATGACACATGAGCTAGGTCTTGTCCTTTTTAGATATTGCCATTTTATTATAATGGTAGATCTTATAATATAGGAATGATATTTTAAATATAATCATTCCATTAAAATTTAAACAAGTATATGGTTGCCCTAAACGGGACTTCTACAGAAAATGACTTGCCCATGCAAGGGCTAATCAGAAAAATAACAAAGGAACCAAATAAGGGCAAAATAAAACGAATTTGGATTAGTCCTATGTCCTTGTCTAGACTCAAGAATGTGCAACTGTGTAACTGATATTAAACACAAAAAGGCTAGTGTTTAATTCGCTCAGTGTTGGCTCTGATACCAACCTGTCACACCCCGTTATTTCCACGTATGACCGGTGGGCCCGGTGGGGAGTATCGTGACGCAGTTGATATCATCATAGTCAAACAACACAATATATAAATGCACAGCGGAAGCAAAAGATAAATATTTTACAATCCGAATATAAAGTAATATCCAAGTATTACAACGGAAAGTAAAGGATCCACAGGCGGATCTTAAACATAAACATTGTTCAACAGACTTTAGACGCCTAGAACTTGCAAGATTCCTTATTAACGCCCTGAGCTTCCAGCCAATTACGTACTTGTACCTGTCACTTAGACTTTGGAAAATACGTCAGTTTTCACTGGTAAATACACTCAACCGACTCATTTGAAAAGAGTTTAAGAAAATTGATTTCGATGCACCAGGCACAAATATTTTGACACTTTGATTAAAATGCACAAGGCAAAATTAATCTTTTATAACTTGGGACAATTATATTTATAATCTTGTATACAGATTTACATGTTCGTTGTACGTTCAGGGCCCGATGTAGAAACCGAGTCAAAGTTAACAGACACACCACAGTATAGGCCCACAAAAGAGTGGGATACCGTTTCCCTTATGCACTGTCAGGTGTATGCCTACATCCCGTGCATAAGTCGTGGCCATTTTATAATACAATGATGTCAAGGATATCCGGGACATGGTCATTAACCCCTAAAGGCTTTTATTTCAAACAATACAGATTAAAGCGGGTTACCTCAATAATTTAATCACAATCCGACTAAACATTCAATACCCGACCAAGCGGTATTATTATACCGTATCCCAAGCCCGTATAGGGAAAATAAGTTAAGAGTATTTACCTGAGCTAGCTCCTGTCTTAAATAGCAAGAATTTAATAACTCAGCCGTATTCACTTAAGTAAGCGTAGGTACAATTTACCGGAAGGATCTAGTCTGGAATGATGGTATAAATAACCAATTAGAATGCTAACGGGTCTTTAATTAAGCCTAAGCTTAGACTGGTTAGTTTTAAGAAAGATACGGTTCAAACACATGATAAGCCGAAGACCGGTTTAGAATGTGGTTTTAACCCGGCAAGATTGTATGCTTGTTTAATATGGGTAACTTAAACACATTCTGGATTTTGAGACAAAACTGATATGGTTTGACCCGTTTCGGCTAATATATGCGAACTAGTCACAAACGCCGATCCGAATGCGACAAGTGTGTAACGAGTAACCAAAAGAGTCATATACAGGTTTCCTAAGTTAATATGCCTTAAATATGTTGTGATATCAGTAGGATACCTTCCATTATGCCCAAAACGAGTTTAATCTCAAAATAAGCCCCGTAGGGGTATTTTGGTCATTTTAAAGATTATAAAAGAGGTTAATTGAAATTCTGAGATTCGGGTCCGAATACATCAGTAAAATAACTTATTTTATTAGGTCATATCAGTTGGTAATAGGTCTTATATGACAAAATGGTTTTAAACCCAAACTATGCGTTTAATACGCTTAAAAAGCCATTTTAAGCGATTTTCGGGTTATACAGGAAATCTGAGTTTTCTGATCAGGTTATAAAGTTCAAAATACTTTATTTATTATATAAAATCAGTAGCAATTGGATTGGTGTCAAAATACTATGTAGAACTCATTTTATAAACAAAAAGGGTATAATCGGTATTTACCGAATCAACGCCATAACCTTAGGTTATGAGCAGGTTAAAAATAATTAAAAATCTTTAAAAATCCCAAAATATTATATTACATCAGTGGGTAAAAGGTTTGGTGACAAAAATTGGGTTTAGATAGGCTTTATGCTAATTGCGCCTTTTAATTACTAAAAGGCGTTATAATTACGCTAATGAGCATAACTCCTAATCTAGACCTCCAACTGATGTAAAATTTTAGGGACATGTTTATAAATCAGTAAAAAAGGTTATTGTCTTTTCACATATCCAAAATTCTCGTTTTATGGTCAAAAGGGCATTATGGTCAACATTAAGCATTTAACGGAAACGTGTAAACGAATCGGACAATCAACGAACCAACTACAGAGGGTCATACTAACATGTAGCCTGGTCCTAAAGAAACTCAAAAGCATTTACAAACTTATCTAAATTGGGTCAGAACTGAAGTCAAAGCAAAAGTCAAAGTTTTGCGACTTTCGGTTCCGAACCGGGTCTAAACAGAAAATTGTCGGGTTGAACATGTTTAGACATGTTCTTACACTAATTACCAAGTTATATTAATGATCAAACATGTTGTATGGGTTCTACATTGCTAATTATGCATAAATTTGAAATTAAGCATCCTGTTGACTTTTTCTAATTAACTTTGACCCGACAAATGGTCTAGTTAGAGTGGGAATCAGAGGGTGCCCTTTTAAGGGTTTAATGCCCACATAATTACCAACTTATAACTACTTTCAATTCGACTAATCACTGGACCATTAATGATTAATCGCTAAGTCAACCGTTAATTACGACGGTTTGACTTTTAAGCTAAAACTAAGTAAAAACTCAACTAAGAAAGGTTAAGCATACTTACCAAAGCCTAATGCACTATTAGGAAGGTTTAGGGTCTGCTCTTAAGCTCCAGGAAGCTCCAAAATTTGCAGAAGGAAAGGTGTGATCAATGGTTGCAACATTGTGGCCTTTTATAGTGTTTACAATCTCATAGATTGTTGACAACTAAGTCTAAGGGATGTTCCAGATCATTAACAAGTGCCCCTAAGTCCTAGGAACTATTAGGGGTCGCCCATGTATGTGAAAAATCGATTATAAGTCGGTTACAAGCTCTCAACAGCCAACAACACGTTTTTCTGCATCTGGGCAACCCTTACGGACCGTAAGGGTATGGCTTACGGTCCGTAAGCCTTCTGCAGAGGGCATAAATTTTTGGCCTTTCGAGCTTTGAAAGGGCAACCAAGCTTTATTTCTTGCATTTTGAGCCCTCCATATTTACCTATAAGGGCTTCAAGACTTATACCTTCTTTTTTAAGCCGTTGGCCACTTTGTTAATACCCGAAAAGTCATAATTTTCAACGTTGGCGCTTTAACCCCTCGCATACGAATTTGATCATAACTTTCTCATACGATAACGAAACTTGATGAAAATTTTATCATGTACTCTAGTGAGCATATTTAATGGTTACAAAGCTTCGGGTTTGCTAAAAGGTCACTCAGAGGTATACTTTAAACATGTTAGCACATTTAACCCCTGTAGTTTGTAATCTCTCACTTTCTTTCATATTTAGCTTCGTATGATCCATGATTTATTCGTTTGAAGGTATGAGTATCATGTAGGGTTACTACAAAGTATATTTATCCATTGTTGTCATTTTGAACCCTTATATTCACATACTTTCCATGTTTGTCAACTTTAGTCCCTCTAGAGTATTCTTTCACACGTTCAAGCTTATGACACGTCCTAGCATGGTCTCTCCGATTGGGCTTTATGTGAGAAATTTTATAACGGTCTCATCCAAGAGACTCGTGATAGGTTTGATACTAATGCGGGGGGGGGGGGGGGGCATATGATGGGTATTCTTACCGTTGCTGAGTGTTTAGAATGTTTTGAGGCATTTGCTCAGTCTCAATCTCAATCGCGAGCCGATCAGCGGTATCAAAGTGGTATTCTAATACCACTACTAGTGCATCCGCCCGAGGGGTGAACCATGTCACCATGGATCCTAGTTTAGCCGTTGTTTTGGAAAACATGTCTAGGGAACTTAAGGAGATCAAAGCTAAGGTAGACAAGTGTAAGTTTTGCCGAGGGGTTCACGACACGAGTGCGTGTCCATTGCTAGTTGGTAAGGAGTAAGTTTATTTTGTAGGAGGAGGGTTCGGTAGAGGTCAACCTAGCGGGTTTGGTAATAATAATTTTGGGTCGGGTTGGCGAAGTAATAATAATAATAACTTTAATAATAATAACAATTTCGCTCAAATGGACCCCCTGGTTTTCAAATAGCTCAAAACCCAAATAGGGGCCAAAGTTCACTTTTTAGTGGGGGTTCAGGAGGACAGTTCAACAAAGGGTTCAATGGGAAGGTCAAAGATGGGGGGTCAAATAATCAGGGTCAAACAGGTCAAGGTTCAAGCTTTGATCTAGGGGGTAGTTTAGAAAGAATGGAGTCCATGATGAGTCAACTAATTGTTAGGGATCAAACCACCCAAAAGACGCTTAGTGAACACGACCTCATGCTTAAGAACCACCAAGCCTCTTTCCAAGACCTTCAAAGAGTTGTAGGGGATATGTCTAGGAAATTAGAGGAGAGATTACCCGGTCAGTTTACGGGTAACACCCTACCTAACCCTAATGCCCATGCTAAAGCCATTACCACTCGTAGTAGCAAAACCGTAAGGAACCCTAGAGTCGAGGATAGAGTAGTTGATGAAGAGGGAGATATTATAGATGAGGAGATCGAGATGGAGGCTCCCGGTAAAGTGCAAGCTAGGTTCATCCCAGCAAGTACCGCACACACCGGGGGGCCTTCAAGTGAGAAAAGTTAAGAAAAGAGGCCCATACAGGTTGTTCCATCACCCACTGTTGATCTTTCCCGTGCTCCATTTCCATCCCGTCTTAAAAACCAAACCTATTCCAAAGAATACGGGAAGTTTTTAGAGATCTTTAAGCAGCTTAGAATCAACCTTCCTTTCATAGAAGCCCTTAAATCAATGCCTAAATATGCAAAATTTTTAAAGGACCTTCTAAAACGTAAGGATAGGTTGGAAGAGGTTTCTAACATCCCCCTTAGTGGAGGATGTTCAGCCGTAGTCTTGAATAAGGTCCCGGAAAAAATGACGGATCCGAGCCTTTTTACCATCCCGTGCTTGTTTGGGAGTGATACCGAGTGTAGGGCCCTAGCTGATTTAGGAGCAAGTATAAACCTAATGCCACATTCCATATATGAGAGGTTAGGTCTAGGAGAGTTGTCCCCTACACGTATGTCTTTGTCTCTAGCCGATAGATCAGTGAAGTATCCACGTGGCATAATTGAAAACCTTATAGTCAAAGTGGATAAATTCGTCTTTCCCGTAGACTTTGTCGTTCTTGATATGGAAGCCGACGAAAAGGTTCCTATCATTCTAGGACGCCCATTCTTGTGTACCGCCAAGGCTGTCATTGATATCTTCGACGGAAAAATCACACTCCAAGTCGGTGAGGAGAGAGTTACTTTCGAGATAGCACGCTCCATGGAACACCCTAGTGGTTCCGATGACCTTAGTAGTCCTTGTCATTCAGTCTATTTCATAGAGTCTTTCTTATCATGTGTTGACCACTGTTTTGACTATATTAGTGGAGCCGATTTAGTCAGGAGTAAGATAGATGAGGTAGTTGAGAAGGTAGAGGAGGTTGTGAGTGAGAGTGAGGAAGTAGAAGAGAACGAGTGGGTCCCCGAAGTGCTAGAATTGAGTGAAGTAAAAAAGTGAGTTTGAGAGTACACCTGTAGAGAAACCCGCCCCACTAGAACTTAAGGTTCTCCCATCCCACTTAGAGTACGCTTTCTTGGGTGAGGGGTCCGATTTCCCCGTCATTATTTCGTCCGAGTTAGAGGAGGGAGAGAAGGGTAGATTGTTAGAGGTGTTGAGAGAGAATAGGGAAGCCATTTCATGGCGTCTTTCGGATATCAAAGGCATAAGCCCCGCCTATTGTACCCACCGGATACTCATGGAAGATGGTTATAAGCCGGTGGTGCAACCTCAACGACGCCTAAATCTGAACATGCAAGAGGTTGTTAAGAAGGAAGTGCTTAAGTTGTTAGATGCCAGGGTGATATACCCTATTTTTGATTCACCATGGGTTAGCCCGACCCAAGTTGTCCCAAAGAAGGGTGGGATAACGGTGATCATGAACGAAAAGAACGAATTAATTCCTTCTCGTACCGTTACCAGTTGGCGTGTATGAATAGACTACCGAAAGTTAAATGACGCCACCAGGAAAGACCATTTCCCCTTGCCATTTATTGACCAAATGTTGGAGCGTCTAGCGGGTCAACAATACTATTGTTTTCTCGATGGATTTTCGGGTTATTTTCAGATCCCAATCGCCCCGGAGTATCAAGATAAAACGACGTTCACATGCCCTTATGGCACTTATGCGTATCGCCGCATGCCTTTCGGGTTATGCAACGCTCCGGCTACTTTCCAAAGATGCATGGTTGCTATATTCCAAGACATGCTTGAGACATCTATGGAGGTTTTCATGGATGACTTCTCGGTTTATGGTACCACTTTCGATCAATGTCTTCTAAATCTCGATAGGATGCTTAAAAGGTGCATAGAGACAAACCTTATGTTGAATTGGGAGAAATGTCACTTTATGGTGACGGAGGGGATCGTTTTAGGACACAAGGTATCTAGAGAGGGGATAGAGGTGGATATGGCCAAGATAGATACCATAAGTAGATTGCCTCCACCTACTAGTGTCAAGTCCGTTCGAAGCTTCTTAGGTCATGCGGGCTTTTATAGGCGTTTCATCAAGGATTTTTCCAAGATTACTCGCCCCATGACCCGACTTTTGGAGAAGGATGTGCCTTTCGTCTTCGACGAAGAGTGCATCAAGGCGTTTGATTTCTTGAAGGACAAACTCGTTAGTGCCCCTATCCTTGTTTCGCCCTATTGGAGCTTGCCTTTTGAGCTCATGTGCGATGCAAGCGATTATGCCGTAGGTGCGGTTCTAGGTCAAAGAGTTGACAAACACTTTCATCCAATCTACAACGCGAGCAAAACTTTAAATGATGCTCAAGAGAACTACACCACCACGGAAAAAGAGCTCTTAGCCGTAGTGTTTGCGTTTGATAAGTTTTGCTCATATCTCGTTCTTTCCAAAACCACCGTGTTCACCGACCATGCTGCTTTGTGCTTTCTATTCCAAAAGAGAGATGCAAAGCCATGACTCATTATATGGATTCTTTTGCTCTCTGAGTTCGACATCGAAATTAAAGATAAAAAGGGAGCTGAAAACGTGGCCGCCGACCATTTGTCATGTTTAGAGGATCCTAAGAGAGAAGAAGTTCGTGAGGATTCCATAGGAGACACTTTTCCTCATGAGACTAAAGACTTTGTTAGTGCCGAGGTAGAGGGTTTGCCATGGTTCTCGGATTTGGCAAATTATTTAGCGACCGGAGATCTTGTGAGGGGTATGTCCCACCAACAAAAGAAAAAGCTTCTTAGGGATGCTAGGAAGTACATTTGGGATGACCCGTACCTATTTAGGATAGGTGGAGATAGAGTACTTAGAAGGTGTGTTTTGAAAGAGGATGGGTTAGACATCCTTAAACATGTGCATGAGGGTTTAACGGGAGGCCATCACGGGCCAAATGTGACGGCACAGAAGGTGTTTGATAGTGGCTTCTATTGGCCAATGGTAGTTAAAGATGCCATAGAGTTTGTTAAGACATGTGACCGTTGCCAACGTACCGACAACATCTCATCCAAGGATGAAATGCCTCAAAATCCCATCCAAGTTCTTGAAGTATTTGACGTTTGGGGCATTGATTTCATGGGACCTTTTCCCTCATCGAGTGGGAATAGGTACATCCTCGTGGCCATTGACTATGTCTCAAAGTGGGTGGAAGCTCAAGCTTTACCCACTAATGATGCCCGAGTGGTGGTGAGATTCCTTAAAAAGTTATTCACACATTTCAGAGTTCCTAAAGCTATCATAAGTGATCGTGGTACGCACTTTTGCAATTCCGCCATGGAAAAGGCACTTGCACGCTACGGTGTCACTCACCGTCTTTCTACCGCGTACCACCCACAAACTAGTGGCCAAGTAGAGAATGCTAACCGAGGGGTGAAGAGAATCTTAGAGAAAACGGTAGGAAAAAGTAGAAAGGATTGGTCGCAAAAGCTCGACGACGCTTTGTGGGCATTCCGCACCGCCTATAAAACACCGTTAGGAACGACACCTTTCATGATTGTGTATGGAAAAGCTTTCCATCTTCCGGTAGAGTTAGAACATAGAGCTTTGTGGGCGTTAAAAACCGTTAACCTCGACCTTACCGAAGCCGCTAAAAGGAGGTTCTTCCAAATCCATGAATTGGAAGCTTTAAGGGATGCCGCCTATGAACGATCTTGGAGTATCAACGAAAAGACTAAGGCGTTGCATGATAGGAGGTTGCGAAGGTTAAAAGAGTTTAAGGTAGGAGATAGAGTGCTTTTATTCAACTCAAGGTTGAAATTGATAGCGGGGAAGTTGAAATCAAGATGGACTGGACCGTACGTGGTAAAGGAGGTGTTTCCATACGGTACCGTTGAGTTATATGACGCTGTCGATAAAGGTGTGTGGAAAGTTAACGGTCATCGCTTGAAACACTACGTGGGAGGTCCTATTGATACTACCGAAGAGGAAGAAATTCCTCTAGAGGACCCACCCACCTGCACCGAACAGTGAGTTGCGAAGAGTTTCGTTTGTAGAGTATGTACCGTTTGTAAATTTCTTTATTTTCTCGTATTCCTCGTAGTTTTTCGTGTTTGTGTTTTGTGTGTTTGAGGAATTTTTCAGGAAACGTACCCATGGAGAGTCGAAATTGCGAAGGAAAAGTCATTCCAGGTAAGTCCCATACTTAGAAAAAATTTGGGATGGTTGGGTAAGAGTTAGAAAATTTTTTTAAGGCAAAAACTTGAAAAATCACGCAACCTTCTGTTTTAAATCGATGCTCGCGTCGCGCCACCACCAGATCACTACCTACCTGGTGGCGTCGCGCCACCATAGAGTCCAATAAAGAAGACCCTTATGAACCTTTTAAACAGTTTTGAACCCCTTTAATTGAACCATTTCACTGAACCAGGCCCTGGCGCTACGCCACGGCCAATCATCTAACCCTTCGCGCGATGCGAGCATATAACAGGTCGCTTAACATCTCTTTTCCACCAATTAACCCCAAATCCAACGAAATCTCTTTCTCCTACACTCCCATCGCCGACTACACCCAACACCACCACATTTTCATCGTCATCCACCATTACACCACCGTAAAGCCTCCATTTTCACCACTGAAACCACCCGCGTGACCGATTTACTTCACCGAACAAAACCCCTAAGAAATTCTCATCGTCTCGCCGCTCCAGAGCTCCGATTTGGGACTTACCTTGCACAAAAAGTTTCAATTTTTCTTGCTATTTTCGGCTAATCAGGTACGTCTCTTGGCTTTCTTCTATTATTTGTTTTAATAGGTGAGTTTTGTGAGTCGAATCATTATTGGTATAGCTGGTTGAAGTCCGTTTGTGTCGATTCAGTCCTTATTAGGTCTTGTCGAGTCGGTTCCGGACATTTGTTGAGTTTACTTTGGTTGAGTCGTTTTTATGGTCAGCTATTTAGGGCTAGACTTGAGTAAGTAATTAGTCAGTTAGTGGGTCAGTTGATTGAGTCCATATGTCGGGTCAGTCAAATCGTATGTTTCGAGTGGGTTCGAGTCATTAGTCCGTGAGTCTGTTAGGTTCAGTTTTGTTGAGTCAGCTTAGTTGATGTTGAGTCTGTTTGTAGGTTGTCGGGTCCTGTCGAATGTTTATGTTTGGCTAGTTTCGAGTCACTGCTTGAGTCCTTATGGGGGGATTTTAAAGTCTTCGTCCATGTCGAGTCCGTAATAAAATGTATTTGCTTGTATGGTTTATGGTTGCGGATTGGTTTGGTTTGGGATTTATTAGACGAATGTGCTATAATATCTTGTGAAGCACACGCTTTTACTTGCATCTAATACATGGCTTCGGGTAGTGTCGGTTTGGGATAGTGAATGCATTGGATTGTGGATTGGTTTGGTATGATACATTGACATTTGAAGCTCAAACTTTGCGCATTAAAACTAAATTGTTGCATACGAAGGAAACCTCCTTTAACTAGGCGGAATTCTTTGACACTAAAATTTGTTTTAAAACATCTAAAAAGAAATGAGTTTTAAGCGCGGATTGGACTTCAATGTCATTGTTCGGCACTTTGGCTCTTAATTGGGACAATTAAAAGTGCCGATGGGGGGGGGGTAGTGTACATTGAGTCCGGGATTAGTGTTTATGCGTCGTCTTAGTGTCGTTTTAGCTTACTTTTAGCCTTAGTGTCATTGTATGGGTTTACTTGCACGTATAAGTGGTTTAAATTCGCCCGTACTCAATCTCCATTCGGGCGAGTTTAACCATCACTTAGCAATTGTAAAAAGGTAGCCTGGTTGTTTTAGCCGCGAATGAAATGCTATATCGCTAATCTTTCTTTTTCGAAGAAAACATTATAAAAATCCAAAAAAAAAAATATAAAAATTTCAAAAAAAAAATTATTATAAAAGTGAAAAATGCCAAAAATAGTTTGTTATTACTAATGGTTTGCCTGTTTTGTCTTGATTATACTTGTTTTGCAGGCATGGCTAGTAGTTCTCGTCGAGGTAGGTCGCGAAAGACCGGAGAGGGTCAGTCGGCACCGCAGCAAGATCCGCCTCAGCAGGATCCGGTTCCTCAAGAAACACCGATCATTCAGATAGCTGCTGATGATCCGAAACTGAGAAAGATTGAATATCAAAGCTCTTTCAACTTTATTCCAGACAGGAAATGCAATAGAGCAGATCACCCGATACTGAAATTTGAGCCGAGTACATTGGAATGGAACAAATATGATAAATTGAAAAATACTAAGCTACTTCAGCACCGGGTTATAGATTGGTTGTGGTTGAGTGAGATAGGCTCGAAGCAGGAGGTGATTGATCTTTTGGGTCAGAGGTTGATTGACGCGTTGGAATTTACAGAGCCTCAGTACGAGGAGTTGGTGCTAGAGTTTCATAGCACGTGGTTACATAAGGAGGGAAAGTTCGAGCAGGACACGGCTGTGTCGTTCAGTTTGGGGAGGCAGGTGTATGAGATGAACATGGCGCGGTTTGCTATAGTTTCGGGGTTGTATACTGAAGAAGAGGTGAAGAGGCCGGAGTTTGTTACTTGCTTGCGGGGTACGTATACTAAGCCTAGGGTTTATGGTGTTGGTGCTGCTGAGTTGAAAGAGTTCTGGAGTACGATTTCTGACCATCCGTTCGCGATTACGAACCTGATCACTTCGGTTCGTAATCCGGTTTATAGGTATGTGCTGAAGATATTATCTACTACACTGGTCGGTCGGAAGTCGGGGGAGAACAAAGCAAACTGGATAGAATTATTTATCTTGATGTGTAGAGTGCAGAATAGGGAGATGAATATGGCTACGGTCTTAGCAGATTCATTTAGTAGAGGTCGACGAGGTGGTCGTCGGGCTGGTTTGGATATGGGCCCCTACATTACTAGGATTGCAACAAATTTGGGGGTGCTTGACAAATATCTCCCTGAATTTCTACACGAGGGGCCTAAGACGATGACGTTTGGGTTGAAGGAGCTACAGCAAGCGGGGATAGTGTCATGGCAGGAGCCTTATGGCTGGGAGCCGATCAGGCAAGGTCCACAGGTGCAGCCGCCGGCGGGACATCCGGCTGAGGATGTTATGATTCAGATTGAGCCTACACATAGGCAGCGGCCACCTCATCGACATGAGCTGCCAGCACACCAGTACCCACGCAGACAGCCACCACCTACACCTCTTACGTTGGAGTCGTTCTCTGTGTATGTGGAGCAGAGGTTCGACAGGTTAGAGCACCTTATTTTGACAGGCCAGGATAGGCAGGAAGATGCTCTACGTTATATGATGACTACTCACAGCATGAGGATCCCAGATTATTTCTAGCCGAGGCATCAGGAGGGCCCGGCTGGTGTTGGTGCACAGGTTGATCCGGAGCCTCCATTTCAGGTATTTGGGGAGAGCAGTGGTGCAGGTGGTCGACATGATAGCAGTCATGAGTCCGATAGTTGGCAGTGATGAGGAGTAGTGTGGGGATAGCATGAGAATGCAGGAGCAGCAGCTGAGTATTATATCTTTTGTTTATTTTTCTTTTGTGCTGTTTTTGATCCTCACTTTTGGTCTGTACTGATATGATACACGTTAAACAGGTTGGTTAGGGATGACTGGGTTGGTTGTTGATGAAACTAACGAACTATTGATGATTTTGATATATATATATATATATATATATATATATATATATATATATATATATTATGTTTTGGTAGTTTGTTGATGATTGATAGGTTCTTTATAGCCGTTTTCGTTCGCGTGCCCGAGGTTAGAGTTGTTTGCTGAGCGCGTTTCGAATTGGAGGGCTTATGTGGAAATGACTGGCACTTTGACAGTCTCACATATCAGCTAAGTCGTTTCCCTTTTTGTTGTTGTATTTTATTTATTTATTTCGTCTTTAGTTAGTTATTTAATTAGTTAGTCCTTTAGTAAGTTATCGGTTTTTAGTGTTTAGGTAGTACTGAGTCGTATTTCCATTCTTGCATTAGGGACAATGCAATCTTTAAGTGTGGGGATGGGATACATGTAAATAATCGAGTCTTTTATTGAAAAATACAAAAAAATTAAAAATTTGAAAAATCCAAAAAAATTGAAAAATCAGAAAAATGTCTTTTGAAATGAGAAGTTTGCATATTTAAAACGGAAAATAATAGAAAAGGTGAATTTTTGCTTGGTTCGAATAATAATAATATGAGATTTTAAATAAATCGAGCTTGCGTCTAGTTAGGGATGTGTGGATAGGCCCGGGTTTGGTTTTAAGTCCCTTTGAGCTAATATACCTTAATTGTCGGTCTGCTAGTGGGTTTTCGCCTAGGAGATATGGGAAATCAAAACTACCGATAATAGTATAAGGGGCACCGTTATACCGTTATAAGTTAAAACTGTTAGAGTTTGTGATCAAGCGAAAAAAAATAGAAAAATAAAAAAAGTGAGCTAGAAACTAAATGATAGTAATGCATTCCTATGTAGTCTAGGTTGGGGATAACGACTCTACAACCGGATTACCTCTAGGGTGTGTGAAATCGATTGTGCAAAGAAAAGAAAAAAGTACCGAAGCATAAGTAATCCGAGTTGGGGATAGCGACTCTACAGCCGGATTGCCTCTTGGTTAGGGAAAGCATTGTCTAGGCTCATTTAAAAGAAAAAGAAAAAAAAAGAGAAAAGCGGAAAAAAAATTGGAAAAGAAAAAAAATTGATTGTAAACTCTCTTGGTTTTGATATAAGACGGTTGGGAATTGGTCCAGTGATCGTTCCTTTAGTCCTATAAGCTTGAGGTGGGAGTAGGTGGACCGTAGATTCTAGTGTGAGGCCCTAGGTGGATTGACCGCACTTAAATTAATTCACATGATAAGGGCTTAGGATTGGATTCGGGTTTAAAGGGACAAGTATATTCGTAATCGCGGCTAACGCAAGCCTTGGTTTTAATAAGATATAAATAATTTTTTTGACCCAAGTAATGATTCGTCTCTGATTCCGTTGCATAATTCTTTTTCGGGGACGAAAAAAGAGTAAGTGTGGGGAAATTTGATGTATTGCAAAATACATCCTTTATTCGTGTATAGTTTGTACAATTTATTGTTAATTATAGTTTAGTTTTGTTTAGAATTACGTGCTATTGATCAAATTTTGGTTTTCCAGGTCTTGATACATAATGTGGTTGAAAATTGAGTGGAACCGAGCTAAAATGCTGAAACATTCAAGTCCCGGAACTATTTGGAATAAGTGTTAGAATTATTTTGGAGATTTTGGGAGTTGGAGTTGGATTTTACACGCAACATTCTGGTTAGAAACACCCGTGGCGTCGCGCCACGGGTAGGTGATCATATAGTCGCGTAGCGCTAACAAGCAACAAAGAAAATCTGACTTTTCACACGGTGGCGTCGCGCCACCACAAGTGGTATTACTCGTCGCGCGACAAGACGGGGTGGTGGGTCGTGTTTAATTCGTTAAAATTAGGGTTTTAGTATAAAAACCAAGAGATAATCATCATTAATGACAACTTACGAATTGGAGAAACCCTAGGCGATTTTCAGAGCAATTTTCGAGGTTTTCGGAGTGCTTTAGCTTGCGGGAATCATTCGGTTGAAGCTTGGAGCGTAGGAAAGAAGATTGTTCGGGTTTTATCTCCCGGTTTTCTTTATTTTCGTGTTTCAATACTGTTTTGATGAATTCTTGTTTTGAACTTGTTTCGGTTATTTTAGACATCATGTTTAGTGGCTAAAACCTTCGTTACTACCTAGGTTAGATGATAGTTTGATAAAGTTTGGATCTTTTAACGGTTTCTATTGTTTTGCTATGGATTGATCTTTGAAAGTAAATTATTCTAGAACCTTTGATTTGGTGCATATGCGTCTTTACTTTTGATTGTTGATTATTTGCTGTTTCACATAGATTTTGGTGAATATCTTTCACATAATAAATTTGTGTTGATTATTTGCACCTTTGCGGGTTCGGGTGATCTTTGGGTAAATCGGCCGATAGCCTTAGAAACAGCAATTAAAATTCAGTTAGAATTAAATATTCTGCTTAACTTGTCACTGAGATGCTCGAGTTAGTTATTAGGTCGCAGTGTAATATATAGCTAAGACAGGTTTTGAGAGAAGTCGGTTTTAGTTCCCTAATTGCATCTGTGTCTATTAAACCAAATTAGAATCTAGGATTGCCTTAGATTATCGCGCTGAGAGGTAGATAGTCGTATTAGGGCACTTTTAGAGGCGTTAGAGGACTGAGAAGAAGTCTAACAATCGGTGTTCACAACATCCTTGTAGGGTTTCCTAGGTTTCTTCCTGAGAAGGGTCGGGAAGTCTTAGCTTGAAATACCTTAGGGTTTAGTACTTCACGATCCCGATTCCATACCACAATAGAACCGTTAGAAATTCATTCCTAGTTAAACTGGATTCAAGCCTAGGTAGTCGTTAATCTCATTTGAATTAAACCTAGTTCTTTTTCGTATTAGTCTAGTTCTTAGTTAATTAATTAGTTTAATTAGATTTCCTTAATTTTCCGTAACCCCCCCCCCCAAAAAAAAACAATTAAACAAGTTTAAGTCGCTTCCGTCAATGTCTATTAGAGTCTAGTTTACGTGATTTATAGAGTCTCGTGGTTCGATATCCGGACTTCCTAGGGTTATACTACAGTGATCGGTACACTTGTCGATTGTGTGGTTTTAGGTCGAGTCTAGAATTAAAGCTTTGTAGTGTCTAGCTTAGAGAGTCTAAATTAGTTAATTTTTATAGTCTGTTTAGCACACATCATATGACTTGGAAACAAATGTAATTACGTGAACGCCCTCAATACTGTAGACTGATAAAACTGTTTTGATTAAACTGGATTCACTCACCAGTATTTCCCACTGACAAATGTTTTAAATACGTTTCAGGTAACAAAATGTAAAAGCCAAATAGAAGCCAGCTGGGACAACACTGAAGGCTTAAGAAGTGGCTATAAAGTTACTTAAAAAGAATAGATGTTTTATTGAAATAAATAGGGTTTATCCCTATAAACAAGTTGTAATAAGAAACTTGGGTTTTTACCCATGTGATTATTAAATATGGTGGTTTCACTCTGATAAAATATTTCCTAACTACGGTCCTGATGAAATTTCCGCTGCCAAAATGGTTAAACATACGGATACCACCGAAAACTGGTTCGCGTCCGCCCGTTCTCGGGAATTAGGGGATCGGGGGTTGCGACCATGGTTGCAAAAGTCGCTAGGCGCTCCCTAGTCGGATTTGGGAGTACTCGGGAAGTACTCGGCTTAGGCGGAGAGTACTCGGGGAGTAATTGGCCTGGGAGAACAGTACTCGTGCCTCGGTAGCCTACCTTGTAGCTAGTACTCGGGGAGTACTCAGAGCCTAGGCGGGACTTTTACAACCATGGTTGCGACACCCCCCCATGTGTATTCCCAAACTTGGTTTTGGTCCAATAAGATTACATGCATTATGCATTGTTAGAAGGCACATGATTGGGCAATGGTGGTGGCAACCTTCTCTCATGTTTTTATAACATTTATGCATGACAAAATCAACTAGAGGAACTTGATTTTTGGCTCTAAAAAATCGGCCAACATAGGGGTTTTCTAAGTTTTTCAAGTTTGATCATAAGTGTTAAAAATCCTAGCTAAACTCAAATTGTTTGTTGGAAGGCTTGGGGTATACAAGCTTGAGGTATTCTACACTTGAAGACTACTGTTCAAGAAGCATCATCCCTTTCACTTCCTTTTTACTCCAAGAAGGTAGTATTCTAAACACCCTATGGTTGTGTTTGATAGTATGCATGTTCATATATGGATCCGGGTTTTGGGATTTTGCATATAAATGAAATTTATATCTTAAAAGTAACATGTTTTAAATAATCTTTCCGCTGCGTTTTGATTTTATACGGATGAAATCACTTTGATAAACATGTGAAAATCCCAACACTTTTTTTACAAACATGTTATACAATATTAATTGTTTTAGCAAACTTTTATAAAAATATTAGTTTTTTTTTACAAACATCTTATACAATATTAGTTTTTTACAAACATTTTATACAATATTAGTTTTTTTACAAACATTTTATACAATATGAGTTTTTTATAATTAATATTAGTGTTATTGATATTAATATGAGTTTTCTTATAATTAATATTAGTGTTATTGATATTAATATGAGTTTTTTATAATTAATATTAGTGTTATCAATATTAAAAAGAGAAAACAAAAATAAAATAAAAATATACGCCACATACAGGGCTAGACTAGGCGTCTAGTATGGTCCAAAAGTCCATTATAGCCCAGTTTTGCCCTCAGTCTAGCCATAACTCAGGGGTAAAATAGTCTTTCTTGTCTATACTCTCTGTATAGGCCTAGACTGGTCGTCTAGTAGTCCAAAAGACCATTATAGCCTTGTTTTGCACCCAGTCTAGCCCTAACTCAGGGGTAAAATGGTCTTTTTTTTGTCTATACGCCCCGTATAGGCCTATACGAGGCATATACGGTCATATAAGACAAAATATGACATAATTAGAGATTCTTTTGAAAATTGAAAAAATGTTATACGAGACGCATATGAGGGTGGGTGAATAGGCACTTGGGTTTGTGAATATGTAGACCATTAGAATAGGTTAACATATTACTCATGTTTAATTAAATCTATTATTGTATTCACTTTGAAAGTTTTGGTCTTAAGAATTTTAAATGCTATGTTTTAAAGAAAGTTTTGGTCTTAAGAATTTTAAATGCTATGTTTTAAATTAAAAGGTGCTTGATCAATTGTTAAAATTAATTTCGACGACCAACTTATGACTTGACATACCTACCCACTAATCACGTCTCATCACCAAGCCATACGTAACCACCAAAGTATTTAATAAATAACTTGCTCCCAAAGTTACTTGCTCCCAAAGTTACACTTTCTTAGACTAATGGGTATGGGGGTCGGCTAGCCCCGGCTAGGTCCGGCGCCGAGCCCCCACACCGCCCCCCTTTGCCTCGGCCCGGCCCAAACGACTCACCCACGCCGATTCAGACGAGGCCCCACCTCTGAGTTGTGGCCCCACTTGAATATTATATTTTACTTTTTCAATTTAAATACACTCTCTCTCATCCTTTTTCAATTTAAATACCCTCTATCTCATCCTTTTTCAAGTTAGAAAATTATAAAATAATGAGGTGGGGCCCCATCCCCCACGAGCCTCCATTCCCCTCAAATATGATAGAGGCTCATCCCCCACGAGCCGCCTACGTGGCGCCTACGTGGCGGCTCATCCCATCCAAGCCTATCCTCTCCATACCCTTTAGTCTTATATATTCTGCGTGGAAACCATTGCACAAGCACCAAAACCCTAGTTATGTATTCTCCATCGATGGAAGAAGTATTACCTGAAAATCTCATCCTGGACGTTTTATCAAGACTTCCGGTGAAAACAATAATCCGCTGCAAGTGCGTGTGCAAAAAGTGGCGTGATCTTGTTTCCGATCCTTACTTTGTCCGTCTTCATCTCTCAAGATCGGGTGAGGCTCTGTTGATTCTCAAGCCCGAGACTTCAGACTCGCGGGCTGTAAGTTTAGAGTGGGTAGAGATCGAACACGACAACCTTGACCCTGTGAAGACCCTTGATCATGATAGTATCCCGATGGGTTCGGTCAATGGTCTGATCTGCTGTTGTCGCCCATATGATGGTTCCATCCACATATTCAATCCTGTCTTGGAAGAAGATGTGCTCCTTCCTAAACCAGAATTGGAGATTGAAGGATGTATGAGTTATGGTTTCGGAGTCTCAATGGATGGGGAATACAAAGTGATACTTCGCGGCAGGAGGAAACCCGACTATACGCCTTATTATGTATTTGAAGTCCGCGTCTACACCCTTGGCACGGACCAATGGAGAGTTCTGGGACAAACCCTTGACCACCTTAACTTGATGGAGTACGGTCCTGGTGTATTTTTAAATAGTCATATGTATTGGCTAGGAATTAATTACGGCCAAATTTACGATTTCGACTTGACTACAGAAACATTTGAGTTATTTCCATCCCCTCCAGGCCAGGAAAAACTCGAATCGAAGAAAATGCTGGGAGTCCTGAAAGGTAGGTTAAGTCGAATTTCTTGGTATTCATTAGGATTTGACCTCTGGGTGATGAAGGGGGATTCTTGGTATAAGGAGATAGCTATAATTCAGGAAACTCCTAAATCACAACCCTTGTGTCTCATGGATGGTTTAAATGGTACTAGTGTATTGATGCTCCTTGATACAGAAACAAACCAATTCCTGGCGTACTGTCTTAACACCAATACGATTCTACACCTAGAATGGCTGGGCTGCGAGCTATATAGGTTAATAATGACTTATCGTCCTAGCTTTGTTAAGCTCCATATGAGTGAGTTCACGCGGTGTACGACTAGAGTGTAAGAAACCATTCGACCTATTGACATTGTTGCTTTTAATTATTTCTCTCAAATGATGGTCCTTAAACTTATAACTTTGTTTATTTATGTAGTAGTGGTGATTTCCCATCCGCTGAAGAGTGAAGGAAAGATGGTTTCATAGGTCACAACTCATCTGCCTTAAGGCTTGAATCAAAACACAGGGAAGTTTTGCTAATTTGTGTTTAAGATATTGTCTCTGAATTTGAAGCTAATACTACTACTCTATGAGTTGCTTTTTGTGTTCAGACAACATTTACTTTATTTGTATTTGGAAACACACACTTGGAAAAACTCACATACAAGAGAACTAACTTTCTGCTTCATCGTCCTACTATCCCTATATTACAACTTTTTGATAGATACTTGTACTCAATTTATAGAAAATTATTAACAATTAGCATAAGAAAAGGACAGAGGGATACCCCTTCTCCAATGATTGTTATGTTGTGTGAGTGTGCAAATCACGTTCCAGTTATGTGCGATGAAGCAGGCCAGGACCCATAATTAACCTTACAACTGCAGTTAAAGTTGCAATAAAAAGAGAACATAAGTGTAATTCACAATTTGGAGCAATATTACACAAAACACATGAAATTGTAATTGCTTTATATACATGCAACCCATGTTGGGTTAATTAATCACGTTTGTTCACGGGTCAGTGGGTCGGATCTGAACCGGGTCAGCAGGTTAATAAGTCAAACGTATTTGAGAGATTGCTCGTTAATCAAAAATTGTTCCAGGATTGACCGAGTACGGCTGGTATTGTCTCAGATGTCGCCGCTATTGGTACCTGTCGCCGCTAAAGGGTTGACTCACATTTTGCTATTAATTTAAAGTCCCAGTTCACGTATTTTTTTGCCAAGCTCCAAAAGTGTGTTTTGAGTGTGTATACTCTATGACCAGGGCTTGAACCAACAACCCAAATGCTCTCATATGATGTATATAGTAGTAGACAAAGTTTATTTACTTCATTTTCCACAATGATAGTTAAGTGATATTATCTTCATCCTTCAGCATCATTAAATCTTTATTGCATATAAACACAACTAAATCTAGAATGGATGAAACTAGGGGTGGCAAAATCAACCCATATATTCAACTTTGGGTTAGGATGGGTATTATTTTTGTAGTAGATTGGTTAAGTTGGGTTAACAAGAATTGTTAACTTTAAAAAATAACAAAATAACATGTGGGTCAGGATGAGTTTTCTGGGTAAACTAAACTCTTAAGCCATCACGAGACGAATATAGTGATCAATCATCATCATCCTCTCGTGAAAACCAGGGTTTTGTAACTCACTCTTCACCACCACTAGTGCCACAACCCTTCCTCACTTAATGGCCAAACGCACTTGCTGCTCCGACCCGTCAACCGCCGTATCTCCGCCACCTATCTCGCCGGAATCTCAAACCGATCGTTTCAACGACGACTTTTTACTCGAATCCTTCTTACACGTCTCCGATTTCGACTCAATCAACACCTCTTTCGGTACGTTGATTGAATCTATGTCTTCTGATTCCAATAAACATGATTTGATTCAACGCACTCTTCACATCGGTTCGATTCTTCTGGAAGCCGGAAAACGGTCCGATCGGAAACATTCTCTGTTTCATAACGCTGTTGTTTGGCCTCTTCCTCCTGACCTAACGATTAAGGTATTTTGAAGTTTGTATGTGTTGTGATTTGATTGATTGAGTGTTTTGGTTTTGGATTTGATCGGAAACGTTCTCTGGTCGTCATTTATGGTTTGCATTTTCGGTCGTTATTTATGATTTTTTTTATTGATTTTTTTTTTTTAGCCTATTATGCCCAAATCCATATTAACAAAAACCCATTTTGACTTAAACCCATCCTAATCTATTTCTTAATAAACCATCAACTCATACCCATTACCTAAACCTGCCAAATCCACCCATTTTGCCACCCCTAGATGAAACATGATTACATGAACTGCAAAAACATGCACACGCACATATAGTTAGTTATGCATCAACCATCAAATTTCCAATCATTTCCTGCATATGATAATAGTAGATCTTTTTGGAACAAAAACCTTGCAGAAGCTTCCTTGATGAAAATTGATCGAATTGCAGATTTTCTTCATAACTCATAAGTTGTTTACCTTGCAAGTTGTTCAAAGCCAAAACTTGTTGGAACTTCTTTGCACTTCAAGTATTTTGGGCATCCAATAACCCCAGTTTTCAAGTCATCGGCCTTCAACAAGTTAAAGAAGTCCCTACTTTTTTTTTTTTTTTTTTTAACATCTCGGTCAGGGCTATATACATGACCAAAGCTTGGTCGAAATGGGATTCAAACCTGAGCACTCCCGAACAGGAACCCACAAGGTGATAAACCTTCCCACATCATTGGCAAAAGAAGTCACTACTATCTTTCAGAAAAGAGATATATATGATGAAGATATAACACTTTTTAAGCACAGAACATAACAGGCTTAAAGTTAGGCAACATGTGAGTTTGAGTCCTAAAACCTAAAAGACAAAAAAAAAAAAATTATATAATTAGTTTTTGAAAATTATATAATTACTCTATATAACTATTTTACTACAGTAACTATACAGTTTTCTTTTCCTTTCTTTTTTAACAGCTAAAAAACATGTTTGAGTTTCATTCACTTGCTTTCTATATATGTATAGAATACGATTAGAACTATTTACTGAAAAAGTACACAATGTGGTTTTTTATTTTTAAAAATAAATAAAGTTATGAGGTTAGGATCCATCATTTCTTTTTTTCTTAATACATAAAACATAAACTGTGTTATAGACATGAGATATCAGATAGTTAAACGAGTTGTATTCATATTTAATACTTGTGTTATTCGCGTCGTCAGAGACCTGTTAAACCCAATAAGATATGATTTTGCCTACGTTTAACACATTAAAATCCAGTTTAGCACGTCAAAATATATTTATATTTGATCCTTAGGTTACACGGTATGGGGAGTGATTGCCCTCCACCTCAACAACTTTTCTATCAATAGCACCTCCACACCACATGCGCTATTGTGAGGGCACTATTGAGTGGTCACCAACACAATAACAAGGGATAACTGACGGTGGAGCCAAATCATTTTTTAATTAATAAAATAAGGCGCTATTGGTGGATGGGGTGCTTTATGGCATTTCTTGTTAGTTATTGGGAGGGCAGTATTGATGGGTGTTGGATGAGGGGGCCATACATGGCACTGAGGGCTAGAAGCTGATAGCTGTTAGCTAGTAGCTATAGCTTTTTAGATATATTTGGTGTTTGGCAGAGTAACTGAAGCTTTTAATAAAATATATAAAATGACAGAAATGGACATAACTAAAATTTTAAAAAGTTTGTGCATTAAAAAGTCCATTATCTTTAAAGGTTAAAATAGTCATTTTTTCCCTAAAAGCTTGTAGCTCCTTTAAACGCTACTAGTAGGAGCGTTCATCAAAACCTTCAAACTCCTAACCTAAAAGGTTCAAGCTCCTTCAAACAAACAAGATTTTTTTATTGAGTAGTAGCTTTTTCTTAAAAGCTTAAAGCTAGAAGCTTTCAAAAGCTTCTAAAAGCTCCATGGCAAACATACCCAACTATTTTACTAGAGTAACTATACAATTTTCTTTTCTTTTTTACAGCTAAAAAACAAGCTTGAGTAAATGACAAAAAAAAATCTTCATTCACTTGCTTCCTACGTAGGGCTGGCAATAGATATCTGTATAAGATACGATTAGACCTGCTTACTGAAAAAATGTACAATGTGATTTTTTACTTTTTAAAAGTAAATAAAATTATGAGGTTAGGATCCATCATATCTTTTTCTTAGTACATAAAACATAAAATTGTGTTATACACATGAGATATCAAATAGTTAAACGAGTTGTATTCATATTTAATACTTGTGTTATACGCGTCATCAGAGACCTGTTAAACCCGATAAGACACGATCTGCCTACGTTTAACACGTTAAAATCCGGTTTAGCGCGTCAAAATCTATTTGTATTTGATCCTTAGGTTACACGGTATGGGGCGTGATTGCCCTCCACCTCAACAACTTTTCTGTCAATAGCACCCTCACACCGCGGGCGCTACTGTAACGGCACTATTGAGTGGTCACCAACACAATAACGAGGGATAACTGACTTAATGTGGAGCCAAATCATTTATTAATTAATAAAATAGGGCGACATTGGTGGATTGGATGTTTTATCTCATTTCTTGTTAGTTATTGGGAGGGCACTATTGGTGGGTGTTGGATGAGATGGCGATACGTGGCGCTGAGTTGGCACAATGGAGCCCCTAGGGGCTCCAATCCATACCCTGTAGTTTGGGTGTTCAAAAAAATCCGGATCCAAAACCGAATCTGACATATCCGAAAACCCGTATTTGGTCAACTTGAAGTGCAAAGACTTATAGGTAAATGGGTCAACTTATAACCCAAATCAATCGATCGACTTATAGGTAAATGGGTCGAGTCAAGATGATGAAAGGCATATACCTTAAGTTTTCCTTCATGCCAAAGAACTGGTGTAGTTAACAATGTTGAGTACCTGCATCAAAAAATACATGCTTTTTAAGTCCATACAAAAGAATCTTGTTCGGTAGTTGCTCTGAACATTGGAGAAGAAACTGTCATGACATGTAAATTGGGTCACTCAATACCTCTAAATTCATACACATCAAATACCTAAAATCATAAAATACCGAAGATCAAATAGTAAATCAAAGTTGATTTTTCGTTTTTGGAATGATCCAATTCCCACTAAACAACACCAAAGCAGGCATATTCTTGACAAAATTGGTTACTATGAAATCGCATATTATTACATCAGTGGGTCAAAAATCTAGTTAACCAAACTGCATTTTAATGCATACAAAGCCTCAAATCGCAATATTTAGATTATTATTTAAAAGAACAATAAGTATAACTATATTAAACTCATTAATTATTTGTAAAATACGGGCCAACCAAACTCAAAGTGACCTAAATAAAACCAAAGAACTTGTATACAATAACCCAGATTGTTTCATTCAAATATATAAATTCCTATACTGATTAAAGCTCAACCTAAGCACTCAATGAAGAAGGATTTTAACCAGTAGTCTAAAGTTTAAAATATGATCACTTAAAACGATAAACATGATTTGTGAAAAAAAAGGTCATAAAACTCAGAAAAAGTGCACACCCGTCACTACTTCCTTTGTATAACCTTTTTGCATTTGGCAAGTGTCACATAACACATGCCTGCCAAAATCACCACCTCTTCCTCCACCACGATCACCAAAGTTGCCACCTCTTCCTCCACCACCGTCTCTCGTTCAACCACGACCTCCAAATCCGTCATCACAACTACCAAATCTGCCACCCCTCATGTCACCTCTACCAGGACCACCACTCCTACCAAAATCCACATCCCTCGAGTCAACACCACAGCCCCTAGAACCATCATCCCTCGTGAAACCAAAACCATGACGACCACCACAATCCCAATGCCCACACACTCGCCCAGAATCACAGGACCGCCGCGCCTCGCAATCTTTCGCACCTCATGTGGCACGGGCTAATTAGCTTCCTAGAGAACTTTGTTAAGATCAGCAGCATGTTTCCAATCCTGTTTAGAAAAGAAAGTGTAAGTTGCCCCTTTTGCCACTACCCTTCCCATTCGCCCTATTCGATGGACATAGTCCTCTACATCGTTCGGGAATTCATAATTAATCACCATCATACAAACACCATAAAAAGTTAAAATCTGGTAATTGTTATTATATATTTTTACCATTTAACTTTTGTTGGAGTCTGACTTTACGTCCTCGATGTCAAGGCCACGTGCAGCAACATCAGTAACAACTAATACTGAGGACCTTCCGGAATGGAACTGATTAACAACCGAGTCTCTCTCACCCTGAGATTTCTCTCCATGAATGGAAGCAGCGCCAAAATTACGACTAATACTAAGTGTAAGCTGATCACATAATCTTTTAGTTGAACAAAAGATAATAATTTTCGAATTCCTTTCTTCTAATCTAAGAATCTGCTCCACACGCCTTTGCTTCTTCATGTGAGGGACCACTTCCGCATACTACAACATCATCACATATAACTTATAGTTAAGTTATTATGGTCATATGTGCAAAATTATATCATCATAATAATAGCTATAAATATTTGACAAAGCCCTAGAGCCACTATGCATTACCTGAGTAATATGCATTCTTCAGTGTATCTTTAATAATAAAACTAATCATGAAAACTAACACAAATTCCTCCTAGGAACTATCAAATAAATTATTTACCAGCATACAACACACATAAATCTGAACTTTATCGACATTTAAAATCCAATACCTAAAATGAAAGAATGCTCAAGTAATGAAATTGTATAAATGGAACCTTATGTGATAAATGGAAACTTCTCGGGCCATATTTTCCGGTACCATTTTTCGGCTGTCGGAGCTCTAAAACCGTTTGTTATCAAATTAGGAGTGTTGCATAATAGGCAAGATTACCACCGTTTGTTATCAAAACCGTTTGTTCAAAATAACAATGATGCATCACCTTCAGAAACATGAAGTCTAAGGAGAATACTAAACAACACAAACAATTTTTTTTCAAATACCATCACAAAAAATTAGATTCACACGCACATTATTCGTACATTGATATGGACATTGATATTCTTAATTTTCTTATAAACAAACTACGATTTTGCGAAACTGAATTCCTTATAATGAAAATATAAATTGCGAAAACACAAACAAACCACATACCCTCAGGGCCTTTTAGAACCGGGCGTAACACCATATCTAGCCGGAATCAACCCAGTACGTAATCCCATTTCCAGACTGAATCGCCGGCGAGATTATACCGAAACCCGCTAAGACACCAAAAGACACCAGAAGAATAAAGAGCAAAAAAAAATCCCTAAATTTGCAAAAGAATAAAACGCAGAATTGAAATATGAAAAACCTCTCAGCCACCCTAACCATGGAACACGAGGGCGGCAGCAGCCTCCACACTCAATCTATATCAGCAATAGTCCAATTTGAAGAACAACTAAGAACACACGACAGTGGATTGTGGCTAATAAAAATCTCTTAAAGTTTTAGGGATTGTGATTTGAATAAAGGTTTGATAGGAAAGAATAACATATTTTTTGAAATAACGATTCGATTGAAAGAATTGATGAGGACAATTGCGTGTGATTGATAAGAGGGAAAAGAGAATAGAATAATTAGCCTTGAATTGCCGCTCAAAATCAATTCATGAGGAGTATTGTTACATACCGAACTTCTCTCGTTTGATATGTAACATTGGTATCAGAGCCAGAACTTGGAGTGGTGGCCCACGGAGTTGTGGCCTAGAGAGAGCCAGCCGTGACCAACGAGGCTCGGAGTGGTGGCCCATGGAGTGGTGGCCTGGAAAGAGCCAGCCGTGACCAACATGGCCGTGACCAACGAGGACGTTGGCCCTTAAGGAGGGTCGATTGTTATGGACTAATACCATTGCAAGGTATGGGACTTGTCCCACATCAGTTGTATGGGCAACTGATGTGGGGTTTATATACCAAATGGGATCTCTCACCCACCAGACTAGTCTTTTGGGTTGAGTTCTCTCGTTTGGTATGTAACAAGTATCAGATTACCATGTAGCAATTATTGGTGTAAGGCAATGACAAGTGGCATCAAATTGTTTTGTTTTAGTATACTTTACACATGTGTTGTAAACCACACTCATTTTTTATGTATTTTTTACATTATTACAGTAGGTTTTTAAGTGTTTTTAGTCATTGTAGGTATGTGTTTACTTAGTTTGTATTTTGGTAGGTCCCTGTGCCCGCAGTATCTAGCCAAGCTGAAGACGAACAAGGCCAATAACAATGGCACTTCTTCTGATATTCTCATTTATATTATCGAACTTTTCACTGTTTCTAGCAACACATGGGTATTTGATACCGGATGTGGTCTCCACATCGTTAGTGACTTGCAGGATCCTGAAAAGTGGAAGAAACTGAAACAAGGCCACATGGAACTCATAGTTGGTAATGAGAGTTCTAGTTCTGGCAACTAGAACATTTTTGTTTTCATGTCCCTCAGCCTTGTAGTTACTTTAAATAACTGTTTATATGCACCTGATTTGACCAGAAACATTATTTCAGTTTCTTCACTATTTGAATAAGGATTCAAGTACGTTTTTCATGGTTTTTCTATTTTAGCCTACTTGAATGATGCATTTTATTTTGAGGCTAAACCTCGAAATGGTATTTATGAGATTGATGTTCAAACAAGTAATAACATATATCATCTTTCTAAGCGTAACAAAGCTGGTATGAATGAAACACATTTATGACATTACAGACTTGGCCACATAAGTAAGGCACGCATAAAATGGCTCCATTCCGAGGGGATTCTTGAATCCACTGGACAGGACTTCTTTGATGATTGCGAATCTTGCTTAGCTGGCAAACTCACAAAGCACCCCTTTACCGATGTTGGTGAATGGGCCAATGGTCTTCTAGGACTCATTCACACTGATGTACATGACCCTTTCAGAACCATGACTAGAAACCATGACCAGAAAACCATCTTGATAGAAAGATAGAAGTACTTCGATCATATCAAGGTGGTGAATACCTCAACTTTGAGTTTCTCAATCATCTGAAAGAGTGTGGAATAATTTCAGAACCCACTCCACCTGGCACACCCCAACTTAATAGCGTGAGTGAGAGGAGAAATCGAACACTACTTGATATGGTTCGATCGATGATGTGTAGAACTAACTTCCCTCACTCGTTTTGGGATCATGCTCTTATGACTGCTGCCCGCATTGTCAATTTGGCTCCGACTGAAAAGGTAAACAAAAACACCATATGAGATATGGCATCGTAAACCCGATTTGGAATACCTTAGAGTATGGGGATGTGATGCATACATCACAAGTGATTCTGATGATAAGCTCGATCCTCAAGGCGAAAATGTTGTTTTCGTCGGATACTATAAAAGAAGCGGATATTATTTCTACCATCCTGATGCAAATGTGATTTCCATCAAATGGAAGGGATACTTTCTCGAGGAAGAGCTTCTTAATCTAGGAACTGGAAATAATGTGGTTGATCTTGAAGAAATTCGAGAACCACAAACAACTGCTAATGTAGTCGGACCGTCTGATCAACAAGTAGTTATTGCCAATGAATCAGACATAAACACACGCGTTCGCAGAAGTAGTAGAATTCCTAGAGAATCTGATAGATATCTATGGCATCTAAAAGGTCCCGAAGTCTTATTAGTAGCTGAGTCTAATGATGAACCTGCTAACTACAAATCTGCAATCTTAGATCTGGAATCTGAGAAATGGCAAGAAGCCATGAACGTCGAGATGCAATCTATGCGTGACAATCAAGTATGGGACTTGGTTGAGCTACCCCCGAATCTTGGGCAGCAGGGAGCAAATGGATTTTCAAGAGAAAAACCAATATGCATGGAAATGTATACACCTATAAAACACGGCTAGTAGCGAAGGGTTTCACTCAAACTCAAAGTATTGACTATGATGAGACATTCTCGCTTGTTGCTATGATTAAATCATTCAAGATATTGCTTGCCATATTTGCGTACTATGATTACAAAATATGGCAAATGGATGTCAAAACCGCCCTTCTTAATGGACATCTCTCTGAAGATGTTTATATGGTTCGGCTTGAAGGTTTCGTCGATCCTAAATATCCAACTAAGGTGTGTAAAATAAATAAGTCCATTTATAGACTCAAGCAAGCATCTCGTAGCTGGAATCTTCGTTTTGACTAGAAGATCAAAGAGTTTGGTTTTGTCAATAATAAAGATAAGCCTTGAGTTTACAGAAAGGTTAGTGGGAACACCATATCATTCCTCATCTTGTATGTGGATGATATACTAATAAATGGAAACAACATCCCTATGCTTAACGAAGTTAAACACTATTTGGGATCTTGCTTCGCAATGAAAGTTCTTGGAGAAACTGCTTACATTCTAGGAGTGAAGATCTATAGGGATAGATCTAAGTGGCTTCTAGGGTTAAGTCAAAGAAAGTACTTAGACAATATGATGACACACTTCAAGATGGAAAACTCCAAGAAAGGAGATGTTCCTATGACTAAAGGAACCGTGTTGGACAAATCGCAATCTCCTTCAATGGACATTGAAATCAAGCAAATGGAAGCGGTTTCATATGCTTCAGCGATTGGTTCAATCTTGTATGCTATGTTGTGTACTAGACTTGACGTCTCGTATGCTTTACGCATGACCAGTCGTTTTCAGCATAGTCCTGGCATTGCCCATTGGACTACAGTAAAGAACATTCCGAGGTAGTTGAGAATAACCAAAGATATGTTCTTGGTGTTTGGAGGAGTGGAAGAAGAGCTCACTGTAAGGTGTTACACTGATGCTAGCTTCCAAAGTGACCGAGATGATTCTCGCTCATAATCAGGATTCGTATTCACTCTTAATGGAGGAGCTGTCTGTTGGAAAAGCTCCAAACAGAGTGTGGTGGCGGTTTCAACCACCGAATCCGAATGTACAGCTGCATCAGATGCTGTAAAAGAATCTGCTTGGATGAAGTAGTTCATCAACGACCTCGATGTGGTTTCAAGTATTCAGAAACCAATCGAGGTGTTATGTGATAACACAGGAGCCATTGCTCAAACCAAGGAGCCCAGATCTCATCACATGGTCAAGGACATTCTAAGAAAGTTCCACTATATACGGGAAATACTGGAACGAGGAGACATCTTAATAAGCAAAATAGACACAGTTCAAAACCTAGCAGACCCGTTCACTAAACCGATGACTCAGGACAAGCATGCCCAACATGGGAATGCTATTGGTCTTAGATTGGCTAGCTATTTGTTTTGATTTAGTATTTGGATGTACGAACATTCAAACAGTTGTACCTTTTGAATTCACCTTTGATTTACTGGTTAAATACAAAGTTTGAATCTTACAGCTGTGTTCGATTTTGATACGTTTAATCCATGAATCTTGTATTCTAAATTATCCATAGTCGGCCAGGCTCGTGGGAACGACTCTGAATTAAGACGATTCTAACTTTGGACTCAAGGAGTTGACTTCCAAACTCACAAACCTCATTGTGAATGACGTTGGATGTAACTCGCATCAAATCATCTTCATTGATCTTGGTCATAAGATGTATTTGATTTAGGTATACTCATTTAGTATCCTATGACCTGGGATACATACTAGAACTTTCTTTTACTAAAGACTATTCTTTGATCAGTGTCAAACGCTGTCGCGTAACGACCAGTTATAAAGGCATTGGTTGGGAGTGGTTCTGAAGTTCAGTGGGAGTTGTAGTGTAGTCAAGATGGGATTCTGTACTCTTACATTATATGTAACAGTTAGACATCGAGGCGCCCTCGTTGATTCAAACTGGTGAAGTGTAAGGCCTTCCCAAACTTACTGTGTGTTTGATTGGACCACTTTGATTCTATGAACGAGAACGAAAATGATTGAACGCCATGTGAGATTGAATCTGATCCATGTCTCATTGTTCAATTGATGTCTTTTACAGAAAGGATAAATGACGAAGATTGCCATAAGTCTACTGTCTTCAAGTAGCAAGCCGTTGCTAAAGAGAAGATACCTTAGTTAATGACTTTTAAGTGTCATGACCTGTTGGGGGCAGCTATGTGTAGCTAGAGCACCGCTGGCTGTTTGCGTTGAGATCTTATCGGAGACCGTCCAAGTGGGAGTTGTTGGATATTTATTTCTGGTTCGATAAGTCAACGCTACCGACCGGGTCTTGACTCGTAAGAGTTACACCTTGGGCAACGAACTAAAATCCATTTAACCTGTGTAACTGGTAATTACGAACGACATACGAAAAGGATCATAATTATATTTATGATCACGTGCGGGTATTAACTGAGAGACGGGTACATGGACCGGGTTGGACAACTACACCCACCTCGCCACTTGTCGCGCATGCACCTTTGCTACGCCATTTGTCGCACATGCACCCATGCTACCGCCACTTGTCGCGCATGCACCCATGCTACCGCCACTTGTCGCGCATGCACTCTTGCATCGCCACTTTTCGCGCATGCAAAGAAGCTTGGCCACTTGTCGCACATGCATTGTGCATGTCCACCATTTGGCAAACATGCATCGCCTCCATCTTCCATTTAATTGAGAATTTTGGGTCTTGCATTGTTTGTTTAAAAGAATAAAAGGGGCTCTCAAATACACCCATAACCGTCCGCCGTCACCGCAAACCGGGAGGCCGCCCCGCTCAGCCACCGTCGCTACCTCCGTGAGCCAGCCGCCGCTGCCTTCCGGCTCGCCGCCGTCAGCCGCCGGCTGCCGCCGCCCCTTCGCCGTGTTTCGTTGGATCGTAACACTAGCACGTGTTCGTTGAACCTCGGTGTCTCAACCGGTTAGTCATTAACCGAGGTATATCTTTCTCATCGGTAGTTAAATTTTCTTTACCACTGTGCTCGTATTTGTATGTAACCGGATCCGGTCGGGTTTCGTTTATTGTTGATCACTTGTTTATTTTTCCGCTGCGTTTTATTAATTAAATCGCTTAATTAATTGACTATTATCTATTGAACCGAGTTTTTGATAAATAAAATTTTAACCGATCACTATGGAAACCCAACATAGGAGGTATGCAAGCATAAGGAATGGGTTGATGCTATGGGAAAAGAGATAGATACTCTAGTCAGAAACGAGACTTGGGATGTAGTGCCAAAACCAGATGGTGTTACACTAGTCTCATGCAAATGGGTATATAAATTAAAAAGGAAACCGGACGGTTCTATAGATCGGTATAAAGCACACTTAGTTGCTTGTGGGTTTACTCAAGAATATGGGCTCAATTACGACGAGACATTTAGCCCCGTAGCCAAGCTCACCACAGTTCGTGTAATATTAGCCATCACAGTAACAAAAGGTTGAAATATATGGCAAATGGACGTCGATAAAACGTTTTTATACGGTGACTTAAACCACTCGATTTATATGGAACAACCTATGGGGTACGGGGAAAACATGCAGCGCGGGTATGTTTGCAAACTTAAAAAGACGTTGTATGGATTAAAGTAGTCTCCACGCGCATGGTTTGGAAAAATTGGGGAGTTTCTCGAGCATAATGGGTTTGTAAGTACAAGTGCCGATGCTTCGTTAAGACTCGACACAATAAGGTGGCATTAGTGTTTGTGTATGTCGGTGATTTAATTATCATGGGTGACCTGGACGACGAGATCTTGAGTTGTTAAAGACTTAGGAAGACTTCGAAGGTTCTTGGGTCTTGAGATTGAGTATGGCAACGATGGGTTAATTTTACATCAGAGAAGTTATGTCAGAGAACTACCTTTAAAGTTTAGTATGGTGGTTGGAAAAGAAGCAGCTACTCCTATTGATGTAAATGCAAAGTAAGGTTGGAAGATGGCAATGGTATGGAAAACCCAACTGAATATCGACAAATTATTGGAAGTTTAATATATCTTACATTAACCCGACCCGATATAGCGTTTGTGGTCGGGGTGTTAAGCCGATTTATGCAACAACCTAAGCGAGCTCATGTATTTGCAACATGACGAGTATTACGGTATGTTAAAAGTACTATGGAATACGGTGTTCAGTTCAAGAGGGAGTCAAATCTTGAGTTGAGAGGTTTCTGTGATGCCGATTATGTCGGTGATCCGGATAGTAGACGATCGACCACATGGTACGTGTTCTTTATTGGTGAAAACGCGGTGTCGTGGTGTAGCAAACGGCAAGCAATGGTGTCACTTTCAACAACCGAGGCCTAGTATAGGTCTATGGCAGTAGCTACACAAGAGATGGTGTGGTTGCTTAGACAAGTGCAAGATCTGAATCAACAAGTCAAGAAGAAAGTAAAACTGTTTTTTGACAATAAATCGGCTATACAATTGGCAGAAAATCCGATGTTTCATGCTCGCACCAAGCATATTGAAGTACATTATCACTTCGTAAGACAGAAAGTTTTGAAAGGAGAAGTTGAGTTGGTATATATTGATAGCGAATTACAAGTAGCTGACGTGTTGACCAAAGGGTTAAGCAAGAAGAAGTTGTTTGAATTTCGATAGTGTTTCGGGTTGAAGAGTGTTGGTATTGAGAGGGAGTGTCGAAGTGCAAACAATACCAACAACGGTGAAGACCAGTAAAGTCGTCGAAGGGTGCTAAGGGTGGTACGGGAGATCTCAAGGGGTGGTCTGGAGGAGATCAAAATCGAAGGACTGATTAAGTAAAATTAATAATTAAATGTATATTTAATTATTATTTGAATTGTCCTAGTTTTTAGTACATAAGTATAAAGTATTAGTATTAGTTTGTTTTTATGTTTATTTAAAGTGTTACGTATTAAACTAGGATTAGGATTAGTTTGTTTATTTAAAGAACTTGATTTATGATTGTAATTATTCAAAAAGTAAAATTCGATTTCGGTTTTTACGTATAGAAGCTTCTGTACCAAGTTATCAAGCAAACCCTAGATCGACGCCATGGAAGACGCCGTATTACCTGAAAGTCATATGCCAAATTTATGATTTATGATTTATGATTGAAAGCCATGGAGTTTCAATGACAGGGAAATACAAAGTCATATGGATTTACGCGCTTAAAATTGAGGTTTACACCCTTGGAACCAACCAATGGAGATGTTTGGGACCAACCCCTTACCGCATTAGCTATCGTTGGGCTGTGGATCCGCCGGGTGAATTTGTGAATAGTCATGTTTATTGGATTATTCATGGCCAAATTTACAAATTTGATATGGACACCGAGACATTTGAGTTAACTTCGTCCTCTCCGGGTGCAGTGGGAGACGATCAAGAATCAAAGCTATTGTTGGGAGTCTTGAAAGGCAGCTTAAGTCTGTTTTCTTGGACTTCATCAGGGTATAACGTTTGGGTGATGAAGGAATCTTGGTATAAATCGATAGCGGTGATCCAGGAAAACATAGACCCGTTTCTTAAATCGCTAGAGTGGAAACCCAGGTTTCTCATTGATGGTTCAGATGGTACTAGTATTTTGATCTTCTGGCATTGGGCTGAGGAAAATCCAAGTCTGGTGGGGTATTGTCTTAACACGAATAAGATTCTAGATCTGAATTTGCCTGGCAACTTCTTTGCAAGTATGCTTACGTATCGTCCTAGTCTTGTTAAGCTCCAAAACTTTGGATCAGAGAGAGTTCGAGTTCGTTCCTTGTACAGTAATGACACTGTCTCTGCGAAGAATAGATATAAGTCCAGTTTGAAGTTCGAGCAAAGGGCGTCATTCTAGCTGTTGTTAGCTTCGGGCATGTTTTACCTTTTCTTGAGTCAGTTATTATGTTTTAGCTATTTATAGGCCTAATGATGGACGAATGTTTTAGAAAACAATACTCTTCATTTTTATTTTAATGGTAATTTGAGTTAATATTATTTCCTTTGCTAACTCAATTTTGGCAGAATGATATTAGGAACGAAACTGAAGATCATGGTGGTGTAGTTGTATATGGGATCATCACATACACACCCTACTGTTCGCTGGTGGTGAGTCTGAGCCGACTAGTTGTAGTTTCATCTATCCGTTTACCGAATAATCTTAATGTATTATCATAAGATTATCCACATCTCAATAATAATCAATTATTTTTAATAGAGTAGTTAACACAAGTATCGAACATGAAAAAGGCTCATTTAACTACTTTATATCTCATGTCCAGCAATCGTTTCTTTCTAATAGAATGATTCATTGAACTTTATGCATACAAAATACCCTTTGGGTGACTTCCAAGACGTTTGACCCATTTGTTGAATTCAAATTTTAAAAAGTAAAACAAGATTTGTTGGTGAGTTTCTCTGCTGATATATATAATCTGCTATTAACAGTTGGGTTTATCTAAAAAATCTCAGTTGGAAATTTGTTGATTCAGTTGTATAAGTTCCTATAGAATTGCAGTTAGCTGCCAATACATTTGTATAAGTAAATATAATTATCATTGTCTTAATAGTTTTCTTAAAAGAAAACCGAGCACCGAACAACTAAATAGAGAGAAGTTGGTGGAAGCTAAGGGCTGTTTGTTTTTTCAGAGAAGAGCTTCCTGGCCTCTTATGTCTGCGGCGCACACATTTGGGTTTGCAGACTGTTTGTTTTCTCGAAGACCTTTCATTAACAAACTTCTGCGCGTCCTCTTTTGGTGTATGAAGATCCAAAATTCGATTAAGGCCGGAGCCTGTGAGAATGGGATGGATCTTGTAGGAGATGAGGGCTTCGAACCTGCAAAAAGGCAAAGCGTTAGGCTCGTCACAGAGATGGGAGGGCCCCTCTGCGACCACCCTCCGGCGTGAGGATAAGTATTGGTAGAGATAGAGAATAGAGAGAGAAAATAGGGACGAAGGTTCAGAAAATCGTACTTGGCTTTGTACTTGATGGGGTATTTATAATGGTCAACTGAGATGACGTCATTCGTCCAGACGCACTTGTTTAGGTGTTCGTCCTCGGCGACATGGGGTACAGATGTCTTCAAAGTGTTCGTCCATATATGATCTGGTCCGTCCCTAAGGATGAGGTCCGGATCCGGATATGTATCTTCAAGTCCCCTAGTTTATTAAGTTCTGTAAAGGACTTGATAAAATGTTTGTGTAAAGTTTTTCTTACTCGGATGACGTGGCGAGGCTTGTGTGGAGTCGACGTGGCGTGGGTGAGTTAGGGGATTTGTCTGTCTGTCACTGGCGGGTGACGGTTAGAAATCCTTACTTTGGGAACCGTGTCCGTCTTCCAGATGTGACGGTTGATTTGATGGCCCCTTAAACCGACTTAATGATCTTTATATAAACCCTCTTTTACACTTGATTTTTACCTTTTTCTCTCTCGCATTTCCTCCTCTGTTATCCTCATTGTCCATCCATCTTCTTCTTCTTCAAAAGGTGCGTCCCCTATTCCTGGTTGTTGTCATGGAAAGGACTACCTATCTGACAGTGTTAGCGTTCTTACCCAACGTCAGTTGGATAAGTTCGTACAGGAATATAGGATTCCTTTAGATCTTAATCCGGTTCTTCCTTCAAAGAATGAGATCGTATATCATTTCCGTGCCGGAAAGTTTGTGTGTAATTTTGGAAGTTACAGGATCCCTTTCCCCAAGTTTATGATTAAAGTTCTTCAGTTTTTCCGGGTTCACCTTTGTCAGGTTAACCCGTTCGGTCTAAGCCACATAAGCCATTTCGAAATTTCTTGTCACACCCCGACCGCGTAAAACAACAAATCGCGGCGGAATCGTCGGGGAGTGTTGTAACAGAATCATTGTTTCAAAACACACGGAAATTTGAAGTTTCGTTTTATTAAACATTAAATATTTACATCGTCAGGAAATCTAAATAAACAATTTAAACATAGTCTATCATTGTTATTAAGTCACTAAGGCCTTGTCCAGTCCTATGTGAGCATGCATCCTAGCCATCAACATCATTCAATAACACCTGAAACATATGTGAAAACAAAGTCAGCAAAGAAATGCTGGCGAGTACATAGGTTTTTGAGAGTGTCGGATTCATGGCTAGTTTACATGTTGCAATACTTAATTAAAAACCTTGTTTTGAAAAGTGTAGTATTGCGACATAATTAACCAACTCAAATCAACTTGGTTATAATTTGTAAAATCTCGTAGCCATGATTCTTAACTCGAAAACATTTTGTTTTAGAAAACCAATTTGTAAAACATCTCGTATTAAAATCGTTAATAAAACTCGTTAATAAATCTCGTTAATAAAACTCGTATGGTTTATATCATTTCGAAAACCTCGTTTGTGTGACATCATTTCAAAATCGTTTACCCAAGTGAACTAAATAACGCCACGATATGTAATACGATGAAAACACTTATATATAGGAAGTACTAGCGGCGTATCCACCATGCTTTCATAACATTACACCCGTCCCGTTATCTAAACACTAACCGAAAACCAATCGTTTACCCAAATCGTTTAATTTGTTAAAAATCGCTTTAGTCGTTTAAATCATTCTCGTCTTAAATCGTGAAAACTACTTTTGATTGTCTCGCTAATAACATCCAAACCTTCGCAACTCGCCTATCGCTTCTCGCATTAATAAACCACCAAAGGGTGAATTAACAATCACAGATTCAGTCGTTACCCACCTAAGCCACACATAACCATGGGTGCAGTCTGATAACGGGATTTGTCAGATCCTATGGTACCATAACCTAATACTGGTCGGTTCGGCCAAAATTAATGGATATTATTCGTTATGTAAATACAACCAACAAGTTTGTTTACTATATCGAAATCGTTATTAATTTAATATAAACCATTTTAATCGTTTTTGAAACCATTGTTATAATATCGAAAATCGTTTTGAAAACCATCGTTAAAACCTTGAAAACATTTAGCACATATGAATCACCCCAAAACAATTGAAAATAGTAAAATAGGGGAACTATGTACTCACCTGAGAATGCTTAGAGGTCTTGAACAACAACCAAGCAAAGCTAGAGGGAGCACGGAATCAATCGGCAACCTAATAACTATATAATTAAACCGGACCTAAGTCGGAAGATCGGATAGGATGAGGTTTTGTAAACCAAATGAGTATTGGAACTCATATGACATGGTTTAACAAAGTCTACATCCTAAATTGAAACCTAACCTAAGTGCTTTCGACCCATTGTAACCCATTAAGGTAGTTTAAGCTACTTTAACGTGTCGTTCGCGCAAAAGCGCGTTCGAGACGTCTAACTAGTCCTATGACAAGAATTATATGCCTAAACATGATTAAATATGTTGCATAATCAATTAAGTGACAAAAGTTTGTGTTACATATGCTTAATTACCAATTATGCATGAAAAGGGCATTTTGGTCATTTACCTAAGGCATATAAACTACCTATCATACAACTAATTAAACCTAAGTGACCATAAGGTATAACCTCGGAAGGTTATTCCCTATGCAACTATGGTCACTAAACATGTTTGGTCGGATCCTAACGATCGACCAAACGGGTCGTGTTCGAAAGTCTAAGCGGGTGTTTAGTCCGCTTGACTTACGACTCTACACAAGCACTAATCTAAAAAGTGACGAGTTAAACATGTTAAAACATGTCTAACGAATTTAGAAAATAGATTTGGTATCAAAACAAACGGTTTTGATACCTATAAGTAGTTTGGTTACAAAACACGCAAGAATGCGCATTTTGGCCGAAACTACGACTCATCACTACACCTAGATAACGTGGTAATCAGTAGGTATAGTCACTAGGGACTATAACCATCGTGATTACGCTCACGTTATGAAGTTCAAACGAACTTCTCATTGACCATAGACTGGTCAATGCAGAAAGTCAAACAAAGTTTGACTTTTAAGCTAGAAAGCGATAAAAGAACGAAAGAGGACTTACAAAGGGTCCAAATAGATTTGGTTCCAAGTATTCTCAGGTAGGTAGTAAATAATCACAACCACTTAGAGAAATCTCAGACCAAATGTGCAGAAAATGAATGAGGGACATGGCCTTATATAGTTTTTCGCAAACCGTTAGGATCATTTCTTGGAGAAGAGGGAATGATCTTGGCCTTACACTTGGGCACAAGGTTTTGAATACAATGGGGACATCAAATACCAGCCCATAGTGTGTAATTCAAGGGGTAAAAACCATTTGAGCAAGTGGAATAGGCCAGATTCATTGTTTCTGCATTTCTGTGGTTCTGGGGAAGGCTTACGGACCGTAAGCTTATGGTCCATACGGTCCGTAAGGACCCTGCAGACAAGCCAGTTTCACATTTTGGCAGCTTTAGTCCCTGAAGTCCCCAACTTGGTTTTTGATGCATTTTTGACACGTTTAAGCCACGTTAACCCCATTTCAAAGCTCTAAAATGAAGTTAAAGTATAGGGAACTTAAAATGTGCTCAAAAATTTCTCGGATGTCGGCTCGTTTGGTCGTACGGTTGCGTTGTTCGGTTAATTACGACGGGAGTCGTAACGAACGCAAAAACGATCCAAATTGAGCGACGAATGGAATTTTCTTATGCCAAACACTAAAATAAAATATTTTAATGTTAACATAAATTTTTTGGATGTCCGGATATATTCAGAACGTAAGATATGCGCGAAAATGCAAACTTGTGCACTTTTTGACGCTTTTAGTCCCTATTGATCAATAAAGTTTATTTCAGCATACCGAACCCCTCAAAGCCTATTTCTAAGCTATGTAAAGGATATTTAGGGTATGTTTAACTTATGATCAAGTTCCAGAATGTTCGTTTCTATACAAATTGGTATAGTTTCGCAGTTTGACACAACTAGTCCCTGCTATCGAACAATCTTGATTTCAACACACCAAACCATCCAAAGCTTATTTCTAAGTTATGTGGAGGTTATTTAAGGTATGTTAAGCCTATGTAACTGTCCCGGAGTGTTTGTTGCATTAAACTGGTTATATTTACGCATCAGTGCGTGTATAACCTTCCTGAAAGCGATTTAAAGCTTGAAATCGGACAAGAGTTGATATGTGCAAATGATACACATATTTATACAAATCCCAAGTATGAAACACAACATTTCATTGATTTGGTATTTGTTCAATGGCCGTGGAGGCACAAATGTCACAGTCTCCCCTACTTCAGGAAATTTCATCCCGAAATTTAATTAGAGAAAACTTGTGAGAGCTCAAAACATGAAGTCGAAAAGATAAAACATCACTGGTTAGGGTTCTGAACTTCTAGTAACTTTAAATAACATTATGCTTGCAATGTAAGAGGGACACTTATATACAAGTATATGAAGCGCCATTGGTGCGTCCACCGTACCTCCATTACATTGTTCACGTTTCGTTATTGTTGTCACTATTGGTTCTTACACATGATAAATCTTACTGTGGTTTCCGTGCACTGAATTTTTATAATTATGTACGCGTCCATAATTACGTAATTCCTTGCATAGTCCACACAGTGCATTTGATAATGTGTAGGGGAAAACCAAATGAATGAACCTGTGATGAGTGTGAGTGGACCACCATAGGGTCCTTTCAGCTGTATCATCACGTGCCACTCTTAACCAGATTCTGAATCAATCTTTAACTAGACCACTCAAGGGTCTCTTTTCGAATCATGGAATGGTACTATATAACCCAAGGGTCTTAACTACCACGTAGAATCCCATTAAGGATTTAAGGTAGTACCTTTTGAATATCCTCCTATGAATCCTTCATATGAAGATATGGAAGATTCTATGAGGATTTGGATAACGAAAATCGGATCACACAAAAACATAGAGGAGAACACATAAACACATAATCACGTAATAGCATAATTGTTTAATTTGACCTTTAATTTGTTATCTTTGGACACGGGTATTTAAAGCATACCAGGAATCCAATCCGTGGATTTCATTTGGCACTTTAAATATTTTCAAGAATCTAATTATGAAGATAGGAAGATCTTAATAGGAATTCGGTTTGTCCTTATTGAGTTGTAATGTACATATTAAGGTGTACAAGGAATCCAATCAGGGCTCCGATTTGGGCGATAATCATCCACAAGGGTTCTTAAAATAGAGCAACCCATCTCCCCTTTCGTTTCGAGTTTAAGCTCGAGTTGAAGTGGTAGCTCATATTTCAATAAGCCTTCGTTTACACAAGATCGTTGTGCTTGAAGGACAAAAGATTTGAATATCAGATAGAGTTTGAACATAATGAAGCTTGACTCGTTCCTTTCGACTAAGTGCATCGGCTACGATATTCGCCTTACCAGGAAGGTAGCGAATCACGCAATCGTAATCGTTCAAGAGTTCAACCCATTGTCGTTGCCTCATGTTCAGCTCCTTTTGATTAAGAATGAGCTGGAGACTTTTGTGGTCTTGTGAAAACCACACACTTCGTTCCATAGAGGTAGTGTCTCCAGATTTTGAGAGCAAATTCCACAACACCTAACTCAAGATCACGAGTTGTGTAGTTCTTTTCATGAACTTTCAACTGTCTTGACGTATATGCTATGAATTTGCCTCATTTCTTAAGAACATAACCAAGGCCTAGATTTGACGCGTCATAAAAGACAACGAAATCATCGTTTCCATTGGGCAAGGACAAAACAGGAGCATCACATAGCTTCCGTTTCAGCGTTTGGAACGCTTCTTCTTGCTTATATCCCCACTCCAAAGGCTTATTCTTCTGAGTCAAAGCAGTGAGTGGCACTGCGATCTTCGAGAAGTTTGAAATAAAATGACGATAATAACCAGCGAGACCAAGAAAAGAATGAATTTCTGTAGGTGTCTTTGGTGTATTCCAATCCTTAATTGCAGCAATTTGGATGGATCCACATGAATACCCTGCTTGCTGACTACATGACCCAAAAACTGAACTTCTTTAAGCCAAAATTCATACTTGGAGAATTTAGCGAAAAGTTTGTTCCTTCTTTAGGAGTTCCAATGTCAAACGAAGGTGTTGCTCGTGATCAGCTCGAGACTTTGAATAAATGAGAATATCATCGATGAACACAATGATGAACTTTGTCTAAATAAGGTTTACTGACCATATTCATTAAGTCCATGAAGATAGCTGGGGCATTCGTCAAACCAAAAGGCATGGCAGTGAACTCGTAATGCCCATATCTTGTGCGGAAGGCAGTTTTGGGAATATCTCCTTCGAGAACACGAAGTTGGTGATACCCAGAACGCAGATCGATCATGGAAAAAAAATAAGTAGCACCTTGCAGTTGATCAGAGAGATCATTGATTCGAGGTAGGGGATATCGATTCTTGATGGTAAGCTTACTAAGCTTACGATAATCGATACACATTTGAAAAGATCCATCTTTCTTCTTCACAAAGAGGACAGGAGTTCCCCAAGGTGAAAAGTTCGGACGGATGAATCCTTTATCAAACAACTCTTGAAGCTGTTTCGATAATTCTTGCATCTCGGATGGTGCAAGACGATAAGGTGCTTTCGCAATTGGGTTGGCATTGGGTACAAGGTCAAAATGAAACTTGACTTGACGAACTGGAGGCAAACCAGGCAGTTCATCAGGAAACACCTCTGGATAATCCCAAACAATCAGAATATCCTGAATACTCTTGCTCTTGCCTTTCTCCTCGGTGACATGTGCCAGAAAAGCAACATATCCTTTTCGTAGATAACTTTGGGCCTTCGTACACGACATGAGCTTCAATTCACCAGAAGGTTTCTCGCCACGAACTTCCAGAACATCGCCAGACGAAAGAGAATGCAAACAATCTTATTGAAACAAACCACCTCAGCATGATGTTTGGTTAACCAATCCATCCCTATGATAATGTCGAAACTCCCAAGTTGCATCGGTGTGAGGTCAAAAGGAAAAAGATGATTACTCAAATTGCCACTTCGTTTCTTAGTATGAAACGAGCACTTAGAATTTTCGAGGAAATCATGAGCGATCATATGAACGAGAGAACTACAAATACGGTTCTTTGGTGTAGGTATCGTAGGGGTATGCCATACACACAGGAAACTATATTTGTACATTAGAGTTGCAAATAAAGATTTATTTATAAAAAAAATCGATTGTTTCCGAGTTCAAAGGAAAACACTAGAAACATAAACATAAGATTCGGATTATTCAAAGCAGCAACTTCTTCTAATCGGCCAAATGCTCATCCGTGGGTCGGATTTGCATTGAAAATCTTTGGGTATCTGTCCCTGACATACCCCATCTCGCCATAGGTGCAGCAAATACCAGGAGGAAATGAGCCTGTGCTGGATTTGCTTGAAATTGAACGGGGTTCTGAAAAGCTTGGTTTAGCACAGTGACTGAACGACAATCTCGTGCCAAATGACCAATGAGTCCACAGTTGAAACATTTCTGACATTTGACACTGGCATAGTGGTGGAGGTTACACTGATTGCACAAAGGAGCAGTTCCTAAGTACAGCTTCTTGGCTGGTGGTGCTGCCACCTGGCTAGGTTTTGCTTGATTTGGTGTAACGGCTACGGGACCCTTTGGAGCTTTACGCTTCTTTGACTTTTTCGAAGGCTCGGCTTCTGCTTCTTTCGATGCTTCTTGGGTGGCCTCATTATTGAGACGAGACATGGCGATACCTACATCCACAGTCTTCAGGATTACTTCGCCTATTCGCTAGGCAAATTTGGCAGTTTGCTCGGACATTTGAGTGTCGTTGCTATGAAGAGACATTCTAGAGGAAATGAAAGACATAGGAGAACACAAATGAAATGTTATCGGATAATTAAAACAGAATGACAACGCATAGAAATTGCGATCATTTGTTTATTACCTAAGGCAAACAAATGAGACGGCGATTAATCAAAGTAAACGGGTCATATTAATGTATCGCTGAAGACATGCTCGCCTATAAGTGAACACTCACCCCAAGAGTTCCCAAGTAAGAGTGACTGGTCCGATACTGCAGATTTGTACGAACACTCTAGCCTTAGACAGAAAACTCAGAGTACAGGCATTCACCCTTCCAGTTTGCACGTGTTCACATTATAAGACCCAAACTTTGACGAGATTTTTGAAAACTTAAAGGGTTCAAGACCTTAAAACAGAGGTTTTAAAACCTAGTAATCAATCATCCTAGAACAGATGATTGGTTTTCAAGGCGGATTCGAAATTTGTGTTCTTGTTGTGGTTGTCACCTAAGGATAAGTGACGGTATTGTTTTATGACTAAACGCAAGTAAACTCGCGTTAGGGTCCTAGGAAGGTTATAGACTAGGTCAAAGCATTACTAATAACCTAATTCCCTATAACCATGAGCTCTGATACCAACTTTTCTGTCACACCCCGACCGCGTAAAACAACAAATCGCGGCGGAATCGTCGGGGAGTGTTGTAACAGAATCATTGTTTCAAAACACACGGAAATTTGAAGTTTCATTTTATTAAACATTAAATATTTACATCGTCAGTAAATCTAAATAAACAATTTAAACATAGTCTATCATTGTTATTAAGTCACTAAGCCCTCGTCCAGTCCTATGTGAGCATGCATCCTAGCCATCAACATCATTCAATAACACCTGAAACATATGTGAAAACAAAGTCAGCAAAGAAATGCTGGCGAGTACATAGGTTTTGAGAGTGTCGGATTCATGGCTAGTTTACATGTTGCAATACTTAATTAAAAACCTTGTTTTGAAAAGTGTAGTATTGCGACATAATTAACCAACTCAAATAAAGTTGGTTATAATTTGTAAAATCTCGTAGCCATGATTCTTAACTCGAAAACATTTTGTTTTAGAAAACCAATTTGTAAAACATATCGTATTAAAATCGTTAATAAAACTCGTTAATAAATCTCGTTAATAAAACTCGTTAATAAATCTCGTTAATAAAACTCGTATGGTTTATATCATTTCGAAAACCTCGTTTGTGTGACATCGTTTCAAAATCGTTTACCCAAGTGAACTAAATAACGCCACGGTATGTAATACGATGAAAACACTTATATATAGGAAGTACCAGTGACGTATCCACCATGCTTTCATCACATTACACCCATCCCGTTATCTAAACACTAACCGAAAACCAATCGTTTACACAAATCGTTTAATTCGTTAAAAATCGCTTTAGTCGTTTAAATCATTCTCGTCTTAAATCGTGAAAACTACTTTTGATTGTCTCGCTAATAACATCCAAACCTTCGCAACTTGCCTATCGCTTCTCGCATTAATAAACCACCAAAGGGTAAATTAACAATCACAGATTCAGTCGTTACCCACCTAACCCACACGTAACCATGGGTGCAGTCTGATAACGGGATTTGTCAGATCCTATGGTACCATAACCTAATACTGGTCGGTTCGGCCAAAACTAATGGATATTATTCGTTATGTAAATACAACTAACAAGTTTGTTTACTATATCGAAATTGTTATTAATTTAATATAAACCATTTTAATCGTTTTTGAAACCATTGTTATAATATCGAAAATCGTTTTGAAAACCATCGTTAAAACCTTGAAAACATTTAGCACATATGAATCACCCCAAAACAATTGAAAATAGTAAAATAGGGGAACTATGTACTCACCTGAGAATGCTTAGAGGTCTTGAACAACAACCAAGCAAAGCTAGAGGGAGCACGGAATCAATCGGCAACCTAATAACTATATAATTAAACCGGACCTAAGTCGGAAGATCGGATAGGATGAGGTTTTGTAAACCAAATGAGTATTGGAACTCATATGACATGGTTTAACAAAGTCTACATCCTAAATTGAAACCTAACCTAAGTGCTTTCGACCCATTGTAACCCATTAAGGTAGTTTAAGCTACTTTAACGTGTCGTTCGCGCAAAAGCGCGTTCGAGACGTCTAACTAGTCCTATGACAAGAATTATATGCCTAAACATGATTAAATATGTTGCATAATCAATTAAGTGACAAAAGTTTGTGTTATATATGCTTAATTACCAATTATGCATGAAAAGGGCATTTTGGTCATTTACCTAAGGCATATAAACTACCTATCATACAACTAATTAAACCTAAGTGACCATAAGGTATAACCTCGGAAGGTTATTCCCTATGCAACTATGGTCACTAAACATGTTTGGTCGGATCCTAACGATCGACCAAACGGGTCGTGTTCGAAAGTCTAAGCGGGTGTTTAGTCCGCTTGACTTACGACTCTACACAAGCACTAATCTAAAAAGTGACGAGTTAAACATGTTAAAACATGTCTAACGAATTTAGAAAATAGATTTGGTTACAAAACACGCAAGAATGCGCATTTTGGCCAAAACTACGACTCGTCACTACACCTAGATAACGTGGTAATCAGTAGGTATAGTCACTAGGGACTATAACCATCCTGATTACGCTCACGTTATGAAGTTCAAACGAACTTCTCATTGACCATAGACTGGTCAATGCAGAAAGTCAAACAAAGTTTGACTTTTAAGCTAGAAAGCGATAAAAGAACGAAAGAGGACTTACAAAGGGTCCAAATAGATTTGGTTCCAAGTATTCTCAGGTAGGTAGTGAATAATCACAACCACTTAGAGAAATCTCAGACCAAATGTGCAGAAAATGAATGAGGGACATGGCCTTATATAGTTTTTTGCAAACCGTTAGGATCATTTCTTGGAGAAGAGGGAATGATCTTGGCCTTACACTTGGGCACAAGGTTTTGAATACAATGGGGACATCAAATACCAGCCCATAGTGTGTAATTCAAGGGGTAAAAACCATTTGAGCAAGTGGAATAGGCCAGATTCATTGTTTCTGCATTTCTGTGGTTCTGGGGAAGGCTTATGGACCGTAATCTTATGGTCCATACGGTCCGTAAGGACCCTGTAGACCAGCCAGTTTCACATTTTGGCAGCTTTAGTCCCTGAAGTCCCCAACTTGGTTTTTGATGCATTTTTGACATGTTTAAGCCCTGTTAACCCCATTTCAAAGCTCTAAAATGAAGTTAAAGTATAGGGAACTTAAAATGTGCTCAAAAATATCTTGGATGTCGGCTCGTTTGGTCGTACGGTTGCGTTGTTCGGTTAATTACGACGGGAGTCGTAACGAACGCAAAAACGATCCAAATTGAGCGACGAATGGAATTTTCTTATGCCAAAAACTAAAATAAAATATTTTAATGTTAACATAAATTGTTTGATGTCCGGATATATTCAGAACGTAAGATATGCGCGGAAATGCAAACTTGTGCACTTTTTGACGCTTTTAGTCCCTATTGATCAATAAAGTTTATTTCAGCATACCGAACCCCTCAAAGCCTATTTCTAAGCTATGTAAAGGATATTTAGGGTATTTTTAACTTATGATCAAGTTCCGGAATGTTCGTTTCTATACAAATCGATATAGTTTCGCAGTTTGACACAACTAGTCCCTGCGATCGAACAATCTTGATTTCAACACACCAAACCATCCAATGCTTATTTCTAAGTTATGTGGAGGTTATTTAAGGTATGTTAAGCCTATGTCACTATCCCGGAGTGTTTGTTGCATTAAACTGGTTATATTTACGCATCAGTGCGTGTATAATCTTCCAGAAAGCGATTTAAAGCTTGAAATCGGACAAGAGTTGATATGTGCAAATGATACACATATTTATACATATCCCAAGTATGAAACACAACATTTCATTGATTTGGTATTTGTTCGATGGCCGTGGAGGCACAGATGTCACATTTCTTGTAGGGCTTTGAACCAAAGACCGGATTTAAACGTCTTTAGATACTTTTATGAGTTCATAACTGCCGGTGATTGGTACACCTTCGCCCATCGGAAGGGTATTCCCCCTCCTTCTAGAGTCGAACGATCTAGTTTAAAAAATTTGAAGGACAACTTTTTCTGGCTGGACGATCGTTGTCTTCCGGTGGAGATGGTGTGGAGGTTTAAGGACCAGACTATGTATTTTGATCTGGGTGAAAATTTTATTTTTAACCAGGAGTTGGCCCGAGCCCTTATTGAGAATAAGTCCCCTATCCGTCCTCTTCCGGAACATTTTCTTTTACTGGGACGGATTTGCTTTACCTGGGACCGAGGGGATAGGGATTGGCCGGTTATCCGCACGAAGCGTGAAAGTAAGTTCCCGACCTCTTACCTGCCCTTCGGCATGTTTTCTTTTCTTTTCCTTTCTGACTTTTATTTTTCTTTTGATGTGCAGAAAACGAGATGTCGCTTAGGGATGCTTTGAAGGTCCCGAGTTTCAATGTTTTAGACTTTGCTTTTGACGAGCAGGCAGAAGGTGAGATTCCTTTCATAAAGCAAGTCGAGGGATCAGCTTATGAGGTTCGTCCTCTGACTGAGCAGAGTGCTTCTGAGCCACCTGCTGCTGCTGCTTCATCTGGGCCGAACCTTATAAAGGATGCTGCTGGATCATCCGGATCCCGGGCTAGAAGCGAGCCTCAACAGGAAAGGGTTGATTGTGACCCGGAGGTTCGGAGTTTGGATGAGGCCCTGAAGTATCGTCCTTCTTCCGTTTCTCTCAAGAGCAAAGGTGCCACTTCTGAGCCTGAGCTAAAAGGTCTCATTCGTAAGCGAAAAATCAAAGCTTCTCAAATCCGATCTTCCGATCCTCTTCCGATACCGAAACCAAAAAAAACTAAGAAGAGTTCTTCTTATACTAGTGATAATGTCATAACGGAGTTAGATGAGCACCTTTCCGGTAGGAAATCTTCTAGGGAGGAGGCCGCTTTGGCTCGTTCTGCCTCAACCCCTGTTTTTGCCGGAGGTTATCTTCCCGTAAATGAACCCGAAGTTATGGAGATCGAAGATCCGGTGGTTACGAGTAAGGGAGGTGAGAAGACTCATGGTGAGGAAAAGATGGTGACCTTTTCAGGTATGATTGTGGACACTTCTTGGGTCCGGACTGCTTTATTGATGACAAGGAAGATCAAATGTCTTCTCTTCCTTCGTCTTGGTTCGGACCTGAGTTGATGTCCTTTTTTGGGTATGCTGATGTGTTTGCAGATGATATGGAAATCGACCCCGCCACTGCTGATGATAAATTTATTCCGGAATGGGATATTCGGAATAAGGATTCGGTGATGAACGATCTTACGGCTAGGATGTTCATGTTTAACATTAATACCCCGCTGGACCACGCTCGGAGCAGGAAAATGAAAAGCCAAGATCTGGGGGTGGCGGTATTGTTAAATCAAGCTCAGTCTAATGTTTTCGTGACGGAGTTATATCGTCGATGGGTTGAAGCAGAATCCGTGAAGGAGGATTTGGAGAAGGAGACCATTGCCTTAAAACGTAAAATTCAACAGACTTCGGATGTTGAAAAGAAACTTGCCCAACTTTCTTTTGATCTCCAAGCTCAGAGGGAGAAGGTTAAATCTTTGATTACTCAGAACCAATCTTCTCAAGCTGCAGCTGCCTCCGCATCAGAGGAGCGGGACAAAATTTCAGCGGAATTGCAAAGCTTTGTCGAGTCTTCCAAGAAAAAAGATGAGGACCATAAGGAGGTTTTGGCCAAGATGGAGGAGGCCGTTTCTAATGCTCGTGTGATAGAATGCTTGCAGGTCCGTTCCTTATTTTTTATTCCTATATCCTCTTTTTTAAATTTGCTAACACTTTTTATCAGAGCGTGATGCCCTTAAAACAGGGGAAGCCAACTTAAAGGCTCGGATTGACGAGATGAAGAGTCATCATAAAGCTGAGGTTGAGGAGCTTAAGTCGGAAAACGTTGATTTGGCGAAGAAGGAGAAGGACCTGCAGGCGACCAAAGCGTGGCTTTTGACAGAGGGAGCACAGTTGCTGGCCAAGAATATTCATAAGGGTCCGGAGATGACGGTGGCTGTTGCTGCAGTGAACAATTCCATGAGTGCCATCGGTGTTAACTCCGGACTTCATAATGGATACATCCATGCGCTCAAGAAGAAAACTCCCTATGCTGAAGTCCCTCTGCTCAATCGGAACGCCGAAGCTGAGCTGAACACGGCTATTGCCTGCTTTGATTCCTTGACCTTTCCGGTGGTGAGTGATTTACCAAAGCTTGTGAATGCACCACTTTCAGACATCAAGGACGCTTTGTTTTTTGCTGGAGGGGAGTCGTCAAAAGAATGAGGTGGACATACCCTGGATATGTATTTTGATTCAGGTTTTCCAAGTTTCTAATTTACCTATGCAACAATCATTCTCTACTTGTTTATTGCATTTTACTATTTGTGTGATTATATTTAAAAGCGTGCACCTGGTATTGCTTGCCCCATCGGGCGTTCCCTGCCATTAACCTTGTTCGCGGTCGTTACGCGATTTAGGTCCTTAATGAGCATGCTCTCCTTGTCATACCTCGGACCGTTCCATCATCATATCCACAATTCGTTCAACTCTCGTCATCTTCAGATGCGAGTGTCCTTCAATTAAGATATTAACAAGAGTTAGTAATGTCAACTTCAATAATCGCCCGCATTATAATACAAAGCTTTTTCTACTATACGCGTCAACGCGCGTATTTTCGTCAACTACATCAATCATTTTAATTGGGGTAACGTGTATCACACGATAGCCCTACATGTTATTTACAACACTTTAACATCTAAACTATTAACATACATGTACTTACCGGATTTGCGATCAAGCCTCGAACCGAACACCAATCTTTATTAAGAGCATAAGGTTTAAGTCCAAGCATAGTTTTCCCACCATAATTGAATCTCTTAAACCAAGGCTCTGATACCAACTTGTAACACCCTAGTTATTATTTAACGTTTATCGTATAATTTAAACTCATAATCATGTAATTACAATCACGATTATACTGAAAATACGGGCTTGTTAAAAACTTTTTACAATTTATAGTGATATAACATAATGTGATTTAATTCGCCGTTTTAGAATAACGAACGAATCAACTTGCGGAAGCTTTATTTAACATGTGTTCGGTTCTTGCTCGACGCTTGATCTTCATCCGGGCTCTCGACATATACCTGTGTTCAAAACCAACTTAACAGTTAGTTTTGATAATCTAAATAACGGTACAAGACAAGATAAATGATAATGGAAGGAAATCCCAATGAAAATCTCATGATCCAAAAACATTGATTTCAAATTGGCCTCCACCGTAACTTACGGTGGCACCGTAAGTTACGGTGGCCTCTGAATGTTACTTCCCCCCACCGTAAATCAGGGGGAATCTACCGTAACCATTTTAGTTACACCGTAACTTACGGTGGCACCGTAAGTTACGGTGGCCCCTGCAACCGACCTTTCCATTTTGCCGTTTTTGACACGAAAACCTCCGTATCTTTCAATCCGCTTTTCCGTTTGACCTACCGTTTCTTTCTACGTGATTGTAATTTGATTCTCTACCTTGTGGAGTTGAAATCCTACATCCAACATAACAAATTTTCAGACTTCTAAGCCTTCGACTTGTTGCCCTTTTACCGAATTTTAACCCGTTTATGCATTTTGTCAAACAAACATGTTTGTTTGATCCCAACTCACAAGAATCCTATAATTTCATTATTTCCTATCATAATAAGTTCAATTCACGAGTTTATGTATATTCTTAACCCGTTCGTTCTTAAATACTTATTTTGACCCGTTAAGGGTATTTATGCACTTTTCCGCATAATTCATACTCGTTTATTTCTAACATCCTATTCCTACATTTCTTATCAAGTAATCTTCCACCACAACTTTATCTGTAGTGGATTTAATGTGGAGATCTATATGTTCCGAGTTTTACCCTTCGAATTATCATTTTACGGCAAGGACTCATATAGAGTCTTTAGACCCAAGAATTTACATCTTTCACTACCTATACTTATTCTAAGCATTTATTTGGTCATAAGACTCGTTTCTAAACCACCTTTAAGGGTCGTTCCTACGAATTAGCTTACAAGGGCAATTTGGTCAATTTTCATCCCCTTTTTACTATAAGGTCCTTTAAATACTTGTTTGACCCAAAATCCGACCCTTCTAACTATAATCTTGTTTATTAACCCATGTGCTTCTAAATCACCATAAACATAATTCAATTTATTCGGTTTACCTAAAAGATAACCGAATATCTATATTTCAACCTTGTCTAACTCTTATAGAACTCCAAATTCTACATGATGAGTTGTGTTATTTTACATACCTGGCCCGGATCATTGTATTGACCCGTTACTATACCTTGCCTTAGTGGCGCTAAGTGATAGCGATGTCATCATTCAATCGATAATTATTCCTGTAATCATGCAACTCGACAAAACATTAGCCGATATTGTCAAAGGGTGATATTTTCACCTTTTGACCCGTTTGGTCTTATATGACCGTTTACTTTTACGAGATGGAATTATTATCATCTCGTCTACATAACTCGTACCGGTTTACACCGTACGGTCAATTTACTTATAAATCTATAATACCAATAGATATCAAATAAAAGGTGTAAGTTTAACTTACCTCACATCCAAATTACGCTTTTCTTTTCTCACTTGCTTCGATCGACCCGCTTGCTCCCCAAGCTTCATCTAGCTTGTTAAGCGCCAACTATCATTCATTATTCACAAGGTTGTTAGATTAGTCATTCTAAATCATGACTTTCACACCTTATGAACCTTTGACTACTTTTCCTATTGAACTAAATCATAAATTATGAGTTTAATTCTTGTGTCAAGACCCACTTCAAATCAAGTATGAACTCTTAACAAATCCCCATTTTGTTCAAATAGTTCATTTATACAAGTTAGTATGGTGTTTATAAACACCAATACAACATCAATTTCATTAAATTATCCAAAACCCATTTCTAGTCATGTATGTTCAACACTCAAACTTGCAAATTGTTCAAGTATCTTGTTTCTACTAGCAACTATGATGATTTTAAACATGTGTACATCATCATCTTTACTACATAATCAAAACCCACTTGACACATGAGTGTATGATCATGAATTCACAACCATGAACATCAATTCAACAAATACATGAGTAGGGTTTACTCCTAGACATAGTTTCATCCCTAATTTCATCCAAACAACAAACATGCAAGCTCAGATTCGAGTTCTCTAGGTTTGCTCAGAATTTCAACTGGAGATTTCTCAAGAAATTTACATACCTCGTGACTCCTTTTTCAATGGAGATCACTAATTCATACTCGGATTTTGATTTGGACTTGATTTGCCCCTTCAATTTGATGAAATTGTGTTGATTAGGGTTTGACCCTTCTTGGTCGCTCCTGATGATCGATCCACACACACAAGGTGTGTGTGTGGTGTGTTTTTTTTATTTAATAGAACTTGTTTCCTTTTTAACGATTTAAGTCCCTCAAGTTTAGATTTTAATTATTAGGGACTAGAACTTCATGTTTTCTTTACTTATTTACACCTTATTAACTAGGTTAATTACTCCTAGTTAACTTGATGGGTTCGGGAAGCTATAACTCGTTTTATTTTAAGTCCCGTTAACTCGGGCCTTCTACATACTTTGTTTTCTCAAAGTATTTACCCTCCTTTAATTAGCATCAAATTTATTTATTTAAATCCCAATATTAACCGGGTTAATTTTTTACCACTAAGGGTATTTTACCCGTCGTCACTAATAACGTGGTTTAATTACCAAACCCATTTTTGGGGTGTTACAAGTCTACCCGCCTTAAAGAGGTTTCGTCCTCGAAACCTTTTTCTTACATGGTTTATCGAGTTTAACTCCATGCATTTGATCTCGATAATCAATTTGGGCATTGCTCATATTTTAACCAATTGTTGATATTATCCGAAAAGTATGATAATATTCTTTTGATTACTAATCGTCCACGTATCTCATATGACATAGTGTAACTTGAAATAACGTAATCTCGTTATTTCCACTAGTTTAATTGACTTAGAGATGTCCATCGCTTTCATATACTATCGAATTCTTTATGAATCCGTTACTTTGACCCGTTTAAAGGTCTTTAGTGAAATCTTTCACTTTCAGCAACAAATTCTTTTGTTTTCAATTTATTTATTCGGTTCAGTTATACCGAATCTATCGCTTACAAGCAAACCAGATTTCTTGATTTGAATTGGTGACCTTAAACGGTCTCACTAACTAGACTTATTAGCCCAGTTACTTTTACCGCTCGCTTGGTTATAATGTGATTCTACCTCACATTGCATTTCTTGACCGTGATCGTGTCACATCATGTTTAATTCATATCAACCTTTCATTCTCGAAAACATCACTTTTTCGAATATATCGTCTTGCGCCTATTTGTGTCAAGACTTGTACCCTTCATGCTTACTATTTAAATTTCAATCAGAATTTATATTTGTAAAAACGTTATTTCTTACTAAAACCAAAGTTTTAGTTTTAGGATCTTCTCTTTAACTTTGTCAGAATTATGGATACTGACAGTCCATAATTTATTCCTTTACAGTCTTAGTTTTATGCGGGGAATCGTAACAAGTTCCCTCACCTTACACTATTGACCCGTAGGTTCCTTCACTCAACCTCGTAGGCTATTTCCTTAAACTTTTGCCTCTTTAAGGCGAGGCCCCTTTTACTATCCATTTGCTTCAATTCATGATTCATGGATCATTTTGGCCCCGTAGACCTTAACACTAATTAGTATCCTGTAGGTTATGATGATCCCATAGATCGTCTTTCATTCGAGTCTTTATTCAAATGTGTATACGTTTATATACGCATATGGCGTTAAGGCACCCCTTTTTATGTTTAGAATTATTCACTTTTACTTTTTGGGTTTTGTTTGACCTTGACCATAGTCTAAGGCTACATTGTTTTCTCTCGAATTATCCTTCCGACTTTGTGACTTCTAACGTCAATTACACGTCGGTCTGCCCCACACTCGCCGTTACCCGGTTCTTACCTATACTTCTTTACGTCCCATTACCCGGGTTCTTTTATTTCAAGATTTTTTTTTAACGCCTATAACTCCTTTACATAGGTTTATTAATGTTTCGCACTTTTAATTATTTGGTTCGCGCTTACTTACTTTAGCAAGTGTCATCCATTATTAAATTCGTCTGACTTGTTCGTGTGAAAATTCATCACTTATGAATGTCAAACTTCAATCTTTGTTCGACCCGTTCAACTTTAAAATAGTCGAACATGATTTATCCAAACTTCTATTTACTTCATCTTGTCACCTTTTAGTCATGACTCAAAATCCAAGTCTTTTAACTTTCCATCCGAGTTCCCGTTTCTCGGTCTACGCGTGTGTTTAAATCCTTACCCACCAACCGGGTGTTTTACCGAAGTCGTTATTATTGCAACCCTTACGGTATGCATTATGACTTCGTTTCGCTTTTATATTATGACTTTGTCCTCGAGTTTGACGTTTTACAAAAACGAATCGTTTAGAGACATATTCGCAATTTCCGGGTTCGAGTGTAAATACACTCCCTCCCAATGCGTACCTTAATTATTTTACATGTTTCTCTGTCCCTTCTTTCGGGCTCATTATCCTAAGGTAATACGCTTCCGTCACTCGGCTGTGCGTTTACCTTATTATCAAATATTTTGCTCATTTGATTCATTTGGGTACTTTTTAAGTTAGTCCCATTCACTCCACCCTTACTACATCGGATGTAAATGCGTCCGCTATAAGAAACTCGTGGTATCATATGCCACTACTTACTTGGCCAGAGTAAGCGATTAACACATGACATACACGACCTTTTTATAGTTTTCACATCACGCCCTATGTAAGTAACGCCTCTATTTAGTTTTCTTGGAAATGATATCCTGGATATGTATTTCGATTCAGGTTTTCCAAGTTTCTAATTTACCTATGCAACAATCATTCTCTACTTGTTTATTGCATTTTACTATTTGTGTGATTATATTTAAAAGCGTGCACCTGGTATTGCTTGCCCCATCGGGCGTTCCCTGCCATTAACCTTGTTCGCGGTCGTTACGCGATTTAGGTCCTTAATGAGCATGCTCTCCTTGTCATACCTCGGACCGTTCCATCATCATATCCACAATTCGTTCAACTCTCGTCATCTTCAGATGCGAGTGTCCTTCAATTAAGATATTCACAAGAGTTAGTAATGTCAACTTCAATAATCGCCCGCATTATAATACAAAGATTTTTCTACTATACGCGTCAACGCACGTATTTTCGTCAACTACATCAATCATTTTAATTGGGGTAACGTGTATCACACGATAGCCCTACGTGTTATTTACAACACTTTAACATCTAAACTATTAACATACATGTACTTACCGGATTTGCGATCAAGCCTCGAACCGAACACCAATCTTTATTAAGAGCATAAGGTTTAAGTCCAAGCATAGTTTTCCCACCATAATTGAATCTCTTAAACCAAGGCTCTGATACCAACTTGTAACACCCTAGTTATTATTTAACGTTTATCGTATAATTTAAACTCATAATCATGTAATTACAATCACGATTATACTGAAAATACGGGCTTGTTAAAAACTTTTTACAATTTATAGTGATATAACATAATGTGATTTAATTCGCCGTTTTAGAATAACGAACGAATCAACTTGCGGAAGCTTTATTTAACATGTGTTCGGTTCTTGCTCGACGCTTGATCTTCATCTGGGCTCTCGACATATACCTGTGTTCAAAACCAACTTAACAGTTAGTTTTGATAATCTAAATAACGGTACAAGACAAGATAAATGATAATGGAAGGAAATCCCAATGAAAATCTCATGATCCAAATACATTGATTTCAAATTGGCCTCCACCGTAACTTACGGTGGCACCGTAAGTTACGGTGGCCTCTGAATGTTACTTCCCCCCACCGTAAATCAGGGGGAATCTACCGTAACCATTTTAGCTACACCGTAACTTACGGTGGCACCGTAAGTTACGGTGGCCCCTGCAACCAACCTTTCCATTTTGCCGTTTTTGACACGAAAACCTCCGTATCTTTCAATCCGCTTTTCCGTTTGACCTACCGTTTCTTTCTACGTGATTGTAATTTGATTCTCTACCTTGTGGAGTTGAAATCCTACATCCAACATAACAAATTTTCAGACTTCTAAGCCTTTGACTTGTTGCCCTTTTACCGAATTTTAACCCGTTTATGCATTTTGTCAAACAAACATGTTTGTTTGATCCCAACTCACATGAATCCTATAATTTCATTATTTCCTATCATAATAAGTTCAATTCACGAGTTTATGTATATTCTTAACCCGTTCGTTCTTAAATACTTATTTTGACCCGTTAAGGGTATTTATGCACTTTTCCGCATAATTCATACTCGTTTATTTCTAACATCCTATTCCTACATTTCTTATCAAGTAATCTTCCACCACAACTTTATCTGTAGTGGATTTAATGTGGAGATCTATATGTTCCGAGTTTTACCCTTCGAATTATCATTTTACGGCAAGGACTCATATAGAGTCTTTAGACCCAAGAATTTACATCTTTCACTACCTATACTTATTCTAAGCATTTATTTGGTCATAAGACTCGTTTCTAAACCACCTTTAAGGGTCGTTCCTACGAATTAGCTTACAAGGGCAATTTGGTCAATTTTCATCCCCTTTTTACTATAAGGTCCTTTAAATACTTGTTTGACCCAAAATCCGACCCTTCTAACTATAATCTTGTTTATAAACCCATGTGCTTCTAAATCACCATAAACATAATTCAATTTATTCGGTTTACCTAAAAGATAACCGAATATCTATATTCCAACCTTGTCTAACTCTTATAGAACTCCAAATTCTACATGATGAGTTGTGTTATTTTACATACCTGGCCCGGATCATTGTATTGACCCGTTACTATACCTTGCCTTAGTGGCGCTAAGTAATAGCGATGTCATCATTCAATCGATAATTATTCCTGTAATCATGCAACTCGACAAAACATTAGCCGATATTGTCAAAGGGTGATATTTTCACCTTTTGACCCGTTTGGTCTTATATGACCGTTTACTTTTACGAGATGGAATTATTATCATCTCGTCTACATAACTCGTACCGGTTTACACCGTACGGTCAATTTACTTATAAATCTATAATACCAATAGATATCAAATAAAAGGTGTAAGTTTAACTTACCTCACATCCAAATTACGCTTTTCTTTTCTCACTTGCTTCGATCGACCCGCTTGCTCCCCAAGCTTCATCTAGCTTGTTAAGCGCCAACTATCATTCATTATTCACAAGGTTGTTAGATTAGTCATTCTAAATCATGACTTTCACACCTTATGAACCTTTGACTACTTTTCCTATTGAACTAAATCATAAATTATGAGTTTAATTCTTGTGTCAAGACCCACTTCAAATCAAGTATGAACTCTTAACAAATCCCCATTTTGTTCAAATAGTTCATTTATACAAGTTAGTATGGTGTTTATAAACACCAATACAACATCAATTTCATTAAATTATCCAAAACCCATTTCTAGTCATGTATGTTCAACACTCAAACTTGCAAATTGTTCAAGTATCTTGTTTCTACTAGCAACTATGATGATTTTAAACATGTGTACATCATCATCTTTACTACATAATCAAAACCCACTTGACACATGAGTGTATGATCATGAATTCACAACCATGAACATCAATTCAAAAAATACATGACTAGGGTTTACTCCTAGACATAGTTTCATCCCTAATTTCATCCAAACAACAAACATGCAAGCTCAGATTCGAGTTCTCTAGGTTTGCTCAGAATTTCAACTGGAGATTTCTCAAGAAATTTACATACCTCGTGACTCCTTTTTCAATGGAGATCACTAATTCATACTCGGATTTTGATTTGGACTTGATTTGCCCCTTCAATTTGATGAAATTGTGTTGATTAGGGTTTGACCCTTCTTGGTCGCTCCTGATGATCGATCCACACACACAAGGTGTGTGTGTGGTGTGTTTTTTTTATTTAATAGAACTTGTTTCCTTTTTAACGATTTAGGTTCCTCAAGTTTAGATTTTAATTATTAGGGACTAGAACTTCATGTTTTCTTTACTTATTTACACCTTATTAACTAGGTTAATTACTCCTAGTTAACTTGATGGGTTCGGGAAGCTATAACTCGTTTTATTTTAAGTCCCGTTAACTCGGGCCTTCTACATACTTTGTTTTCTCAAAGTATTTACCCTCCTTTAATTAGCATCAAATTTATTTATTTAAATCCCAATATTAACCGGGTTAATTTTTTACCACTAAGGGTATTTTACCCGTCGTCACTAATAACGTGGTTTAATTACCAAACCCATTTTTGGGGTGTTACAGGTAATACCCTCCGCAATACATAAGAAATGAAAAGACGCTGGTACTACCCTCCGCGGTACATGAAAAATAGAAAGGTGCGGGTAATAAACTCCGCATTACAAACTTATTTTTAAAAAAACTTTAAGGCTTCTTTAAAGGAAGCATTTTTTGAGGTGCATCTCGTTCCAGGTATGAGGAACGGGAATTCCATCCATCTTGATAAGTGTGTAGGCACCATTTTTTCCAGAGGTTTTAATTATGTAGGGCCCTTCCCACTTTGGAGCCATCTTTCCTGTTTCTTCGGTCAGACTGGCATCGTTCCTTCGCATGACATAATCTCCTTCTTTGAAACGGACCTCTTTGACCTTTGAGTTTTAATGTTTCTCCAACTCTTTTTTATACTTTGCTTCTCGGATGGCCGCGAGTTCCCTTTGCTCTTCGGCTAGGTCGAGGTTCAAACGGAGTTGTTGCTCGTTCTCTTCTTGACTTTGTCGCATGTGAGGAGTAGGGACGCCAACTTCAGCGGGAATGGCCGCTTCCGATCCATATGTCAAATTGAAGGGAGTTTCCCTTGTGCTTGTCTTCGGCATCATTCGGTGTGCCCATAGGACGTGTGGAAGTTCATCTGCCCAGGAGACTCCTTCTTTCCCCAGGCGTTTTTTGATGCCTTCCACAATACTGTGGTTGGCTCTTTCTACCTGTCCGTTGGCTTGGGGATGAGCGACCGAAGTGAAGTTTTGTTCAATGTGCATTTTTTCGCACCAAGTTTTGAACGGTTTTTCAGCAAACTGCTTCCCATTATCGCTTATAATACACATTGGCATTCCGTATCTGCACACAATGTTTTCCTATACGAACCGGAGTATCTGATCCCCAGTGATGGTTTGGAGAGGTTTAGCTTCGATCCACTTAGTGAAGTAATCAATTGCGACCAGTAGGAACCTTACACCTCCGGTGGAGACAGGAAAAGGACCGACGATGTCAATTCTCCACTTTTGGAAGGGCCAGGCTGAAGTTACAGGTACGAGGTCGTTTTTTGCATGATGACTGATTGGGGCATGCCGTTGGTAGTCTTCACATGCTTGTAGTTCACTAACGGCGCTTTGGTGCATACCCAGCCAAAAATATTCGGCATTCATTGCTTTGGCTATGATCATTCTTGGTCCGGAATGTATGCCACAAATTCCCCAATGAATTTCTCTGATAACGTAACTGGCTTCTTCCGGAGTTAAACATCTTAGGAGCGGTCCTAAGAATGTTTTTCGGTAAAGCTTCCCATCATGAACTTGATATTGAAGTGCTTTAACCTTCATCTTCCATGCCTGGGCTTTGTCTTCCAGAAGCGTGTCGTCTTTTAAGTAATCAAGGATTGGCATCATCCATGATTTTTCCTGTATGTCGACCGACATTACGGCAGCTGCTTGGCTGATGGCCGGAGTTTGCAAGGTTTCAACTAGTACCTTTTTGGACAAGTGGCAGAACGTGACGGATGCCAGTTTGCTCAAAGCATCAGCTTTTTTATTCTTGCTCCTCGGAATATGGACTATTTTGCACGAATCAAACGTGGCCATCAGACTGTTAACTTGACTCAGATACCGAATCATGTTCTCTTCCCGTGCCTCGTACTCCCCGTTGACTTGATTAGCGACTAGTAACGAATCAACATGAGCAAGGACGGAGTTGGCCCCGGCTTTGGCTGCTGTTTGGAGTCCGGCTAAAAGTGCTTCATACTCTGCTTTATTGTTTGAAGTCTTGAATTCAAAACGCAGAGCATATGTGTACTCTATCCCTTCTGGATCTATTAAGATTAAACCGGCCCCAGACCCTTCCTTACTAGAAGCTCCGTCTATGTACAGGTTCCAAACTTTTGGAAGAACGGGTTTCTCTTTAGCACTTTCTCCAGTGGGAACTTCCGTAAGGAAATCTGCTACCGCTTGGCCTTCTACTGGACCTTGGGTTCGGTAGGTGATGTCGAAGGCGCTGAGCTCTATAGCCCACTTTGTAAGCCATCCGGAGACCTCTGGTTTTCTTAAAACTTGCTGGATCTGGAGATTGGTTTGCACCTCTATGTTGAAGGCCTGAAAATACCTCCGGATTCGTCTTGATGCATATACCAAAGCGAGTGCCAGTTTTTCGATCATTGGATATCTGGTCTCGTAGTTTTTTAGGACGCGGCTTACATAGTAAACTGATATTTATGCTTGATCTCGGTGTACCACAAGTACCGCGCTGAAGGCGAAATGAGCGGCGGAGAGATATACGTTGACAGTTTCTCCAGTTATTGGTGCGGTCATGGTAGGTAAAGACCCCAGACAAACTTTCAACTCTTGAAAAGCTGAATCAGCTTCCGTCGTCCATTCGATCTGACCTTTTCCGGTATGCTTTATTAAGACGTTCATGAAAGGAATGGTGCGATCAGCAGCTTTAGAGATGAAACGGTGCAGTGCTACTAACTTTCCATTTAGTGATTGAATTTCTTTTACCGTTTTCGGAGGCTGTATTGAAACTACGGCCTGGATTTTGTTTGGATGAGCTTGAATACCGGACTGAGTTATCCACACTCCCAGTAATTTACCTTCCTCTAGGCCGAAGGAACATTTTTTAGGGTTTACTTGAGATTGATACTCCGAAGCCTAGTGAAGGTTTCGAGTATGTCATCGATCATGTTATCTTCGGCTTCGCTCTTAATAACCAGATCGTCCACGTAAATTTATAAGTTTCTTCTGATTTGACCCTTAAACGCTTTATCCATCAACCTCTGGTAAGTAGCTCCGACATTCTTTAATCCGAACGGCATTTTGGTGTAACAAAAGAGACCCTCGTTCGTTACGAACACTGTCTTGTCTTCCTCTTCCAGGGCCATTTGTATCTGATTGTACCCCTTATATGCATCCAGAAAGCACTTAAGACGAAAGCTTGCCAGGGAATCAATTTTTAAATCGATCTCTGGAAGAGGATAACAATCCTTAGGGCACGCGTTGTTGAGATCAGAGAAATCGACGCACATTCTCCAGGTATTGTCCTTTTTAGTGACCATCACAGGATTGGAGACCCAAGTTTGATACCGCACTTCCCTGATGATCCTGGCGCCTAAAAGTTTGCGTACGTCTTTGGCGATGGCTCGGTGTCGGGACGGGGCCATGTTCCTTTTTCTCTAGGCAACGGGTTTGACCGAATGCGACACTTTTAGCTTATGTTCGGCCAAGACGCGGGGAACTCCAACCATGTCAGAGGTTTGACAGGCGAACACATCGAGAGAGCTGGATAGTAGTTTCCACAACCGTTTTTTGGTTCGTTCCGAAAGTTGAGCTCCAACGGCAATCTTTTGCTCCGGAAAGTGCGGATGAATAGCCCATTCTTCGGTCACCGGGGCTGGAGGTGGTTTACTATTTTCCACGCTTTGTCGTATTTCTGCGACGCATATGGTAGATTTGGAGTGCAGGGTTGCCACACCTTCTTCGGTGGGAAATTTTAAAGATCCATGAATTGTGGAACTGATGATGCCAAAGGCGCACATCCCCGGCCTTCCCAGTATAACGTTATGTACGGATCTTGCTTCGACCACCAGTGTTAGGGGAGGATTTTACAATTCCTAAGGATCACGGGTCCTCAAGTGCTACCAGGATCATGGATCCTCAATTTTGTTTGAATTAAGGATCCTCAGCAGGTGTCGCAGGATCAGGATTCAGGATCACTGTTATTATCCTACTACTAACAATTGTTTTCCTTGTACGTAAACTTGTTTTGCAGGAACGAGAGTATGGACCAAGTCTCACCGAAGTTCTTGGAGCATATTCTCTTTTTATTCCGCACGTGCTTGACTATTATGAACGTTATGGAGGTCGTGGAAGACTTGCACGAAATGAGGATAGTTAGTTAACTTAGATATTTTCTAAATTTAAAAGGGGATAGCAGCTTGATTAGAACACTTGGCTATTTTTGGCTAAACACACACACTCGTAACTGCTCTCATCAGCTCTCATCAGCTCTCAACAGTTAGCTCAGCGATTACACATATTTTTGCACATTACACTCTAGTGATCCTTGTAACAAGCTTGCTATCATCCCGAGTTGTAATACATTTTCTGTTTAATTTGAGCTGGTGATCGGTAGTTTCCATCACCCGAGGTTTTTTATGCCGGAGATCAACTCTTGATCAAGGGCTTTTTCCTCGTATAAATCATTGTTTCACTTGTTCATTTCATTTCCGAGTGATCCTTAATATTGTTCATTGATTCAAGCATCACACCTCACAACAAAAGATTTGGTTGCATCATCTTTGCTTGATTTTTGACCAAAACAACCAGATATGTCAAGTTTGCGGTTCTAGCTAGGTTTCCTGTACCTAGTGTAGTTGGTAACGTGATCTGACCGATCGGTTGGACCACCTCTCCGGAGAAGCTTACTAAAGGCATGGACACCTGTACTAATTTTGCTTTAGTCTAGGGGCCAGCTGCTGGAAGCATTGTTGGTACATTATTTCTGAAGCACTTCCACTATCAACATAAACTCGATGAACCTTGTGTCCTACGATGACTGCAGACACAATGATTGGTCCATCCTTAACTTCTCCCGAAGTTATGGGCGGAAAGGCGATTGGCTGATGCATCCATGCGGCCAAGTGTTGATTGGTCCGTTTGATGCCTTGACTGTTTACCTTTCTTATCATGCAGATGGCAGGCTGATTATTCGGATTATCCACCGAAGTGCCCAAGGCTTTACCCTCTTTTACTTCTTTTACCATATGTGAGAGCTTACCGGAGCGGACTGCCTTCTCAATTTCCTGTTTCAATGACCAACAATCGTCCGTATTGTGACCTTGTGCTCGGTGATACTCACAATATTTCTTGGAATTTTTATCTCCCGGATTCCGAAGTTTCGGAGGTGTGGGGAAATTCGCTCCTTCGGCGCTGAGGATTTCACTGGGGGGTTTTGGAGAGATCTGACAGATTATAAAATCTTGAACCGGAGCCCCTTCCTCGCTGAGATCGATCACTTCTGGTGTAGGGGTGCATTCGTCCCCTACTCCCGGACGAAGCTTTATCAAAAACAGATCCCCTATTCTTCTTCCAAGAGGACATTTTCTGATCTGTCTCGGATGCTGGATTACAAGCATTTTTTCCGCGAGCGAAGGCTCAGGCTCGTTCCATCAGTACTTCCATTGTTTTTGGGAGATTTTCATGCAACTTTTCTACCAACTGATTATTCCGGACTCCGTGACAAAAACCGGAGATCCTCAGTTGGTCTACCACCCCGCTGATCTGCATACTTTCCCGATTAAATCGGTCTATGAAACTATCCAGAGATTCACCACCTTTCCTCCGAATATTATGCACCTCAGTGATTTCCTTGGAGTAATGCCTTTGCTGGCTGAAATTCTGGAGAAACAATCTTCGGAATTCTTCGAAATCATTGATTTCTCCTTCATTTAGAGCATCGAACCATACTCGTGCAGCTCCGGTTAATGTTTGTGCAAACATGAAACACCAAGCTGGCATCGGCCACTGCTCAACTCGTGCAGCTCCATCGAAATCGAACATGTGATCGTCCGGATCCATTGTGTCACCATACTTCTTTACCGTGGTTGGCATTTTGAGCTTCGGAGGGAGTTTAGCATGAGTGATATGAGTGCTGAATTTGGATTTAGCCGTCATAGATACCGGATGGTATAGTTTTGTGAGCTCCGGATCATTGACTACTTCCATTCGAGGGTCAGCATGTACCCTAATCACTGGAGATGGTCCGGAGGAGACCGGATTTTCCTCGAAGAAAAGGCTGGTTCGTAAACCGAGGATCTGCTCGTCTCTGGCCTGTTGGGCTTTTAGCCGTCGTAAGAGAGTGGCATTTTTGGAAAAGAATTCTGCATCGAATTCCGACTCTTGTGAAGCTGGCATTAAAACGAATGGCAACGATGTTCCTGGTCCTCAGCTCAAAGGAGCTGAAACCATGGAAGTGATGCTAATTGGAGCTGTAGTTTGTACATTGTTATCAATGGATCCCGAACTCAACGAATTCGAGGCCGCCATAGATCAGTTGTTTCGTTGCTCAAGAAATTCACAAAGTGAAGGACTGTGAGCTGTGAAATCGGATTTGCTAATTGAAGATCCAAAATTCGATTAAGGCCGGAGCCTGTGAGAATGGGATGGATCTTGTGGGAGATGAGGGCTTCGAACCTGCAAAAAAGGCAAACCGTTAGGCTCGTCGCAGAGATGGGAGGGCCCCTCTGCGACCACCCTCCGGCGTGAGGATAAGTATTGGTAGAGAGAGAATAGAGAGAGAAAATAGGGACGAAAGTTCAGAAAATCGTACTTGGCTTTGTACTTGATGGGGTATTTATAATGGTCAACTGAGATGACGTCATTCGTCCAGACGCAGTTGTTCAGGTGTTCGTCCTCGACGACATGGGGTACGGATGTCTTCAAAGTGTTCGTCCATATATGATCCGGTCCGTCCCTAAGGATGAGGTCCGGATCCGGATATTTATCTTCAGTGTAGATGTGGGTTCTCCTCTTCTAACCTCTGCCCTAATATTTAAAACACGCTTCTTTCTCTCCTCAGCCGCAAACCCTATAACCTCTTCTAAACCAACCTACGTTTGCTAAACCATGTAAAAATCGACCAGAGTTTTATTGTTATGTTATTTTGATTCTTCCTAAGACCCTATTGTTTAATTTTCGGTTGATTTTGTTGTGATTGCTTTTTGTTAACCGTCAAGAATTTCATCTTCTAAATAGATCAATTTGCCTGATCTGTTGCAAACTCAGTTGACCACCTTGGTCTGTTGAAGAAGAATGTGACCTTCAACCATTCTAATTTGATTGTATATGAAATCTTAGATTTTTACTTCATATCCCGTTAACTTGTGGTTCTCGACACCTGCGGTCAACAAACAACTTGATAGGTAAATGAAGGTTACCTTTACCAGTTTTACAATTCAATAACAAGGAGACGATTTACGTTGTAATTTATACATTTTTTTAAATTAATTATATTAAAGCATTGGTTTATCATGAACATACTTCTGCAAATTAAGAAAAAATAGCCCTGTGAAAAGATTTTATCTTTCTTCACTATTTTTCAATTAAATATTTTAACTTTGATCACGAAGAGGTGTTCCCTAGTGAGGTTGGTGTAGACTTATTTAAAGAATGTCGTAAGAACAGAGTTATGATCTCTCATGGTACCTAAATTCTAATATGTTTTGAGATAAATTCTTAGTTAAGGGTTTTTCTGTCTTGATAAAATTTAATAATCATAATCTTTATGACATTAGAAATTATAATTCATCAACAATATAAGAAAGAAAAAAAAGTTGACATAATCAAACAATAACAAATAACAAAAGATTAAATCTTCATTCATCTTCCTTCAATATCTTCCATCTTGGAGAACAAAGGAGACCCCGTTACCACACCTGAATCATTATTAATAAGAATACTAACATCACTGTCAGCATTGATGCATCTTGAAGTTGCAAAGCAAACTCCAAGTTCCATAACACATCTCCTATTGAAGGCGATATTTTGGATAGATTTCAAAAAATGAAAACCCGTAGGGCCACAATTTAAATATGTTTGTAACGACTTTTGACATGTTTTTTATAATTATATAAATTTTAGCTTGATGTTCTTTTGTTTTATACACTACTAGAAATTTGGCATTTTCTAACAATATTTTCCGTCACAAATGCGTAGCAAACTCAGATTTGCTACGCATTTGTAACAAAAACTTGATGTTTGAAAAAGCCTCGTCGGAAACTAATTACTACAGATTTGCTACGCAAATTTTAACGCAGTTCTTACGAAAATATTGTGTCGCAAATTTTGTGACGCATTTCCTACGCATTTCTTAATTGTTTTGTTTTAATGCTTGAAAGTTGCAACACATTTGCAACAAAACAGTTTTACTTTTTGTGACGCATTTGTAACGGAGCATTTAAAATAAAGAAATAAAAAAGGGCAAAAGTATTCAGATCTTATTTTACTAAAAAAATGCAAAAATGAATCACTAGAAAATTATAAAACATGTTTTAAAATCACAATACAACTAACAAACTTGTAACATCCATAACGCAAGATCTAGTACGTCTAAACCACAAAACAAATAAACTCTTAACATGCATATGTTTAAAACGATACCAGCTGATAACTAAATACTAGGACGTCAATTCTTCATGAAGTCGTGCAACTCTTTTTACACTGCTTCGTTTATGTGTTGTTGAAGATCTTCTCTAGTTTTTCTCTCAATTTCAGGATGAGTTCTAAGACTTTCCTTGCCTTTGTCTCATTTTCAAGACGAGCTTGAATGTCTGCCAATTGTTCTCGCATGGCTTGAGCCTAAAAATGTTAGGACAAAAAAGATTAGAAACTTAAAAAATATAATGAAAGTCACGTTCATAAGTATTCTATTAAATGAGTTGTAGCTAATCAAACCGACCCATTTCTACATGTACCTAAATACCTGTTGACTAGAACCCATTTTTTGTCAAAAGATTTCTATTTTATTTAATGGAAGAGTTTGTCTGCCCGTCAACACAGAAGAGTTTCACAACATTTATTATATTTTTATTCTTATCTTCACTTACAATAGTCATTATATACCTCAAATTTTTAACAATAACTCAAATAGCAAAACAATAGTTCAGCAGATTCAGATCAAACTTTCGAATGTTACAGAATCTCTACAGAACTACCTACTGGAAGCTAATAGCACAAATCTATCACTACAAATAGAGAATGTTAACTAACTAGAACAATTTCTTCAAGATTTGTGGCAATATATGAAAAAAGGGACAATTAATTTAAACCCTAAACTGATTGTTCATGTCACTATTGGATTACTAGGTGGAGTTGTCATAGTGAAGTCTAAAGATATAGTTGCCCCTTCAATTCGTTCTGGTATTCATAATCAATAGAACTCCATGCCATTATAATATTTCACATACTTGACAAGCAATCTAGAGTTCAGATTAAGTGTTCAAAACAGAAAAAAAAAAATAGGTATTTCAACTTTCCATGATACAATGGTATTGAGGACCCATTGATCATGATAGCCACAAATATTGATTTGTCCATATCAGATAATTAAAAACAACAGAGAAAGTATACTACAATGACCAATGCATAATAAAGGAACAAGATAACAATTCTATTAGAGAAAAATAAATGATGCTAATAATCATGATACCTCTTCTAGGGACCGTTGGTACTCAACAGATGATGATGCACATCCGCTAGAAGAGGATGACGTCCCAGTCACCATGTAATGCAGATCCAAAGATCCTACCCCATATACCATGTTCCTGTGACCTCCTGCCTGCACAAAATGTCAAAGATCCTGCCTACAAATAATCATGATACCTCTACCTTAACGAAATGCGACTCGTCGGGTGTTGCTACTTTTTTAAGTGGCTGATCCATCATGTTCATGCTTGTCGCCTTCCGTTTGTCTTTGATAAACATTGTAATTACAAAAAAATGATCAATAAATTCATAATCATAATTTCATATCACAATTAAGAGCGAGGTCATGAAAAAAGCCATACTTCGGATTTTATCCCGAATTTCCCATTTCTCTTCCAAGTGTTATGTAGAGGTGGAGATGATAAATTATGAATCATCTTAAGTTGATTGTAAATGTAAAAACCGGCTGCACACTATGAATTGCATTTCCACCGATATAAGCAGAAAAATAAATGGGTATACCAAAACTGCAGTAAAACAAACAAGACATTCTAAGAATACAAACAAGACTCAAGAGATCAGCCCATGGCATACTTATGCGTCTAGCTATGAGCAGTGGCCTCGTACTTAGACTCGTAAGTTTTTTACATGTGAGCAATCTCTGGCACCAATGGGTCACGGGTTTGGGGCTATTAATAGAGTGTCGACTGTCAAGATCAAACATCTTTACCATTGAGTCATTATTTGACTTGGCTCAAAAGAGAGATTACACATTTGATCACATAGAGAGTTAGAACATATTCACTGAAACATATGAAGAACATCTACATAATCTCTAGTTCCTTATGCTTCAATAGTTTATGTCACCGGATATAGTTATAACATATAATACTTTTTGAATACTAAATGGTAAGAAACTAAGAATACTAAATGTTAAGATGAAGTAATTATGTGTTATGAAAATCTATGTTGTCAAAAGCGTATAAAAAACTGCCTCCCGGGTTTTTCAGAGCTGCATTCGTGTCCGCAGGTGCGGGCACGCACGAGTTCAACCAAATTTCAGCTCAGAAACTCATTTTTGCACCCCCCCTGCGCGCGGGTAGGACTTGTGGTAAAACATGTCATAAAGCTACAATAGAGTAGTAAAGGCTTTACCTTATAAACAACCACTCACATTGTTCCCACACCAATGTGGGAGAAAGTATTTACCACCTTATGAGACTTTTATTCACACACCCAAAACTTACAACATATAAGTCCTAAACTTTTGCTACTAACTATTAGCTCCATGATCTTAAATGACATATATAATAGTTTTTTTTTTATTTTATATGTGGAATCTTATTTATTTTCAAAGCATAACATATTTTTTATATTTTTTTTCTCTATGTGCGCTTTTCTTAAAAAAAAGCCCACGCTTTTTTTGTGCCTTGCGCCTAGGCTCCGGGCGAGGCCGATGCGCCTCGCCTACTCCTTGCGTCTTTGACAACATAGATGAAAATGCTAGGTAATATGAAAATGCGCCATCAAATGCCCAACTAATCGAACCTTCATCACTCCCTTCAAAGACAAACCTTGAAGAAATAACAATATGAAAGTTCTCATCAAGAACTAAATCAGATTTTGTAAAGAGTGACCTATCTGTAAGCAGAGGATTCATTGGGATATTAATTTTAATCAGATTCCGCAAACCACAACACAAACATTCAATTCCAGCACCAGTGATCATAATTTCACTAATGTTATAAGTACGCATTACGCAAAGCATCAATTTCAAGCTTATTACGCGGATAACTTACATCTAATTCCTTCAAACTGGATGAAACTTCGCTATATCAAATCAAAATCACGTAACTCATCAATTTCAAACTTATTACGCGGATAATTTACATCTAATTCCTCCAAATCTGGATGAAACTTCGCTATATCAAATCAACATCATGTAACTCATCAATTTCAAGCTTGTTACGCGGATAATTTACATCTAGTTCCTCCAAATCCGGAGGAAACTTCGCTTTATCAAATCAACATCACGTAACTTATCAACATTCGCACATCTCAACACCTTAATTTTCCTATTACTCAACCCTAACTCCTTCAATCAGAACCAAAACATAAATCGAAACATCAATAGATTCTAAATTCAAAGCAACAGACGTACGAGCAATCTCACGAATAGCAGTTTCTACGTTACAGTTTTGCAATTAACTAATACCTAGGGTTTTTAGGTTTTTAAATCGGTAAATGAATCCAGAAATCATACCGTGAACGACTAACGTCTGATCTACGACGGTGAAATGGCGGCGTAACCGATCGGTTAACGACAATAATAGTTTGCTTACCAATGAAAGTTATTCGAATTGTTGATGATGATTATCTCCTAATTGGTTCAGTATTAGCTCCCAAATTCCGTCCAGTAATTCATCGTAGTTGCGATTCATGATCTGATCTAGTTATTGATCAATAAATTGGAAGATGAATGGATTGAAAATGTGAAGATTGTGCGATTATGGAAGTGATGGATTGAAAATGGACTTACCGGACGATGACGATGACGATGAATATTTGGGGATTTAGGGTTTTGAATTTTAAATTGGCAAACATGTCTTTTTGACAGAAGGTATGGTTTCCACTTTCCATAGTGGTTTTAAAAGTGATGGCAGAAATGTAATTATATGGGTTATTTTGCACTTGAGTTATGGGTCCCGTAATCCAAGCAGGTTTTTAAATTTTATAATGTTTGGTTACTACTGCGTAGCAAATGTCAACTCGCTGGAAATGTGTTGTTAAATAATTAGATTGTATTTGGTAATAATAATTTAGTTAAGTTAATAGTTTTAATAAAATATTTCCGTCACATTTGTAACAAAACTGTGACAAAATTGGGATTTTTTTTTGTTTGTCTTACTATTGTGTTGCAAATTTGTTTAAAAAATTATGGGTTATTTTTTAGTAAAAAATGCGTTACAACTGTGTTAGAATTTGTGACGCATTTTTTTGCGTAGGAAATTTCGGTAACAAAATGACCACTTTTCTAGTAGTGATATGACCTGACCCGATATGAACCGAATTATATAGTTTTCTTCTGCTCTAGACTTTAGAACCTATATCTGGTCAATTATATATATGTTTATATCTCTACTGTTGTGAAACTAGCCTACTAGAACAAGATTATAAGAGAATAATATGGAGAAAGAGATTGATCTTATTGATTGAGGTGTGTTTTTACAAAGGAATACAATGAATATATATAGGAGATGAAGTCTTGGAGAACAAGCTAATCTATTTAAGGAGTTGATAACCACATAATATAATATATTTATAACACTCCCCCTTGGTTATCAACTTTGTATGCTTTGAGATGCTGCCTCGTTAAAAACCTTGCTTTGGAAAACCCAGTGGGACAAAACCTCAGCTAAGGGAAAAAGAGTGCAGCGCGTATTTTCTTCTCCTGATACTTCTGGATCAGATATGTTGCCTCATTAAAAACCTTACTAAGAAAACCCAAATGGGACAAAACTTAGTGAGGGAAAAAGAGTGCAACTTGAATAAATCTCCCCCTCATTATAATATGCATCCTTTAAGTGACGTGTGTCCATCTTCCTTGAAAGTTGCTCAAAACTTTTGTAGAATGCTTGTCGCTTGATGCCTTGAAGTGCAATCCTTTATGTTGAATAATGTTGTAAAATCTTCTTGTGAGACTTCTAGTGCCTCATCTTACGAACAAATACCATAAGATCCACAACTATGTTGTGTTACATTCTTTACATCTACAAGACTAACAAAACTAGTTTTCATGGGTTAGTAAAATCTAGGCACATATCATTCTTACCTTTAGAGTATCGACATATCTTCTTTACCATTCGAATGTCTCCTCACTGGACATGTGCTATATCATGTTTATAAATTCAAATAAAAGATATATATATAATCATGCATAGCTAGGAAGAAATATCAATGCACAATTTCACTTTAGCCATGGTACTTTTGGAATGAGAATCCTTACTTTGGTAGGAGAGGAGAATAGTCATTTCTTATAAAAAGTGTCTGAACAACCTTTAGCATACTTTAAGGTTCAGTTTTATCCACACTATAATGTCCCAGCATCTTCTGGATGTAGTTTGATCAATGGATAAAAATATGATCACAAATATACTCGAACTATAGGTTGAGTAGTAACTAGACTGAGTCAGGGTCATTCAAAATTCCCCCTCTAAAAGCTCAACAGTTTCTCTCGATGGTGCCTAGACATCATCACTGTAAACTGCGATTATAGTGAACTTTTAGGAGAGGACTTTTGATAAAGATGGATGATATTAACTCATATTGCTCTTTTATCAAAATATCTCATGAGTTGTACAACACTCAACCCAACTGTTTTATCCATACTATCTTTTTAAGTTTATAAAGATACATTCATGATGTTTTGAAATCAATGCTTCAGGCATTTACAATCATTTACTTACTTCTTTCTACTTTGAAAAACAATGTATGTGCATACACTCTTTAAGAGTTCTGTTACATAAACCTCATCATTGATTTCTATATCGTATGCAAGGATGTCTTGAACACTTGCTTTATTTGTATAATACATATTGTACCATGCTTGTACACTGTACATTGAGATACCCTAATCACCAAGTACAAGTTTTCTATGTATGTTTATTGGTGCACAAGAATTACATCCATAAGATGTTTCAACTAACCTTATAAGCACTTAAATGCTTTAGGATACTCAGCAGGAGTTCCAATTATATTCAACGTATTCAAATATGAATCTGTATACAACGATCATATCGTTCTCGAGAACTTATTTTACATGATTTTAATAAATTAAATCCTTGAGGGACTTTCATGTAAATTTTTAGTATCCAGTGATTCATAACTTTCATAAGACGCATATCAATTCTCTCTTTATATTACCAGGCTAATTAAATATTGGAAAGCCAATACATCCACCACCAGAGAATACGTCTCCTCATATCAGTTATAGGTCTTTGCGAAAATACTTGTGCCACCAATTTTGCTTTATATCACTTTGTTTAATTTTCACATGATTCGCATAAAAGACCCATTTGTATCCAACATATTTTACAACTTCAGTTGTATTGACTGTTGGTCCAAAAACTTTCCATGTTATTAGAGAATTCAATTCTGCCTTATTTGTGTCTTTCTATTTGGCCAATCATTTATATGTTTTCATTCATAGGCAGATCTTAAATCTTGATCCTCGTCACTTCATCATTTCAAGCGCTATATTATATACAAAAGTATAACTACGTCGATTTTATTTCGATTCCATACATATCTTAGACATGATACAACTTATCGAGATCTCTTTATTTTCAGGTACCTGAGGTTCTTCTTGACCCATCATGTCTACTGTCTCTTCAGGAGATCTTATTACTATAACTTCGACTTGACCATCTTAATTATTTGCTCCAATTTTCGAGGAATTTTATTATTGGAATCAACTAGTCTACCATGCTTTAGGTGTGCAATAGACTTATTACAAACTATGTGGTTGTCCACTTGGGACCCAAATATAACTGGAGCATAAGCAGTTGATTATGTGACTTACTTAGTCACTCTATTTAGGTCAGTGAGCTTGTCTGGTAATTTGTTCTTTAACATTGGTAAATGAATTATCCTTTGAACTTCTGGTTCACCGTTTATAGTCTAAGGATCAAGATGACATGATAATTCATTCCACTTTTCACTTTCCAACTGCTTGTTATCTCCCCCTAATGTTGGGAACATTCATTCACTAAAGTGAAAAACAATGAGCCATAAACAAATTTCTCACTAATGGCTTTAAGTATTCAATAATAGACGATTATTTATACCCAACATATTCTCAAACATTTTAGAAGCCTCATCTTTGTGTGGTGTGGTGGATGAGTTTCAATATATGTCACACAACCAAAATCTTTGATAAGACATCTTTGGTTCCTAACCAAAAACAAACTGTATGAGGATAACTATAACTTATTGGCTTGATGTGAATTAATGGTACTATATGTAAAATTACATGTACCTAAATGAACTTTTGCTCCTCTCATGATTATTGGCTTTGTAATCAGTAGTAGACGTTTAGTAATCATCTCAACAATAACACTTATTCCAATGATCGTTAATAACTTGGGAATCAAATTCATTATTACCAAATAAATATACTAATCTGGATTAATATATTTGCTATCACATTAGCTAAGCCACAATCACACAAACTTCAGGTTGTGGATTTGATAACCATTTAGACGATGCATCGATTTAAAAACACTAAATGGTATCATGTTTGGATATACGTATCCTTTCTTTATTCCAGAATATTTAGGGATTCACACCCTATCTTGGTTGGTAAATAATTAATTTCTTTTTTAGAGCAAAGACATCTTTAATTGTCAGGAAGAATCTTCCAGTTCTTCATTGTGTTTCACATCATCATTGACTCGGCGTGGTCTAATCGGTCATGCCAATCAAATATCATGATCCATAAACTTCTAGTTTATGTTTGTAGATGTATTACTTGCATGTATGTAATACAAAAGTAAGACACGAGAGAGATATCATTTGAAACTATCATGTTATATCACTATTATTAATATTATTCGCATATTGTCACTCCCTTATATTGCCACTTCTAGTGGTCGATCTCATGATGCCTATCATTACAATATTAATAGTCGGTCTCACTATTAACTTGGATATCTTACATTTTCTGATAGTTCGACCTCATTACAAGTTTCTCACAACATTTTCAATGATAGTTATACAATCACCTTCACTTTAGTGAACCAACAAAGTTTCATGGTTCTTTAATATTGCGACTTTAGCATATTTGAGATATCACAAATGGAAATTGTTTGATCTGATTTTTCCTTGTAAATAATCTTTTCTTTACATAATACGAATAGAGAAGTAACTAAATGTTCAAGTCATGTAAGATTTATCGATTAAATATCCTACGACCTTTTATAACTTAATAATGAGATTCAGGGAGTATGACACTTCAGGTGTCATATCTAAGCATATATATGCCCTTTCATGATAATAATAGTGATAATAAACCACAACTTAGGCTTTAGTTAATCTAATCAATATCATTTATATAAACAAATGATTGTATATAAAAGACATATATAAATGCAATACTAATAATGTACAAAGTTTAACTATGCAATACATAACGTTATAGCATGTCATCATATAAAACAAATTATGCTAAAAACATTATGATATAAGATACTTTCATTTTATCAATTATAAACAAATATGCATACATACATGCACATATATATCATATCTATACAAATACATCTCGACTTATTGATACAAATATTTACAGCATAACATTAAAATTTCTATCATTTTACAAGTTATATTCATTATTTTAATGGCATTAATAAAATTGCAATATTGATAATCTTGCTAAAAAGCGTAGACAACATTTTTTATCAACACCAAGTAGCCGAATTTTAAAATATATACCATTTAGAAGTATATCTCACTGTTATGTTAATTCACACATATATTTTGACATACAAATATATCATGTATACGTTCACATATTATTTTTTAATGAAGTTAAAATATTAACAAGTGTATGATAAGTGAACCCTAAGAACTGGATGAGATCCAAATAAATAAAGCCATCAACAATAAACCTTAATATACTATTTTTAAAAGAAATCGTAGCCTACCTTTTCTCTAATTCAAATTTAAATTGATTTTGAGATTTTGTTACCAAAAACAATAAAAACAAAAGGAGCCACGAATCGTCGATATATTTTGGTAGGTATTATTTTCTTAACTTTTGAATCGTCGTAACTAGATTTATAAAAAATTATAATTTCCAAAGAAAGTATGCTACTAAGATCACAAAGAATAAACGTTATACCAATTTAGTAATATTTTGAAAGAGATATTATATATTAAAAATTTTAAGAAAACATTATTCCTTAACCTATACCTAACATCATTCTGTTAACAAATATACGTAAAGCTCGATGTATATATGCAACATGTGCGTGTCATATATGATAATATGACCTAAGTCTCATCCATGTGGATTCCAAGACTCTTTTGCCCATTTGTTTCTAGTTTCTCAATTAACATTGGAATCCTTAATACCCAAATCAAAGTTCTTCATTGATCAATTCAATTTTTCCATTATTTTTTAAAATCGTTTCACATCAATGACAGTTTTTTTACGACATATGAGTTGTTAAATCATAGGCATAAATAATTTAAAAAAAAATTTGCTTATATATAATATTTAAACTAAAAAACTTTTAGATTTAGAAACATACCATAAGGCCGTAATAAGCAAACTGGACCAAACACCAAAAGTGTTGATAATATTTTAATATATAATATATTACAAAGTTTATATCAAATAACTAAATAAATGCTAGATTTTGTAATTGGAATTATAAGCGTATATGATTATTAACTTAAAAAATAACTATGAAAGTACAAAATATTTTTCCACTCAAAATCATGACATAAATAAAACTTTATGCCACTTGGGCTATAGCCCAACACCAAAAGTGTTCGGGGAAAAGAAGCCATGATCGAACATGGTGAAAAACTGTAAAAAAAAATTGTGAAAGTTTAGCCAAATTGTTGTAAAAACTATAGTTAATTATAATATATATTGAAAGTATCATCTATTGACTCATCACTTAATTTTCATCTCCATTGATATCATCTCATGTTTCCACCAAACACACATATATGGTAACAAAAGGTGAAACATTAATTTTTAATTATAAATAATAAAATTGTACATTTACTGCCGTTGACGTTGATGGCATGTTTAGAGAATTAAAGTTGATAATTCCCATCAATCCTATTCCACTTCAAAAGCAAAAGCAACTCGTGCTGATAACGTGTTGTGAAACTAGCCTACTAGAACAAGATTATAAGAGAATAATATGGAGAAAGAGATTGATCTTATTGATTGAGGTGTGTTTTTACAAAGGAATACAATGAATATATATAGGAGATGAAGTCTTGGAGAACAAGCTAATCTATTTAAGGAGTTGATAACCACATAATATAATATATTTATAACATCTACCATTTTCTGCTTTGCAAGGATTAAGAAATACAACTTGATCAAATTTAACTTTTGATCAGTGCTATATCTCATTCAAATAGCTTTATTTTAATGACAAATGTCAATTTTAAAGTCAATGTTAACCGTGTTTGGTGACAAATGTCACAACAACAATCAACTATTCCTAATCAGTTTTTTTATATCGCGCGTTGCGACAAAACCGAGCAAATAATAATGTAAAACAAACGTAATTTGAAAATAAAGCATGTTATTTAAAAAGTCAAACCATTAGAACGATTTAGTTTATAATCGTATCGTTTTAAGATACCAAATAAATACTTTATTTTGAGTATAAACTCGTTTTAACAAAACTTATAACGAAATGTTAGGAAAAGAAATCAAGCACAACTATGTACTTAAGTTTTTAGAAAAAAAGTTATAAACATAACTTATTAAAGAAATATCAAATTAATCGATAAATTAATATATGTTAAAAAAGAAAAAAAAACAATTCTTAAAAAAATGTAAAGGAAATAGATGTTTAAAAAAAAGAAAAATATGTTATTAAAAGTAAATATAATAATAAATTATTATAATATATTAAATAATAAAATAATAAAAAAATATATATTATTATAAAAATAAAGTTACTATTTATCGTCTCTGTCCCTCGAAATCAATATATATCTAAAGAAATGATTCATGAAACTTTATGCTTACAAAATACCCTTTGGGGTGTGTTTCAAAGCATTTGACCCATTTGTAGAATTTGCATATTCAGTGGAATATGGAATTACAAACCGATGTTCTAGCGCTTTTGATCAGAACTAGGATACGAGTCGATTTATGTAAAACTTACCTCGAAACGGTGTTTCAAACGGCTTGATTTTTGTTAATTGGAAATTTAAACACCCGAATTGAAGCACCGTCTTCGTCGTTTGAGGTAGTATTTCGAGGTAAATTTTACATCAATCAACTCGTATCCTCGTTCTACTCAAAAGCCCTAGAACATCGGTTTGTAATTCGGAAAAAAAAAACTTAACTTCGTTAAGCTATTTTTAACGCAGACTATTATTGGTCAAAAGTCGAGCACTTCGGATTATTATCGGCAAACAACTAATTATCGGTCAAATTGAGAAAGTTGAGATTATTTAAATCCAATTTGCCTATTTTAAATGATAGTTTATCTTAAAAATTTCAAAATGATACTTTTTTTTTCCTAATATTGTTTTTGTTGAACTCTAATACTTTGGATCTTCATCCCTTATACAGTACTGACCATGTCTTTGTGAAGAAAGGATATAATTTCACCAAAGAGATCATTAGCAAGGAATAGAGGCCTAAGTTCACCGCCATCTTATATTATAGACCCTAGAGGTGTACCGATGTTGTAAAGAAAAGCTCAAAGAGAATATGCAAGTCCAATAATATGACGTAGTAATGGAATAGTTGAGTGAATGGAATGGACGATGTCATGGAATGGACAAAGGAATGAAATAGATCATTACATTCCATAGCCTTGTTTGGTTACCATGCAGGAAAGGAATAAACCATTACATTGTGTTGTTTGGTAGGTAAGAAAAGATGAATGAATTAAATCGGGCAATAGGTGATGGCGGTGATCGGTGGTGGCTAGTGGCTAGTGGCGGTGGCAGCGATGGGTGGCGGTGGTCGGTGGTAGCAGTGGTGGGTGGCGGTGGTCGGTGGGTGACGGTTGTTAGTGGCGGCGGCGATGGTCGGGGTTGGCGGTGGTTGGTGGTAGTAGTGGTGGGTGGTGTTGGTCGGTGGGTGGCGGTGGTCTGCGGTGGCAGGTGGCGGCGATGGTGGTGGCGACGACGGTGGGTGGTAGTGGTTGACGGTAGCGGGTGGTGGCCGCGGAGGATGGTGGTGGTGGTTGGCAAAGGGTGGCGGTAGTGGTCGGGGTGGCGGTTGTCGGTGGTTGTGGGTGGCGGCGATGGTGGTCGATGGTGGTGGCGACGACGGTGGGTGGTGGTGGTCGACGGTAGCGGGAGGTGGTCGCGGAGGATGGTGGTGGTGGCTGGCGGAGGGTGGCGGTAGTGGTCGGGGTGGTGGTGGTCGGTTGTGGCGGGTGGCGGCGATGGTGGTCGATGGTGGTGGCGACGGGTGGTGGTGGCGGCGACGACGATGGGTGGTGGTGGTCGACGGTAACGGGTGGTGGCAGCGGAGGATGGTGGTGGTGGTCGGCGGAGGGTGGCGGTCGTGGTCGGGGTAGCGGTGGTTTGTGATGGCGGGTGGCAGCGATGATAGTCGGTGGCGGCGGCAGGCGGCGGTGGCGGCAGGCGACGGGCGGCGGTGGCGGTGGAGGATGGTGGTGGTGGTCGGCGAAGGTTGGTGGCGAGTAGTGACGACGGCAGGTGGTGGTGGTAGATGGTGGAGGTAATGAGCGGTGTGTGTGACGTAGGCTGAGAGAGGGATTGGAATGAAAAAAAAACAGGGGGAGTGGATGGAATGAATTTGAGCTCTCTCGTCCTACCAGCACACTTTGGGCTATTTTCCCTCGATTTCTCGCGATTCTTGTAAGTTTCTACCTCAAATCTTGTACTTCTTTGATTTAAACACATTTCTTCATCTTTTTCACCAACCAATCTTCACTTTTCACCATGAAATCGGCTGATTTGGGGTGTTCTAGGGTGATGTCATCATGGGGTTCTTATGAACTTCAAGATTTGACCTCATTCCACCAAGAACAACTCAGATCTAAGCGATTTCAACATGTTTAAACTCTGATTTCGCATAAAACTAAACATTTTCAAGATTTAAAAGGATTGAAAGATGCTTTCATACCTTTCTTTCAACTCTTTTACACTCATGTACTCAAAACCGATAGAATCGGAGCTCGTTCAGGCCTTCCACTCCTTCCCTAGTGATATGTCGGTTTGAGATCTGATTCCTATCGACGAGATAACCGACTTAGCAGGTTGGACATGAACAACCGTCAAGAACAGTTAACTGATCAGACTGGGGTGATTCCCGCCCAATCGGATGACTTGGACTTGATGGGGTTTCCGTTGTTTAACACGTAGTCATAACGTCTGTGTCCAAACACAAACTTTTCCAAACTTAGCAAAATTTTTACAAGATTTTACAATGAACAGGTTACCAAACTGATTGCCATCCAATCGGATAACCATCCGATCGAATGACAATCCGGCCGGATGACTTGTCACCCTTCACACTTAACAACTTTCACAAAAATGGAAAGAAGGACAGTTTTAGCGAACCGCCATCCGATCGGACGGCCATCCGTCCGGATGACCATCCGGCCGGATGACCTAGATTGTAGGAACACTTCTTGTTTTATAAAATGCTACAACGAAAACTTCAAAGTCACATCATACACAAACACATCCATCCCAACGAATAACAATCCGACCGGATGACCATCCGTCCGGATTGCCATCCGATCGGATGACCCTTCGTCACTCAGTTCACCGACACGTCGTTATCGCATTGTTCTTCACTTATGCTATCGTTCTGTAATCAGGCTAACTTTACAGCGCTCCCTTTAATCCAAGATGGTGTTTATTTATTAAACGCTATCTGTGAGTATACTCGATCCCTTTTTGCTTTATGCACTTTTGGGTGTTACATACGTTACTTGTTTCAAATCACAATCGACACACAACGCAAACACTTTTATACGCTAACCTTTATTGCATGTTATATGTGTTATTCAATGAATGCTTGTATGTTATGTTTACACAGTGATTGTTGCCTGACACCTTAGCAACGATAGTGCTATAGTTTGGACTTAGCACCTGTCGTGGACGGGGGTTGCTAAGGGTATTTCTTCACGTGTCACAGTGGTGATATGTGTTGCGCACTCTACAACTCGCAGTCACGTCTGTGCATACTTCATTGTCGATAACCTACTTGCTTCGCAATATACATGTTACATGCTGGTTATGCGTAAACTCCCTTTCGCTACTACTACTATTAAACTTGTATGCTCACATTTACACTATGTGTATTGAATGTTATTTTAACGTACGTGACAGGTGTGTTTAGGATGCTTTGCTTGCTTTTGTGGAATCAAGCTAGGAGAGTCTAGAAACAAAACAATTAATTTATGAGTTGTCGGAACAGCTTTATTTGTCTTTGAGAACTATTTGTCTGTAATAACTATGTTACTTGATATGTTACGGTATGGGACATGATGCTTAAATATTTGGTAATTTATAGTTGTTATAGAATCTCTTGGACAATCTATTTCGCTCAGTGCCTCACCCCGATGTTTCCACCATCGGTTGGGGTGTGACAGATTGGTATCAGAGCCATAACTATAGGGAATTAGGCAAGACTCGACCTAGTCTGGGTCGATGTCTTAGAAACGACCTAGTCTATAGTCTAAGCACCAATAGACCGACTTGTGCAAACCCAGTAGGGGTTTAGTACGAGCTTACTTGCTATTTCTCGCTCGAACTCGCTGAATACTATCACTTAGCTTTTCCCTAAGGCTATCACATCACACACTATTTTCAAAAATGAACGAGTGATTAGATCGAGGCTAGGTGTGAAAGCCGCAAACTCTCAATTGGATCACTTGTTCGACGCGTATTTTTACTATAAAACACGAGAATTTGCATTGAATTAGGAGTGAAATTGTAACACCTCGTAAAAACACATCCAATGATGTGTTGACATGTGTACTAAACCCTAATGAAGTCAAACGTTGACTTTAAAGAACAAATTTTGTGAAAAATCAAAAACTTTGAATGTGAAAGGACTGAAAGTGTCAACATGCTTAAAATAAGCCTTTGAATAACCTTACATGGTATTCGTATTCACGGATAAGCCACTTGTTGATCGACAGGTGCCGATTACGTAAATATTTGAAAGTTTACGCGGTGAAGGGTTAAAAGCGTCAAGATGTTAATTCTTACCTCTGAGTGACCTTTTAACAAACCGAGAGCTTCACGAGGTTTGATTATACTCTCGGGAATGCCTAATATTGGCCATCTAAGGATTTTATGCCAATAAGTGATGTTACGCGCAAGTTTGCAATTTAAAGGGGTTAAAAGTGTCAGCATGTTAATTCTTACCTCTGAGTGACCTTTTAACGAACCCGAAGCATCGTGATGTTTGATAATACTCTCGAGAATTCCTAATATGGATAACACAGGGCTTTGACGCAATAAAATGATAATGCGCGCACATTTGCGCGTTAGAGGGACCAAAATCATCAACGTCTAAAACTACACCTTAGAATGACCATTTAAGTGAACTGGAGCATCAGAATATTTGGTCATACCCTCGAGAGTGTCTAATACTGGCCATATAAGGTTTTTATGACATTTCGCGATAATGCGCGCAAGTTCGCAATTAAGGGGTTAAAAGTGTCAACGAGCGAAACTACACTTTAGAGTGATCTTTTAAAAGAACCGGAAACTCCGTTATGCTCACTCATACCCCGGATGTGCCTAATATGAGCCGTTTAAGGCTTAAATGCCATAGAACGATGATACGCATAAATTGTGCGCCAAAAGGACTAAAAGCGACAACTAGCAAAACTACGCCTTTGAGGGGCCTTTTGAAAGAAACAGAAACTTTGTAATGATCAGTTAAACTCCCGAGTGTGCCTAAGGTTGGCCGTATAAGGTTTCATACCTGATATTAGCATTAAACATATGAAACAAGAACATAAGGTGCCATATATGTCAATTATGAAAGATTTAAAAACTGACAAAAAGACAGGGACCAAGGTTGTTTTTGAACTTTAATACATCTGATTCAGAAGTCAGAGGGACCAGTTATGTCATTTTTATAAGATAAATAAGTAAATGGATGAGACAGGGACCAATTCTGCAGATCTGCCAAACTTTTAAGTGGGCCAGACTTCGGTCGCGGGCCGCGACCGCCAAGCCTGTGGCTTACGCGGGCCGCCAGAGATCGAAAACAGCACCAACCATATGTTTTAGTTGTTGTTTTGAGTTATTGTTTGTCTAACACACATAATAAAACCATTTGATCAAACCTTGGGTTGGTATACTGAATTATAACAGCTATAGAGACACATGGAATGATCCTATCAACTCCCTAAACACTTGGCAAGATCATAAAGGGTCTTGAAAACTATAAATATGCTTCAATTCTCACTTGAACATTTGCATCATTTCCATTCTTCATTCTTTTCTCTCAACCTGGAAGTTCCTAAGTTATTAAGGAGCATCCTCTGAGTTTATTTCAGTCCATTGGACCCCTTTGTAAGCGTCCTTTCGTGACTAGTTATTTTATTTGGCTTTTAAAGCCGAAAAGTCAAGCGTTTACGATAAACGCTTTGACTTTTAGTTAGACCGTAAACGGTTAAGCCATTGTTCGCAACGAACATGGCTATGTGATCGTAATTAGGTAGGTGTTAAACCCTCAAAAGGGCACCTCCTAAGAATCACGTTTGCTTGGTCAATTGACGAGTCAACGCAATATTGTTTTAAAAAGTCAACGCGTCAGTTTTTGAAATAATTGCGATATGAGTTTAGAAATATTCTAAAATATGTTTTATCACTTAAACAACTTGGTAATAATTATTAGAACATGTGTAAACATGTTCGGCTCGTCAATTCCAGTTTTAGGGTCGGTTCGCAACCGAAAGTCGCGAAGTTTGACTTCTGCGTTGACTTTCGATTATGAACCGAATTAGATTAGTTTCCTACTGATTTTAGGTTCCGTTATGATCATAATATAATGTAGCCTAACCCTATAAGGTTATATTACATGATCATACTAGAAATCCGAGTTTTTGTGCATGTTCCGTTATTATGCTTAACTTTGACCATTATGCCCTTATAGCTTAAAAATGAGGTTTTTGAATATATGGCCATATAAATAACTTAGTTACTGATATATATACATGTCTAAGTTAATTTGAGATTATTTTCTAGTCTCAAAACGATGTTATGCAAGATATCGTAAAATTGAACTTTTTATTAATTAAGTTACGCTTTTGTGCATAAATCATGTTTAAACCTAAATTTTGGCACTAAACTCACTACCTACTATTACGATATTATTTTTAGGAATTTTTGGAATGTTTGCTCAGATTTGATACTGACCATATCATTGAGTTCTCGTATAAATTATATAATTGAGGATAATGCCCCTTTTGCTAATAAATGGTGATTTGCATATAATTAACATGCCAAACCTTTTCCTACTGACTTAATATGTAAAATAAAATATTTTAACCATTCGGCTGATCAAAATCTCAGAATCACATAAATATCGCAAATATCGTCAATTATCAAGTTTTACGCTAATTAGGTGCATAGTATGGTTTAAAACCATATTTATGTAACACCTCGAAAATTCACGTCCTATAATGTGTTGACACGTGTCATATGTTTGAACGTGCGAAAGAATGATATAAAAGGACTAAAGTTGACAATCATGGAAAGTATGTGAATATACGAGTTCTAAATGTCAACAGTGAATAAATATATTGTACATTAACCCTACATGATGCTCATACCTTCAAACGAATAAATCATGGATCATACGAAGCTAAATATGAAAGAAAGTGAGAGATTACAAACTACAGGGGTTAAATGTGTCAACATGTTTAAGTTATACCTCTGAGTGACCTTTTGACAAACCCGAAGCTTTGTAACGGTAAATTATGCTCACTAGAATGCACGATATAAATTTCATAAAGTTTCGTTATCGTATGAGAAAGTTATGATCAAATTCGTGTGCGAGGGGTTAAAGCGTCAACGTTGAAAGTTAGGACTTTTCGGGTAACAATAAAGTTAGTCGGGGACTTAACAAAGTGGGTATATGTTTTAAAGCCCTTATAAATCAATTTGGAGGGTTCAAGATGCAAGAAACAAAAGTCTAGACAAAGTTTGAAGAGCCAAGGATCAAAACGCAATAAATCAGAAATTCTGATTTGATCAGACAAGGCCTCGCGCCACGCGAAGCCCCAGGGGGGGGGGTCTACGCGTGCCGCGAGGGACTGCCAGTTCCGAGAAACTTGGGTTCTTGCCTGCCTTTTGCAATTCTGCTCGACTTTAACCGATTTTCCACATTTTTCTTGACCCCTAAACAACCCCTAAACATCTAGGGACACTTGTGGATGAGTTGTGGTCAGTTGTACACTTGTGTGTCAACAATTCATGGTGGCTAAAGCACTATATAAGGCCACTTAGTTGCAAACATTCATCACACCTTCATTCTTGCATTCCTGATCATTTCTGGAGCTCAAGAATTCTCTCAAGTGATCTCTGGTCGTTCATAGGACTCTTGTAAGTTTGCTTAACCTTTCTTAGTTAAGTTTTTGCTTAGTTTTAGCTTAAAAGTCAAACCGTCGTAATTAACGGTTGACTTAACGATTAATCACTAATGGTCCAGTGATTAGTCGAATTGAAAGTAGTTATAAGTTGGTAATTATGTGGGTAATAAACCCTTAAAAGGGTTCCCCCTGATTCCCACTCTAACTAGGTCAAATGTCGGGTCAAACTTGTTAATAAAAAGTCAACAGGATGCTTAAATTCTAATTTATGCATAATTAGCAATGTAGAACACATACAACCTGTTTGATCATTAATATAACTTGGTAATTAGTGTAAGAACATGTCTAAACATGTTCAACCCGACAATTTAATGTTTAGACCCGGTTCGGAACCGAAAGTCGCAAAGCTTTGACTTTTGCTTTGACTTCAGTTCTGACAAATTTTGGTATGTTTTAGAAATACCTTAGAGCTTCATTTGGACCAGGTTACATGCTAGTATAACCCTCTGTGATTATACACCTTGGTTCATTAGCTAACCAATTAATATGCATAATTCCGTTAATTGCTCATATGTTGACCATTATGCCCTTTTCACCTTAAAACGTGATTTTTGAAAATGTAAAAGAGTAGAAACTTTAATTATTGATATATAAACTTGCACCCAAAATTTGACATCAGTTTGAGGTGTAGATTGAGAGTTATGCTCATTAGCGTAATTAGAAGCTTCTTTAGCGATTAAACGGCGTAATTAGCATATAGCCTAATTACACCTACTTTTTGATATCAAACTCTTTACCCACTGATGTAATATATTATTTTGGGATTTTTGAAGATTTTTAATTAATTTTAGGCTGAGCATAACTTATAGTCATATGCTTAATCCAGTAATTGTCGGTTTTGCCCTTACGGGCCATAAAATGAGTTTTACATATCTAATCGACTCCAAACCTTTTGCTACTGATCTTAAATGATAAATAAATTATTTTAAGCCTCCAGGAATAATAAATATATTAGCTTTATGTATAGAACCCAGAAATGGCTTCTAATCGCCTTTTTAAGCGTTTTTAACGCATAGTATGTACTAAGACTATTTTAAACATACAAGGGTTGATACCTACTGATATTTGAGGAAAATTATAATATTTTAATAGTAAGCAAAAGTTGTTTAACTCAGACTTCAGTTTTGAACTTTACGGCTTATGTAAAATTACCAAAATGCCCCTACGGTGCATAGTTTGGTTAGAATTGATAAATTTCACTTATATACTTTACCCTACTGATATAACTTAGTAAATTGGGTATCTTTGCTGATTATATCAGACCTATAACTCAGGTTATACTTGAACTCTTTTATAACCTTATAAATGACCAAACTACCCCTACGTGGCATAGTTTGTGTTTAAATTCGTTTCGGGCATAATAAAAGACATCTTACTGATGTCACAACATATTTGAAGCAAATTGACTTAGGAAACCTGTATATGGCTCTTACGGATACCCGTTACGCTTATTACGCGTTCGGTTCGGTTTATGTAACTAGTTTACATAAATTAGCCGAAACGGGTCAAGCCTTATCGGTTTTATCTCAAAATCCAGAATGTGTATAAAATACCCATATTAAGTAAGTCTTAAACTTGTCGGGTTTAAATCACATTCTATCCGGTCTTCGCTTAATCATGCGTACGAACCGTATCTTTGAAACTAACCGGTCTAAGCTTAAGCTTAACTAAAGACCCGTTAGGATTCTAATAGGTTATTATAAACCGTCGTTCCAGATTAGGAGGACCAGTAAAAGCTACTTGCATTTTGCTTATTGTGATTATTACATTGCTCAGGTAAATACTTTTAACTTATTTCCCTATACGGGCTTGGGTTACGGTATATAAAATACCGCTTGATCGGGCATCAAATCTTCCATCGTTTGGTGGTTAATTGAATAATTTGATCGGCCCGTTTAAATAGTTTTGTTTACTTCAAGCCTTTGGGGGGTTAATGACCATGTCCCGAATATCCTTGGCATCATTTTACGAAATGGCCATGACCTAAGCGCGGAGTGTAGGCGTACACTCGTCAGTGCATAAATAGTTGATGTGGTGTGTCTATTGATCTTTAACCCGGTACGTCCGGGCTACTGAACGCATAAGGAACATGTAATTCGTTCACAAGATTATATATTTAAATAATTCTCCCAAGTTATAAAATGTTTATGCCATGTGCATCCAAACCAATTTTTAAATAATTTTTAAAATGAGTTAGTTGATTGTATTTACCAGTGTAAACTGACGTATTTTCCCAAAAAGATTAAATGCAGGTACTAAGCGTAATTGGCTGGATTGTCTCCTTAGCATCAGTAAAGAGTCTCGAAAGCTTAAGATGCCTAAAGTCTGTTGAACTATTGTTTCCATTTTATTTCCGATCCGTCTGTGGATAAACTTCCGAATATTGTGACATTTGATATTACAATATTAAATTCGGTTGATATATATCTTTTCATTTGCTTCCGCTGTGCATATTAAATATTGTGTTGTTTGACTATTATGTTGCCAACCACGTCACGATACTCCCCACCGGTGACACGTGGAAATCGGGGTGTGACAGGTTGGTATCAGAGCCAACATTGAGTGAATTAAACACTAGCCATTTGTGTTTAATCTCAATGACACAATTGCACATTTCTAAACTTTCGAGTCTAGACATATAACATAGGACAAATTCTATTTTGTTTTGTGTTGTGTTGCCCTTTATTTTATATATATTCTTGTCGTTATTTTATGTTGTATTGACAGGAATAAACATGCCGCCAAGATTCTTTAGAAGAAGAGGAAGAGGCAAGGGGCCGATCACCGCCCCCAATGACAACGAGGCAGGACCTTCGCACTTGCGAGCTCCTTCTACCACCGAGAGTGACGATCCTCGACAGAACCGAAGGAACCTCTTCGAGCCGGCTAGACTGTCGGTTTCGCACTGTTCGACACCTCCCGTTCATAACCCTTATGGGCCACAGCTGGAATATGAGCCCAATAACCCTCAACCCTCCTATATACCACTTCAGCGATCCTTATCGCACAACTCCTTTGGTGACCCCACACCTGTCTTCCGAGGCCAGTTTAACCCGGCCAACTACTTACAAGAACCCGTGGGTTTTAACCCACTGGGGCCAGATGATCACTTCTCCGGCGATCATGCGGAGGATATGGACGAGGATACAGATCCCGTCGAACCTGCGAGCGGTACACCGAACCATCCCATAGAGATCTCGGATGGATCTTCTTTTCACGGATCACCCTACGGTGGTCCAGACAGCTTTCAAGCCATGTTTAACCGGCATGAATGGTACTTTACACCTCCTCGCCATTCACCGCCTCACCAGCAGCAGCAGCAGCAGCAACAACACCAACAGGATCCCTCTGAGGATTCAAGATTTGTGGCAGTCACGCCACCGCCTCCACCGCCGCCAGTGCAGCCGGCACCTCCACAACCGCCGAGGCGTAGGAGAACCGGTGCACGTATATCTGCACGAGCAGGAGACTTTCATTTTAGCTCTCCTCGACAATCAAGTGGCAGTCATTATCCGCCACTTCAAGAAGACCCACAGATGGGTGGACCTTCACAACCAGTTGCACCGCAACCACCACCGATGGGTTTTGATAACCCAATTCCTGCATATACAGGATCAACGAGGTACAACCCATTTGGACCGCCGACTTACACCAACTATGGTTACGCTGAAGCAGACCCGTACTTGGTAGCATCCAACTATAACACCCTTCATCAGGAAGGACAGTATGGAGCTCCATGGGGAGTAGATTACCCAACTCATGGGTACCAAATACCTCCAAGACCTATCATCAGGCAACAATCGCAGCCGCCAAGGTTCTCCCCACCAGAGCGTGAAGAAATCCTTCAAAGGTTGGATCAAGTGGAGCGAGACTTTCACAGGGACCGAAGGGAGCGACAAACTTTCTTCCAAGGATTGACAAGCCTAATCAAAGGGAAGAGCAAGAAGGACCATTGAATCCTTCCACTGTTTTTGTAACTTCCTTGTATCAGTTGAGCCCCTGCGTGGGCATATCTTGCTGTATTAGCCCCTGTGTGGGTATGTTTGTTTGTTTTGAGCCCCTACGTGGGCCTATCCTTCTATAAACCCCTACGAGGGTATATTGTATGTGTAAGTCCCTGCGTGGACTATTATGTTTGTTGTTAAGCCCCTGCGTGGGTAAGTCTTTGCTTAAACCCCTGCGTGGGTGATTTGTCTATTTGAAAAGTCACGTTTAGGGCAATATGTAACCTTTTGATAAATTAATGGAATGTAAGTTTATAAATTTCATTTTTGCTATTATATGCATGAATAAATTATATATGAAATAAATAAATCAAATCATTCCTTTTAAAAGTATATCTGCCTATTTTATATATGGGGTAACTTTGTAGAATAGTAACCAAGTTTTAAAAGTGTTCCAATTAGGTCACTCAAGTTTCAAAAGTGTTCCAATCAGGTCACTCAACATTCATTATTCATTAAAATTAAGGGTTTTTTCATCCATTTCATAGGTAACCATGGTGATGTGGATTTTTGTTTCTTTTTTCTCTTTTATTTGATGCTAACGTCGAGTGATGACGTGGATTGTAACTTGTTTTTTTAATTTTTAATGTAATTAAATGGATTTTATTTTTAATAAATATAATTTCATATGTTAAGTTAATTCGACCCCAGCATCTTATACTCCATTTTTTTCTTGGCACATGGAAAAAAGGACATGGCTCGATTTGAATGTTAAGTTATCTAATTGGGACAAAAACAACACCAGTGACCTAATTAGAACACTTTTAAAACTTGGTTGCTATTCTGTGAAATATTCCCTTTATATATTAACTAAGAATCTTAAGAGTGAAACCTAGCCTGAGTGTCATTGTAAAGACCTGGCCAAGATGGTAAGACCTGTTTAAAAGATTCAAATCCCTGTTAACATCTGTGAACATGTTAACGCTCCTGGCAGATGTGATTCGTTAAAATCACACACGTCATTTTATATAAGGATCTTTCTAAAGATTCCAAACCCAACTTAATGATCTCTGAATCATGGGTTTAAATCATCAATTAAGATGATCATATTTTGACCATACGTTGGTAATATAATGCCTACGGGCCTTGCTCATTTCTACATGAGCCAAAAGACAGTGGTAGCTATGACTCCCTGTCCGAAAAAGGTAATAAGCTATGTTTAAACTTTAAAAGCCTTGATTCTCTGAAATCATAGCTTATGATTCAAATTGTCCATGTGACTAAGCCTTGTGTGCTAATAAAACTGTTATTTGTTTTATAATTAGGATAAATTATAATAGAAATCCTAAATAAACATGATTAATAAATTAACCAAATATGGTCTCTGTTCACCATGGTTAATGAATTACCCTAAGGGGCAATTCCATAATAAACTCCCAAGTAAACTATTGTCCTTGTTTTCTGCAACAGTTCAATTAAAATGGCTGACTCTGATGAAATCAATAGTCACCCTGTGGAGAATAATGATAACGCCCGAATTAATCTAACGGGTGCTGAATTGAAAGCGTTAGTAGACGGCGCTGTTACAAGGGCCTTAGAGCGGCAGTATGAAGATTATAGTGGGACTCGAAGTAGGACCCAATCTGCACCGCACTCAAAGCCCAAAACTCATTCAGAGGCTCATAGCAAGCCTCCTCCCAAGAAGGAAGTACCCAAGAAAGATGATGATCGACTCTCCTCAAACCACCACAGTGCCCCATCTCAACAGGTTGTACTAAATCAAGAACCCCGTACTAAGGGTTGCTCCTATAAATACTTTGTATCTTGCAAGCCCAGGGATTTTACTGGGGAAAAAGGAGCCATTGACTGCATGACGTGGTTAGATGAGATGGACACGGTAGTGGATATCAGCGGATGCGCTGAGAGGGATGTAGTCAAGTTCGTGTCTCAATCTTTTAAAGGCGAAGCTTTAGCCTGTGGAGATCACTGATTCAAGCCACCGGGAAGATCCCGTTGTACAACATGTCTGGGGAATAATTTGTTGCCCTTATCAGGGAAAATTACTGCCCTCAGCATAAGGTGGAGAAGATAGAGTCTGATTTTCTATCATTGGTGATGACAAACCTTGACTGTCAAGCTTACCTCACGAGCTTCAACACAATGTCCCGGTTGGTTCCGTATCTGGTAACCCCGGAACCAAAAAGAATAGCTCGTTTTATCGGTGGTTTAGCCCCCGAGATAAAGGCAAGCGTGAACGCCTCACGGCCAGCTACATTCAGATCTGTAGCTGACATATCTTTGTCCCTTACTTTGGATGCGGTCAGGCAAAGATCGCTGAGGAAAAAAGATGCTGAGAAGAGAAAACACGAAGATGATAATTCACGGAAGTCTAACAAGAAGCACCGCGGAAACGGTGACAAGAAGGGGTCTGAGTCAAGGAAGGATGGGCATCAGTCTGGTGAAAAGCCCAAGTGCAAGATTTGCAGGAAACAACACTTTGGAAAGTGCAGACTCGAGTCGAACTCGCAGACTCAGTCAAAAACCTTTGCTTGTGGGATATGCAAATCCAAGGATCACATGACCTTGGATTGCAAAAAGCTGAAAGATGCAACTTGCTACAGTTGCAATGAAAAGGGGCATATCAAAACCAACTGCCCTAAATACGCCAAGAAGACCAATGCTAGGGTCTTCAGAATGGATGCAAAGGAAGCAGTTCAAGACGACAATGTGATTACAGGTACTTTCCTTGTAAATGATATCTATGCAAGAGTACTGTTTGATTCAGGCGCTGATAAGTCTTTCGTAGATAACAAGTTTTGTGAATTGTTGAAATTGCCTGTTAGAACTTTAAGTGTAAAGTATGAGGTGGAATTGGCTGATGGCACCATAGAAACCGCCTCAACCATACTAGATGGATGTTTCATATCCATTAAGAACCATTATTTTCCTCTATCCCTACTTCCTTTGAAGTTAGCTGGTTTTGACATCGTATTGGGCATGGACTGGTTATCTCGTAACCAGTCCCAGATTGTCTGCAATAGGAAGCAAGTGGTGATCAAGACGCCATCTGGCGAATCACTTACCATTCAGGGAGATACCCGGTATGGATTGCCTGAGCAAGTGACCATGCTCAAGGCCTCAAAGTGTTTAAAGAAGGGTTGTGTCATCTACATGGCACAAGTTATTGTTGATGAGCCAAAACCTAAGATGGAAGACATCCCCGTCATTTCTGAATACCCTGAAGTGTTTCCTGAAGAGCTACCTGGTTTGCCACCAGATAGACAAGTGGAATTCAGAATCGACATCCTCCCTGGAGCAGCACCAGTTGCTAGAGCACCTTATAGGTTGGCGCCCACAGAGATGAAGGAATTGAGAGCACAATTAGATGAATTGCTAGCTAAAGGTTTCATTAAACCTAGTTCGTCTCCTTGGGGAGCGCCAGTCCTGTTTGTCAAAAAGAAGGATGTATCGATGCGTCTGTGCATCGATTATCGTGAGCTTAATAAGGTCACAATAAAGAATAGGTATCCTTTGCCCAGGATCGATGATTTGTTCGATTAGTTGCAAGGGGCAAGTTATTTCTCGAAGATTGACTTGAGGTCAGGTTACCACCAACTGAAGGTTAGAGATGAAGACGTACACAAAACTGCATTTAGGACTCGTTATGGTCATTACGAGTTCCTAGTTATGCCTTTTGGGCTCACTAATGCACCGGCCGCGTTCATGGATCTCATGAATCGCGTTTGCAAGCCGTACTTGGACAAATTCGTCATCGTTTTCATTGACGACATCCTCATCTACTCGAAGAACCAAGCTGACCATGAGAAACACCTTCGCTGTATTCTCAAACTCCTGCATCGTGAGAAACTCTATGCCAAATTCTCTAAGTGTGAATTTTGGCTTCGAGAAGTCCAATTCCTTGGACATGTGGTTAGTGAGCGTGGTATCCAAGTGGATCCCGCTAAGGTTGAAGCAGTTATGAACTGGCAAGAGCCGAAGACGCCTACAGAGATTTGTAGCTTTCTGGGCTTGGCAGGATACTATAGGCGCTTCATTGAAAATTTTTCAAGAATTGCTGCACCCCTAACTTCCTTAACTAGGAAGAAGATTAAGTTCGACTGGGGACCTAAGCAGCAAGAATCCTTCGTTATCTTGAAGCAGAAGTTGAGCAACGCTCCTGTACTGACATTACCTGAAGGTTCCGAAGAATTCGTAGTTTACTGCGATGCATCCCACACTGGCATGGGTTGTGTGCTTATGCAGAAAGGCAAGGTTATTGCCTATGCTTCAAGACAGTTAAAGGTGCATGAAAAGAATTACACCACCCATGACTTGGAGTTGGGTGCCGTTGTATTTGCACTGAAGCTATGGAGGCACTATTTGTATTGTATCAAGTGTGTGATCTATTCTGATCACAAGAGCCTCCAGCACCTGTTTAATCAGAAAGATTTAAACATGAGGCAACGCCGTTGGATGGAGACATTGAATGATTATGATTGTGAAATCAGATACCATCCGGGCAAGGCGAATGTAGTCGCTGACGCCTTGAGTCAAAAGGAAAGGGTGAAACCCATCCGAATCAATGCCAAGAGCATTGAAGTAAAGAATAGTTTGATTGAAAGGTTGTTAGCTGCACAGAAGGAAGCTGTGTTGGAAGCTAACTATCCTAAAGAAAAGTTAGGAGTAACTGAGGAGCAGTTATATCTTGGCAAAGACGGAATTCTAAGATTGAATGGACGAATATGGGTTCCAATTTATGGAGGACTACGAGATGTCATCCTCCAGGAAGCCCATAGTTCTAAATACTTCGTTCATCCTGGAGCTGATAAGATGTACCAGGATCTAAGGGCAAACTATTGGTGGATAGGCTTGAAGAAGTCTGTAGCCGCTTATCTAGCCAAATTCTTGACTTGTGCGCAAGTCAAAGCAGAGCATCAAAAGCCGTCAGGTTTGCTACAACAACCTGAACTTCCCACATGGAAGTGGGAGATGGTGACGATGGATTTCATCACGAAGTTGCCAAAGACAAGGAAATGCAATGATACGATATGGGTTATAGTTGATAGACTGACTAAGTCAGCACATTTCTTACCCATCAAGGAGACTTATAGCTCCGATATGTTAGCCCAGTTATACGTGGATAAGATTGTAGCTTTACATGGCATACCTGTGTCTATTATCTCCGACAGGGATACTAGATACACGTCCCATTTTTGGAAAAGCTTCCAACAATCTTTGGGCACACGTTTGAATTTTAGTACGGCTTACCATCCTCAGACGGACGGTCAGAGTGAGCGTACTATTCAAACTCTGGAAGACATGCTACGTGCATGTGTGATCGATTTAGGTGGTAGTTGGGATAACCACCTGCCGTTAATCGAATTCTCCTACAACAATAGCTACCATACCAGCATTAAGGCTGCGCCCTTCGAGGCATTATACGGTAGAAAGTGTAGAACGCCCGTTTGTTGGGCGGAAGTTGGAGATGTCCAATTATCAGGACCAGAGATAGTCTTTGAAACGACGGACAAGATTGTCCAGATTCGTGACCGTCTCAAAGCTGCCCGAGATAGGCAGAAGAGCTACGTAGATCCAAAGCGTAAATCTTTTCACTTCGAAGTAGGTGACAAGGTGTTGCTTAAAGTATCACCCTGGAAGGGAGTGATGCGATTTGGTAAGAAAGGCAAGCTAAGCCCGAGATACATAGGACCTTTCGAGGTTATCGAACGTGTCGGGTCAGTTGCCTATAAATTAAACTTACCTGAAGAGCTCAGTGGAATTCACAATGTGTTCCACATCTGCAATCTGAAGACGTGCTTCGCAGACGAATCACTGGTTATACCACATACAGATGTTCATATAGATGAGAGCTTAAAATTTGTGGAAAAACCATTGTCGATTGAAGATCGACAGGTTAAGAAGCTTCGAAGGAAGCATGTGCCTATTGTAAAGGTCAAATGGGATGCCCGTAGAGGTCCCGAATACACGTGGGAGGTTGAGTCCACGATGAAAGAAAAGTACCCTTATTTATTTCAATAAATCTCGAGGTCGAGATTTCTTTTAAGGGGGTGAGGATGTAACACCTCGAAAATTCACGTCCTATAATGTGTTGACACGTGTCATATGTTTGAACGTGCGAAAGAATGATATAAAAGGACTAAAGTTGACAATCATGGAAAGTATGCGAATATACGAGTTCTAAATGTCAACAGTGAATAAATATATTGTACATTAACCCTACATGATGCTCATACCTTCAAACGAATAAATCATGGATCATACGAAGCTAAATATGAAAGAAAGTGAGAGATTACAAACTACAGGGGTTAAATGTGTCAACATGTTTAAGTTATACCTCTGAGTGACCTTTTGACAAACCCGAAGCTTTGTAACGGTAAATTATGCTCACTAGAATGCACGATATAAATTTCATAAAGTTTCGTTATCGTATGAGAAAGTTATGATCAAATTCGTGTGCGAGGGGTTAAAGCGTCAACGTTGAAAGTTAGGACTTTTCGGGTAACAATAAAGTTAGCCGGGGACTTAACAAAGTGGGTATATGTTTTAAAGCCCTTATAAATCAATTTGGAGGGTTCAAGATGCAAGAAACAAAAGTCTAAACAAAGTTTGAAGAGCCAAGGATCAAAACGCAATAAATCAGAAATTCTGATTTGATCAGACAAGGCCTCGCGCCACGCGAAGCCCCAGGGGGGTCTACGCGTGCCACGAGGGACTGCCAGTTCCGAGAAACTTGGGTTCTTGCCTGCCTTTTGCAATTCTGCTCGACTTTAACCGATTTTCCACATCTTTCTTGACCCCTAAACAACCCCTAAACATCTAGGGACACTTGTGGATGAGTTGTGGTCAGTTGTAGACTTGTGTGTCAACAATTCATGGTGGCTAAAGCACTATATAAGGCCACTTAGTTGCAAACATTCATCACACCTTCATTCTTGCATTCCTGATCATTTCTGGAGCTCAAGACTTCTCTCAAGTGATCTCTGGTCGTTCATAGGACTCTTGTAAGTTTGCTTAACCTTTCTTAGTTATGTTTTTGCTTAGTTTTAGCTTAAAAGTCAAACCGTCGTAATTAACGGTTGACTTAACAATTAATCACTAATGGTCCATTGATTAGTCGAATTGAAAGTAGTTATAAGTTGGTAATTATGTGGGTAATAAACCCTTAAAAGGGTTCCCCCTGATTCCCACTCTAACTAGGTCAAATGTCGGGTCAAACTTGTTAATAAAAAGTCAACAGGATGCTTAAATTCTAATTTATGCATAATTAGCAATGTAAAACACATACAACCTATTTGATCATTAATATAACTTGGTAATTAGTGTAAGAACATGTCTAAACATGTTCAACCTGACAATTTAATGTTTAGACCCGGTTCGGAACCGAAAGTCGCAAAGCTTTGACTTTTGCTTTGACTTCAGTTCTGACCCGTTTTGGTATGTTTTAGAAATATCTTAGAGCATCATTTGGACCAGGTTACATGCTAGTATAACCCTCTGTGATTATACACCTTGGTTCATTAGCTAACCAATTAATATGCATAATTCCGTTAATTGCTCATATGTTGACCATTATGCCCTTTTCACCTTAAAACGTGATTTTTGAAAATGTAAAAGAGTAGAAACTTTAATTATTGATATATAAACTTGAACCCAAAATTTGACATCATTTTGAGGTGTAGATTGAGAGTTATGCTCATTAGCGTAATTAGAAGCTTCTTTAGCGATTAAACGGCGTAATTAGCATATAGCCTAATTACACCTACTTTTTGATATCAAACTCTTTACCCACTGATGTAATATATTATTTTGGGATTTTTGAAGATTTTTAATTAATTTTAGGCTGAGCATAACTTATAGTCATAGGCTTAATCCGGTAATTGTCGGTTTTGCCCTTACGGGCCATAAAATGAGTTTTACATATCTAATCGACTCCAAACCTTTTGCTACTGATCTTAAATGATAAATAAATTATTTTAATCCTTCTAGAATAATAAATATATCAGCTTTATGTATAGAACCCGGAAATGGCTTCTAATCGCCTTTTTAAGCGTTTTTAACGCATAGTATGTACTAAGACTATTTTAAACATACAAGGGTTGATACCTACTGATATTTGAGGAAAATTATAATATTTTAACAGTAAGCAAAAGTTGTTTAACTCAGACTTCAGTTTTGAACTTTACGGCTTATGTGAAATTACCAAAATGCCCCTACGGTGCATAGTTTGGTTAGAATTGATAAATTTCACTTATATACTTTACCCTACTGATATAACTTAGTAAATTGAGTATCTTTGCTGATTATATCAGACCTGTAACTCAGGTTATACTTGAACTCTTTTATAACCTTATAAATGACCAAACTACCCCTACGGGGCATAGTTTGTGTTTAAATTCGTTTCGGGCATAATAAAAGACATCTTACTGATGTCACAACATATTTGAAGCAAATTGACTTAGGAAACCTGTATATGGCTCTTACGGATACCCGTTACGCTTATTACGCGTTCGGTTCGGTTTATGTAACTAGTTTACATAAATTAGCTGAAACGGGTCAAGCTTTATCGGTTTTATCTCAAAATCCAGAATGTGTATGAAATACCCATATTAAGCAAGTCTTCAAATTTGTCGGGTTTAAATCACATTCTATCCGGTCTTCGCTTAATCATGCGTACGAACCGTATCTTTGAAACTAACCGGTCTAAGCTTAAGCTTAACTAAAGACCCGTTAGGATTCTAATAGGTTATTATAAACCTTCGTTCCAGATTAGGAGGACCAGTAAAATCTACTTGCATTTTGCTTATTGTGATTATTACATTGCTCAGGTAAATACTTTTAACTTATTTCCCTATACGGGCTTGGGTTACGGTATATAAAATACCGCTTGATCGGGCATCAAATCTTCCATCGTTTGGTGGTTAATTGAATAATTTGATCGGCCCGTTTAAACAGTTTTGTTTACTTAAAGCCTTTGGGGGGTTAATGACCATGTCCCGGATATCCTTGGCATCATTTTACGAAATGGCCACGACCTAAGCGCGGAGTGTAGGCGTACACTCGTCAGTGCATAAATAGTTGATGTGGTGTGTCTATTGATCTTTAACCCGGTACGTCCGGGCTACTGAACGCATAAGGAACATGTAATTCGTTCACAAGATTATATATTTAAATAATTCTCCCAAGTTATAAAATGTTTATGCCATGTGCATCCAAACCAATTTTTAAATCATTTTTAAAATGAGTCAGTTGATTGTATTTACCAGTGTAAACTGACGTATTTTCCCAAAAAGATTAAATGCAGGTACTAAGCGTAATTGGCTGGATTGTCTCCTTAGCATCAGTAAAGAGTCTCGAAAGCTTAAGATGCCTAAAGTCTGTTGAACTATTGTTTCCATTTTATTTCCGATCTGTCTATGGATAAACTTCCAAATATTGTGACATTTGATATTACAATATTAAATTCGGTTGATATATATCTTCTCATTTGCTTCCGCTGTGCATATTAAATATTGTGTTGTTTGACTATTATGTTGCCAACCACGTCACGATACTCCCCACCGGTGACACGTGGAAATCGGGGTGTGACAATTTAGCACCCAAGACTTGTTACCTACTGAAATTATAAATAATTTTTAATATTTTTACAGTAGGTATAAGTCATGAACTCAGACTTCCAATTTTGTCCCTAAAGGCATATGTGAAATGAGCAAAATACCCTTTCAGGGCATAGTTTGGCCATAAATGGTAAACCACACATATGTATGATATCTTACTGATTTAACATCATAAAATAAATGTTTTTATAGAATATTTTAGACCAGAACATCAATTTACTATTAAACCTCTTTTATTAATGTCAAAATGACCAAAATGCCCTTACGGGACTTAATTTGGTTTTAAAATCTTTTTGGGCATAATTGTTGATATCCTACTGATATCATAAACATATTTAAAGCATGATAACATATGGAACTTGTACATGACTCATCCGGTTACCCGTTATGCATATACGCGTTCGGTAGGGTTTATGTAACTAGTTTGTATGAATTAACCGAAACGGGTCAATTCTTATCATTTTAACTTCAAAATCCAGAATGCATTTAGTTTACCCATATAATACAAGTCTCCATACTTGTTGGGTCTAAATTACATTCCAATCTGGTCATCGCTTAATCTAGCGTTTCGTACCGTAAACCTTTCTTTAAACTAACCGGTTTAAGTTTACAACTTAAATAAGACCCGTTAGTAATCTAATTGGTTAATAAAACCTTCGTTCCAAATTAGGAGCCCGGTAAAAGCTACTTGTACTTGTTTGAATAGATTATACGGCTGAGTTATCAAATCTCGTATTTTAAGCTCAGGTAAATACTTTTAACTTATTTTCCCTTATACGGGCTTGGGATACGGTAAACTATTACCGCTTGGTCAATCGATTAGTGGTTAACTCATTGACATAACCCGTTTTAATCTGTTTTGTTTGATATATAAACTTTGGGGGTTAATACGACCGTGTCCTGGATATCCTTGGCTCATTTCATTTGAAAATGGCCACGAGTTAAGCACGGGGTGTAGGCATACACCTGACAGTTGCGTATGTAAAAAGATATAACCACACGTGAGGATAACTCCTTGTGGACTATATTAGTGGTGTGTCTATTAATCACGTCTCGGCTTCTATCCCGGGCCCTGAACATACGACAAACATGTAAATCTGTATACAAGATTATTTTTATATAATTGTCCTAAGTTATAAAAGATTTTATGCCTTGTGCATCCAAACCAATTTTATAAACACTTTTCAAATGAGTCGGTTAATTGTATTTACCAGTGTAAACTGACGTATTTTCAAAAGACTAAGTGACGGGTACTACTCGTAATTGGCTGGAAGCTTCTGGGCGTTAAGTAGAGGATCTTGCCTCCGTAATGCCTTATGTCTGTTGAACATGTTGTGAATTTGATTTAGATCCGCCTGTGGATTTAATATTACAAGCTCAAATGTAATTATCATTTCAGTATTTTCTGGCAATTGGGTTTGTAATAATATTTTATATTCCAAGACTTCCGATGTGCTATTCTGTGTATGTTTGACTATGACGATGTCAATCTTACGTCACAATTCTCCCTACCGGGCTGAGCTGTAAATATCGAGGTGTGACAGGTTGGCATCAGAGCCAACGTTTGAGTGAATTAAATACTAGCCCTTAGTGTTTAATCTCAAATGACACAGTAGCATATTCCTTAGACCTTCTGAGTCTAGACTTAACATAGGAATGCTCTCATCCCTATTAAGTAAACATTGTTTTCGATTTTATGTGTTTTGAATATGTCGCCAGGCAAAGAAGCCATTGTTGGAAATTCTCCACATCCGAAGCCTACAAATGCCAAGCTTCGTACCACGGCAAGGATAAGTATGCAACCGGTTGGAGGAAAGACCTTTATGGACCTATTCCCAAAACCAAACTTATTGAAATTTTTAACCAGACTCCGGAGTCCACACCGAAGGTCCCTGAGGCTCAAATTTTGGAGTCTGTACCAGCGGAGTCCATACTAGGAGAACCCTGAGGCTCCCGTATTGAAGATGATACCAATAAATGCCATTGATCAATAAATTCTTATCTCCAAGTTTTGGAATTCCAAACTTGGACTATGCTTATTAAACTACAAATCCCGTGATCCAATTTAAAATTTTCAAATCATTAATCCTTGGATCCTACTCCTAGCAACCAATCCTGAACTGGAATGCTTATTTAATTCACTGAAATCTTCAGTATCGCTATAGCATACGGCAAACAAAGAAGAGAAACAATCAGAATAAAGCAAGGAAGGCATTAGAAAATCGATCTTTCATTATATTTCGTTTTTCCTCTAAATCCCTGTATGGGCATTTAATTATTATAGTCCCTCCGTGGACATTATATTTTAATATAGTCCCTTCGAGGACATTATATTTCAATAAAGTCCCTTTGAGGACATTATGTTCCAAAATAGTCTCTTCGTGAGAATTATATTACAATATAGTCCCTTAATGGACGTTATATTTCCATATAGTCCTTTCGTGGACATCATAATCTGTTATAGTTTTTTTTATGGACATGTCATTTCATTTAAAATATTTTGTAGATATGTTATTTCATTAAAGTTCCCTGGCGAATATAATAATTCATCATAGTCCTTTTGAGGACATATCGTTTCACTATAGTCCCGATGTTGACATGTCTTATAGACCCTAAATGGACTTATATTTTTCCCTTTCGCCCCCACGTGGACAGGTATTGCTTCAAAGTCCCTATAAGGACCTATCTCTTCTATATAGTCCCACTATGGACATTTGTTTATTATAATCCTTATATGAACATACCTTTTGATTTGAGTCCCTGTGAGGACATCTGTTCAGCAAAGCTCTTTTGTGCGTACGCTATATCAATATAGTCCTTTTATGGACATGTTATTTTATTAAAACCCCTTTGGGGATATACTATTTCGAAATAGTCCCTTGTCGACATGAGATTTCACTATAATTCCTTAGCGGACACGAAATTTCATTATAGTCCCTTTGTAAACATGACATTTCATTATTGTCCCTTCGTGGGCAAACTGTTTCAATATAGTCCCTATACGGACTTATAATATTTTGAAGTCCCTATACGGACTTATAATATTTTAATAGTCCCCAAACAGACTTATAATTTTCTTTTAGTCCTCTGTGAACAAATAAGATACTAAAAGTCCCGATTAAGGCACTGTTGTAAATTTCCTAATAATTTATGGGAAGCTTTGAAAATTTATATAGGTATTCATTTCGTCCTTTATCAAACAATAGTATCAATTTTATTCGAACTTTATCGATTTGCTAAATAATTTCAAAAGGTCTTCTTAATGGTATAACCTAGCCAATATGTTAATACAGACATGCTATGATGGTATAACCCTCTTAAGAAAATTAATCCTTGTTAACATCTAAGAACATGTTAACACTCCTGGCAGTGTGACATGAGAAACCACACCAGCCGTTAAGGTATTTGGACTACGTCCAAGCCTTAAAGCCTATATGATCGAATTAGATCATGGCAAGTATCATCAATGTGATGATCATAAATAAACATCCATTAGTGATGAAGTGCCTACGGGCTAAACTTGTTGTCCAATAAGACAACGACAGTTGTGGCCTACGACCCCCTGTCTAAAAATGCTGGACTATGTCCAAGCCTCATAGTCTAAAAGGTCAATATGATTATGACTAGTATCATCTAATACGATGATCACATTATTTAACATCCTTTAGCGATGTTTCGCCTACGGGCTATATACTATATTGTCCACTAGTGACGTTGACAATTGTGACCGTTATGGTTCACCGTCAAAGGTGATGGGCAATGCCCAAGCCTTAAAGTCTATAAGATCGATAAAATCATGACTAATATACTCAATTACGATAATTATATAAATATATATATATATGTATGTATATGTATATGTGCAAACATCCATTAGTGATGTCCAATGATTTGCCTATATGGAAAATAAATCGTCTTCAAAGAAATAACAAGATGTAGTCTATGACTCTTTGCCCAAAGGTTAAGAACTATCTTCAAACCTTATAGTCTCTGATCAAATTAGATTGCGATTTATATATTAAAATGTCCTTCGTGACAGGCCTTTTGTGCCATATCCTGTATGTCCTTTGCGACAAGGCCTTCGTGCCTTATGGCTATTAATGTCCTTCATGACAAGCCTATGTACTACATTTATATGTCCTTCATGACGAAATTATGTTTCATATTTTAAAAGTCCTTGTGACGAACCGTAGAGCTATACAAAAATTGTCAATATAACAAGTACAGTTTTAACATTAATCCTTGTCTAAAAGGTAATGGACTCGGTCCAAACCCTAAATGCCATTGATGGTCCTTTTGTAACCTAGGCTAAATGTAATTGATATAAATTCAAATAACATTCATTAGGAATGTTAATACCCTATTAGCCTGTTTTGTAACAGCCCGTGTTTCGGAAGTCAAAGTCAAAGTCAAGATTTAAGTCAAAGGAGGAAAAGATTGCTAACTGCGATATGTTACTCCTTGCTCAACTCCTGTTTTGACTTCTTTGACTTGTAGATAATCTATTTATTTTATCGCATTAGTTGTATTATGTGGAGTACTTGTTAATAATTGAGGTTTAATCGCTAATTATCGCATGTTTATCGCACATTTATCGCACATTAATCGGGCTAATTGACTTAATCGAATCGCAAATCGCAACTCGAATTTACGCGTTCTGGATATTGTTTTACGTGTGTGTACCCATTATGTGCTACTTGTGTATGTTACGTTTATGTTGAGGTGGTTAATCGAAATCGAACTCGAAAATCTATCGCATCGCAAACGATTCTCAAACGCAACTCGCAAGTTATTTATAGTGATTATATGTTAGATATAGTAGTTGGGATTAATGAGTAATACTATCGCATCGCTCACTTGAATCGTATCGCAACGCTCAACGCGCGAATCGAAACAACAAAACTCAGCGCGCTAGACTCATGGATCGAGTGGCCAACCGATCGAGTGGCCATCCGATCGGATTGCCATCGGATCGAGTTGTCACCCGATCGGGCTGCCACCCGATCGAGCTGCCACCCGATCGACCAGCCACTTTCCCCACTTACCTTTTTAGGAAACCCTATAAATACCCCCATTGTCACATCACTTGATGTGACACCTCTCTACTCGACCCAGCCGCACTCAAGCTCTATTTCTCTCGACTTCTCGCGATTCTTGTAAGTTTTCAACCTAAATCTTGTACTTCTATGATCTACACACACTTCTTCATCATTTTCTCTTTCAAATCTCAACTTTTAACCGTGAAATCAGTGGATATAAGGTGTTCTAGGATGACGTCATCATGGTGTTCTTATGAACTTCATGTTTTGGCTTCAATCCACTAAGAACAACTTAGATCTGGACGATTTCCACATGAATGAACAAAGATCTTGTATAGATCTAAACATATCCATGGTGAAAATGATTGAAAGTTGGTTTTCTAACTTTCTTTCAACTCTTTTACACTCAATGCACTCAAAGCCGATAGAATCGGATCTTGTTCTAACCTTCTACTCTTTCTTAGTGATGTGTTAGTTCCAGATCTGAATTCTATCCAAGAGACAACTGATTTCGGGTTGGAACATGAACAACCATCTTGAACCGTGAAATGGCTTGGAATAGGGTGGTTCCTGTTCGGTCAGGTCACTTGAGTCGAGATGGGGTTCCTGTTGTTCAAGCAAGCTATCATAACGTCTCGTTCAAAACTGCAAAACTTCAAACAAAATCAAGTGACAAAATGATCAGATCGTCAGGACGGATTGCCGTCTGATCAGATTGCCATCTGATCGGATTGCCATCCAATCGACCGGCCATCCGATCGGGTTGCACATGGTCCCACACTTAACTTTTATTCAAACTATTCAAGGATCTGAACATTGAACGGATTACCGCCCGATCAGATTGCCATCCGATCGAACGACCATCTGACCATGTGATGTTTGGAACTTCAACACTTAAACAATTTTCAACATGTTCAATGAACAAGATTGCCACCCGATCGGATTGCTATCCGATCGAGTGACCATCCTGCTATGAACTTGTTCTCAACTGAGAAGCCTCGCCCATTTGGATCGCCCTTCGATCGATCGAACGTTCGATCGACCGACTGACCTGAAGGGTAGAGATACTTCTCTATTTTTAAAATGCTACAACAAAAACTTCAAAGGTCAAACCATCATACACAAAAACATCCTCACCAAGCAAGGTGTCAATCCAATCGAATGGCCATCCGAATGGATTGCCACCCGATTGACTGGCCATCCGATCGGATTGCCATCCGATCGGATTACCATCCGATACTTGGTTAACCTTCACCGTTTTTACGCACTGACTTCCGCTTATGCTATCGTTAACTGTTCAGGCTGATTTCACTCTAGTGCTCCCTTCAATCCATTAACTCTACCGCTGTGAGTATACTCGAACCCTTTTTGCTTTACGCACTTTTGGGTGTTACATACGTTACTTATTCTAAATCACATCAAACACACTACGCAATACTTTAACGCTAACCACTACTACATGTTATACGTGACTCGATGAATGCTTGTTTGTTATGTTTACACATAGATTGCTGTCTACCTGCCTTAGCAATGATAGTACTATAGTTTGGACTCAACACTTTTTCACTCAGGGGTTGTTAAGGACCATTACTCACATGATTCGCAGTGGTGAATATGTGTTACGAACTGCATTACGCAGTCAACCCGCAGTCATTGGTATTGATAAGATCATGTCGATAACTTACGTGCTTCACATCACACGTTGTACGTGCTGGTTATGTGTAAACGATTTCGAACTCTATTATACTATTAAACTTTTATGCTCACCTTTACACTATGTGTATTGAGGTTTACTTTAACGTATGTGGCAGGTTCTTAAGATGCTAGGATGCCTTGTTTGCTGTGAAATCGAGGCTAGGAAAGAGTCTAGAAACAAATAAACAAAATGTCTATTTTGAAATCTGAGTTGTCGGATCAGTAGTTGTTTGTGAGACAATTATTTGTAATAACTGTTTTATTTGGATATGTTATGGTATGGGACATGACGTTTTAAGTATCTGGTAATTAATAGTTGTTATGGATACTCATGGACAATCTGTTTCGCTCAGTGCCGTACCCCGATGATTCCGCCATCGGTTGGGTGTGACATGTATGGTATAATGATACCATGGCTAATGTATGTTAGGTCATCAGGATGATGACTAGCTGTTGTAATGCAACTAAGTAATTGTTTCAATTGGTGTTAGGGACCAAGTCTCGAGTATGGCAAACTCGGATAAGTCAACCAACAGTCGCGATATTAATAATGCGACACGGGCTAATAATGCTACAATTGTGAACCTCAATATTAACAGAGATAATCTCCAAACTTTGATTGACGCAGCTGTTGGAAAAGCTATGAGAAATGTCATGAAAAAGTTCAAAGAACCCGATGCTACTTGCTCCAAATCCCATTTAAAACACATTCCTTTGCTCATGAGAAGAGCTTTATTCATACTTCGAATGCGAAGAATAAACCAAATAAGATGATATATAGCAAGGAGCCCCGTTCCTCTAAAGGATGCACTTAAAAGTACTTTGTCTCTTGCAAGTCAAGAGACTTCAATGGCGAAAAATGGGCCATTGATTGCATGAAATTTGTTGGATGAAATAGAAACCATTATGTGTATCAGCGGTTATGCTGGGAAGGACATTGTGAGGTATGTATCACAGTCATTCAATGGCGATGCCCTTAGTTGGTGAGGACATTTATAAAGTCCACAGGAAAGATAGCCTCATACAATATGGGATGGTCCAAGTTTATGGACCTTATCAGAAAAACCTATTGTCCGCGACACGAAATGGAAAAGGTGGAATCAGAATTTTCTGACTCTCACCATAAAAGTTCTAGGCTGTCGACAGTATGTTACAGACTTTAATTTATTGTCTGGGATAGTGCCTTATTCGGTTAACCCAGAATCTAAGCATAATGCACCATATATTGGTGGTTTAGCATCAGAAATTAGAGGGCATATTAAGGCTTCAAAGCCTGCTTCTTATAAATTCACTATGGATCTACCTCAGCCACTCACATTAGATGGGTTAAGAAGTAAATCGGTCAAAGATGAGACTACCGGAAAAAGGAAAAAGGGAGAAGGATAACTCCCAGAAATCTAAGAAGTTTGTATGCAAGACCTGCAACAAAAGGCATTGGGACAGTGTCTAGCAGACCAAAGGTCAAAGCAGTGTGGCATCTGTAGTTCCCGTAATGAAGAAACATAAAGAATGCAATCTGTTTTGGCTGTGGCATTAAGGGCCACATCAGAACTAACCGCCTTAAAACTGTCAATGAGGGTATAGTTAAGTATAGAAGGACTAAGAATGGAAGCGACTAAACCCTCCTAATAAATGTCAGAGGCAGTTCATATCAATAAATGACACCAGGTACATCCCTTATCGTGATATTATTGCTAAGAATTATGTTTTGATTCAGGTGTTACTAAGCCTTTCATAGATCATAAGCTTAGCAAACTTTTAGAATTTTCCCATAAGAACTCCAGATATTGAGTCTAAGGTAAAACATACCAATGAAAATCATCGGGACCATTTCTTCTATTCTCATCGAATAATCTTCATTCATAAGATCTGGAGTACTCTATCTTCAGATAGAGTACGACAATATATGTTATTTTATTTTGTTATCTCATTGATTTCTATCAACTGTGAATGCTAGACTATGCTTGATAAAAGAGCCATATGAGGATTGGCGTATCCTAGTGTGTCCCATAGATTGCTTCCATGCCTGATCAGTATGGAGATTTAATGCATGAAACCACTGAAATATCCCAATGGTCATATTGTACTAGAGTCGGCTAATGGTATTCAAAGAAGATATCCAGTATAGAAATGTCCAACTAAGTGTCACTAATTAAGGCATCCATGCATTCGTAAAGAAAATGTGTCATTTATATGACACGGGTAACGATAGATGATCAGGAGACTGAGATTCAGAATATCTCTGTCATCTCTGTGAATCTTGATTGTCCTCTTCGTAGAACTACCCTGTTTACCTCTTGAGAGGCAAGTAGAGTTAAGATTAATATCCCACTTAAAGCTGCATTTATTGTAAAAGCTCCATATCGGTTAGTACCAACAGTAATGGAAGGATTGAAACCCCAATCAAATAAGTTTTAAGATAAAGGTTCATAAATCCTAGCTTATCATTTTGAGAACTCAGATATTATTAATTAAGAAAGACGGTTCATTGCGCTTATGCATTGATTACCGCAACCCTAACTAAGTAACGATTGAGAATCGCTATCAGCTGCCTAGGATCGTCGATTTGTTCGACTAACCATGAGAATAGCTGTTCTTTAAGATTGATTTAAATAGTGATAGAAATGACTATCTCACCCTAAATAAGTTAAACTATGACAAATAGTTAGTATATAAGCATCAAGGCTGCTCCTTTGGAGACCTTGTATAGAAAAAGGGCCAATCGACCGTTTGTTGGACAGAAGTTTGAAGAGACCAATTATCAAAACCTGAAATTACCCTGGAAACAACAGATAAGATCATATGAATCCGTAATCATCTGAAGGCTGCTAGTGATCAGTAGAAAATCAATGTTGACAAGAGTCGTAAACCTCTTGAGTTCTCAATAAAGAACAAGATTCAACAAAAAGTACCACCCTAGAAAGGTGTGTTGCATTTTGATGTGACGGGCAAGTTAAGCTCTAGATAAATAGGACCATTCGAGAAAATCGAATACATCAAGATCAGTAGCTTATAAGCTAAAACTTATATAATGAACTGGTGGAATTCACAATGTGTCCCACACTGGTGATTTAAGGATATGTCTAGCCGATAAGTCAATAGAATCATCACGTAGTGATGTGTAGATTTATGGAAACTTATGGTTTGTCGAGAAACCAGTATCGCTTAAGGTCGACAAGTTAGGAAACTTCGAAAGAAAACATGTATCTATTGTAAAGGTCGACTGGGGTGCCCGTAGAGGCCTGTGAAGGTTAAGTACATTATACGATAGAAAGTACTTCCATCTGTTTGAGCAAATCTCGAGGTCAAGATTTCTTTTAAGGGGGTGAGGATGTAACACCTCGTAAAAACACGTCCAATGATGTGTTGACACGTGTACTAAACCCTAATGAAGTCAAACGTTGACTTTAAAGAACAAATTTTGCGAAAAATCAAAAAATTTGAATGTGAAAGGACTGAAAGTGTCAACATGCTTAAAATAAGCCTTTGAATAACCTTACATGGTATTCGTATTCACAGATAAGCCACTTGTTGATCGAGAGGATCCGATTACGTAAATATTTGAAAGTTTGCGCGACGAAGGGTTAAAAGCCTCAACATGTTAATTCTTACCTCTGAGTGACATTTTAATGAACCGAGAGCTTCATGAGGTTTGATTATATTCTCGGGAATGCCTAATATTAGCCATCTAAGGCTTTTATGCCAATAAGTGATGTTACGCGCAAGTTTGCAAGTTAAAGGGGTTAAAAGTGTCAACATGTTAATTCTTACCTCTGAGTGACCTTTTAATGAACCCGAAGCATCGTGTTGTTTGATAATACTCTCGAGAATGCGTAATACGGATAACATAGGGCTTTAACGCAATAAAATGATAATACGCGCAAATTTGCGCGTTAGAGGGACCAAAAGAGTCAACGTCTACAACTACACCTTAGAATGACCATTTAAGCGAACTGGAGGGTTAGAATATTCAGTCATACCCTCGGGAGTGTTTAATACTGGCCATATAAGGTTTTTATGCCATTTCGCAATAATGCGCGCAAGTTCGCAATTAAGGGGTTAAAAGCGTCAACGCGCGAAACTACACTTTAGAGTGATCTTTTAAAAGGACCGGAAACTCCGTTATGCTCAGTCATACCCCGGATGTGCCTAATATGAACCATTTAAGTCTTAAATGCCATAGAACAATGATACACGTAAATTGTGCGCCAAAAGGACTAAAGCGACAACTAGCGAAACTACGCCTTTGAGGGGCCTTTTGAAAGAAACAGAAACTTCGTAATGATTAGTTAAACTCCCGAGTGTGCCTAAGGTTGGCTGTATAAGGTTTTATACCTGATATTAACATTAAACATATGAAACAAGAACATAAGGTGCCATATATGTCATTGATGAAAGATTTAAAAACTGAACAAAAAGACAGGGACCAGAACTGTCAAACCTTCAAAAGTTGTTTTTGAACTTGAATACATCTGATTCAGAAGTCAGAGGGAGCAGTTATGTCATTTTTATAAGATAAATAAGTAAATGGATGAGACAGGGACCAATTCTACAAATCTGCCAAACTTTTAAGTGGGCAGAACTTCGGTCGCGGGCCGCGACCGCCAAGCCTGTGGCTTACGCGGGCCGCCAGAGATCGAAAACAGCAGCAACCATATGTTTTAATTGCTGTTTTGAGTCATTGTTTGTCTAACACACACAATAAAACCATTTGATCAAACCTTGGGTTGGTATACTGAATTATAATAGCTGTAGAGACACATGGAATGATCCTATCAACTACCTAAACACTTGGCAAGATCATAAAGGGTCTTGAAAACTATAAATAGGCTTCAATTCTCACTTGAACATTTGAATCATTTCCATTCTTCCTTCTTTTCTGTTAACCTGGAAGTTCCTAAGTTATTAAGGAGCATCCTCTGAGTTTATTTCAGTCCATTGGACCCCTTTGTAAGTGTCCTTTCGTGACTAGTTATTTTATTTGGCTTTTAAAGCCGAAAAGTCAAGCGTTTACGATAAATGCTTTGAATTTTAGTTAGACCGTAAATGGCCAAGCCATTGTTCGCAACGAACATGGCTACGTGATCGTAATTAGGTAGGTGTTAAACCCTCAAAAGGGCACCTCCTAAGAATCACGTTTGCTTGGTCAATTGACGAGTCAATGTAATATTGTTTTAAAAAGTCAACGGGTTAGTTTTTGAAATAATTGCGATATGAGTTTAGAAATATTCTAAAATACGTTTTATCACTTAAACAACTTGGTAATAATTATTAGAACATGTGTAAACATGTTCGGCTCGTCAATTCCAGTTTTAGGGTCGGTTCGCAACCGAAAGTCGCGAAGTTTGACTTCTGCATTGACTTTCGATTATGAACCGAATTAGATTAGTTTGCTACTGATTTTAGGTTCTGTTATGATAATAATATAATGTAGCATAACCCTATAGGGTTATATTACACGATCATGCTAGAAATCCAAGTTTTTGTGCATGTTCCGTTATTATGCTTAACTTTGACCATTATGCCCTTATAGCTTAAAAAAGAGGTTTTTGAATATATGGTCATATAAATAACTTAGTTACTGATATATAAACATGTCTAAGTTAATTTGAGATTATTTTCCGGTCTCAAAACGATGTTATGCAAGATATCGTAAAATTGAACTTTTTATTAATTAAATTTCGCTTTTGTGCATAAATCATGTTTAAACCTAAATTTTGGCACTAAACTCATTACCTATTATTACGATATTATTTTTAGGGATTTTTGGAATGTTGGGTCAGATTTGATACTGACCATATGATTGAGTTCTCGTATAAATTATATAATTGACGATAATGCCCCTTTTGCTAATAAATGGTGATTTGCATATAATTAACATGCCAAACCTTTTCCTACTGACTTAATATGTAAAATAAAATATTTTAACCATTCAAGACTGATCAAAATCTTAGAATCACATAAATATCGCAAATATCGTCAATTATCGAGTTTTACGCTAATTAGGTGCATAATATGGTTTAAAACCATATTTAGCACCCAAGACTTGTTAAGTACCGAAATTATAAATCATTTTAATATTTTTACAGTAGGTATAAGTCATGAACTCAGACTTCCAATTTTGTCCCTAAAGGCATATTTGAAATGACCAAAATACCCTTTCGGGGCATAGTTTGGCTATAAATGGTAAACCACACGTATGTATGATATCTTACTGATTTAACATCATAAAATAAATGTTTTTACAGAATATTTTAGACCAGAACATCAGTTTACTATTAAACCTCTTTTATAAATGTCAAAATGACCAAAATGCCCTTACGGGACTTAATTTGGTTTTAAAATCTTTTTGGGCATTATTGTTGATATCCTACTGATATCATAAACATATTTAAAGCATGATAACATATGGAACTTGTACATGACTCATCCGGTTACCTGTTATGCATATACACGTTCGGTACGGTTTATGTAACTAGTTTGCATGAATTAACCGAAACGGGTCAATTCTTATCATTTTAACTTCAAAATCCAGAATGTATTTAGTTTACACATATAATACAAGTCTCCATACTTGTTGGGTCTAAATTACATTCCAATCCGATCATCACCTAATCTAGCGTTTCGTACCGTAAACCTTTCTTTAAACTAACCGGTTTAAGTTTACAACTTAAATAAGACCCGTTAGTAATCTAATAGGTTAATAAACCTTCGTTCCAAATTAGGAGCCCGGTAAAAGCTACTTACACTTGTTTGAATAGATTGTACGACTGAGTTATCAAATCTCGTATTTTAAGCTCAGGTAAATACTTTTAACTTATTTTCCCTTATACGGGCTTGGGATACGGTAAACTATTACCGCTTGGTCGGGTATGGAATATTTAATCGATTAGTGGTTAACTCATTGACATAACCCGTTTTAATCTGTTTTGTTTGATATATAAACTTTTGGGGGTTAATACGACCGTGTCCTGGATATCCTTGGCCCATTTCATTTGAAAATGGCCACGACTTAAGCACGGGGTGTAGGCATACACCTGACAGTTGCGTATGTAAAAAGATATAACCACACGTGAGGATAACTCCTTGTGGACTATATCAGTGGTGTGTCTATTAATCACGTCTCGGCTTCTATCCCGGGCCCTGAACGTATGACAAACATGTAAATCTATATACAAGATTATTTTTATATAATTGTCCCAAGTTATAAAAGATTTTATGCCTTGTGCATCCAACCCAATTTTATAAACACTTTTCAAATAAGTCGGTTAATTGTATTTACCAGTGTAAAGTGGCGTATTTTCAAAAGACTAAGTGACAGATACTACTCGTAATTGGCTGGAAGCTTCTGGGCGTTAAGTAGAGGATCTTGCAAGCCCGTAATGCCTTATGTCTGTTGAACATGTTGTGTCACACCCTGACCGCGTTAAAACAACAAACCGTGGCGGAAATGTCGGGGACTGTCGTAACAGAATCATTGTTTCACAACACATGGATTTGAAGTTTCGTTTTATTGAATTAAGTTTATTACATTGTATTGCAATCAGAAACAAAACATGAACAATTGTCTTTCATTGTTATTAAGTCACTAAGGCCTCGTCCATCCCTATGTGAGCATGCATAATAATCATTATCAAACATCATCAACTATGGTGCCTGAAACACATGTGAAAATACGTCAGCATAAAAATGCTGGCGGGTACATAGGTTTTGTGAGAGCATCGGATTCATGGCTCGTTTATATGTTGCTATACCTCATTAGACAACAAAAGTTGATAGTTGAAAACCTTGTTTGAAAAAATGTTTGGTATTGCAATATGATTAACCAACACAAAACATGTTGGTTATAGTTTATAAAATCTCGTAGCCATGAAGGCAGCACTTGCGCATGCGATAGTGTCTGTAGGCCATAGTTATGTGTTTAGCCGAGTAGGATTTGCAATTCAAAAGGGGGTGGCGGCGCAGCTTGTTGCCCGTCTACCAACCCATGATTTAAGTAAACCAAATAGTAAATCATTCTCGTAATGAAACTCGTATGGTTTATATCGTTAAGAAAACCTTATAGTGTAACTTCGTTTTGAAAACATTTATCCAAGTGATCTAGATAACGCAACGATATGTAATATGTTAAAAGCACTTATAACGCAACGGAAGTACCAGCGGCGTATCCACCATGCTTTTATCACATTACAAACGCCCCATTACCTAGTCACTTACCATAACCCAATCGTTCAATAGATCAAATAGTTCCAATGATTCAAATAGTTTCAATGGTTCAAATAGCTCAAGTAGTTCACATAGACCAAATAGTTCCAATGGTTCAAATAGTTCAAATAGTTCTAGTGGTTCAATAGTTCATGTAGTTCTAGTGGTTCAATAGTTCATGTAGTTCTAGTGGTTCAATAGTTCACATAGTTCCAGTGGTTCAATAGTTCACATAGTTGAAATCGTTGTGTTCAATATAAACCATATCACTCGTTTTAGAAAACTCAAAACCGTTTAGCACATATGAATCACCCCAAAACATTTGAAAGCAGTAAAAGAGGGGAACTATGTACTCACTTGAGATTGTAAGGTATCCTCGATTTAGTGAACTAACAATGCTCGGGCAATCAAGGAATCAAGTGGCACCTAGTATCGGATTGCTAAGCTAATAAATCGACACCTAAATCGGAAGATCGGGCAGAATGAGGTCTTGTAAACCAAATGAGTATTGGAACTCATCTGATATGGTTTAACAAAGCCTACATTCTAAATCGAAACCTATCCTAAGTGCTTACGACCCGTTACGACCCATTAAGGTAGCTTATGTTACTTTAACGTGTTGTTCGCACAAAATGCGCGTTCGAGGCACCTAACTAGTCCTATGACAAGTATTATATGCCCTTACATGTTTAAATAAGTTGCATAATCAATTTAAGTGACAAAATTTAGGTTACATATGCTTAAATACCAATTATGCATGAAAAGGGTATTTTGGTCATTTTCCTAAGGCATATAAACTACCTATCATACAACTAATTAAACTAAGTGACCATAAGGTATAACCTCGGAAGGTTATTCCCTATACAACTATTGTCACCAAATATGCTTGGTTGGATCCTAAGGATCGACCAAACGGGTCGAGTTCGAAAGTCTAAGCGGTTGTCAAGACCGCTTGACTTACGACCCTATACAAGCACTAGACTAAAAGTGACGAGTTAAACATGTTAAAACATGTTTAACTAAGTTAGAAAATAGGTTTGATATCAAAACAAAGTGTTTTGATACTCGAAAATAGCTTCGACGCAAAATACGCATAAGCAATTATTTTGACCGAAACTTTGACTCGTCCCTTCGACTAATCGACGTGGTAATTAGTAGGTATAGTTACAAGGGACTATAACCATCGTGATTATGCTCACGTTGCGAAATTCAAACGAACTTTGTGTTGACCAAAACGTGGTCAAAGCAGAAAGTCAAACACTGTTTGACTTTCATGCTTGAAATGTATGAACAAGCATGAAGCAGACTTACAAAAGGTCCAAGCAATGAAGATTTGATTCAAATTGCTCAGGTATGAAGTATGAAAACTCTAACTTAGAGCAGATTTGAGATCAAGTGTGAAGAATGAATGAAGAACCCATTGCTATTTATAGGAAGTTAGGATGAATGAGATCATTCCATGTGTTTAGAAGGATCAATCTTGGCCTTTCATTGTAGAACATGGTTTTTAAATACAATGGGGATCCAAAACCAGCTCCAGGTATTGAGGATTTTACATAAAAATCCCTGGAAAACAGCCCTGTTGCTGAAATAATGTTTCTGATCTGGTAGGTTGTCATGGGCCGCGAAGACATAGACCTCAGTCTTCGCGCCCCTCCAGGACTACTTTCACAGAATGTCAAGTTTAGTCCCTGCAGGCCTGAAACTTGGTTTTTGCTGCGTTTTCAACGTATTTAAGCCCCGTTAACCCCATTTCAAGGCTATAAAATGAATTAAAGTATAGGGAACTTAAAATATGCTTGAAAACATCTCGGATGTCGGTTCGTTTGGTTGTACGGTTGCGTTATTCGATTAATTACGACGAAAATTTGAACGGACGCGAAAACGATCCAAATTAAGCGACGAATGGTATTATTGCATTCCAATCACTAAAATAAAATAATTTAATGATTACAAAAATTTTTGGATGTCCGGATATGTTCAGAACGTAAGATATGCGCGTAAATGCAAACTTATGCATTTTTTGACGCTTTTAGTCCCTGTTTGATCAAAAAGTTTATTTTCGCATACCGAACCCCTCAAAGCCTATTTCTAAGCTATGTAAAGGATATTTGGGGTATGTTTAACTTATGATCAAGTTTTGGAATGTTCGTTACTATATTAATCGGCATAGTTTCGCAGTTTGACACAAATAGTCCCCGCAATCGAATAAACTTGTTTTCGACACACCAAACCCTCCAAAACTTATCTCTAAGTTATGTAAAGGTTATTTAAGGTGTGTTAAGCCTATGTCACTATTCTGGATTGTTTTTCGCGTTAAACTGATTACGTTTACATATCAGTTCGCGTAAAACCTTCCAGAAAGCGATTTAAAGCTCAAAATCGAACAAGAATTGATATGTGCAAATGATACACATATTTATACAAATCCCAAGTATGAAACACAATATTTAATTGGTTTTGTATTTGTGTGATGGTTGTAGAGACACAGATGTCACAGTCTCCCCTACTTTAGGAAATTTCGTCCCGAAATTTATTCGTAGGAGTCTGTCTGTAACATTGTGTTAAACAATTGTCTTGCATGGAATCTAGGGTGTCATCTATTTGCGTAGAGTAATCCATCAAAGGTTTCCATGCAAGGCATAACCTTGTTATTCCCCAGTGGATATACTTTGAAGCGAAAATGAATGGACGATTCACTTTCTCCAATGGGCTCTTCGTCAGGTGTGGAAATGAATGATGAATAGGTTATTCATTTCCAATGGGTATTTCTTTAAAAGCGGAAATGAATGGATAATTCATTTTCTCCAATGGATGCTTTTATCAGAAACGGAAATGAAGGAATGGATAAGCTGTTCATTTCTTAATGGATTTTTCTTCAGAAGCGAAAATGAATGGATAATTCATTTTCTTCAGTGGGTACTTCGTCAGAAGTGGAAATGAAAGATAATTGAAAAAGATATTCATTTCCCCGATGGATATTTTTTCAGAAGCGAAAATGAATGGATGATTCATTTTCTTCAGTGGGTACTTCGTTAGAAGTGGAAATGAAAGATAATTGAAAAAAGATATTCATTTCCCCGATGGATATTTCTTCAAAAGCGAAAATGAATGGCTGATTCATTTTCTTCAGTGGGTACTTCGTCAGAAGTGGAAATGAAAGATAATTGAAAAAGATATTCATTTCCCCGATGGATATTTCTTCAGAAGTGAAAATGAATGGATGATTCATTTTCTTCAGTGGGTACTTCGTTAGAAGTGGAAATGAAAGATAATTGAAAAAGATATTCATTTCCCCGATGGATAGTTCTTCAGAAGCGAACATGAATGGATGATTCATTTTCTTCAGTGGGTACTTCGTTAGAAGTGGAAATGAAAGATAATTGAAAAAGATATTCATTTCCCCGATGGATATTTCTTCAGAAGCGAAAATGAATGGATGATTCATTTTCTTCAGTGGGTACTTCGTCAGAAGTGGAAATGAAAGATAATTGAAAAAGATATTCATTTTCCCGATGGATATTTCTTCAGAAGCGAAAATGAATGGATGATTCATTTTCTTCAGTGGGTACTTCTTTAGAAGTGGAAATGAAAGATAATTGAAAAAAGATATTCATTTCCCTGATGGATATTTCTTCAGAAGAGAAAATGAATGGATGATTCATTTTCTTCAGTGGGTACTTCGTTAGAAGTGGAAATGAAAGATAATTGAAAATGATATTCATTTCCCCGATGGATATTTCTTCAGAAGCGAAAATGAATGGATGATTCATTTTCTTCAGTGGGTACTTCATTAGAAACGAAAATGATAGAATTAACGCAGGATTATTCATTCCCTCAGCAGGTATTTCTTTAGAAATGAAAAATGAATGATCAATTCATTTTTCCTCAGTGGGTATTTCGTCGGAAATGGAATGAATTTATTCATTTTCCTCAGTGGGTATTTCTTCAAAAGTGAAAATGAACGGATGGTTTATCTTCCTCAGTGGGTACTTTATCAGAAATGAAAATGAATTTGCTCATTTTCCTCAGTGGGTATTTCTCAGAGGCAAAAATGAATGGATAATTCATTTTCCTCAGGGGGTACTTCATACGAAATGAAAATGAACAAGGTTCATGAATAGATTATTCATTTCCCTCAGCGGGTATTTCTTTCAGAAATGAAAAATGAATAGCTAGTTCATTTTTCCTCAGCGGGTACTTCATCAGAAATGGAAATGAATAGAGTTTACTTTAGCTTCTTGTTTATGCTGATACATGACAAAACTTGTTGTGGTTTCTGTGCACTAAATTCCATAATTATGTATGCATCCATAATTACGTAATTCCTTGCACAGTCCACACAGTTTGTTTTATAATGTGTAGGGGATCGAATTTGTTTGAACAATCTTGAGATAACTTTGATTAGGTCAACACATAAACACACAAGCACATAATTGTTCACTTAGTTATTAATTCATTATTAGTTTGTTGTTATTTGTTATTAGCTTGTTGTCGATATGTACATGGGCATTTAAAGTATACCAGGAATCCAGTCGATGGATTTCAACTAGCACTTTAAACATCCTCGAGAATCTATCTTATAAAGATAGGACAAATCTTATAAGGATTCGATTTCGGTTACGAGGAATCGTAACATTCGTATTTAAGCATACAAAGAATCTAGAATAAGGACTTTGATTTTGCGCTTTAAACATCCATAAGGATCTAACTATGAAGAAGATCCTATAAGGATTTGGAATTCGTGTAGCGGGAAGAGTTTAGGAATATTGTACTAGGTATGCTATGACAACATACGAAGCATAGTGTTTATGAAATCAAGGTGCTAGATATGCCAAGACAACATATGAAGCAAACGGATCCTTGAAATCATTGTGCTAAGTCGAAGCAGGGTGTTCTTGAAAATCGCACGCTACGTATGTTAAGGCAACATACGAGCAAAATTGTTTTTGAGAGCTATGCTTGGAATCGTTAAAAATATGTTTTTGAAAACCTTTTGTAATGTCTTTGAAATCATGTACTAAGTACATTAGGTAAACATTTTTATGAAATGTTTTAAAACCATGTGAGATGATTTTGAAAGCATGTATGAGGTTTTTGAAAATATGCATAATCTTTTGAAATAGTATGCTGTGTAAAATATCATGAAGTTGGGAAGATATGATATGTAAGACCAATCAAGGGCTTACGGAAGTACCCTTGGGCATCTTATTAAGGATTTAAAGTGGTACTTTGGTTATTAGCCCAGAGTTGTAACTTGCACCATGTACCTTGTTTTTAGAAGAAACGAGTACTTAGGATTTTCGTAGGGATCACAAGCGATTATAAAATGGAAGAATTCCGAGAGTAGTTTGCTTGGCAAGGAACACGGTTCCTTGGTATAGGTATCGTAGGGGATTTGTCGTTCATATATGAAACCACATTTGTACATCGTAAAATAAAGGATTTATTTATAAAAAAAAATATTTGTTTCATAGACTAGGATAACAAAAGAAAATAATACATAAAGTTCAATCATTTCTAAATAGCATCGTCTTTCAGTTCGCCAAATGCTCATTCATGGGTCGGATTTGTATTGACAAGCTTTGGGCAATTGTTCCTGAAATGGCCCATCTCGCCATAGTTGTAGCACGATCCAGGTGGGTATGGTGCTTAAGCAGCAGCAGGATTTGCATCAGTTTTGTTTTGGATAGTAAAACGGCATGCGTTAACCAAATGTCCCCATCGTCCACAGTGGGTACATTTGAGACATGGTGTTTGATTCGGATGATGACGATTGCATTGATTGCACAAAGGAGCAGTTCCCTTGTATGGCTTCTTAGATGGTGGTGTTACCAACTGGCTAGGTCCCACGTGATTTGGAGCAACTGCTGGAAGATTCTTTGAAGCTTTACGCTTCCTTGATTTTCGTGAAGGCTTGGCTTTCGTTTCCTTTGGTGTCTCTTGGGTGGATTCATCCCTGAGACGAGTCATGGTAACAGCTAATTCAATGGTCCTCTGGAGTACTACGCCTATTTGTTGGGCAATCGTAGCAGCCAGTTCAGACATTTGAGTGTCGTTGCGATGAAGAGGCATCCTAAAGATAATGGAAAATACGAGAGAAAACAAGTGAGATAATCAAAACCGAAGGTTAAGAATATCAATGATACGTAAGGATTGTGACCATTCATTTGTTAATTAAAACAAACAAGCGGCACTGTGACTAATCAAAGTAAGCGGGTCATGATAATGTATCGCAAAGACATGCTTTAGCCTATAAGTGGATACTCACCCCAAGAGTTCCCAGGTAAGAATGACTGGTCCGATTATGTGGATTTGTACGAACACTCTAGCCTTAGATAGAAAACTCGGGGTACCCACCCTTCCAGATTGCACGTGTTCACATTATAAGACCCAAACTTTGACAAGATTTTGAAAACTTTGAAGGTTCAAAACCTTATAATAAATCATCTAAGAAGGGATGATTAGTTTTCAAGTTGGATTCGAAGTTCGTGTTTATTGTTGTGGTTGTCGCCTAAAGATAGGCAACGATATTGTTTTAAGATCTAAACACAAGAATCTTGTGTTAGGGTCCTAGGAAGGTTATAGTCTAGGTAAAAGCATTACTAATAACCTAATTCCCTATAACCATGAGCTATGATACCAACTTTTCGGTCACACCCCGACCGTGTTAAAACAATAAACCACGACGGAAACGTCAGGGAGTGTCGTAACAGAATCATTGTTTCACAACACATGGATTTGAAGTTTCGTTTTATTGAATTAAGTTTATTACATTGTATTGCAATCAGAAACAAAACATGAACAATTGTATTTCATTGTTATTAAGTCACTAAGGCCTCGTCCATCCCTATGTGAGCATGTATCATAATCATCATCAAACATCATCAACTATGGTACCTGAAACACATGTGAAAATACGTCAGCATAAAAACGTCGGCGAGTACATAGGTTTTGTGAGAGCATCGGATTCATCGCTCATTTATATGTTGCTATACCTCATTAGACAACAAAAGTTGATAGTCTAAAACCTTGTTTGAAAAAATATTTGGTATTGCAATATGATTAACCAACTCAGAACATGTTGGTTATAGTTTATAAAATCTCGTAGCCATGAATCTTAACCCAAAACATTTGTTTAAGTAAACCAAATAGTAAATCGTTCTCGTAATGAAACTCGTATGGTTTATATCGTTAAGAAAACCTTATAGTGTAACTTCGTTTTGAAAACATTCGTCCAAGTGATCTCGATAACGCAACGATATGTAATGTGTTAAAAGCACTTATATATAGGAAGTACCAGCGGCGTATCCACCATGCTTTTATTACATTACACACGCCCCGTTACCTAGTTACTTACCATAACCTAATCGTTCAATAGATCAAATAGTTCCGATGATTCAAATAGTTCAAGTAGTTCACATAGATCAAATAGTTTCAATGGTTCAAGTAGTTCACATAGATCAAATAGTTCCAATGGTTCAAATAGTTCAAATAGTTCCAGTGGTTCAATAGTTCACGTAGTTCCAGTGGTTCAATAGTTCAAATAGTTCCAGTGGTTCAATAGTTCACATAGTTGAAATCGTTATGTTCAATATAAACCATATCACTCGTTTTAGAAAACTCGAAATCGTTTAGCACATATGAATCACCCCAAAACATTTGAAAGCGGTAAAAGAGGGGAACTATGTACTCACTTGAGATTGTAAGGTATCCTCGATTTAGTGAACTAACAATGCTCGGGCAATCAAGGAATCAAGTGGCACCTAGTATCGGATTGCTAAGTTAATAAATCGACACCTAAATCGGAAGATCGGGTAGAATGAGGTCTTGCAAACCAAATGAGTATTGTAACTCATGTGATATGGTTTAACAAAGCCTACATTCTAAATCGAAACCTATCCTAAGTGCTTACGACTCGTTACGACCCATTAAGGTAGCTTATGCTACTTTAACGCGTCGTTCGCGCAAAATGCGCGTTCGAGGCGCCTAACTAGTCCTATGACAAGTATTATATGCCCTTACATGTTTAAATAAGTTGCATAATCAGTTTAAGTGACAAAATTTAGGTTACATATTCTTAAATACCAATTATTCATGAAAAAGGTATTTTGGTCATTTTCCTAAGGCATATAAACTACCTATCATACAACTAATTAAACTAAGTGACCATAAGGTATAACCTCGGCAGGTTATTCCCTATACAACTATTGTCACTAAATATGCTTGGTCGGATCCTAATGATCGACCAAACGGGCCGGGTTCGAAAGTCTAAGCGGTTCTCAAGACCACTTGACTTACGACCCTATACAAGCACTAGACTAAAAGTGACGAGTTAAACATGTTAAAACATGTTTAACTAAGTTAGAAAACATGTTTGATATCAAAACAAAGTGTTTTGATACCCAAAAATAGCTTCGATGCAAAATACGCATAAGCACGTATTTTGACCAAAACTTTGACTCGTCACTTCGACTAATCGACGTGGTAATCAGTATGTATAGTTACAAGGGACTATAACCATCGTGATTACGCTCACGTTGCAAAGTTCAAACGAACTTTGTGTTGACCAAAACATGGTCAAAGCAGAAAGTCAAACACTGTTTGACTTTCATGCTTGAAATGTATGAACAAGCATGAAGGAGACTTACAAAAGGTCCAAGCAATGAAGATTTGATGCAAATTGCTCAGGTATGAAGTATGAAAACTCCAACTTAGAGCAGATTTGAGATCAAGTGTGAAGAATGAATGAAGAACCCATTGCTATTTATAGGAAGTTAGGATGAATGAGATCATTCCATGTGTTTAGAAGGATCAATCTTGGCCCTTCATTGTAGAACATTGCTTTTAAATACAATGGGGATCCAAAACCAGCTCCAGGTATTGAGAATTTTACATAAAAACCCTTGGAAAACAGCCCTGTTGCTGAAATAATGTTTCTGATCTGGCAGGTTGTCGTGGACTGCGAAGACATAGACCTCAGTTTTCGCGCCCCTCCAGAACTACTTTCACAGAATGTCAAGTTTAGTCCCTGAAGGCTTGAAACTTGATTTTTGATGCGTTTTTGACGTATTTAAGCCCCGTTAACCCCATTTCAAGGCTCTACAATGAAGTTAAAGTATAGGAACTTAAAATATGCTTGAAAACATCTCAGATTTCGGTTCGTTTGGTCGTACGGTTGCGTTATTCGGTTAATTACGACGAAAAAGAACGGACGCGAAAACGATACAAATTAAGTGACGAATGTTATTTTTGCATTCCACTCACTAAAATAAAATATTTTAATGATTACAAAAATTTTTGGATGTCCGGATTGTTCAGAACGTAAGATATGCGCGTAAATGCAAACTTATGCATTTTTTGACGCTTTTAGTACCTGTTTGATCAAAAAGTTTATTTTTGCATACCGAACCCCTCAAAGCCTATTTCTAAGCTATGTAAAGGATATTTGGGGTATTTTTAACTTATGATCAAGTTACAGAATGTTCGTTACTATACGAATCGGCATAGTTTCATAGTTTGACACAAATAGTCCCTGCGATCGAATAAACTTCTTTTCGACACACCAAACCCTCCAAAACTTATCTCTAAGTTATGTAAAGGTTATTTAAGGTGTGTTAAGCCTATGTCACTATTCCGAAGTGTTTGTCGCGTTAAACTGATTACGTTTACGCATCAGTTCGCGTATAACCTTCCAGAAAGCGATTTAAAGCTCGAAATCGAACAAGAATTGATATGTGCAAATGATACACATATTTATACAAATCCCAAGTATGAAACACAATATTTCATTGGTTTTGTATTTGTATGATGGTTGTAGAGACACATATGTCACATGTTGTGTATTTGATTTAGATCCGCCTGTGGATTTAATATTACAAGCTCGAATGTAATTATCATTTCAATATTTTCTGACAGTTGGGTTTGTAATAATATTTTATATTCCTAGACTTCCACTGTGCTATTCTGTGTATGTTTGACTATGACGATATCAATCTTACGTCACGATACTCCCCACCGGGCCCACCGGGCTGAGCTGTAAATATCAGGGTGTGACAGAAATCCATACTTCGACGTAGATTTTCCTCTCTATCTCGTGATCCTATCACATAAAAAGGGACACAGTTGCTAAGTTAGGGGTGAAACCCGAACCTTGATGACACGTTCCACTCTCTATTGGGGTTTTACAAAACTCTCACCAAAGTCTCGATGGACTCCAATGATTTGAGTCGCGCTGTAATTGGAAGGATGCGTGTCGTTCGCCCAGATCGAGGCGAGAGAGCACAGTCCAGAAGGCGAAAGCGTGTACTCAGGATCCTTGAGAATAGTCAAATCGCTTTGGGTAGTCGACGTCTATTAGCCAAGACAATCTATCTTCGATTTCAAGCTCGCAACCGCTGATTTTATGTGTTTCGATTATGAGCCCACAATCCGATGACTCTGAAATTTATCATTTCTATGTGGACTTTTATGTGTTTTATGTGGTTTTATCTGTTTATATGTTTTGATTTTGGAGACTTATGCGCTTTTCGCTCTTCGCTTTGATCAACACACACAACTCGCACTGCACATTTACCTCAAAACGTTAACAAATCGCATGCTATGTTACTCGCTACTCACACTCGCAACTCTCGATCACGTTACGTGGCTGTGAATGATAGGTGTATACATGCAATATATGTAGGTGAATACGTGTAAAATATAGTGAAGGTGTGCTTACGTGGACTATGTGCTTCTGTGCTTACGTGGATTATGTGCTTCTGTGAATACGTGCTTCTGTGGAATATGTGCCTACGTGATTATGTGACTAGATGTGTTCCTGAGATTTACATAAAGTACCTTTTGGAGAATTCGCTAGACTATACTAAGGTTAATCGAAATTGTGTTTGAGTCCTGTGACGATGTCTGTTGCAGACAATGTCGTCATTCGGATCTCACACTGCTCGCTCCGCCCGCCGAAACCATGAGGACAAACGCATCGCTGCTCTAGTCACAAAGCAAATGGCAAAAGTTATCCCGCAAATTATCAGCGAGCTTAATGAGAACGCTAGCAAGTCCTCTGAGGAATCAAGGACTGACTCGCCAAAGGGAACTTTTAGCTTCAAGTAGTTTAAAGCCTGCGGTCCCAAGGAATTCACCGAAGAAGACGGGCCTACAGCCATGTTTCAATGGTTTGATTCAATTGAAGTCACCCTACGCCAAAGCGGCTGTCCTAAAAACCTACACACTGTTAACGCTACCGACGTTTTCCAGTCCAGGGCTCTGGACTAGTGGACTGCTGAAAGAAACAAACGTGGGAATGATGCAGCCTGTGGGCTTATGTGGGATGAGTTGAGGGACATCATGATGAAGGAGTTATGCCCTCCCCACGAGCTTCAGAAGCTGGAGGACGAGTTCTGGCAGATCAAACAAGAGGGTGGCGACAACGCTGGTTTAATTGTCCGCTTTAAGTAGCTGATTATCATTTGTCCTGGCCAAGTTACTACTCCCGAAATCACCATCAAGAAATACATCCGTGCTTTACCGGATTGTGTGGCTGATTTCTTGCAAGCCGCGAAGACGACAACCATTGAGGAGACCTTCCTGCTCGCTGCCGAGATTAACGACAAGCAAGTTAGGGCTGGTTACTTTGATAAAGCCACCAAGAATCTTCACCAAGTTACCGCTGCTCCCACCGCTGAAACCGCTGCCGCTCCGCAAACCTCCAAGTCCTCCCGCCATAAGAGAAATAACAATAACAACAACAGTAGCAAGAATTGTGCTCTCACTGCCACACCGCTGAACGCCGTACCTGCTCAACCGCAACCCCATAATCGCCAAGTAGCGGCCTCATTGATCAATGCACCGCCGGCCAAGCGTGCATATAATGGTCCACACCCGCTCTGCCCTACATGTACTTATCACCACCCGGTTGGAATCGCATGCCGGTTTTGTGTTCACTGCAACCTGTACGACCACTTTACTGCCAACTGTCGTACTGGTCCTCGCCAAGCTCCCACTCAAACTCAAGGTCAAGCTCCTGCACCACCAGCTCTCCTTCCTGCTCCCTAGGGTCAACAAGCAGCTCCTGCACCCGCTGCCCACGCAAGAGCCTGCTTCGCATATGGTGATCACAACCACTTTGCAAACATGTACCCCAACAGAGTGGTGAAGCAAGAGCCACAGCAGCAGCAGCAGCCGCAACAACATCAATAGCAGCAGCCTCAGCAGTAGCAGCCAGCAGCCCGCAGACGTGCTTTCAACATCAACGCCCGCCAGGCTCAAGCAAACAACAACGTGGTTAAGGGTACGTTTCTTGTGAATGGTATATATGCTTCATGTTTATTTGATACTGGAGCCGATAACTATTTTGTATCGTTTGAATTCGAAAAGCTCCTTAAACGTAAATGCGCCCATCTTCCTTTGACGTTCGATGTAGAAGTTGCCACTGTGAGAACCGTCATTGTTAATTCAGTTCTACGTGATTGTACCCTTGAGCTCAACAATCACGTCTTCCCTATCGATCTTATCCCGATGCAGCTTGGTAGTTTTGATATCATAGTAGGCATGGATTTTCTTCGAGAAAATCGTGCTGAAGTCGTTTGTTTCGATAAAATGATTCATTTCTCTCTGGCTAATGGTGATCAATTCTGTGTGTATGGCGAAACTCCTTCGAAAGACCTCAAACTCATGTCATGTATCCAAGCAAGCAAGTATCTCCGCAAGGAATACAGAGCTTTCTTGGCTAACATCGTAGTAGCGGAGAAGGAAAAAAAAGAGAAGGCAATAGATAAGGTGCCTGTGGTTCATGATTTTCCTCGTGTATTTCCCGATGATTTACCTGGATTACCTCCGAGTCATGATATCGACTTTCGTATCGACCTCATTCCTAGAGCCAATCCTGTTGCTAAAGCTCCCCACCGACTCGCTACATCCGAAATGCGCAAACTCTCGAGTCAACTCTAGGAATTGCTTGACAAAGGCTTTATTCGCCCTAGCACCTCTCCTTGGGGCGCACCTATCCATTTCGTCAAAAAAAAGGATGGTTCGTTCCGGATGTGCATCGATTATAGGTAATTGAATAAGCTGACCATCAAGAATCGCTATCCTTAGCCTCGAATCGATGATTTGTTTGATCAGTTACAAGTCGCTATGATGTGTGCTAAACAGACTATTAAAATTAACTAAATTAGAATCTCTAAGCTAGACACTAAAAAGCTTTAATTCTAGACTCAACCTAAACCACACAATCGGCAAGTGTACCGATCACTGTAGTATGACCTAAGAAAGTCCGGATATCGAACCACGAGACTCTATTAATCACGTTAACTAGACTCTAACAGACACTGAAAGACACGACTGAAACTGTTTAATTGTTTTGGGGGGGGGTTACGGAAAATCTAAGGAAATCTATTTAAACTAATAATTAAACTAAAACTAGACTAATACGAAATAAAGCAAAGGCTTTTCTTATATGATGAACGAGAACCACCTAGACTAGAATCCTGGATTGACTTTTCTTATATTATGGTACTAAACCTATTAAGACACCAACTTAGCCCCTCAGCCCTTCTCGAGGTGAAACTTATGGCGCTACCTAGGCCGTTAATCCTACCGGTTATTAGACGTCTTTCCAGTTGTCTAATTATTATGTAAGTACCCTAATGTTAACCTACTCTTTTCCAATTATAGATCTAGGGTAGCTTAAGCTTCTTAATCTAACTTGATAGACTAATAAACCGACGGGGCAACTAAGGCACGACCTTTTCCAAGGACTGTCTAAAGCAATTCGTCGGGTAAGACCTATCAATAGCCCCGTGTCACACCCTGATATTTCCACGTATTACCGGTGGGCCCGGTGGGGGAGTATCGTGACGTAGTTGATATCATTATAGTCAAACAACACAATATTTAAATGCACAGCGGAAGCAAAAGATAGATTCATTTCAACCAAATAATATTGTAATATTAAGTATCATAAATAGTTGAAAGTAATCCACAGGTGGATCAAAATAAAAAGGAAACATTGTTCAACAGTTTTATGTCATCCAAACTTGCGAGACTTATTGTGGATGCTAGGAGAAAGCCAGCCTATTACGAGTAGTACCTGCACTTAACCTTTTTGAGAAAATACGTCAGTTTACACTGGTAAATACAATTAACTGACTCATTTTGAAAAGTGTTAATAAAGTTGATTTGAATGCAGGTGGCACAAACTTTTTATAACTTGGGATAATTATTTGAATATAATCTTGTAAAAGGATTACATGTTCCTTATGCGTCCAGTAGCCCGATCCGTAGACCGGATTAAAGATTAATAGACACACCACATTATTTATTTATGTACTGACGGGTGTACGCCTACACCCCGTGCTCAGGTCGTGGCCATTTTGTAAAATGATGCCAAGGATATCCGGGACATGGTCATTAACCCCCCAAAGGCTTTAAGCAAACAAAACATTTCCAAACGGGACATTTAAATGAATTAACCACTATTCGATTAGAATTCAATGCCCGACCAAGCGGTATTTTATATACCATACCCCAAGCCCGTATAGGGAAACTAAGTTAAAAGTATTTACCTTTGCAAGTATAAATCACAAATAACAAATGCGGGTAGCTTTTACCGGGTCTCCTATTCTGGAACAAAGGTTTATAATAACCTATTAGAATCCTAACGGGTCTTTAATTAAACTTAGACTTAGACCGGTTAGTTTTCGAAAGGAAGACATGGTTCAAACGCATGATAAAGCGAAGACCGGTTTAGGATGTGGTTTTGGCCCGACAAGCTTGTATGCTTATTTAATATGGGTAACTTAAACACATTCTGGATTTTGAGACTAAAACGATATGGTTTGACCCGTTTCGGCTAATTTATGCAGACTAGTTACATAAACCGTACCGAACGCGAATAATGTGTTACGGGTAACCAAATGAGTCACGAACAGATTTCCTAAGTTAATATGCTTCAAATATGTTGTGATATCAGTAGGATACCTTCCATTATGCCCAAAACGAGTTTAATCTCTAATTAAGCCCCGTAGGGGTATTTTGGTCATTTTAAAGATTATAAAAGAGATTAAATATACTTCTGAGTTACGGGTCTGAAATAATCAGTAAAATAACTTAATTTAATAGGTTATATCAGCTGGTGATAAGTCTTATACGCCAAAATGGTTTTAAACCCATGCTAGGTGATTAATATGCGTAAAAAGCCGTTTTAAGCGATTTCCGGGTTATACAGGAAATCTGAGTTTATGGTCAGGTTATAAAGTTCAAAATACTTCATTTATTATATAAAATCATTAGCAATTGGATTGGTGTCAAAATACTATGTAAAACTCATTTTATAAACAAAAAGGGTATAATCGGTATTAACCGAATCAATGCGATAACCCCATGTTATGACCAGTTTAAAAATAATTAAAAATCTTCAAAAATCCCAAAATATTATATTTCATCAGTGGGTAAAAGGTTTGGTGCCAAAAATTAGGTTTAGATAGGCTTTATGCTCATTACGCTGTTTAATTCATAAAAAGCGTTCTAATTACGCTATTAGGCATAACTCCTAATCTAGACCTCCAACTGATGTGAAAATTTAGGGACATGTTTATAAATCAGTAACAAAGATTATTGTACTCTCACATTTTCAAAATTCTCGTTTTATGGTCAAAAGGGCATTATGGTCAACATTAAGCAATTAACGGAAACGTGTAAACGAATCGGACAATCAACGAACCAATCATAGAGGGTTATACCATCATGTAACCTGGTCCTAAGGAAGCTCTAAGGCATTTCCAAATTCATCTAAATCGGGTCAGAACTGAAGTCAAAGCAGAAGTCAAAGTTTTGCGACTTTCGGTTCCGAACCGGTCCTAAACTGAAAATTGTCGGATCAAACATGTTTAGACATGTTCTCACATTAATTACTAAGTAATAAGAGTGATAAAACAGGTTGCAAAGCTTCTACATTGTTAATTATGTTTTAAATCGCAAATTAAGTTTCTGTTGACTTTTTATAATCATCTTTGACCCGACAAACGACCTAGTTAGGACGAGAATCAGAGGGTGCCCTTTTAAGCGTTTAAAGCCCACATAATTACCAACTTATAACTACCTTAACTTTGACTAATCGCTGGACCATTAACGATTAATCGCTAAGTCAAACGTTACTTACGACGGTTTGACTTTTAAGCTAATAACTATGCAAAACTCAATTAAGGAAGGTCAAGGATACTTACCAAGGTCTAATGCACGATTAGAGATGCTTGGGGAAAGGCCTTGAGCTCCAGAAATGATCAGAAGTGAAGGTATGAGTCAGTGATCAAAGTTTGCAAACAATGGGGCTTTATATAGTGTTCTTGATCCATTATGATGACGACAACCAAGCCTATGAGGTGATCCTGATCAATTACAAGTGCCCCTAAGCCTAAAAATCAGCAGGGGTCATGCATGGAAGTGAAAAATATCAATATAAGTCGGTTACTCATTCATAACAGGCAGCTGTCAACATTTATGTCGCTGGGGATGCCTTACGGACCGTAAGGGGTCCTTTACGGTCCGTAAGCCTTTACCAGAGGGCAAAAATTTGTAACCATTCAAGCTTCGAACAGGCAACTAGATATTTCGAATTTGGGCCATGAATTATCAGTATGGGACCTTTAGATTGTGCTTGAACAGTTATGTCCACCTTACCATGTTGTATAATTGTCTTGGATTCTTTTGAAAGGCCATAAACGAAGGTTTGTCAAATCACATTCTCATAGGATCCTATCTTTACAATTTGAATCCATTATTGTTAGCATTAACCAGATTTAGATGCTTATCAGACATTTATAACACCGGTTAAGGGTTGGGATTTATACATAGGTCGCTCAGAGGTATGTATTAACATGTCGACACTTTTAACCCCTCGTATACGAATTTTATCATAACTTTCTCATATGATAACGAAACTTGGTGAAATTTTTATCATGTATTCTAGTGAGCACACTTAATCGTTACAAAGCTTCAGGTTTGCTAAAAGGCCACTCAGAGGTATACTTTAATCATGTTGACACATTTAACCCCTGTAGTTTGTAATCTCTCACTTTCTTTCACAATTAGCTTCGTATGATCCAAGATTCATTCGTTTAAGGGTATAAACATCATGTAGGGTTATCGTAAAGTATATTTAGCCGTTGTTGACATTTTAAACCCTTATATTCACATACTTTCCTTGTTTGTCAACTTTAGTCCTTCTAATGAAATCTTTCACACGTTTAAAGTTTATGACACGTGTCAATACATTATTGGACGTGAATTTTCGACGTGTTACATCCTCACCCCCTTAAAAGAAATATTGACCTCGAGATTTACTGAAACAAATGAGGGTATTTTTCTTTCATTGTGAACTCTACCTCCCACGTGTACTCGAGACCTCTACGGGCATCCCATTTAACCTTTACAATAGGCACATGCTTCCTCCAAAGCTTCTTAACCTGTCGATCCTCAATCGACAAAGGTTTTTCCACAAATTTCAAGCTCTCATCTATGTGCACATCTGTATGTGGTATGACTAGCGATTCATCAGCCAGACACTTCTTCAGATTGCAGATGTGGAATACATTGTGAATACCACTGAGCTCTTCAGGTAGGTTTAACTTATAGGCAACTAATCTGACACATTCGATGATCTCGAATGGTCCTATGTATCTCGGGCTTAACTTGCCTTTCTTACCAAATCGCATCACTCCCTTCCAGGGTGATACTTTAAGCAACACTTTGTCACCTACCTCGAATTTCAGAGATTTACGCTTTAAATCTTCGTAGCTTTTCTGCCTATCCCTGGCAGCTTTCAGGCGGTCACGAATCTGGACAATCTTGTCCGTCATTTCAAAGACTATTTCAGGTCCTGTCTATTGGACATCTCCAACTTCCGCCCAACAAACGGGCGTTCTGCACTTTCTACCATACAAGGCCTCGAAAGGCGCAGCCTTAATGCTGGTATGATAGCTATTGTTATACGAGAACTCGATTAATGGCAGGTGGTTATCCCAACTACCACCTAAGTCAATCACACATGCACGAAGCATGTCTTCCAACGTTTGGATTGTACGCTCACTCTGTCCGTCCGTCTGAGGATGGTAAGCCGTACTAAAATTTAAGCGCGTGCCCAAAGATTGTTGGAAACTTTTCCAAAAATGTGATGTGTATCTAGTATCTCTGTCAGAGATAATAGACATAGGTACGCCATGTAGAGATACAATCTTATCAACATACAATTGGGCTAACATGTTGAAGCTATAGGTCTCCTTAATGGGTAGGAAATGTGCTGACTTAGTCAATCTGTCAACTATCACCCATATAGTATCATTTCCTTTCCTTGTCTTTGGCAACTTGGTGATGAAATCCATTGTCACCATTTCCCACTTCTACATGGGAAGTTCAGGCTATTGTAGCAAACCTGACGGCTTCTGATGTTTAGCTTTGACTTGCGCACACGTCAAACATTTAGCTACATAGGTGGCTATAGACTTCTTCAAGCCTATCCACCAAAAATTTGCTTTCAGATCCTGGTACATCTTGTCAGCTCCAGGATGAACGGAATATTTAGAACTGTGGGCTTCCTGGAGGATAACATCTCGAAGTCCTCCATAAACTGGAACCCATATTCGTCCATTCAACCTCAGAATTCCGTCCTTGCCATCGGATAACTGTTCTTCGGTTACTCCTAGCTTTTCACTAGGATAGTTAGCTTCCAGCACAGCTTCCTTCTGTGCAGCTAACAACCTTTCATTCAAACCATTCTTTATCTTAATGCTCTTGGCATTGATTCTTATAGGCTTCACTCTTTCCTTTCGACTCAAGGCATCGGTGACTACATTCGCCTTGCCAGGATGGTATCTTAGCTCACAATCATAATCATTTAAAGTTTCCATCCAACGTCGCTGCCTCATGTTCAAATCATTTTGGTTAAACAGGTGCTGGAGGCTCTTGTGGTCAGAATAGATCACACACTTGATACCGTATAAATAGTGCCTCCAAAGTTTTAGTGCAAATACAACGGCACCCAACTCCAAGTCATGGGTGGTGTAATTCTTTTCATGCACCTTTAACTGAAGTGAAGCATAGGCAATAACTTTGCCTTTCTGCATAAGCACACATCCCATTCCGGTGTGTGATGCATCACAATATACTACAAACTCTTCTATTCCATCAGGCAATGTCAACACAGGTGCATTGTTTAGCTTCTGCTTAAGGATATCAAAGGATTCTTGTTGCTTCGGTCCCCAGTCGAACTTAATTTTCTTCCTAGTCAAAGAAGTTAGGGGTGCAACAATCCTTGAAAAATTTTCAATAAAACGCCTGTAATATCTTGCCAATCCCAAGAAACTGCGAATCTCGGTGGGTGTCTTCGGCTCTTGCCAATTCATGACAGCTTCAACCTTAGCGGGATCTACTTGGATTCCGCATTCGCTAACCACATGTCCAAGAAATTGGACTTCCCGAAGCCAAAATTCACATTTAGAGAATTTGGCATAGAGCTTTTCTTGATGAAGCAGTTTCAGGATGCAATGGAGGTGCTTCTCATGATCAGCTTGGTTCTTCGAGTAGATGAGGATGTCATCAATGAAGACGATGACAAATTTATCCAAATAGGGCTTGCAGATGCGATTCATGAGATCCATGAATGCGGCAGGTGCATTAGTGAGCCCAAAAGGCATCACTAGGAACTCGTAATGACCATAACGAGTCCTAAATGCAGTCTTGTGTACGTCTTCATCCATGACCTTAAGTTGATGATAGCCTGACCTTAAGTCAATCTTAGAGAAGTAACTTGCCCCTTGAAGTTGATTGAACAGATCGTCGATCCTGGGTAATGGATACGTATTCTTGATAGTGACCTTATTGAGCTCACGGTAATCGATGCACAGACGCATCGATCCATCCTTTTTCTTCACAAACAGGATTGGTGCTCCCCAAGGAGATGAGCTAGGTCTAATAAATCATTTGCTTAACAAATCATCCAGTTGAGTCCTCAACTCTTTCATCTCCGTTGGTGCCAACCTGTAAGGTGCTCTTGCAACAGGTGCTGCTCCAGGAATAATGTCAATCCTGAATTCCACTTGCCTATCTGGGGGTAAACTAGGTAGTTCTTCAGGGAATACCTCTGGATATTCAGAGATAATGGGTATGTCTTCGATCTTAGGCTTTGGTTCATCAATAGTTACTTGCGCCATGTAGATGACACAACCCCTCTTCAAACACCTAGAGGCCTTAAGCATAGACACTTGCTCAGACAGTCCATACTGGGTATCTCCCTGAATGGTAAGTGATTCACCAGACAAAGTCTTGATCACCACTTGCTTCTTATTGCAGACGATTTGGGCCTGGTTATGAGATAACCAGTCCATGCCTAAAACAATGTCGAAACCGGCTAACTTCAAAGGAAGTAGAGACAAAGGAAAGGAGTGGTTCCTAATGGATATAACACATCCATCTAATACAGTGGAGACGGTTTCTATGGTTCCATCAGCTAATTCCACCTCATACTTCACACTTAAGGCTTTTACAGGCAATTTCAACAACTCACAAAACTTATTATCCACAAAAGACTTATCCGATCCAGAATCAAACAACACTCTAGCATAAACATCATTTATGAGAAAGGTACCTGTGATCACGTTGTCGTCCTGAACAACTTCCTTTGCATCCATCCTGAAGACCCTAGCATTGGTCTTTTTCCCATCCTCAGTCTTCTTTGCAAGTTTCGGGCAGTTGGACTTGATATGCCCTTTTTCATTGCAGCTATAGCAAGTAGCATCTTTCAACTTCTTGCACTCTAGGGTCTTGTGCTCAGAGGACTTGCAAATCCCACATGCCCTTGGCTGAGACTGGGATTTCGACTCGAGTCTGCACTTCCCGAAGTGCTGTTTCTTGCAGATCTTACACTTGGGCTTATCTCCAGATTGATGCTCATCCTTCTTAGATCCAAACCCCCTCTTATGGTCATTGTTTCCCCGGTGCTTCTTGTCTGACCTTCGTGAATTGTCATCATCACGCTTCCTTTTCTCGGCATCCGTGTTCCTCAGCGATCTCTGCCTAACCGCGTCCAGTGTGAGGGACAAGGATATATCAGCTACAGACCTGAATGTAGCTGGTCGAGAGGCTTTTACACTTGCCTTGATCTCTGGGGCTAAACCCCCAATGAAATGAGCTATTCTTTTGGGTTCCGGGGTCACAAGATAAGGAATCAACCTTGACATTGTATTAAAGCTCGTAAGGTAAGCTTGGCAATCCAGATTTTTCATTACCAATGACAGAAAATCCGACTCAATCTTTTCAACCTCATGCTGAGGGCAGTAGTTCTCCTTGATGAGGGTAACAAATTGTTCCCATGTCATATTGTACAGTGGAATCTTCCCAGTAGCTTGAATCAACAATCTCCACCAGGCTAAGGCCTCACCTTTGAACGATTGAGATACAAACTTTACCACATCTTTATCAGCGCACCCGCTGATATCAACCACAGTGTCCATTTCATCCAACCAAGTCATGCAGTCTATAGCTCCTTTTTCCCCAGTGAAATCCATGGGTTTGCATGAAACAAAATACTTATAGGAGCAACCCTTATCACGGGGTCCTTGGTTCATTACGGTCCTTTGAGAGGGAACACTCCTTTGGTTTGATGAGTGTCGTTCATCATCTTTTTTGGTTCTTCCTTCTTGGAGGGTGGCTTGCTGTGAGCCTCAGAATGAGTCTTAGGCTTGGAATAGGGTACTGATTGAGCTCTGCTTCGAGTACCGCTTGACTCACTATACTGCCTATCCAATGCTTTTGTAACAGCATTGTCAATTAACGCTTGGAGCTCTGCACCAGCCACATTGAACCTGGTGGCGTCATGAATCTCCTTTGGGTGACTGTTGATCTCATCCGAGTCAACCATTGTAGTTTGAACTATTACATAAGATATTGACAATAATTTATTTAGAAGTTTATTATGGAATTGTCTTTTATGGAAATTCATTAACCATGGTAAACATAGACCATATTTGGTTAATTTGCTAATCATAGTTATTTAGGATTTTATTATAATTTATCCTAATAATAAACAATAACAGTATTATTAGTGGCACAAAAGGCCTGGTCACATGGACATTCTAAATCATAAGCCATGATTTCAGAGAATCAAGGCATTAAGGTTTGAACATAGTTCTTTACCTTTCTCTGACAGGGAGTCATAGACTACTACTGTCTTTTGTCTTATATGACAATGAGCATGGCCCGTAGGCACTGCATTACCAATGAATGTTTAATACATAATCATCTAAATCGACGATTTTTAAACCTATGATTTATATATCATTAGGTTAGGTTAGGAATCTTTTGAAGAATCCAATAATAAGAATGACGTGTGTGATTTTAACGAGTCACGTCTGCCAGGAGCGTTAACATGTTTTCAGATGTTAACAGGAGTTTGAATCTTTTAAACAGGTCTTACCATCTTGGCCAAGTCTTATAATGACATGCAGGCTAGGTTATACTTTTAAGATTCTTATTTAATATATAATAGGCAGATTATTTTTAAAAGGAATGATTTTTTGATTTATTTATTTCATGTATAAAATATTTATGCATATAATGACAAAATGAAATTTATAAACTTAACATTCCATTTAAACATTAAAGGAGTACACATTGCCCTAAACGGGACTTTTAACAGAACAACTTACCCACGCAGGGGCTAAACTGAATATACAAGTCCACGCAGGGACCAATTACTAAAATAGATGTCCACGCAGGGACTTAAAGACAAGTCCACGCAGGGACTTAAAGACAAGTCCACGCAGGGACATGATTGAAAAAGGAATTACAACAATACATATAGGGATTTAATGATCCCTCTTCTTCTTCCCCTTTAACAAGCTTGCTAGGCCTTTGAGGAATCCCCTGTTGTTCCTACGTTCTTCCTGAAAGTCTCGTTCCACCCTGCTTAGCCTTTGTAGGATTTCCTCCTGTTCTAGTGGGGAAAACCGTGGTGGCTGTGGCTGGTGCTGCAACGGAGGTTGAGCAGGTACTTGATATCCATGAGTGGGGTATCCAACTCCCCAAGGGGCTCCATATGGCCCTTCTGGGTGGAGGGCATTGTAGTTGGCCGCTACTAAGTATGGGTCGGCTTCAGCGTAATTATAGTTGGTGTGAGCCGGCTGCTCAAACGGATTATACCTCGTCGAACCTGTGTATGCAGGAATCGGGTTATCAAAACCCAATGGTGGCGGCGCAATAGGTGCAAAATTCACCTCTGTAACTGGATTTGAAGGCCCACCCATTTGTGGGTCTTCATGCAGTGGCGGATAGTGACTGCCACTGGAGTGTCGAGGGGTGCTAAAGTGAAAATCCCCTCCTCGCGCGGATATTCGTGCGCCTGTTCTCCTACGCCTTGGTGGTTCTGGAGGTGCTGGTTGAACTGGCGTTGGTGGTGGCGGTGGTGTAACTGCCACAAAACGTTAATCCTCGGAGGGATCCTGCTGCTGCTGCTGTTGTGGGTTATGAGAGGGTGTAAAATACCACTCATACTGATTAAACCTCACTGGATAACTGTCTGGACCACGGTAGGGTGATCCGTGAAAGGATGAACCATCCGAAACCTCGATGGGGTGGTTGGGGGTCCCGGTTGCAGGCTCGACGGGATCCGTGTCCTCGTCCATGTCCATTGCATGATCGCCGGAAAAATGATCCTCTGGCCCCAATGGGTTAAAACCCACTGGTTCTTGAATATAGTTTGCCGGGTTAAACCGGCCCTGGAAAACAGGAGTAGGGTCGCCGAAGGAATGGTGCGAAAGGGATCGCTGGAGAGGTATATATGAAGGTTGTTGGTTATCGGGCTCGTTTTCTGACTGTGGCCCAAAGGAGTGACGATAAGGAGGCGTTGAACTATGCGAAGTAGATCGTCTGGCGGGCTCCAGATGGGTCCTCCAGTTTCGTTGCGGATCGGCACTCATAGTAGTGGAAGGAGTTCGCCGGTGCGAAGGCCTGGCTTCGTGATCGTTGGGGGCGTTGATTGGCCCCTTACCTCTTCCTCGGAATCTTGGCGGCATTGTTAAACCTGTTAACATAAACAAAGATAACAACAAGAATATATATAAAATAAAAGACAAAATAAAACAAAACAGAATTTGTCCTATGTTATTTGTCTAGACTCGAAAATTTAGAAATGTGCAATTTGTGTAACTGAGATTAAACACAAAAAGGCTAGTGTTTAATTCACTCAGTGTTGGCTCTGATACCAACCTGTCACACCCCGATATTTTCACGTATTACCGGTGGGCCCGGTGGGGGAGTATCGTGACGTAGTTGATATCATTATAGTTAAACAACACAATATTTAAATGCACAGCGGAAGCAAAAGATAGATTCATTTCAACCAAATAATATTGTAATATTAAGTATCACATATAGTTGAAAGTAATCCACAGGTGGATCAAAATAAAAAGGAAACATTGCTCAACAGTTTTATGTCATCCAAACTTGCGAGACTTATTGTGGATGCTAGGAGAAAGCCAGCCTATTACGAGTAGTACCTGCACTTAACCTTTTTGAGAAAATACGTCAGTTTACATTGGTAAATACAATTAACTGACTCATTTTGAAAAGTGTTAATAAAATTGATTTGAATGCACGTGGCACAAACTTTTTATAACTTGGGATAATTATTTGAATATAATCTTGTAAAAGGATTACATGTTCCTTATGCGTTCAGTAGCCCGATCCGTAGACCGGGTTAAAGATTAATAGACACACCACATTATTTATTTATGCACTGACGGGTGTACGCCTACACCCCGTGCTCAGGTCGTGGCCATTTCGTAAAATGATGCCAAGGATATCCGGGACATGGTCATTAACCCCCCAAAGGCTTTAAGCAAACAAAACATTTCCAAACGGGACATTTCAATGAATTAACCACTATTCGATTAAAGATTCAATGCCCGACCAAGCGGTATTTTATATACCATACTCCAAGCCCGTATAGGGAAACTAAGTTAAAAGTATTTACCTTTGCAAGTATAAATCACAAATAGAAAATGCGGGTAGCTTTTACCGGGTCTCCTATTCTGGAACAAAGGTTTATAATAACCTATTAGAATCCTAACGGGTCTTTAATTAAGCTTAGACTTAGACCGGTTAGTTTTCGAAAGGAAGACACGGTTCAAAAGCATGATAAAGCGAAGACCGGTTTAGGATGTGGTTTTGGCCCGACAAGCTTGTATGCTTGTTTAATATGGGTAACTTAAACACATTCTGGATTTTGAGACTAAAACGATATGGTTTGACCCGTTTCGGCTAATTTATGCAAATTAGTTACATAAACCGTACCGAACATGAATAATGCGTTACGGGTAACCAAATGAGTCACGAACAGATTTCCTAAGTTAATATGTTTCAAATATGTTGTGATATCAGTAGGATACCTTCCATTATGCCCAAAACGAGTTTAATCTCTAATTAAGCCCCGTAGGGGTATTTTGGTCATTTTAAAGATTATAAAAGAGATTAAATATACTTCTGAGTTACGGGTCTGAAATAATCCCTAAAACAACTTAATTTAATAGGTTATATCAGTTGGTGATAAGTCTTATACGCCAAAATGGTTTTAAACCCATACTAGGTGATTAATATGCGTAAAAAGCCGTTTAAGCGATTTCCGGGTTATACAGGAAATCTAAGTTTTCTGGTCAGGTTATAAAGTTCAAAATAATTCATTTATTATATAAAATTAGTAGCAATTGGATTGGTGTCAAAATACTATGTAAAACTCATTTTATAAACAAAAAGGGTATAATCGGTATTAACCGAATCAAGGCGATAACCCCATGTTATGATCAGTTTAAAAATAATTAGAAATCTTCAAACATCCCAAAATATTATATTTCATCAGTGGGTAAAAGGTTTGGTGCCAAAAATTGGGTTTAGATAGGCTTTATGCTCATTACGCCGTTTAATTCATAAAAAGCGTTCTAATTACGCTATTAAGCATAACTCCTAATCTAGACCTCCAACTGATGTGAAAATTTAGGGACATGTTTATAAATCAGTAACAAAGATTATTGTCCTCTCACATTTTAAAAATTCTCGTTTTATGGTCAAAAGGGCATTATGGTCAACATTAAGCAATTAACGGAAACGTGTAAACGAATCGGACAATCAACGAACCAATCACAGAGGGTTATACCATCATGTAACCTGGTCCTAAGGAAGCTCTAAGGAATTTCCAAACTCATCTAAATCGGGTCAAAACTGAAGTCAAAGCAAAAGTCAAAGTTTTGCGACTTTCGGTTCCGAACCGGTCCTAAACTGAAAATTGTCGGATCAAACATGTTTAGACATGTTCTCACATTAATTACTAAGTTATAAGAGTGATAAAACAGGTTGCAAAGCTTCTAGATTGTTAATTATGTTTTAAATCGCAAATTAAGTTTCTGTTGACTTTTTATAATCATCTTTGACCCGACAAACGACCTAGTTAGGACGGGAATCAGAGGGTGCCCTTTTAAGGGTTTAAAGCCCACATAATTACCAACTTATAACTACCTTAACTTTTACTAATCGCTGGACCATTAGCGATTAATCGCTAAATTAAACGTTAATTACGACGGTTTGACTTTTAAGCTAATAACTAAGCAAAACTCAATTATGGAAGGTCAAGGATAGTTACCAAGGTCTAATGCATGATTAGAGATGCTTGGGGAAAGGCCTTGAGCTCCAGAAATGATCAGAAGTGAAGGTATGAGTGAGTGATCAAAGTTTACAAACAATGGGGCTTTATATAGTGTTCTTGATCCATTATGATGACGACAACCAAGCCTATGAGGTGATCCTGATCAATTACAAGTGCCCCTAAGCCTAAAAATTAGTAGGGGTCGCGCATGGAAGTGAAAAATATCAATATAAGTCTGTTACTCGTTCATAACAGGCAACTGTCAACATTTCTGTCGCTGGGGATGCCTTACGGACCGTAAGGGGTCCTTTACGGTCCGTAAGCCTTTACCAGAGGGCAAAAATTTGTAACCCTTCATGCTTCGAACAGGCAACTAGATACTTCGAATTTGGGCCCTGAATTATCAGTATGGGACCTTTAGATTGTGCTTGAACAGTTATGTCCACCTTACCATGTTGTATAATTGTCTTGGATTCTTTTGAAAGGCCATAAACGAAGGTTTGTCAAAGCACATTCTCATAGGATCCTATCTTTACAATTTGAATCCATTATTGTTAGCATTAACCAGATTTGGATGCTTATCAGACGTTTATAACACCGGTTAAGAGTTGGGATTTATACATAGGTCGCTCAGAGGTATGTATTAACATGTCGACGCTTTTAACCCCTCGTGTACGAATTTTATCATAACTTTCTCATATGATAACGAAACTTGGTGAAATTTTTATCATGTATTCTAGTGAGCATACTTAATCGTTACAAAGCTTCGGGTTTGCTAAAAGGCCAATCAGAGGTATACTTTAAACATGTTGACACATTTAACCCCTGTAGTTTGTAATCTCTCACTTTCTTTGACAATTAGCTTCGTATGATCCAAGATTCATTCGTTTAAGGGTATAAACATCATGTAGGGTTATCGTAAAGTATATTTATCCGTTGTTGACATTTTGAACCCTTATATTCACATACTTTCCTTGTTTGTCAACTTTAGTCCTTCTAATGAAATCTTTCACGCGTTTAAAGTTTATGACACGTGTCAATACATTATTGGACGTGAATTTTCGAGGTGTTACACCCCGCACCTTCCAGTTATAAGGACTAGTAGAACACTAAAACCTAGCAAATCACTAACAATTACTTCTAGGGATTATTTGCGCAATTTTACCCTAAAGAGTTAAGATTTATTATGTGATATAGACACTCACCAAAATCTAAAACCCGAGCATGACTCTACTATGTGATAAAGACCGTCACCAAGAATCATACGAAGCAATTGACAATAAGAAACCATATCAAAGTACGCATACACATCAAATCAATAAACCAAACTGTTTACTAAACACGATTAATCCATAAAAATCATGCAATTAACGAAAAAGGTTTAAACTTTATTCAATCCATTCATCATAGTCTAGGTGGCTTAAATGTTTAGCTGAGCATGTTAAATAATGAAAGCAAATCAAAGATGTTCAAGTAAGAATTCATTGTAACAAGTTTCGAAAGAAAGAAATCAATAAACAAGGAATTGGAAAACCCGAGCAAGTCTTCAATCCTTCGTCCCGAACTCATACCGATGATTCTAATGCTTCAAAACCTTCAAATCAGCTCCAAGAATGCTCCAAGAATCGCCTCCAATGTTCCTTAATTCGTAATTCGGGTTTAATTGTGATTTGTTTGGATTATATACGAAACCCTAATCAGCTAACAGAGATAACTCGCCAATTAACCCCGTCACGTCGCGCGACGGGTATGCCTCTTCGAGGTCACTTAGCGCGACAACAACAAATGTCAGAAATTAATATTTTATTCATGGCGGGGCGCGACAGTGAAGGTGTGTAGCCTTGGCGTGACGCGACGGCTTATTTTCCATAGACTTCTTTGAAATTTGATAAGCTTCAACATCCCAAAAACTCTTCTAACTCTTTTCAACTTGTTTCGGGACTTGGTGTTTCAACATTGTGGCTCGTTTCTACTCAATTTCCAGCAAATTTAAGCATCAAGACCTGGAAAACTCAAATTAATCAATTGTATGCACATTCTAATGAAAACTAAACTAAATATAACGGAAAATTATACAAACTAAACACGAATAAGAGATGTATTTTGCAATACATCAAATATCCCCCCATTTACTCTTTTTTCGTCCTCGAAAAAGAATTGAGCAACGGAATCAGAGATGAATAGTTACTCGGGTCAAAAGCATGTTTATATTTTATTAAAACCAAAACTTGCGTTAGCCGCGATTGCGAATATATTTGTCCCCTTAAACCCAAATCCGGTCTTAAGCCCTTATCATGCGAATTTAATTTAAGTGCGGTCAATCTACCTAGGGTCTCACGCTAGGATCTACGGTCCACCTACTCCCGCCTCAAGCTTATAGAACGAAAGGAACGATCACTGGACCAATTCCCAACCGTCTTATATCAAAACCAAGAGAATTTAAAATCAATACTTTTTTTCTTTTTCCATTTTTTTTTTCATTTTCTATGAGCGTAGACATTGCTTTCCCTAACCAAGAGGCATTCCAGCTGTAGAGTCGCTATCCCCAACTCGGATTACTTAGGCTTCGGTACTTTTTTTTTCTTTGCAAGTTCGATTTCACACACCCTAGAGATAATCCGGTTGTAAAGTCACTATCCCCAACCCAGACTACATAGAACTGTGCTACTTTCATTCAGTTTCTAGCTCATTTTTTTTCGATATTTTTTTCATGATAAAAAATTCTAACGGTTTTAACTTATAACCGTGTTCTTTATACTCTTATTGGCGGTTTGAATTTCCCATATTTCCCAGATGAAAACCCACTAGTAAACCGACAATTAAGGTATATTAACTCAAAGAGACCTAAAACCAAACCCGGGCCTATCCACATATCCCTAACTAAACACAAGCTCAATTTATTTTAATCTCTTATTATTATTATTATTCAAACCCGAGCAAAAAATAATCTTTTCTTTCATTTTCCGCTTTTTATTTGCAAACTTCTTTATTCAACAGACATTTTCTGATTTTTCATTTTCTTTTTCAAATTATGACTCGATTATTTACATGTATCCCATCCCCACACTTGAAGATTGCATTGTCCCTAATGCAAGAACAGAAATACGACTCAAAACTACCTAAATTACCCCTAAACTATGAACAAACTAAATAAATAAATAAATAAAAGAATACAAGAATACAAGGGAAACGACTTAGCTGAGTATGTGAGTCTGTCAAAGTGCCAGTCGTTTCCACATAAGCCCTCCAATTCGAAACGCGCTCAGCAAACAACTCCTATTCTCGGACACGCGAACGAAAGCGGCATAAACATCAACCTATCAAATCATAAGCAAACACTACCAAAACATCATAATATATATCATCCAAAGTCATCAGTTCCAACATAAACCAACCCATCCTACCCAACCAACCTGTTTAACGTGTATCAGTATAAGTACAAACCAACGAATGAGGATCAAAAACAACATAAAAGAAAAATAAAACAAAAGATATAGTCAGCTGCTGTATCCTCATCCCATCCCCACACTAGTCTTCCTCACTGCTCTCCTCTCGTCCAGCACCAGCCGAGCTACCCTGCTGCCTCGGTTGAAAGAAACCAGGAATCTCCATACTATGTCTGCTCATCATGTACCGGAGGGCCTCCTCCTGCCTCTCCTGACCCGTCAGAATAAGGTGCTCAAGCCTATCGAACCGCTGCTCCACATAGCCAGAGAACGACTCTAAAGTAAGAGGCTTAGGTGGTGGCTGCCTGCGGGGGTACTGCTGTGCTGGCAGCTCATGTCAGTGAGTAGGATCAATCTGAATCATCACATCCTCAGCTGGATGTCCCTCTGGCGGCTACACCTGTGGGCCCTGCCTAATCGGCTCCCAGCCGTAAGGCTACGTATATGACACTATCCCAGCCAGCTGCAACTCCTTAATACCAAACGTCATCGTCTTCGGCCCCTCATGTAGAAATTGGGGAACATACTTGTTAAACACTCCCAAATTCTGTGCAATACGAGTAATGTACGGGCCCATATCCAACCCAGCTCGAGGACCACCTCTTCGCGCCCTGTTGAATGAATCTGCTAACACTGTAGCTAAATTCATCTCCCTGTTCTGCACCCGACACATGAGAATGAACAACTCGATCCAATTCTTATTTTCACCCGATTTCCGCCCCACCAACGTAGTCGACAAAATCTTCAAAACATACCGGTAAACTGGGTTACGAACTGAAGTAATCAGATTCGTAACTGTGAATGGGTGGTCGGAAATCGTCTGCCAGAAATTTCGCAGCTCAGCTGAACCAACACTGTGATCCCTCGTAGTAGAATATGCACCTCGCATACTAGTCACAAACTCGGGCTGCCTCACCTCCTCCTCAGTATAAAACCCCGAAACAATGGCAAACCTCGCCATATTCATCTCAAAAACCTGCCTACCCAGACTAAAAGACACAGCTTTTTCATCATCAAACTTCCCTTCCTTGTGTCTCCATGTGCTGTGAAACTCCAGTACCAACTCCTCATACTGATCCTGTGTACACTCTAATGCCTCAGATAACTTGGGACCCAAGAGGTCCAACGCTACCTGCCTTGAACCTATTTCCTCTAACCAGGTCCAATCTATCACCTTGTGCTGAAGCAAATCTGTATCCTTCAATTTATCATACTTATTCCACTTAGGTGTACTCGGCTCGAACTGCAGTAATGGGTGGTCGAGTCGATTAACTTTATGTGTTGGAACGAACTCATGAGCCCTTTGGTACTTAATTTTTCTCAGCTTTGGATCATCAGCAGCTATCTGAAGAATCGGGGTCTCCTGAGGAATCGGATCAATCGGATCTTGCTGTGGTGCTTTCTGACCCGCGGCCCTTTTCCGGGCCCTTCCGCTGCGCGAACTGCTTGCTGAGTCTGTAAAACAGATATTAACAAGACAAAACAAGCAGACAATCAGTAATCACAAACTATTTTTTGTATTTTTAATTTTTTTAATTTTTTTTAATTTTTGAAAATTTTTATATTTTTTTTGGATTTTTATAAATTTTTTCGAAAAAATTAGAATAACCGTATAGCATTTCATTCGCGGCTAATTCTAAAAATAACGTTGAATTAAAAACCGGGTTACCTTTTTACAAATGCTAAGCGATAAATAAACTCGCCCGAATGGAGATTGAGTACGGGCGAGTCTAAATCACTTATACGTGCAAGTATACCCAAGAACAACTAAATACGACTCAATCTATACTAAAACTTGACTAAAACGACACAAAGACACTAAATTGGACTCAATGTACACTACCCCTCGGCATTTTAATTATCCGCAATTAAATCCTAGTGCCTAACCAAGACATTGAAGTCCAACCTTGTTATAAATCAGTTGCTTTTTAGTTTTAAAATCAATTTTTTCGCATTTGAAAAAGTCCGCCTAATTAAAGGAGGGTTTTCCGTTTGCAAAAAATTCATTTTAATGCGCAAGATTGGAACTTTATGTGTCAATGTCCCATACCAATCAATCCTTAATCAACACATTCAATATCCCAAACCGACAAGCACCCGCACCCATTAACGATACTAAAACAGCCTCTTCATAACAAGACTCGAAACTTTTTAAATGGTAACCGGCATTGTAACCTTAACAAGCTCTAAATCAAACTCCAAACCAAACCATCCGCACCCAAATAAGAACTTTGAAACAAAAACCAAATTTTATGTCAAAGTAGCAATGTCAAGTAACGTCAAGTGCATAAACCCAAACCAAGCAAGCCGCACCCCTGAACTATACTAACTAACCTAAGTGCACTAGACGCGAACTAAGTCGGTTCGACACTAGACTGACCCAACATAGAAACCACACAATGGACTCGACAAACTGAGCGACACTTGACTCGCAATAGAGCCGACAAAACTGATCCAACAAAGCAACTATATAACTAGAAACTAAGACACACTAACTAGAAACTAAATAGCAACTATATAACCAGAAAGATCATACCTGAGATACTGAAATTTATCAAGGATAAACTTGAAAATTTTCGTCAATGGTGAGGTCCCGAATCGAAGAAAACCAGTGGGTAAATGGTGAGAATCTTTGGTGGGTTTTGTTCGGTGAAGAAAACCGATCACAAGGGTGAAATTATGGTGAAATTTGGAGGGAAATCGGTGAAGATAAGGTGGATTTTGGGTGGTTCGACGGTGGGGGCGGTGAAAAAGGGTTTGGTTGATTTGTGGGGAAGACAGAGAAGAAAAGAAGGGTTTTATTCTATTCTTTACGCCGTCGCGTGGCGCTACGGCAATGTGGGTGGGTTGTGGCATAGCGCCACGGGGTGGTTCAAATGAGAGGGTTCAATTCATGGGGTCGTGTAACACGACAGATAAGTGGAAGTATAGTCGCGCGACGCCACTGCTCGGTTCAAGATGAGTTTTTGGACCTAAGGGTCGTGTAGCGCCACGAGGTAAGGTATTTGGTGTGGCGCGACGCGAAGGCTCTTTTTAGGCAGAAGGTTGCGTAAATTTATGAGTTTTATGCCTTAGAAAAAATTCTAACTCTTACCAAACATCCCAAATTTTTTCTAAGTGTTGGGACTTACCTGGAATGCCGTTTTCAATGCAATTTCAGCTCCTCAATGGTACGATTCCTGCAAAATTACTCAAACACACGAAACAAAAACACGAAAAACTATGAAAAATTACGAAAATTAACGAAATTACAAACGGTGCATACTCTACACTTGGGAGTTCATCCCAAAGCACTAAGTGGCGGCTTTTGATGGAATTTCGAGAGGAGTTTCCTCCATCTCGTTCTTGTTTATTGCTCCTCCAATGTAGTGCTTCAACCGGTGGCCATTCACCTTCCAACTTCGGCCATCCGATTCATCCACAATCTCCACCGCTCCATACGGAAACACGTAATGAACCATATAAGGTCCTGACCACTTCGATTTCAACTTACCCGCAAATAATTTCAATCTTGAGTTGTAGAGAAGTACTCTATTCCCTTTGCTAAACTCTTTCACCCTCCTTAACTTTCTATCATGTGAAGCCTTCGTTTTCTCCTGTATTCCCAATAATCGAGCATAAGCCGCATCCCTAAGCTCCTCAAGCTCATGGATTTGAAAGAAACGCGTCCTAGCGGCTTCGGTCATGTCAAGGTTAATGGTTTTTAACGCCTAAAGCGCTCGATGCTCTAGCTCTACGGGAAGGTGACAAGCTTTTCCATAGACGATCATAAATGGTGTGGTTCCTAAAGGCGTTTTGTAGGCGGTTCGAAACGCCCACAATGCATCGTCTAGCTTGTCGGACCAATCCTTCCTTTTCTTACCAACGGTTTTCTCTAAGATACGTTTGATACCACGATTTGCATTCTCCACTTGACCACTCATCTGTGGATGGTATGCGGTAGACAAACGATGAGTGACTCCGTAGCGTGCAAGAAATTTTTCCATCAATGCATTGCAAAAGTGAGTACCACGGTCACTAATTAAGGCTTTAGGTGTATCGAATCGGGAAAAAAGCTTCTTAAGGAATTTCAAGACTACTCGGGCTTCATTTGTGGGAAGAGCTTGAGCCTCAACCCATTTAGACACATAGTCAATTGCCACAAGTATGTAATGGTTCCCTTTGGAGACGGGAAAGGGTCCCATGAAATCAATGCCCCAAACATCAAAAACTTCCAACACTTGGATCGGGTTTTGAGGCATCTCATCTTTGGCTGAAATATTGCCGGTTCGTTGACAAGCATCACATGTTTATACGAACTCTACGGCATCACGAAGTACGCTAGGCCAATAAAAGCCACAATTAAACACCTTTTGAGTGGTGGAATATGCACCATGATGTCCTCCCGTGAGGCCTTCATGTACATGTTTAATGATGTTCCAACCCTCCTCTCTCGACACGCATCGTCTAAGTATCCTATCTCCTCTAATTCTAAAGAGAAAAGGATCATCCCACACATACTTCCTTGACTCACTAAGGAACTTCCTCCCTTGTTGTGTGGTCATTCCTCTCACAATATTTCCACTAGAAAGATAATTCACTAAGTCACAAAACCAGGGCAATCCCTCCTTTTCGGCCTCTACAAACTCGATTGACTCGTGAGGGAATGTATCTCCAATTTCCTCCTCATGAATCTCTTCTCTCTTGGGGTCCTCTAGACGTGATAGATGACCGGCCGCTACGTTTCCGGCCCCTCTCTTGTCTCTAATCTCAATATCAAACTCGCTAAGCAATAGGATCCTCTAAATGAGTCGAGGTTTGGCGTCTTTCTTTTGGAAAAGAAAACGTAACGCTAAATGATCGGTGAAAACTATAGTCTTGGATAGAACGAGGTATGAGCGGAATTTGTCGAAAGCAAATACTACGGCTAAGAGTTCTTTCTCCGTGGTGGTGTAGTTCTCTTGAGCATCATTTAGAGTTTTGCTCGCGTAGTATATGGGGTGGAAGTGCTTATCCTTTCTTTGTCATAATACCGCTCGAACGGCATAGTCACTCGCATCGCACATGAGCTCAAACGGTAAGCTCCAATCGGACGAGATAAGAATAGGTGCACTCACAAGCTGTTCCTTCAAAAAGTTGAAGGCCTTAAGATACTCCTCGTCAAAGACGAATGGAACATCTTTATCTAGAAGGTGGGCCATGGGGCGAGTTATTTTTGAGAAATCCCTAATAAAGAGTCTATAGAAGCCCGCATGACCTAGAAAACTCTGAATCGACTTCATGCTAGTGGGTAGAGGTAGCCTACTAATAGTATCTATTTTCGCACGATCTACTTCTATACCATCCCTAGAGATCTTATGTCCTAACACAATACCTTCGGTCACCATGAAGTGACACTTTTCCCAATATAGCATAAGCTTTGTCTCGACATATCTCTTTAACATCCTCTCTAGATTCTTCAAACACTTGTCAAAAGAGTTACCATATACCGAAAAATCGTCCATGAAAACCTCCATGGAACTCTCAATCATATCCTGAAATATGGCAACCATGCACCGCTGAAAAGTAGCTGAAGCGTTGCACAACCCAAATGGCATGCGTCGGTACACATAGGTGCCATAGGGGCATATGAAGGTGGTTTTATCCTGATCCTCCGGTGCGATGGGGATCTGGAAGTACCCGGAAAACCCGTCAAGAAAACAATAGAATTGTTGTCCCGCGAGACGCTCCAACATTTGATCGATGAAGGGCAATGGGAAGTGGTCTTTTCGGGTGGCATCATTCAACTTTCGGTAGTCGATGCACACGTGCCACCCCGTGACCATATGAGAAGGGATAAGCTCATTCTTTGCATTCATGACAACGGTCATCCCTCCCTTCTTAGGGACAACCTGAGTGGGACTAACCCAAGGTGAATCTGAAATGGGATATATCATCCTGGCATCTAAGAGTTTAAGAACCTCCTTCTTCACAACATCTTGCATGTTGGGGTTGAGCCGCCTTTGGGGTTGCACCATCGGTTTGAAATCATCCTCCATAAGTATCCGGTGGGTGTAATTGGAAGGGCTTATGCCCTTAATGTCGGACAATCTCCAAGCAATGGCCTCTTTATTGGCCTTCAACACCTTCAACAACCTCAACTTCTCTCCTTCTTCCAACTGCGATGAGATAATAACGGGTAGCTCGGAACCCTCCCCTAGGAAAGCATACTCTAAATGAGATAGAAGTACTTTAAGCTCTAAGGGTGGGGGTTGGGTGGTATCCTCACTAACGGCTAATACTTCGGGAATCAAAGGCGTTCCCTCAACTACTACTTCATCTACCCTCAACAACTCCTCCTCTACTCTCTCTCCTACCACTAAGTCGGCACCACTAATATACTCTAAACAATGGTCGACACATGAGATGAAGGAATTCAAGAAATATACGGAGTGGCAAGGACCACTATAGTCATCAGAACCACTCGGGTGGTTCATGGAATGATCTATCGCAAAAGTGACTCTCTCCTCACCGACCCTAAGTGTAATCTTACCATCGTAAACATTTATGAGGGCTTTAGCAGTACGCAAGAATGGACGGCCAAGTATAATGGGAACTCTCTCATCCACTTCCATATCGAGAATGATGAAATAGACGGGGAACACAAACTTGTCGACCTTAACTAACAAATTCTCAACAATAACCCTCAGGTATTTCACGGACCGATCGGCTAAGGATAATGTCATTCGGGTAGGTGAAAGTTCGCCTAGGTCTAGCTTCTCATAGAGAGAAAAGGGCATCAAATTGATGCTAGCACCTAGGTCGGCTAAGGCTCTAGTATTGGTGTTACTACCGAAAAGACATGGAATAGTAAAAATACCGGGATCGGTAAGCTTTTCGGGAAGCTTATTTAAAACAATGGCGGAACACCCTCCATTCAACGGGACATTCGACAACTCCCCCAACTTCTCCTTGTTCCTAAGAAGGTCTTTCAAGAATTTCGCATACTTAGGCATAGATTGGAGTGCCTCGATAAAAGGTAGATTAATCTTCAATTGCTTGAAGATGTCTAAGAATTGGCCGTATTCCCTTGAGTATTTTTGGTTCCTAAGACGTGAAGGAAACGGGACACGCGAATGGTCTACTAGGGGAGAAGGTCTAACGTCTACGGGTGGTTTCTCAACTTTCTTCTCAACTTGAGACTCACCGGGCTGTGCGGTACTTGCTGGGCTTTGCCTTGGTTGCACTTTGCCAGGATCCTCCATCTCAATCTTTTCATCTACAATATCCCCATCCTCATCAACTACTCTTTCCTCAACTCTCGGGTTCCCTACGGTTTTGCCACTACGAGTGGTAAAGGCTTTAGCATGGGCATTAGGGTTTGGTAGGGTATTACCCGCAAACTAACCGGGTAATCTCTCCACTAGTTTCCTAGACATGTCACCTACGACTCTTTGAAGGACTTGGAAAGAGGCTTGGTGGTTTTTAAGCATAAGGTCATGTTCGCTAAGTGTCTTTTGGGTGGTTTGGTCCCTAACAACTAATTGGCTCATCATGGCCTCCATTCTCTCAAGACTACCCCTTAAATCATAACTTGAACCCTGACTGGATTGAACCTGATTATTTGAACCCCCCCTCTTTGTCCTGCCCATTGAACCCCTTATTGAACTCTCCATTTGAACCCCCACCAAAGAATGAACCTTGACCCCTATTTGGATTTTGAGCTAATTGAAAACCAGGGGGTTACCATTGGACCGAAAGTTATTATTATTATTATTAAAGTTATTATTATTACGCCAACCCGAACCAAAATTATTACCAAACCCACTAGGTTGACCTCTACCTAGACCCCCCTACGAAATCGACTTGCTCCTCACCAACTAGCAATGGACACGCACTCGTATCGTGACCCCCTCGGCAAAACTCACACTTATCTACCTTAGCCTTAATATCCTTGAGCTCTCGAGTCACGTTTTCTAATACGGTGGCTAGACTAGGGTCCATAGTGACATGGTTCACCCCACGGGCGGGTGTACTAGTAGTGGTATTTGAATTACCACTTTGATACCGCTGATCAGCTCGCGACTGAGATTGAGATTGGGAAAATGCCTCGAAACGCTCTAAACACTCGGCAACAGTAAGAATACCCATCATATGACCCCCCCGCATTAGTGTCGAAACGATCACGAGTCTCTTGGGTGAGACCGTTATAGAATTTTTCATAAAGGGCCCAATTAGAAAGGCCATGTTGGGAGCAACAAGCACAAAGGTTTTGGAAACGCTCCCAAGCAAGGTATTAGGGCTCATCGGGCTCCATGCGGAATGAGTGAATTTGATCGCGAAAACGTGAGGCCTTCGCGGGTGGAAAGTATTTGTTCAGAAAGGCTTAACGGAGGCCCGCCCATGTGGTAAAAGTACCGGTCGGCTGAGAGTCCAACCAAGTAGCCGCATGGCCGGCTAGTGAAAAGGGGAAAGCTGTAAGTAAGTGCATCGTTTGGGGCTCCGTGAAGGCTAAAAGTAGCGAGTATACGAGAGAAATGGTTTATATGGGCGGGGGCGTCCTCGTCATCACGATCGTGAAGTTGGATGGTATTGGTCATGGCTTGCATGGCATACGATGGAATCTGCCATGAGTTTTCGTTAACTATGGGTGGACCGATGATGGGTGAAGCAAGACCGGTGAAATTTTGGGTGGCTTGTTGATGGACGGTTTGTCTTGTGTTGGCCATTTGTTCTATGTTTTCTGGGTTGCTAGAGGTGCTAGAAGTGGGACTATCGGGTGGGGAAACCTTAGGTGATGTTTTAGGTGAATGGTTTGGTGAAGGTGGTGGGGTTGGAGGTGGGGTGGGTAACAGAGTGGAATCGAAATTAGGAAAATGAGAAGAGGATGAAGTATTAACCTGTGGGCCTTGGCCCAATCGAGATGATGACTCTGTGACTGGCGGTTTCGGCGGTCTGTGCGAGCGCAGATGTGGCATCCACTACAAGCAAAAACCTAGATATGAGAAAAACAAACACTAGTCACTAAGACTCAAAAATAGAAGTAAAAGACACGAAAGAAAACAAAACAAAACACGTAGCACGTATATGTCAATAAAGTCTATCAAAGCTAATGAACGCGATTGCCAAGAGTCCCCGGGAACGGCGCCAAAAACTTGATGTGTGCTAAACAAACTATTAAAATTAACTAAATTAGAATCTCTAAGCTAGACACTAAAAAGCTTTAATTCTAGACTCAACCTAAACCCCACAATCGGCAAGTGTACCGATCACTGTAGTATGACCTAAGGAAGTCCGGATATCAAACCACGAGACTCTATTAATCACGTTAACTAGACTCTAACAGACACTGACAGACAGGACAAACTGTTTAATTGTTTTTTTTTTGGGGGGGGGGGGTTACAGAAAATCTAAGGAAATCTATTTAAACTAATAATTAAACTAAAACTAGACTAATACGAAATAAAGAAAAGGCTTTTCTGTAGGATCGGATTGTGACCCCAAATGAGTCGTTCAGAGGAGTTTTAATCTATTTCAAAGGCGGAAACAGAGAAATATACTTCGAAACAGCTTCCAAATCACTTTAAACCTCTTGTATAATGATTTAACACTAATAACATTCACTGGATAAACCGGCAGCACTTCGGTATCCAAATCAAGAACCGTTTCAATTGATTTCGCTTGAACACCTATATATAGAGATCAGATTCTGCTTGAAAGTGACATGATGCAATTTAAGCGGAATCAGTAATGTTGATTTCGCTTGAAACTGACACTTGACATTTCAAGCGGAATCACTTCCATTCAAGCGAAATTACTTTTAAAATACTATATCTAGAACTACGTGCCCTGATCTAACATACTAATACAAGACTCGATACAAGACGAAGTCGATAGACGTAGTGCACCAACAGACTCCCCCTCGGATATTGACGAAGTCTTCGGTGTCGAGTCTTCACAAACTTCACTCTTAATCAGTCTTTGGGCTTCCAAGATCTTGTCCTGGCTCTTCTATCATCAGACTCTCTCTCTCTAACAAACTCCCTCTCAACTTGTGCTGAAATGTAATCTGTCTTTCACAGAAACAGGATCATGATCTGGCTTTCAAGCTTTCTAATTCTCTTGATCAGATCTCTTGATTCCTTAAGTTCATCAGCTAGCGTGATTACCAGAATCGAACACTGGCTTTATGCTTTAACTGACTTCTCCTTAAGTTGTGCTCTTGAGATTGTAATCTGATTTAATTCCTTCTATGTTGTTGTTCCAAGATTGTAGCCTGGCTCTCATCCAGCTCAGGTTCAGGAACGATTCCTGGTTCAAACCTGCACAGAACTCTACCCAAAAATAAATTTCAATTTTTATAATTGACAAATTTATCTATCCCTAGCAAAAATCTTTCTAGAATCCTTTCTGATGAACCACTTGAATGTAAAAATTCAAAATCTTTTCTCTTTTAAACACATAATCCCCCTCACAAAATGTCCTCATGTTTAGCACTTGGAATTTTGAAAATCAGCTTTCAAATATCAGTTGTCGAAAATCTTTTTGTATTTTCAAAAATTTTAAGCTAAAACACACTGAAAATCTTTTTGATTTTTTTTAATGAAAAGAAATATATACACACAATATTTTTACGAGTTTGTGTAAGAGGATCATATCATTTTTTGAGACCAAACACTAGCATCGTTAAGCTTTAAACATTTTAATCTCTGAACAGTTCACATAGATTGACGATATTGTTGTCCACTTAAACTCAATCTAAAAACTTTCGAAATGCTTACCGATACGTTAAGGTATATTAATTTTGCACTAAATTCTTATGGACCCCATGATCTTAGCATATCCCCTCATCATGCAATACACTGACTCAAGTAATGCCTTTAAACTTTCATCAACTGTGATTTGTGCGAAAACAAAGCAGAATGTTTAAACATTAACAATCAGGTCGATACTTCCGTATACGCAGAGAAAGTCCAATGTTTAAACAAAATAAGAAGATAAAAACAAGTTGAAGTTGTTTAGGCTTTAACCACCAGGTCGATACTTCCGTATACGCAGAGGTGATCCAACGCTTAAACGAAACACCAAGAAAAATAAAGCAGAACGTTTAGGCAACAACATCCAGTTCGATACTCATGTATACGCAGAGGATGTCCAATGCTTAAACAAAATAAAGAAATAAAACAAGTTTAAGTCTTTGCAAAATAAAATACACAATCACAGTGACTTTTTCAGCAAAGTTGTGAAAGTTAACAAACTTAACCAATTTTATGTCTTTTGACAATCAGCGATTACCGAGCAGGCACACAGTCAAGAAGGACAAAACTAAGTACTATGTTTTCAACCGTGTTTCCCACTAGAACTAGGTTTTTTTCATTTTAGATTTGTATCGTTATCGCAAATCTACTAGTCTAGCTGAGCCTATCGTCACATCTTTAGTAAGACCGTTTATCACATTTTGACTTTTCATATCTTTAGCATGCTGTGATAGTCCACTGATGTACTATCATTTCCTCTTTTGCACAACAAAACTCGTTTTTGATTTTATCATGTTTTTGGATTTTTCAAATTTTCAAATGTTTTTGGATTTTCTGAAATTTCTTACTCCCCCTAAAATTCAAAAACATTTTAAAGAAATTTGAAAACAAACTATACAAGTAAAGTGACAACCGATATCGAATCGCTTCAAATCGCCATCCACTTGGAATAAACAATCAGAACTCCCCCTTACAACAAACTATTTTCTCATTATGATTTCAAAACACTTAAGTTTGTTTTAACCAAAATGATTTTTCCGGAAAATAAGTTTTGTTGGGGTTACCATTTGTAAAGTTAGGGATTCATCATTTTGTTTGTCAGAAATACCATTTGTAGAAAATCAAGTACAACTTAATGTTCCTGATTTACCACTTGTAATTGTAAACCTCTTCAACCACTTGTAAGTCGAAATCACTTTCGTGAATTTCTCAATATAGATGCCGATTCCTGCTCCACACTTACCAACCTGGGAGCTCCGGCAAGTCAAGGTTTTTCATTTAAACAAATCCACCCAAGCCTTAACAACCTTGGGTGTTTTCTCCTCAACTTCACTTGGTGTTGGGCAGTAAGTTGCCTTCTTTGATTCGTATAAGTCCTTTACCCCTTTAACCTTTCCTTCAACCATTTTTCCAAAAATCTTTTTAACATTTCCATTAAAAGTTTTGTCAACATCAAATTCTTTCTTCTCAGAATAGAATTGATTTGAAATCTCAACTTTACCAACCTTATGTTTGAAATTCTCAACCTGTGGCTCATCTAACTTTGTGGAGTTAGATTCATCGCCAGTTTTCACATCTGATTTCTTTACAACCCATTTTTGGTTGTCAAGATTTCCTCTTTTCTGGTAATGATTTGTTTTAGAACACTCACCAACTTCATATTTAGAATTTTCAAAAACTTTAAGTTTTTCAGCTGGTGGTTCATTTTTCTCAACAACTTTTTCTTTAAGTTTTTCAGAGACTCCCTATTTTGTTTTCGTTGCTTGAGAACATATAGATGCAATGTGACCAATTTCATTGCATTTGTAACAGGTTCTTGTCTCCTTCCTATGAAAAACTCCAGTTCCTACTCTCTCTTGCTTCTGGGCAAGGAATTCTCTGTTTGATTGTTTCCAGAAAAAACTTTTTGATTCTTCTTCACAGCTTGTTCCTGAAACAAAATTAACTTTTGAATTAAAATCTTTAACATATTTTTCATTTTTCTGTTTTTCAGATGGAATGAAACCTAAACCTTTCTTTTTGAAATTACCATTATGGTTAGGTTTCTTTTGAAAACCAGAACCATAATTGTAACCTTTTTTCTTGTTTAACCGTTGTTGAACTCTTGAAGTGTACTTTTTAGGTTTTTCATTAAGATTTACATCTTTTATATCAGAAATATTGATTTCTGTTAGTTTGAAAACCTTTTTGATCTTTTCAACTTGAACACTTCTTATTGGAAAATCTTTATCAGAATATAATTTTTCAGAATCATTCAAAGTATATGCAACTTCAAATGTTTCGTCATTCAAATTAGATTTTGATATCAAAAACTCTTTACTGTAAACCCGTTTAACCAACGGTTTTGGACTTTTGACTGACGAACTTGAACTTCCAGACTCGGATTTTGACTCAGACTCCTCATCTTTATCCAACACCTGATCGACCACCTTTTTAATTAACTCGGACTCATGATCAGTGTCAGACGATGTAAAAATGACGTCAATGTTTTCTGGTAATTCATCAGTTATATCGGACTTTAACTTTATATTGACTGCCTTTTCGACTTGCTCCTCATTCGGTTTTCTGGGTGAATAACCTTCCCAAATAGGAGGCGGACACTTGTTATAACTAGCACTCTGTTTCTTACCATTATCCTTCTTCTTTGGCTTCTCATCGTCTTGAAATGCTTCAAAACCTGCAACAGTTGGATAAATTCTATCAATAAGATAATCAGAACTAGAATAACTCTGTAATAATCGTCTGATTCTCTCATTCTCTATTTTTTCTTTCTCCAACTCTTGCTTCCATTTTGCACTTTCTTCAATGTAGAAATTAATAGCTTTCTGCTTCGACATCATCACAGCATTCATCATGGTCAATGCATCTTCTCTTTCAGAATTTGTCTTTTGTAGATCAGTCACTGTTCTGTTTAATACATCATATGATTCTTTCACATAATTGAGATCAAACAGTAACTTTTCTATCATCTTATCCTTTTCATTCACCATCTCATCTTTTGCTGCACATTCCTTGCAAAATTCTAAACACTTTAAACAAGGTTTGACGACTTCCACAATCTTTTCTACTTCAATGATCTTCTCAGTTTCAACAACTTTTTCACCTTCAATCACCTTTTCTGTTTCAACAATTTCTTCAGCAACAATTTTAACCTCTTCTTTTTGAACAATTTCTTTTGCTGCTTGTCTCTCCTTCAGTTTCTCCAAGCGATCTGCAAAATAAAATTGAAAACTTTCAGGAGATAGATGAGTTTTTGCAATATTAATATGTCTTTCTTCCTCATCATCACCACTATCATCAGTTGGTGATTGTTCAAACTCTGTCGTCTTTTCTGAACTGTCATCTGAAGAACAAGAATCAGATGGTGTTTGATCAAAAACTGTTGTTCTTTCTGAACTTTCATCTGAAGTAATAGACTCTTCATCTTGATTCTTAGCATTAACACCAATTGCTTTCATCCATTCGGTAAATAAATCCGGTTCTTGAATAGCTTTTGCAATGAGAGCAACAACTTTTGAATCAGATGGAATATATTTATCCCAGTTAAAACCTGCTGCCACCTTTTCATCGTCTTGATCAATGATACCATAATAAGCTTTCTTGTTTGCATCCTCTATCATTCTAGCATGAGCAGTTTGTGGTTCCTTTTGTTGATGCGGTTGATGAGGAACTTGTTGATATATTTCCTTCCTATAATCATCTTTTCCAAATGGATTCTTTGCTCCACTAGCTTCTTGATTTTTGCATTCTCTCTTGAAATGACCTTTCTCCCTGCATCGAAAATAAGTAACTTTAGATTTATCAAAACCCAAAGTAGAAACATGTGCATCCAGAAAATCATTTCTTCCTGTAATCATTTTAAACTTTTCTGCTCTCCTCAAGACACTAGCTAAACACCATTTTATATCCATAAGCTCCGTCTCTTCAGCGTCTATCTGATCGTAATCCTCTTTCGTCAGCATAGGATTTCTGATCCTCCCTGCAACTAAACCTTCATAAGATTGTAGCACAGTTGCAAGTAACGCCATGTGATCTTTTGCAACTTCTTCAGTAAAACTTTGACCATCTGGAAGATTCAATGCAATGTTGCACTGTATCACACAACCACTTCCATGTTTTGAACTTTGAGAATGAAAACTTGTAGTTGAACTTTTTGGATTAACATTTGGATATGAAGAAAATCCACTGCTACTATTTGGACTTTGTTCAGCAGTTCCAGATGAGTCTCCAGCATTAAAAGCAATTTGAATCTTCGGACTCATTTCAGCCTCTTGAACACTGCCTTTGTAATACATTTTCACATCTTGTTGACCACTTGGATTACTCATCCTAGCAATCTTCTGTTGTTCAAGATCTTGACCCTCAATCTTCTCGATGAACTGAGAAATTGTCAAACCATCATATTCTCCGGTGTTCTTTAGAATCATCAAAAATGTACCCCACTCTTTCTGAGGTAAAGCATCAGCCAATTTATCGACCCATTCCTCTCGTTCTTTGTTAATACTCAACAAAGACATAGAACATACTAAATGGCAATATCTTTCAATCAACTTCTTTGTATCTTCCCCAGGCAAACTTGTGAATAGATCAAATTCTTTCTTAAGCAATGCCTTTTTACTCTTAATCATCTTTTCACTTCCCTCAAACTTGATTTTAAGTGCATCCCAGATTGATTTTGAAGTTTTGTCATGTTGAAGCAATACAAAGATGTCTTCTTTAATAGCTTGCTGAAGTAGACTAATCATCATCTTTTCAGCTCTATACATGTCTCTTTCTTTGTCAGTGAATTCAGATATTTCTTTTTCAACCTGCAAATCAGTACGAGGTAAAACATACTTCTTCAAAATACACTCCCAAGATCTCAAATGATTAGCTTGAACCCAGTTTTCAAATCTATCTTTCCAACCATAATACTCCTCAATGCTCATTAGTTTCAGGGGTTTTTGCATTGTTCCTGTCTCATTTTCTAAGTTCATGTTTTGAGCAATGGCAGCCGGAGTAGTCGGTGTAGCAAATGCACTGTAAAACTCTTTTTCCATGATTCGGTAACAAATTTCTCAAATCAGACAATTTCAAGCGGAATCAAGTTCAAGTGAAATAAATATTTCAAGCAAAATACCCACTTCAAGCGGAATACCAAGCAAATTTTGAACGGAATCACACACTTAAGCGGAATCAGGTAACTTGGAGCGGAATCACTGATTTCGAGCGGAATCAACAACAATTCTTCAAGCGGAATAAGGTTTTCAAGCGGAATAAGGTTTTCAAGCGGAATCAGTCAAATGAGATAACCTTTTCAAGCGGAATCAAATTGTTCGCTCAAGCGGAATCACAACTTAGGTCCATTTTAGTCACTTTTAAGCCGCATTTTAATCTGAAACTTTCAAGGGTTTGTTAATACACAGTTTCGCACAATATGTGAGAAAATTAGTCGATTTTAACCATAAAAACTTGTTAATTTTGAAAAGAAGGTGTAGAAAACAGAAATTTCGAGCTGAATCAGTAATAACTCCTCCTCCTGAGCTCTGATACCAATTGTAGGATCGGATTGTGACCCCAAATGAGTCGTTCAGAGGAGTTTTAATCTATTTCAAAGGCGGAAACAGAGAAATAGACTTCGAAACAGCTTGCAAATCACTTTAAACCTCTTGTATAATGATTTAACACTAATAACATTCACTGGATAAACCGGCAGCACTTCGGTATCCAAATCAAGAACCGTTTCAATTGATTTCGCTTGAACGCCTATATATAGAGATCAGATTCCGCTTGAAAGTGACATGATGCAGTTCAAGCGGAATCAGTAATGTTGATTTCGCTTGAAACTGACACTTGACATTTCAAGCGGAATCACTTCCATTCAAGCGAAATTACTTTTAAAACACTATATCTCGAACTACGTGCCCTGATCTAACATACTAATACAAGACTCGATACCAGACGAAGTCGATAGATGTAGTGCACCAACAATTTCTTATATGATGAACGAGAACCACGTAGACTAGAATCCTAGATTGATTTTTAGAGATTACTGATTAAGTTAACTGCATGATTTACGGAACCGGGATCTTATGGTACTAAACCTATTAAGACACCAACTAAGCCCCTCAACCCTTCTCGAGGTGAAACTTATGGCGCTACCTAGGCTGTTAATCCTACCTGTTATTAGACGTCTTTCCAGTTGTCTAATTATTATGTAAGTACCCTAATGTTGACCTACTCTTTTCCAATTATAGATCTAGGGTAGTTTAAGCTTCTTAATTTGACTTGATAGCCTAATAAACCGACGGGGAAACTAAGGCACGACCTTTTCCAAGGACTGTCTAAAGCAATTCGCCGGGTAGGACCTATCAATAGCCCCGCACCTTCCAGCTATAAGGACTAGTAGAACACTAAAACCTAGCAAATCACTAACAATTACTTCTAGGGATTATTTGCTTAATTTTACCCTAAAGAGTTAAGATTTATTATGTGATATAGACACTCACCAAAATCTAAAACCCTAGCACGACTCTATTATGTGATAAAGACCGTCACCAAGAATCATACGAAGCAATTGATAACAAGAAACCAGATCAAAGTACGCATACACATCAAATCAATAAACCAAACTGTTTACTAAACATGATTAATCCATAAAAATCATGCAATTAATGAAAAAAGGTTTAAACTTTATTCAATCCATTCATCATAGTCTAGGTGGCTTAAATATTTAGCCGAGCATGTTAAATAATGAAAGCAAATCAAAGATGTTCAAGTAAGAATTCATTGTAACAAGTTTTGAAAGAAAGAAATCAACAAACAAGGAATTGGAAAACCCGAACAAGTCTTCAATCCTTCGTCCTGAACTCGTACCGATGATTCTAATGCTTCAAAACCTTCAAATCAGCTCCAAGAATGCTCCAAGAATCGCCTCCAATGCTCCTTAATTCGTAATTCGGGTTTAATTGTGATTTCTTGGGATTATATACGAAACCCTAATCAGCTAACAGAGATAACTCGCCAATTAACCCCGTCGCGTCGCGCGACGGGTATGCCTCTTTGAGGTCGTGTAGCGCGACAACAACAAATGTCAGAAATTAATATTTTATTCGTGGCGGGGCGCGACAGTGAAGGTGTGTAGCCATGGCGCGACGCGACGGCTTATTCTCCACAGACTTCTTCGAAATTTGATAAGCTTCAACATCCCAAAAACTCCAAAATTTATTCTAACTCTTTTCAACTTGTTTCGGGACTTGGTGTTTCAGCATTGTGGCTCGTTTCTGCTCAATTTCTAGCAAATTTAAGCATCAAGACCTGGAAAACTCAAATTAATCAATAGTATGCACATTGTAATGAAAACTAAACTAAATATAACGGAAAATTATACAAACTAAACACGAATAAGAGATATATTTTGCAATACATCACGCTACGTGTTTCTCGAAGATCGATTTACGCTCAGGCTATCTCCAGCTACGAATCCAGGAGGAAGATATACCCAAAATCGCTTTTCGCACTCGATACGACCACTATGAATTCGTTGTTATTCCCTTTGGTCTAACCAACGCACCCGCGATTTTCATGGATATGATGAATCGCGTGTGTAAACCCTATCTCGACCTCTTCGTCATCATGTTTATCGATGATATCCTGATTTATTCAAAGTAGAAAGCTGAACACGCGTATCATCTACATTTGGTTCTCGAATTGCTCCAAGGGAAGCGACCCTATGCCAAGTTCTCCAAGTGTAAATTCTGGCTAGAGGAGGTTCAATTCCTCGGTCACATTGTCAATAGTCAAGGTATTCACGTCGATCCGGCAAAGATTGAAGCTGTTACGAGCTGGATTACACCCAAGAACTCGTCCGAAGTCCGTTCTTTTCTCGGACTAGCGGGCTATTATCGCCGATTTATCGAAGGATTCTCTAAAATCGTTGTCCCGCTTACTTCTCTCATGCATAAAGATAAGCCTTTTGTTTGGGGAACCAAACAAGAGACTGCCTTTCAAACTCTGAAGCATATGCTCTGCAATGCTCCCATTCTCGCTCTACCCAATGGGAACGATGACTTCATAGTCTATTGCAATACCTCTAACCTCAGTCTTGGTTGTGTTCTCATGCAACGGGACAAGGTTATCGCATACGCGTCTCGTCAGCTCAAGATCCACGAGAAGAACTATACAACCCACGACCTCGAGCTTGGTGCAGTTGTTTTTGCATTAAAGATTTGGCGACACTACCTTTACGGTACCAAGTGTACAGTCTTCACCGACCATAAGAGCCTGCAACACATCTTAAGCCAAAAGGAACTGAATATGCTCCAACGCCGATGGGTTGAACTTCTTAACGATTACGACTGTGAGATTCGTTATCACCCTGGCAAAGCAAATGTCGTTGCTGACGCTCTCAGTAGATGAAGCTATTTGCATAGCATTCGTAATACTCACGCCCAACACGACCTCGAAGCCTTGATTCGCGACGCTCAGCATGCCTGCTTCATTGAGAATACCTTACGAGAGGAAATGGAGAAGTGTGGTGTTGAATCCCAACTTGTCACCAAATCGAACGGTATCTACTACTATCTAGATCGCATCTGGATCCCCAGTCGCAATAATTTGCGCGGATTATTGTTGACCGAGGCCCACAAGTCCCGATTTTCCATTCATCCTGGTGCCGACAAGATGTACCATGACCTTCGTCTTCGGTATTCGTGGCCTGGAATGAAGAGGGATATCGCTGTCTATGTTTCGAAGCGCCTGACTTGTTCGAGAGTCAAGGCTGAGCAACAACGCCCCTCTGGCTTACTCGTGCAACCCGAGATTCCCATGTGTAAATGGGAGAGTATAGCTATGGATTTCATAAGGAAACTTCCCCGCACGCCATCGGGTCACGATAGTGATATTCACCAAAATACATATGTTTTATTCCCCCTTTTACGTGTTTTTGGATGTAAAACCGAGAATCGGATACTTAATCGGGCGTATTTTTGTTTACATGCCTAAAACAGCGTGCCAAATAAGAAGATGAAGAAAACGAGGATTTTTCAGGTAAAACGGCTGAACTGCGAAGATTCTGTGAAGAAAGTTGTCTTTCGGCTATCGCACGACCTTGCGATGATTGGCACCCCCGTGCGGATCCGGCGACAAGGCCCAACCCGGCACCGCATTGCCAGTACGATCAGGCGTGCAACAGATCATCGGGAACGCACGACTGTGCGATTCATGGAACGACCATGCTTGGTCTTTGACCTCGGATGCACTGCCAGTGCAAATGCTCGTGTCGGCCATATCTCGGCAATGCATGTCCGTGTAACACATGGCACGCCCGTGCAGATCTGAAGACCGGTCCAAGATTCACTGATGTCACGAGGTATGGTGAACAGTACATTAAAGTGCCCGACCGTGCACTTTAATCGCACGACCGTGCACTTTAATCGCACGACCGTGCGATCTGAAAATGTTATAAAAACAGAAGGGAGCAATCAGTTCGCAACTCTGGACTTTTGGGAGCTTTTCTAGCGATTTATCAGGCTCCGGAGGCGTTGCTTTCACCCGGAATCAAGCCCTCATCGTGCCGATTAGGTCCGTTATTATCTGGATTCTCAATCTAGTGCTTGTTTATGGTTTGATTCTTGAATCTTTCCATGATTTTGTTTATTATTCAAGCATTTTGGTTGATGATTATGTATTATTGTAAGCCTAAGGGCAAAAACACTAGTAATTCTTGCTTAACAACAACCATTAGTATGTTAATTATGTTTGTAATGACACTTAAAGCATTTTCTATGTTAATCCTTGATGATTAGTTTGCAACCTTGTTTATTGATGTTGAATTCTTGATTATAGTTAATTATCTTGGATGATTAGTATGTAGTTAGTTGAGATATTTGCAAAAAGAAGCTTAATTAATCATGTATTAGTAGACTTTGAACTGGTTTAACTTGTTTAACATGTTTACACCATGATACTAGAAATGGTTAGTGGTTTAATAAGGGGTAATTATTATTAATCAAGAAAGCTTTCCCTCACGGAAGGACCTTAATGGGTTAAACGGTGTTGTTATGAATTCTTGACATAAGTTGTTAACTTAGTTAGTAGTTTAGGCCAAAATTGCTTGCTTGGTGAATTTATGTTCAAGATTTGTAAAATGAACTCGGTTTTGATTTAATCTAGTTTATGCTTGTCTCGGTGGTTACATTGTGTTTATCGGTGTCACTTTCCTTGATTAAGTGAAGTTAGAAAACTCCTAACGGATGACTAACTTTTCTTTAGGGGATTTTCATAGACATTTGTCAATTGGGCGTTAAAGAACAATTTTAGGTGGTTAAAGTGTGTTTTTCGTTTTAGCTTTCCAAAGGATTGTCATGTTAGGATTCCCGAAAGGGATACTAATTGTCTTTGAAAAATGGAAAAATGACCAAATGTTTTAAGTGGCAAAACCGACTTAGTTCACATATTTTGGTTATGTACAAAGCAAGGCTATTTATATATTTTTATATTTTAAATATTTATTTAGTTATAAAAATATTTGTTTAGTCTTATTTTTAGTTTTTAGAAAATCACCCACTTATCTTTCTACCGGTAATTTAATGACAAAGATTTAGTATTATTCCCCCGCCCACATCCTTGGATCGACACTTGGTTCTTACTGATACTTTACTACATGTATGACGGGGTACACTTTCCCTTTCGTGTGTGTTTTAATGTTGAAGTATAAATCATTTTTATAAATTTAAAACCGAACCGTGTGTAAAATTCATTGTAAAAACATGTATATATACGCACACGTCAATAGGATCTGGGTTATCGTTGATCATCTTACTAAATCTGCTCATTTTCTGCCGATACGAGAAGACTTTAAGGTAGAACGATTAGCATGGATCTACACTGACGAAATTATATGTCGACATGGGATGCCTCGTGACATCATCTCTGACCGCGATGGTCGGTTTACCTCGCGTCTTTGGGAAACATTTCAATCTGCTCTCGGTACTACTCTCAATCTAAGTACCGCTTTCCATCCCTAAACTGACGGTCAGACTGAAGGAACAATATGTACCCTCGAAGACATGCTTCGCTCGTGTGTCATAGATTTCGGTGGTAATTGGGACGCGCACTTACCTTTGGTCGAATTCTTGTACAATAACAGTTATCATTCTAGCAATCAAATGGCAGCATTTGAGGCATTGTATGGAAAAAATGTCGATCGCCTATTGTTTGGCACGATATCGGGGATGCGCAAATTACCGGTCCGGAGCTGTTGCAAGAAACGACTGACAAGATCCTCCAAATATGAGACAACCTGCTGAAAGCTCGGAGTCGTCAGAAAAGTTACGCCGATAGTGTGACATTTGTGCTTGTGTAACCTTTGTACAAACTCTGAACAATTCAATATCAATAAAACAATGTAATTTAATCCCAATACTTGTTTATTTATGTTTAACATTTTGCACGTTTTGATTTTTGATCGATTTTATACTCTATATCGCTTTCTAGAAAGTTATACACAAACTGATGCGTAAACGTAATCAGTTTAACGTGACAAACACCCCGGAACAGCAACATAAGCTTAACATACCTTAAATAACCTTTACATAACATAGAAATAAGTTTTAAAGGGTTTGGTATGTCAAAAACAAGTTCATTCGCTCACAGGGATATTTACGTCAAACTGCAAAAGTCTGTCATTTCGTATGGCAATGTATATGCTAGAATATGATCATAAGCTAAACATACCATAAATAACCTTAACATAGCTTAGAAATAAGCTTTGAATGGTTCAGTGTGCGAAAATACGCTCATTTGATCAAACAGGGACTAAAAGCGTCAAAAATGGCGTAAGTTTGCATTTACGGGCATATCTTACATTCTGACCATATCCGGACATCCAAAACTTTTTGTAGACACTAAAATATTTTATTTTAGTGATCAGAATGCAAAAATACCTTTCGTCGCTTAATTTGGATCGTTTTCGCATCCGTTCGAGTTTCGTCGTAATTAACCGAACAACGTGACCGTACGACCAAACGAACCGACATCTGTGATATTTCCGAGCATATTTTGATTCCCCTATACTTTGACAACCTTGTAGCGCCATGAAAATGGCTTAACGGGGGACAAACACGTCAAAAATCAGCTTAAACACGTGGAGGGACCAAAAGTGACAAATCTAAAACTGTTGCTGATCAGACCAGAGGTCACGGGCTGTGTAGACTGTTTCCATTTCTTACACGGGGCGCGACAGCATGCCCAGTAACAGAAACTTTTCAGCTGCTGTTTTGCAAATCAGGCCCTTGTATGCAATTTCCATGTTTTGGGGAACAAGTTAACACCTCTCCAAGTATATTAGCTGTCCCTAAAACACATGTATGGCTGAGATTTATTGCTTGGTGGCCAAATAAACACTTGTAATGATCTTACAAGTTCACCACAAGTATAAATAGCTTGGCCATTCATTTGTTTCATTGCTCATTCTCATTTTGGAACTCTAAGTGGAGGAATTCCTGCTAAGGAGCCACCTACCTGAGTTCTAAGATCATCCTTCTAGCCTTTGAGCACCTTGTAAGTGTTCTTTCATGGCTTAGTAGTGATTTTCAGCTATTTAGAGCTGAAAGTCAAACTGTTTGGCCAACAATTTGACTTTCGGTTTTGACCATCAATTGGTCAAGTCAAAGTTCAATTGAACTTTGCAACGTGATTGTTATCACGATGGTTATAATCCTTAGGGATTATACCTACTGATTACCACGTTAACTAGGTGTAGTGAAGAGTCAAATTTTCGGTCAAAATGCGTATTTACGTGCATTTTGCAACGGAACTACTTTTAGGTATCAAAACACTTTGTTTTGATACCAAATCAGTTTTCTAAGTTAGTTAAACATGTTTAACTCATCACTACTAGTTTAGTGCTTGTTTAGGGTCGTAAGTTAAGCGGTCTCGACAACCGCTTAGACTTTCAAACCCGACCCGTTTGATTGATCATTAGGATCCGACCAAACTTATTTAGTAATCATAGTTACATAGGGAATAACCTACTGAGGTTATACCTTATGATCACATAGGTTGGTTAGTTATTTGTTAAGTAGATTATATGCCTATTGAAAATGACCAAAATGCCCTTTTGAAGCATAAATTCATATTTTGCATATGTGATCAAGTTTTTGACATATAATCTGATTTAGTAACATATTTAGACATAATTGGGCATGTAAGACTTGGCATAGTACATAGATAACCATCCGACCATAGTTTTACGCAAACGACGCGTTATAGTAGCTTAAACTACCGTAACGGGTCAAAACGGGTCAAAAGCACTTAGGTAGACTTCCAAATCAGAATGCTAGGTCTATTAAATCATGCCATATGAGTTCAAATAACTCATTTGATTTATAGAACCTCATTCTATCCTATCTCCCGATTTAGGATCCGATTATTAACGTAGTTACCTATATTAGGTGCCTTTTTGATTCCGTGATCCTTGGAGCTTAATTTGGTCTTAATCCCAAGACTAATAAGCAATCCCAAGTGAGTACATAGTTCCCCTCTTTTACCGCTTTCAAATACTTTGGGGTGATACACATGTGCATAATTGTTACTTTCATGCTTTTCATTGCTTTTATCACATAAACATGCTATGTTCACTTAGTACACCTATAGTACATGATTTCAATTATGTTTTGCTATATATGTTGACTAAGCATGCTACCACATTGATTTTCATAAACACATTTGTTGCATATGTTTACTCAGCATATGGACACATTGATTTAACATCACATTTCTGCTATGTATGTTTACTGAGCATGCTAGTACATTGATTTCATGAACATTTCTACTATGTATGTTTACTTAGCATACTTAGTACATGGTTTTCATATGCTACATTGGTTATGACATTTGGTATGTTTAATCGGGACAATAATACATTCATTAACATTGATCACGCCGCTCGGTAGTATGTAATGGTACCATAGGACTTGACAAATCTTGTTTCCGACTTCCTAGGTTTGTTTGGAAGTTGGGAATGACAGAATCCGAAAACATAATTGACGAACCTTTAACTTGTTAAGGGTTTGTCCGACAGTCACAAGGCTTGAATGTATGCGATAAACATTACTGCTTAAATGTTTGTAATCATAAAGCATTGTTTTCTGCAAAACATAACCTTTGATTTAAACTTAGGTTTATTCAAAAATATTGTTTTGTACATTTTACATACGGAGCTGAGTAAATTCTTTTTATTCACCGTACATGACATTTGGTCACATTTTGACATTTTACATATGGTTTGAGTAGATAGTTTACTTGCCATACTATAACAACCCTCCTAAAATTTTTCTGACACTCTAATATATTTTAAAATACCCCAATATGTCTTAAAATACACCCCGTATGTGAAAACCGAGCCCAAAATATGAAATATCAATTAAAATAATTAAAAAACAAGAAAAATTAAGTTTACGCGGGGCGCGTAAGCCTTCTCTTAAACTTACGCGGGCTGCGACAGCTAAGAGGCCAGGCCGCACCCTGTGTTGACACGTGTCATAACGCGTGTTGAACCTAGTCATGACCCGAATCACCTACGCCTAGACCCCCCTAGTACGCGGGCCGCGTAGGCCTAAGCCTAACCTTACGCGGGCCGCGAGAAGACCAGATTTCAGCCCTATATAAGAAGGCGGGATTTCATTTTTAGTCGCTCAATTCATTTCTTTCTAAACGAATTCTCTCATAGTAGGTATAATATACGGGTATTATATCCCCCTAAGTAGCGAGGTTCTGCTCCGTTGTAAGTATTATAACCCCAGTTACGTATTATATACGCTGCCCGATTGATCCAGGATTCCGTAATAACTGTCGTGGTTCTGCTCGACGTAGTTATTGGAATACCGTCTCGGGGAGGGTATCGTTAATATAAATAAAGGGTTATTATACTAACATATGTACATTTGTGTAAATTATAGATTTATACCAGGAAACCCTAGAAGAATTCTAACACAGCAATGTGAGTTTATCCTCTTTTTGTAAACCTTTTTAATCTGATTTACAAAACCTTAAATGTTTTACAATGTGATTAAGCAGTGATTGAGTCTTTGTTGTTCTTCAATTACTGCCGGTATTATGGGGTTTTGTATACATTACTTGATAACCTTCACAATTGGACAACGGGTTAGCCAATGTGTGATATGACCATAGCCATAGATCCGGTCGAGTGGCAAGTACTGAATGAGTAATTGTGTAGAAATAAACATTGTGATCGCTCTCAATATTGTGTTAATTGATAAAACTCTTCTTGATTAAACTGGGATTCACTCACCAGTATTTCCCACTGACAAATGTTTTTAAAAAGCGTTTCAGGTAACACAATGTGAGAGCCAAATAGGAAAAAGCCAGCTGGAGAGCAATGACGGCTTGGAAAAACGTGGCTATAAAAGTTACCTAAAAGACGATGTTTTAAATTCAATAAAATAGGGTTTATCCCTATAAACATATTGTAATAAAGAAACTTGGGTTTTACCCATGTGGTCATTAATATAAAAGAAGGTGGTTTTACTCTGATAAACAATTTCCTAACTACGGTCCTGATGTAATTTCCGCTGCCAAATTAATAACTGATACCACCACCAAACGAATGTCCGCGGCCGCCTGTTCCCGGGATAGATAGGGATCGGGGGTTGCGACACATACATAACATTTGATTACACAAAACATGGTTTACATTGACACATGAACATTGTTTATACATAAATATTTTCACATTATTTAAACAAGACATTTTGGTTGGTTATTGATAAGTGATTTACATAACGAGGCGATGTGTTATATGATAAAAGCATGGTGGATACGCCGCTGGTACTTCCTATATATAAGTGCTTTTATGATATCATATATCGTGGCGTTATTTAAACCACTTGACAAAGACATGATACATTTTTACAAAGACAGGACATTGTTTTACAAATGGCACATTTTACAAAAATCCATTTTTACTTGGTTATTTATTTAACCATGCATTTTCTTTTATATCATTTGATTTTCATATTGATTTTCATATGATTTTATAAAAGAAAACATTTTACAAGGTTCATGACTACTCTTTGTTAAACATATCTTTTAACTACAAGTCATGAATCCTTCATAAACATAACCTATGTATCTCACAGGCATTTTCATGCTGATGTACCTATTTTCAAATGTGTTTCAGGTGCTAATGCATGATGATGTTTGTGCTACACTTAGACGAACTTGGGCCTTAGTGACTAAAAAGACAGTTAATTATGTTATGTTTTTGTTGAATTCCAAGACTATGTAAACACTTTAATTAATAATACAAAACTTTAATTACCATGGTTGTGGAACAATAATTCTGTCGCATCACTCCCCGACGTTTCCCCCGCGGTTTGTTGTTTTAACGCGGCCGGGGTGTGACAGAAGAGTTGGTATCAGAGCCAATGGTTATAGGGAATTAGGTTATTAGTAATGCTTTGACCTAGACTATAACTTTCTAGGACCCTAACACAAGTTTTCTTGTGTTTAGAACTTAAAACAATACATATCACCTATCCTTAGGTGATTACCAAAACATGAACATGAACACAAATTCCAAAATGATTTTGAAATCAATCATCCATCCTTGGAAGATTTCTTTTGGCCTTGTGCCTTCTAAATTTTCAAAATCTCATCAAAGTTTGGGTCTAAATAATGTGAAAACGTGCAAACTGGAAGGGTGGATGCCTGTACCCTGAGTTTTCTGTCTAAGGCTAGAGTGTTCATACAAATCCGCAGTATCGGACCAGTCACTCTTACCTAGGAACTCTTGGGGTGAGTGTCCACTTATAGGCGAGCATGTCTTCGGCGATACATTATTATAACCTATTTACTTTGATTTGTCAATGTGTGTCATTTGTTTGGTTTGAGGTAACGAACAAGTGACCACCATCCTTACATTTTGTCGATTTTTATTGACATCTCATTTTCATCACATCATCTCACTCGTTTTCTCTCATGTTTCCTCTTTTAGAATGCCTCATCGACGTAACGTTCAACAACCCGATGCCGAACTGGCAGCTATTATAGCACAACAGATGGCTGCTATGCTACCAAATCTCATTACTCAAATCAACCAAGCCAACAATAACAATAATGCACCTGCTTCGTGCAATTTCAAAAGTTTTAACTCGGCTAAACCGCTCAAGTTTAGTGGTTCTGAAGGAGCAACTGGGCTTCTACAGTGGTTTGAGAGTCTTAAGAGCACTTTTCGCCATGTTCAGTGTCCGAACAATCGTAAAGTCGAGTTTGCTTCTAGCGTATTCCAAAAGAGGGCTCTCACATGGTGGAATGGGGTAATGAGAGATCGAGGGACTGATGTTGCTTTAGGTCAGATATGGGAGGAACTCAGGGCTCTTATGATGAGAGAGTTATGCCCTTGTCACGAGCAGATGGCACTTGAAAATGAGTTCCGTGATCTGAAGCAAGACAGTGGTGAACACCGGGCTTACACTGATAGATACGAGGAGTTAAGCTTGCTCTGTCCGACAATGGTCACACCTTTGGATAAGGCTATTGAGAAATACATAGACGGTTTGCAAGATCCTGTTCAGGATATTGTTACTGGTAGCAACCCTACTACCGTTCGACAGGGCATTGAGCTAGCTGCAACCCTAACAGACTCTAAAGTCAAGAAGGGTAAACTCCACAAGAAAGGAGACAAGAAGCAGAAACATTCTGATAGCACCAAGAAGCAAAAGGGTAAAAAGGCTGAGTCCTCAAAGAAATCTAGGAAGCGTAAGGCTTCCAAGAATTTCACTGTTACTGCTCATACAAACCAGGCAGCACCTAATCAGCCTGTACAACCTGCTGCTAAGAGGCAATATGCTGGCAATGCACCTCAGTGCAACAAATGTAACAGTCATCACCAACCACACATACAGTGCCGCATCTGCACTAACTGTGGCAAGTCTGGTCATCTTGCAAACACCTGCCGCTTTGCTCCTAACCAAAACCAGGCGGTACAAAACCCTGCACAAAACCCTGCTTCTGCACGACCTCATTATCCTCCTGGTTCATGTTACAATTGTGGGGATCTGACCCACTATAGGAACAATTTCCCGAAGTTAGCAAACGCTAACCAGGCACAGGCTCGTAGGAGAGTCTTTTACATGAATGCAAACGAGGCACGTGCAGACAATGAGGTGGTGAACGGTACGTTCTTTGTTAACAACCAACCTGCTTCTGTTCTTTTTTATTCGGGTGCCGATAAGAGTTTTGTGTCCTTAGCTTTTGAGCCTTTACTTTCGATGACTAGAACAAAACTAGGAAAGCCCTTGAAAGTAGAAGTAGCTAGTGGTAAACCCGTTATACTTGATTCCGTTTTTTGAAATTGCCAGTTGAACCTTAACAACCATATTTTTCCTATTGACCTCACACTGATGCAACTTGGGAGCATTGATGTTATAGTGGGAATGGATTGGTTAGCCGAATACCATGCTGAGGTGGTTTGTTTTGAGAATATTGTCCGTATACCGCTTTCGACTGGTGAGATCTTAGAAGTTCATGGGGAGAAACCTGTTAGTAGCATTAAGCTTATGTCTTGTACCCAAGCCCAAAAATACCTACAAAAGAACTATGTCGCCTTCTTGGCACATGTCGTAGAGGAGAAAGGCAAAGGTAAGACTATCCAAGATATCCCTGTTGTTCGGGATTATCCTGAGGTATTTCCTGAAGAATTACCTAGTTTACCCCCAGTACGCCAAGTTGAGTTTCGCATTGATCTTGTACCTGGTGCAAATCCTATTGCTAAATCACCATACCGTCTTACACCGTCTGAGATGCAAGAGTTATCTAAGCAGCTTCAGGAGCTTTCTGACAAGGGATTCATTCGTCCGAGCTTTTCACCTTGGGGCGCTCCCGTTCTATTCGTGAAAAAGAAAGATGGATCTTTCAGGATGTGTATCGATTATCATGAGCTCAACAAGCTTACCATCAAGAATCGATATCCCCTACCTCGCATTGATGATCTCTTTGATCAGCTACAGGGAGCTACTTTCTTTTCAAAGATTGATCTACGTTCTGGGTATCATCAACTTCGAGTGCTTGAAGAAGATATTCCCAAGACAGCTTTTCGTACAAGATACGGTCATTATGAATTCACTGTTATGCCTTTTGGTCTAACAAATGCTCCTGCTGTTTTCATGGACTTGATGAATAGGGTTTGTAAGCCTTATTTGGACAAGTTCATCATCGTTTTCATTGATGACATCCTGATCTATTCTAAGACACGAGCTGATCATGAGCAACATCTCCGTCTTACAATGGAGCTCCTAAAGAAAGAACAGTTTTTCGCCAAATTCTCCAAGTGCGAATTCTGGCTTAAGGAAGTTCAATTTTTGGGGCACATCGTCAACGAACAAGGTATACATGTAGATCCCGCCAAAATCAGTGTGATTAAGGATTGGGATACCCCTACTACTCCTACCGAGGTTCGTTCATTTCTTGGTCTTACGGGTTATTACCGCCGTTTCATTGAAAACTTCTCCAAGATTGCGGTTCCTCTCACTGCTTTAACTCAGAAGAATAAACCTTTTGAGTGGGGATCCAAAGAGGAAGAAGCTTTCCAGACCTTGAAACAGAAACTTTGTGATGTAACTATTCTATCTTTACCTGAGGGCAACGATGATTTTGTCGTATACTTTGATGCGTCTAACTTAGGCCTTGGTTGTGTCCTCATGCAAAGAAACAAAGTCATAGCCTATGCATCAAGACAGCTAAAGGTACACAAGAAAAACTACACAACTCATGATCTTGAGCTAGGTGCAGTAGTTTTTGCTCTCAAAATCTAGAGACACTACCTGTACGGTACAAAATGTGTAGTGTTTACTGACCACAAAAGTCTCCAACATATTTTCAATCAGAAAGAACTAAACATGAGGCAACGACGTTGGGTTGAACTTCTAAACGACTACGATTGCGAAATTCGCTACCATCCTGGTAAGGCGAATGTCGTGGCTGATGCATTGAGTCGTAAGGAACATGTCAAGCTTCACTGTGTTCAGGTTCGATCTGATATTCAAACCCGCATTTCTCAGGCTCAACATACTTGTGTTACACAAGACTTGATGGGTAAGGAATTACCATATCATCTTAAACCCGAGCTTGAACTGAAAGACGATGGGTTGTACTATTTCATGGACCATTTATGGGTCCCAAGTCAAGACAATCTTCGCACCTTGCTAATGGATGAAGCTCATAAGTATTGTTATTCTATTCATCCTGGTGCAGATAAAATGTATAAGGATCTTTGAACCCAGTACTGGTGGCCGGGTATGAAGAAAGACATTGCCTTATATGTTTCCAAATGCCTTACATATCTCAAGGTTAAGGCAGGACATCAACATCCCTCTGGATTATTGGAGCAACCAGAGATACCAGTTTGGAAATGGGAAAACATTACTATGGATCTCATTACCAAGCTGCCCCAAACTAATAGAGGTCATGATGCCATTTGGGTGATCGTTGATCGTCTTACAAAGTCAGCACATATCTTGCCGATCCATGAGGATCTATCTGCTGACAAACTTGCTAAAATCTATGTGGATGAGATTGTATCCCGACATGGTTTTCCTTTGAACATTATATCCGACAGAGATGCTCGATTCTCGTCTCACTTTTGGAGAACCATGCAATCTGCCATGGGAACCCAACTTAATTTGAGCACAGCGTATCATCCGCAAACGGATGGTCAATCTGAAAGAACAATCCAGACCCTGGAGGATATGCTTAGAGCTTGTGTGATCGATTTTTGTGGTAGTTGGGATTCGCATCTACCGTTGATCGAATTCTCCTACAACAATAGTTATCACTCTAGCATCAACATGGCTCCTTTCGAAGCTTTATACGGCCGAAAATGTAGTTCACCGGTCTGCTGGAATGAGATAGGTGAAGCTCAGCTTACTGGACATGAACTCATTCTAGAGACTATAGACAAAGTCAAGAAGATTCGTGATAACCTACAAACAACTAGAAGCCATCAAAAGAGTTACGCGGATCGACGATGCAAGCCCTTAGAATTTCAAGTCGGTGATCATGTCCTACTCAAGGTATCCCCTTGGAAAGGTGTGGTTAGATTTGGAAAGAAAGGAAAACTTGCACCACGCTATGTTAGACCATTCAAGATCGTTGAAAGAATCGGAAAAGTAGCCTACAGAATTGAGCTACTTCCTGAACTTGGAAATGTTCATCCAACTTTCCACGTGTCCAATCTCAAAAAGTGTTTAGCTGATGAGAACCTCCATATACCACTTGATGAAATTCATGTTGATAAAACAATGCACTTCGTTGAGAAACCTGTGGAAATCATGGACCGTGAAGTCAAAAAGCTCAAACATAAGCGCATACCAATTGTCAAAGTTCGTTGGGAATCTAAACGTGGCCCAGAATTTACTTGGGAACGTAAAGATCAAATGAAAGAGAAATATCCTCATCTATTCTCATAAGTTTCCTATAAATAAATTTTGTGACGAAATTTCCTAAAGTAGGGGAGAATGTGACATATGTGCTTGTGTAACCTTTGTACAAACTCTGAACAATTGAATATCAATAAAAAAATGTGATTTGATCCCAATATTTGTTTATTTATGTTTGACATTTTGCACGTTTTGATTTTTGATCGATTTTAAACTCTATCTCGCTTTCTGGAAAGTTATACGCAAACTGATGCGTAAACGTAATCAGTTTAATGGAACAAACAATCCAGAACAGCAACATAAGCTTAACATACCTTAAATAACCTTTTCATAACTTAGAAATAAGTTTTAAAGGGTTTGGTATGGCAAAAACAAGTTTATTCGCTCACAGGGACTATTTGCGTCAAACTGCAAAAGTCTGTCGTTTCGTATGGCAACGTATATGCTGGAATATGATCATAAGCTAAACATACCATAAATAACCTTAACATAGCTTAGAAATAAGCTTTGAATGGTTCGGTGTGCGAAAATACGCTTATTTGATCAAACAGGGACTAAAAGCGTCAAAAACAGTGTAAGTTTGCATTTACGCGCATATCTTACGTTCTGACCACATCCGGACATCCAAAAATTTTTGTAGACACTAAAATATTTTATTTTAGTGATCGGAATGCAAAAATACCTTTCGTCGCTTAATTTGGATCGTTTTCGCGTCCGTTCGAGTTTCGTCGTAATTAACCAGACAACGTGACCGTACGACCAAACGAACCGACATCCGTGATATTTCTGAGCATATTTTGAGTCCCCTATACTTTGACGACCTTGTAGAGCCTTGAAAATGGCTTAACGGGGGTCAAACACGTCAAACATCAGCTTAAACACGTGCAGGGACCAAAAGTGACAAATCTGAAACTGTTGCTGATCAGACCAGAGGTCGCGGGCCACGTAGACTGGTTCCATTTCTTATGTGGGGCGCGACAGCATGCCCAGTAATAGAAACTTGTTTTTCAGCTGTTGTTTTGCAAATCAGACCCTTGTATGCAATTTCCATGTTTTAGGGAACAAGTTAACACCTCTCCAAGTATTTTAGCTGTCCCTAAAACACATGTATGGCTGACATTTATTGCTTGGTGGCCAAATAAACACTTGTAATGATCTTATAAGTTCACCACAAGTATAAATAGCTTGGCCATTCATTTGTTTCATTGCTCATTCTCATTTTGGAACTCTAAGTGGAGGAATTCCTGCTATGGAGCCACCGACCTGAGTTCTAAGATTATCCTTCTAGCCTTTGAACACCTTGTAAGTGTTCTTTCATGGCTTAGTAGTGATTTTCAGCTATTTAGAGCTGAAAGTCAAATTGTTTGGCCAACAATTTGACTTTCGGTTTTGACCATCAATTGGTCAAGTCAAAGTTCAATTGAACTTTGCAACGTGATTGTAATCACGATGGTTATAATCCTTAGCGAATATACCTACTGATTACCATGTTAACTAGGTGTAGTGATGAGTCAAAGTTTCGGTCAAAAATGCGTATTTACGCGCATTTTGCAACGGAACTACTTTTAGGTATCAAAACACTTTGTTTTGATGCCAAATCAGTTTTCTAAGTTAGTTAAACATGTTTTGACATGTTTAACTCGTCACTACTAGTTTAGTGCTTGTTTAGAGTGGTAAGTTAAGCGGTCTCGACAACCGCTTAGACTTTCGAATCCGACCCGTTTGATCGATCATTAGGATCCAACCAAACTTATTTAGTGATCATAGTTGCATTGGGAATAACCTACTGAGGTTATACCTTATGATCACATAGGTTGGTTAGTTATTTGTTAAGTAGATTATATGCCCATTGAAAATGACCAAAATGCCCTTTTGAAGCATAAATTCATATTTTGCATATGTGATCATGTTTTTGACATATAATCTGATTTAGTAACATATTTAGGCATAATTGGGCATGTAAGACTTGGCATAGTACATAGATAACCATCCGACCACAGTTTTACGCAAACGACGCGTTATAGTAGCTTAAACTACCGTAACGGGTCAAAAGCACTTAGGTAGACTTCCAAATCAGAATGCTAGGTCAATTAAATCATGCCATATGAGTTCAAATAACTCATTTGATTTATAGAACCTCATTCTATCCTATCTCCCGATTTAGGATCCGATTATTAACGTAGCTACCTATATTAGGTGCCTTGTTGATTCCGTGATCCTTGGAGCTTAATTTGGTCTTAATCCCAAGACTAATAAGCAATCCCAAGTGAGTACATAGTTCCCCTCTTTTACCGCTTTCAAATACTTTGGGGTGATACACATGTGCATAATTGTTACTTTCATGCTTTTCATTGCTTTTATGACATAAACATGCTATGTTCACTTAGTACACCTATAGTACATGATTTCAATTATGTTTTGCTATGTATGTTGACTAAGCATGCTAGCACGTTGATTTTCATAAACACATTTGTTGCATATGTTTACTCAACATATGGACACATTGATATAACATCACATTTCTGCTATGTATGTTTACTGAGCATGCTAGTACTTTGATTTCATGAACATTTCTACTATGTATGTTTACTTAGCATACTTAGTACATGGTTTTCACATGCTACATTGGTTATGACATTTGGTATGTTTAATCGGGACAATAATACATTCATTAACATTAATCACGCCGCTCGGTAGTATGTAATGGTACCATAGGACTTGACAAATCCCGTTTCCGACTTCCTAGGTTTGTTTGGAAGTTGGGAATGACAGAATCCGAAAACATAATTGACGAACCTTTAACTTGTTAAGGGTTTGTCCGACAGTCGCAAGGCTTGAATGTATGCGATAAACATTACTGCATAAATGTTTGTAATCATAAAGCATTGTTTTCTGCAAAACATAACCTTTGATTTAAACTTAGGTTTATTCAAAAATATTTTTTTGTACATTTTACATACGGGGTTGAGTAAATTCTTTTTATTCACCGTACATGACATTTGGTCACATTTTGACATTTACATATGGTTCGAGTAGATAGTTTACTTGCCATACATAACATTTGATTACAAAAAACATGGTTTACATTGACACATGAACATTGTTTATACATAAATACTTTCACATTATTTAAACAAGACATTTTGGTTGGTTATTGATAAGTGATTTACATAACGAGGCGATATGTTATATGATAAAAGCATGGTGGATACACCGCTGGTACTTCCTATATATAAGTGCTTTTATGATATCATATATCGTGGCTTTATTTAAACCACTTGACAAAGACATGATACATTTTTACAAAGACAGGACATTGTTTTACAAATGGCACATTTTACACAAATCCATTTTTACTCGATTATTTATTTAACCATGCATTTTCTTTTATATCATTTGATTTTCATATGATTTTATAAAAGAAAACATTTTACAAGGTTCATGACTACTTTTTGTTAAACATATCTTTTAACTACAAGTCATGAATCCTTCATAAACAAAACCTATGTATCTCACAAGCATTTTTATGTTGACGTACCTATTTTCACATGTGTTTCAGGTCCTAATGCATGATGATATTTGTGCTACACTTAGACGAACTTGGGCCTTAGTGACTAAAAAGACAGTTAATTATGTTATGTTTTTGTTGAATTCCAAGACAATGTAAACACTTTCATTAATAATACAAAACTTTAATTACCATGGTTGTGGAACAATAATTCTGTCGCGTCACTCCTTGACGTTTCCGCCGCGGTTTGTTGTTTTAACGCGGTCGGGGTGTGACAGATAGACGCACCAAGCCCCTTGAATTTGACGTTGGCGATCACGTACTCCTAAAGGTTTCACCTTGGAAGGGTGTGATCAGATTCAGCAAGAAAGGAAAGCTCGCCCCTCGATATGTTGGGCCCTTTAAGATTCTGGAAAGGATCGGCAAAGTGGCCCACAGACTCGAACTACCGGAGGAACTTAGCAACGTCCACCCGGCTTTCCACGTTTCGAACCTCAGAAAGTGTCTAGCCGAGCAGGATTTGCAAGTGCCACTTGAGGATCTACAAGTGGACGAAACATTACACTTCGTGGAAAATCCTGTCGAGATCATGGATCGAGAAACCAAGAAACTTATACGCTCACGCATTCCCATTGTGAAGGTTCGCTGGGAAGGCAAACGCGGCGCAGAGTTCACCTGGGAACTCGAAAGTGACATGAAGGCTAAGTATTCACAGCTTTTCGTTACGCCTACGCCCTAATTTCGGGACGAAATTCCCTAAAGTAGGGGAGGCTGTAACAACCCGCGTTTTGAAAGTCAAAGTACAAGTCAAAGTCAAAGTCAAAGGAAGAAAAGATTGCTAAAAGCGATATGTCACTCCTTGGTTAATTATTGATTGTACTCTTTGACTTGTTAACCGATACTTTAATTTTGTTTACTTTAGTTGTATTATGTGGAGTATCTGTGATGAATCGCGGGTTAATCGCTAATCGACTCATCGCTAATCTCATCGCTATAGCATCGCAACTCGAATGATATGTTCTGGATATTGTTTTACGTGTGTGTGCTAATTATGTGTTACTTATGCATGTTTATATTTGTTTGTGGTGATTACTCGAAAACGCAATCGCAATTCTATCGCAACGCAAATCTCATCGCCAACTCGAGATAAAAGGTTACTTTTTATTATTATGTGTTAGTTAGGTTATTTGTGTAACTATTGTTTGATACTATCGCATCGCTACTCGAAAACGCATCACAACACTCAACGCACAAAACAAAACGTCGAAAACCAACTCGCATCCACCATCCGATCGAATGACCATTCGATCGAATGGTCATCACGGATAACCATTCGATCGGATGGCCATCCGATCGAACCGCCCTTCGATCCCCTTCTGCACCGCCTCTTCTCCTCTCTTGCCTATAAATAGCACCTGTCACATCATGAAGAGTGATGTGACAGCTCTCTCATCCGATCAGCACACTTTGGGCTATTTTCCCTTGATTTCTCACGATTCTTGTAAGTTTCTACCTCAAATCTTGTACTTCTTTGATCTACACACATTTCTTCATCTTTTTCACCAACCAATCTTCACTTTTCACCATGAAATCGGCTGATTTGGGGTGTTCTAGGGTGATGTCATCATGGGGTTCTTATGAACTTCAAGATTTGACCTCATTCCACCAAGAACAACTCAGATCTAAGCGATTTCAACATGTTTAAACTCTGATTTCGTGTAAAACTAAACATTTTCAAGATTTAAAAGGATTGAAAGATGCTTTCATACCTTTCGTTCAACTCTTTTACACTCATGTACTCAAAACCGATAGAATCGGAGCTCGTTCAAGCCTTCCACTCCTTCCCTAGTGATGTGTCTGTTTGAGATATGATTCCTATCGACGAGATAACCGACTTAGCGGGTTGGACATGAACAACCGTCAAGAACAGTTAACTGATCAGACTGGGGTGATTCCCGCCCGATCGGATGACTTGGACTTGATGGGGTTTCCGTTATTTAACACGTAGTCATAACATCTCTGTCCAAACACAAACTTTTCCAAACTCAGCAAAATTTTTACAAGATTTCACAATGAACAGGTTACCAAACGGATTGCCATCCGATCGGATAGCCATCCGATAGAATGACAATCCGGTCGGATGACTTGTCACCCTTCACACTTAACAACTTTCACAAAAATGGAAAGAAGGACAGTTTCAGCGAATCGCCATCCGATCGGACGGCCATCCGTCCGGATGACCATCCGGCCGGATGACCTGGATTGTAGGAACACTTCTTGTTTTATAAAATGCTACAATGAAAACTTCAAAGTCACATCATACACAAACACATCCATCCCAACGAATGACAATCCGACCGAATGGCCATCCGACCAGATGACTATCCGTCCGGATTGCCATCCGATCGGATGACCTTTCGTTACTCAGTTCACCGACACGCCGTTATCGCACTGTTCTTCGCTTATGCTATCGTTCTGTAATCAGGCTAACTTTCCAGCGCTCCCTTCAATCCAAGACGGTGTTTATTTATTAAACGCTATCTGTGAGTATACTCGATCCCGTTTTGCTTTACGTACTTTTGGGTGTTACATACGTTACTTATTTCAAATCACAATCGACACACAACGCAAACACTTTTATACGCTAACCTTTATTGCATGTTATACGTGTTATTTGATGAATGCTTGTATGTTATGTTTACACAGTGATTGTTGCCTGACACCTTAGTAACGATAGTACTATAGTTTGGACTCAGCACCTGTCGTGGACGGGGGTTGCTAAGGGTATTTCTTCACGTGTTACAGTGGTGACATGTGTTGTGCACTCTACAACTCGCAGTTACGTCTGTGCATACTTCATTGTCGATAACCTACTTGCTTCGCAATATACATGTTACATGCTGGTTATGTGTAAACTCGCTTTCGCTACTACTACTATTAAACTTGTATGCTCACTTTTACACTATGTGTATTGACTGTTATTTTAACGTACATGACAGGTGTCTAGGATGCTTTGCTTGCTTTTGTGGAATCAAGCTAGGAGAGTCTAGAAACAAAACAATTAATTTATGAGTTGTCGGAACATCTTTATTTGTCTTTGATAACTATTTGTCTGTAATAACTATGTTACTTGATATGTTACGGTATGGGACGTGATGCTTAAATATTTGGTAATTATAGTTGTTATGGAATCTCTTGGACAGTCTGTTTCGCTCAGTGCCTCACCCCGATGTTTCTGCCATCGGTTGGGGTGTGACACAACCAAACACAATTTTTTTCATTCCCTTGTAATAGTTCATTCCATTCCACCTCCCATTCCTACATACCAAACACTACCAAAGTCTTTTAAAGAAAATTCTAAAGGCAAGAAGAACAAACTAAATAATCCTTTAGACACTAGTATTGATTAATGTTTGGGTACCGATGGCATTCCTAACAATATCTACCTTAATTGAAGGAAACCACTAAACAATAAAGACATAAAAATAGGAAACTAACAAACAAATGAAAATAAGAAATAATATGCTGCTGCTAATGTGACCGTGAGTATAACACATATCATAAAACAAAGCACATAACAGTAGGTCGGAGTGTTCAAGGCCGAGCCAAGCAATGTCACACAACGTGATAAGTACATGGGGCAATCTTTCCCCATTCTTCAAAGAATGAGTTGATTTAAGGGAAGTTAAATTGTTATAGTTCATCTGGGTAACCTTAAATAAGTCAACGGGTCACTTCAAATTAGCAGCGGGTTGTAATGCTCAACAATTATAAAACAGTTGCCTCAATAATTAGGAGGTATAGAGCTAAAAGAGAGAGGGAGAGAACTATTGCCTCAATGTGACTGTGTCTGAATGAATGAGAGGTCAAAGCCCCAAGTTGGACTTCAATTGTAGGCATTACACTATGGAGAAATAGAAAACTCAAAGCCTCAGCCTGAACCATGGGTGTTTCTTTTTTGACGTTAAAAAAATCAATGTATGTTTTTTTTGTTATAAGCTCCTTTTATTTAACTCTTTATCTAGCTGACCCAAACCATCCATCTTGATAGGTCTTTGGCCTTGCATGATAACCTATTAGGCCAAGGGGTGTGGTGTCGGGAAGAGAAGGGGGAGGGATGAGGTGGTGTCGGCCCCGACGGAGAACAACCCCTCCCCCCATGATGCTTCAGTGCCCATGGGGAACTTCCCCCGACCTCCCTGATGATGGTTTTTTCGTTTTTAAAAAATAAGGTCGCTATTCAGCTGATAGTTTAAAAAAAACATTTTGTTATTTTAAAACCTATATATACCCACACATTTAAACAAAAAACTCACAACCCTCTCCACCTTTATACAATACTCTTCTTTAAATCATAAAATAATACCTTCAATTTTTTTATATAATCCTGTTAAAATTTTGTTAGTAGCCACGATGATGGAGACGGAGAAACGATGATGGAGACGGAGAAAATTATTTTGGTGATGGAAGAAGACCAAGGAACTTCATAACCAAGAACAACGAGCGTTGCGCTAAATAGAGACCGCGAAGGTATATTATCAATTATGTTAGTTATTTTTAAGATTGTTTACTATAATTTAATAAATTTATTTTTCAAACTTTATTAAAAGTGCACATGCTCGTTTCGTAGCTAACTATTATGATGAAAACTGGATGTATACTGATGAATAATTTAGGCCTCAGTTTCAAATGAGTCACCGATTGTTCCTACGTATTGCCAATGATTTGGCTAATTATGACAAGTTTTTCACACTATGATACGATGCTAAATTGTAAAGGGGTTTTACTACATTACAAAATTGCACATTTGTAATTCGTCCAATGGCGTACGACACTACTAGTGATTCATGGGATTAATATTTAAGGATGTCTGCTAGAACATCACGAGATTGTTTATATGAATTTTCTAAAGGTATCATGAAGCGATATAACAAGGTAAATTCGCATAGACCAATAAAGAGGGACATCGAAAAGCTTTATTCGTTTCATGAAGAAATACATGGATTTCCTGGTATGCTAGAAAGTATCCATTGTACGCAATGGCCATAGCGTAATTTCCGTAATGCATGGTGAGATCAACATACACGTAGTGATCAGGGACATTCCTCAATAATGCTAGAAGTCGTTTGAACACAAGATCTATGAGTTCGGCATGGCTTTTGTGTAGTTACATGTTCAAACAACAATTTAAACGTTCTAGCAAGATCTGAGATTTTCGACAGCATCATAAGAGATACCGACCCTGATTCTTTGTTCATGCTCAATGGGGTGTCATACAGGCACCGGTATTATCTAGCCGACGGTATATACCCAAACTATTCGACTATTGTTAAAAGTATACCAGATCCAGATCCCCCTGATGAAAAAAGATTAAAAATATGTGAAGTGTCAAGAAGCAGCAAGAAAAGATGTGGACTGGTTGTTTGGTGTGTTAAAGTCACGATGACATATAATACAAAATCGGGCATGTACATGGACACCAAAAATATTGAGATACGTTATGTATGCTTGTACTATATCACATAACATGATTATCGAAGACGAAGGTCGGGCGATATACGAATACGATTCAAATGGCATTCATGAGAATGTTGAGCCGGTTTGATGAGGGGCAACAAGAATTAAATATGTGGGCGTTACACAATGAATATGTGTATGGGAACCTTTGTGTGGATTTAATCGACCATATTTGTACTAACTTCCATGTCGATCCAGATGATGTTCCGATCACGTTGATGACGAGTAGTGTTGTTCGTCGGTTTAGAAAAAAAATATTTTATGCTTTTAGTATGTATTTTTAGATTAATTTTGTGTTGTTTTTAAATTTGTAACTTTCTTAAATTCTATGAAATGTTTAATTTTCTTAACAAATTTTTTTAGTTATTAATATTTTAACAAATTAAACGAATAAAACATATTATTTATAAATAAAAAATATAAAAAAAATGGAAACGAGAAGAGGAAGAAGAGGAACCACACCCTTAGACAGGGGAAGGGTGATGAGGTGGAAGAGGAATGTGATGTGATCATGAGGTAGATGATGGTTTCCTTTTCCCCCTTCTTCCCCTAAGTCCACTTTAGCGTCATATCACTCTCCCCTTCCACCTCAGCAAACTTCCCCTAACATGGGGTGTGGTTGCCCTTCTCCCCCCATTCATTTTTTATATTTATTATTTAACGTATTTTATTTATAATTAACATTTTTTTTCGTTTGTTTTGTTAAAAAAATAAGAAATACGAATATTTTTTTAAGAAAGTTAGACATTTCATAAAAATTGAAGAAACTTACAAATAAAAAATTAACATAAATTTTGATCTAAAATTACATACTAAAAGCGTAAAATAAATTTTGTCTAAACCTACGAACACCAGTACTTGTCATCAGCAGGATCAACATGGAAGTTATTCCAAATATGGTCGATAAAATCCGCACATAGGTTTCCATGCGTATACTCATTGCGTAACGCTCACGTTTTTTATTCTTTTTGCAGCTCGTCAAATGAATCAACATTCTCATCAATGTCATTCAGATCGTATTCGCATGATGCTCAACTTTCATTTTTGGTTCCCATGCACGTACCGGATATTGTATTATATGCTAATGTGACTTTAACACACCAAACAACTATTTAACATCTTCAATTTTTTTTTCTTTTTTCATCAGGGGGGATTCGGTATAGTTTTAACAATAGCCGCATAGCTTGGGTATATACTGCTGGCTAGATAATACTCGTGCTTGTATGACACCTCATTGAGCATGATCGAAGAATCAGGGCCGTACCACTAATGGTGTCGTCGAAAATCTTAAATCTTGCTAGAACGTTTAAATCGTTGTTTGAAGCTGCAACTCCATAGAAGGCATGCCAAACCCATAAAGTTTGTGAGCAAATGACTTCTAGCATTATTGAGGGGTGCCCTTGATCACCAAGCATAAATTGACATTGCCATACATTAGAGGAATTACGCCATGGTCAATGCGTACAATTAATACTTCCTACTATACCAGGAAATCCATGTCTCTCTTCATGGAATGAATAAATCTTTTCGATGTCTTTCTTCGTTGGGTACACAAATACACCTTACTATATAGGTTCACGATACCTTTGGAAAATTCATACAAACACTCCCGACTCAGTCTAGCAGACACCTTTAAATATTCATTCCATCCCATGAATCACTAGTTGTGCCATACGCTATTTGACGAAATGCAGTAGTGTTATTTTGAAACGTAATAAAACCCTTTTTTCCCTCTAGCATTGTAGATAATTAGCCAAATCATTGGCAATACGTAGTAATAATCAACGACTCATTCGAAATCGACGCCTAATTTATTCGTCAGTGTACACACAGTTTTCACCAAAATAGTCACCCACCAAACGAAAATGTTGCTGAAGAAGAGGACCATGTTGGCAAAAACAAAGGCATATAGGGAAAATAGCAAGATTATGCCCTAATTGACTGAATTTGCAATTAAATTGTACCTTAATGTTGACAATTTCTTTGCTCTGGATCATGCTCTTCCTCTTCTGAGTCCAGAGAGTGCGGGTGTTTGATGTATGGTATACAAGGCTAAGAAAACTGCTTACTACAATTTTGGGTAGTGGGTTTATAATAGAACAGTACTTGAAGTGCCTTCTAACCCCTGCTTCTAGAAGCAATTTTTTTATTTTAAATGGTCAGCATTTTATTTCAGAATGATCTAAGGATAAAGATTAGTCCAAAATCAGTTTTATTCTAATAGGAACATTAAAATATATTATATCATGATCCCACAGTATAAATAATAAAGCCTAATGTTAAATTAAAAATGTTTGTATGACATGGTGTTATAAACCTTGATAATTTAGACATATTTATACAACATTATTTAACCTCCACACCATGGCATGGTTAGAAATTATTTTATCGATAAACAAACTTGATCAGAAGAACAATGGGAAATAATCACTTAGTATGCATGTTGTCACATCCCCTGACCATACCGTGGCCGGGAGCAGTTACAAGTGGTATCGGTATTTATTAAATTTACAGCGGAAAATATCATCAGGAACATAGTTAGGAAATCTTTCAGAGTTTTTAAAACACCAAATAAAAAACCAAAGTTTAATATTAAACAAATGGGGTAAAACCCATATTACAATCAAATGTTTTTATAGGGATAAACCCTAATTGATAAAAAGTAAATTACTTCTTTTATTTAGGTAATCATGTGACATCTGTGTATTTTAATCCCTGTACTTTCCGAACAACTTTGTATTTAGTGAAAGATGGTGTTTTAAATTCCAATATTTGCTTAATTATTTGTGACATTAGTACGTTTTCAATCCTTGTTCAATTCCGAACTCTCAAACCTGTTCTGGTAGTGAAATCGTAAACTGTTACGTAAACGTAATCAGTTTAACGCGACGTACACTCCGGAACAATGACATACAATAAACATACCCTAAATACCCTTTACATAACTTAGAAATAAGTTCCGAAGGGTTCGGTATGGCAAAAACAAGTCTATTCGAACTTAAGAGCTATTTGCGACAAAACTGCGTAACGAACGTTGGTAACCGACCGGATAATATTTAAATCCTAAAAATATTCTTTTTTGATTAAAAATTTATTTTAGCCAGGTTTGTATTGAAAAATAAATCAAAACGCTTAAAAACGTTATTTTTCAAGTTTAAGTGCGTATAGCGTGTCACTATGCAACACAGTGCTTACACTGCGAAACGCGGACAACGCAGCCAGTCTCGGCAACTGATATTTATTTCAGTAATAATTTGGCGAGTTTATTTTTATAGAATAATAAAAATAATTTAAAATGCCATAAACCGGGATTAAAACGCTAGATAAAATATCCGGTATCCAGTTTAATACCTGTTTTTAACCTACATACATTATATATATGTATAATATGCATATACGTGTATGTGTATTCGTGTATTGGGGAGAGAAAAAGTGCCACCTCTCTCTCAAACTTGACACATGTTGGCCATGCATGTTGCATGCCTTCTTGAAAACCCACCATATCTTCCATATCTTGATCTTTCCAAGACAATCCTCTCAAACCAAGAATCCAAATCACTCCATTCTCTCTCTCTAAAGCTCACGGCCGAACACCCCTCTTCCTCTCTTCCATTTTCGTTTTTCATGCATTTCTTCAAGATTCAAGTCCCTTCCAAGGTATTTCCAAGTACTTTTGAAGATCCTAAGGTGATTTGAAGGTGTTTCAAGCAAGAACCAAGCTCCATATCATCACACTTTGTCAAAAACCCATCAAAATCTTGAAGGTATAAAATTTATTTTTAAATCCTTGTTCTTGATTTTTGGTGTTATTGATGATGATAGAAGTTTCTCAAGGTTCTTGGATTATTCACAAACTTGAAACTAAAAAGAAATGGGTTTTTATACAAAATAAAAATGGAAGTACATATGTGTGTATATATAGCCGTATGTATGTATGTGTATGTAATTGAGATTGAGTTTGATTTTTGATGGACACTTGTTTGATCTATTCTTGAAAACTAAATGCATGTTTAATCAAATGGATGCTATGTAAAAGTTCTTGTGATTTTTATTGATTATGTGACAAAGGAAATTTTTGGAAAAATATATATGTAGTATATGTATATGTATATGTATGTACATGCACATGAGAATTTTTGTTAGTTAGTATAAATTAATGAAAAGAATGTTGCATGCAATTATGTCTAAATGATTAGATGATGATTTGATGAATATGTCTTGGATTTGCATGAATTAGTTACATGTTTGATTCATTTAAGCTCATATGAAATGATGATGATGATGATATGATAAGTGTGCTTTAGATACTTGTACATAAGCATGCATGTTGATTAAATGCTCAAGAAATGATGAAAATGTTTTGTTATGAAAAATATGATTTAAAAAAGATTATAAACATTAAAAAATACATTATTTGGTATATTATAATGGCATGAAACTTTGTCATAGGTTTGGTAGCTTTGCATGTTGTACATGTAGCTTAGTGGTAAAATATGTGAAATTTGCATGCTTTATGTGGTTTTCATGAGACCTGCACTAACATGGTTATAACCATCATTTTACTCATTAAATAACATGCCTTATGTTAAAATATCAAATCGTTACGATTTGGGATGGTTATGGTAACGTTTGACCCAAAACTATGCGGTAAAACGGTTAAAAATCGGCTTTTCGAATGATTTTTATAAAATTGTTTTAGATCAGTAAGTAAACTGATATTTTAATATAAAAATAATCATTTTAACTTATATTAAGTTTACTTGGTGTTTGATTAGTCATACGTGACTTCCGACGCCCAAAAACGTTACCGAATCACAAAAATACGCGTTTTTCAATATACACTAGAATGGATTGTTCATGGGTAAACTTTATGTGTTACAATGTGTTATGTGTTTTATAATACGTGTATGATGACATGTTAGTACTTGACAAGATTATGTGTATTACGTTATTATTTGTATGTCACGTTTGAGTATATATATTGCGACGCGCAAATCGTAGATATATTGCTTATAACATGATGAGGGTCTCCAATAAAATCGTTCAAGTCACAAAGTTCTTAAAATATATATATATATATATATGAACTCATATATATATAAAAATACACCAACATAATCAAAAATAATAACTTTTCGAGAAAATCTCCAAGTTATGTGAAAATTCGAAGTATAGGTATTTTGTGAGTTTTTTATTATTAAGTCATTCTTACTTAATTTAGAACGAATAAACAATTTGAGGGATTGTGTTAACACACAAAAACGCACCCAAAGGTGAGTACATAGTTCACCTATTTTACGTTTTTCAAATGTTTTGGGGTGAACCATATGTGCATAACTTTACTTTCCGTTTTCATGACATTATACATGTTTTGTTACATATTGCATATAATACATTATTTCAAGGACATTTTTATGGTATATTGACTTAGTATATCTAACAATTTGTTTCAAAGACATTTTACTTAGCATATTGACTTAGTATGCCAATTACATGGTTTTATAAAGACATTTTACGTGACATGCTTACATTAAAAAGGACATTTGGTATGTTTAACGGGACAGTAGTACATTCATTAACATTGATCACGCTGCTCGGTAGTACGTAATGGTACCATAGGAATTGACATATCCCGTTCCCGCTTCCTAGGTTTGTTTGGAAGTGTTAGGGAATGACTGAATCCGAATACATTTTTGATAAACCTTGATCGTGATAAGGGTTTATCCGACAGTCTCAAGGCTTGAGTGTATGCGATAGACAAACCATATAAATGTTGTATCAATAAAAGCAATGGTTTTCAAAACATAACCTTTGATTTAAACTTTTGGTTATTCAAAGACCTTGTGTTGTACATGACATTGGATTTCATAAGACATTTGTTTACACTTGACATTAGACATTGTTTACACATGACAATTGACATTCAAACAAGACATTATTTGATGGTTATTGATAAGTGCTTTTATTATGTTACATATTATGGCATTTTCTAAACCATTTCAACAAGGACAAGACATGACATATTTTGTACATATTATTTCCATTTGGTTATTTATTTAACCGTACATTATTCTTTTACATCTTCTGATATTCATATTGATTCTCTTATGATTTTATAAGAGAAAACATTTTCAAAGGTTCATGACTACTTTGTGTTAAACATTTCTTTAAACATTCAAAGTCGTGAATCTTTAACACAAAATCCTATGTTACTCACATGCATTTTTATGCTGAAGTATTTACTTTCACATATGTTTCAGGATCTATTACGTGACGACCGTTGATTGCTTCACATAGGATGGACATGGGCCTTAGTAATTATAAAACATGAACGGCAATTGTACTGTTTCTTAATCAAATTCCAAGACAATGTAACTTATTATGTAATAAAACAATATTCCAAATTCCATGTGTTGTGAAACAATGATTCTGTGACATGACTCCTTGACGTTTCCGCCGCGGTTTGTTGTATTATGCGGTCGGGGTGTTACAGAAAAGTTGGTATCAGAGCTCAAGGTTTTAGGGAATTAAGTTATTAGTAAAATTTTGACCTAGTCTATAACCTTTCTAGGACCCTAACACAAGTTATCTTGTGTTTAGATTCTTAATACAATACTATCACCTATCCTTAGGTGATTACCAAAAACAAGTACACAAAATTTCCATTTCATTTGAAAATCAATCATCTATCCTTAGATGATTTGTTTTTAGGCTTTATGCCTTTAAAGTTTTCAAATCTCGTCAAGGTTTGGGTCTTAATAATGTGAACACGTGCAATCTGGAAGGGTGGGTGCCTGTACCCTGAGTTTTCTGTCTAAGGCTAGAGTGTTCGTACAAATCCACATCATCGGACCAGTCACTCTTACCTGGGAAATCTTGGGGTGAGTGTCCACTTATAGGCTAAAGCATGTCTTCGCGATACATTATAAAGACCCGATTACTTTCATCAGTCACTGTGTCATTTGTTTGTTTTAGGTAACGAACAAATGATCACAATCCCTATGCTTCGTCGATATTTCTTTTAACATTCAGTTTTGATTATCCAATATCATCTCACTTGTTCCCTCTCTTGATTTTTTTCCACTCTCTTTAGATGCCTCCTCATCGCAGCGATACTCAAAGGTCTGAACTGGCTGCTATCATCGCCCAACAAATAAGCGCAATACTCTGTGGTACCATTGGGTTAGCCGTCTATATGTCTCATCTCAATGACGAGACTACTCATGAGGCTCCTAAGAAGACCAAAGTCAAGCCTTCAAGAAAATCAAGGAAGCGTAAAGCTTCAAAGAATCTTACAATGATTTCTCCAAATCCGCTTAACCAAGTGGGACCTAGCCAGGTGGCCGCGCCACTAGCTAAGAAGCCATACAAAGGAAAGGCTCCTCTGTGCAATCAATGCAACCTTCATCACCATGCTAGTGTCTGATGCCAAAAATGTTCAAATTGTGGATGTGTTGGTCATACAACTAATGTTTGTCGTTCAGCCACTAAGTCAAACCAAGCTATGGCAGTTCCTACTCAACCTACCACAACCCCTCATGCGAGACCGGTTTGTCCTAACTACCCACATGGAATCTGCTTCAATTGTGATTATCCAAATCACATCAATTGACCTGACTGGCGAAGGACGACTCAACGTATGGGCACAAGATTTACACTGGCAATATCAAGGCTCGTGCTGATGTCTGAATAAACATTTAGACTTTTATGTTTTCTGTTTATGTTCCCAGAACTTTGAAAACACTATGCTTGTTCCATAAATAAATTTGTTATTTCAATTTTATTTACAAAACCAATGTGATTACGTGTATGTGTAACATATCCCTACAATACCGACACCAAGGAACCATATTCCTTGCAAATCAAACTACTCTCGTAAGTTTCTTCCATTTTGTGATCTCCACAAAAATCCTAAGTACTTGTTTCTTCTAAAGAAACAAAGTACAAGGTGCAAGTTATAACTCTTAACAAATACTCGAAATACCACTTTAAATCCCTATGGATATATTTTCATGAGTTCTTAATTGGACTTATGCAATATATCTATGTGTATATCATATGATTTTAAAAGACATCTTACATGATTTCAAGTGCATTTCACATGGTTTTAAAACATTTTATAAACGTATCTACATAAAATACCTACTGCATGATTTCAAAAATATTATCCATGTTTTCAAAAATCCCATACAAAATTTTAAAGACATTTCACATAATCTCAAAACATTTCAACATGGCATATTTACCTAATATATCTAGTGCATGATTTCAAAAACATTATATATGATTTCAACAACATTTAACATGTTTTCAAGGATCTAATGCATAGTTTTCAAAGACATTATGCTTCGCATGTTTACCTAGCATACCTAGCACATTGATTTCACGTACACTTTTGCTTTGTATGTTTACTTAGGATACCCAATACGAGGTTTTCAAAACAATTTCGCTATACAATCCCGAATCCTTATAAGATCTTCCTATCGTTATAATTAGATTCTTAATGATAATTAAAGTCCTTAATTGGATTCCTGGCGTACTTTAAATGCATATGTTCAGCTGATGAACAAGTTAATAACCAAGTTGACGACCAAATTGACGATTATGTGATTATGTGTTTACGTGTTTAGATGATTCAAATGCTCGTTATCCAAATCCTTGTAAAATCTTACATTTTTTCATATACTAGATTTCTCAGAGGGATATCTAAAGTACTATCTTAAATCCTTAAGGGACTTTTCTATGCAAATAGACAGACTCTTGGATTCCAAAGTGCTTTTCCTAAACAATTATTTGATACAAAGTTAAAAGGACCCTTTGGTGGTTCATTTAAATAGATCGTTCAAAGACCTAGTTAAAGAGATCATGTGTTGATCTAGTTAAAGAGATCGTTCGTTGATCTACTTAAAGAAACCATCTGGTGGTCTAGTTAAGTCATTTCATGTTTGTTCGTTTGATTTTTCCCCTACACATCATAAAATGAACTGTGCGGACTGTGCAATGAATTACGTAATTATGGATGCATACATAATTATGGAATTCAGTGCACAGAAACCACAACAAGTTTTGTCATGTGTTGAAACCTATAGTGATAAGGATAACGAAACAGGAACAATGTAATAAGAACATGGTGGATATGCCGCTGGTACTTCCTATATATAAGTGTTCCTTATTACATTGCAAGCGTGGCGTTATTTAAGTTGCTAGAAGTTCTGGACCTAGACCAATGTTGTTTTATCTTACATTCTCTGACTTCAACTTCGAGCACACAGAAGTTTCCTATAACAGTCTTCATGGGAAACGTTCTTCCATCAGTTGCTCGAAACTCCAAAGTTCACACTATTTTCGAGTTATTTTACAACAAAGAATGCCACTTTGACATTTACATGACTCTCTTGAGGCTTAGTGCCATCTTACATCTGTCGATTGGAGTGAAGTTTAAATCTTCTGATCTGAACTCATTCCTATAGACAACAGATGAGTACTGATAACAAAATTTCGCTGGTAATCCAAACGTGGCCAAATTTTTATTCAGGAAACGGAGGATTTATTTGAAAGCAAAACATCCACATCTGTTTACATAAGTTCCTCTAATTAAATTTCGGGACGAAATTTCCTAAAGTAGGGGAGACTGTGACATCTGTGTATTTTAATTCCTATACTTTCCGAACAACTTTGTATTCAGTGAAACATGGTGTTTTAAATTCCACTATTTGTTTAACTATTTGTGAAATTAGTACTTTTCAATCCTTGTTCAATTCCGAACTCTTAAACCTGTTCTGGAAGTGAAATCGTAAACTGTTACGTAAACGTAATCAGTTTAACGCGATGTACACTCCGGAACAATGACATATAATAAACATACCTAAATACCCTTTATATAACTTAGAAATAAGTTCCGAAGGGTTCGGTATGGCAAAAACATGTCTATTCGAACTTAAGAGCTATTTGCGACAAAACTGGGTAACGAACGTTGGTGACTGACCGGATAATATTTAAATCCTAAAAATATTCTGCTAGGATTAAAATTTTATTTTAATCAGGTTCGTATTTAAAAATAAATCAAAACGCTTAAAAACGTTATTTTTCAAGTTTAAGCGCGTACAGCGTGTCACTACGCAACACGGTGCTTACACTGCGAAACGCGGACAACACAGCCAGTCTCGGCAACTGATATTTATTTCAGTAATAATTTGGCTAGTTTATTTTTATAGAATAATAAAATAATTTAAAACGCCATAAACTGGGATTAAAACGCTAGATAAAATACCCGGTATCCAGTTTAATACCTATTTTTAACCTACATATATTATATATATATATATATATGTATAATATGCATATACATGTATGTGTAATCATGTATTGGGGAGAGAGAAAGTGCCATCTCTCTCTCTCTCAAACTTGACACATGTTGGCCATGCATGTTGCAGGCCTTCTTGAAAACCCACCATATCTTCCATATCTTGATCTTTCCAACACAATCCTCTCAAACCAAGAATTCAAATCACTCCACTCTCTCTCTCTCTCTCTCTCTCTCAAAGCTCACAGCCGAACACCCCTCTTCCTCTCTTCCATTTTCGTTTTTCAAGCATTTCTTCAATATTCAAGTCCTTTCCAAGGTATTTCCAAGCACTTTTGAAGATCCTAAGGTGATTTGAAGGTGTTTCAAGCAAGAACCAAGCTCCATATCATCATACTTTGTCAAAAACCCATCAAAATCTTGAAGGTATAAAATTTATTTTTAAATCCTTGTTCTTGATTTTTGGTGTTATTGATGATAATAGAAGTTTTTCAAGGTTCTTGGATTATTCACAAACTTGAAACTAAAAAGAAATGGGTTTTTATACAAAATAAAAATGGAAGTGCATATGTGTGTATATATAGCCGTATGTATGTATGTGTATGTAATTGAGATTGAGTTTGATTTTTGCTGGACACTTGTTTGATCTATTATTGAAAAGTGAATGCATGTTTAATCAAATGGATGCTATGTAAAAGTTCTTGTGATTTGTATTGATTATGTGACAAAGGAAATTTTTGGAAAAATATATATGTATGCGTATGTAGTATATGTATGTACATGCACATGAGAATTTTTGTTAGTTAGTATAAATTAATGAAAAGAATGTTGCATGCACTTATGTCTAGATGATTAGATGATGATTTTATGAACATGTCTTGGATTTGCATGAATTAGTTACATGTTTGATGCATTTAAGCTCATATGAAATGATGATGATATGATAAGTGTGCTTTAGATACTTGTACATAAGCGTGCATGTTGATTAAATGCTCAAGAAATGATGAAAATGTTGTCATGAAAAATATGATTTTAAACAGATTATAAACATTAACAATGACATTATTTGGTATATTATAATGGCATGAAACTTTGTCATAGGTTTGGTAGCTTTGCATGTTGTACATGTAGCTTAGAAAGTGGTAAAATATGTTAAATTTGCATGATTTATGTGGTTTTCATGAGACCTGCACTAACATGGTTATAACCATCACTTTATTCAGTAAATAACATGCCTTATGTTAAAATATTAAATCGTTACGATTTGGGATGGATATGGTAACGTTTGACGCAAAACTATGCGGTAAAACGGTTAAAAATCGGCTTTTCAAATGATTTTTATAAAACTGTTTTAGATCAGTAAGTAAACTGATATTTTTAATATAAAAATAAGCATTTTAACTTATATTAAGTTTACTTGGTGTTTGGTTAGTCATACTGACTTCCGACGCCCAAAAACGTTACCAAATCACAAAAATACGTGTTTTTCAATATATACTAGAATGGATTGTTCATGGGTAAACTTTATGTGTTACAATGTGTTATGTGTTTTATAATATGTGTATGATGACATGTTAGTACTTGACAAGATTATGTGTATTACGTTATTATTTGTATGTCACGTTTGAGTATATATATTACGACGCGCAAATCGTAGATATATTGCTTATAACATGATGAGGGTCACCAATAAAATCGTTCAAGTAGCAAAGTTCTTAAAATATATGTATGAACTCATATATATATAAATGCACCAACATAATCAAAAATAATAACTTTTCGAGAAAATCTCCAAGTTATGTGAAAATTCTAAGTATCAGAGAAACGTAGGTATTTTGTGAGTTTTTTATTATTAAATCATTCTTACTTAATTTAGAATGAATAAACAATTTGAGGGATTGTGTTAACACACAAAAACGCACCCAAAGGTGAGTACATAGTTCACCTATTTTACGTTTTTCAAATGTTTTGGGGTGAACCATATGTGCATAACTTTACTTTCCGTTTTCATGACATTATACATGTTTTGTTACATATTGCATATAATACATTATTTCAAGGACATTTTTATGGTATATTGACTTAGTATATCTAACAATTTGTTTCAAAGACATTTTACTTAGCATATTGACTTAGTATGCCAATTACATGGTTTTATAAAGACATTTTACGTGACATGCTTACATTAAAAAGGACATTTGGTATGTTTAACGGGACAGTAGTACATTCATTAACATTGATCACGCTGCTCGGTAGTACGTAATGGTACCATAGGACTTGACATATCCCGTTCCCGCTTCCTAGGTTTGTTTGGAAGTGTTAGGGAATGACTGAATCTGAATACATTTTTGATAAACCTTGATCGTGATAAGGGTTTATCCGACAGTCTCAAGGCTTGAGTGTATGTGATAGACAAACCATATAAATGTTGTATCAATAAACGCAATTGTTTTCAAAACATAACTTTTGGTTATCCAAAGACCTTGTTTTGTACATGACATTGGATTTCATAAGACATTTGTTTATACTTGACATTAGACATTGTTTACACATGACAATTGACATTTAAACAAGACATTATTTGATGGTTATTGATAAGTGCTTTTATTATGTTACATATCATGGCATTTTCTAAACCATTTCAACAAGGACAAGACATGACATATTTTGTACATATTATTTTCATTTGGTTATTTATTTAACCGTACATTATTCTTTTACTTCATCTTATATTCATATTGATTTTCTTATGATTTTATAAAAGAAAACATTTTCAAAGGTTCATGACTACTTTGCTTTAAACATTTCTTTAAACATTCAAAGTCATGAATCTTCAACACAAAATCCTATGTTACTCACATGCATTTTTATGCTGACGTATTTACTTTTACATATGTTTCAGGTTCTATTACGTGATGACTGTTGATTGCTTCACATAGGATGGACATGGGCCTTAGTAATTATAAAACATGAACGGCAATTGTACTGTTTGTTGATCAAATTCCAAGACAATGTAACTTATTATGTAATAAAACAATAATCCAAATTCCATGTGTTGTGAAACAATGATTCTATGACATGACTCCCCGACGTTTCTGCCGCGGTTTGTTGTATTACGCGGTCGGGGTGTTACAAATCATAGCCACTTTATTTAAGCTTTCAATGCTTCATAGCAGGCTTCTATTACCTTTACAGTAAGTTACCTGAAACGCATTTGGAAAAAATTATCAGCGCGAAAAATACTGGTGAGTTCATTCATTGGTATAAAAAGACACATTGTTATAATTTACAGCATCAAGAGTTTTTACATTTGTTTATATCTATCAAATACTCAATCAGTATTTGTCACATGGTGGCAGTTCCGATGTGACGGTGATCATATCACTCATTGGCTAACTTTCGTCCAATAGTGAAAATTATCAAGTAGTGTATACAAAACCCCACATGCCGGCAGTAATTTTAGAATACAAAAACTTAATCACTATAAGTATAACTGGAAAACATTTAAGGTTTTGCAAAGCATTTTGTAAAAAGAAAGAATGACTTACTTTGAAAATTTAAGGTTTTAGATTATAGCTTCCTGATGCTAATCCTGAGTTCCTAATAAAAACACAACGCAACACGTGTCAGTGCATTAACCCAAATCAAATTTTAACGATACGTCACGAGATCAAAACCCCAACGTAGTTAACAAAGTATAGCCTTATCCAGGCAGCAATTTGACATCCATTGCTGGGTTTCAAATCGATCGGACAGGGTATCGAATCAGTTATCAGGGTTAAAACACTTACAACGGGGTAGGGTTTTGCATATTTAGTGGTATAATACAAAGAAACTTAGAACGAGAGAGTAGAGTTCATGAAAATTCGATCGTAAATGTGCAGAAACTTCAGTCCCACGTTGTTGTATTTATAGGTAAAATGGGACTCCCAGGCGCGGGGCATAGGGGAAGCCCCCGCATGTCACGATGAATGTCAGCTAGGGCTAGACCAACCTTGTCATACGTATAGGCTTGCCACACATCGCGCTCGAGTAACACGTGTCCTGGTACTCCCCCGCGTGTCGTAGAAGATTTAGGGGTATCCCCCGCGTGTCTCCTGAGAATCCTGTTATTGGTTTCTTTGTTTTTCGTACTGGGTCACACCGTACAAGTCTGTGGTTTTGATCAGGGGTCCTTATAATGTATTTTGCGAGTTGTTACATCCTCCCTACCTTGTTTTAAATCTCGTCCTCGAGATTCATTGGAATAAGTAAGGATACTTTCATTTCATCTCTGATTCTAGTTCCCATGTGTATTCTGGTCCTCTTTTTGAATCCCATTTTACTTTGACCAAAACTAACCTCTTGTACTTGAGATTCTTAATCTTTCTATCTTTAATTTGTATAGGCATCTTGACAAACTTCAGTTTCTCATTTACCTCTATGTCTTGAAGAGGTACTAGCAATGATTTGTCCGCTAAACATTTCTTTAGGTTACATACATGAAATACATCATATGCTCCAGCCATTTCTTCAAGTAACTGTAGCTGATAAGCTACTGGTTCTATTTGTTTCATAACTTCAAAAGGTCCAACATACCTTGGGCTTAACTTTCCTTTCTTACCAAATTTGACGACTCCTTTCCAAGGTGAAACTTTTAATAGCACTTTGTTTCCGACTTGAAACTCTAAGGGTTTACGCCTATTATCTGCATAACTCTTTTGACGATCTTGGGCTGTTTTGAGTCTTTCCTTGACTTGAATTATTTTGTCAGTCATTTCTTGTACAATTTCAGGTCCTGACAATTGCTTTTCTCCTCTTTCTGCCCAGCGTACAGGTGTTTGGCATTTTCGTCCGTAGAGTGCTTCAAATGGTGAAGCATTGATGCTTGTATAATAGCTATTGTTGTAAGAGAATTCTATTAATGGTAAGTGGTCGTCCCAACTTCCTCCAAAGTCTATCACACAGGCTCTAAGCATGTCTTCCAAAGTCTGAATTCGTCCTTTCACTTTGTCCATCTGTTTGAGGGTGATAAGCTGTACTTAGATTTAATCGGGTTTCCATAGCCTTTTGGAAACTTGTCCAAAAATGAGAAGTAAAACGACTATCTCGGTCGGACACAACCGATAAAGGGATTCCATGTAATGAGTCTATTTCATCCGCATACAGCTTAGCTAATCATTCCATACTAAAAGTTTCCTTTATTGGTAAGAAATGTTTCGTTACCTTTTTATGTCTTGGGTAATTTGGTAAGAAAGTCCATTGTTATCAGTTCCCATTTCCAAATTGGCATCTCTAATTGCTGAAGTAAACTTGAAGGCTTCTGATGTTCGGCTTTAACTTGTGAGCAAGTTAAACATTTAGAAACATAACTTGTTATGTCCTTTTTCTTTCCTATCCACCAAAATTTTTTCTTTAGATCTTGATACATCTTCTAAAATTCGGTTTCGTAGAATTCCTTGGATAGGTACCCAAATTCTTACTTTATGGAATTTCCAAATTTCATATGTTCCTTTTTTCTAATTCTTTAATCATTCCTTTTAATCCTTCAGCATCATTTTTTATATCTTCTTCCTGAATCTTTTTCAATTATTCCATTAGGTCTTTCTGCAGGTTTAATCTGAGAGCACGTCCCCTTTTTGGTTTCTCATGACACTTAAGACTTAAAGCATCAGCTACTACGTTAGCTTTTCCTGTGTGATATTGGATATCACAATCATAGTTACTAAGGATCTCCATCCAACGTCTTTGCCTCATGTTCAATTCTTTTTCCCAAAAATATATCTTAAACTTTTATGATATGTGAAGATAGTGAACTTACTACCGTAAAGATAATGTCTCCAAATCTTGAGAGCAAAAACTATCGCTCCTAATTCCAGATCATGTGTTGTGTAGTTTTCTTCATGCTTCTTTAGTTGTCCAGAGGCATAAGCAATCACTTTCTGACGTTGCATCAGCACACATCCAAATCCTAATTTTGATGCATCAGAGTATACTATGGAATCTTCAGTTCCTTCTGGTAAAGCAAGTATTGGTGCATTAGTTAATCTTTGCTTCAGGATTTTGAAAGCTTCCTCATGTTTTGGTCCCCATTCAAACTTAACTGATTTGCAGGTTAACTTGGTTAATGGAATGACTATTCTAGAAAAATCTTGAATAAAACGTCTATAGTATCCTGCCAATCCAAGAAAACTTCTTACTTCCATTGGTGAATTAGGGACTTTCCATTTGGTAATTGCCTCACTCTTTGTAGGATCCACATGAATTCCTTCATGATTAATCAGGTGTCCAAGAAATTGTACTTCTTGTAACCAGAATTCACATTTGGAGAATTTACATAAAGCTTTTCCTTTCTCAACAATGTCAGAAGTACATGTAAATGCTCGTCATGCTCTTCTTTATTCTTCGAATAAATAAGTATATCGTCTATGAAGACAATTACAAATTTATTTAAGTATGGTTTACATATTCTGTTCATCATGTCCATAAATGCAGCTGGAGCATTTGTCAAACCGAATGGCATGACTGTAAACTCATAATGACCATATCTAGTTCGGAAAGCAGTCTTAGAAATGTCCTCTTCCTGTAGTTTTAATTGATGGTATCCTGAGCATAAATCAATCTTTGAAAAGAATCGAGCTCCTTGAAGTTGATCGAATAGATCATCGATCCTCGGTAGTGGGTACCAATTTTTAATCTTGACTTTATTCAATTCTCTGTAGTCAATACACATACGTATCAATCCATCTTTCTTCTTGACGAATAACACAGGTTCTCACCAAGGCGATGAGCTAGGTTGTATGAAATATTTTTCCAATAGTTCGTCTATGTGTTCTTTAATTCCAACATCTCTGTTGGAGCTAGACGATAGGGTGCTTTGGCAATCAATGCAGTCTCTGGTATTAGATGAATTCTAAATTCAACCTCGCGATCAGGCGGTAGTCCGGGTACTGATACTACAGAAATATCTTTTAATTCTTTTCCTTTGGTGCTAATGATCGTAGAGATCATATACACTATTCCTCCTTTTCATGCGTAGCTTGCAGCTTTCATCACAGAGATGAATTTTGTTGATGTTGTCGGCTTGTCTCCCTGAATTGTGATCCTTTCTCCTGTTGGCGTACAAACTTCAACAAAATTTTGATCACACAAGATTCGCACATGATTGGCTACCAACTAATCCATTCCTAACACAACATCGAATCTGGCTAGATTCATTGGTAATAGGTTAGCTGTGAACTTATGTCCTAATAATTCTATCTTTCCTTTCTGAAGGATTTCGCTTATGCTGATAGAATTTCCATTTGTCGTTTCCACCACACAGTCTTGGCGAAGTTTAGTTAAAGGTTGATTGAGTAATTGATAGAAAGTAGTATTTATAAAACTTTGGTTTGCACCAGAGTGAAATAATACTTTAGCATAGACATCATGAACGAGAAACGTACCGGTAATCACATCAGGAATCAATTCGGCTTCTTGGGCTGTCAGTACAAAGGCTCTAGCATTCTTCTTGGGTCCTTCTATTGCCTTTGCCTTGTTGTTAGGTGTTGAAGCTAGTTTTGTGCAATTTGGTCGGATACGACCTGCCTCTCCGCAGTTAAAGCATATTTTAACGTTAATTTTTCTTCTACACTCTTCTTTTTTATGTCCAGGTGTCTTGAAGAAGTTGCAGTATACCGTACGTTTTCCTGAATGCTTCCTTTTACAGAATTTAAAGAAAGATGAGGATGGACCTGCTCCTTTTCTGTGGTAGGAATTACCATAACGTAGTTCTTGGGTAATACTTGGGGCTACACCCTTTTTCCGGTTGTTTTCCCTTGTGCGTATCAGTCTATCTGTCAAAGTGTTAGCAAGTTCAACTGCTTCTTCAAGAGTCCGTGGTCTAGCTGCCTTGATGTAACGCCCTGCTTTTTCGTAACTTTCCTTAATTAGAAAACGTGTCTTGTATTTCTATTTTTGGAAGCTTGTTCCTTTTGTATTTCGTATTTCGTTTCAAACCATTGTAAATCCGAGACATCGATCGTAATGAAATGAATCTTTTATATGGAATACTATTTTTTTATGCTTATACGTATCACAATACTTGGGTTATACGTTACCAATCTCGAATGCATACGCGCAACCGATACTCGACATACTGGTACTCATAACTTATACGTGCTTATATGTGGTTAAATTCTGATATAATAATAATAATAATAATAATAATAATAATAATAATAATAATAATAATAATAATAGCCCTAGTAATATAATAATAATAATAATAATAATAATAAAATATATTACTTATGAAACGTGAAAGTTTCATGACAAAACAAAAAAAAAATGTGTAAAAGTTATATGGGGTAGAATCTACGACCGCAATGCATGTAGTTGTTTTGGTTTTGTTTCATTTTAATTGATGTCTTCCACTTCATACTTAATATTATACTTTTAATAGTTAGTTAAATAACTAACCAAACATTAATATAATGGGCAATATCTATATGTCACACAAGAATATAAAAGACATTTAAAGGCTGTAAACAGCCATGTCAGGCAGCAAGCTTCAAGGGCAGCAACAACTTTATTTTTTTAATTGTCTTTTTTATTATATAAACCCCCTAACTAATTGTATTAATTGCAACTCACTTAACCCTAATCCTCCACCCTATAAATACAACCTAATCTCAGCCTCCCTACCACTTTTTGCAACACTCTAATCACTCCCAAATCAACCAAAAACGCTGCTGAGTTCTGAAGTTCGGATAGATTGCTACCTCTTCACTAAAGTGAGCATAACTCATTAAATTCTTGTCCGATTTACCTCATTATTTTTCCTATGTGCTTGGATTGACCTTAGCTTCGATTCCATGGGTTTTTCACAGTAAATCAGTCCCTAGAACGCCGCCAAAAAGGCTCCAAAGTTCACTGTTCATTTCAGTTTTGATTAAATCTTTACTAAACTTGTTCAAACTTGAGTCTAACTCATCTCAAACCTATGTCCTTATGCTTATAACCACTTCTATGGTTAGTTAGGCTTAAAAAAAGGTTGAGACATTCAAAATCAGAGGATTAATCCTTACAAACTTTCTATTTTTGTTCAAGGGTTTAACCCACAAGTGATGTTCAAGTTCAAGACTTGATGTAAGTGTGATTTAGGATTAACTTGGGTTGTCCTACATAAAATCCACACATTGCTTGATGATTTCTTATAGATTAGTGTTTAGTATTCTTGTATTACTTGTAGTTCATGACCCTCCTTGTAAGTTCATAACATCAAGTGTAGTGGTGAACACTTAGATGTGCCTAAATGGAAGATTTTTCTTCCTACCTCCTACATGATTTCAATGTCACTAAAGAGGTTCCTAAATGAAGGATTTATCCTCCTACCTCATGCTTGAAATATTGGACATAATATATATATATATATATGTGTGTAATATACTTAACAAACCGAACCTTTGATGATGCACAAATGGACATTGTCAAGTAGTAAGTTTATCATCCAAACATCATATGTTAAGGATGGTTATTTTCATATGTTTTAGTTCTTATTGTTTAAATTCCTAAATCTTTAATCTACCCTTACTCTTCGATACTCATACGCCTTGTTTACTTCGTGTAGAAGGACTTGGTGTTCCAACTTCCTAATCAACAAACAACTCACTCGCGGATTCTCAAGTTCAAGACTTGCAAAACCGTGAGTACACTTGGCCCATTTACTTTTAAAGGCACTTTGGGTTGTAACATGTTATTATACAAACTGCAAACTCACACACTTAACCATTCTTTACACTCTCAATCCGTTATGCATGCTACTTGTTTACTTAGGTTCATGCTAGATTATACATGCTATATGTCATTAACTTTGCTAAGCCCTCAACTTAACATATATAGCGCTATAGGAGTAGCACACCACCCTTTGGGGTCTTGTTAAGTCTTTATACTAAACTGTCTCGTCACTTTTGTGACGAGGGATGCTAAATACTAGTGGACACTTGGGTTTGACGTATTGCTATGCATGCTAGTTACCTTGTATACAATTTGCCATGTGGATTCGAGATAATGCTTTTATACTTATGCTATACTTATTCAAACCTTGTGTACTCGCCTTTGCTTTTTGATGTGTGCAAAATGCATCATATAAATTGTATCAATTAAGGCATAAAACTAACCCTTTTTTTAGAACTAATGTTGGAAAAAGTGTGTTTTTGTCTTCCTTTTGTATTTTCAGGATCAAATGAGCTCAATTAAACAAAAGAAGCAAAAAGGCAGCTAAATCTAACAAAAATACAAGAGAAGGGATAAACGTGGCATGCCCGACCCCTCGACAGCATCTTCCCAAGCAAAACAAGAGAACAGAAGGCCGAACACGCCCCGTGCTCAGTGAGCACGGGGGCGTGCCCAAGTGTCTGCAGAAAAGACAAAGTTGTAGAAGCTTCTATCACCCACCACGGGGGCGTGCCCAGCGGACACGGGGCCGTGGTCAACTCTAAGATTCGCAGAATCTGAGGAAATCTTGATAGTACAGATAAGCTTCTACACACGGGGTCGTGCCCAGCGGACACGGGGGCGTGGTCAACTAATGCAGACAAACTGCAATTAATGAAGAAAGAGAAGATGGGTGGACACGGGGCCGTGTCCGAGCTTCTGTGCAGGCTATAAATAGGGGTGCTTGGCTCATTTGCAAACCATCCTTGGCAAACCACCTCTCTCACACTACACCCACCCTCCACCACCATCACAACCCACATCCACCACCATCATCCATCATAGAGTGTGTGTAGTAGTCTCGGGATCCAAGATTGATCGTAAGAGTTCTTGACAATCAAATGCCATGTTTGCCTAAGTCTCTTACATCACTTGGTGAAGATAAGTGTCTAATGTAATACTTTTTATTTTTAATCTTTTCGCACTTTTTATTTGGTTATGTATTAATGACTTTAATAACTAGTTTCTTATGTTGAAGGTGAGTCTTCCTTATCGTTTGTCCGTGGTGTCTTGGCATTATTTTATTGTCTATATAAAATAAAAGATTTTCACCATTCATATCTCCACGGTCTATATGGAGGTATGTTGGCTACATGGTCGGGGGTTAAGGGAACGGTTTGGTAAGAGTCTTGCCTTGGATGGCGGGGGTCCGAACTCCTTGATCCCCTCATATGTAAACTACTATTAATACTTTAACCCGGCTATTTAGGACTGTATCCCTGCTGACTCAGACTACTTAGCCGAGGGTAACGTCACCTCCAGAAGAGGGGCCTACCACAATATGCATTAATAACTTAATTAATTATCTTTCAATAATCCAACCCTTTAGGATTGTATCCTTGCTGACTCAAACTACTGGGTTGAGGGTAACGTCACCTTCAGAAGTGGGGCCTACTACAATAACTAAGATAATCTCTTAAAAGGTGCAAAAGTGCGAAAATAATCAAAGGTTACACTAAACACGAGTCGGATCCAAGTGATTCATCTTGTCTATCTGTTTTTATTTTTATTTTATTTTTCAGCATTTTAGTTAGTTTTATTTTTCTAGTTAAAAAACCTTTTTCTAAACTTTTGATTTGATTAGACGTTGAGGATAAACCGGTACTAAAAGCTCTTGTGTCCTTGGACGACCTCGGTATCTTACCAACACTATACTACGCTCACGATGGGTGCACTTGCCCATTTGTGTGTTTAGTGTTAGTAAATATCGTGTTTTATAAATTTAAAACTTGGCTAAAAAAAGTGTAAAAGCGCTTAAAATATACATTAAAAACCTGTCATACTTAACGCACATCAAGTTTTTGGCGCCGTTGGCAAGGACACAAGGATTTTAAGAAAGCTTAAAATCGACGGCCTAATCTGTTTTTCAAAACCTTTTTAACGCGAAATTTTTTTTCTACATTTTAGTTAGTTTTTGCATTTACAGCAGGTTGAACATGGGGCCGTGCTGCATATTTTTCATAAAAACACCCAGATACAGAGCCTCAACACGGGGCCGTGCTCACTGAACACGCCCCGTGCTCAACGAAATCAGTAACCTTAATTAAAACGCCCAGATACAGAATCTGAACACGGGCCGTGCTCACTGAACACGGGACCGTGTCCAGCCTCTGTTTCCATTTTTATTTTTGTTTTCTGGTCTCGAGACTTTGTTGTGGTCTGCTGAGTGATTCTCATGGATCAATACTCAGGAGGTTACAACTACACCTATGAGGAGGATGATTATAGGGAAGACTATTGCACTAATTGTGGTGACCCGCACTCGGTTCAATATTGTGACTTATTTCAACCATCCGCTTCATACACCTACTATGAGGAGCCCAGGTACGAGCCATCAACTTCATACACAACCTATGAAGACCCAAGGTATGGACATCCTCCCTCATACTCATATTTTGAAGAACCAAGGTGTGAGCCTTCATACTCATACTTTGAGGAACCAAGATATGAGCCACCACCTTCATATGCTTATTATGAGGAACCATGGCGTGAACAACCCACCTCATATGAGTATTGTGAAGAACAAAATTACGACCCTTATCCATCATATACTTACAACGAAGGACAATGGTGTGAACCATCTACTTCCTATGAGTATTATGAGGAACAAAGGATCGAACAACCGGATTCGAGCTTTGAGGATCATGATCCTTATTTTATCACCGACATAGCCGATAAGATAATAGAACACATTAAAACTATCGAACGTTGCATATTGGAATCTCGCGCAAGGGAAGAGGAGTCCCGCGCAAGAGAAGAATTAAATAAAAAAGAGATAGTTGAAAATGTAAAAATGGAACAACAAATAAGTGAAAAACCGATACATGAGTTAAACAACGAAAAGGGTGAGTCCGACAATGTTACAATTCAAGAAGAGTCTAATTTTGAAGAAATTAATCTCTTGTCACCTTCTTTCGAAAATCATTGTTTAGTACCCACTCATGCTAAGTTTTTAAAAGAGTTAAACACTAACACTAAAATTGACGACACGGTAAGCAATAAGTTAACTAATGATCAAACCTCGCTAATAAAAGAAGATCCATTTGAAATTAACATTACACCGGTTCCATGTTTTTTTCAAAATTCATTTATTAGTAATATCACAATTGATAAAGATCTTTGTGTTAACATAATGCCAACCTACATATTCGAAAAATTAAGTATTAGTGATTTTTCTCCACTTCAAATACCCATTTTTCTATCCAATCGGAAAGTAATGAAATCAATCGGTATAGTTGAGGATGTCTTGGTTCAAACAAATCAGATGGTAATCCCAACCGACTTTGTCATCCTTGATGACGCTCCTCTAGTGTTGGGACGACCTTTTGTAAAAACCCACGAAGCTTTGAAAAACTGGAAGCACAACAACCTATCTATTCAATTAGGGCTATTTAAAAAAGTATCGATCTTGAGCATTCAATGAAATATCCATTCGGCAATAATGACCCCCTAATTGAAGATGAAGATGAACCACCCGATACAAGTGAAGAGATTGACCACTTTGTTGAAGAAGAGGTCTCCATAGAACAAACTTTTGTAGTTCTTGATCGAAATGAGCAACCAAATAAGGAGTCTCCTAAAGACCCACCTCTTGAGCTCAAAGAACTCCCAAAAGGTTTGGAATATGCTTTTCTCGACAAAGATGGTAAATCACCTGTAATTATTTCGTCTAAATTAACTAGCCTAGAAAAAGAAAAATTAATTACACTTTTGAAAAAACACAAAAATGCGATCTCTTGGAAGCTCGTAGACATTAAAGGCATAAGTCCTTCCATGTGCACGCACAAAATTTTTAAAGAACGATGACTACAAATCGGTAATACAACCACAACGTAGAGTAAATCCAAATGTTCAAGAAGTGGTTAAAAATGAAGTCATCAAATTACTTGACGCCGGACTTATTTACCCTATCTCCGATAGTCCTTGGGTAAGTGCCGTCCAAGTAGTTCCAAAGAAAGGAGGCATGACGGTAATAACTAACGAGTAAAACGAATTAATACCAACGAGAACCGTCACAGGATGGAGGGTATGTATAGATTATAGACGATTAAATGAAGCAACAAGGAAAGATCACTTTCCTTTGCCCTTCATTGATCAAATGTTAGAAAGATTATCTGGTCATAAATTTTATTGTTTCTTGGATGGTTTTTCAGGTTACTTTCAAATCCCGATAGCACCCGAAGACCAAGAAAAGACAACTTTCACATGTCCCTATGGAACTTTTGCTTATCGACGCATGCCCTTTGGTCTATGTAATGCCCCCGCAACCTTTCAATGTTGCATGGTGGCTATCTTCCATGACATGATAGAAAAGTCAATGGAAGTCTTCATGGACGAATTTTCTATCTTTGGAGATTCATACGACCAATGCCTCGATAACCTTGAACGAATGCTATCCCGATGTGAGGAAACCAACCTCGCCCTTAATTGGGAAAAATGCCATTTCATGGTAACAGAGGGAATAATGCTCGGTCATAAAATCTCAAGCGAAGGAATGGAGGTTGATCGAACAAAGATAGACACTATTTCTTGATTACCACCCCCATCCTTCGTTAGAGCTATCAGAAGTTTCCTAGGACATGCCGGATTCTATAGGCGATTTATCAAAGACTTTTCTAAAATCTCAAGACCTCTAACAAGATTGCTTGAAAAAGATGCCCCTTTCATCTTTGACAAGGATTGCAATCAAGCATTTCTAGCACTCAAGGAAATGCTAGTCAATGCACCTATCATGATAGCGCCTGATTGGAAATTACCTTTCGAAATCATGTGCGATGCAAGTGACTTTGCAGTTGGAGCTGTCTTGGGACAAAGAAAAGAAAAGCATTTTCACCCAATTTATTATGCTAGTAAAACACTTAACGATGCACAAGAAAATTACACAACAACTGAAAAAGAGTTACTAGCTGTAGTATTTGCTTTTGATAAATTTCGTTCTTACCTTGTTCTTTCTAAAACAATAGTCTATACAGATCAAGCAGCCATTCGATACCTCTTCAAGAAACAAGATGCTAAACCGCGTTTGATTCGGTGGATTCTACTCCTCCAAGAATTTGATATTGAAATCAAAGACAAAAGAGGAGCAGAAAACACCGCAGCAGATTATCTTTCGCGCCTAGAAGACCCAGCTTTGGAGGCAACCAGGGATGAACAAATCAATGAAAAATTTCCAACGGAGTCCTTGTAAATGGTGGAATACAGAGAAGAACCATAGTACGCCGATTATGCTAACTACTTAGCTAGCGGTATAATCACCAAAGGATGGCCGCATCATCAAAGAAAAAAGTTATTTGCTAATGTAAAGCATTATTTTTGGGAAGGTCCTTATCTTTTCAAAATGTGTGCCGACCAACTCATCCGCCGGTGCGTACATGGTAGCGAATCAAGAAGAATTCTCCGCCATTGTCATGAAGGTCCATACGGAGGACATCATGGTGTCGCTAGTACCGCACGAAAGGTATTTGATTCAGGATTTTATTGGCCAACCATTTACAAAGACGCCCAAAGTCTTGTCAAGACATGTGATGCTTGCCAACGAACAAGTAATATTTCTTCCAAAAACGAAATGCACAAAATGGCATTCTTGTTTGTGAAATTTTTGATGTGTGGGGACTCGACTTTATGGGACCTTTCCCACCGTCAAAAGGAAACAAATATATACTTATGGCGGTAGATTACTTGTCTAAATGGGCCGAGGCCGAGGCACTTCCAACAAACGATGGAAGAGTCGTGGTAAGATTTCTGAAACGTTTATTTTCTCATTTCGGCACACCGAAAGCATTAATAAGTGATAGAGGTACCCATTTTTGTAATCATCAACTTGAAAAAATCTTAACAAGGTATGGGGTATATCATCGGGTCTCAACGGCATATCACCCTCAAACAAACGGACAAGCCAAAGTGACTAATAGAGGTTTAAAATGAATACTTGAAAAGACCGTAGGGTTAAATAAAAAGGAATGGGTCGATAAATTAGATAATGCTTTATGGGCTTTTCGAACTGCTTATAAAACAACAATAGGTACAACCCCATATAAGCTCGTCTATGGAAAAAGTTGTCATATGCCAGTAGAAATTGCACACAACGCCTACTGGGCAATTAAGAATGTAAACTTAGATTTAGAATTTTCCGGTAAAAACCGATTTTGTCAACTAAATAAATTAGACGAACTAAGGAATTATGCATACTCTAACTCCGAAATTTATAAGGAAAGAATGAAAAATTTGCATGACAAACACATTAAACCTAATGAATTTTGAGTAGGAGACAGACTTCTATTGTTTAATTCACGACTTCGATTATTTCCTGGTAAACTAAAGTCTAGGTGGTCAGGACCTTTTTCCATCACCCATATTTTTCCACACGGTGCAGTAGAAATTAAATCTCGAAATGGAAATACTTTCAAAGTCAATCGCCAATGGCTGAAGCTCTATCAAGGATCATTGAGGATGAGGAGGAAGAGATCTCATTTCAAACGATCGAAGAATGAAAGCATCAACATCATACCTGGTAAAGTTTCAAGCAAGCAGGGTGACATCTAAATCGGTAAGTCTTCTAACCAAGTTTTCAGGAAACAGGGCACTCACACGAGCACTTAAAAAAATTAACTTGGCCGAACACGGGGCCGTGTCCGCGCAACTGTCGGGATAAAACCCCTTTTTCATAACAGTTTCTTCATTCCACACGCCCCGTTTCCCCAAAAACTCTCTGGTTCAGGCGATTTTTCTGCAAGATTCCGACGTCTCCTCTACTTCTAACAACATCAAGGTATGATCCTATCATCAGTAGTAGTTAGATTAAGCACTTGCATGTAGTTTAACATCAAAAATTTGGGGAAAAATCTAGGGTTCTTGAACTTCATCCGGATCGAACCTCAAATTTTTGCTTAGATCTGTTAGCATTAGTTTAGATACATGTTATAGGAAGTAAATCAACTTGTATTGTTCATAGATTTGCCCGATTTCTCACAAAAACACCAAACCCTTGTTTTTGAACCGAAAAAGATAAAATAGAAGGGGTAAACGGTTTGTTTTGGGAAAAATGGCACTTGGGGTTTCATTTTAGGGGAAAACCGCCCCTATTGAACCAAAAATTTTCAAGTTTTCGGGACCGGGTCAAAAAATGGGATTTTTGGGAAACAGACGTCTGGACACCGGGTCGTGCTCGCTGGGCACGGGGCCGTGTCCAGCCAATTCCAGATCAACATGGGGCGTGTCCGCTGAACACGGGGCCGTGTTCAGCCGACTGTTTTCAATTTTCTCCGGAAATTTCACTATTTCGTGCTAATTGTTTGGTGTTTCCTTTCAGATGGCCAAGAAATTTACCAGGTTCAATGCGAATAAGTTGGAAGCCAGAGCAAGATACGACGTGCTTCGAACCAGGCCGGAGGAATACCCACGACAAGTATGCATGGATTTTATAGGAGCAGTGAACCAGCTTGATCGATTTAACAACCTAGTCACCGGCCCACTAAGAGCCGCCCTGTGCACTCGACTTCGTTCAGTCCATGAATATAACCTGGAATTCTACAGCACGTTCGCTTTCAAAACAAGAGCCAATCTATTTGATAATGATGGGGTAGAATTCCGGTGTGGAGGGACTATGTACTCAATCTCGATAGCACAGTTTGAGTCAATAGTTGGTTTGTATGCGGAGGAAGATGCGGGGGATGAAGAAAACACCGGAGGTTTACGTGAAATAACAAAGAACCAACGCCAGGCTGCTTGGGCACAAATAGGAGAAGGCAACTACAATCCAAGCAGCACTAAGAGCACCAAGTTGAGGGACCCTCTTTACCGTTACATCCACAGGGTTCTCACTTACTCTCTTAGCCAAAGGCATGATAGCAGTAGCATTGTAGGGTTACAAGATCTGGTGGTCCTTCATTGCATTCATACCCGTACCAACCTTGATGTTCCGTACCTCCTGCTCCGAAACATGCATTGGAACCAGCTCGCCACTCCCCCGACTCCTATCTTCTTTGGGGGATGGATATACCGTCTCTTCAAGCATTTCACGAACATGCCCAAGTCTTTCCAAAAGAACCCATGGTCGGGAAGAGTGGACATAGCCATCTGCCGCTCCATGAACTTGATTTATGAAGTAGAAGACGGGACGGTTAGCTTCCAAAGAGTCCAGGGGCATGCATGGAACCTGCAAGAAGCACTCGTCCTCCACGCACCTCATATCCGTCCTCCTCCTCAGTACCACTACCAGCCCCAGGGTGATCCGGGCCAATCCTCCTCACAAGGAGGCGGTTTTCCTAATTTTCAAAGCTTACATGATTTAATGCTGGAAAACCTTATGTGCACCAGGAACACCTACAACATGGCTAGCAACACATACACCCGGGTCGGAGCAATAGAGAGAAACATTTCCGACATGCAGGACGACATTGGAAACATCCGGGAGTATATGGCAGGCCACGGAGGAGATGGTAATGATGATGATGATGATGATGACAAGGACATGGACTGAGCAGGAGGAGCAGAAGGTAGCATCCCATGGTTGGAGGTCTCACAGGTTAAACCCCCCCTATTGTTGGACCGTTCTATGACCCGAAAAGTCAGTCAAGGACATTCATCTTCGCGTATAAAGGCGGAATCAATGTACACGAAGTTACAACAGCTTTTCTTTTCAATTTCCTTCTTTATTGATGCTATCTGAGTTGATTTTGACAGAGTTTCATTACCTAGCACATGAACAGGTCTCGCTCCAACGTACACCCCTAATGATCACATGTGTGAGGTATATATAGGGTGGCTGGTTCGCTTATATGGCATGTCATAAGAGCGAAACCCCATGCTGATACATCAGCGAAATCCCATGTGACCTAATGAACGAAATCACCTACCTAACTAATGTACACATAAGCGAAATACCTATCTAAACCTTGTACATATAAGTGAAATTACAATATTAAATCTAATTTTGACTTTCAAGCTCCTATCTTGACTTTCTTGGCCCAAGACTTAATGCAGACGAAGTCAACAGACATTCCGTGCACCAACAGACTCCCCCTTGGATGTTGACGAAGTTTTCAGCTTCGAGTCTTCAGTCTTGGTCATTTTACCTTCTCATTTCAGATTGTAACATTTTAAGCATCCATCACTCTCTTGATCAGCTTCACACTTTGACTCTTACACCAAGATCTCATCACTGGCTCTATCATCAACAGCTTTATCATGAGCAGGCTCCCCCTTTCGTCAAGCTTCCGTGCTTTTAGGGATCGACACCTAGCTTTCCAGCTACAAGCTCCTCCTAACTTTCAGCTTGTCTTCAGACTCCCCCTTAGACTCTGCTCTCGGGATCGTAGTCTGGATTACCTGCAATCACTCATACAACTATAAGTAACAACATTTTAATTTTCCAGATATCGTAATCTGACAATTCAATCTCCTCAAAATCACTTCTCATGAATTTGGCAGTTTCATCGAATCGTATCGGAAACTATCTCTATAACAATATAAGCATCCAAATCCCTCACAGTTAATCATCCAAGTCCAACTTAATGACCTTGGAGATATCACAAACTGTTTTTGATTTTTGATTTTAAAACTTCAAGTTTCAAATTAATGAACTTGTTTTATTTTCAGAAACAAAATCAGCTTACTAAGATTTTGAAACTCAGCATTTCAAATATCGGTTGTCGAAAATAAAGCAGAAATCAAAATCTTTTTGTATTTTCTGAAAACATAAAGCAGAAAAGAAATATGTACAAACATATTTACAGACAATATTTTTGATTGAGTATGCGTCAGAGGATCATATCAGTTTTAACAAGTCACAAGTACCGTTGAGCTTAATTTCACTTTAAGAATTAAACAATTCACTTAGATTGTCGATATACTGGTCTACTTAAATTTTCACACAAAGTTCAACTGATTCAGGATACGAATTAGGTATTTTAAGAACTTAAACCCATTCATGTGTCCCACCTCTTGAATATACTCCCGTATCCAGATCCCAATATTCAGTCTTACAGGTAATTATAACACAAATGATATCTGTAAGGGGTTAATAAATTATGAAGAATCATGAGAGCTCAGGTCAGAACTACCATTCAGCAGAGAGATCATGACTCAACTTGGGTGTGTCCCCTTTAGAGGATCTTTTTTACAACAGCATTGCTAAGCAATTTTATTGTCTTATCATATATGCTGAGGGTGATGCTGTGTTTCAAGCATTGCGGAAAGTATTATTCGAGGACTAGGTCAGAACTTCCATTCAGCAGAAGTCCAGGAATAATACCCCAGACATCATTGAGTATAAAAACCTAGTATATCAGATTATGAAACCTTTCAAACGAGATTTCAAGGGTTACCTATATATCCAAGTAGTGTTCCCCACGAAATAAGCAAGTTTGAATTTATATTTATATCCCGAAAAGTTTACTAAATGTATAAAAACCTATCGACACATCCACAGTAAGATTGTTTAACATATTTTAACTTTCCAATTCTTTAGCGTACTATGATAGTCTACTGATGTACTATCATTTCCTCTTTTTACACAAAAACTCATTTTCATTTTTTTAATGTTTTTGACTTTTTCAAATTTTCAAATGTTTTTGGATTTTCTAACAATATATCTCCCCCTAAAATGCAAAAACATTTAAAGAAAATTTGACAACCAACACTGATAGCTTTGTCTCGCCATCCATTTTCTGCTTCTCATGCACTGATTTGCAAAAAATATAACATACCCCCATGATTTACAACACATTGATATTTTACAGTTTGAAAACCGTTTTTCAATCTGATGAAAGTAATCATGTTTGTTCAGCCGTGAGGGTTTCGGCGTATTCAATCAACATACATACAAAACAATATTAAAGACAACATATTTTTGGTTTTTCAAATTTTAACAAACTAAAAACATATTTTTGGTTTTAAATTTTTCAATTTTTAGGGTTTTGAAAATATTGTTTATTTATATACAGAAAACAATCAAACGAAACTCCGTGTTCAACCAAACCAGGGTCCTGCAACCTCTTCCTGTGCCAGGTTGCTCCAACTACCATTCTCACAATCTTCAGCTTCGTTGAGCACCTGCACATTCAAACTTTATCAATCATTTGAACAATTTAGCCCAGGTCTGTTGGACCTTAGGCATTTCAACACAATAATGTTCATTTAATTTCGGAAACTCTTTGTCATTTAAAACGTTTTCAATTTTGACTTCAACTTTTTCATCTTTTACCATCGTTACTTGTTTCTTAGCACTCCACATTTGACATTTCAGAGTACCTCTTTTGTAAAAAAAAATTCTCTTTTTGAACCTTTTGATTTTGAATAACATTTTTAGGTTTCCAAAACTCTTGAGGTTTTGTCATATCAACAGATGTTCTCCAACTTTGTGTTGTTCTGAATCTGGGTGTGTGAGAATTCCAGGTCTGTCTTGAATCGAACCTGTTCGGATTTGATTTCCAATTTTGATTTGAAGCAAACTTGTTTGTATTGTACCTCCAAGTTTGTTTCGAATCAAATCTGGTTGACCTCGGTTTCACATCCTCAGATTTATGTTTTTCAACATCAACAGGCTTTGGATTTGGACACTTTCGTGCAACATGTCCAATTTGATCACATTTAAAACACACTTTCTTTGAAACATCCTTGGCCTGTTGTTGTTTCTTTTTCATAGCATCAAACTCCTCATTAGACTGTTGTCCAAATTTGAGTTTTTCCTCTTCTTTCAAGCTTTTCCCTTGAACAAAATTCATCTTTTGTTGCAAATTTGGTTTTTTACTTTGATTCCAATTCCGTTTCTTTTTATAACCCAAACCAGCCTTCATGTTTGTATTGTACCTCCAAGTTTGTTTCGAATCAAACCTTTGTGACCTTTACCAGCAAACTTTGAAATTTCCGACTTCTCAATCTCAACCATTTTGAAAACTTTATCAACCTTTTCTGAAATCACATTCTGAATCGGGAATACAATATCTAAGAATAATTTGTTCGATCCAATCATGGTATAAACCAATCCTTTTGAATCATCATTCAAATTTTTCTCGGATTTTGTGTTTTTCAGATAACCATCATAAAGATTTCCTTCATCTTCATCCTGTGATTCAGACTTACCTTTTGTAGACTCATCTTTCAAAACGCTTTCAACAACCTTACTTACCACCTCTGAATCATTAGCATCATCAGATTTGGAGTAAGTCACATCGATACTTTCAGGTAACTGGTCAGCTATGTTCAAACCCTTTGCCACCTTTTCCTCGTCATAAAAAGTATAATTGTTTCTCAATGGTGGTGGTACCTGATGAAATTCTGAACCAATACCCTTTTTGCAATTTTCAGTATCTTTGTCATCTGGTGTGATGTTGGAAATGCGTTCAAGAATGTACGAAGAGTTATGATAACTTTGAAGTTTTGTAACAATCTTTTCTTTTTCAGCCAAGACTTGTTTAAGATTAGCAATTTCATCAACACATTTGTTCAATTCAATTTGCTTTTCTTTAAACTTTCTTTCATACATTTCTTTAGTGACTAAAGTTTCTGACAATCTTTGATCAAAACTTTTGACTTGGCTTTTCAAAGTATCATAAGCTTCTTGTACTCTCTGACTCGACCACTTTAAAGAATCATACTGTTTTTGTAAATCTTGAAGTTTAGATTCTTTTTCAACACAATCAACACATTTTGCTGAACACAGTTGTCTATAAACATCATTATCCTTTTCAAGACCTTGACATTTCTGAGTCAATTTTTCAACTTTTAGTTTCAAAATTTCTTCTTTTTCAATCATATCTTTACATTTTGTTATGAAACCATTTTCAAGTTTAACTATGTCATTGTCTTTTGTTTTTATGATGTCATCTTTTTCAGTACAAGCTTTGCACATTTCTATGCAATTCCTGCATTTGTTTTCTTTTTCATCAACCAATTCAACATTCGATAGATCAGAAGATTTTCTAACCTCAGTCTCATTCAGCACCGGTTCTTCTGACTCAAATTTCTGATCTTCCTCCTTTTCTTCTTTCTGAGCTTCTTCATTCTTCTGCATTTCTTCAGCTCTCTGTTCCTCTCCAGCAAGCTTTGCAACAATCTTCACTTCTTCAATCATCTTCTTCAATTCTTCTTCTTTTCTTTTCTTCAGTTCTACCACCTTTGGTAAACTTGCTTCAAAAACTTCTTTTAACTTGTTCATCAAATTTGGCAAATAGCTTTTATCAGAAAGCCTTCTTGTGTTGAAAGTTCCCTCACTTGGAAACACATTGGTTACAGCATCAAAATCCACTTTTGATGGATCAACTACTGGATTACCCTGTGGATCCATGTAACACTCTAGTTCTTCATTCCATCTCTTGGCTCTTTGTGCTTCCTTAAATGGTTCATACAATTTGCCAATCTCCCATCTCGCACTGTCTCTTCTCCACCAAGTATCATGATCATCATTTGCAACAAATGCATATCCAACTGCATCTTCTTCAGGGCAAACTTGACTCCAGTCGTAACCTTCATCATCATATATAACTACAAGAGCCCTTGATCTTTCTTCTGGTTACTTTAATCTTGGTGGTTCAGACTTATTCTGATGATAAATTGCTTTCTTGTAATAATCTTCGTTGAACGGATTTTCAGAATCATCAGCATACGCATTTCTGCACTCGCGCTTGAAGTGACCTTTTTGTTTACATTTGAAACATGTCACCTTTGATTTATCAAATCCCAGTTTGGTAGATGGTCCACCAATTGACTTTCTCCCCGTGATCTCCATGAACCGCTGTGCCCGATGAACCGCACTGGCCATGCACCATCTTATATCCATTAGTTCCATCTCCTCGGGGTCTAATTGATCATAATCTTCTTTTGTCAAGTTGGTGTTGCCAATCTTCCCTGCAACGAGGCTTTCATACGATTCAAGTACAGATGCCAAGAAAACCATCTGTTGTTTTGCCGACTCTTCGCTGAAATTCTGCCCATTCTTCAGATCCACTGCGATATTACACTAAAACAAATTCTTGGAAGCAGATTGATCAGAAGTTGTTGAAGAAGATCCACTGTGAAAACCACTGTGAAAACTTTCATTTTTCACTGAGCTTGAGCTTTCTGCAGAAAACGCTGTTCTTGGATATCCAGCCTGCGGTACATTTCCTCTGTAGTAAAGCTCTACATTCTGCTGATAAGCTGAATTGTTGACTTTAGATCTCTTTATCTCCAACTCATGACTTTCAAGCCTTTCAATCAGCAAATCCACTTTTAAATCTTCAGGCTTGATTGTATTTTTCAACATTAGAGCGAAATATTGCCACTCTTGATCATTTGGCAATGAATCAAACAATTTATCCACCAGCTCCTCTTCAGAAGGTAAAATTTCATGTCTGGTCAGCTCCATTTTCAGATATCTGAATCTCTCAATCATTTTACAAACAGACTCATTTTTCATACAGTTGAATAAATCAAACTCTTTACGCAACAATTTCTTTTTGTTTTTAACAATTTCATTACTTCCTACACATTTTCTCTCTAACGCTTCCCATAAACTCTTTGAAGTTTTTTCTTGTTCGAGCAATGAAATAATATCCTCTCTTACTGACTGTTTGATCAATGTTATCATTCTATATTCAGCCACAACATTTTTTATATCTTTTTCTGTAAAATCTTTTGCATCTATTAACTCTCCTCCCTCTTTTACTGGTTCAACGTATTCATGTGTCAGTTTTAACCAGCTTTCAGGAGCAAAAGCTTTTACCCAACCCTCAAATCTGTTTTTCCACCAGTTATAATCTTCAACTTTCATTAGCTTCGGTGGTTTTTGTTGACTTCCATACATGTTCTCGAATTTCAAATTCTCCGAAATCTCCTTCGAATATTCTCTCATCTCGGATCTTCTATCTGTCGATTCGGAAGTGAATGTGTTGTAGAATTCTTCACCGTTGCTTGACATCTTCAAACACCTAGAGCAAACAAACAAACTCAATCAGTTTAAACAATATCAAGTAATCTGAAATACACTTATTTATCACTTGTTGAATGTCACAAAACGACAAATATGTTGTCCAATCGATTAACTTGTTGACGCTTTGACCACAACCAATAAACTTTGAATTTCAAATAAAACTCACATGCATACTGACATCATCTTTCACGAACAAACATTAAAGCTAATGATTATAACATGCTGACAAATCTGATATCATTTAATCCTTTTATTGGAACTTCAAATTGAATCACATGGGCCGTCAATCACTTACACTAAACAAAATCTCATTGGGCCTCTTGGTAATTAGTGGACAGAAATGATATTATACAATCACATGGACTTAGATATGTAATGTGCTGTTTGAAAAATGGGCCGTGAATCTATGCTTTCAATTAAAGTTCACACCGAATGCAATTAATGACTTCACATGTATAGTAGCCAATAACATCAAATAACAATATCTGATTAGACCTTCATTTACACTATGCCAACAACTTTAACATCATATGCAAACATGTTCCGATGATAAACTTCTGAACCGACTTTTAATGTTATCTCATAAAATCACATGCAAATCTGATATAATAACATGCGCACAAGTTCACATGCACACATAAACCGAAATGTTCTTATCAGCAAAACTAGATATTGTCCTAAAAGCGAAACCAGATATTGTCCAAATGAGCAAAATCTGATGTTCAGATAAGCGAAATCAAGCAATGTGACAGATAAGCGAAATAACAATGTTCTTATGAGCGAAATCCCTCGATTGTCCGTAAAAACGAAACCACGTTTTTAATCAATTTTTACCATTTTTACGCTGTATTTTAACCTGAATCTTTCTAGGGTTTGTTAATCGTATGTTTTACACGTTATACTCAAAAATCAGATCATTTCAACCGTAGGAACTAGTTCAAATCGAAAAAGTATGAGAGAAAGTGAGTAGAAATGAGAGAATTCGATCAAATCAGCTGTAGTAGTATGAACTCCTCGTCCTGAAGCTCTGATACCACTTGTTGGACCGTTCTATGACCCGAAAAGTCAGTCAAGGATATTCATCTTCGCGTATAAAGGCGGAATCAATGTACACAAAGTTACAACAGCTTTTCTTTTCAATTTCCTTCTTTATTGATGCTATCTGAGTTGATTCTGACAGAGTTTCATTACCTAGCACATGAACAGGTCTCGCTCCAACGTACACCCCTAATGATCACATGTGTGAGGTATATATAGGGTGGCTGGTTCGCTTATATGGCATGTCATAAGAGCGAAACCCCATGTTGATACATCAGCGAAATCCCATGTGACCTAATGAACGAAATCACCTACCTAACTAATGTACACATAAGCGAAATACCTATCTAAACCTTGTACATATAAGCGAAATTACAATATTAAATCTAATTTTGACTTTCAAGCTCCTATCTTGACTTTCTTGGCCCAAGACTTAATGCAGACGAAGTCAACAGACATTCCGTGCACCAACACCTATCTCATGAACAATTTCCGGCATGCGTGCCGTATGTTGAACAATTTACTTTCCTCTAACACTTTTTACTTTTCTGCATTTTCTTCATTTTAACTTTGTGGTATGGATGTTTGAATGATGGTAATTTAGGATGTTTGCTATGGTTTGGTGTAGTGTTTATTGATAAAACAGGTACATACGAGGCTTAGAGTACTAAATATTAGTGCTGCTAAAGCCGGGACAGCAAAACTGAGGCCAGAAACCTGTTTTACACCCTTGCAGACTGTCTACACGGGATCGTGTCTGGCTGACACGCCCCCGTGCCCATTTCCCAGACCTGCTGTTTGTTAAAATTCTACAAATTTTTGCCAGACACGAGGTCGTGCCCAGCCAACACGCCCCCGTGTCCGCCTTCTGTAAGTTCTCGTTACTGGCACTCTGACCACGGGGCCGTGTTTATCCAACACGGGGTCGTGTCCAGACGCCCAGTAACATAAATTTTTGCTTTTTCACACCATTTTACACATCCAATCAACCTAAAAACACATTTTTGGGACACATTGAGGACAATGTGTAATTTAAGTGTGGGGGGATGCTAAAACCTTGAATTTTGCAAGTCCTAATTATAAGCCATACACAAAACTCTATTGGAACCGCTAAACACCCCAATTTTTTTTTCAAAATCTTTTCATTTTTTTCCTTACTTGTGTAGGTTTAATTCGGGAATTTCAAAGTTCTAAAAAATGTTATATTTTTACAAATTTACAACCGATAGCGTCGTGATAAAAAGAACTAACATAAGGAAATTATGAAACGGCATGACAAATCTAGTTAAAAATTTGATTATATATACTTGATCACATAAAAACCCATTCCCACAAAAAGTGAGTTTTGAGCCTTTATTGAGCATGCAAATACACATCTTTAAACTAAATGCTCATTTTTCGTTTCTTGTGTGAATAGCCGCTTGGTTTCTTACGACTCTAGAACTTGCCACGATGATACATTCCCAGTCCTTACCAACTTAAACCCGAGTAAGTAAATGATGGAGGCATTAGGACTAACCCCTTTTTATTTCAACACCATTATTTTTCTTTTTTTTACCACCTACCCAAAAAAAAATCCCCCCTAGTTAACCTCTTTGAGCCTAAACCTTTTCATTTCTTAACCCAAAACAAACACCCTTTTTATCCACCAAAACTTTTTTTCATTTTAAACCCTTAATTTTAATAACAAAGCTCGGTTTTTGAGTGACTTTCTTATGTTTAAAAAAAAAAGAAAGAAAAGAAAAATGAAGCTAGCAACAAACAAACAAAGCTCATCAAAAGAGGGCTTGTTTGAATAATGCTTCAATAGAATACAAAGTCACAAAAATGATTTGCGAAAACCGACACTTTTTACGCCTTTCGCCCTTTCCTACTAACCACTAACCCAACCACCTACCTTTAACCCAAGCCTAACCCTTCCCCCAAAAGTCCTCTTGATATTTACAAAGGTGTATAGTTAAAAAGGATGAGGATTGATCGCTTGGCAAGCTTATGGTAGAAGTAAGTTCCATGCCGCTCTCGAGTGTTCCACAAAAATACATTTTCGGCCGAGTGTTGAGTGATTCCCCGTGAGGTATGTGAACTTGTATATAAATGGAATTTTAAAAAAGGCATGTTATGCCTTAATAAGTAATTTATCTTATGTAATGTTTTAAATAAATCATGACGAATATGATTGTAAATAAATAAAAATAAAACTTAATAAAGAATCTTGGAAATCCCGACACTCTATGACAAGCCCAAAACCTTCTCTTCTACCCATTCCATTTGGGAGTGTAAAGCCACATTATAAAGAGTTTTGCTTGAGGACAAGCAAAGATTCAAGTGTGGGGGTATTTGATGTGTGCAAAATGCAACATATAAATTGTATCAATTGAGGCATAAAACTAACCCTTTTTTAGTACTAATGTTGGAAAAAGTGTGTTTTTGTCTTCCTTTTGTATTTTCAGGATCAAATGAGCTCAATTAAACAAAAGAAGTAAAAAGGCAGCTAAATCTAACAAAAATACAAGAAAAGGGATAAATGTGGCATGCCCGACCCCTCGACAGCATCTTCCCAAGCAAAACAAGAGAACAGAAGGTTGAACCCGCCCCGTGCTCAGTGAGCACGGGGGCGTGCCCAAGTGTCTGCTGAAAAGACAAAGCTGTAGAAGCTTCTATCACCCACCACGGGGGCGTGCCCAGCGGACACGGGGCCGTGGTCAACTCTAAGATTCGCAGAATCTTAGGAAATCTTGATAGTACAGATACGCTTCTGCACACGGGGTCGTGCCCAGCGGACACGGGGGGCGTGGTCAACTAATGCAGACAAACTGCAATTAATGAAGAAAGAGAAGATGGGTGGACACGGGGTCGTGCCCAATGGACACGGGGCCGTGTACGAGCTTCTGTGCAGGCTATAAATAGGGGTGCTTGGCTCATTTGCAAACCATCCCTCTCTCACATTACACCCACCCTCCATCACTATCACAACCCACATCCACCACCATCATCCATCATCCATCATAGAGTGTGTGTAGTAGTCTCGGGATCCAAGATTGATCATAAGAGTTCTTGACAATCAAAGGCCATGTTTGCCTAAGTCTCTTACATCACTTGGTGAAGACAAGTGTCTAGTGTAATACTTTTTATTTTTAATCTTTTCGCACTTTTTATTTGGTTATGTATTAATAACTTTAATAACTAGTTTCTTATGTTGAAGGTGAGTCTTCCTTATCGTTTGTCCATGGTGTCTTGGCATTATTTTACTGTCTATATAAAATAAAAGATTTTCACCATTCATATCTCCACGGTCTATATGGTGGTATGTTGGCTACCTGTTCGGGGGTTAAGGGAACGGTTTGGAAAGAGTCTTGCCTTGTTCAATGTATAGATCATGCAAGGACCTGGGTCAACTTTAGTAAGACCTCCTTCAATACCCACTAGTATTGGATGGCGGGGGTCCGAACTCCTTGATCCCCTCATATGTAAACTACTATTAATACTTTAACCCGGCTATTTAGGACTGTATCCCTGCTGACTCAGACTACTTAGCCAAGGGTAACGTCACCTCCAGAAGAGGGGCCTACCACAATATGCATTAATAACTTAATTAATTATCTTTCAATAATCCAACCCTTTAGGATTGTATCCTTGCTGACTCAAACTACTGGGTTGAGGGTAACGTCACCTTCAGAAGAGGAGCCTACTACAATAACTAAGATAATCTCTTAAAAGGTGCAAAAGTGCGAAAATAATCAAAGGTTACACTAAACACGAGTCGGATCCAAGTGATTCATCTTGTCTATCTGTTTTTATTTTTATTTTATTTTTTAGCATTTTAGTTAGTTTTATTTTTCTAGTTAAAAAACCTTTTTCTAAACTTTTGATTTGATTAGACGTTGAGGATAAACCGGTACTAAAAGCTCTTGTGATCTTGGACGACCTCGGTATCTTACCAACACTATACTACGCTCACGATGGGTGCACTTGCCCATATGTGTGTTTAGTGTTAGTAAATATCGTGTTTTATAAATTTAAAACTTGGCTAAAAAAAGTGTAAAAGGGCTTAAAATATACATTAAAAACCTATCACACTTAACACACATCACTTTTGCATTGAAATTATTTTAAACATGTTACAGGTTGAGGATGATGATTCTATGAAACGAAGTAGCGTTGATGCCTAGATACACATTTAGACATCTTAGGTTTAAATTGTTGTATCAATTTTGTTATGTTTATGTTATGAACAATGTTGTTATTTGAATTTCTTATAATGTGTTGACAATTTATTTATGAAATGAAAATGGTTGATTTAAATATTGTCACAAATAGTGTTATGAAGTCTCTTGCAATCTATTTCGTCTCATCCCGATGATTCCGCCGTCGGTTGGGGTGTGACAGATTGGTATCAGAGTCATAACTATAGGGAATTAGGTAGAATTGCCATGTTCGACCTAGTCTATAGTATGAACCATATTTTTTACCATTCTTGATTCTTTCTTAAAATGTTATTCTTCCTACTTTGCTTCTTTCTCTTCTTTTTTTTTGGTCTTAATATTTACATAATGTCTTTCCTAAGACATTTTACATAATACACTTAAAGACTTAAAGACACTCTTTATACAAAAGAGACGAGTTTACCAAAATAGGCGTGAAACCCACAATTTGGTAAACGGCTCTCATTCCGCTTATTCTTATTTTGCACGAAATTTTGCCATTAAGCTAGGAGTGAAATCCACATCTTAATGGTAAATTTCCAATTCAAGCTCTAGTGGACCCTCATCAAAGTGTTGAAATTATATTTTGACCCGACGAGTACCAACCACATTAGGGTACGAAATCGTCAAGTTAGGGGTGAAACCCGCATCTTGTCGATTAAGTCCCATTCCTCGATTTTCAATCTCGCCAAAGTTTCGATTGTTTCGATCGATTAGAGACATGTAGTAACTGGAAGGGTAAAATGCCGTTAATCTCTTCTCGACGTGAGTATCTTACCTATAGGCCAAAGCACCTTTCTCTAATTTGAAAGGACTTTCGATTCACTTTGGAAGAGTCGACGTTTCTCTACCCGAAACAATCCTATGTTTTATGAGCCTCTCTTTTATGTGATTCAATTTATATGTGATTTTATACTTGTTACCTCGTTCATTTCAAAACCGTTGCACAATTCGCACGTCTCGCGCAATCAAAAACAATAATAATCTTCGTGAACAAACTAAATTTATACTCTTTTACGCATTCATATGTGTTTATGATTTGTAAATGTTTGTTGAACTCATGCTAATTATGTGAACTTATACGTGATACATCATGCTTCCACGTTTATACATGCAAAACTTATTTTCCATTTATGATCAAGTCTCATCCATTCCTTCTCTTTCAATTCCTAGATGTCTTCCAACGTCGTATCGAAGAAAGTGACAAATAAAAGCAAGAAGGAATCCACCTCCAACTCCAAATCAAGAAAGGGTTCGACCTCCAACGCCAAATCCAACTCCATGTCAAAAAGGGATTGTATGAAATTCATGGCCAAGCAAATGGCTAAGGTCATACCCGATAATGTCAATCGAATTCAGCTAAACAGCGATTCACCACATGGTTCAGTTGACTCGAAAGTGGAAACACCCAAACCAACCTTCAAATTCAAGCAATTCATGGCTTGTAAACCCTTGGATTTTACAGGCAAAGATGGCGCCACCGCCATGATGAATTGGTTCAACACGATCGAGCTTACCTTTCTACAAAGTGGATGTCCTGACGAGCTTCGAACTCTGAATGCGACTGGTGTCTTCCGCTCGAGGGCACTCGAGTGGTGGACCACCGAACGCAACAAGAGAGGAAACGATGTTGCACAGTTCCACACAGTTTCGGTGGTATCGCGTATTGTCTAATTTGGCAGCGGAATTTTTTCATCAGGACCGTAGTTAGGAAATATTTGATCAAAGTAAAATACCACATTTTCATAACATTAAATACATGGGATAAAACCCAAGTTTGCAATACACACATTTTCATAGGAATAAATCCTATTTTATTTCATAAAAACATCTATTTTATTTTAGGTAACTTTATTGCCACTTTTTCAAGCCTTCAGTGCTGTCCAGCTGGCTTCTATTTGGCTTTCACAGTTTGATACCTGAAACGCGTTTTAAAAACATTTGTCAGTGGAAAATGCCGGTGAGTGAATCCTAGTTTAATCAAGTTTAAGTAAAACCTAGTGTACAGTATTGAGAGCGATCTCGCAATTACATTTGTTTCCAAGTTATACCAATTAACATCCATGGTACTGTCATCAGACTTATGGTCATGTTACTCCTTGACCAGGTGGTAACAAATTTTGTATACAAAACCCCAAATATACCCACGATAATTGTATCCTTACAAATACTCAATAACTGCTATTCGCATGGAAAAATATTTAAGGTTTTGTAAAAACAGTTAACAAAAAGTTCACAAAAGACGGATCAACTCACATTGCTGTCTTAGATTATCCTTTGGGGTTTCCTGGTGACAATCTATAATTTACACAAAAGCACACGTGTTAGTATGATAACCCATTTTAACATTAGTAATACCCTCCCCGAGACGGCATTCCAACGACTACGTCGGGCAGAACCACGACAGCCGTTACGGAACCCTAGATCAATCGGGCAGCGTATCTAATACATATCCAGGGGTTATAATACTTACAACGGAGCAAAACTTCACTATTTAGGGGGTATAATACCCGTATAATAAGCCTACTATTCAGATTTTGAGAGAAAGAAACGATTTTTGAACGATTTTGACTGAGATCCGATGGCTCCTTTATATAGGGCCTGATCTTGGCCTTGTCGCGACCCGCGTAAAACAAGAACAGGGCCTACGCGGCCCGCGTTGAAGCTGGTCAACGGACCAGCTTAGCTGGGTCATCAGGTATGCTCGCCAGGTGTTGGGCCACGTGGCGGCCCAGGGCCGTGCCAGGTTTTAAGTTCACTCGGCCCGCGTAAGGGTTAAGGGTCCTTTACGCGGCCCGCCTAAAAACTAAAAAATCAGATTCTTAATTATTTTAATAATATTTAATGTATTTGGGGCCCGTTTTCACGTATGGGGTGTTTTTAGGGACATATTGGGATATTTTAAAATATATTAGGGTGTCGGAAATTATTCGAGGGTGTCGGTTTTCTTGGGGGTTGTTATATCCTCCCCACCTTGTTTTAGAGCTCGTCCTCGAGATCTACTGGAATAAGTGTGGATATTTCCTGTGCATTTCTGATTCAAGCTTCCATGTATACTCAGGTCCTCTTTTGGAGTCCCACTTCACTTTGACCAGAACTAATCTCTTGTACTTGAGATTCTTGACTTTTGTCTTCAATTTGCAGAGGCCTTTCTACAAACTTGAGTTGTTCATTTACCTCTATATCCTTAAGAGGTACCATCAATAATTCATCGGCTAAGCATTTCTTGAGATTTGATATATGAAATACATCATGTATTCCTGCCATTTCCTCTGGCAGTTGTAACTGATAGGCTACAGGTCCTATCCTTCTAATAATCTCAAAAGGTCCAATATACCTGGGACTTAGCTTTCCTCTTTTGATGAATCTTACCACTCCTTTCCAAGGAGAGACTTTTAACAATACTTTATCTCCTACTTGAAATTCCAATAGTTTGCATCTATTATCAGCATAGCTCTTTTGTCGATCATGTGCTGCTTTCAGTCGTTCCTTGACTTGAATAATCTTGTCGGTTGTTTCCTGTACTATCTCAGGTCCAGATAGTTGCTTTTCCCCAATTTCTGCCCAACAGACTAGGGTTCGGCACTTTCGTCCATAAAGTGCTTCGAATGGTGCAGCGTTGATACTTGTGTGATAACTATTATTATAAGAAAATTCTATTAAAGGTAAGTGATCGTCCCAATTACCTCCGAAATCAATTACACAAGCTCTAAGCATGTCTTCCATCGTCTGAATTGTCCTTTCGCTTTGTCCATCCGTTTGAGGATGATAAGCTGTACTTAGATTTAACTTAGTTCCCATTGCCTTTTGGAAATTTGACCAAAACTGAGAGGTAAAACGACTATCCCTATCATAAACAATCGATAAAGGAATTCCATGTAATGAAACAATTTCATTTACATATAATTTAGCTAACTGTTCCATACTGAAAGTTTCTTTCATTGGTAGGAAATGAGCTGACTTGGTTAGTCTATCCACAATCACCCAGATTGTATCATTACCTTTCCTTGTTTTGGGTAATTTAGTAACAAAATCCATTGTTATTAATTCCCATTTCCATACTGTCATTTCTAATTGTTGTAGCAATCCTGAGGATTTCTGATGTTCAGCTTTAACTTGTGAACAAGTTAAACATTTAGAAACATAGGTTGCTATGTCCTTTTTCATTCCTATCCACCAAAAATTCTTTCTTAAATCCTGGTACATTTTATCACTTCCAGGATGCATCGTATATCTAGACTTATGGGCTTCTTCTAATATGCGATGACGTAGGTTTCCTAATTTAGGTATCCACATTCTCTTTTCATGGAATCTCCAAATTCCATCTGTTCCTTGTTCTAATTCTTTAATCATACCTTTTAGTTTTTCAGTATCCTTTTTTATTACTGATTCTTGTGCTTTTCTAATTTGATCATTCAAATCTACTTGTAGATTTAATTTAAGAGAACGTACCCTTTTTGGCTTTTCGTGATACTTTCGGCTTAAAGCATCTGCCACTACATTTGCTTTTCCTTCATGATACTGGATATTACAATCATAATCACTAAATAATTCCATCCAGCGTCTTTGTCTCATATTCAATTCTTTTTGTCCAAAAACATACCTTAAATTTTTATGATCAGTAAATATAGTAAACTTACTACCATAAAGATAATGTCTCCAAATTTTCAAAGCAAAAATTATTGCTCCTAATTCTAGATCATGGGTTGAGTAATTCTCTTCATGATTCTTAAGTTGTCTACAGGCGTATGCTATAACCTTTTGACGTTGCATTAATACACACCCATAACCTAGTTTGGATGCGTCACAATAGACTACAAAGTCTTCAGTTCCTTCTGGTAACGCTAGTATGGGTGTATTAGTTAATCTTTGTTTAAGAATTCTAAATGCTTCTTCTTGCTTTGATCCCCATTCAAACTTAATTGATTTACAGGTTAACTTAGTTAAAGGAATGGCTATTCTAGAGAAATCTCGAATAAATCTTCTATAATAACCGGCCAATCCTAAGAAACTTCTAATCTCGGTTGGTGACTCGGGGGGTTTTCCATTTAGTAATCGCCTCGATTTTTGTTGGATCCACATGAATTCCTTCATGATCGACTAAGTGTCCGAGAAATTGTACCTGTTCTAACCAAAACTCGCACTTGGAAAATTTAGCATAAAGCTTTTCCTTTCTTAATAGACTTAAAAGTGCTTGCAAATGCCTTGCATGATCCTCTTTACTTTTAGAATAAATGAGAATATCATCAATAAAAACAATTATGAATTTATCCAAATATGGCTTACATATTCGGTTCATCATGTCCATAAATGCGGCTGGAGCATTGGTTAAACCAAATGGCATGACAGTAAATTCATAATGACCATACATTGTTCTAAATGCGGTCTTAGGAATGTCCTCTTCCTATACCTTTAATTGATGATATCCTGATCTTAAATCGATTTTAGAGAAAAATTGAGCTCCTTGCAGTTGATCGAACAGATCATCGATTCTCGGTAATGGATACCAGTTCTTAATCGTGACCTTGTTCAATTCACGGTAGTCAATGCACATACGCATTGATCCGTCCTTCTTTTTAACGAACAGTATCGGCGCTCCCCATGGCGACGAACTTGGCTGTTTGAATCCCTTCTCTAATAATTCATCTAACTGTTTCTTCAGTTCCTGCATTTCGGCGGGTGCCAAACGGTAGGGTGCTTTAGCAATTGGGGACGTTCCTGGTAGGAGATGAATTCTGAATTCAACTTCTCTATCCGGCGGTATTCCTGGTAATTCCTCCGGAAATACATCTGAAAACTGAAACACTACTGGAATATCCTTTAAATATTTTCCTTTAGTGTTAGTGATTATAGAAATCAAATATACTATAGATCTTTTTCTTATATAGCTTGCAGTTTTCATCACAGAGATGAATTTAGTGGATCTAGAGGGTTTATCTCCTTTAATTGTGATCTTTTCACCTTTTGGTGAACTTACTTGAATTGACTTTTGATCACACAAAATACTGGCTTTATTGGCTGTTAACCGATCCATTCCTAAAACAACATCAAATCCTGCCAGATTCATTGGATAAAGGTTTGCCATAAACTTTTGATTTAAAATTTCTATTCTTGCTCCCTGCAAGATTTCAGAAATCCTAACAGTTTCTCCATTTGTTGTCTCTACTAGCCATTCTTGTGGTAGTTTAGTTAATGACTGATTTAGAAGTTTGCAAAACGATGTATTAATAAAACTTTGGTTTGCACCAGAGTCAAATAATACTTTAGCAAAAACATCATTAACTAAAAACATACCAGCTATTACGTCTGGAATCATTTTGGCTTCATCTGCAGTTAGAACAAATGCTCTAGCATTTGTAGTGTTCTTGTTGTTCGTAGCGGGAACCAATTTTGGACAATTTGGCCTGATATGACCTTTTTTTCCACAGTTGAAGCATAATCCATTGCTAGATTTCCTCCTGCAATTTCCTTCCTTGTGTCCTGGTAACTTACAGAAATTGCAGTGAGTGGAGCATTTTCCCCGAATGCTTCTTCTTGCAAGTCTTACAGTATGGTGCAGAGGTAGAACCTATATTCTTACGGTTGGAATTACCATAACGGAATTCCTGGGTAAGCCTTTGGGTTAGGTTTCTCCTCTGGTCTTCTTCTCTAGTACAAATTAATTCATCTGTCAAGGTATTTGCTAGTTCTACAGCTTCTTCTATAGTTTGAGGTCTAGCTGCCTTGACTACATGTCTAATTTCTCCAATTAATCCCCATATATAACGGGAGATTAATACTGGTTCTGGTGATGCAAGGGTATGTACTATTCTAGCATATTCAAAGAATAACTTTGTGTACCCCTTACTATCCACTCCATTCATCCTAAGATTTAGGAATTTGTTTGCTATTAGTTCCTTTTCATTGGGAGGGCAGAATTTCCTTTCTACCATGTTCCTAAATTCTTCCCATTCCATATTGTATACCCTATCACTTCCTCTAGATTGGAGGATAGTGTTCCACCACTCTAAGGCTGAATTCTTAAATAGATTGGAAGCAAACATTATTTTGTCCTCTTCCGCACATTTACTTATTTTCAGAACAGCCTCAGTTTTTTCTATCCAGCGTAGAGCTGCAATAGGTTCTTCATTGCTCGAGAATTCTATTGGTTTACAGGACCAGAATTCTTTGTAAGAACAACCATAAGGCATGGTTCTTCTTCTTTTGGGAATGGGCATTTGAAGTACAGGGCCGTTATTCACGATGTGTTCTGGTTCAGTTGGTCGCTTACTGCTATGTTTACTTTTATTATTCGCTTCCTGAACCGTTTGAATAATAAATGGCATTGCATCTATAATTCCTTGTGCCACTATGTGTTGGATAGCACTATTATCCACTTGGTTTCCATTGTTATTAACGCTTGGATTCTCATTAACCAAGTTAATGTTACTCTGGTTATCGTTATTCAGATTTCCTTCGTCGGCCATCTGAATTTTAAACATTTACCCCGTATTAATATCACAAAATAATATTTAATATAGTAATTCACATGATACGCAATTTAGCCAAAAGCATCGATCATTGCGACTTTACTCTATTTTCATATAGTATGCGTCTATTACACACCAGTACTGAAATAAAAATTACAAAACCGACTGAAATAAAATTACACTAATAATAGTAGGCATCCGTACAGACATATTATATTTTATTTTATTATTATTACTATTACTATTACCGTCTCCACCATCACATCTACGGATATGGATTCATCCAGAAATCCATATTGCACCCGTCGTACTTCCAGACGAGTCTCTCTCCCACCTGTCTCATTCGTTCACTATTTTCTAAAATTTCCTCACCAAATGTCCTAAGTTCTTGGACGTTTTCTGCACTCATTGGGGGTGCAGGTTCTAGGACTGGGTTCGGAATCTAGAGTGCGGGTTCCTGATATGGAGGTGTAGGTGCCTGAAATTGGTAAAGATCTTCTAAAATCTCCATAATGTATGCATCGTTATCATAATAGGGATCGAGAGGGTCCAAACCTGGGTAGGCTCCTAAATTCGGCATTGGCATGTCTTCATGTATCGGGTAACGTTGCACATAATCCCTAACATCATCCCACCAGGGGTCGTAATTTGGGTCTAAGGGATTTGGCGCTGGTACCCTAGGTATCTCTTCTGGGTTGAAATCATGCATTTCTACTTGATTTTCAGGGTTTTCTATCTCCATGGGTTGGTCAGGAATTGGTAGTTGTGGTTGGGGTGCTATTATTTGTTCCAGATTAGGGTCAGCTGCAGTAGTTGCTAAAATGTGGATGTTGGCTATTCCCCTATTGATCATATCCTGGGCATAGGCATCTGTCTCTCTCTTGGCTGCTGCTAGGGCTCTTTGGTCTTGTAACTTTTTCATACGTTTTCTACGCTCGTGTGCTCCTCTACTGAACCATCCCCTCTTTTTCTGAGGAAATGGCTCTTCTGACTGAGCCTTAAACACAAATATTCCTTCTTTCGTATCAGCAGAATACCCTGAGAGGGCAGGCTGAGAAGAGGAGGTGCCTTCGCTTCTAGGCGAACCAGACAATTGACGGTACGCGTCAGATTGTCCTTGGTCGCTCATACTGTAAACTAACAGATAGTCAAATAACACATAACAAATAAATACAATTATGCACGTATTTCCACAATTTATTTCCTAACAGATTGAATTTTGATGTCAGCAAAACACTTCTGTGGCTGAATCAGTGGCTTAGCTCTGATACCACCTTCTGTCGCAACCCCCGATCCCTAATCCCCGGGAACGGGCGGCCGCGAGCCAGTTTCGGTGGTATCGCGTATTGTCTAATTTGGCAGCGAAATTTTTTCATCAGGACCGTAGTTAGGAAATATTTGATCAGAGTAAAATACCACATTTTCATAACATTAAATACATGGGATAAAACCCAAGTTTGCAATACACACATTTTCATAGGAATAAATCCTATTTTATTTCATAAAAAACATCTATTTTATTTTAGGTAACTTTATTGCCACTTTTTCAAACCTTCAGTGCTGTCCAGCTGGCTTCTATTTGGCTTTCACAGTTTGTTACCTGAAACGCGTTTTAAAAACATTTGTCAGTGGAAAATACTGGTGAGTGAATCCCAGTTTAATCAAGTTTAAGTAAAACCCAGTGTACAGTATTGAGGGCGATCTCGCAATTACATTTGTTTCCAAGTTATACCAATTAACATCTGTGGTACTATCATCAGACTTATGGTCATGTTACTCCTTGACCAGGTGGTAACAAATTTTGTATACAAAACCCCAAATATACCCACGATAATTGTATCCTTACAAATACTCAATAACTGCTAATCGCATGGAAAAATATTTAAGGTTTTGTAAAAACAGTTAACAAAAAGTTCACAAAAAGCGGATTAACTCACATTGTTGTCTTAGATTATCCTTTGGGGTTTCCTGGTGACAATCTATAATTTACACAAAAGCACACGTGTTAGTATGATAACCCATTTTAACATTAGTAATACCCTCCCCGAGACGGCATTCCAACGACTACGTCGGGCAGAACCACGACAGCCGTTACGGAACCCTAGATCAATCGGGCAGCGTATCTAATACGTATCCAAGGGTTATAATACTTACAACGGAGCATAACTTCGCTATTTAGGGGGTATAATACCCGTATAATAAGCCTACTATTCAGATTTTGAGAGAAAGAAACGATTTTTGAACGATTTCGACTGAGATCCGATGGCTCCTTTATAGAGGGCTTGATCTTGGCCTTGTCGCGGCCCGCGTAAAACAAGAACAGGGCCTACGCGGCCCGCGTTGAAGCTGGTCAACGGACTAGCTTAGCTGGGTCATCAGGTAGGCTCGCCGGGTGTTGGGCCACGTGGCGGCCCAGGGCCGTGCCAGGTTTTAAGTTCACGTGGCCCGCGTAAGGGTTAAGGGTCCTTTACGCGGCCCGCCTAAAAACCAAAAAATCAGATTTTTAATTATTTTAATAATATTTAATGTAATTGGGGCCCGTTTTCACGTATGGGGTGTTTTTAGGGATATATTGGGATATTTTAAAATATATTAGGGTATCGGAAATTATTCGAGGGTGTCGGTTTTCTTGGGGGTTGTTATACACACTGTTGTATTTATAGGTCAAATGGGACTCCTAGGCGCAGGGCATAGGGGAAGCCCCCGCGTGTCGCGATGAATGTCAGTTAGGGCTAGATCAGCCTCGTCGAACGTATAGGCTTGTCACACGTCGCACTCGAGTAACACGTGTCCTGGTACTCCCCCGCGTGTCGCGGAAGATTTAGGGGTATCCCCTGTGTGTTTCCTAAGAATCCTGTTATTGGTTTCTTTGTTTTTCGTACTGGGTCGCGCCGTACATGTATGTGGTTTTGATCAGGGATCCCTATAATGTATTTTGGAAGTTGTTACACATACCAACTTATTTTAACAACACAATATCATGATTATTTCATGACAGTTTCAAATGATGGAAAAATAGGTTACAAACAAGTCCTACCGATAACTAAAATATTAAGAACATATAATGTGTAAATGAATTTAGATTATAAAAAATGAGAATGTGTAAACAAGGATAGCATGTCCCTAATATTGCTCTGACAGGAGAATCTAATTCGTGTACATTTAGAGATCCATAATAACTAAACAAAAACGTTGCTTCTTCATGCGTTTTCGTTTAGAATGGTTATTTACTAAATATGTACATGCCTATCATGTGATAAGGATCTAACAATAACTTTGATGGAGTTAGTACAGTAGATCAAAAACCGCAATAAAATAAAAACATTAGTATAAAAATTGCAAAACATTGGCAATAACCACTAATCCTTTGACCTACTGATATCAATATATTGAATAACGCTTTACTTTTCAATATGATAAGGGTTCAAATCCCATTGGATAACGAAAATCAGCCATTTAAAAAAAAATTGACCTTCGGCAGTTCGGCCTACATCCATTTAATTTATTGGGCCACCTAAAGCTCTAAAAGTCTTCGATTAATTTATTGGGCCACCTAAACCTCTAAAAGTCCTTCGATTAATTTATTGGGCCACCTAAACCTCTAAAAGTCTTCGATTTCAAAGTGTTTTAACATTTATTTTAGTGGCCTACATCACATCCCATTTATTTTATTGTACTCTCTCGCTCCTAATGAATTTGTTAGATCGCCAATTTCTACATAATTAATAATTGTTACACCCTCTCCTTCTTAGACTATACTGTTCGGAGGGTACGAAGAGGGGTTATCAAACGTAATGTGACAGCTATGTCAGTAGGGGAGCATGGTAAAAAAAAACATAGGATGGTGTTGGGCGTGGAAAGGGCCTCACCTTTTGTTTAAAAAAAAACCTACCAATCATAAACCTCCTACAACAAACCACCAATCAACTCGCGTCACATCACCAATAAAATTTCCCTCCACACCGGTGGAGATCCTCAAGCCCCACCCACAATGCCGCCCTCCACGCCATACGCGGGGTGGTGTGCCTGGCGTGGCGGGGTTTCGACTCCACATTTTTACGCTCATACCATGTGGTCTTACATAATGATTAATTATAAACTAGTAGTTTTACCCGCGCTCCCTTTCGGGAACAAAGTTCTATACATACATGGTGGCACGGTAAATACTAACGCAAACTATTGCAGTTCAAAATACTCAAAAGTTATTAAGTATTCCATAAATTGTGTAACAGTTTTAAACAAAAAATATAATCAAGTACAATATCATTTAACATAGTAACATCGCATTATGTAATAACATCTAATATAGTTCTTTGATTTCTTGTTTAGCTTCATAACGCACGTCAATTGCTACTTGTATGAGCATGGTTGAGTACAACAATAAGATGTATGCACATATTCATACCTATAAATTATGTATAAGCGTCATTGTTTTGATTCTTTAACAAGTTATAAAAAGCAATCAATTCTACAGATCACCTATAAACTATGTATATGTATCATTGTTTTATTCGTTAACAAATTTTAAAAACAATCAATTCTACAGATGCAGGTTACTAAACTGTTGAATATGTAATATGTTTAAAATGAACCAGGCTACCAAAACAACAAGCATTGAACATGAAAAAAAACAGCAGTTTGGAAAGTAGAGTGGCCGCGGATTTGGACCGCATCACCCAAAACACAAAGCTATGCAGCCCACATCTGTTATTTGTGAGTACTCATATATTGGCGTCCATCTAACTTTTCGAGTATCAATATAACTTTCCATAAGGGAGTTAATATTCACACATCCCTTCTCTCTATCTCTCTATATACATACATATATATAGAGAGAGAGATAGAGTGAAAAGGGGTGTAAAAATAAAATTTAGGGATGTGAATAATAGTGAAAACCTTCATAAAAAGCCTTTTAACCATTCATTCCTGCAAATATGACCACGAACTCAAATAGTGATGTGTGCCTTCTATAACATTGTGTTCCCGAGTTTCATTAAATGAGAGAATAGAAAAGATTTGGAAGGGAATAATTTTTAGTTGTGTTCCAGGGTTTCATTAAAGGAGAGAAAATAAGAGATTTTTTGTCTAAAATTAATCTTTCCAATTTGGAAAGAAACAGAGAGAAAGAAAAGAAAATGAGAGAATCCTTTCTTTTCTCTCCTTAACTTAACTCGGGAACACAGTGTAAGTGTTGCATCATTAATGCAATGAAAGAGAGATGTTGATGGCTGTAGGAAATTAGTGGCCGGCTTTATAAATCTAAAATATTGACCAATCCTATCTCCCTTGTTTCTTGTATTTATAGAAAAAAAGATTATGTCATGGAAACATAAATCCATCAAGTATAAACAATATCAAATTAAATTATAAAAAATTAATGCCAACAAATACGTGAAAATCAAATTGCCTTTTCATGACGCATTTGTCACAAAAGTAATTGTTGGGGAAATTTGAAATTGCTTGGATAAATCTGAAGTCCTGTAATCACTTTCAGATCAAACAATTGGAGTGGCTACCAATCTTTGATCGGATAAAATCAGAATTGATTCTAGATTTCTGTATGAGAATTTGGTTGAGAGAAATTTGAGGGATTCCCACAAACTGCAAATTCGTCTAGGGTTTTTTCAAAATCGTTTGAGAGAGCGTATTTGCAGTTTTCCACAACTGCTTGCAGTTTTCATTTTGAACAAAAACACCTTTAGTCCCTCATGTTTCAAAAGTGCATATTTAGCCCGAAATTTAATTTCTGATGCATTTTCGATAAAGGACTTTTGTCCAAAATAAAAAAATTTTGATGCAGCTCGACCCCAGCCAGGGGCTCTGCCCCTTGGACCCCGCCAGGGGCTGCCGCCCCTTGGACCCCGTTTCTCTCGGGGGCGCTGCCCCCTTGGATCCCCTGTTAGTCCCGATGACATTCAAATAAGCGTGCACTCTTATTTGTATGTCACACGCAATCTCAAATTACACTAAAATATCCAACAGTAATCATGAAATTTGAGCCTTGAATGAGAATCCAAACTCAGTTAGTGAAAGGCTATATCGACACAATCATATTCCGATTCAATACCAACTAGGATCAGATTAAAAAGAGAAAGGTGTAGGTCCATGAACCGGATCTAGATCTACAAATGCACTGTGTGTAACTACTACGTATCGAAATGTGCGGACTCTAATCCACAAACCAGATCTAGATCTACAATTCACTGTGTGTAACTACGTATCGAAAGTTGTGCCAAATGCAAATGATTTGGAATCTTAATCAACTCAACATAATTTCAAATGTATTATGGAAGTCAACTAAAAAATTAAACTAAATGTAAGAAAAATGTAGGCTTTATACAAACCGTGCAAATAGCATCCATGTTGGGGATCAGAAGTTACATAGGCAGCGGATTCAAGTGATGTGTTTGGGTTATTGTTTGTGAGTGATCCGAATTGGATTTGCATAGTGCAGAATGATGAACGAAAACAATGAATATCGAAACAAAGAATGGACAATTCTAACAGAAGTTGAATGTCTTGATGTCCGACTATATTGCCGGCAATCATGAATAAATACATACTGTTTCGGCGGTTGATTTTGGCGGGTAACTGCTCCGGCAGTTATTCGAAATCTTTACCCGCTTATCATACCGGAAATTACATAAGCTATCATCTTAATATCTGAATACTTATCATACATATCATATCTACTTATAAGTTTGATTAAATACATATAAAACATAATAAAGTTTAATAATTCTAACATAACCCCCTTAAACTTTAGTTATGTTTCCGAGCTTGCTCCATGACACTCCGGTTGGCTTCTTCGACTGCCCATTTTGCGTGATTGAAGTTGAAACGTTTCCTCTTCTTCATTTGATTCCAGTCATCTTCATCGTTTCCAGAAAAGAGTGCAAATTGAGCCGATGCAGCAGGTTCCTGTTGAAGATCACTTGCAATTTTCCGTCTCCTATGGCAGCCATGAGAGGACCCTTCTTCTTCAATCACCATCCCCTTGTCATGCACTTTTCCTTGAACTGTTTTAAACTTGTAATAATACTCTAGGATATCCAGATACATGGCGTAAATAAGCCTCATGTGATCTCCGTCTTGGTAATCAAATCCTAGATCTTTTGCTATTGCAGGCCATAAATTTTCTGTTGTGACTTCCAGGTAGCCACCGTCTCTTGCCACCAATATGTATAGACATAACAAGTCTATTCTTCTTTTGTTTGGAGCATAAGGAGGAATTGGTCTTGAGGATAATCCCATATGATCGATCAGAAACCACTTCACCAACTCCTCAAATTTTGACTCCAATGTGTGTTTGTACTTAAAGACAAACTCTCTATCATCGATTAAATCCAGAAAAGCCTTGCAGTCAGCAAATTCATGGAATTCCATTGCTTTAACGATCATCAAACTCCAATCCGTCTCTTGCGAAGACAGATTTAATTCTTCGAAATAGGAGTTCAAGTATCGTTCCTTGAATTCATCATCGTAAACACTCACATCGAGTATGCCCTGTTTTTCCGTTAACCCAATTTCTTCTTCCCTTGTCAGACCACTCACATCGTTCACGGAGTTATTTACCGGAGTTGAAAACATAGGATAAATTCTGCAAGTATCACCGGACTTGTTGACGGTGTATCCTTGGAACGTTAATTGATCTATGCTTAGAACATTTCGGTCTAACTCTGGAGAATAAAAAACGCTTTGTATTCTCATTGTTTCATTGCCTGTTTTAATTTCAACAGACCCAACCCCTCGTGTGAATAAGATATTATTTCCCCCAGATTGTGTGTCAACCCCGATAATGTGTTTAATACGTTTAAGCACATTCAGATTCCCGGCAATGTGGTGTGTGTGACAACTCGGAATTTAGAACCTTTCGTTGTACGCTCGAACGCTAAGTGACTAACTAATTTGATGATTTAATGAATGATATATGTGAACTTATATGATTATGTTTGTGATTGTATGTATGCGAGTATGTATATGAACCGAAACAACAAGGACCCGACTCGAGACCATGTGGTCTCGAGTGAACAGTAACATATGGGCCGGTTGGGCCACACACACACACTTAGCCTATTTCGAAAAAACCCATTAGGGCGCACCCATGTGGAACAACTATATAACCTTAGTGATAGCCACACTTGGCATTTTTGGGCAAAACACTCATACTCCTCTACACACACACTCTCCATTCTCTCACTAAAACCCTAGACACCAAGCATCACACTCCTTCTCCTTCTTCTTGGATCAAACCGGTGGCACTAGGACTCTCGGATCGAGCTCAGGATCATCATTCGGAAGTTCACTCATCACTCTTCATACCCTCACACTTAGAGAACCCAATCGGTTAGTGCTTTACTATGTATTAAGGATTATGTGTGCTTGATGTTTGAATGCTTGTCTTCATGTATTAATAAGTGGAAAATGTATGATTATGGCTTTATCATATTCTCGGATGTGTATGTTAATGATAATCGGTTAAACATGCCTTGATTTTAATATATATTGCATGATGAGTTAATGAGATCTTGTGATTAAATGTGGTTTAACCATTGGTTGTTGATGTTTATGAAATCGGCTTGCATATGTATGATAGATGATGTTCATATAATCGGATTGTATACTCTTGTGTTAAGAACCGAATGCTCACTATTAGGGTGATTCATTGTGTTAATATCATAGGGTGCATGTTAGTGTTGATAAGTTGTTGATCATGATTTTGTTTGGTTAAAGTTTATATGAATGAGGATGATGAATCACTTGAATACATGAAGAACAACTTGAATGTGATATGAACATGCTTGAATATTTGAAATCTGATTGTTTAATCCATTTTGGTTAGGAATTAGACAAGAAAACATGTTTAGTGGATAGTACAAACTGTTGCATGAAATCGGATTTCTATTGGTTAGTACATTATGCAGATCAGCAGGTGCTGGGAGTCGAAACACCTGGTTGCGACTCAGGTTGCGAGTCGAGAACTCCCTAGTTGCGACTCGAGACCAAAACAGCACAACTCGAAATCTCGGTTGCGAGTCCGGTTGCGACTCGAGACCAGAACCATGATAACCCGAGACCGTGTTTGCGAGTCCGGTTGCGACTCGAGACCAGAACCTGCATGACCCGAGACCTCATCAGTTGCGACTCGAGACCATGTGCATGTGCACACTGTTTGGACTTGCACCCCATTACGGGCTTAATCGATTGGGCCGGACTCTTGGGCCTAATGCACAGATCTCATACGTTGCTGATTGAATGTGAATGTTGATGGACTGCCATGAGTGAAACTTGCATGCAATGTGCTAGCATACGTGTAGAAACATACGTGCATTACCTGAACACGAACCTGACTTGTATGATACAACTATGATAGGACGCGAGTGACCACAATATTGCTTGTTTGACTTCTCTGTGTACCTACCGAGCAAACCAAGGTGAGTTCACACCCTCTACAAAGCATGGGATTCCCAGGGGTCGGGAATTGGGGTTAAGGAACATGGGTTCCTCCTCCTCCTTGGGTAGGACAGCAAAGGTTCAGGAATGTAAATTCCTCGTCCGCACGGACAGATAACTCGTACTAGACCAAAACTCTATCACGAAGTCCCTCCTTTTTATATCGACTTAATCGCCGGGCCAATGGCGAGCGGGTCATTAGTTAGATAGCGCTATTTAGGTCTGACAAACCTCACACCGTGCCGCAGAGGACGGGCGTGAACTAATGGATCTGGGGCACGTCAATGATGATAGACATTGACAGTTTCAGGGCACTTAAACATGACTACAGTCAGCAGTCGATATGGTAACGAGTCTAGTGTATGCATGGGGTAGCCCCCACGGCCGAAATGCCAGATAACTAACACGGGGTAGCCCCCACGGCTGGATAGCCAGAGTAACCGGGAATAAACAAGTCACGTTTTTAACTATGGGGTAACCCCCACGGCAGGATGCCAGCTAAAGGAAACTGTTTTCGAAACAACTTAAAACGAACACCCAACCGTGAACTCACTCAACTTGTTGTTGACTCGTTACTACATGCTTTGCAGGTCCTTAGGTTCTTAGCTGGAGCTTGCATGGAGGAGGATCGTTGTGGGACATGGACGACTGTGTGCCATGTTAAACTTTGAAACAATTAAACTTATGCTTTGTTTTTAAGACTTATGCTTCCGCTTGCAACTTAACTATGTTTTGTTGAAACACCAATTGTATTGGTTGGATTTTTATAACTACATATATGCTTGTTCAATATGATTGGTGGCTGGATCCTGGTCAGTCACGCCTCCAAGCGGTAGTACTCCGCAGGTGGATTTTGGGGGTGTGATAGTGTGTAAATACAGAACTAACATACCAAATATTGCTCCATAGTCCTCCTTCGGTACCGACAACGATCATCTCCTGATGATCACAGATTTCTCCTTCTTGTTTCTGTATTCCCGTATTCACTGCTTGTCTAATCAATTGGGTTGCCTCGTCTGTTTCCTTCTTCTGACATGAATAAATCTGGTGCCCTAGTTTGTGACAGTAATAACATGTTCTCACTCGAGGGATTCGCTTGTCTTTGCCATTCATCTCGTCTGTACAGTGTTGGCATGGCAACAAAGTGGAAGTGGATTTGATTTCTGTCTTCTTCTTCCCCATTGATGCTCTGATACCACTATGTTGGGGATCAGAAGTTACATAGGCAGCGGATTCAAGTGATGTGTTTGGGTTATTGTTTGTGAGTGATCCGAATTGGATTTGCATAGTGCAGAATGATGAACGAAAACAATGAATATCGAAACAAAGAATGGACAATTCTAACAGAAGTTGAATGTCTTGATGTCCGACTATATTGTCGGCAATCATGAATAAATACATACTGTTTTGGCGGTTGATTTTGCCGGGTAACTGCTCCGGCAGTTATTCGAAATCTTTACCCGCTTATCATACCGGAAATTACATAAGCTATCATCTTAATATCCGAATACTTATCATACATATCATATCTACTTATAAGTTTGATTAAATACATATAAACCATAATAAAGTTTAATAATTCTAACAAACCAGATATGAATTCTTGCATATAACACTAATCTACATATTTCTTGAATGTGACATTGATGTGGATTGGGAATAAGAAGATTTGGTCGACGACGTTGTTTGCTTTGATGATTCAGTGTTTGGAGGTTCTAGAGTTCTACTTAAGGATTGGTATTGGCCGGTGGAAGATAAATTGGATAGTGAGGACGCTAGAGGTGGCAAAAAATATGCTATTGGCATCTTTGAGGGTAGTGAAGGCATCGAAGCTTCAGAGTTTAGTACTTTAATGACTTGTCTCATCGATGGCCGGAATTCTGAGTCCGGGTGTGCACACCATAAACCAATGATCATTAAACGCCTGACTTCTTCTTCTTGTTCAAACTCTGACCCTAGACTCGGATCGAGTGCCTCTAAAATACTGTCATTACCATATAGCTCCCAAACCCATTCTACTAACCGTATATCTTTTTCTGGAGATATATAGTCAATGGCTTTTCGTCCACATGCTATTTCTAATGCAACAACTCCGAAGCTAAAAACATCTGATTCCTTGGTTGATCTGCCAGTGACTACACATTCAGGAGCCATATAACCAAAGGTTCCTGCCAACATCGTTGTTTGCGTGCCATTCTCGTGGTCAACCAACTTAGCGAGCCCGAAATCACCAAGCTTCACATTGAAATTTGAGTCTAACATCACATTACTTGATTTGATATCTCTATGCAAAACACATTGCTCCCATTCTTCATGTAAATATAGCAAAGCGGAAGCCAAACCATGAGCAATTTTGTACCTTGTGTTCCATGTCAACATGCTCTTTCCGTTGAAAAGATGTAAATCCAAGCTTCCATTTTCCATAAACTCATAAGCAAGCAGAAGTTCTCCTTTCTCATGGCACCAACCGATGAGTTTCACCAAATTTCTATGCCTCAATCGGCTAATAATCCTTACTTCCGAGGCATACTCTTTGATCCCTTGTTTGGAAGTCTTAGACACCCTTTTGACTGCCACATACATCCTTAGATCTTTAAGAAAACCTTTGTAAACTCCTCCAAAGCCGCCCTCTCCAAGCTTCTCTGTCTCTGCAAAGTCAGCAGTTGACTGAGCTAATTGATGGTAAGAAAATCTTCTAGGCATAGAGGCCTCCATTTCGAATGCGTCGTTCAACTCCAAAAGTCCAAGTTCTTCTTCATCACGAACAGTTTTCCTCCTCCTCCTCCGTAAAAAGTATGCAAGTATAGCCAAACTACTAACTAGAACCAACGTTCCAGCGACTAATCCCATCTTAAGCAACGCACTGTTTTTCCCATTGTTTTTATTAACCTTCAATTCTGTACTATTAAAAGTCCAAGATATTATATTGTTTTTCTCAAACAGATCTCCAGTGGAAGCTGAAAACCCAAAAATAACCCATTCAGGCAACACATCTCTTAGATCAATGGTGTAGTCAAGCCCAGTTTCCCATACAAGTGAATCGTTTATTAAATTGGTGAAGGAAACATTGAGATTTTTTGAATCAGAATCATAATTAATCAAAGCTCTACACTCCTTCCCATACCTTATATTGTTAAGCCATTTCCTAGACACAACAGAGGTAATATTGTTTATATCAATACCTACATGGTCATCTATGGAAATATTAGTGTCTGGATCTGTTGGATCCCATTCGTTTCCACCGAAAGTATCAAACTCCACAGCGACAAATCGATGTGTAGCGGTTTTGGTTGTAGAATCGAACGGAAGCCCAATGAATCCTCCCGCATTTATCACAGAATTATCCTGAGCAAGGAAGAATGTGAGCCCATCGCCGTAATCATTGTTGGAGTATGAATCGATCACAAATGTGAAACTGGTAGAGAAGCTGGCTAGATCAGTAGAGTACTTGTCCCAAAGATGAAGAAGTCTGCTGTACGTTGCTCTGCCTGCTAACCATGGCGAACTATGATCAATAATACTATTGTAGGTCACCTGGATTCCTTCACCCGGGGTATAAGCTGCAGTATCTGATAAAATTATATCCTTGGAGTTGTGTTGACTAATATTTGGGAAATTGAAGGTAATTGAAGCTGCAAAAGGGATTAAAACAAGAAAGATGCATGTAAAGATAGACATGTTAAGCTGATAAAATTATATCCTTGGAGTTGTCTTATCATCGTTAAGAAGACATCATTAGTAATTGAAGAAGAAGATTTTTTTTTTTTCGTTTTCTGTCAAATTCAGCATTAAAAGCCATGGGAAGACTTAGTCAACTTGTTTATGCTGATGGAAGCATCAAAAGCCATGGGAAGACTTAGTCAACTTGTTTATGCTGATGGAAACGTTCAAGTTTTTATAATGTATTTTTTTCTATTTCTTTTTATAACATTAGCCTTTAATGGTTTACTAGCTGTAGGACCCGTGTGAACACACGGGTAAGTTTAATAACCATCGAAATCAAATATTAAGAAATAGATTATAATACATCATTTAAATTGTTTGTGTTTGGCTACATATCTTTATAAAAGTTTTTGTCTACATCTATATTTAAAATATGATGTTACATTATATCATCACAGCCTCCTACTTTCAAACAATTAAAAGCAGGAAAAAAAGTAAAGCAAACAGAGCCTCATTCACTTGATCAAAACACAATATAAGAAGATCATCAACTCATAAATGATCAGAAGATCAAAGGGTAAAAGGGAGGTTATTATAAGAAACCCTCACACTCTCAATGGAGCCTCATTCACTTGATCAAAACACAATATACCAATAATTTTTTTAACTGCAGCGATTACTATATAAAGAGCAATTAAGCAAGTGGCATGGCAAACATACAAATGAGAACAACAGAAAATAGAGTACCATTACAAAACTGCAGTAATATCAAAATCAACCCAGTTCACTCATTCTAAGTTTTTACACCGTGCCCAATATTTAGCCCTTAAAAACGACTCCTTATTAAGCTCTATGAGTTTAAGGACAGGCGTTGCTTTTCCGTTGAACTCTTTGCCGTTTCTTACTAACCAAATCCTCCAAACGATTGCAAGTACCACCATACGCACAACCCTTTTCCATTTCCTTGACCCTATTTGCTCCACCCAGCTGAAAATGTGTTGTATAGAGTCGCCTCGTGCAAAATAGGAATTCTAACCCATCTAAAGATGTGTCATCACAAAATTGGAATTAGTTGATAATTGAATTTAGAAAATCAAATTGAATGTGTTAGGGTAACTTTATTCTGTCATGATGTGTTTACAAACCCCATATGATATATAATTCAAGACTAAGAATTTGTTTAAAAGTTGGTGATTATTTTAGAAAAACAGACCATGAATGATTAATGATTAGTAATTTTTAAATAAGTTTTCACCTTGCATCAAATATATAATCATCACGATATACAATGTTTCTTGCAAAATCAAATATTTAATGGCTAAAATTTATCTATTTATTATCATTTATCTATAGATATATTCTTAAGAATACATTAATAAATAAATTAACCTAGAGGGTAGAGGCTGTAATGATGATCCTAATCCACTGCTAACATCAATTACAATTGTTAATATCATATTCGTTTTGAATTACAACCTTTGGGAGCGATTTAATTTGACAATAGTTATTTTAGAATAAGTAAAACTTACATAAACAAAAAATTTTCAGCTTTTTCTGTCAACCAGACCTGCCCATTTCGATATGTTACCCAACCCACCCGAACAACTGATTCGGTCAGCTCTACCCAGAAATAATATCATACCTGGCCAACTGAAAGGCTGACATTTGTCCGGACCATATAAAGAACAGCAAGCACTTCATTACGTTTATCTTTACCAAGTACTTCGATAATTGCACGCTCTTGTGCTTCTGTACTTGCACCTTCATCATCACTGCCACCTTTCAAAAAATATAGACCATAGTTCACAATGGTAATACTGGTACTCACAATTTCAGCCCCACTATATACAAATTGGTCAATTAAGGTTAGCAATATTTCTAACAAATGAAATGAGTTAAGCTAAAAGATTATCGGGTTCGGGACCGGTTGAACCCACCAACCTAGAACATGACCAGTTTTACAACCCTAATTTTACCTCTTAACTATGATTTTCTTCACACGGATGAAAACGATGTTATACCGTGCCGCTACATAACCACTTTCCACCTGTCCAAATGTAGTAAATTTTAGTAAAAAATATATTAGCAAGTATAATGAAAGAATACCCACCCAGGCTATGCCTCTTAACCCAAGGCTTATGCACTCTTCACCAAATTGAGGACCACAAGAATTTTGAGCATGTCTTTCGACCGACCGAGTGCTGTTGTTGCTGCAAATAAAGATTTACAATTTGTTAGGGAGTTCTAATTGTATAAGAATTCAGTGTGTCTAAATTAATCTAATTGAAACTTTGACCTGTGATTTAAACGTCTCGGAGATTTTGATCATGAATTAGACCTCTAACATTGGCAGTAGGTAGCCAACCGAGGATCCGATGACAACATTATCCACCTATTTTTTGCACTTTTTTGCTGATCACAAAAATCCACATTACAATTGCTCTACTTTTCCCTGCTGGTATTCATATTACCATTGCTCATCTTATTAACGTTATCCATGAAGTAGTCAACTTAAGCCACGTCATTGATTATTTAAACTACATTAGTTGGTTTACCATCTTTAGTTACCCAATAATTACCTAGGAACCACAAACTCATTACCCATCTTAAGCTTAAAACTCCAATTCAAAGCTCCAAACTATGAATGAAGCTACAGTTAACCCACAGATGGAAGAAAAGAAAAAGCACCCTACACGAATCAAAAACCCCAAGAATCGATGTACCTTAGCTGTAATGACACTATGACTAAAGCCCGTCTTTGACTATTTGAAGATCAGATACGATGTCTTTTTTAGTAAATGAACACTTAAAACGCATATTCAAATTCTATAAACTAAAAAGAACAAATATCACCTCAAATCAAGAGTCTTCGTTCACACTTCACAGAGGGAAATCGGAAGCATCCGTGCATATTATTATTGTCTGAAATATTAAAGCATCATTAGTTAAATCAGGACATTGGTGACCCTGCCTGGTGAAAATCCTCACAAAATTTGAAAAACCAAAAAACATGATGAAGCGGGGCAAATAAATGTCTGGATACTCCGGTGTTCATAGATCAATCCATCATGACACAATGTTTAAAGATTATATGATTAATTTAAAAAACAGTGATTCAAAAAGTTTTTTTGTTGTGTTTTAAAAAGTCTAACCTGGGAAGACTTGGTGTCTTTTCCGGTGGTGTAACCTGGGAAGATGCCGATTGCCTGGCCCTTGTCTTGTATCGACTGTGGAATATTTGCATGTAGCTCCGTAAAAGGCATGGCATTCAGATTGCAAGGTTTGGTCCCAAACATGGGGGTGGCAGATCCCGATGCAGCACTGGATTGAGCTGTGAATGCAACATAAGGCATCAAGATGATATGAAAATTTGGAGTAGATGGAAGAAATAAATTTCTGACAGTAAATTACCTGTCTTCCCAGAGTGGGTTTCACATTTAGCTGATAATTGCGAATGTTTAAGAGCTTGATGCAGCATTGGATTGCTGCTACCACTTACCATACTCGCACTACCCTTGTTCGGTTTTTTCAAATCAATGTTCAGTTGGATTCTAATTTCTTCATTAACACCTTGCTTTGATGATTATCCGGTTTCTTGGATAACCCCCACTTTCTGCTCATTGATGTCACTCTTACAAATCATATACAAATCAAGATGACAATCGTTTTTATCAAAAATGACAATCGTACAAAAAAACATGAAAATAGATTAAAGAAACGTACCATGAATAAGACATCAAACCAGACATCAGACTCAGCGTCACAAACACTATGTCTGGTCTGATGTCACAAACATTATCACAAAACTAAGCATCATTGGTACGTTTGTATATTCACACCCAGAGTCACAAACGCTATGACATCGGTGGAAAAAAATTTAAAAAAGTTCGTTTTAGTGGATTACAAACATATCAAAATTTAACGAGTTAGGCATGCACTTTCTTGTTGGCCCGTTTCTATATTTTATAAGAAACAAAACTAAGAGATAAATGCTAAGTCTATAATATTAACTAACGTATGCTAAACAAATGCTGCCCAAATATGAACCCTACAACCATAACAAATCATCTTTGTAATTCTGTAAAATCCGAAAACATTCACCAACAAACAAATCATCTCACTAAATAGACTCGATATCAATCACCGAACCAATCGAATTACCACACTACGAAAACAAAGCTATTGATTGAAGCAACACCCACAAATTAAATACTCTATACAAACATAAAACTAAAAATAACCCAAGTAAAACTCAATAAATCATAATAATTAACTTCTGCAACTTTAATTTTTAAACATAAGGTGATATCAATATACCTTAATCAATAGATTTTTCATGTGAATTGGGTAATTGATGGTGTCGAAAAGTAGAGTAGGAGTTCCCAGTGAATGATACCCACATCTCTCCGATAGTGTTGCTTGAACCACACCTGATCTTCTACTCGACTGTTCGTAAACAATCAAAGCTAATAAAAATTCATCTTTTTACTCATCAATAACTCATGAGAAAATAGGAACAACATAGCTTCTTATAATATAACCAAATAGGTATATGCAAATTTAGTCAAAAAATATGTTTAAAAGTCCCGAAAGAATTGATGTTGTGACAAACGTATTTCTTGCAAACCATCAATGTAAGATTGCCGTTAACGTTTACCTCAACTACCGTCGTCATCGATCACCAATGGCAGCGGCGGTGTCAAAATATTGAGGAAGTCTTGAGTACATTGGAGACTTGATATTTACCAAAATCCTGCATGTATAGTTAGTCTCTTAAAACATAAATCTATAAAGTTAATGTATTGTCCCAAAAAAAAGTTATTAAAACTATCATTTACCAAGATTGTTGCTGATAGTCCCCTTGGGAAATTAGAATCGCTCCAACAAAATCAACAATAGTGAGAACCATCTATGTAAGAATAAAAACAACAATCTTATTGCATATTTTAAATTAGTTGATTAACATGCAATTATGTACTAAAATTACAAAATATCAAATTGAAAAACCAACCTATATATACAATGTAAACACTTGTTGTTGATGCTATCCATTAATGGGGTTTTTATATTTCAAGAGAATCAAATGTAAGAGCTGCTAATAATAGGAGTTCTACAAACAAAAAGGAGATGGTATAGTCAACAAACTTAAACTGATAATTTGTCATTTAGATGTCAACTGCACGAAATCTCAATTAGTAGGTATGAAAACTTCAACCTACTGTTATAAAAAATATATAATAAACAAATTCTTGTTGAAAGAAGAAACAAATGTCTCCAATATAACCCAACTTCGGTAGTATACGAAATAAAAAACCCCAAAATCTCCACTAACGAAATCAATTAATCTTGAAACAAAACAAATTAAAAATCAATAAAGAAAATGTGGCGAATAATACCTCCTGAAAGTATAAAGATTGAAGGGGCTTCGACCGGGTTACTTTTATGAGCATCAATCGGATATAGATTTTACTCTCCAACCAAAAGAAGATGTGTAAAACACAATCGTATGTGGACAAAAAGAGGTGTGTCATCTGTGTACACCAAATCGGAGTGAAAGAATCAACATCCGTGTAGAGGTTCAAATGTAATAGAGAAGAAATGAGGGCTAATCGAAGTTGCTGAATCGAAGCTTACCTGCTGGCTGAGTGAACCTTACCTTCCATGCGAATGAAAGAAGATCTGTCGGATGTTAGGGTTTGAATTTTGAATTTTCAGTTGAAGAGAGAGAGGTGTGAAGATGACTATGGTTTGAATTTTGAAAATGAAGCAGGACTATATTTGAGAGAGAGAGAGAGGAGGAGGATTAAAATTGTGATTTGAATTTTGAAATTGATTTTGAAATTCCCTCCTTAAAAAATTCTATTATATACAATATATTTTTTATAATAATAAAATATTGAAAACAGAATTATGACATCAGCAGGGACAAATGGCATACCTTAATGGTTGACACATAGGCAGATTTACATCAGTCAAAAGTCTCTTATTATAGATAGTATAGATTTATAAAATTTATTTTAATATTCTCATTTACAAAAACTATAACGTTTGCTTTATTTATAAACTAGGTTATAACCCCGTGTATTACACGGGTCGAATAAATAAATTTTATATACTAAATAGTAAAACAATATATCTTTAAAAACTTTTTTTATTGCACGGGTTGAATAAATATAATTTTATATACCAAATAAAAAAAGTTATATCTTTAAAAACACTTATTTTACACGAGATGAATAAATGTAATATTGTTTACCAAATAATAAAATAATACATCTTTAAGAAACCTCTTTTATTACACGGGTTGAATAAATGTAATTTTATATACCAAATAATAAAAAAGTTACATCTTTAAAAATATGTGTATTACACGGGTTGAATAAATGTAATTTCCTTTACTAAATAATAAAATATATATATATATATCCTTAAAAAACCTCGTGTATTGTACAAACTGAATAAATCTAATTTTATATATCAAATAATAAAAAAGTTATATCTTAAAAAACCTTATCTATTACACGAGTCGAATAAATGTAATTTTGTATAGTAAATAATAAAAAGGGTATATCTATTAAAAAAAACCCCGTGTATTACACGGGTTTAATAAATCTAATTTTATATATCAATAATAAAAAAAGTCATATCTTTCAATATACTAATGGATAATACTCGATACGCGATGGATATGGTGATCATGAAGATGGTTCTTGAAAAGAAGATACGTTATTCAATAAGCAAATCAGCATCTATTTGAGTGATAAAATGTTGGTACCAATTCCGACAAATTGATTATAAATCATGTAGTATTTCATATATTAATACAAAGTTTGGTTTTCGTGATAAATAATTTGTTTTATTTAAAAATATCTTAAGTTAACAATTTAAATTTTAGAATAATATTTTATTAGAAAAATAGAAGAATGGTTTATAATTCCTTTTTAGGCTAAAAGGGTAAAAGTGATATAACCACAGGGGCCAAAATCGTAATTTACTCTAATATCAAATTAGATAAGTAAGTTTGAATTTGAAGTAAATAGATAAATATAAAAGTATTAATTAAACTAAATAATATTTAGTAAATAATATTTAGTAAAATGATTATCTATAATTAATTAGAAAAGATTAAACTAAAATTATAATTATCCATAAGGCATGGGCTAATATGATGACAAGTGTCCTCAAAGTAGTTTCTTTTATAATATGTATAGACTAGTATTAAGCTCATGCGTTGCAGCGATTCCAATAAAACTGTGTTATAAAATTGTTTCATGTAAAAGAGTTATAGTTCTATGTAAAAGTTATCTTTAAATAAAATTTGTTTATTATTATAATATAAAATTAATAAAAATTAGGATTTAAAAATTAAATATTAGCTATAGCTTTATGTAAAAGAGAGTAAAAAAACATTTATACATAGAGATTTTATAGAAATTAATGATAAAAAAAAATCAGATTCATCGGTTTTGTCATTAATAAAGTCGAAACAAAGCTCTTTGTTCCACCATTTAGCCTTTCTCGTAATCAACTTCCATCTGATGCGTGATCACCAAATAGTCAACCGTCCAACTCATAATGAGTCGGGTGGTTCTAAGGCTGGACGGTGTGGTATAAAGCCTCTAGTGGCTTTATCACGCCACGTCATATGATAGGCTTTAAAGCTTCACTCTTTAACTTGCATGCAATGATTTAAAGCCCCCCTATTAAACAAAATTTAAAAAAAATATTGGTTAAAAAGAGGTGGGCCCCACCTGCACAACCCTTTTTTACTCGTTAACGTACTGACGGAAGGGCCATAGCGCCCCCTTTAATTGCGACAGTATAAACAATGACACCCCCAGACGCTATAGTTGCTGAGGTGGTGGATGGCGTTAAGCCATCCCCTGACATAAGTATGTAGTATCTACCATGTGAGTTGTCCAGAAACTCTCGTGATCACACTTAAAAAATTCATGTTGTATAAAATCCACACACAATTACATCAGCTCATACGCCACAAGGAATCTTTTAATGGTAACTAGTTAGATTTTTCGTCCGCACGTTGCCGCGGGACCTAATGTCTGCAAAACGCGGGTCGGCAACGGCAAGCAGATACCAAATATCAAAGCATAAATAAAAATGGCGTGGTAACGATAGTCACTTCATCCTAAAAAAACGATTTTAAATAATCTAATATATAATAATAGGACCCACACGTCCTACACGTTGGAAATTCGGTTGTTTTCGGTTTAGTTATTACGGTGCTAACACGTTAAAACCTGGATGAGCTCGGTACCGGTAACGGCACCGAAAGTACCGATTCGGAAAATCATCGAAATTAGGTTCCGGCACCGAAAATGCTCGGTACCATACTGTATGGTATTTGAAGGTAAAAATCAGTAAATACAGGTATGGTGCTAGACAGGTGTCGAACCGAAATTAACGATTCTGAAAACGCCAAAAGGTGGGTACCAAATTGGTACCGAAAATGATTGGTATAGTGAATTTGGTACCGATACGATACCGTTTGATTACAGGATTTGATATGATTTGCTCATCAATAATCTAAATATCCAATTTAATTTTACATGCTACAATTCATTATAGAAAAAGAAAAAAAAAACAAAATAAGTTGTTGTGTATATAAAACATCATTCAAACGAAATACAGTTACTTACAGTGTGTATGAAAAGTAATCTAAATGGTGCAATTGCTTGCGGTGCTACGTTGCTACAGGATTTAATGAGCTCGGTACCAACCGGTACCACCGTTACCGAAAATCCCCAAAAGTGGGTACCGGTACCGAATATACCTGGTACGGTAAAGTTCGGTACCGGTATTTGAGAGTAAAAACCGGTGAATACCGATGCCGAACCGATACCGAGAATGTCAAAAGTCGGTACCGAAAATATACCCGGTTTGGTAAATTTGATACCAGTACCGGTACCCGATACCATTTGCTCATCCCCTTGATGATGTTACTATTCATTGGGTTGTGTATGAAAAGTAATCTAAACTGTTCAATTACTTGCGTTGCTACGTTGCTACAGGATTTGATGAGCTTGGTACCAACCGGTACCGAAAATACCGTTACCGAAAATCCCCAAAAGTGGGTACCGATACCGAATATACCTGGCACGGTACGGTTCGGTACCGGTCGGTGGTGGTACGGTGCCGAACCGATATCGAAAATGTCAAAAGTCGGTACCGAAAATATACCCGGTTTACTGGTACATGTACCCGATATCATTTGCTAATCCCCTTGATGATCTTACTTTTTATTTTGTTCTAATTTTACCCTTAGTGTTCATTGCGTTATATTTTTAATATATAGGGTAATGCCATCAACTAGTTAATGCCCCCGCTTGTGTTACGGGGCGTTACGCCAAATATTTCTCTACCAATTAAAACAAAACGTTATTATAATTTTGTTAGAAAAAAAAAACTAAAACGATGAGAAAACTGTAATTTTAAAATGGGTGGCAAAACTGTAATTTGTCATAACCAAATACCAATGAGTGAGCGCTAGTGAATAAAAACTATATCGAGTTAACCAATAAAACAAAAACACTACCATAGGTTTGCAAAAACAAAAACGATGGCAAAATTGTAATTTTGACATGGGGGCAAAATCGTAAATTGTCAAAAATCTACAACGATGGCAAAAATGTAATTTTAAACTAGGGGCAAAAGCGTAATTTTGTACTAGGGGCAAAATCATTATTCAAAACTGGTGTAAAATCGTAATTTATTCGAGCCAATGGGGAAGTGTCAGGTAACTGTCTAGGTAACTGTCTAACACTATTCCTTCCCACAGAATTTATAGTGTATATAAATAAATTACAAAATTAATTTAATAAAATAGATGTAGTCTTGTATCTTTTAATTACGGTGAAATTTCTAGTGGATCTTGAAAGAAAAAACTAGGGAGAGGGGTGGGGGAGTCTTAAAATCTAATATTTCACACTAAAACAGAATTTAAAAACTTTTGATAAAACTAAAACTACAAAACGAAAAAGCAAGGGGACTCTCTAGCCCTCACTAAGCTTCACCAATGGAAGGAAGAGAGCTAGAATATACATCACTTATTGGTACAAACCCATTTTAAAGTAAAATAATACCTAGCAGGATTTGCGTGTGCTATGATCGGAATTTGATCGGTATTGGTTCGGTTTATTATGTAAGAGAACTAGTTCAATATTGGTTTGATTCGGTTTGTTACGGTATCGGTATTGTACCGGCACTTAATTTAAAGTCATGATATACCCAAAATAAAGTGTTTTATATTGAAAACGATATAAAAAGAATATTGGTACCGGTTCTAAGGCCACTCGGGGTGGTTCACTAGTGATACAATCTATCACTCACAAGCACCAATCAAGTTCCGCCATGTCATCAACCATTTTTTCATCACTCACAACCTTTTTTAGGCGGGGTGGTCATCACTCACCACCACACCCAACAATTTCCCCCCAACCAACAAATACCCTCACAAAAATAAACCATAACGCGTTGAATACATCACGAAAATCGGTTTCCGTGGAAGATTAACGCGTTGAAGTATGGACCGGCGGTGGGATATAACGCGTTGAACTTGTTTCCGTGATATTATCACGTACCCGCCCCGAGTGGCCAAATAAAAACGATACCAATACCAATACCGATGCCGGTAGCTATACGGTTCATCACGGTACGTACTATTTAATAAAACTAAGTTTTCAACAAAGCTTATACATAGACATGAAGAAAAAAATATTTAACACAGTCACATACTCAATTTAAAAAAAGAAAGAAAGATAATTGCCGCAAGTTATCGGAGTAAAATCATGTTAAAAAAGAACTAAATTGGTTAAAATGTATATTGTTTGAAGTACAATGGGTACCGGTAGTTCGGATAATAACGATACCGATACCTACACGGTTCAGTTCGTCAGAATATTATTTTGAATAAAACTCTTTTTTCAACAAAGTTTACACAGGAGCGCTCAAGAGAAAAATATCAAACACAGTACCATGCCCAACTTTAAATGAAAACAATAATGGACGCGATCTGCCGGAGGAAAATCAATTCTATAAAAAACTAAATGGGTTAAATGTATATTATTTAGCGTATAAGTGGTGAAGTTAAAACATTAAAAGATTTAATATAATAACATAAAAAATTTATGCAAAACATCACTTATAGCAACAATATTCGAGCTTATGCCACTGAGGCTATGGCCCAGTGGAAGAGGGGAAACCCTTTAGATGTTTGGATAGGGGGTGATCATAAGTTTAATACTCGAAAAATGTAACATTTGGCCGTTAAAAAAACAATATTCGAGCTCCTTTTCTAGTCACGCAACGATAGAAAAAAAACTTTAATGTAATAACATAACAAGAATCATTTTACTATTCATCAAAGTTGTAATTCTAATATAACTAGGTTTAAACCAATTCGCCGTGTTGCGGCGAACTTTTTTTTTATTTAGTATTTGTTTACATGTGTTTTGAAGTCACTACGAGCGCGTTGCGAACGGAACCACTAACAAGAATAAAAAGAAAATGTAGAAAAAACACTAAAAGATAACCTAAAGAAAATCAACCAAAAAAGTTGTATGGTGACGATGTTATTCGTATGAAACCCGTGGTCAGAGATGAGCAAATGGTACTAGGTACCGGCACCGAATTTCCCGAACCAACAGATCTTAAGTACCAATTCGGTAACGGCTATTGGCGTTCTTGGTACCGGTTCGCTACTGTTTTTTACCTTCATATACTTGTACCGTAACCGGTATTTTCGGTACAGTACCGATTCGGTATCGGTTGGCACCGAGCTCATCCGTACCATTGAAAAAAAAAAGAAATCATAAAGAGTTGAAGAAAATCAACAAAAAAAGTTGTACGATACCGTTGTTCGTACGTTACCCGTGATCAGGAATGAGCAAATGATACCGCATAGCAGTAACGAATTTCCCGAACTAAAAGATTTTCAATATCAATTCGGTAACAACTTTTGGTGTTTTTTGTACCAGGCTGGTGCCAGTTTTTACCTTTATGTACAGATACCGGACAGGACCGTACCGGTATTTTCGATACCGGTTGACACCAAGCTTATCTCAACCCGTGATATAAAAAAATAATTAAAGTTAAGAAAAATATGAAAATGTATTTAATTCAAATAGTAAGAAAATAATTATCGTTATAATAGTAAAATAGTAAAACTATTTAAAAAACTATATATTACTTTTATTATAATAATAAAACACTATTCATTACGTTTTGTTTATAATATAATATAATATAATATAATATAATAATAAAGTAATAATAATAATATAATATAATACTAGGTTGTTCCCACTCATGTGTTGCGGCAGCGAACCAACCAATTTTGAAAGCAAAAACAACTAAACTAATCAAGAACCTGGTAGTTGATAACGATTTATGTTTCATTTAGATATTTTCAGTACAATAACATAAACTATTTATAAAACCCATAACTAAATTCAATGATGCCACCGCTTCCCACTATTAACCGTCCCTCAGTAATTCACACTCCCAAAGAAATTCTACTTTAAAGACTCTTTAGCGTTCACATCACTTCCTTCGAACAAACAATCACCCAATGGTTGCCTTTTAACATATAGTATAACGTGTTGTAATGGGTTGGTTTAAGCGTAGATAAGAAATACGCAACAATGGTATATTTTTACATGAGTGCTGGATGGTTTAAAAAATCAAACCCTATAAAAACGTCTAGGGTTGTAAACGAACCGAACGAACACGAACAAGGTTTTTTCGTGTTCGTTCATTATGGAAATAAATGTGTTCATGAACGGTTCATGAACACTTACCGAACAAGATTTTATGTTCGTGTTCGTTCATTAAGGAAATGAGAGTGTTCACGAACGGTTCACGAACACAAATAAATCTTGCCAACGCGATGAAAGATATAGGTGGATGGCCCACATAGTAGCACTGAAACTTGAATCCCTTATTGTGGAACGGACGTCGATCGTATTCGTCGATGTAAATAGTGAGAAAGGAAAAGGAAAAGGAAATGGCACATAAACAAAGTGAAATAAAGTTTCCTAGTTTAATTGTTATGGTAATAAAATAAATAAATGTTTAATAATATAAAAAGTATAGATAAAATATATGAAAGTACAATAATCTTTAATTCAAACACAAACATACGAACATAATCGAACACATATAAAATGAACGGAAGTTCACGAACACCTTACCGAACGTTCACGAACACAATTGAACGAACGAGACCTCTATTCATGTTCGTTCATTTAACTAATCAAACGAAATTTCTTGTTCATGTTCGTTCGTTTATTAAATAAACGAACATAAACGAACTTCCCGCTGAACGGTTCACGAACTGTTCGCTGAACGTTCGGTTCGTTTACAGCCCTAAAAACGTCTAAACAACTGGTTGGTTGAAAAACAATGTTACGTAAATGAATGTCGAAACGTAGATAAAAATAACTCATGTGCACCGTTAATATTATTTGAAACTATATATAAAGAGATGAAACATGTAAAAATATATGACATCGTAACGGAAAATTTGTATAAAATTTAAAGCGGTAACTTTATTAAAGTTCGGGATTGTGTTGTAAAACGATTTAAAAAGGATAAAATAACTTTATTAGTGTTCGGGGGTCGTTCGATAAATTTATTAAAATTCACGGGATAAGAATATATATTGGTATTAAAAAAGCTAACAAAATTGAGGGGGCAAAAGTGTAAGAACCAAAATTGTGTGGTCAAAACACAAAAAATAAGGTGTCTTGTAAGATGTATAGATATGTCACTAAAAATTGACTAAATTACTAACTTGCCATAAAAAATCTAATTATACGAGAATGACATTCTAGTAAATAAATTTAAAATTAATGAATTTTTATGTACTGTAACTAATAATGTGTTTTAATATAATATAATATAATATATTTATTGCCTACGCTCCGCGGCAAACCATTCTTATGACATTTTAGGGCACTTTTCAAGTTGTGGTATCACAGTGTATGTAAGGGCTTTTTAAGTCACTACAGTTGCATAGAAGGTTATTGCTGCACAGAAGAGACTAAAGGTGATGCATACAAAAGTTTTCATAGTTACATATTTCAGTTTGTAGTTGTGTTATCTCTTGGTATTTTCTTTTTCAAATTGACACTATAGGGCGCCTTTGTCCAACGGTATTCTCGTAAGTAAAACGTAAGTAAAACGGTGCCTCATCCCAAGATTCTAAAAGGCTGAGGGTTCAGGTCTCACCAAGTAAAGATGGACAATAGTATATAATTAGGAGTAGATTAGATTGCTAGATTGTCTATGCTTTATTTACTCTCTTTCCTTAACAACCTTTCTTTATTCTTTGTTCATCGCCGGGATAAAGGTGGTTGGTTGTTTCTAGCTGTTGGGATTCCATGATGATAAGTTCAAATTTTATTTACCAAAACCCGGTTTAATAAATAATACTCAATTAATTAAGCGAGTTAATCAATAAAATGCAGCGGAAAATAAACGAATGATACACAATAAACAAAACCGACAGGATCCAGTTACATGCAAATACGAGCACAGTGATAGAATATCTAACTACCGATGAGAAAGATATACCTCAATTAATAACTAACCGGTAGAGACACCGAGGTTCAACGAACAGACGAAACGCGGGTATAGGCCAGGGTGGCGGCGGTGGTGGCCGGCGGTACTAGCAGCGGCAAGCAGCGGAGACGGCAGCCGGCGGTTGTGGCCGCCGCCGCCGGCGGTGGTGACAGCGGAGCGGGTTTGAGTGTCTTGAGAGTTCTTGTGCAAATTCTTTAACCCGGTACTCGAACTCCATCCTCTCATTTATATAGAATATGGAGGTCCATGCATGTTTGCCAAGTGGCGGATATGCACATGCATGTAGGGCTGTAAATGAACCGAACGAACACGAACAAGGCTATGTTCGTGTTCGTTCGTTAAGGAAATTTGGATGTTCGTGAACTGTTCGCGAACACATGACGAACAGAAGTTTGTGTTCGTGTTCGTTCGTTAAGGGATTTTGGTTGTTCGTGAACACTAACCACGAACGCAAACGAACACAAATGAATTTTAATTTTGGAAATAAAAAAGGCACCGTTAATCTTAAACATTGTACACAACGAAAGTAGTTAAATATAACCATTTAAAGATTGAAGGGATGGATAATATTGGGTTCAATCAATTGGAGATAAGCTGAATGAAGAAGTGTGATATCAAAAGAGGGAGATGGCCTGAGGGAGGGAAATAATACATATGGGGATAGTAAAAAATTAATAAAACATTAAAAACTTTTAGAAAAATAAACATAAAAAATGGACATAAACGAACGAACATATTACCAAACGTTCACGAACGTAGTCGAACGAAGGAGACATTTGTTCGTGTTCGTTCGTTAAGCTTATCGAACGAAATTTTTTGTTCGTGTTCGTTCGTTAAGCTTATCGAACGAACATAAACGAACTTCCCGCCGAACGGTTCACGAACTGTTCGCTGAACGTTCGGTTCGTTTACAGCCCTACATGCATGCGCGAAAAGTGGCAAAGATGCTATGCATGCGCGACAAGTGGCGAAGATGCTAAGCACGCGCGGCAAGAGGCGAAGATGCTAAGCACGCGCAGCAAGTGGCGAAGATGCTATGCATGCGTGACAAGTGGTGTAGCAAGAGTGTGCTTGTCTCACCCGGTCCGTGTTCCCGTCTCTTAGTTAATACGCGCAACAAGTTTATTAATCAAGATAAATAATTATATTATTAATAACAAGTATTAATAATATAAATCAGCTCATGATCATAAATATAATTATGACCTATTTCGCATATCATTCGTAATTACCAGTTAAACAAGTTAAGTGAATTTTGGTTTGTTACCCACGACGTAAGTCTTACGGGTCATAACTCGGTCGGCCGCGTTAATTAATCAGAATGGTCCATTTTTTCAACAGTCTCCCACTTGGATGGTATTCGATTAAGTTCTTTAAAGCTGATAGCCAGAGGCGCTCTAGCTACACATAACTGCCCCCAACAAGTTATGACACCTTTAAAGTCATTAACCAAAACATCTTGGAACACCCGGTTGCAAGTAAGGGTGTAAACGAGCCGGGCCGAGCCCGAGCTCGACCAGGCTCGAGCTCGGCTCATTAGGTTTTTATGAAGCTCGAGCTCGAGCTTGGCTCGGTTCGAGCCTACTTCTTTGAGCTCGTGCTCGGCTCGCGAGTAAAACCCAAAGCTCGAGCTCGGCTCGACTCGGCTCGAACTATTTTGAGAACAACCTTAAACGAGCTAAAAGCTCGGCTCGAGCTCACTTCAACATCGCTTAAACGAGCCAAAGCTCGGCTCTAGCTCGGCTCATCAATGTTATCATCATTATTAATATATTATATATAAAGAAATTAAAATTTTGTATGGGCTCGTTTAGGCTCGCGAGCCTAAACAAGCTTTGTATTTCAGGCTCGAGCTCGGGCTCGATAACAAAACGAGCTATATTTCAGGCTCGAGCTCGGGCTCGTTAAGGCTCGGCTCGTTCGAGCTTTTAACCAAGCCGATCAGGAGTAGCTCTCGAGCCTCTAGGCTTGTTTACACCCCTAGTTGCAAGACAATGAGCTTATGGCAATCGTTGTCATCTATCCTTTCCGTATAAGACATCAATTGAACAATGAGACATGGATCAGATTCAATTTCACATGGTGTTCAGTTATTATCGTTCTCGTTTAAGAATCAAAATGGTCCAATCAAACACACAGTAAGTTTGGGTAAGGCCTTACACTTCACCAGTTTGAATCAACGAGGGCGCCCTGATGTCTAGCTGTTACATACAACGTAAGAGTACAGAATCCCATCTTGACTACATACAACTCCCTTTGAACTTTAGAACTACTCCCAACCAATGCCTTTACGACTGGCAGTTACGCGACACTGGTTGACACTGATCAAAGAACAGTCTTTAGTAAACAAAGGTTCTGGTATGTATCTCAGGTTAGAGGATACTAAATGAGTATACCTAAATCAAAGCATCTCATGACTAAGATCCATGAAGATAATTTGATGCGAGTTACATCCAACGTCATTTACAATGAGGTCGGTGAGTTTGGAAGTCAACTCCTTGAGTCCAAAGTCAGAATAGTCTTAATTCAGAGTCGTTCCCATGAGTCTGACCGACTATGGATAATTTAGAATACAAGATTCATTGATTAAATGCATTAAAATCAAACACAGTTGTAAGATTCAAAGTTTGCATTTAACTAGTAAATCAAAAGTGAATTCAAAAGGTACGACTGTTTGAATGTTCGTACATCCAAATACTGCATCAAAACAAATGGCTAGCTAATCTAAGACCGATAGAATTCCTGTGTTGGTCATGCTTGTCCTAAGTCATCGATTTAGTGAATGGGTTTGCTAGGTTTTGATATGTGTCTACTTTGCTTATTATGATGTCTCCCTGTTCCATTATTTCCCGTATATAGTGGAGCTTTCTTAGAATGTGCTTGGCCTTGTGATGAGCTCTGGGCTTTTTGGCTTGAGCAATGGCTCATGTGTTATCACAGAACACCTAGATTGGTTTCTGAATACTTGAAACCACATTGAGGTCGGTGATGAACTTCTTCATCCAAGCAACTTCTTTTGCAGCATCCGATGCAGCTATATATTCAGATTCAGTGGTTGAATCCGCCACTACACTCTGTTTGGAGCTTTTCCAACAGACAACTCCTCCATTGAGAGTGAGCGCGAATCATCTCGGTCACTTTGGAAGCTAGCATCAATGTAACACCTTACAGTGAGCTCTTCTTCCACTCCTCCAAACACCAAGAACATATCTTTGGTTCTTCTCAAGTACCTCAGAATGTTCTTTACTGGAGTCCAATGGGCAATGCCAGGACTTTGCTGAAAACGACTTGTCGTGCTTAAAGCATACGAGACGTCAGGTCTAGCACATAACATAGCATACATCATAGAACCAATCGCCGAAGCATATGGAACTGCTTCCAATTGCTTAATTTCAATGTCCGTTGAAGGAGATTGTGATTTGTTCAACACGGTTCCTTTAGTTATAGGAACACCTCATTTCTTGGAGTTTTCCATCTTAAAGCGTGTCATCATTTTGTCTATTGATGTGCTGAATGCGGTCTATAAAAACTAACATAATCTAGACACCCTAGTTTTATATTTATAAACTAAGACTTTCTAACTGCTAGACCACTGACAGGCAAGTGTACATATCGTACGTAGTAAAGCCTAATGAAGTCCGAGTATCGAACCCACGAGACACTAACGACGCTACACTAGACTTTGACTCAACTATTACTTAACTGGTTTATTTGATTTGATTGAATTTTGGGGTTTTAACTAATTAAACTAGAGGAATTAACTAAGATAAACTAGACTACCTAGACGCAGGCTGAAGGCTACTAAGGTGAAATCAAGGATGAGAAAGTGCTACCCGGGTTTGGAATCCTACCTATGACTCTCGGTTTTCTCTCAGAAATGGTAACTATGATGGAACCAAATTCTAATAACACGACACTCTAAGACTAAAGATAAGTTGAATCTCCTCCCGGTCTCATCAACTTCTCCTAAGGTCCTAAAGGTCAAATAAAGCTCACTAGTATGGGTCGGATCACTTCCCGGTCTCTCCAACAATACTAAAGTACCCAAAGACTAGATCTCCTCTCGGTAGGGGTGCTAAACGGGTCGAGTTCGCAGGTTAGCGGGTCCAACCCGACCCGAACCCGAAAATTTTATACGAACCCGAACCTGACCCGAACCCGAAAATCTTGTCATATATATGAACCCGAACACGACCCGAATATTAGCGGGTTGACCCGAACACGACCCGCTCAACCCGGAATTTTCAAAATTTTTAATTTTTTTTCACAAATTTACAACATCCATTTGCAACAATGTACTTTTCACCTTTTGGTTTTGACCACAAGAATTTCTTACTTTTCTTTTGGGACACTTAACAACTCACACACACATCATGAATGAATTAGTTCTACTTTTATAACAAGTGATATTTCCATACTATAAATTAACAACATGGCTTTATGGTAACACAAAACTTTTCATCTTTTGCAATTTAACCCCAACATTTTTTTACTTTCAACTTTGCCCCCATATCTTTCGCAAGTTTTTTGTTTTGCGTTCGTTCAAAATTTTGCGAGTTAACACGCCGCAACGTGCATTTGGGGTTCAAAGTTTGTTCATCTATTTTTTCCCGTTTGACAATTTCGTCGCAACCCGCGGGTCCTAGATGGACTTAGTTATTTTTCTATGTTTTACGTTTTAGCCTAAATTTTTCGCATTAACACGCCACAATAGGAGTGCGTGATTCAACGATTTTACATCTACTTTTCATTCGGTTTTATTTTTTCTTTTCTATTTATTTTGTTTTTACGAGTTTTTCCGGTGTTCATCGCTGGCAGTGTTGTGACATTGGTGCTACTTTGCATGGTTTTACGCCTCCCGCCGCAACGCGGGGGCCTTAATGCTAGTTCACATGAATTGTGAATTGTACTGATAGGCAGGAGACAAAATTAAAAAAAAAAAAAAAAGGCATCTTTGGGTTAAATGGGCCAAGGTTACGTGAATATGGTGTGAGCCATATTAGACGAAATTATTAAGGCGGCAGACTTATGTTTAGCATAGTGGGTTCTTTGGTGTACGCAAATATAGGAAAAGAATAAGGGTATTATATCTTTTATTGGGTCAACGAGGGTTGGACATCAATATACGACAGCAATGAAAAGAACCCTACAACTGTACGAGAGGGAGAGGGAGGAAAAAAAACCTTGGAGCCTAATCGAATATATAATTAATAATACACGGCTGAAAATCGGACGGCAATTTTGGAGGTGGACTGCGATCAAGAAGAAAGAAAAAGAAAATTGGTTCGAGGGTGGTAATCAAAATTAAGTCTGGGTTTGCAATTTATTAGTATTCGATTTTGCAAAACTTTGTGTTTTTCATAGTTGATACCATGACTTATTTGTTATTCAAGACTTGTTTCTTTTTCTTGACTATGATTCTTGGCTAGTTATTTTTCTACCCAGTGTTTGTGATGATTATTCGTGTCAATTAGTAATTTGTCGGCTTTTGGTAATTTTGTGATGGATAAATATTAAAGTAAGAGATCTAAATATTTTTGTTAATATATTAAAATTGAAATTTTACTTAAAAAACACAAATGTATATAATACAATTGCATTTTAATTATAAAACTTTATTTCAATCTCTCTTTTTAAGTTATAATAATGCATAAAATACAAACTCAAATTAATTTATGACATAAACAAATTGTAAAACAATATATAGTATAATATAAATGGGTTAAACGGGTCAACCCGTCAACCCGACCGGGTTGACCCGAACCCGACCCGTTTAGCTAAACGGGTTCGCGGGTTCAACTTGAAACTGACCCGAACCCGTTTAGACTAAACCTAAACCCACGAATTTCGTGTTAGGTTCGTGTCGTGTTTTCGGGTCGTGTCAGAAATTCACACCCCTACCTCTCGGTCTCACTAATCACAATACACCCTAGAGTGCACGGGGTAACCTAAAAACATTTGGCAAGACTTAGGAAAACAAATAATACTAGGCCACTTAGACAGATCTCCTCCCGGTCTCACTGCACCTAAATACCTAGCACCAAAGACAATCCTAACTATCTATCTCCTTTCGGTCTCAATAATAGGTAGAACACTGAACTCCTCTAAATTATCAAACAATGTTCCTATGGGATACGAGCTCAGTAAACCATAAACTAGTTACAAACACAAAGTAGGTAACCTAACATCTATACTATATAATAAAAGAAACCAATGGAGGGACACTTGTCATTATTCTAGACCATCCTTAATTGTAGATAATTATTATTTAATTTAAATTATTAAAAAAATTATTAAATATTAAACCAATGTTGTATTCCATTTAGGGCTGTTCACGAGCCGAACCGAACCGATCAGACCTTTGCTCATGCTCGGTTCGTTTACAAACCGAATCGAATCGAACCGAGCGTTTTTTCAACCGAGCCAAAGTCGAACGAGCGCCTTTCGATCCGAGTATTTTTCGAACGAGCGTCGAGCGACTATCGAGCGTCGCATAACAAATAGAAAAGTGATGATGGGGTTGTTAGTATTTAGAGTAAAGTGCAGTTTTCGTACCTAAGGTTTCGTCCAATTAGAACACAAATATAAATTTACTAAGTAACAAGGAATAAAAAGAAACCGGTTCTACCGAGATCATCCAAGCGGAAAGATGAATCGTCGACCGATTGAAGCATTACTTGCATCAGGAAATACTACACACAAATAAAGAATCATGTTTAGCAAGTGACAAGAAACATTACTTGCATCAGTTTCTCTTCCAATTGCTTTCTTTTTTCATATGGTACATTTGCATCAAAGTACCTAACCTCTTCATCATAACTGTAACAAAAAAAAATGGCAACCAAGATCTGAGTGTTGTATTTAAAAAATTAGTAGAACTAGAAATGCAACCCGCTGCGATGCGTATAAGTTAGTGAGGAAGCGTATAAGTTAGTGAGGGTGGTACATGCTTCACTACACACCCACACCATTGATAACGTTTGGTCTCTGGTCACTTCTAGCCTTTGCATTGAGGTCTAGGTCAGTATGACTTTTGTTAAAAAAATTCAACAGGTTGCACACTACTAAATAAAAAGTATGTAAACTAACTTGTGGGATTAGCTGTCAAATATTTGTCTTATACTATAATAGTCAAGTAAAAAAAATGCATTTACAAACACACCCTTGCAGCACAGAATTCATGTTGAAGCATTTAGCAAAAGACAAAAGCAAAACAAATTCAAGAAAGGCGCCCCCATCAGACTTGAACAAAGAGGGGAAATATTATTTTTGAAAACATTAAAAAATATAAAAATTCACATAAAAAGTAACAACATCGCAAGGCACTGAAGAATCCATGAAAATAAAGGTCTTGTGACACAAATCCAGAACCTGCAAACACATAAAACACAAATCAACAACAACAATAATAATAATATCAAATAAACACATATAAAAACAACATATATAATTTATTAATAAACCTTATCTTTCATCAAGAGATAAGTGTACAAATAACAGAGAGTACCCTTCATCAAAAGATAAAATGGAGATATTTCTTAAAAACCCATGACCCATAAACCTATATGATAAAATATTAGAAAAAAAACAATACATAACTTACTTGAGGTTTGCAAGAGCGACAGACGAAGATGGTTATGGTCAACAGAGATTCAACCTCCGATGGCTTTACCATCGTCGGAACCCTAAGCAGATGGAGCAGAGCGGAGATGTGGAGATAATTTGTTTGTTCTTCATCGCACGTTCTTAGTCATTAAAGGAGAAAGGGAATTAGGGCAAAAGAGAGCCTAAAGGGTTTTTGAATTTTGATGGTTCAAGATTATCTTTCAAGTGTGGATGGGGATTGGAATAGACGGTGTGGATCATAATCCCTGTGCTGCATTTCTATTGGTTGTGTTTTAGAAGCTTTATGAGTTGTAGCTTTGATGTGTTGTACCTTATGCATTACATTATATATAGTAATATATATATATATATATATATATATATATATATATTAAAAATAATCCGAGCCAACCGAGTCGAACCGAACTGAGCAGACCTTTGCTCATGCTCGGTTCGTTTCAAACCGAACCGAGTGTCTTTTTCAATCGAGCTGAATCGAACGAGCAAATTCCGAACATTTTTCGATCGAGCATCGAACGAGTTTCGAGCGTCGAGCAATTTGAACAGCCCTAATTCCATTGCACATATACTGATATACGCCTTCTACAAATTACAAAAAGCCGGATTTAATGGGTGTTCGGATTTGGTTATTGTAGTTGCTTTACACTTTCGAATTAAATCCAAAACAAAACATTATTATCTAAACAATTTGTTTTTTTTTTTTTTGCAAACAATTCAAACCATTATTTGATAACAAAAAGCAGGAGCGGAAGCAAAGTATATCAAAGGGACCGCTAATCTCTTGTCATTGAGATTTATATGGTTTTTTTAGAGTTAACCGTCCCTTTTGTCCCTGTGGTTTGTTTAATTATGCAAGTCCAGTCCAAATTTAAAATTTCAATAAACATTAACATGCCATGCATGTTTATTTATGTTAAGTGAAACAAATTTTTTTTAGTTTAGATAAGACTTTACGTTTTGAAGTTAAGTTTATGCCAATAATTTAGAGTTGGTAAGATGTATATTAATTTAATTAATATTTGGTAATTTAAATTAAATAATAATTATCTACAATTAAGGATGATCTAGAATAATGACAAATACACAGAGTTCTTAAAGATATAACATTTTATTTATTATTTGCTATATAAAATTAGATTCATTCAACCCGTACAATACACAGAGTTTTTTTAAATATAACTTTTTATTATTATTTAGTATGTAAAATTACATTTATTCCACCCGTGAATACACATGGGTTTTTTTTTTAAATATAATTTTTTTTATTGTTTGGTATATAAAATTACATTTATTCAAACCGCACAATAAATAAGGTTCCTTAAAGATATAACTTTTTTATTATTTAATATATAAAATTATATTTACTCAACACGTGTGACAAATGAGGTTTTTAAAAATATATTGTTTTTTATTTAGTATATAAAATTACATTTACTTAACCCGTGTAATACACGGGGTTCTAACTTAGTGCATCTATACATGAAAGACATTCACAAAGACACACGAGGAACAATTATAATATAATAAATTAGAATAAAGTATGCACACACATCTAGTCAAAAATATTTAGATCTCTTACTTTAATATTTATCCATCACAAAATTACCAAAAGCCGACAAATTACTAATTGACACGAATAATCATCACAAACCCGGGTAGAAAAATAACTAGCCAAGAATCATAGTCAAGAAAAAGAAACAAGTCTTGAATAACAAATAAGTCATGGTATCAACTATGAAAAACACAAAGTTTTGCAAAATCGAATACTAATAAATTGCAAACCCAGACTTAATTTTGATTACGACCCTCGAACCAATTTTCTTTTTCTTTCTTCTTGATCGCAGCCCACCTCCAAAATTGTCGTCCGATTTTCAGCCGTGTATTATTAATTATATACTAGGTTTTTACCCGGGATTGCTTCCCGGGCTCGGGAAACTTAGTTATATTAATTACTATTTGTTATTTAATCTACTTTAAAATAGGAACATACATAAAGCTTAAAAACAAACATGTAAAGATTGCCACAAGGAATATACATAAAGCTTAAAAACAAACATGTAAAGATTGCCACAAGGATACAACTTAAGTAGAATGCCACTTTTTTGGATACGATCACAACCATATATTATGTGATATCTTTTTCTTTTTCTGATGCAGAATCAAATGAACTTTGTTTCAGAAACAAACATATAACATGAACACTTCAAGTATTTAAAAATTAAACAACTCTTAGAGATGCATAAACAAACAAAGATGGACTACTGAATAGAATAATCAATTAATTTGAAATTACAGAGCCATAAAAAAAAAAACTTTATAATCAGCATTGAAGACCCCATATATGTTACATAGTGATCCTAATATGAAACGAAATGAGGAAGTTCATGAAATAAACTTATAACAAAAGAAGCTGGGCCTTCAAAAGCAGGATCCACACCCTTATTAGGGCCTTCAACAGCAGCAATTTACTAAGGCCCAAACCCCAGGACTGGGCTACAACCTTCATCTGATCTCTCATAAATATAGCAGCTCTAACCAGGCCCAAAACTGATCTTAAATTGCTGAATAAAGACGCTGCACTGCTGATTCGATTTTTTTCCCTCGACCACAGCATATTAACCCGGCCCAAATCAGCGAAATAATTATTACATTGGGTCTGAATCACATCCTTCCAGTAACAAACACCCGTACAGTAAAAATAAGCCACGAACCTCATAAATTTTATACTCGAAACAACCCAACAGTGGGCTATCTTTTTACCAAACATGTTGCAGCCGCTTTTTAACACTTATCTAGGCTGGGACTTCAAAAACGTCGAGTAACCATAGCCCAGCTGTTGAAAGGTCTTCGTTATCAGCATGACTTCAAAAATGTCGAGTAACCATAGCAATCTGCAGCCCAAACTGCACGCCATAAGACTTCCTGTGAAACCTGTCCCAACCCGGGATTGCTTCCTGGGCTCAAGAAAATTATTTTGGTTAATTATTATTAATAATTAATACACACTTAAGATCATAACATGACACATTAACGTCTTCGCTATAAGAAGAGTTATAGCAGCTACATAGCCAAGTACTTTTTATACAGGGGTTCGTCTAGTTCATGAAGTTTCAACAATTAGTGTACACAGACTTGTTCCCGTATTTTCTTACTCCACTTTTGCCCTGTTGAACCCATTAAAATTTACACTTAACCTAAAATAACCCCATGACCTTATACTAAAGGCCCAAATAACCCAATTATTTACTCTATAGTTCAATGTTGTGCTTTCTAATATATAGTCAGCTAAATATGTGAAATAAAAAAAAAAAAAAAAAAAAAAAAACATGTCTCCTTATTAAACCTCTTTAACAGGTACTTTACCACTAAAACATCCAATCCATAAAAGAGACATGCAAACAACACTTAAACCATTGAAACAATTTTAATAAACATAGAAACAATTAAACACCAAGGAGTTTAAAACTTATAAATAAACGTTATAAACTTATAATACTACTATATAGATTATATAAGTTGGATAATACACCAACCGTTTTCTAGAGCATTGATAGCTGCACCTCATTCTTTTTTTTAGTTCTGAAGTCTCACCATCTAGTGAGTTCTATTTCTAGCCAACCAGTTTGATATTTAAGAAATTAAGAATTCATACTTGTTGTAGAAAAATGATGAAGTATCCCAAAAATACCCATGCACACACACGCATATATACACACATACATGTGTCATGTGTGTGAGTCTTTAACAGCCATAAACTTCAGCAAAAATAAAACTAAAAAGGAGAAAATGGCAGCATGAGGTCATCCCAGTCCCAGCACATCACCATGACTTTCTGAGAGTTAATAAATACTAAGCTAAATATGAGATGATAAAATCTAGACTTCAACCTGAAGTATACTACAGATGTATAATTTTTTCCGCATGTAATATTGACCCGAATTAAAAACCATCATTCACTGAGCACCTCGTTATATCTAATATAGCTTGCCCTCAACTGCTAACATCATATTTTTTAAAAACTAAACCACCACTCAGTTCAATTAAAACATGCCAAATGGTCCTAAATCAATAACAGTTACCTAATTTTCAAGCTAATTAATCTATACCTCTCCAATTACCAATTCACCATAACATATAACACTAATACAATCCATAAAAACCACACACACTAAAAAAACTATAAAAACAGAAACCTGAAAGGTGCTCCTTAGGGTTTTGCAAAGCTTAACGAAGAAACTGATCAACAGAATTCACCAAATTCTACAACACTACCTGTTATATGCAGCCAAAAAACGCTTTTCTTCCTCGTCGGTTCATGAACATCTATATTAGTAACACCCCTGACATATATTAGAATTGTATTATCATGATAATACCAACCACATAAGTAAAAGGTCATTAAAAACCAAACATTAAAAATTTCTAACATAAATCAAACGCCTAAGATTAGCCAAAACGCTGTTTCTAACTCTGTTTTAACCCAAAACACTGTTTTAACACTATTTTATTTTCTAACCTCCGTTTTAACCCGAAAAACTGTTTCTAACATCCGTTTTAACCCAAAACATTGTTTCGAACATCTGTTTTAACCAACAGTGGTTTGAAACAGTAGTTAAAACACTGTTTCTAACTCTGTTTGAACCCGAAACACAGTTTCTAACATCCGTTTTAACCCAAAACACTGTTTCGAACATCTGTTTTAACCAACAGTGGTTTGAAACAGTAGTTAAAACACTGTTTCTAACATCTGTTTTAACCCAACAATAGTTCAAAAGTGGTTAAAACAACCCAACAGTGGTTTCAAACACTGTTTTAATTTCTAACATATGTTTTAACCCAAATGCCACCCAACAGTGGTTTCAGACGTCTGTTTTCATCAATTTGTTGACCAAACAGGGGTTTCAAAAAACTGTTTTAACCTAACAGTGGTTTCAAACACTATTTTATTTTCTAACATCTGTTTTAACCCAAATGCCACCCAACAGTGATTTCAATTAAACATCTGTTTTCATCCATCTGTTAACCCAACAGTGGTTTCAAAAAATTGTTTTAACCTAACAGTGGTTTCAAACACTGTTTTATTTTCTAACAATTTTACAACAGATGTTGGTTTGTGCATTCTAAATAGCTTCCCTCAACATACAATTCATCATATCCAACCACTATAGAAGAAAAACAAAATAATAAATAAAAATTAATGAACCCTTAAAAAAGTAGAAAAGATTGAATATCTTACAGTTTGAATAACATGGCTTGTTACATATCATGATTGCCATTTAAAAGTTGTCTCTCCATTCTGAGAGACTCTATCTTTTAATGCTAAAAATTCAATTCGAACTTGCTCGAGCAGCAATCATTGTCAACACCTACATTCCATCTACAGTTTATAAAACAAACCCCTTTAGATATTAAACATAATTAGAAAACAGTTATAAATATGGATCAAGATATTACTTTTCAACACCCTGTATTAGGTTGGCCAGTTCGTCGATAGTACCACCAACATCAAAAAAGTCATCAGCTATTATAGTAAGGATGCCATTCTTAGCCCACGAAATACAACCATCTGATAATTCAGTAGATGAACACTGACTTGATTTGTAACAACAGATCTGGGTTCGGACTGTTTTGTAAAAATCTGTTCAACTTCGCAAATAATTCAAACTATCACAGATTTACGCTGACTGATTTGTAACAAACACGATAACCTCTGTGGACAGTTTTTTAGCAAATCATTACAGCGAACAATTTGCGGCTATTTTTAGCGGCTGAATAACAAACACGAGAGTCTATGATCTGCAGCGAATTAACTTTTTGATTCTACGTTGCTTCAAATCTGTGCATAAAACTCAATTCTGCAGATGAATAACGATTCTTCGCAAATAACGACTAACTTTGCGGACAACTATATCATTCACACCACTAACGGACATATTATACACTAACATACAAACCAGATTCTACGACTTATAATTTTATGCGAAAAATCCGATTTTTAAACTGATTCGCAGATAGTTCAACACCAGATTCTGCGTACAATTAAACTGCCCAATACTTGTAAGTACAGTTCTGCCCAATACTGATTCGCGGACAGCCGTCTTTGGCCAAGCAAACTTGAGCTGGTCCGGAACAGATTAACAACATCATGAAATTTTCAGTTAGTTAAACTATAATTCCTAACCTGTTTAATGTATTCAATATCTGAAATACAACAGCAACACCGTCCTCTTTCTTGGAAAGATACTTAGAAAATTTTGAACGTCTCGAATCTTATCTCCTTCTCCTCGGCGCTTTTGAATACTTAGTTGCACTTTTTCATCCACTCCTCAAAACATTTCCTGTCAGCTTCGTCGGATGCAGCCACTGCTCCAAATCGCCTCTCCTGTATTTAAAAAATAACCTGGAGAATCAGAAGAGGAATTTTATTTTATATATAACACACACATGCTTTAAAACCATACAGATCAAACCATAATAATAAAAAAAACTCGTTGATTTATGCTATACAAAAACTAATAAGAATCAAAACATATGTAACCTCTAAACCCTAATCGGCAAAAGAAAAGAGAGTTTTGCATGAATGGAGCATGAAAAGAAGCTGGACTTATGTAATAATTTGTGTAAAATTACCATTCATGTCTATTAACTACCGAGTTTCCCTTCTTTAGGTTTTTTTAAAAGCAAGACCAATTAAATTTTACAAAATCTATGTTCTTCGTGTAATACAACTTGAGTTACCATAAAAACATTTAGAAAATCAGACCAATAAAATGATTTATAACTTTCAAACCTACGTTTGATTCAACAGGAAGGGTTACCATACAAATATGCCTAGAAACTACTCCGGAACAGATTAACAACTTCTTTATGATAAAAAAATAGGTTGATAGTGGTACTTGATCCTGAATCAGAGAATTCAAGCAATTGGATGGTGGTGTAGTGATGGTTATCCGCACCAACAGTTAGTGGTCCGGTGATGCATTTGCAGCAACCGCGGACAGAGGTATGATGTCGCGGTGCGGCTGTGTTCGACGCTTTTGTTCGGAAGCAATGAAGACAACCTAGTACTGTGTCTAGCTTGTTGCATTGGATAATTGTGTAAGAATGGAATACCTAGCATTCCACCATAAAACCTTAGCACAACTGTCGAGAGAATGCGGTTGTTGCACCGACGCCGCTTCTGTCATCGTTCTCCGTCACAACTTTTTTCTATAAATACTATTATAAAGATTTAAAAACTGCAAAAATCAATTAAATAAAACCTTGAAGAGCATGAGGAATTGCCTCAACCTGTATTTTAGAAGGGTTTTTCCAGGCCAAACTATCACAAGCCTGAATCAGTTCATTAACTATTCCTAGTTCTCTGAACAATTTCACTTCTTCTCTCTCTTCTTCCATCTCTCTTTTTGAGTTTCCCATCCACCCATAAAGAATACCCAACATTGGGAAAAAGTCTATGCAGTAGAAGCTTTGGTAGCTGCCCTGCCCTGCGACACAGTAGTTACATACAACCATCTCAACACTCATAATACAGTTACCAACCTAAATGAAATGATTTCTTTTACCTTTCCATTACGCCTTGGATCTAAGTATGGCAGGTTGTGAACAATAACGATTCTCCACAACCCTATCTTCTTGCCACTATCCAGATTGCTTGATCTTTTAAGGAACCTTTCTGTTTCTTCATCCACAAACATGAAAAAACAAACCTATCATTTCTTATGGTTTTAAACCAGAATACCTATCATTCAACAAACAGAAGTAACACTTAGAAGCACAACCTTTTACAACCTATCATACTCCTAAAATCTCCACTAAATCCAACTCCAAAAGTATATATTTCTTATGGTTTTAAACCAGAATACCTGCTAAACCTTTTACAACCTATCATGCTCCTAAAATCTCCACTAAATCCAACTCCAAAAGTATATATTTCTTATGGTTTTAAACCAGAATACCTGCTAAACCTTTTACAACCTATCATGCTCCTAAAATCTCCACTAAATCCAACTCCAAAAGTATATATGTTTTAAACCAGAATACCTGCTAAACCTTTTACAACCTATCATGCTCCTAAAATCTCCACTAAATCCAACTCCAAAAGTATATATTTCTTATGGTTTTAAAACAGAATACCTGCTAAACCTTTTACAACCTATCATGCTCCAAAAATCTCCATTAAAGCCTCCAGAACTACAAAATTTCAACATCAGTTGCTAAATCTAATAGAAACTAAAGCACGTGACCTAAACAAATCAAAATAAGGTTGCCAGACGTACCTTTGTTCTCGAAAAATATACATGTGGCCGCTAAATCGGAATCGGGTTGTCGGAACCAACCTTGACCACCATGGACTGCTAGGATCTCGTCTCAGTTGCAACCGATCTGCTCTTGAATCCTACCACCAAAACGATTTTTGATAAAATGAAGTAAATAATAGCAATCATATAAATTACTAATGTGGAGGTGCTCTGGATTTGAGATAGGGATTGAATCTAATAGAAAGACCTAAAATAGAAAGCCCTAAAAAGAAGATCTGGTTTTAGGATCGGATCTACAAAAGATAACTTCGATTAAAGATGAACAAAACATAAAGAACAAAATAAATCCACATACGTGCAACTTTTAGGGTCGGATCTACAAAAGATAAAGAACGAAGAAGTTAAAGTAATGACGAATCGACAACAACAACAGGAAGCGTGAAGAAGAATGTAGGGTTTCAGATCTGCGTACACAAAAGAGAGATTCAAGATGATTTTAGGTTATTAGATGAAAGGTACCTGGAATCATCCCAGATCTGGTTTTTGAATCGCCAGAGAGAAGAGGGAAATGAAATCTGTATTTATAAGCAGACAAAAGAAGAAGATAAAGAAGGGGAAAACACTGTTGGGGGAAAAGGGCATTCAGGAGCTCTGTGGTGTTGACAAGTGGCCCAAATGACTTTCATTTATATGTGTGGGCGCTCGGGGGGCAAAAGCAAAAGTGCACTAATTTTAACGTTATTTTACTAATTTCGTGAAAATAACGTTAAAAGAGGGGATGGTTAATCATGCATCATGTGGTGGCGTTGATAGCCGAAAGACAAGGGGGTACATGCACCAATTGGCGTTTGTCTCAATTGCTGAGTGTTATGTGCCTTATGTCCAAGGCTTGATGCAAAACCACAATCGAGCCGGGGGTCTCATTGGAAGCAGCCTCTCTATTCCTACGGGGTAGAGGTAAGGCTGTCTACATCCCACCCTCCTCAGACCCTACCTTAGCTTTTGCTATTGGTGGGATATACTGAGTATGATGATGATGATGATGATGAACTAGAATTACGACCCGCCGCAATGCGGCGGGGATTCTTTAGTTATAACTAAGTCGATTTAAGACGTGCACGTTATGTTGAACATGTCAAACAGGAAAAAATAGACGATGTAAAAACGTTCACCCACACACGCATGTTGCGTCGTGTTAACTTGTAAAATTTAGAACGAAACATAAAAACGTTAAACTAAAGATGCACGTTCCGATGTGTTAAGTCACAAAATTTAGAACGAAGCATAAAAAGAAAAATTTGCAGAAAACAAAAACTATAAAGGACCAAAGCTGAAAGTAAAAAGTTGTGAGGATAGATTGCAAAAGATAAAAAGTTTTGTGTTAAAAGTAAAAAAACAAATAGTTTTGGGTTAAAAGTAATTCATGAAATACTTTTGGGTGAAAAGTAAAAAAAAATCATTTTTTTTAAAAAACCCCAAAAGCCATGGTTTTAACAACCATATGCATAACCATTTTTTGTTTGAAAAAACCCCCAAAGCCAAGATTACCACACATAAGTAAAAAAAAAATCAAAGTGGTTAAATTGCAAAAGATGGAAACTTTTGAATTAGAAGTGAAAAATGAAATTAATCAAAGGGATTAAATTGTATAAGATAGAAACTTTTGAATTAGAAGTGAAAAATCAAATTAATCAAAAGGGTTAAATTACCAAAGATTAAAACTTTAAGCTTAAAATGTCAAAGATTAAAACTTTAGGGTTAAAAAGGAAACAAAGATTAAACTTTAAACTTAAATTGTTAAAGATTAAAACTTTAGGGTTAAAAAGGAAAATTCTAGTTTTTTTTTTGAAAAACTCCCTAAGCACATGTTACAACCCACATATGCATAACTAAGTTGCTTCTTTATATAGGTTTTAATAATAAATTCGATTAGGCTCCAAGGTTTTTTTTCCTCCCTCTCCCTCTCCCTCTCCCTCTCGTACAGTTGTAGGGTTCTTTTCATTGCTGTCGTATATTGATGTCCAACCCTCGTTGACCCAATAAAAGATATAATACCCTTATTCTTTTCCTATATTTGCGTACACCAAAGAACCCACTATGCTAAACATAAGTCTGCCGCCTTAATAATTTCGTCTAATATGGCTCACACCATATTCACGTAACCTTGGAACATTTAACCCAAAGATGCCTTTTTTTTTTTTAATTTTGTCTCCTGCCTATCAGTACAATTCACAATTCATGTGAATTTGAATGTTTTGTCATTTAGTAGTGAATTAATTCAACTTTCAGCATAAGCCGAATTTAGCCCCTCATCTTTTAACAACTATTTTTAAACAACTTTTCTTTCACTGCAATTCAGCCCTCCATCTTTCAGCTTTATTTAATATTTCCTGATCCTTCGTACATTAATTGCTTAAGCTCGTCTTTCATTCCTTTTCGCACCGGGACCTGTAAAACACAAACTAATCAAATACGACTGTATAAAGACTAAAAATGACTTAAAAACTATAAAAATAAAACACAAAATACACGGGTAAATGACTGTGTTTTTCAACACATCATCTATGTACGTACTTTGACTTAGCCCTAGAAGCCGCTTAGATCTATCTCTATAGATCTTGATTCCCAGAATGTAAGCAGCTTCTCCAATATTTTTCATTGCGAAGCAAGATCCCGAATAGTGTTTAACCTCGTTAAGCATAGGGATGTTGTTTCCGATGATTAGTATATCATCCACATAAAGGATGAGGAATGATATGGTGCTCCCACTAGCCTTTCTATAAACACAAGGCTCATCTTCATTCTTGACAAAACCAAACTCTTTGATCTTCTGTTCAAAACGAAGATTCCAACTGCGAGATGCTTGTTTGAGTCCATAAATAGACTTATTCAGTTTGCACACCCTAGTTGGATATTTAGGATCGACAAAACCTTCAGACTGAACCGTATAAATATCTTCAGAGGTATGCCCATTTAAAAAAGCGGTTTTGACATCTATTTTCCATACTTCGTAATCACGGTCCGTAGTTATGGCAAGCAATATCCTGATTGATTTGATCATAGCAACAGGCGAGAACGTCTCATCATAGTCAATACCCTGAGTTTGAGTGAAACCCTTCGCAACTAGCCATGCTTTATAGGTGTGTACATTTCCATGCATATCGGGTTTTCTCTTGAAAATCCATTTGCTCCCTACTGCCCGAGATTAGGGGGTAGCTCAACCAAGTCCCATATTTGATTGTCATGCATAAATTGCATCTCGACGTTCATGGCTTCTTGTTGTTTCTCAGATTTCGGATCTAAGATTGCAGATTTGTAGTTAGCAGGTTCGTCATTAGACTCGGCTACTAATAAGACTTCGGAACCATTTAGATGCCATAGGTATCTGTTAGGTTCTTTGAAAAATCTACTACTTCTGTGAATGCTTGTGTTTATGTGTGATTCATTGGCAACAACTACTTGTTTATCAGACGGTCCGACTTTATTAGCAGATGTTTGTGGTTCTCGAATTTCTTCAAGATCAACCACATTATTTCTAGTTCCTCAATTAAGAATTTCTTTCTCAAGAAAGTGTCCCTTCCGTTTGATGGAAATAACATTTTCATCAGGATGGTAGAAATAATATCCGCTTCTTTTATAGTATCCGACAAAAACAACCCTTTCGCCTCGAGGATCGATCTTATCATCCAAATCACTTGTGATATATGCATCACATCCCCATACTCTAAGGTATTCCAGATCGGGTTTACGCCCATGTCATATATCATATGGTGTTTTATTAACCTTTTTAGTCGGAGCCAAATTGACAATGCGGGCAGTGGTCATAAGAGCATGACCCCAAAAGGAGTGAGGCAAGTTAGTCCATACTAAGTAGAGTTCGATTTCTCCTTTCCCTCACACCATTAAGTTCGGGTGTGTCAGGTGGAGTGGGTTCTGAAATTATTCCACACTCTTTCAGATGATTGAGAAACTCAAAGCTGAGGTATTCACCACCTCGATCTGATCAAAGTACTTTTATCTTTCTAATAAGCTGGTTTTCTCTTCGTTTTGAAACTCTTTGAACTTTTCAAAAGTTTGGTGCTTATGCTTCATAAGATAGACATAAGCATATCGACCATAGTCGTCGATAAAAATAATGAAGTATCTTTCATGGTTTCTAGTCATGGTTCTGAAAGGAACACATACATCAGTGTTAATGAGTCCTAGCAAACCATTGGCCTGTTCACCAACACCGGTGAAGGGGTGCTTTGTGATTATGCCACCTAAGCAAGATTCACAATCATCAAAGGAGTCATGTCCGGTGGATTCAAGAATCCCCTCGGATTGGAGCCACTTTATGTGTGCCTTACTTATGTGGCCGAGTCTATAATGCCATAAATATGTTTCATTCATACCAGCTTTAGTACGCTTAGAAAGATGATATATGTTATTTCTTGTTTGAACATCAATTTCATAAATACCATTTCGAGGTTTAGCCTCAAAATAAAAGACATCATTCAAGTAGGCAAAAATAGAAATACCATTAAAAACGTACTTGAATCCTTGTTCAAACAGTGAAGAAACCGAAATAATGTTTCTGGTTAATCCAAGTGCAAAAAACAATTGTTCAAAGTAACTACAAGGCCAGAAGGACATGAAAAGCAAAATGTTCCAATTGTTAGAACTGGAACTCTCTTTCTGTCACCTACTATGAGTTCCATGTCGCCTTGTTTTAGTTTCTTCCACTTTTCAGGCTCTTGCAAGACATTAATGATGTGGTAACCACATCCGGTATCAAATACCCATGTGTTGCTAGAAACAGTGAAAATTTCAATAACATAAATGAGAATACCACAAGAAGTGCCACTGTTATTGGCCTTGTTCATCTTCAGCTTGGCTAGATACTATGGGCAGTTTCTTTTCTAGTGCCCCATTTGATTGCATTCAAAGTAGTGACGTTCCTCGGGAGGGTGTGGTTTTGCAACATGCTTGTTGTTGGTGGCATTTCTTGCAGCAACAACCTTTCTCTTGCATTTGCTCTTATGATCGATCATTTTTCTTGTTGTTAAGCTTCTTAACACCACCAGACTTGACCATCAGAACTTGGTTGGTTTTATGTGTTATATTCATCTCAATTGTTTTGAGCATACCATGTAGCTCAGGCACAGTCTTCACCCAAGCATTCATATTATAGTTCATAATGAACTGGTCATATGAGCTAGGGAGAGAGTTCAAGATGAAGTCTGCTGCCATTTCATCTTGCAGGGGATACCCTAGTTTGTTCATTTGGTCAATATATCCTTTCATCTTAAGCACATGAGTACTGACACATGATCCTTCTAGCATTTTACAACTTATGAGCTATTTCATGGTGTCATATCGCTCCTGTCGGGCTTGTTTCTAGAACATGCCTTTCAGGGATCATGTCATAAGCATCTTTATCTTCCATGTTCTTCTGAAGTTTAGGAGACATGGTGGCGTGCATAAGGTAGGCTACATCAACGGCATCCTCATTATGCTTTTCTAGTGCCTTACGAGCAGCAGTAGTGTTACTTTTAGGCTCTGTAGGACTGGGCCATCTAAGATATATTGCTTTTTCGCCATCTTGAGAACTATTCTCAGATTGAGGTGCCATTTTTGAAAGTTGGTTTTATTCAATTTTTCTTTTTCAAGTATATACTTGAGAATGAAGGAGTTGTTTTCATTATACATCTGTTATATAAGCAAAGAGATTTTAATTAGTATTTTCAATGTGTATTTCCTTATTTACTTAATGATCCATTACAGTAATTAAAACAAGGAATGAGAATCTGGCTATGTCAGTAGTAAAGACAACTATGGCATACACTTTAGTAAGTGACTAGGCAGATTAACAACGAGTGTCAATTGTGAGAATTGCACAACTCTCGAGTATGAGGCCACTAAGACAACTCTTGTCTATGCATTGATACGTTTAGCCTCATCTATGCCGACTTTTTTACTTTCGAGACAGCTGGAGCATGTGATGAGAAAAGAAAAAGTAATAGTCGTCCTAAAAGAGGTACTTGTGGAAAGGCCAGATGTTCAACGAAACCCTTGCACCTTGGAAGGATAAGCTAGACATCAAGTGTGGTGTTGTGGCTCCAAACACTGATGGTTAGCATTACGTTTCAAGTGTAGCTTGTGATAGGATGACATACACTATTGATTTTAATTATGGGTTAATTTTAATATTTACCAAATAGGGTCGTAAGAGCCAATTTTAGTATATATTTTAGTCGTGACATCTTGATGAACCATTTCATCTCTCCGGACACTTAGTTTTAAATAACTTATTAAAAATATGTTTGTCGCGACTTATTTAACCAATTTTAAGTTAATAGAAATCTATGAAGTTAATAGTTTTGGAAAATTAAATCTAGTTTAATTTGCAAAACTTAATTGGTTATTGTTCGTTTTAAAAACAAACTTTTTTATAACAAAATTCTAACAAGTTGTAAAACAATTTAAAACGTGTTTTAATGTGATTGTTTTAATATTTTAGAACTTCTTTTAAAATCATGTTGGTATTTAGGTTGGTTATGTTATAACGACTTATAAGATAAAAAGCAACCACAATAGCAAGATAAATATGTAAATATATATGGCCAAAAAATTGTTCGATCTTGCTACAGCCTAATAGCAAGATCAAACAGGTCACTGGGTCACAACACACAAACAACCACAAGGATGGACTTGAGTGCATCCAGTCCTCTCGAGCAACTCCCACTGGCTTCATGACTCCTGTTTACCATCCTTGGTTTTGTCTCCGGGTCTTCGTTTATTACAATATTTACAAAATACAATAAAGGAATGAACCCTATCTATTACACTTTTGAACCATCAAGGTGGCCAAAAAACCGTTATATGAAAACCGAATAAAATATACAACCACAAAACGAGGTCGGGCCAGATTTACATATTACACAATAATCACAAAATAAACCGGGGAATCTTTTGATACAGCAAATCAAATAAAATATTGACCAAAATTAAAGTTGCCCTTGAAATTATTTAGATCATAAACTTTAAAATAATTAAAATTTGTGTTCTAATTCCGGTTAAAAGACCGGTACCGACTCGTATGTTGTAACCAAGGCTCTAATACCACTGTTGGGATTCCATGGTGATAAGTTAAAATTTTATTTATCAAAACCCGGTTCAATAAATAATAGTCAATTAGTTAAGCGATTTAATCAATAAAACGCAGCGGAAATAACCGAGTAATAAAAATAAACGAAACTCGACAGGATCCAGTTACATATAAAATTCGAGCACAATGATAAGAATATCTAACTACCGATGAGAAAGATATACCCCGGTTAATAACTAACCCGTTGAGACACCGATGTTCAACGAACACACGCTAGTGAAACGAACAGACGAAACGCGGGTATAGGTCGGGGTAGCGGCGGTGGTGGTCAGCGGTTGTGGCTGGCGGCGAAGGAGCGGCGGCGGCAGAGGCTGGCGGCGCTGGAGCGGCGGCGACGGCGGAGCGGGTGTGAGTGTTTTGAGAGTTCTTGTGCAATTTCCCTAACCCGGTACTCGAACTCCATCCTCTTGTTTATATAGAATATCGAGGTCCATGCATGTTTGCCAAGTGGTGGACATGCACATGCATGCGCGACAAGTGGCAAAGATACTATGCATGCGCGAGTGGCAAAGATGCTATGCAAGCGCGACAAGCGGCGAAGATGCTATGCATGAGCGACAAGTGGCGAAGATGCTATGCACGCGCCAGAACTAGCGTAGCAAGAGTGTGCTTGTCTCACCCGGTCCGTGTACCCGTCTCTCAGTTAATACCCGCAACAAGTTTATTAATCAAGATAAACAATTATATTATTAATATCAAGTATTAATAATATAAATCAGCACATGATCATAAATATAATTATGATCTGTTTCGCATATCGTTCGTAATTACCATTTAAACCAGTTAAGTAGATTTGGGTTCGTTGCCCATGGTGTAACTCTTACGGGTCATAACTCGGTTGACCGTGTTAATTAATCGAAACGGTCCATTTTTCCAACACTAGCATCCTTCAATCTTCTTTGTTGAAGGTAAGCAGTTCACCAAGAAAGGTTTGATTTTAATTTTTTGCTACACTTATGATTTTTCCTCTTTACAATGTTGGGTGTATGATATGATTTTGAGTTAAGATATATCTTTGTTGGGTGTTCGATTTCTACCTTTCTTTCAAAGTGTTCGGTGTTTGGTTTTGATGTTGAATAAGGACACACCAAATTGTATAAGTTTGCTAGACAACTAAGAGACACCCGCACTACACGGCGAAGTGTTTGGTAAGAAAGATGGCGAGCATATTTTTCTTTCAAATTATCACATATACGACCAGGGCTAACCCTAAGAATTCGTGTGCCCTGCTCAGTTAAGCTCGAAAAAATGTGCCCTTAGGCCTTAACGAAATATATAAATGTAAGCAAGTTTTTTATATAAGTGTTGACAAAATCATAATATTCATTCAGACCAAACAAAGATACTAAGGCCATGTGTTATGGGGCTTGGTTAAGAAAAAAGCGTTGCCACATGGCTAACATGTAGGCGCACTTTTTTGTCACCCAGAAATACCCAAAATGGGTGTAATGGGAGGTTGATGATTAGGTAATTATATTTTAGTAATTATTACTTTAATTAGTATCCTAAAGAAAAAATACGCATGAATACATATTATATTTGTCCTGAGTCGACTCATCTCCCAAATCGAAATGTAGACCAACTCAAATTTATAGTACATAAAAATATGCACGGAAAAATGTTTTTTTAATGAATACGTAATATATTTGACCTGACTCTTTTTCCAGAAAAAGTTTATATCAAAACGTAGAGCAAATCATATTTATACCGACACGTAAACAAAAATATGCACGTAAAAATAGTTTTTTAAGTAAAGGAAGTATATAGGGGTAAACTCGAAACAAATTATTAGTTAAAAACTTAATAGGTTAAAAACGTTTGTAAAACCGTGCCAAGTAGCACCAATGCCACACCATTGTCAGCGACCCCAACATTGGAAAATTTCGTAAAAATAAAATAAATAAAAAAGGAAACTATAACACCGAACGAAAAGCAGACGTAAAATCGTTGAACCACGCAAAAGATAAAAAGCATTGGGTAAGAAATGAAAAATCATTTTTTTTAAAACTCCCTATACATAGGGTACAACTCCATAAAACAATATTTTATTGCTAATTTAGAGTTTATAACAATTAAGTGTTAGACACATGTTAAAAGTTATCACTTTGGTCTTTATTTAGCTCTTCATGTGTTCAAATCTCATAGTCAAATTAAGCAAAAAAAAAAAATCCAAATAGTTTCAGTTTTTTAAATAACTAATCAAGCTGGTCAAGGCCAAGGGTCCATTCCCCCATGGGCCCAAAATCTTAACTTGTTTTACACATTATATGTATTTATATGTAAAGAGCTCATTTGTTAAGTATCTGATCTTCCGCCAAGAGTTCATCAAGTAAATTCTCTACTTCTTCCACAAAGTCTTGTTCACAATAAACTGCATAGTATTGGATATATTCTCCCCCTTTGATGTGATGGATGTCAAGCGGTGTCACCTGGACATTATCGGCACAACATTAGTACCAAAAGGTATAAAACAAAATTAACACCTATAACAACACATCAAAGCTATTACTTTTTGACATGAATTCTAACCAAATAAGAAACCTAGTAAAGCACTACAAACTCTTAACCTGGATAATTCATCCAAAGTTGGTCAAACCACTATTTAATCATCCCTTTGCTTCATTTTGTTTCCTTCTTGTCATCGTCATCTTCAAGTTGTGTGGCAAGTTTTCTTTAAATTAGGTTCATCAACTCCTTCAAGTTTTAGTATTTTAAAATAACTGGTAAAAAAAAAACTCTGTGGGAACTCCGTTAGTATCGGCTAAGAATTTCCAAGACAAAAAGGCCGTGATATAGCGAGAAAAGATGTTGATACATATTTTACAGCGACCGAAACTATAAAAAAACAATTATCAGTAACAATTTTAATAGCACCGACACCGGTACCAACGTTATAAAGTCAGGCACGCCGTTGTATACATATTGTAATAGCCCAAATTTAAAACATTTATTATTATACGGATTAGGATCAAGCACAAATTATAACATAAATAAGAAGGGTAAGAAGGATTCTAGTCTAGGGATGAGCATGTCGGTATTCCGTCCCGTACCGATACCGATACCGACTAATACCGATACCGATTTTCACCCAAACTAGGTACCGATACCGATACCGAAACATGTCGGTTAGGTATCGGTACGGTACGGTATCGGTATTATACCGTATTTTGAGGGTCGGTGTCGGTATAATACCGATACCGTACCGTACCGATACCGAAATCGCCAAAATGTGGATACCGATCAGGATACCGATACCGATCGGTACGGGATCGGTATGGGATCGGTATTGGTATTCATATGCTCATCCCTATTCTAGTCCATTGATCTTAGATTTGGAGGGTTGAGATTAATTTTTGGGAAAAGAAAATAACGAACAGGCATAAAGGGAATCTCACATTTATTGACTTTCTCTCTCCACATACAAGGCACATGCCAATTCCCCCATCAATTTAAAACGTCTATAACTTTTTCGTACTACATTGGTTTTTTAACAAAATTTCACCATAATTATCTTTAATATGAGTATGATATTGTTATATAAAAATGAAATTAAAAAAATTCATTTTTACTGGGTTTTCTTTGTATTGTGTTAAAGGTTCTGGTCATTGTGTCTTTCAACTGGGTTTTTGGTCTTTACGTTTCTTACTAAGGTTTCTATACATTGGTTTATTACCAAAACTTATAACACACTGTTAATTTGGGTTATGTCCATTGTGCTTTTATCAGAACCTACAACCCAGTGTATGACATAATCAACATAGTGTTATATTTGGGTTTTCTATACATTGTGTTATAGGTTATAGTCATTTTGTTTATTATGTTATTAATTGTATTTAATCTGTTGTCCATTGTGCTTTTTTAGTTGTGCATTGTGTTTTAATCCGTTTTTCATTGTGTTTTTGTCTGTTGTCCATTGTGTTTTAGTCTTCTGCTCATCGTGTCTTTTATTTGTTGTCATCAATTGTGTTTTTAGTTTGATACTCATTGTGTTTAGTCTACTGTCCAATGTGTCTTTTATCTGTTGTCAATTGTGTTTTTAATTTGATACTCATTGTGTTTTACGTTATGTCCATTGTGTAATACGCAACTGGGTTTTCTCATTATGTTTTATGTTATGTCCATTGTGTAATACAAAACTGGGTTTTCGAAAAAAAAGCAACTATAACAATAGGGTACTCATATTAAAGATAAAAAACGCTCGATTTTATTGTATAATTTTAAAAAAAATAAATGATATATAAAAAAGTTACGGACGTTTAAAAATGAGGGGGAAATAACATGTGACTTGCAAGTGCATAATTTTTATGTTCTTTTTGACAAAAATACCCTTCTCACTTGAATCTTTTTTGGACACTTGTCACTCTATAGTAACTTCTTACACTTCTTATTTTTAAAGTCCTTTGTATTATAACTCAACCCATTATTATACTTCTCAATTTAAACTTTTGATGAATAATAATTCATCATTTTTACGGATTTGTTTTTTATTTTTATTAATACTTATTTATCATTTTATTTGATTTTTAATAATAAAAGATAATTGATCATATTTAAGTATTTGTTTTTTAACTTTTATTATATATTTTTCATATTTTATAAAAGTTAAAAACGTAACTTTTGCAAATTACGTTAAATGAACTTCTAAGTATTAAAACCTTAATTTTTGTCATCATAATAGTTTATATAATATATTAGGATATGTTTAACCATGCCCAACTCATCATTTCCTGTTTAGAGCTCGTTTCGTAGTCGAAAATCAAACAGTTTGACTTCTGCTTTGACTTTCGATTCTGACCCGCTTGGTTAAATTTAGAGCATGATTAAGGGTTGTTACATGACCATGTTATTGTAGGGAATAAGCCTCTGAGGTTATACCTTCTGGTCATATCATTTGATAGGTGATGCGTGTGAAGTGTCGTATATATTAGGTGTATATTTTAAGCCCTTTTTAACACTTATTTTAGCCAAGTTTTAAATTTATAAAACACGATATTTTACTAACACTAAACACACATATGGGCAAGTGCACCCATCGTGAGCGTAGTATAGCGTTGGTAAGATACCGAGGTCGTCCAAGGACACAAGAGCTTTTAGTACCGGTTTATCCTCAACGTCTAATCAAAATAAAAAGTTTAGAAAAAGGTTTTAAACTAAGAAAAATAAAAACTAACTAAAATGTTGAAAATAAAATAAAATAAAAACAGATAGACAAGATGAATCACTTGGTTCCGACTCGTATCTAGTATAACCTTTGATTATTTCCGCACTTTTGCACATAATTAAGAGATTATCTTAGTTATTGTAGTAGGCCCCTCTTTTGAAGGTGACGTTACCCTCACCCCAGTAGTTTGAGTCAGCAAGGATACAATCCTAAAAGGGTGGATTATTGGAAGATAATGAATTAAGTTATTAATGCAATATTATGGTAGGCCCCGCTTTTGGCGGTGACGTTACCCTCGGCTAAGTAGTCTGAGTCAGCAGGGATACAGTCCTAAATAGACGGGTTATAGTATTAATAATAGTTAACTTATGAGGGGATCAAAGAGTTTGGACCCCCGCCATCCAATACCGTGAAGCATTGAAGGAGGTCCTACTAAAGTTGACCCAGGTCCATTGCAGGACCTCTAAACGCTGAACAATGGCAAGACCTTTACCAAACCGTTCCCTTAACCCCCGACCAGGTAGCCAACATACATCCATATAGACCGTGGAGATATGAATGGTGAAAATCCTTTATTTTATATAGACAGTAAAATAATGCCAAGACACCACGGACAAACGATAAGGAAAGATCACCTTCAACATAAGTAACTAGTTATTAAAGTCATTAATACAAAACCAAATAAAAAGTGCAAAAGATTAGAAATAAAAAGTATTATACTAGACACTTTGTCTTCACCAAGTGATGTAAGAGACTTAGGCAAACATGGCCTTGGTTGTCAAGAACTCTTACGATCAATCTTGGATCCCGAGACGACTCACACACTCTACGATGGACAATGGATGATGGTGGTGGATGATGGTGTTGTGATGGTGGTGGGTGGTGGATGAAGTGTGAGAGAGGTGGTGTGCCAAGGGATGAGTTGAAATGAATCCAAGCACTCCTATTTATAGGCTGAACAGAGAGGTGGGCACGGCCCCGTGTCCGCTGGGCACGGCCCCGTGCCTGTCTGACACTCTCTCTCCTCATTAATTGTAATTCGCAATTACAATTAATGCGCCTGCTGTACTTTCGACACGCCCCCGTGTTCACTGGGCACGGCCCCGTGGTGGACAATAGAAGCTTCTATAGGTTTGTCTTTTCTGCTGCTTCTTGGGCACGACCCCGTGCTGGCTGAGCACGGGCCGTGTTCAGTCTTCTGCCTTCTCTATTTTGCTTGGGAAGATGCCGTTGAGGGGTCGGGCAGTCCACTGATGTTCCTTTCCTTGTATTTATGTTGGATTTAGCTGTCTTTTTGCTTCTTTTGTGTTTTTGAGCTCATTTAATCCTGAAAATACAAAAGGAAGACAAAAACACTCTTTTTCCAATATTAGTACTTAAAAAGGGTTAGTTTTATGCCTCATTTGATGTAATTTATATGTTGCATTTTACACACATCAAATACCCCCACACTTGAACTTTTGCTTGTCCTCAAGCAAAACTCTTTAATATGTGGCTTACACTCCCAAATGGAATGGGTAGAAGAGAAGGTTTTTGGCTTGTCGTAGAGTGTTGGGAATCCAAGATCTTTTTGGGTTTTATTTTTATCTATTTACAATCCTATTCGTAATGATTTATTTAGAACGTTTCATAGGAGAAATTACTTATTTGGGCATAACATGCCTTTTTAAAATTCCATTTATATACAAGTTCACATACCTCACGGGAGAAATCACTCACACTCGGCCGAAGGTGTATTTTTAGTGAATCACTCGAGAGCGGCATGGAACTTATTCCTACCATAAGCTTGCCAAGCAATCAATCCTCCTCCTTTTTAACTTTTATACCTTTGTAAATATCAAGAGGTCTTTGTGGGTTAATGGTTAGGCTTGGGTTAAAGGTAGGTGGTTGGGATAGTGGTTAGTGTTTAGTAGAAAAAGGGCGAAAAGCGTAACAAGTGTCGGTTTTCGTAAGACTTTCTATCTTTGTAACTTTTTATTTTGATGAAGCTTTTATTCAAACAAAGTTATTTTTGATGAACTTGTTTGTTTATTTTCTTTTTGCTTCATCATCAACACATTTTTTTTTGAACGATCTTACGAAAAACCGAACTGGTTACTAAAACAAAGGGTTAAAAATAAAAAGGTTTTGGTGGGTAAAAGGGTTTTTGGTTTGGGTGATGAAATGAAAAGGTTTAGGCTCAAAGGGGCTAACTAGGGGGATTTTTGGGTAGGTGGTAAAAGAAAAAGAAAAATAATGGTGTAGAAATAAAAAAGGGTTAGTCCTAATGCCTCCATCATTTATTTACTCGGGTTTAAGTCGATAAGGACCGGGAATGTATCGTCATGGCAAGTTCTAGAGTTGTAAGAACCAAGCGGCTATTCACACAAGAAACGAAAATTGAGCATTTAGTCTAAAGATGTAAATTTGTATGCTCAATAAAGGCTCAAAACTCACTTTTGTGGGAATGGGTTTTTATGTGATCAAGTATATATAATCAAATTTTAACTAACTTTGCCATGCCTTTTCATAATTTTCTTATGTTGGTTCTTTTTATCACTACGCTATCGGTTGTAAATTCGTAAAAATATAACCTTTTTGAGAACTTGAATTTCCCGAGTTAAACCTAGACAAGTAAAAAAAATTGAAATTTTTGAAAAAAATTGAAATTTTTGAAAAAAATTTGGGGTGATTAGCGGTTCCAATAGAGTTTTGTGTAAGGCTTGTATTTAGGACTTGCAAAATTCAAAGTTTTAGCATCCCTCCCACACTTAAATTACACATTGTCCTCAATGTGTCCCAAAAATAAATTTTTAGGTTGATTAGATGTGTAAAATGGTGTTAAAAAGCAAAAATGTTGTGTTACTGGGCGCTGGACACGGCCCCGTGTTGTCCGGGCACGGCCCCGTGTTCAAGTGCCAGTAACAAAATTAAAACAAGAGAAACAGAAGTCTGGACACAGGGGCGTGTTGGGTGAACACGGCCCGTGTCCAGTTACCTGAACTGGGCGTTTTTCTGCAGGTGGTTCAGCACGGGGCCGTGTTGGTTGGGCACGGCCCGTGTTGAACCTTCTGTAATGGAGAGAATTGTCAGGTTGCCTTGTTCTTGTGCGTGGGGTCATTTTTCTCGTTCCCCTTTTCATCCCTTACCACCATGAGTGTGTTTTGTTCATTAAAAACCATCCAAACTTTAAAAACCATCATTCATTGCAATCATAGAGAGACCTTACATAATCCTAAATTAAGATAAAACTAGATAAAACAAGGAAATAATAAACCATGGAGTTCTAGCCTATACTTTATTTTAATTAGCAAAATTTCCAAGAAGTAACTAATCTTGGTTAGACAAGGCCTTTTTGAACTCCTTCTTCCGGGTGCGGTTTTTTTTCCTCATATGTCGGCGAGCCACTCTTCCACCTCCCTTGGAAGGAGAAAAGAAGGCTCATTGGCATCAGTTTGAGGAGTTTCGATTTCCACCGGGATTTCTTGTTGGTGTTCCACGGGAGGTTCCGCCGGAAAGTCTTCCCACCCGGTAGGGTTGTTAATTCCGAGTGCCAGGTTCCAATCCTGTTGAGGGAGGACTGGTTCCATCGGGGGTGCTACAAGAATATTTAACCTCTGGTGCAAGAGGTTAATTTCTTGGAAGCTGCTTTCAAGTCCCATCGTAAGATCGTTAATACGGTCGATTAGGACCTCCTCTACTGATGTCATTTCGTCGAGAGCCTCCCTTAACGCTATCACATAGTGCACAAGTGTAGCTTCAATGGAGGGTCTCCTTCCTCTTCGGCTGTTTGACGAATGCACAGAAGATGTTTCGCTGTTTTCACTTGACATCCTACGAAAAATAAACTGAAAATAGTTTATTTAATGAAACAGTGACCGGACACGGCCCCGTGCTCACTGAGCACGGCCCCGTGTTCATCTTTCTGCAGAATTTTGGAGCAAGGAAGCTTGGATTTTTAAGTTATTTTTGGAACTTGTGGGGTCTTTTTGGTCACTAATAACTTAAAACAATGTTACATAACATGTTTTTACCAAGATTCCTTGAACAAAACTCATTAATCCTTACCACAAAGTTGGAAGAATTCCAAACTTTTAATGGTAGTTCTTTGGAGAAAGATGGAGAAGAAGGAAATGGCTAAAAGAGGAAAGGACAAGATGGGTTGTTGGAACCTTCTTTTAGACTTACCTAGGATAGTTGAGAGAAGATTCATTCAAATCTCTGTCCCAAGTTGGTCCAAATGTGCAGAATTCTTGGCTGCATTTATAGAAAACGACAGCCTCCTGGACACGGCCCCGTGTGCAGGTGGAGTTCTGACACAGTTTGTCCGTATTCTGACGTACTGATCAGAATGGAATCTTTTGATGGACACGGGGGCGTGTTGGCTGGACACGGCCCCGTGTCGAGGGACTGTATTATGAAGTTGTCTAGTTTTTTTAAGGAACTTATTAGTATCGGGTGGCTCCTTACTGGTTGGGACAACCCCAAAGTGCCTAAGATACCTTAATTGTCCTAGACTAAGGCGAGAACGCAAGAGGTTGTCGGTGAGGGTAATTCCTATTTTTATTCTAGGTGGACAAGTCCAACCCTTTCCCGGGCTCTCGTTAAAGAAGGTGTATGCCGAATCGCTCAGGTCTATGTATGCACCAAACGAAGTCGATGGGGAGTCCTTCACGGCACAATCGACACAGGGACGACTATCGTCCAAGTCTTTGCTAGGTACGAAGGTATTTTCGGGAGCAACGAGGTTGTCGGAATGCGGTTCCAGCATTTCGTCATGGTCATCGTCTTGGGGTGGATCAATAAAATCCTTCCTAAGCCCTTTTAACCAATTCAGAATTAGCTTTTCTAGTTGAAATAACTCATCAAGGAGCATTTCCCCTAGAATATCTGGCTGGGCGCATTCGAGGGAGAAATAGTGCTTATTTTTACTTTCGCCCCTCTTAAGGTTATAAGAAGTCGGTGGGTCCATGTAGTGGGGCCTATAATTTAGAAAGTAGCATTCTACTTCTTCATGTTTGCCACCACATAATTGACACCACGTACCATAAGAGTGCCGAAAGTAAAAACAATTACTATCACTCATGTTTATGTCAGAAATTACCAACCGCCGGGATCTAACGGTTCTGTTTTCAGTAAGTGAATCTTGGGCACGGGGGCGTGTTGGGTGAGCACGACCCCGTGTTCAGCTTACTGTCTGACGTAAAACAGGATTGCCAGTTCCAATGATTTAGCACGGGGGCGTGTTCAGCGGGCACGGCCCGTGCTGAGCTCTGCAGAGGCTGAAAAACTAAGAAAATCCTAAAAAATGAAAAAGAAAAATAAAAAAAATGATTAGGCCGTTGATTCCTAACTTTCTTAAAATCCTTGTGTCCCCGGCAGCGGCGCCAAAAACTTGATGCGTGTGAAGTGTCGTATATATTAGGTGTATATTTTAAGCCCTTTTTAACACTTATTTTAGCCAAGTTTTAAATTTATAAAACACGATATTTTACTAACACTAAACACACATATGGGCAAGTGCACCCATCGTGAGCGTAGTATAGCGTTGGTAAGATACCGAGGTCGTCCAAGGACACAAGAGCTTTTAGTACCGGTTTATCCTCAACGTCTAATCAAAATAAAAAGTTTAGAAAAAGGTTTTAAACTAAGAAAAATAAAAACTAACTAAAATGCTGAAAATAAAATAAAATAAAAACAGATAGACAAGATGAATCACTTGGTTCCGACTCGTATCTAGTATAACCTTTGATTATTTCCGCACTTTTGCACATAATTAAGAGATTATCTTAGTTATTGTAGTAGGCCCCTCTTTTGAAGGTGACGTTACCCTCACCCCAGTAGTTTGAGTCAGCAAGGATACAATCCTAAAAGGGTGGATTATTGGAAGATAATGAATTAAGTTATTAATGCAATATTCTGGTAGGCCCCGCTTTTGGCGGTGACGTTACCCTCGGCTAAGTAGTCTGAGTCAGCAGGGATACAGTCCTAAATAGCCGGGTTATAGTATTAATAGTAGTTAACTTATGAGGGGATCAAAGAGTTTGGACCCCCGCCATCCAATACCGTGAAGCATTGAAGGAGGTCCTACTAAATTTGACCCAGGTCCATTGCAGGACCTCTAAACGCTGAACAATGGCAAGACCTTTACCAAACCGTTCCCTTAACCCCCGACCAGGTAGCCAACATACCTCCATATAGACCGTGGAGATATGAATGGTGAAAATCTTTTATTTTATATAGACAGTAAAATAATGCCAAGACACCACGGACAAACGATAAGGAAAGATCACCTTCAACATAAGTAACTAGTTATTAAAGTCATTAATACAAAACCAAATAAAAAGTGCAAAAGATTAGAAATAAAAAGTATTATACTAGACACTTTGTCTTCACCAAGTGATGTAAGAGACTTAGGCAAACATGGCCTTGGTTGTCAAGAACTCTTACGATCAATCTTGGATCCCGAGACGACTCACACACTCTACGATGGACAATGGATGATGGTGGTGGATGATGGTGTTGTGATGGTGGTAGGTGGTGGATGAAGTGTGAGAGAGGTGGTGTGCCAAGGGATGAGTTGAAATGAATCCAAGCACTCCTATTTATAGGCTGAACAGAGAGCTGGGCACGGCCCCGTGCCTGTCTGACACTCTCTCTCCTCATTAATTGTAATTCGCAATTACAATTAATGCGCCTGCTGTACTTTCGACACGCCCCCGTGTTCACTGGGCACGGCCCCGTGGTGGGCAATAGAAGCTTCTATAGGTTTGTCTTTTCTGCTGCTTCTTGGGCACGGCCCCGTGCTGGCTGAGCACGGGCCGTGTTCAGTCTTCTGCCTTCTCTATTTTGCTTGGGAAGATGCCGTTGAGGGGTCGGGCAGTCCACTGATGTTTTTTTCCTTGTATTTATGTTGGATTTAGCTGTCTTTTTGCTTCTTTTGTGTTTTTGAGCTCATTTAATCCTGAAAATACAAAAGGAAGACAAAAACACTCTTTTTCCAATATTAGTACTTAAAAAGGGTTAGTTTTATGCCTCATTTGATGTAATTTGTATGTTGCATTTTACACACATCAATAGGTTTTATGATAAAGCCTATATAATATATATTAAAATACTGAAAAATGCCCTTATGTCACAAAAATGGTATCTAAACCAAATAAACATGTAATCTGACTTTGAAACTGATTTTATAACATTATAAATTATATATTGGCATAATGGACTTGTCATGAACCCATTCGACCACCCGATACCGCATATGCGCATACGGCTAGTTTACATAGAATAAAATATATAAACTAGCCGGATCGGGCCAAAACCTTTCAAATTCAATTCTAAGCAGAATGCTTGGTTATTTAATCCATATTACACGAGTCCTTGAGCTCGGAAGGGTATAATCCACATTGTATCCGATCAAGGCTTAATCTAGCGAACCGAATGTATTTATTTAATTAAACGGTCAAAGTCAATGACTTATAAATGACCCATTAACATTCTAAGGTATCATATTTCCGTTCATTACAGACTAGAAGCATTTAGTAAATTGCGCCTAAGTTTAGGTTGTTTTTTAATAGTGGTTGTGCTAAACATCTTTGATTTGTAAAGACTAACACAAGTAAATACTCTTAGCCTATTTTATTCTATAAAGGCTTGGGATACGGCACTAGCCGCTAAGTCGGGTATTGAATAAAGGGTGAATGATGTCAAAGAAAGTCAAATAACCCGTTTCAATTCGTTTTGCTTGAAAACTTAAACATTGGGGGTTAATACGACCGTGTCCTGGATATCCCGACTCATTTAATTGTAAATGACCACGACCTAAGCGCGGGGGTAGGCATACACCTGACAGACGCTAATGCTATATTTATATGATATTGAAAAATGTGGTGTGTCAATTAATCATTACCGGTGTTTAGTTTCGATCCCCAAATGTATTGACAAGCATGTAAAACTGGTAACAAAAGATATAGTTTGTCCAAGTTATTTAAAAGGGACAATTGCATATTTCCTCTTAAAAAACTTCTTAATTACGTATTTACCCAACTTAAAATAAAAATTGCATATATCCACTTCATTAACCAATAAAATTACGAATTTATCCATTTTGATGTATTTCATTAAAAACAAGTTATATAATGACTTTTTACCCTTATTTTTACTGGAACTTTAAAAAATTACATATTTACTTATTTTTACTAGTTTTTGTGGCTTTTTCATAATTCTTTTTTTTTTGTTTTGCTTGTTAGTTTTCTTTTTGTTTTTTTTTTTTACAATCTAAACACTAAATAAACCGCTAAAGTACGTAGATGCATATTTTTCCGTAGAATATTAACAATTTCTGAATAAGTGGGAGCTTAATAAGAGGACTACAGACCAAAGGAAATAATGTAACTTGCCTTACACGTATTTTAACGTATATATTTATAAATTAGCTAAAAATCATTCTAGTTTGTTTTTTTTTACTTTTTGTGTTTTTTCTTTGAATCATTAAACATATTCTAGTGTATATATTTATTAATCAACTGAAAATCAAAAACACCCCTAGATATATCTTAGTAAAACAAATAGCTTAGTAAAAAGGCAAAAAGACAACAAAAAAACTAACTTAGCAAAACGTAAAAAAATAAAAACAAAAAGAATTTTGAAAAAACCATAAAACTAGTAAAAATGAGTAAATATGTAATTTTTTTTAAGTTTCAGTAAAATAAAGGTAAAAAAGTCATTATACAACTTTTTTAATGAAATAAATCAAAATGGGTAAATTTGCAATTGTATTAGTTAAGGAAAGGGATATATGCAATTTTAATTTTAAGTTGGGTAAGTACATAATTAAGAAGTTTTTTAAGCGAAAATATGCAATTGTCCTTATTTAAAAATGATATACCAAATGGTATCAAATATATTTGAAAGATTTCAAAAGACTAAGCGAATGTTATTTAGTAAGTACAGAATAAGGTGGAGCTACTTGGGTCTAGACATATTGGAATTTGCAACTCCACGAGAAAAGACCTTATTGTGATTATTAGGGGTGTTCAAAAAAATCCAAATCCGAAACCGAATCCGAAATTCCGAATCCGAATTATCCGAATTTTCGGATATCCGAAAATTCGGATTCGGATAGCAATATTGAAAATTTTTGGATATTTCGGATATCCGATATCCGAAATATTAAATACTTTTATTTTTTATTTTTTAAATATATATAAGAATATATGTTGAAAACCCTAATTTCAACCCACTCGTTCATCTTTTCTTCTCTGCCATTCCCCAAGCCTTCTTCAAAGTTCAAATATTCCATGGCTAGGGTTTCTTCTTCGATGATTTGCTGTAATCTTCGACCTATATTCGAATGCTGAATGCTCCATGGCTGATTTGCTGCAATCTTCAACAACAAGTCGTATTTGAGATCTCTGCTTGTGAGAACGAACACAAGAGTGTTGACAACAAGTCGTTTGAGGTCGCCGCTAGTGACGATGAACGCACACACGAGTCAATATACTTTTTGAATCGAGATGATCCCCCTTCTCTTATGGGTTCTTCGCTCTGAACCGAGATACTGGCCTTCGATTTGTACAATTTTTTAATGAGGTTATTTGCCTTGGATTTGTTTATTATCAAGAACAACAGGATTTGAGCCGATTTAGGAGAAAAAGGTAAAGATTAGGATCTTGTAAAGTAATCGTCTTGACTCTGATTTACTTTTAGGATTAAGTATAAAGATGATTGTGTAAGTTGTTGAAATAATGTGAATTATTCTGATCTTTTACTTTTTCACTAACAGAACTTAGAACTTGGATTATAAAGAGAAAAAAAGTGTTTGATTTATATTTTGGAAGTGTTTTTTTGTTTTTGTTTTTAAGCTTTGGATATCTGAGTTATTATCCGAATTCGTATCCGAACTTTCGGATATCCGAACTTCGGATATCTGAAAGTTCGGATACGGATTCGGATAGTAAAAATCAACTATCCGAATTTTCGGATATCCGAAATTAGGATATCCGAACTTCCGGATATCTGATTTTGAACACCCCTAGTGATTATTGGTATCAATCGTCACATATATACCCTAAGTCCGGGCCCACCGGATATCAGGGTGTGACAAGATCGGTTCAGATTGTCATGATACTGTTTCCGATATGCATTTATGATTGCAAACAAAGTTGTATAAACAACAATTTTTAAATTGGTAACCATAAAAATAAATACAAGTACCATTACCGATGTTGTTCAGTATGATACGATAGCAATACAGTGTCAGTTTATCGAAAGAAAACATCAAAATATTGTAATATTGTATTACTGAAACCAATGTTCATTCATTTCACTATGGCAGCGGCACTCTATGCGTTATCAAATAGAAAACCATAAAAATGAATACATTTTGATACCAATGCTGTCTGGTACGGAACGATAAGGTAGCGATACGATGTCTGTTTATGGATAGCAAAAACAAATATTTTAAGTACACATACCGACACATATGTTGTCCAGTCGGTTTCGGTTCAGTTTGATACGATAGTAGCACTCGTCGCGAAACATATGGAAACTCACTTATACGGTGTAAGTTTATCGAAAGCAAAAACACAAAAAAATACTGAAAACGATACAAATGTTGTTTAGTCGATTTCAGTTAGGTTTGGTACGATAGTGGCACAATATTCGTTTGCAATAATATTTATATCACAATGTTGTAAAAAATAAACATAGAACGCAAACAAACAAACTGTATTGATATCAACTAAACAACACAATATTCGTTTTTATTGTTTTTATCGATGTAAGGTTTTCTCTTTCTATTACTATAAGGAATGCCGCCACCGTAACGATCCAAACAGATAACACATAATTCCCGCCGCGAAGCGTAGAGGGAAACTCACTGGTTATTATTAATATAGATATCGAAACACTCAATATAATAAGGTTCACCTCATATAATAAACTAACATATATACAACAAAGATATAAATAAGTAGAATTAATATTAATAAAATAGTTAAAACGTATACAACAAAAAATTTATATAAATAAATTTTAAAAAATCTATGGTGGTAAAATTTAACAAATTTGCGACAACAATCTAAATAAATAATTTAAAGAACTAAAACACATTTAACCGTATTTGAAAGTTAAAAATTGAAAGATTGTATATAACTTGAATTCCAAATTATGCATACATCAAATTGCATGGAGAGCAAAAGGTTTTGGTTAATAAACAAAAGTAAAAAGACGTAAATTATCTTGGTTAATAAACAAAAGTAAAAAGACGTAAAATTTCTATGAGAACAGGAAACCATCAACATAACACAAATTACAACATCATTAATCATAAATAAAATTGAATTGTAAAAATGTGAGTTGGAGTACTCTCATAATAGATGGTTAACATTAGACTGTTTGTATGTATAATAGGCTGGAAACTAAGGAACATGTTTATTATGTATTAACCGAGAATAACTTATTATGTTTAAATTTTAATGGCGAAAGTTTTCACATATTTACTTTCACGATTTGAGTGGGCTATGTTTTATTCTTAAAAGGTCAAGCTAAAAGTTTAAACGAGTCAAACTTAAAAGGTTTAATTGAAAGAGAAACATGTCAAAAAGTTGAACCACAAACCTTAATCCATGCACCAATAAATTCTTCCAGTCTCTTAACAATTTAGTCATCTTTGCCAAACACATCCTCAACCTATTAAACCTAGACAAAAAGGATATGACCGTCGAGTAGTTAAACAACAAATAAGAATATTCTTACATAGTATAAATGTAATTTAAACTTTTAAAAGTGTTAAAACATGTTTTTTCGAATCACAAAACTGAATACACCAAAATGGTGATATTTTATGTCACGACATGAAAATACAGCAAGAATTTAACAAGAAACTCATAGATTTGAGTTTAGGTTTAGGTTAGTTTCGGGTCAAGCCCGAGAACCCGTTTAGCTAAACGAGTCATGTTAGTGTCAACTCGGCGGGTTCACGAGTTGATCCGTTTAACCCATTTATTTTTTTAATTTTAAAGTGTGTTTAATGTCATAAATTAAATTAATTTGGTATTTTATGCCAGGATTTAAATTTAAAATATTTACTAACATAAGATTTTTTTTATTAAAATACAATTGCTTTTATACGTATGTATTTTTTGTTGTAAAAATGTAATTTTTAATTATGAATATGAGAAAAAACAAAAAGTTTGGGTCAAAATTAAAGATAATCCCATACCCAATTAACCGACCCCATACTCGTCCCTATTGTTTTGGGTTTTCCCATCGGTTCGAGTTTCATTGTCATCCTTAAATGGTGGTGTTTGTGTTAATCCATGAATATTTGTGTTGGGTTGGACTCGTCAACCTGTGAATACGACCCGTTTAACACCACTAGCACTTGAAATTAGAAGACTTACATCTCTTATTTTATTCCAAATGGTACTTGTTGCCATCTCAAATGCCTAAGATGTACCCCAAAGCTTAAGGCACGCTTGATTGTGGGGCCTAGTATTAGGTGTAGAGACAATAGCAATGGTGGCTCCTGAAACCTTGTTCCACGTATATAGCATTTCGTCCATGAGAAACCTTGATACCTATAAACCAAACATAGAAGACACACAATGATCAATGGAATTCAAACTAAATAATTGTTGTATGATGTGGTTCCAACAATAAATTATGTGGTTCCAACAATTAATTGTTGGCCAAAGAAATTAAGAAGGAATCCAGAAAGAATTTTAGAGAGAATATCTTAGAATTTATTACATTTTATTTATACTAATCTCAACAAATCTACCACTTATATAGCCTTTGATGACTGCCGTAAGGGTCAATAAAAAACCTATTTAAACTACGTAGATAGCGTAAGTAGGGATCGTATCCACGAGAAATTTTTGGTTAAACGCATAGCCCTGGCAGTTTTCACCCCAACCTGATTTTCTCTTCATCCCCACACTTATCTTTTTTCGTCCAGAAAAAAAATCTCTACAATGGAATCACAATCAGAAATATTGGCGCTTAATATATTCAATTAATTTATTAACAAATCAAACCACACGTTAACCAAGATTGCGGGTATAAGATCCACTTAAACCCAACCGCCAATTTCCGAGCCCTTATTCACGATTCATTAAGTTCAAGTGATTATAGTCATCTATGGGTCTCACACTCAAAAGACTACAACGCCGCCTAATCCCACTTCAAGCTTATAAGGTTAAAAGATAATATCTATCGTCTTATATAAAAAACTTTTATGCAATTCCGATTAAACTTATGATGGATGGATGATGTTGCAAGCTTTACATGTTTTGCTTATGATCAGTTTAGCGGACATACCCCACACGAGTCACCATCCCATTGGTTAATGCCATAAACTTCACAAATATTTTTTTTTTCTAACTCCACCTAGCGGGTATACCCCACCCGAGTCACCATCCCAGTGGTTAATACCATAGGCTTCGTTTTTCCTTTTTTTTCAAACATGTAGCTCAAATGAATGGATGGAATGTTTTTTTTTGGCGCCACGTTGTTTCGGATTTATTTTCATAAAAAGAAACATGTGTGCCAATTTAATCGGAAAAACTTATAAGCTTTTACTTATGACGTACCCCTTATACTCTCGACAGTTTCAGCTTTGCCATAGCTCCTAAGGTGAGAAACCACAAGACTCCTATTTTTTACAGTATATTATATCAATCCTAAGGAACTCATCAACTGGCTGGGCCTACCCACATATCCTAAATTAGACGTGTGGCTGATCGTTTGTTGTCTCATATATATAGTAATCAAATGCCAAGAACTGATTATACCTATCATCTTCTATTTTATTGCAAAAACTTTTACGAGACATTTTCAAATTTTTTCAATTTTTTTTATTTTTTATATCATAATAACTTGACACTGACACTAACTAAGAGTTAAGACACAACTAAGTACTAGTCTCCCTCCCCACACTTATTTCCTTCATTGTCCTCGATGGAGAGCAAACCTCACGACTCTTCTACAAACATAAATCAAAACATAAGAGAAATGGAACCGACTCCCCTGATTTTAAACGGTTGAATTCCTATGAGCCTTGTTCCCCAGCAACCGTATAACATTTCTTTCGCGACTGCATTCAACATGGGATTAACATATTTAACACACTAAAAATCAACGCAAACTACTACGTAATACAACGTATTTTGACCCAACATCAACCTTACATAGGAAATGGAAATTGGAAAAGGGAAATAATAACCACTACTCCACTACTTGTAAAAAACACATGCATGCAAAGTAACTAAATGAATAAGGGGAAATGTATATAGAATTATGAAACGTGGATATCTTTGAAGTTATGCTTGACATCGCGGGAATGTGTCATTGTATTAAATAGTTAAATGTAGGTTTACTTACATCTTTCAACCGCACCAGAAATTCTCTTTGATGTGGTTTGGAAGGACATTCGCACCAACTACATCCCCAAATTGTAGAATGCCTTGAAAATGAAAAATGTGTTTGTATTTAGAAAGTAGGATGACAAAAGATAAAAGAAAAAAAGGTGATTTATTTATCAGATGAACTAAGTAATTGCATCAGAAAACCTAAATCACAACAAGTATAGCAAACCCTAGTGCTCCAAAGATAAGCAAGTAAGAGTATGTTTATTGAAGGCATGTCCTTAGGGATACCTAGGGACAAGGTTAAGATTGGGTGTTTCTAAGGTAAAGTTACATTATGAAGGGAAAGTAATAAGGAGAGACGAGAAAGGGAGGAACAAAGTAAAGCATGAGGTTATCGTTTTGATCAGATGGAGTACGATTCCCGCATATAATGATGGCGGCGAGTATGACATCATGCGGGTGGGTTTGCAAGAGGAGGTTACCGAGGCAGTCGTTCCTACTTTAGATGTCCGAGTTCTTGATCCTCCTACTAACATTGCTTCTCATGTTTCCTTAAAGTCTAGTAAGAGCAAGGAGGGTGTTCATTCGGGCGCCGGTCCTTGAAAAAGAACTAGGTCTGCCACGAAGAGGGGGAGCCCTTGGATTGGAATGATAGTGACCTTAAAGTCCTGGAAACTGACCCCAAGCTGTTGGATGAGAAAGAGGGTGAATCTCCTAATGACAATGACAACCAATCTTTCACCTATACCAAGCTTGATCAAGGAGAGTACAAGAGCAATGAACTTACTGCTTTCTTACAAGAAAATGACATTTATCGACAGATCCAAACTCCATATACCCCTCGACAAAACGGGTAGTCGTAGGAAATAAATCGATCTTTGTTAGAAATAGGGAGAAGCATGCTAAACGATAAAAATCTACCAAACAAATTTTGGGCAGAGGGCATGTGCTGCATATCTTCTAAAGTGTACCCCCACACCAAAAGTTTATCAAATACCAAACATCATGAGGTTTGGAGCAGTTGCAAACCATGTGTTAAACATGGAAGAATCTTTGGGTGTCTTGCATTTTCCCATCTCTACCGAATCAAGTTAGGGGAAAACTTAGGATAAATCAGAAAATGTTATATTTACAGGATATAGTGAACACTCAAAAGCGCACAAAGTCTTATCTATTACAAAAAAGTCATCTTAAGTCGTGATGTTATATTCTATGAAAACAGTATGCGGGAACGGAGAACATGAAACACTAAATAGTCAAAATAATTACACAAACCATGATATTTTCGTCTTGGATGAAGATGAAAGGAGTGATCAAAGGAATGCAAACCGTTAGTAAAGGTTTTTTTATCATCTTAAATCGAAACCAAACTGCTAAAAATTAAAACCAAAACAAACCAAACCAAATGGTTACTGATAGTTTGGCTTCGTTTTGGTTTTACGGTTTAAACTTATTCTACCTTTATAATTAAAATAATATAAAATTAAAATATAGATCAATAGACTTGGTTTGATTGTTTTTAAATAAATAAACAATGATTTTCCTAACTCTAATAATAAACAGAATATGGTAAATAAAGATTATTTAGGAGAAACATAACTAATACTCAGATGAGTGGACTTTCATTATCCTAATAATTTCAGTAGCAATGGTAATTTTAGACTCCCTTTTAGTTTATTAAATCAAAACCTAAAGGGAATGTAAAAAGGATTCAGTTTTGTAGATGATGACCCTAAGTTTCAGAACTGTTTGGTATAGTTTGAAAACTTATTAACAAACCGACCAAAAATAAGATTTAAAAATAGATTGCAAAAGCAAAGTGATGACTGAATTAGGGGGTTCATGGTTTCAAACAAACCATGGTCCCTGGACTCACGTGGATCAATTGTAGCTTATCACCCACTAGATCTATAAAAAACAAGAAAACAACAACACAAAAAACTCAGTAGAATCTAGACCAAATATATATATTGTCTTAAATAGTTAAATGTATGTTTACATACGTCTTTTAGTTTCTACACATATTCTCTCTTGATGTGGTATGGATTGGCCAACTACATTCTCGAATAATAGGTTGCTTGATAAAAGAGAAATTTGTTAATATTTAAAAGTAGGATGACAAGAGGAAAAAATCAAAGCATGTTGCCAAATACTTTTCAATAGTATCATTAAACCAAGTAGGCAATTGCATTGGAAAACATAAATCACAACATGTAAAGTAAAACCTATTGAGAAAATGAATATCTATTAGCAAAAGTGTACGTAGAAATCATACACACACACTAGGTTAGAAACTCTTGTATTATACAAGTTAAAAGAAATCATATATTAAACGACTAGTAATGAGGATTTAGAAATTATAAACACTATGGCACACTAGTTGACTTATTTAATTTTATTAAACCTAGAAATAAGTAGACAACTCATCAATTGTACAATATTGAATTAATGTATTACATCATTTTGAGATTAATAAGTTCAATAACACACAAGTTATAAACATAAACACGTTGCATACCTTGATTGTTGATTACAACTTGTATTTCCGAATTTAATTAAAGCTTAGAAAAACGTCGTGCATGCTACCAATGTAATATTCCTGATGATAGATACAAGTGGAAGTAAGGAAGAACGAAGTATGTGGAAAATCAAATGTTGTGAATGTTTCTATGTTATGTTTCAAATAGAAAAGGCATATTGGCTGTTTAGACTTAGTATTGGCTCGAAATTTAAAGAATCTTTCGAATGTGTGTTTATGGTTGTAAAGTATGAACAATTATAAAAATACATATACTCAAGCAAAATAAACATTGAGGAGTAAACATATATCAAAGACTCAAGAGTCAAAAGAAAATATTTGGATCCAGGAGTAAACATATATCAAAGACTCAAGAGTCAAAAGAAAATATTGGATAGAAATGACAAACATGATTTACAATAAATAGGAAAATGCAACCTAGTGGATTTTCTTTCACTTCTATATTTCGCACGTTAATTTTTATTTATATTTGATCCGGATACTATATATAAATTATTTTATTAACTGGTTACAAGAACTCAAAATAAATTTGACATAACCATATATCATATTTATAATTAAACTACTATTGTTAATTTAATTGTGAGTAACCAAAAGGTCAAAATACTTGCAAGTAAATTTGCTTCTTTACCATTTTCCCTTTTTTTACACCCTAAAAATAAAGTAATAGAAACCCATGTAAATGAAATTTAACCCAACAATTCTATCTCAAGATCTGTTATCATTTTGTGGATGATAAGTGAAAAAAAGGGTGTGAAATTGTATGTAAACAGAGTATTAGATGAAATGCAATAATGATAGTGTTACAGGTTGTTGAAATTGTGTATGTAAGAATTTAAAAAATAAGAGAAACAAAGGAGTGTAAATAGTGGCTGGGTTGTTTTAGGGTTTCAAGGAAGAATAAAGAAAAGTAGATGAAAGGAAAATTAAGAACAGTGAATGAAAAGGATTGATTAAATTTTACTTCATTTTACTTACGGATTTATATACTTATATTAAAGAGTAAACTGTCAAAATGGTCCATGAGATTTGGTCACTTTTGCCACTTTAGTCCAAAACTCAAATCTTTTGAATCTGGGTCCCTGGTTTCAATTTTGTTGCCATTTTCATCCAAAATCAAAATCTGGTCATATTTTTCAGTTAACGTCTGGTTTTTCGGTCTTTTTCCTCCCTTTTGTTTAAACAATCTAAGGACAAAAGCATAGACACATCTTCCTTTTCACATTAGGTAAAAAAAACATTGTTTTTTATATGTATACCTTTCAAAATTTGCAGATTACAAACCTTTTCACATTAAGTTTTGAGAGTGAAAACTTACAAACTTTATATGATAAGATTGGGTAGAAATTAGAATATTATTAAAAATATTACAAACTTCCATCCATGGCCCAGCAGGTCAAAACCCACCTTCATGGCCCACACCCTCGAATACCAAATGCACGAAGCCGTTGTACCCCAAACAGTCCAAGAATACGTAGCCTATTTCAGTTTGAAGACAAGACAAGAAGCCCTAATGAAGAAAGCCCTTGTCGGGATCTGTAGTGAAGTTGACTCTCTCCTTACCAGAAAACTGCGCCGGAAAATGAATGAATGCAAGGGGAGGATGGATCGCAGTGATTATACGGAGGAAGGTAAGAAGATGACCAGGGCAATGGACCTGATAAAGAGGGGTTTGAGTTTATCAGGTCCATTGCCCTAGTCATCTTCTTAACTTCCTCCGCTTGCATTCATTCATTTTCCGATGCAGTTATCCGGTAAGGAGAGAGTCAACTTTACTACAGATCTCGACAAGGGCTTTCTTCATTAGGGCTTCTGGTCTTGTCTTCAAACTGAAATAGGCTATGTATTCTTGGACTGTTTGGGGTACAACGACTTCGTGCATTTGGTATTCGAGGGTGTGGGCCATGGAGGTGGGTTTCGACCTGCTGGGCCATGGATGGAAATTTGTAATGTTTTCAATAATATTCTAATTTCTACCCGATCTTATCATATAAAGTTTGTAAGTTTTCACTCTCAAAACTTAAAGTGAAAAGGTTTGTAATCTGCAAATTTTGAAAGGTACACATTTGAAAAACAATGTTTTTTTTACCTAATGTGAAAACGAAGATGTTTCTATGCTTTTGTCCTTGGACTGTTTAAACAAAAGGGAGGAAAAAAAAACAATAAACCTGGATGTTAACTGAAAAATCTGACCAGATTTTGCTTTTGGATGAAAATGGCAATAAAATTGAAACCACATGGATCCAGATTCAAAAGGTTTGAGTTTTGGACTAAAGTGGCAAAAGTGACCAAACCTCAGGGACCATTTTAGCAGTTTACTCTATATTAAATAATTATTTTATAAGTTACATCAAATGCAGTGAATTTGAGGTTTAGTTTTCAAGAGAAGCAAAACAAATTAATAAAAATGAAAGCAGTCATCTTTATCATTTACGTCGGAAAATACGCATTTGTGGTTTCATATTTAAGTGCGAGTTTAATAAGCATAGATACAACCGTTAACATCAAATAAGGTTAATAGCATACCTCGGTTACCATGTAAGACTCAAACCGGAAAATTTGATGGAGTGAAGGAGCGGAGATGGTGTTTAGGAGGACTAAGCTTTGGTTTTATAGTTGAACGGTGAAAAGACTATTTGAGGTTCACCAGCGTGATCTCCGGGATTTCTTTTGTGAGATGGTTTTGTTCTCTCAGTTGCACTAGCAGAACAAGGACTATTGACTATCCAATCAGGATAATAAAGCTGATTTTTCTAATTTATTATTTATTGTTCTTTCACATATATTAGGGATGTGACAAGTACCGTCCCAATACTAGTACCGAGTAAACCGACATTGAAATTGATGAGAAGTCTATATCAATACCGTACCGAATGTACCGATTCACTATTCACTGCCTGCACCTGTACTACTAGAAAACTACCGGCACCAATGTCGTTTTCACCAACTACTGGAATCAAGAAATCGTAATAATGAACCTGATTAGATGTTTGGTACGGTACGCTAACTATACCGATTAGATGTTTGATACGAAACCGATAAGGGACTAGTATTCGATGAAAAAATTATCCCTAGTCTATATGTTTCATTTTCTTTTTTTATTTATTTACTTATATCTATAATTCAAATTTCCTTTAAATAAATTCCTATTTGAGTCTTTTTGTGTTTTTTATTTGAGTTCAAAACAAATTTTTTTAATCATCTTATCACCTGGTTTTTAAATATGTAACAATTTTAGTCCAATTGACTGATGACCAAAATACCCTAATCACTGAAAATAGAAATGAAATATAAAAGTTTATCAAAACAAAATGTTTAATTATCCCCACCCCAAACCCCATAGCACCACCAACGCAACACCCCCCACCACCACCCCACTATCTATGGGTTACCAATCTTTCAGAATTTGACCAGAACGCCTAGCCGTCACCAAATCCGGCCTTTCTCCATCTTCTCCACCGTCAATGAGAACCACCAGTTTCACTCACTCTGAAACCTTAATACCGTCGACAACCACCATCTCCACTTGCAATCACCATCCCACCACAAATAAATCGTCAAAACCACCAAATCGTTTTTATAACTTCACAACTTTTTGTGTATTGTTGATTCTATTTATATGATAAAAATAATTTATACTAGCAAGTTTTAATATAACAAATTATATTGTGTTGTTTATATAAAAAATAACATAAGCGGAAGGAATTATGAGAGTGGTCGTGTATAGATTTGAGTGATTTTTCAGTCTTTTCTTATTAAATGAAGAGGGTACAACTAATGTAATTCGAATCATATGTAGGTTATTTTTAATTAGCTACAGATTTTAAGATTTTTATTGTAGGTTTTTTAAAGTAGATTTAAAAAATAGTCTTTTTTCAATATTTTTAAAAAGATAAATTTGGTGCGAGACTCAATAAAGCAATAGTTATTTAATGAATTGGGCTTATCCAATGGGGATAGGATTGAGAAACAAATTAACCTTCAAAAACACTATTTTGATAAATATTTTTCTCACAACACCATTTTAGTAAATAGTTTTTCCACCAACACTACTATGGAGAAAAAACTCTAGTAAGGAACTATTCATAAAAGTTTGTGTTTGTCTGAATTTAAAGAGATTTACATTTAAAACTACTTATCAGTCAAGCTCTAGTTCTAAATGTAATCTTGATATGAGTCAAGATTAAAATCTAAGATCAAATTTTAGAAAACTACTTATTCACATCCATGATATTTTATTACGTAGACTTGGTCTTTACCGTCTCACACCTATTGCCACATCACCCTTCTTCACGTCCAAACAATGTTTTAAAAACCGGTTCAAATCGGCCGGTTGTATTGGTTGAACCATTCGGTAAAGCAGGTTAAACCGCCCGGTACACCCGGTTGAACCGCCCGATACATCTGGTTAAACTGTTTTTGAGTCAAATCTAGTATGGTATAAAAACCAGATTTTAAAACATTGCCTCCAAACACCAATCCAAGGCTTGTGAAACTTGCGAAGATTCACAGCGTGGCCTTCTTCACGCCATCACGTGACCTATGCAACAGTACCATTGATCTAATTCCAACAACCAATAAAAAAAATCCACCTCACTCCACTAACACTTCTTTTTAAAGTTTTATATATTATATGATTTAAATTTTTTTTTAATGAGTAATGGGTAGTGAAAATTTGTAAAATCATATTACCCTAAAGTCTTAAAGCACAAAGTCGGTGCTACATGCACCGACAAATTTCCAAAAAAGCCCTTCGTATATTGTGTAATGACCGGTTTGCCCTTTCTCCTTTTCTTTATTTCTCACACACACTTAACCCAACCCAATGGCACCCTAGATGAGTTGGAGGAAGCCATCGGCGTCGTACTTCTCCGGTGAGAGAGAAGGCATACGACAACGAATTTGATGTTTGGTTGGAACGAACTGTACGACCCGAACAACGAGGCATCACCGGAGCTTCTTAAATATGTAACAGTTTCTTGAATGTAGATGAAATCGCCACCGGCCATTGATTGTCGGTCCTGGTTGATGTTCATTGCCACCGTAACCACCGTAACCACCTACCACACTCGGGTGCATCTTTTAGGCAAATATCTATCTATGCATCAACTATATCAGTCAACTATATATACGTAACAAAAACAAGTATCATGATTATTGCTTGATGAATTGGGGAATAAAAAACAAAATCCACTTAGGAAGCAACAAATAAACAAACAGGTGGTGTCTTGGAATCCAGAAAAAATCATACTTTAAGTCGGTTTAACTATGATAAAACTAAAGGCGACAGTTTAGTGCCCTGTTCCACTCCGATTATGATTTTTTTTTTTTTTTTGATAACCGCGGGAACCCGCTTACACGGTAAACCCCCGGGTCCCCCCCAATACCCGACTAACCGAGGGGAACAGGTAAAGCGTGGCGCAAGCACCGGGTCGGTGGCCTTTAGAGAACCGGTGGAAGCAAGTATCGAACTCAAGACCTCTAGGATATTTGAAACACTCTTTACCACTCCACCACATCTCTAAAGGTTCCGATTATGATTTAGTGAACCCCTCTAAACAAATACCGAAGATAACGAAAGAATAGTGAAACCCAGAAATGTTATTAGCCGATGATGATGAAATGGGATTGATTTTTGGCCGGCCGACGAGTTATAAACGGAATTCGCCAACCAGATCTGAAGCAGCATCGCAAAACCAAACCGTCTTTACAATTAATCACCGGTCAGAAAATGATCTACACCAGGACGTCGCCAGTCAAATACAGGGGTTTCGGAGACTTGTCGTCCTCTGTAACATTTCTTGCCGTCGTCTGTCACATTTCCTTTGCCGACATTGTTTCATACAGTAATATCTTCGTTGAATGGAGGAGGAAGAGAGAACGTTTGAAAATTGTAGTTCAACATCACTTTGAAAATAAGTAGGTCAACATCACTTTGAAAATTGTAGTTAAACCATGTGAAATCTGAAAAGTTACTGACTATTTCTTTCTTTTTTTTTATTTCGTTTTTTATTTATGTAAGTTTTAGTGTTTGTATGTTATTTCATATTATAATTTTTAGTTTTGCTTTTTATGCATCTGCAAGTATATGTATTTTATATTTATGTAAGTTTTAGTGTTTGTATGTTATTTCATGTTATAATTTTTAGTTTTGCTTTTTATGCATCTGCAAGTATTTAGTCAATTGTTTAAGAACAATGAACAAATGTTATTATGATGATGTGTATGTTTTCAAATGTTGACATTTGGGGATCTGAGATTATGGTAAGACCAGATTGGCATTATATTTGAGTAAGGAATCTAACGAGAAGATGTAGAGGAGAATAGGCGGTGGTAGTTGTGGCGGAAGGTGGTAGCGGTTGGTGGCGGAAGATATCAGGTAGAGAGAGAGAGTGCCGGAGGTGAGATAAGGGTATTATATATAGTATTTAAATTAGAATGTATTTTTATTTTATTACAAATATAGTCGTTAAAAGACTAAAAAACCCTTGGGTAACTGAAATCTAACGCTAAAAATAAACTGGGTTAGGGCTAAAGGATAAATCGTGTAGGATTTTGAAACATAAAGTGCAAAACACATCAATTTTAAAGACGAAGGACACCGTCTGAAATTTATTATATAGATAAAGGACAAAACTTGTAATTTACTCTAGAAAATAGATTCATTCGAGGGTTTTGGTTACCTGGGATTGATTTGAGGGTTTTGGTTTGTTGTGATATAATAGAGAATACAAGTTTGGGAAGATGAATAAAGGAAAAAATACCATGATACTCTCTCTGCATACACTTACTTTCGTTTGTGAGTTAACATAATAGGGACTTACATTGAAGAGTTTTGGAATCCACTAGGAGTCAACCATGAGTTTGTTACAAATAGGGACTCAAGTTGTCACTTATAACTTACCACAGTGACTCAAACTACACTTTACCTTGTATACTCTTAAAGTAGAAAGTCGGTGGCATTGACCACCGACAAAACAAATTGTTTGCTTTTTACCCTTTAATTTTGTGATAGTATCCTTTTTACCCCAACTTTGTTATAGTTTCTTTTTTATCCCTAATTTTGTCAAATTTCATAATTACCCCCTCTTATCCCTTAAGTTTACGAAATGTAATTTTTAACACCATAACTTTTTATTAACTTTGTAAAATGTCACTTTGACCCCTTGAGAGTTTTTGGCTTGACGGTATAAATTCAAGTTAGTCGGGTCGCATATAATACGTTATAATTGTACGGTATAAATTCGATTTGTGTTATGTTTTGATCCAATCGCAATGCAACTATATGTTACGTTGAGTTCAACCAGATACGTCGAAACGCGCGTTTTCATAAGGTTAGGGCATCACATAATGCTTTGACTAATCCGTTCGACGTTTGCAATGTACTCGCGCGAGTCTTATTACTAGCTATATCTTAAAAGACAAAGTCGGTGGAAACCCCACCGGCTTTGTCTTCCTCCCCGCATACTTTTACGGTGTTGCAATTTTAGCCCCTTGACTTTGGTACCTTCAAAGTTTTATAAAATGACAAATTTAGTCCCTAAACTACTACTCCATTTTACAAATAGTTTGCTTTTGACACTCCAACTTTGTGGTAGTTTCTTTTTCAGCTCCAACTTTATTATAGTTTCTTACCCTTTCTTAGCCCTTAAGTTTAGGAAATGCAATTTTTAACCACTTAACTTTTTATGAACTTTGTAAATGTCACTTTGACCCCCTCGAGAGTTTTTGGCTTGACGATATAAATTCGAGTTAGTCGGGTCACGTATAATACGTTATGACAATACGATATAAATTCGACTTACGTTACGTTTTGATCCAATCACAATGCAACTATAGGATACATTAAGTTCAATGATCAGATACGTCAAAACGTACGTTTTCATATGGTGAACACATCACATAACGCTTGGACTAAGCGTTCGATATTTGCGAAGAACCCGCGCCGCAACGCGCGCGGGTCTTATTGTGACAACCCGCACTAAACCAGGTATCCATACGACTTAATTAGTAATTAATTACTGCTGAATTACTGTGCTTACTTAAACTTGTGAATAAACTGCTACTTGAATACTGATACATGTACTTACTTGCATCATACTTGCTTGCTGTCACTACATTATTTACATGCTGAACCTTAGTGACAAACATGATGTACAAAAAGCACAGTAGCACAATACACGGATAACCTATTGAACATGATGATAAAGCCAGCATCAGGCAAACACTGCCTCTAAAGGCCTGTAAGAGCCTGAGATATTTTGCTACACTAAGTGGTGAGTGTAGGGATACAAGGGTTGTAGAACTGCGTCTCTAGGGATAAGTCACAATGACTGGATGTGCCTAAAACGTACTCTAAGTACAAAACTCAGCACTTTACAAAATAATTCAGCTTTTAGCTAACCAATAAAGTGCCAAAACATGAGAAAATAATACTAGACACCTTCCAAAGTGTCAGAAATAAGTTGTGTCACTAAAAAGGGTATTAACGACACTTAAAGCTTTGTTAAGCACTTTAACGGATTACTATCCAACCGAACAACCGGACTATACCCGAAACATGAAAATATTGTTATTTTCATTATTTATCTTTTTCTGAGCCAGTTAGGGTCCCTGATTACCCTAACACCCATTGTAACGCGTGACACACAACTAACCGGGTTAAGCACTTAGTAACTACACTTAACCTAACTAAGTCCTAACTAATTGGTTGGTTTCGGACTAGGACCCCCCCCCCCTCTCTAACCGGCCCCAACTAGAGGGAACATACATTGTACTTTTGTGATTTATTAAATCATGTTTGCCTAAAATCTAGTAGACATAGTAACCATTGGATAATGATCATTCTAATTATCTATAAGTTCCTAGCTTAAACCAACATAACCATCCATTATCACAACACCACTCCACACCTCTCTCTCCCTCTCTCAAGACTCACGGCCGAACACCCCCCTCCCCTACATCCATTTTCGAGTTTAGTTCACTTCATTCCAACATCATACAAGCTTCAAGGATCACGTATTAGGAGGCTTGGTGCACTCGGAGTTTGAAGGACCTCTTTATCTTGCTTTTATCCACCTCATTTACGCGTAGATTCTTCCCTAGCCTCGAGCTAGAGGTATAATGCTTAAAACTCGTATTTGAACTAATCTAAGGTGGTTAATAAGATGTATGATGATTAAAACTCGAAATCTTACAAGATGATACTTTAAAGTCTACTAAAAATGCTATAAGTGTTGGATAAAAACTCACATGTTGTGTAAATGTTGTAGTAATTGAAAGTTGTGATTATTTAGACCCGATCTATGTTGTGGTAGCTCGAATCATCGTTTAACCCGGTGTAGTCATGTTCTTGGATCATGACATAAGACTATTTTAGAAGTAACAAGGGTTAAAAGGTGAAACTCTACCACACATGAAACATGAACTTGTGTAAAAATGTTTTACTTGTGGAATACTGTTTAAAACTAGCAGATCTACGTATCTGCAAGTGGTATTTTCAAAGGACCAAGCGATAAAGGAATCATGCTTTCTAAAAATGGATCTTACACTAACAAGAATGATTTTTATAAACCACAAGTGTGTAAACACTTGTGAAATGAAAAGATCCGACAAAATAACAGTTTTTGTAAAAGATGACTGGAAGTTGTAAAGATGGATTTTCTCTAAAAACGAGGTTTTTACAAGATCAAATTACCTTATATGAAGATCTACTAAATTTAAGGGGATTTACACCACAGTTTTGGGAAAAACTGCAAGTTCATGTAATTTTTGGCAATTTACACATATGTTGATTAGTTGTTGTGATGAAAGTTGTTCTGATCAAATAAAGAAAATTGTTGAGTTGATTTGTTAAAGAAAATGATACGCTTGAAAGCGTGGCCACCTCCAGTTACAGAGGAAACTCTGGCGAAATTTTTCTAAAAACCTAACACTTAGAACTATTTACACTACAAGTGTTAGAATTATTTTTGACATGTTTTCGAAATATAAATTTCGCCATGACTTTATTTACTAAATATTCGGAGGTGGGATTTTCACAAAATTTAACGTGATAAATATATATTTTTCACACACTGTTTATGATTATTTTGTGAAAATACATAAATATTATTTTTAGAGTAAAAATAATATTTACGAACGTTAACGAAACCAAAATAATACGAACGCTTTCACCATGAATATATAAGTTACACCGGTAATTATATTACCACTCGATTGTTAAACGTAACTTACGCACTTACGGAAATATTTATGAACGCGTATTTTAACAACGTATTATTGGAGAAAAATTATGTGAAATGAAAATATAATATTTTTGAGAAAAATACTTATATTTTGGAATTGGAAATATATATATATTAAGTGAGACTTAATGATATAATTTGAACACACATGTATTGAATCCCCCATCCTTGGGAAGGAAAATAATTACCAAGTATACAGAATGTAAACACGAAATAGTTGCCTAACTATTTCCCAAAAACTTAAACCATAAAGCTAAGGCACGGCCGTCCGTCTAACAGAATTAGTACGTGTAGGTCGTCACACAGCTGCGTGAGCAGGAGATACTTGGTAGAGACGCTTCACTGTGAGTTCATGTCCCCCTTTTCTCTTAACTGTTTTCAGTTTTCTTAACTGCGGGGGTGAAATACATGTTACTATGATTACGAGTACTTTATACACGGTATGGTTAGCGTAAGGAGGTTTACTACTCAGATCATGTGAGTGGGTAGGAGCAATATGAGGCCATTAGTCCTCATGTCGGGACCGAGGGACAGGAGCGGTAGATCTATCTGGGTGTAGCGAGCCCAGCCCCAGGCCAAACTAGAAACGGACCTTGGGGTGACTTTGTCCACATACTAATGCCGTGGCGAAATCTGCTAGGTTTGAGTCTCCCTATTTCACTACAAAAAAAATGCCATCTAGTGACACACAAAAAGTGCCATTAAAAAGCAATAAAGTGCCACTAAAGTCCGCTGTAGAAATGAGCGGCACACAAAAAAAGTGTCACTAGAAGCGCTGACGCTAAAGCATTTTAGTGGCACTTTTTCTAAATGCCGCACAAAGTTTTTAAGCTTTTAGTGGCACTTTTTTTTTTTGCCACAATATAAAAAAAAGACTTTTGTGGCACAATTTTTATGCCTTTAAAAATACTCTTAGTTATATATCCATATTAGTTTTAGTGGCACTTTTGTTTACCACAAATCAGTGACACATGATTTTGCCATAAAAATCACAATATTTACACAATATGAAATATAAAAATAAAAGTTTACTAAAATTGTAAACGTAGAAATCATAATATTATAGCTTCAATAATAAGTTGATCCGAAACATAGTCTAAATGTTAACAAAACATTGTGTAATAAGTAACATATTCCATTTTCCAAATGGTTACACAAGAAGTCTAAACATTCTTTTGGGTGAGAATTTAACTGCCATATAACTTAGCTCCAACGCTTCTCATTATATCTACCCTGCCATCATCAGCCATATAAACAAGCATTAGTATTGATTCAAAAAAAATATATATGAAAGTTCTTTTATGTATGAAACTCATTGTTCTCGATTTAGTTGATCTTGATGTTAACTAGTACATCAAATATATGGTGTGCACCATGTATAACTATATCAATGTTTTTATAAAACAGTAAGATCTTTGAAACTTAAAAATTTAAAAGATTAATAATATTATTATCAAATCTAGTATATCAAAAGATGACTATTGAACTTTCCAAGACAAAGCATATCTCTCTTGTTGATATATAAAAGAGTAAGATCTTTGAAACTTACAAAATTCACATGATTAATAATATTATTATCAAATCTGGTACATCAAAAGATGACTATTTAACTTTCCAAGACAAAGGATATCTCTCTTGTTGATATATATGGTTTTGTGACAAACTTGTTAATACACATGCACTAATTCATATTCATATGAGCATGAATGTAGACTAAAGATAAAAGACCTAATAGTGCGTTCACGCATAATCAAATGGCATGTCATAAATCTCTCAAATGCCATAATCGGTATAACATGGAGATGATCATATAATAATGACACAATACCAAGCATTGTTCATAAACAGAAGTAGTATGCAATACCATAGCTCAAACAGACAACTAAATAAAAATATAACAGAATAGGGAAGATGCTTACTCTTTACATGGTCTCGGCCTTCTATAGGAGGAAAGCCAATGAGAAACGTTACAATGTGAATCAAACTTCCTTAACCAAACCCTGACACGTTTAACCCATACCCCTTTCAAGCTAGATTTTTGGTCTGAACTGTTAGAAAAAAAAACTGCTTCAATCATTTGTAAATGGGTAGAATAGAAGTGCCATACCTTCAAGAACAACCGAATCAAAGCCTGTATGAACTCAGAGTTGTTTCTGTGTGAGATTTCATAGTCGAGTAATTGTTCAGGGTAATCAACTCTGGTCTCTTTTCAGGTTCTTGTTCGTCATCATCATCATCATCGATAATCTGAAGCATCCTTAGTTCCACATCCAACGTTGAAGAAGATAAACTTTTGAGATTTTATGTAAACACCTCAACTGTATAATCACGCAAATCACAAGAATGTCATATTAAGGAACAACCTTATCAATATAAAATAATGTTCAGCCTGTTCTTCACGTACAATTTTTCATCTCAACGGCTGCAGACAATATAAAAGGTGACGAGGGCAAATCTATATATCGGATAAAAAGGTGCTTTTTCGGGCTCTTTTGGAGGCTCGAAGAGCTTGTTGTAGGCCTGAAACAATTATCATATCACATGAACAGGATATTATAAACGCACTAATGAAGTATGCATGTGTTAAACTTAAAATGGGAACCTTTATGATATCCAGATTGATCAAACTTTGCCACAGGCTCTAGGGAGCAATAAAAGGGTGACTAAATGTCTAAATCTAAGATTTGTTGATCAAGCAGTGGAGTGTGAGTTACAGAGTACAGACTACGCTTGGGCCTGAGAGTCGGTTGAAACGAGTAAGAGCTTATCAGAATCAACATTTTTAGAATCTCCTCTAAAAGAGAGATGGAAGGCAACTTTACATTCACAACTTCCTTACTTCCATAAGAATCGATATAAGATCCTAAAAGAATTTAGATTTTAACTTGCTCTACAAGTAGGTGGCAATATATGTGGGTTCAGTAACGGATCAAAACAGGTTCGTGTGAAAATGACCCATTATAGTGAGGTTCAAGCGGGTCTCAGTCTCATAATAACCAAAATACTGATTGCTAAATAAGTCGTTATTATCCGTTATTAGTAACCAAAAGAATAAGTAGTAGCAAGATATTAGTTGTTTTAGATCTGCTTTGTAGGGCCCATTCATCCATAGTCTGTTTATAGCATATCGACATGAAAGTGTAAGTAAACTATATGTCCATGTCAGAACACGGATAGTTTAAAATCCTATTTGAACAAAATTTAAAATAATAAATTTTTCGATAAAGTGTCAGTCAACTATGTCCATGTAGCCACCATAGTGTGTTTGGCCAACAGGTCAAGGTGGTGTAAATAGGGGTGCAAACGAGCCGAGCTGAGCCAGAGCTCGACCAGGCTCGAGCTCGGCTCGATTCGAGCTTTATTTCTAAAGCTCGAGCTCGGCTCGAATGTAATTTTTCAAGCTCGAGCTCGGCTCGGGCTCGACTCGTTTAGCATTTATTAATTAATTTATATTAATAATAATTATTATTATTATACATATAGTTTAGTTATTTTTTTATATTTATATGAATGGTAATTATTATTATATAAATATATGTTTAATAAATTAATAAAAAATATATAAACAGAAAGCTGGTTTAGGCTCGCGAGCCGGCTCGAGCTCGATAAGCGAAGCTCGGGCTCAGGCTCGTTTACTAAACGAGTTTGTTTTTAGGCTCGGGCTCGAGCTCGTTTAAGCTCGGCTCGTTCGAGCTTTTTTTTCGAGTCGAGCTCGAGTAGCTCGGCTCATTTGCACCCCTAGGTGTAATCTTGAAGAAGTAAACACTTATAGGACATACCTTTGCTTGTGAAAGCGCCTCTTGTTGGTCTCTCATTTTAATCACTTAATTCTCCTAAACATCATCCTACACAATTTTGTTATTGATCATCCATATAATTGATGCTTTAATCATCATCCTACACAATTTCAACACATATTAACCGATCCCCTTACATTTCCTTCTTTTATCATAGTTAAAATGGATAATTTATGAGGGTACTAGGCTATTGATATAATTTGAAATATGTAGACTCATAATAGATACAAAACTGCACATTTTCAAGTATTTAAGCCAATTTCTTCAACTTGAGCATTTCATCGAACAACTCATGTGCATGAATATTTTCTATTTCTCATATAATGATGAATATCTAACCTACTTACCACTTTTAATTATTTGTTAAAAAATGTGTGATTTGCTGAACTCTAATCATAATAGAATCATTCTAACACAATAATCTCATAAAATCATAGGGAACAAAAACACGCTAACTTTTTACCTTAAAATAGGGATTTTTAAAGAAGATGGAGCTACTTACCTTAACTTTGATGTTTAAATTAACTATACATGTGTACATGGCTTATGAAATAATCTAAACCAACATTTGATTGCACCGTTTTACAACTTCCATTCTTTCTTCGCTTCCTCTCTACTTCTACAGCACAAACACACATCCCTACCTTCCCAAAATTTCCATCCAGTCCCTTCCAGAAGTTGATGTGTGTTATTTTAACGTGGATTCCATATTCCAGCAACAATAGTTACCTATGCTCACAGTTGTATAGCTATTGAGTGATGAAGGTTGATGTAAAGAATGATAAATAAGTAGTTCATAAGAGAAGAAAAAAACAAATAATTTCATAAGATAGCCACCAGAACAACGGTAGCAATCATACTTAAATAAGTAGAAAAAAAAACTCATATCTTAGCTTAGATATGAAAAAAAAAACTATGAATTAATGTGCAATTTCTCATGAATCAATCAAGTGCCTTGAACCCTCAACTGTACAGAAGATTCTTGATTTCGCATCCGTTTCGTTTGAAAAAACAACAGAGTAAGTTGGAAAGACATGTTAATTTTAAGTTACACCCGATTTATTTTCAACTTTGACCTAGATATCAATAGAAACGATCAAGTGATATCATAGGCGATGAAGTGATGAACACATATGTTCAAATCACTAAAAATATGAACCCTAACTGTTAGCTTGAACTCAAAATCAATTAGTTTTGGTAAATCTAACAAGTTCGTAGCATAAATATAGTGAAAAACGAGAGAACTAGGAGATTATACCTGAGATTTGCAGCAGAAGAAGCTGCGTGGTTAGATGTGCAGGTTAGGGTTTCAATCGATTTTTGCAAAGAGGAAAAGAAGCAATAAGGAAAGCCAATTCAATGGAATATTTAGGAGAAGAGAGAAACCAAAAGGGAGAGGGAAATTTTTAGGAGTAGAGGGAAACCAATGCACGAGAGGGAAATTTTAATTTTGAGAATGAAATTTTTGAATGATTAAATTTTGGCTGTAAAATGACAAAGTTATTAAGTTTTGATTTAGTGGTATAAAACTTTAATGCCACTAAAAGCATGTGTTAAGCAATTATGGCACATGTAAATGTCATTAAAAACATAATTTAATGGCATAAAAACTAAATGTCATTAAAAGTGTGTGTTAAATAAAGAGGGCACACAAAAAGTGCCATTAAAAATCTAAATAGTAGCATATATATGAAATGCCATTAAAAGTGTATGCCACTAGATGGCATTTTTTTTGTAGTGTTTGCACTTCACATATATCAGTGGCCTTGCAAACCATTGGTGATCTCAATTCCCTTATTGGCTACATACCACGACTATTTTTATACTCACAAAGGTTTACTTACTCACTTACACATGAACTCGCTCAACATTATTGTTGATTTTTCAACTTACATGTATTTCAGGAAATTAACGGATCTGGCACGGTATGGCACGTTTTCCCGCTGCACTAGTTATGAGATCATATGGGTTTGGGGAAATGTGACTCTTTCCTGGACAAGTCACAATCCTTAAACTGTGTTTATGATATGTTGTTGAACAATGTCGTTAGAATGCGTTTTCGTTAAGACAATGTTGTTGTATTTGGTTTTTAAAACTTGAATCTATGGATGATCTTGCATGATTTTATTTCATATAGCTTTGTTATGGTTAAGCTATGGTATTAAGAAGTCACACCAAATTAACCACGCTTCCGCAAAGCCAGGGTGTGACACTTATTACTAGTTACACACAAACATGAAAAAAAGTTATACCTACGTAACAACACATAGGTTGAAAAAATATGAAACCAAAACACACTTACAAAACGATGGGTTACTAGTAAAAATTATCCGAGCGCGTTGCGGCGCCGGTACGTCGCAAACATCGAATGAATTAGTCCAATCGTTATGTGATGTGTTAACCATATGAAAAACGCGTGTTTCGACGTATCCGATTGAAGTCAATGTAACCAATATAAGCATTGCGACTGGACGAAAACGTAAAGTAAACTGAAATTTAGGGGTGTTCATCGAATCGAATATCGAATTTTCGAATTATTCGAATCGAATTGTTCGAATAATTTTTATTTTTCATTGAATTCGTATTCGATTCGAATTCGATTAAAACCTACCGAATTCGATTCGAATTCGAATCGAATTCGAATAAATTCGATTTAATTCAGATTCTTTAAAAACATGTAAAAAACTTTCAAAGTGAAACATAAATTTTAAAGCAGCCATAAAGCACGATATCACATTAAAAAGTTCCAAATAAAGTACCATAAGTCTAAAATTCAAAACGAGAAGTCGGTAATAACCACTCCACATTACAAGTTAATATTTTTACACTTAAAGATCTATTGATAGATTTGTTACTTAGGTTTTAGTTATGGGTCATGTAGTGGGTTTGGTAATGGGTAATTTTAATACTTGAAAAAAAAATTGAAAATAATTTATAGCATAGCCTAATAAAAGTTATATATGTATTATATGTAAAAATAATAAATAAACATGTATAATTTTTATTCGAATTTCGAATCGAATTTGAAATTATAAATTCGTATTCGATTCGTATTCGATTTACTTGACTCGAATTCGAATTCTTATAATCGAAACGAATTCTTGATAATCGAATCGAATTTAAACGAATTTCGAATTTTTCGAATTCGAAACGAATTCTGCACACCCCTACTGAAATTATACCCTACAATCATAACATACTATATATGGCCCGACTCATACATAGAAAACGTAACATGTGTAATCAAAAGGGATTAGAGCTTTTTAAAAAGGAAAAAAACCCGCAGTTTGACTCAACCGGTTCGGAAAAAAACTTACGAAACGTACATAAAATAAGCACGAAAACTTATTATATATGACCTGATTCGTTTTCCAAAAAAAGTTTAAGTCAAATGTAGACCAATTCAAATTTATACAGACAAGTATATAAAAATATACAAGTAAAAAATGGTTTTTTTTTCTAAACGAAAATGTATTATATTTAACCTAACTCGTTTTCAGAATAAAAAAAAGTTTATATCAAAACATAGGCCAACTCGAATTTATACCGGTATCTACATAGAAATAGGCACGTAAATAGTTAGTCTTAAAAATGAACGATAGGGGTATTATTAATGAATCATTAAATTAATAAAAAACTTATTAACAATGAATATTATTTATTCAATAAAATGCCTCTTATTAATTTGGTTAAATGCTTTTTAAATTATAGTAAAGGGTATTAAAAATTATTATCCTAATAGCTAAGTTGGTATTAGGCCGGAGGGTGTGGGGCACCTCGCCGCCTATAGCGCCCCGCCCCCCTCGGCGCCACCATCCACACCAAGCAAATTAAACCGGGGCGCCATTGATGGGGCTCCATCATGGTAACGAGGAAGAAGGGCTTTATCAGGTGGGGCCCATATCATTTCAGCCATGGGCGAAGGATAGTGGGGGCGGGAGGGGGCGGCCGACCCCCCGAACTTTTCGCTCAGTATTGGAGGGTATGTAGTTTTCGTATAGAAATTTTTGGGTATATACGTTTCCGACCCCCCGTTTTATAGAAATTTTTTGGTATATACGTTTTCGACCCCCCGGTCGGAAATCTCAAGCTTCGCCACTGATTTCAGCCACTAATTTTTTTTTTTTTAATTTTGTTTAATAGGCTCCATCCCACACCATGCAAATTAAAGGGAGGCGTGATAAAGCCCTCTAGCTGACGTGGATCCTAGGTGGCGCTGATGTGTCTTGATAAAACCCCTAGGGGCTCCATCCCACACCCTCCAGCCTTAGAGTTGTTATTATATTGTCGTTTAGTAACTGTGTGAGGTACAAAGTATTTGCCACTCCTTCAGCGGCTTTATACAAAATTTACCACTATTACTATATGACCAGCCAAAGAAGCAACGGAAAAGACAAGGGTAAAGTATAAGAAGAAAAAAAGAAGGGGGTCAAGTTAAAATATTACCGACATTTGCATTTAATATAGATATAATTTCTGAATTTGCAATCATTTAATCTCGCAAAAAAGATGAAAAATGTTAGGTGAATGCAATCGAACTATATGAGAAAGTCTCACCTAATTTGGTTCACTAGATCAAACTAAATTTAAAGTCAATTTAGATAAATAAAGTAAACGTATTAGAAATACTATAACAACCATGCCCTTATAACCTTACTAATAGTCAAGCTATTAGTAGGGTAACGAATTAGAAATACTATAACAACCATGCCCATATAACCCTACTAATAGTCAAGCTATTAGTAGGGTAACGAATGAGGAGAGAATGAGATGTAGGCTAGCCTTACCTCTACCTCTACCTGAGAGACAGAGAAACTACTTCTAATGAGACCTCACCTCTAAAATACACGTCTATCCATAAAAGTTAAATAAAACACACATAGCTACTCAAAAAAATCTACACAAATAAGATAAGGTATAAAACACAAGATATGGACAAGTAACACACCAAATAGACATATAGAGTGACGATTACATGTAAAGATGCCTATATAAATTGAAAAACTAAGCTACTAAGCTAAAAGCCCAGAACAACATCTAACCATCCATCTAAAAATCCTTGACTTTAATTCTACGCTTTCAAAACTTCAATCCTCGACAATGTCCTTAAAGAGATGCAATTCTAGTAAATCATGCCAAGTAAGTTTTAAAAGTACTATAGCAGCTGTAGTCAAATCGTTTAGTTTAAACACTAAAAAGGAACTTTAGTTAAACAATAAAAGAAATAAAAAAATTAAACTTAAAATATTTTTTAAAAGATTTAATTAATTATAAAAATTTGGATAAGTCAATGTTTTACTCTATTTTAACTTGCAACTATTTAAAAAGAAAATAGTCCGTCTACTTAGTCAAGGGCATTTAACTCATTTTACTTAAAATTAATAAAAAAAAAACTTAATACGGGCTAGTCTTAGTACCCAACATTCTTAAAAAATAAAAGATAAAACTCAACTTATTACTTGAAACTCTTAGTACTCAATATTGTTACTTTTAAGAAACGAGTAAATTACAAAATTCGTCCTTTATATTTACACCAGATTGCAAATTATGTTCATTTTTCTTCAAAAAGTACAAAAAGCGTACTCGATGTTTGTAAACCCTTGCACGTTACGTCTTTTGAACCTACCTCAGTTAGTTTTCGTGGTTAAATCTGACAAGGGGACCTATAGGAGGGAAAATTAGTCTTTTTACCCATTACCATATTTATTAATCTACTCAAATAAACAAATATAAAAATAATAAATTTTAAAACTTATTTTATATATATCTATACTACTATATTAAAGAAACTGGGTTTTCTACCCTTTTGGTCATTTTGCATTGTGTATACATTTTGAAGCAACATATACAAGAATGCCAAGCTATTTTCGAGGGGGCAAAATTGCGCATTAACCAAAGATTTAAGGCACTTTAGGGGCAATATAGGAATTTTAACCATGAAATCTATTTTCCTCTTTTAATGGCACCGTCTGTTCAAGTGTTAAACCGCCCTCATCAATGGAGAATTTGGATGGTCTTCGCCTTCACCACTATCAAGATACAATATTACACACATTTAACGATCAAGGGTTTTACTTTCATTCGATTTACTCTCACAAAACTTCATCAACCTTCTCTCTCTCTCTCTCTCTCTCTCGGCGACTCATGAACAGATGTGAGGATTTCACCACATCTAGGGTTTTACTTTCATTCGATTTCAAATCCATGACCCCATCCTGTGACGGTGTGGCGTGCAGTGTTAAAATCCGCCTATTAGGGTTCCGGCAGTGGGATTCTCGAGCAGATTGGTGGTAAATGAGACGAGCATCTGGTGGTAGATGGTGGTTGAGGTAGGCTCCGACAACCCGGTTCCGATTTATCGGCTGCATGTACGTTTTCTGACAACGAAGGTAATTCTAGCAACCTTTTTTCTTCTTATTTTTGTAGGTCATGTGTTTCAGATTTCGTTAGTTCGAGAAACTGATGTTGAAAATTTGTAATTTTGAGGATTGTATTGCTGATTTCAATAGTTTAGACTACGGCAACAATGACTGCCGGTGGTAGAAGCAAACTCCGGGCGCCAAGCGTTGGTGGATGGTGGTGGTTGTATACTTTTAAGAGGGTTTTGTGTTGAACTAGAGCGGGAAATTTCTGAACTTGAAGGTTACAGGTTGCTTCCATCCTTACGAAACTCGAATCTCGGTACAATTATTTCTTATTTACATTTTATTTGTATTGATTCCTTTATAATATATGAATTTGCCTGGAAATCTTTGTTTTGTGTAGAAAACTCCTTTAGAAGCCTCCAAAGTGCTGCTTTTAGGCTCAATTTGTTTTGCTGGAATTAATGGTCTCATGGACGCGGTTGAAATGTAACATAATAAACGCTGAAGTATGGACACATAACACATTGGCCGCGTTTATAGTCCAAGTGACCATTGATGAATCGGGGTTAGCCATTACTGAGCCCGGTAGACTCTTAGTTACAAAGCAAATGCTTTGCAATGTGCTTAAAGGCCGCAACAAAGCTTGGGAAGTGAACCCGTGGTCTTTCATTGTGCTTATTCACACTGAGCGATGGTTGCGCTAGCTGATGCTTGATGATCTTGACTATGAACAAGAAAGTGTTTATTCAATAATGATTTTAACTTTCATAAACGTTGATATCATGATATGTGAACTTTTTAGTTATTTGTTGTATTGTATGTAGCAAAAATGGCTGGAAAGGGTGGGAAGGATCTGTTGGCTAGAAAAACACCTGCAACCGTAGCTAACAAGGAAAAAAGATAAGAAGACACCGATGTATCACCTTGCTAGAGCAGGTCTACATGTATGCAAACCCTAGCTATTTCATTGCATTACCTGATTTATTGATTTTATTAGTTGTAGTTTTTTCACATTTTATATTAAAGATTTAGTCAAACTGATTGGATGTTTAGATGGTTGATTGACCTAATGTGTTATTTGTTTCATGACACCAATTTGTAAGCACTTATTGCATAAACAGGATTACTTGAAACTCAAGTGTTGATTTATTATTGCTAATTGTGATTAGTGTACTCTTCTTTTAGCAGGTTTAATGGTGGCGTGTTTGTGCTGGTTCGACAAAGCCAGAATGCAGAGGCGACGGCTAGGGTTTTCGATTAGTGATCTCGGTTCGATGTTCTTCACGATAGAGATCCACTCGAGATGGTTAATGTCACACCCTGACTTTTGCGGAAGCGTATGATGTGTGACTGGTTTAATATCACTGCATTCAATCATAATAAACAACTACATAATTAAAACGATGTTCATCCATTCATAAAATTTGAGTATTACAAACACTGGTTATTTAAGTTTTAAAACACAACCTTCGACTTGGTTACAAACCAACAAAAGTGGATGACATCTAAACTTGAAGTCTACTTCTAGTTACGACACCCGTGCCCAAGATCCATCATGTCACCTGAAATACATGTAGTTTTGGAAAACATCAACAAAAGTTAAGCGAGTTCATGCGTTTTGTGTGAGTACTGTAATCTTGTAAATCTTTGAGAGACTCCTTTGTAAACAGGTATGAAAAGCGTGTATGAACATAAATGTTTTACAAGGACTTTAAGGCATGTGAGGAGATAGGGAGCACTCGTAATGAGTAGGCATATACCCTTGTCGATTTTCCCTCGACTATGTCGATTTACCTCGACTATGTCGATTTCCCTCGACTATGTCGAATTTCCCTTCGACTATGTCAATTTACCTTGACTATGTCAATTTCCCTTGACTATGTCGATTTCCCTCGACTGGGACACCGAAGCACTCAAGTGATCACATGAGGACCATGAGTGGGGCTCGGCCGTACCCGTTAGATCTAACCCTCGTCCCTAATTATGTATTAATGGCATTTCAATATTAAGTCTATGCTCACATGATCTAGTATTTCATAGGCATTTCATACCGTTTAAGCATTCGTAACATGTATTCCACCCCCGAGAGTTATAAAACCAAAAACAGTTAAGAGAAAAGGGGGAGCATGAACTCACTGTTTTGCGTCTTCAGTACTCGTAACTCAAATCTCGTCAGCAAACACGACTACCTACAATGTGCTAGGGTCTATTAGACGAGCGGGTCGTGCCTTGCCTTAGTATTCATGTTTTGAGTTACATTTCCTTTATGTCTTTAACATTATCCAAAGTTATAATACTTCTCAAGTATTTATTTTCGTATTTCCTTCCCAAGAATGGGAGTATTTCATACATGTGTATTTGTATTCTCGTATTTGTAGTTTCCAAAATAATATATTTTCAAGTCTTACTTCAGAAAATATATTTAAACTTGTTTTGTCCCAAAAATAATGTATTTCAAGAAAATGTATATTTTCTCAAAAATCATATATCTTCTAAATATTCTAAGAAAATATATTTTTACTTCCAAAAATAATATATTTTCTCTTTGCTGAAAATATGATATACTTTGTAATAATAATGAAAATCATATTTTCATTCCTTGTGTCCCAAAATAATGTTTACCAAAAACATATTTATAACGGTATTTTCCGGAATATTTTGTAAGTTACGTTCTTGCGTTTGATTTCACAATATTGAGTGTGTAACTTATATATTTATTCCTTGCGATTTTTTGTATTATTTTGGATTGTAAATTCTTGGTATTTTGTTAAGTTATATTACTTTAATTCCTAAAATAACATAACTATTACACCAAGTATACAAATAATCACACACAATGTGTTATAAATGTAAATATATATTCTAAATACATATTTATCCATTTTTGTTTATAAAAATCAACCTCCAATACTTGTATTTTTGTAACAAAATCTATGGCAAAGTTTATATTGAAAACTATAGTTAAAACTCACTTGTAAATACTTGTTTAGAAAATATTTTTCTAAGTGTTTGTATTTTTAGAAACTTTCGCCATAGTTTCCCCTAAAAATGGAGGTGTCCATGCTATCAAAGCATATCATTTTCTTTTCAAAATCATCACAAACAATCAATAATATAAACAAGACTTACCATATGCTTTACATATGCAATTTACACTTTGTCATGATCTTGAATTTTTGTAGAAAGTTGTAGTAACTTAACATGTTATTTAGTAGGTTAAGTTACCCTCTAAAACATGGTTATTTGTTTAATAATCACATTCTTGAAAGATCTAGTCCTTTACAACTTACAAGATGATTTTTCCAAAAACAGTTCATTTGTGCTTCTCTTGTTAATAACATGTCTCTATACTTGATTTACCACTAAAAATATGATTAGCTTCTTTAAAAATCATGACCTTGTAAATCTTGTAAATAACTTTGAAAATATTATTTTTGAAGTCTTTTATTTTTTTTAGACTCATAACATGTATCACAAATCATCATACAAGTTCAATATATATACTAGAACAACTTGATCTTTATGTTTTAGAGCTTTATGTTAAAGATTAACTTCTTATTCCTTCATGATCTTCCTGTTTAATAACTTTCATAAACTTTTAACCACCAAAATAAGAAGTAAAATAGGATCAAAGAAGCTTACTACTAGCACTATGGCTAGGGAAGAATTCAAGAAGATGAAGATGACAAATGAGGTGGATAAAAGCACTAGAGTGAGGTCCTTCACTTCTCCTTGCTTGCAACCTTCTTATGTATACTATGTATACTTGTTACACCTTAGAGAGTGCTTAGATTACTTGAGAGTGAGTTGGAAATGGATGTGTTAGAGAGGGGGTGTTGGGCCGCAGCTTATTGAGAGGGAGAGAGAAGTGTTTGTAGGTTGAAGATGGTGAAGATGAATGAGGAAGATCTAGTATGATATATTTATAACCAATCTAAATCTTTCACCAAATCAAATCATATCTAACAAGATCATGGAAGATTTAAGGAGATCTAGGTAATCTTTGCAAGATCTTGGAAGATCATGGTGGGGTCATTTTGACCGTCCACTTATATGGGGGGGGGGGGTCTAAGTGTAACTTTTAACCATAAAGATTGATTTATGGTTCAATTTCAAGTGTTAGTTGCAAGTGTTATTTACTAGACATTTTTAGTGGGTGTTAGGGTGTTCGGGGATCATAACTAGTTCCGAAACATTAAAACAATGCTTTTAGTATAATTTTGATGTTTCGGGTAATGTCCGGTTGTTCGGTTAGATACCGGTTCGTTAATGTGTCAAACTATTACATTTAGTGTTCTTTATGTACCCTTTTGTAACGCTTTTAATCCCCGACACTTAGGGAAGCATTCAGGACCTTTTAGTCATATTTTTGCATGTAATAAACTTGTTAAAATGCTGAATTTTTGCTGATTTATGCAGAATTCAGCACTTTATGTGGGTTTTAGGCACTTTCCGGCACTTTATCTATCACCTAGAAAAGCAGTTTTGTGGTCCTTACTTCCCTACACACTATACTAGTGTAATACGTAGTCTCTGGCTCATACTGGGCCTCAAAACATTGTCTGTCTATGTACTGAACTTCGTCAGCATTTTAGTTTGTCTGGTAATGGTGCCAATTCTGTTCTGTGCATCATTAGAACTATATTATGTTGCATGTAGCAACGATAAAAGTCTTGAAACATGAAATGCCATTATATGTATATAACAGTGATCAGAAATTCATTTGTCTTGTAAACTAGATCATGCACAGTTATTAAAGCAAAGATTACTGTTCAATTAGTGTACGGAATGTACGGAAAAGTGACAGTTGTCACAGACTCCCCCCGTTAAAAGAATTTCGTCCCGAAATTCAAGCGATGCCATCGGTCGCAGGGGAGTTGTGAATCAAATGTGGTCACTTAGGTTTAAAATTTGTCTTCATGTCCCCATGTAACTCTGGGTCATGATATGAATTCTATTGTACTCAAGTAAATCAATTACGTCTTTTCTGTGTTTTGTGGACTCTTGGTCCGTAACCTTAACAGGTTCTATAGTAATTTTGTCGTTGACGTGAATCTTGTTTGTGGGAACAACGACTGTTCCTTGAGTCAGACTCCTCTAAAGACTAGACACGTGGATTGTGTCGCGATCACTACTGATCTTTTCTGGTAGTTTCAGCTTGTGAGCAATGGTTCCGATCCCTATCAGGACCTTGAAAGGTCCAATCTACTGGGGATCCAACCTTTCACATTTTCCAAATCGCACCACGCCTTCTCAAGGCGAGGCTCCTATTAAAGCCATACTTTGTATCTCAAATTCCTACGATTTATGCCGCTCGTCGGCGCAATCTTTCTGTATTTCGCGGGCTGTCTTGATATGATCACATATCTGAGCGATCTTGCCTCTAATTTTTCCTGAACCAACTCAGGCCAGTAAATTGTTTTGTCTCTGGTCTCCATTAAATCACAACGGGGATCGACTTATTACGTTCCGTCTAAAGCTTCACACGAAGCGGTTTAAACGACGGTGTGATAAATACTATTGCAGGAAAACTCCACTAAGGGCAAGTGAGTGTTCAACTTTTCACCAAAGTTTATCACACAAGCATGTAATATGTCCATACAGTCTGCATCGTTCAGTAGCTTAGTTCATATTCGTTAATATTTAAGTTCTTACAATCAACGGTGTGCCGCAACCCTTGCGATCAGTAAAGTCGTGCAGAGTTTTCTTACAAGTAATGTTGTCGACTTTGCGGCGCGCAATCACTGTATCTAGATCATGGTTTCTTCTCATGATTCCTTAATCAACGTGACGCGTATGCAATGCCGTGGTCTCGTTGCATCGACGCGCAATCGAGACTTTGTTGAGAAACGTTACATAATTGCAATTCTAACTCCTTAGCTCTTGATTGCAGGGTTGGCATGAATCTCGTTCTTATCCACCATGTATCCTAAAGTTCTTATCTTGCAAATTCGAAATCCGTTTTTCGACATCTTATCACATAACTGTTCTTTCTCTAAGGGTTGCAAGATAAATTGCAGATGTTGCTCATGACCTTACTTGGTTGTTGAGCATATAGTCAATAAATATAATCATGATCTATCCAGGTATGGCTTACACGTTTGATTCATGAGGTCCATGAATACTGTCGATGCATGTGTTAAGCCAAACGGTACGACAAGGAACTCGTACTGCTCGAAGCGAGTCCTAAAGGTCGTTTTAGGGATATTTCCTTCTTGTATTCACAGTTGAGGATACCCTGTCCTCAAGTCGATCTTTGAGTGGTAACTAGGACCTTACGATTTGTCCGCTCATGTCATCAATCCTTGGCAAAGGATACCGATCCTTGATATCCAACTCTCTGGAATTGATGCAAAGTGGAAACTGTCAACTTTCTTCTTGTGTCCTTAACTGAGGATGTCATGTCGTTGATTCCCTCCGTCTAGCAGCTCTTGCAGTTACATCGGAGGCTCATGCTTCGCGGACGAAGCTAGTCGGTAAGGCGTCATCTTGTCACTGGTGCCGCTTCTGGCACGAGGTTCATCTTAAACTTCTCTTGTCGTTGTGGGGGAGGGGGTATTCCTGGCAAGTCTTCAGGAAAGGCTTCTGGGAATTCCTCCACCACGGGGTTGTCTTCTAGCTCCAGCTCCTAGGTCTCCTTATTGGCAACATGAGCTAGGGAGGCAATGCAGTCTACTCGGAGGCGCTTCTGTTGTCTCTTCGACCAATGTGAGATGTCACAGACCCACGGTCTAGTACCCTTGTACCTAATGTAAGAAGGTTGCGTACTATAAGTGTTTCATCATTCACAAGAGGGATGCGACTGATTTTCCTTATATCGAACGACTTCAACTCTATACTTGGATATCCAATCCATGCTGACTATCATACCGTGACTTCCCAAGTTAATGGTAACAGAAGGTTCCGTCCTTCTGAGTCCCCAAAATATAATCCTTAATTGCTTCATCTGCTTAAACTAGTCTTCTATATGCCCATTTCTAAAGAATACGGGACGTCTATTTTACCCGAAACTAGGCCAAGCAGTTTCTTAAGTTCTAAGCATGCAAGGTTAAAGTTGATGCCAGTATTAATCAAAAATAGATGCATAAGGTTGGTTAATAGGGAACGTGCCCGTAACCGCATCTGGATCCTGGCGTGCTTCACGAGCTTCGATTGTGAAAACCCTTCCTTGCTTGTTTCTTCCTAGGGCAATCTTTCCTAAAGTGCCCTGCTTCACCACATCTGTAGCAACCTGGTACTCTACCATTATCTCTTCCATCTGGATCCTTCGCCCAACAGGCGTCCTTGCTGTGCCCTTCTTTTCCACACTTCCCGCACTTAGGCCTCAGACATTGACCTTTATGGTAAAAATTGCATTCCTCGCATCTCGGCTTATTCCGCAAGTATATCTTACCACCAGCCTTATTAGTGGTTCCATAAGCTTTCCTGCCATGTGGCGGGTTCACTTCCTTTCTTTTGTTAGCTTTAGAGCTTCCATAGCCGACTTGGGTGCCTATCTTTAGGTTTGAGGACTTCCTTTTCTTGTTGCCTGATGACTCCACACGAGTCTCTTTCTTCTTATCCTCAGATTCTGAAAATTTCCCCATGCGTATAGCTTCTTCAGTAAGAGTGACACTCAAATCGATAGCCTCTGCAATGGTTGAGGGCTCTGAGGTAGTAACCATGCTCCTAATTTGAGGTGCAAGTCCCCAAATGAATCGCTCAATCCTCTTGAATTCTGGCTTGACTAAGTAGGGTACGATTCTAGACAAGTCGTGAAATCGTTGGACATACTCGAAAATCTTCGGCCCGTCCATTTTCAAATTCCAGAACTCCACCTCAAGCTTCTGGATTTCAGCCCTAGAACAATATTTCTTCTCCATCATTTCCTTGAGCTCGTCCCAGCTCAGTGCATAAGCAGCATCTTCACCAAGGGTCTGAACCTGAAAGTTCCACCAAGAGAGTGCGCCGTCCATAAACAACCCTGAGATATAGGTAACACTCCGCAGGGGCGAACAGTTACTCATTCTTAGAACGGAGTTAGTCTTTTCTGCCCAATGAACAAATGCAACGGCACCTCCTGTGCCATCAAAATTCAATGGCTTGCAGTCCCGGAACTGTTTACAGGTGCAGCCAGTTGGAGGGTTGTTTCCGAAAGTGCCACCGCTGTGTTTGGAGCGGAGGGCTTCATGTCGTGCAATTGCCTGTGAGATGCGTTCTTGAAGCTCGGCTTCTGTCCTTGGTAACGTACTGGTGTTTGTGTCACGTCTGGGCGGCATTCTCTTCTGTCAAAAAGGTATGAGGTAAGTTAGACAACATTCCATAATTGTCTATGAGGTACATTGTACCTTAAGCAATCATGTAATCCCCCAATATCACATGCTTATATAATCAACAATGTACGAGTGAGGAAACAATTACTGAGTTTTCATAAGGTAGTAATGATTTTCCTCCTACGTTTGCTCTCTTTGGTCTTTAGCTTCACAAGACGGGTATACTTTTCCTGAGATGGGGGTTGTTTATGTAGGGGTGATAGAGAGTGTAATGTCACTGAATCATTCTGAATGTTATCCATCTTCACTTGCTTAAATATCGTTTCTCAAACGTCTCGTACACGGGTAGAAGTATCAGACACGAAGTAGGCAAGACATGTTTCCTACTTTATAAAGTGCTAAGGCACCGGTCTATGTATTGTTCTACCATATGAAGGTGTGAACACCTAGAGTTTATTTTTGTGTAATGATCGTTAGTTTGGCCCGCAGGGTCCACCAGGATTTCCATGCACTACAAGTCGTTATTACGTGGGCCCCCGTAATAATAATAATAAATTATCTTGCATAGTTACCCCAAATTTTCCCTCGTCCATGCAGATGATCAATCAAGGAGGGGACACCACTGTCCTTATACCTCTGTCATGGAAAGGACCATTGCGGTGGTCCACGCGCTAACACTCGTTATCGTTACGTGCGAATAGGCATGATGATTAAATGAACTAGGAATAGGGAGAATTCCTAGTAGTTGGAGGGGCACCTTCAAGATGAATACTTCATCTTCCTTTTCTGGTCAAGTATGTCGTCAATCTTGCTTCTCAAAAGTCGCAGGGACCTCATCCCGCTGATTAAGAATTCGTTCAAGGTTGCCGCATCTGCCTCGCCGTCACTACCGTAGTTAGGCACCTTCACGATCGAGAGGGAAGAGCAGCCATCTCCTACGGAAGCAAGCTCAGAATCTTGTTCGGTAATCACTCCAGCCATGAGCTTCGCAATGAACGCGAGGTCGATAGCTTCATCGTGCGAGTAAGAACAATAATAGGATTCGGAGTCGAAGGTATCTTATTCACATCAATAATTATTCCATACACTTATTCATATGTATATATATCAATAAACAAGTATGTTACTTAGCATAAGCAGGCAATTTGATGCATCATATCACGTATAACTCTCGTTTATCCTTTGGGGGGACATTTTGTCTTTGGTAAGTCTAACTCGTGTAGACTATGCCTCAGTTGGCACCTTATTTTGGGGTATTCCCTACTAATGTCCTTGCCTTGTCTCCTTTTTGAAAAGTGTTTGACTCATGGATCTTGACGCTTACGTGAATACAATGAAAAACCTTTTTGTAAAATGTTTTTATGAGAGAACTCTAGTGATTGTAGTCTAGACTCGAGAAGGAATCCTAGTTCACTACAATCGAAGCTCTGATACCAAACTGTCACACCCTGACTTTTGCGGAAGCGTATGATGTGTGACTGGTTTAATATCATTGCATTCAACAATAATAAACAACTACATAATTAAAACGATGTTCATCCATTCATAAAATTTGAGTATTACAAACACTGGTTATTTAAGTTTTAAAACACAACCTTCGACTTGGTTACAAACCAACAAAAGTGGATGACATCTAAACTTGAAGTCTACTTCTAGTTACGACACCCGTGCCCAAGATCCATCTTGTCACCTGAAATACATGTAATTTTGGAAAACATCAACAAAAGTTGAGCGAGTTCATGCGTTTTGTGTGAGTACTGTAATCTTGTAAATCTTTGAGAGACTCCTTTGTAAACAGGTATGAAAAGCGTGTAAGAACATAAATGTTTTACAAGGACTTTAAGGCATGTGAGGACATAGGGAGTACTCGTAATGAGTAGGCATATACCCTTGTTGATTTTCCCTCGACTATGTCGATTTCCCCCGACTATGTCAATTTACCTTCACTATGTCAATTTCCCTTGACTATGTCGATTTCCCTCGACTGGGACACCGAAGCACTCAACTGATCACATGAGGAGCATGAGTGGGGCTCGGTCGTACCCGTTAGATCTAACCCTCGTCCCTAATTAAGTATTAATGGCATTTCAATATTAAGTCCATGCTCACATGATCTAGTATTTCATAGGCATTTCATACCGTTTACGCATTCGTAACATGTATTCCACCCCCGAGAGTTATAAAACCAAAAACAGTTAAGAGAAAAGGGGGAGCATGAACTCACTGTTTTGCGTCTTCAGTACTCGTAACTCAAATCTCGTCAGCAAACACGACTACCTACAATGTGCTAGGGTCTATTAGACGAGCGGGCCGTGCCTTGCCTTAGTATTCATGTTTTGTGTTACGTTTCCTTTATGTCTTTAACATTATCCAAAGTTATAATACTTCTCAAGTATGTATTTTCGTATTTCCTTCCCAAGGATGGGAGTATTTCATACATGTGTATTTGTATTCTCGTATTTGTAGTTTCCAAAATAATATATTTTCAAGTCTTACTTCAGAAAATATATTTAAACTTGTTTTGTCCCAAAAATAATATATTTCAAGAAAATGTATATTTTTCTCAAAAATCATATATCTTCTAAATATTCTAAGAAAATATATTTTTACTTCCAAAAATAATATATTTTCTCTTTGCCGAAAATATGATATACTTTGTAATAATAATGAAAATCATATTTTCATTCCTTGTGTCCAAAAATAATGTTTACCAAAAACATATTTATAACGGTATTTTCCGGAATATTTTGTAAGTTACGTTCTTGCGTTTGATTTCACAATACTGAGTGTGTAACTTATATATTTATTCCTTGCGATTTTTGGCATTATTTTGGATTGTAAATTCTTGGTATTTTGTTAAGTTATATTACTTTAATTCCTAAAATAACATAACTATTGCACCAAGTATACAAATAATCACACACAATGTGTTATAAATGTAAATATATATTCTAAATACATATTTATCCATTTTTGTTTATAAAAATCAACCTCCAATACTTGTATTTTTGTAACAAAATCTATGGCAAAGTTTATATTGAAAACCGTAGTTAAAACTCACTTGTAAATACTTGTTTAGAAAATATTTTTCTAAGTGTTTGTATTTTTAGAAAATTTCGCCATAGTTTCCCCTAAAAATGGAGGTGTCCATGCTATCAAAGCATATCATTTTCTTTTCAAAATCATCACAAACAATCAATAATATAAACAAGACTTACCATATGCTTTACATATGCAATTTACACTTTGTCATGATCTTGAATTTTTGTAGAAAGTTGTAGTAACTTAACATGTTATTTAGTATGTTAAGTTACCCTCTAAAACATGGTTATTTGTTTAATAATCACATTCTTGAAAGATCTAGTCCTTTACAACTTACAAGATGATTTTTCCAAAAACAGTTCTTTTGTGCTTCTCTTGTTAATAACATGTCTCTATACTTGATTTACCACTAAAAATATGATTAGCTTCTTTAAAAATCATGACCTTGTAAATCTTGTAAATAACTTTGAAAATATTATTTTTGAAGTCTTTTATTTTTTTTAGACTCATAACATGTATCACAAATCATCATACAAGTTCAATATATACACTAGAACAACTTGATCTTTATGTTTTAGAGCTTTATGTTAAAGATTAACTTCTTATTCCTTCATGATCTTCCTGTTTAATAACTTTCATAAACTTTTAACCACCAAAATAAGAAGTAAAATAGGATCAAAGAAGCTTACTACTAGCACTATGGCTAGGGAAGAATTCAAGAAGATGAAGATGACAAATGAGGTGGATAAAAGCACTAGAGTGAGGTCCTTCACTTCTCCTTGCTTGCAACCTTCTTATGTATGCTTGTTACACATTAGAGAGTGCGTAGATTACTTGAGAGTGAGTTGGAAATGGATGTGTTAGAGAGGGGGTGTTGGGCCGCAGCTTTTTGAGAGGGAGAGAGAAGTGTTTGTAGGTTGAAGATGGTGAAGATGAATGAGGAAGATCTAGTATGATATATTTATAACCAATCTAAATCTTTCACCAAATCAAATCATATCTAACAAGATCATGGAAGATTTAAGGAGATCTAGGTAATTTTTGCAAGATCTTGGAAGATCATGGTGCGGTCATTGTGACCGTCCACTTATATGGGGTGGGGGTCAAAGTGTAACTTTTAACCATAAAGTTTGATTTATGGTTCAATTTCAAGTGTTAGTTGCAAGTGTTATTTACTAGACATTTTTAGTGGGTGTTAGGGTGTTCGGGGATCATAACTAGTTCCGAAATATTAAAACAATGCTTTTAGTATAATTTTGATGTTTCGGGTAATGTCCGGTTGTTCGGTTAGATACCGGTTCGTTAATGTGTCAAACTATTATATTTAGTGTTCTTTATGTACTCTTTTGTAACGCTTTTAATCCCCTACACTTAGGGAAGCATTCAGGACCTTTTAGTCATATTTTTGCATGTAATAAACTTGTTAAAATGCTGAATTTTTGCTGATTTATGCAGAATTCTGCACTTTATGTGGGTTTTAAGCACTTTTCGGCACTTTATCTATCACCTAGAAAAACAGTTTTGTGGTCCTTACTTCCCTACACACTATACTAGTGTAATACGTAGTCTCTGGCTCATACTGGGCCTCAAAACATTGTCTGTCTATGTACTGAACTTCGTCAGCATTTTAGTTTGTCTGCTAATGGTGCCAATTCTGTTCTGTGCATCATTAGAACTATACTGTGTTGCATGTAGCAACGATAAAAGTCTTGAAACATGAAATGCTATTATATGTATATAACAGTGATCAGAAATTCATTTGTCTTGTAAACTAGATCATGCACAGTTATTAAAGCACATATTACTGTTCAATTAGTGTACGGAATGTACAGAAAAGTGACAGTTGTCACAGTTAAAATGGAATTCCAGCATTGCTTGGGGTTACAGGTGTTCTTGATTTGGTGGGGTTGAAGTTGAACGTTTACTTGAGTCCTTTATGTATTTTTCATTTTTACTAATTGCGACTAATTTTTTCTCTTATGGTATTGCAGGGATCCGCGTTTGAGCACCGTTGGCAACTTGACTCCAATTTTTAGAATGACCCGACTAATTTTTTGTCTTATGGTATTGCCGAGTGCTTTGGCCTTTATGATGAACGGGGAGTCCGAAATAGTAAAGAATTTTCTTTTAAAAATAGTTTTTCTCCAATCCCGAGAGAAAAAGGTAGACAAATTCAAGTTAGGAGAAGGGGTAATGCCTACAAGTTTTAAAGTGCTTCACGATCCAGTTAGGAACACAGAAACCAAATCATATTGGCTGATTATGGTGAAAGTGCCATTGGTTGAGTCACTCCTGTTGATTCAGGCTTTTGGTGGATTATTTTGCTTCGGGCCTATACAAAGTCAACCGGTGATACTTCGTTGGCGGAAATGCCTGAAATCTAGAGGGGTATTCGGCTTATTATGACTTTGTGTCTTTCTGAAGGGTTTGACACGTTCCCGACGTTGAGTTCAGGCCTATTTCCATGTACAATTCAAACTTTACTCGAGTAGTGTACCATAATTATATTGTTATTATCTAGCTTTGATGGATGGTTTAGTTGAAGCAATTCGACGTAACGTCAAAAGGGTATATGCTTTTACCAATTCCCAAATCTTATTTGATCAGGTGAGTCAATTCTTTGTTGATTATTGTATGATCATTACATTCATTTATTCAAAAGCATATGCAGGCGGCTCAACCTTTTGGGGCCTCAAGCGGATTCCAAAATTGAAGCTCTTTTCGTAATTAAAAAGAGAAATTTGTTATGCTTAGGATCCAAACACGTGGTAATATGATGACACATGCTTTTGTACACGATTTCTAAAAGGCACAGAATTACACAATTTTAACAGAAAATTTGAGAGGTTGAGAGATGAGGGAGCTGTGATCGTAGAGGAAGAATTGAACGTGAATCGAACGTCGTCAAGCCTTAATAAAACTTGGGCCCCTTAAATATGGGGCCCCAAGCTTCAGCTTATTTTTTGGTATAGTTGAGCCGCTCCTAAGCATATCATATGAAATCTTGTTTTTTTTGTATTATCTTGTATTACCATTTGAACAATTATCTTTTGGCAGATTACAAATGAGGAAGTGCCTGAGAATCCACTTCTCATGGCACTGAGACAAAGAATACAAGAACATGTTAAAAATCTTGAACATTTGGTTCTAAAATGTGTTCCTGATGTCAATCTCGAGCCTCCATTGCACCTGGCATGAGTGGCAATTGGGGGCGTTCATGATGCCAAGGGCGATCCAACTGTTGAAAATTGTTTAATATGTTGTGAAGATAAACCATCGTTCATGATGGTCACACTGAAATGCTCATACAAATGTTGTTCCCATTGCTTGAAGGCTTATGTTGATGATAAAGTTGGGCTATCTGAGGTTCCCATTATGTGCCCGAGCCCAAAATGCAGATATTACATTTCTGTCCCTGAACATAAGTATTTTCTTCCTATTGGCTCTTTTATGTCGTTAGAGGAAGCTCTTTTGGAACCAAATGCGTGTGCGGCTGACAAGTTTTACTGTCCTTTTCCTGACTACGCGGTTCTTCTTGATCCTAGACCTTCACTAACCACGGGGGTCCCACGTACTCCATCAAGTATGTCAACTTACTTTTGTTTTACAGTAGATGTAGAAAAATGTATGGGTCAAGTTGGGTTAGGCTGACCCGTATTTTGGGCGAGGTTCAACTATGTTTGCCTCACACAACCCATTTGACCCGTTAGAGATAAAGCATAACCCAAATTCACATCTGATATGGGATCTTTAAACATAATTTACTTAACCCCATCATTTTCATATTTTTAAATTATAACACCTCTTATAAAAGTCTAATTAATATAATTTTCATATAAAGTTGAAACGTGTGTCATCTTTCGGTGAAGAGAGATCAATGTCAACCGTCACTCCACTTTTGTGCAAACTGTTACTAAATTCTCTGTTTTGTTGAATGATTTTACAGGTTCTATTACGAAAAAGTCGATTTATGGTGGTTCTTTACTTAAATTCGGTGCACGATGGTGAAAGTCAAACATTATTACCTTGACTGTAACTTGAGATAGTTTAGCATTGCTTATCTTTTTTATTATTTTTGTTGAGTCAAATCGAACACTTTGTTCATACCGTTTTAGTCACGACTCTATTTTTTGTTGTTTTCTCTTTTGTTTTGCTAACGGTACCGTATTTGATCGGAATCGGTGTTGTTCTTTACGGTACTGACATAACTCTTTGTGGTTATCAAACGATATAAAACACGGATTGGTATTCTTTTAGACCTATCGGATCGGTAATATAAATATACAACTTATATATGATTTATTTATCATTTTAAGGTTTGAATTATATTTCCGCCCCGTATTGCCGTTAGAATTATAGAAAGAATCTGTTTATCGCGCCGCAACGCTCGCGGGTTTACCACTAGTATGTATGTATATGTATGTATATATATATATATGTATATATATATATATATATAGGATGGGGATCATTACAGAACACTCATTATTGCGAGAACAAAAAGAACAACTCTAAATTACTAAATTTTGGGATTTAGTGTTCATATTTTTAAAATTTTATGTTTCTTACATTTATTTGTGTATTATATATACATAAAAAACCATATATTTTCACCTATACATAGCCTACACACATGTAGGTAATTTAACCTACACATAACTTACATATGTGTAGGTTATATAAAAATTGAAAAATTTTCATATTTTGTTTTGAATTCTAGTTTTAGAAACAATAAGGGCCTGTTTGGTTGGCTCTGAATGAAACCATTCAGAGGTGCACCTCTGATTCGGTCAGAGGTGTAGTTGTTTGGTTCACAAAACATTCACCTCTTAACTGAACCATTCAGCTCTGAATGATTCAGCTACTTTTGTATGCTGAATGAAATATTTGCCACTCATGCCCCTTGCCCTCACAAAAGAAACAACTGCTCTTCGCGACACCATCATCTCCTCCCCTCCCCTCTCCTCTCCTCTCCTCCACCACTCTGCCGAACCAAAATCAAACCGGAGCCGAACCAAAATCAAACCGGAAACAAGACATGAAACACGAGCTGAGACTCGAAGCCGAAACCTGGACCGACATCAAATCTGAACCCGTGACCTGAACATTTGAACTTGAGCCGAGCCGAGACATGAAACACGAGCTGAGACTCGACCATGGCTGCTGTCGCCGTCAACACCATCGAAAACCATCACCACCACCGCCGTAGCGGTGGCGCCGTCACCACCGGAGCTCTCTCTCCTCTGTCGATCTTTCTCTTTCTTCGATCGATGTGGTGGGTGTGGCTACCAGAGATTTCTGTAACCGGGGGGGGGGCGTAGGTGATTCAGCGGGATTCACAACCGGCACCGGCCGACACTTCGGCTCCGGTCACCGGTCGAGCAAACGAGAGAGACAAAGGATGTTGTTGTTGTCTGTGTGTGTAAGATACATATAAAGAAAAAAAAAAGGAAAGTTTGGTGGAATGAGATTTTTTTTTGTTTGAACGGTGGAGGTGGAATGAGGTGAGGATGGAGAAAGTAACATTTATATATATTTAATAATAAAATGGTTTTTTTAATTAAAAGGGATAAAATTGTCATTTTACACCGTCATTCAGATGTGCAACCAAACAGCACTTTACTGGTTCAGCACTTATTGGTTCAGAGCCTCTTACCCATTCAGACCTCTTATTCATTCAGCACTTATTGATTCAGATGTTGCCAAACAGCCCCTAAATAGATGATTCATTGTGTTCTGCATGTTCTCGCAATATTTTAGTGTTCTGCTTAGAACCTTTCCCTATATATATATATATAAAACACACACACATATATTATCTCTTTCTCTTACAAAAATAAACTTACAAAAACATATTTTTCTAACTTTTTATTGAATTATATTTATAATGATAATGGTATTTTTTTAATTACGTTACAAAAATATGACGCATACTTCAAATATAATTCAAATATTAAGCAATTTATAAACGGGTTGGGTATTTAATAACAATGAGCAAGAGATTTCAAACTTGTGATATAATTATCAGATGCACTTAGGGAGTGTTTGTTTTTTATGAAAAGCTCTTCTTGACCTCTTATGTCTGCCCCACGCAGACCACGCGCAGACTTTTAAGTCTGCAGTGTGTTTGTTTTCTAGAAGTGATTTCATTAAAAAATGCCTGCGAGTCCTCTTCTTGGGGCAGATGTGAACCCTCCTCTTCTAACCTCTTCTCCTCCTCCCTATTTTCAAAACACATATCCTCCCACTAGTGTTGCAATGGATTCATCTACGTAGATCACTTCAAGATTTCCCAAAACCCTAACTTTTGTTCGATTCACCACCAATTAATCACTCTTTGAATGAAAATGTTGCAGATAAGGTGTTCGACTAAAAAATTGATGGTTGAAAAATGTTGGTGTTCAATAAGCTGATTAAAAGCAAGTTTTTGCCTGATGTGAAGAATTGCAATAGGATTTTGAAGATGCTCACGGGTATGAAAGAGATCTGGGTTTTGTAAAGGGTTTCTGATTGTGTAAGTTTCAAGATTAGGGTTTTGTTTTTTAGGGGTTAAGATAATAAGATCTGAAGTGGTTCTTGTAGCTAAATGAGGTTCTTGGTGTGATTCTTGTATAAATTTGGTGGTGGGTTTGGTAGGAAAAAAAGAAGAGAACAAGACTATTGTTAGATGAAGTTGTTTGTAGTTAATTTTTGGGGGTTTGGGGTTAGGAATATCAAGATCAAATGAAGTGGAAATCATTTTTGTTTTGTAGTACCACCGGTTTCGGTCAGCAATTGCCCGAAGGTTTGTTCTTTTCACTTTGATCATATATGCAGTCAGCATTTATTTAATTTTTTTTATTTTTTTTTTCATTTATTGGTGATTAATGTTAGTTTATCTATTTGTGTAGTTGGTACTTGATCATATTGCAAAACTGATAATATTGGTTTTTTAGTATATAAGTTTATTTGGAGGTTATTAGCCAACTTGCTACTTTGGAACCACTGAGTTTATGCTCAGATGACATTGCAACCACTGAGTTCTGTATGTTCTTCCCTTTTTTATCATTTTAAGAATGTATGAAGATTTATTTACGTATTTCACATGATGTAATCTTTCAATTTATTTCTTTTTTTATGATTTATATAGGAAGAGCAAAAAGAAGCATTTCTTCCAGCGGATTTGGGTGCTCCGAGCAAACAACCCACAAACTATTTTTGTGAAACGTTGACTGCAAGTGACACTAGCACTCATGGTGGATTTTCGGTTCCTCGTCGCGCAGCTGAGAAAGTGTTACCTCCACTTGTGACAATTATTATGTTATTTATGGGTTTGATGATCAGTTTTAAATAGGGTTGTAAACGAGCCGAGCTTAAAGTAGCTTTTTGAAAACTTATTCTAGTGATTCACATGTAAAACTCTTTTAAGTTAAATAAAATCAGTTTATTTATTTCAGTTTATTTCAGCAGCTTGTAGAAGTTAAAAAACAAACAGTCTTCTTCTTGCAGACTTCAGAGGTTTGGTCCACCTCTTCAGCTACAGATGTGGTCCGCAGACTGCAGACGTTTTACCTCTGAAAAAACAAACAGCACCTTAGTTATTTTATTGTGCTCTACAAACATTTAATTTTAATTATTCCCCCGTGTAATATAAGGGATTATAACCTAGTTTCAGTTATATATTAGTAAATAAATAACGTTTAATTAAATTCTCTTAGGCTCAAAATATATTATTGGGCCTAGCCCTGAAAGGCTTTGTTATATAATATGTTCTGCATGGAAGCCCAATGCCTTCATTAATCATTCCTGCATATCGAAAAACACCAAACCGTATGTTGGTAATTTTAGTGTTATCAACGGATTTTAGGGTATTGGATTAACTTATTGATCGAGGAAATAATGTTAGAGATTAAACGAGTTAGGTGACGCGAGAGTGCTGGCTCGATTTAATCCTAACATTGTTTGATTTTATTATGCAAATAATTACATGGGCCTTATAATTAATAATAAGTTTGTTTCTAAATATTTTGGACTTTATATTTTATATGATAGGCTTAATAATATTCCTTGTTATTGTTTTTTGGTAATCTACCATTAAACTATTAACTATATATGGGCCAATGTAATTTAATAAGGGCCAACGTTAATAATTTACTACAACTATATCATTGGACCCTTGAATTAAATCTATACTACAACTTTTCATCATATTATCCCATCTCTTATAGATAATTATTATTTTAGTTTAATCTCTTCTAATTAATTATAGATAACCCTTCTACTAAATATTATTTAATTTAATATCTTATATTATAGATAACCCTTCTACTAAATATTATTAGTTTAATATCTTATGGATAATTATTATTTAGTTTAATCTCCATCTCATTTATAATATTATTTATTTGAATTAATTATATTTGAACGTTTTTTTTAGTTTGGTATCAAATAGATTTTACGAAACTTAAAATAAAATTAACTAATATTATTTATCATTTATACATTTACGAAGTTTTAAATAAAGGGTTAAATTTATTGAGACTTCGTTAACAAATTTTGCAACATCAGAAAAATCTATTTTTATCACGAAAACCAAACTTTGCATTAATATATTAAATATTTTTATTTTCACTATACAAAATTACATTTACTCGACCCATGTAATACATGAGGTTTTTTAAAATATAACTTTTTATTATTTGATATAAAAAATTAGATTTATTCAATTCGTACAATACACGGGGTTTTTTTAAGGATATATATTTTTATTATTTAGTACAGAAAATTACATTTATTCAAACCGTGTAATGCACATATTTTTAAAGATGTATTTTTTATTGTTTGGTATATAAAATTACATTTATTCAACCCGTGTAATAAATGAGGTTTTTTAAAGATGTATTATTTGGTTAGAGTTAATTACATAGTTAGTCCCCGTGGTTTGCACAAAATAACATACTTAGATACTAATAGTTTAAAATCACCTTCTAGGGTATTAACTTTTCATTTTGTAACGTTTGGAGGTATTAACTTCTAGGATATTAACATAGTTAGTCCTTGTGGTTTGCACAAAATAACATACTTAGGTACTAATAGAATGTTATTTTAAACCTACAAATAACGTTAATACATCCAAACGTTACAAAATGAAAAGTTAATACCCAATAATGTGATTTTAAACTATTAGTACCTAAGTATGTTACTTTGTGCAAACCACATGGACTAACTATATAATTAACTCTATTTTATTATTTGGTAAACAATATTACATTTATGCAACTCGTGTAATATACGTGGTTTTAAAGATATACCTTTTTTATTTGGTATATAAAACTACATTTATTCAACCCGTACAATATGGTTCTTATAGATATAACTTTTTATTATTTAATATATAAAATTATATTTATTCAACCCGTACATTAAATGAGGTTTTTAAAGTTATATTGTTTTATTATTTAGTATATAAAATTTATTTATTCAACCTCGTGTAATACACGGGGTTATAACCTAGTTAATGTATATATGATATGGCAAAAAGGCCAAGGCACATAGAGGAAAGTGTCCTCTCGATCACAGATAAAAGAAAAGGAACGCACAAAACTACATGTATGACAGTTTTGGTTACAGTGTGTTCTCTTCATCACATAAACATCAAATCCAATTCCATCAAGAGTGATCTTTGTCTAATCCGATAAATCATTGCGTGTAACCCGCAAATAGGTTTATCTGATAGTTATCATACGATTCAGAGATTAATCCAGGTTTCATCATAATTTTGCAATTTCAATTCGGGTTCCAGGTTTGTTAATTTCTTTGAAATTACTTGTTCTACACCAATTATACAACAAAGATAAACCTATTTTTGGGTTACAGTTGGGTTTTGTTTCGGGTTCGTAACCCGAATTTTGAAATTGTGGGTTCTTAGAATTAATTGTCGAAAATATATTGTGATTTGGTTATAATTGTTTGTTTAAATCAAAAGGAATTGAATTTTAAATTCTTGGTGGACGATGATCCTGTTTGAAATTAGGAGTTAGAATTTTGGGATAGAGTCTATTGCTTTATAGGCCTTGAAATTGAATTTTGGTTGCAAAAATATTGGGATTTCATTTATTTGGAACTAGGTTAGAACCCCGTGTATTACACGGGTTGAATAAATGTAATTTTATATATTAAATAATAGGGTTATTGGATTTTATCACCCGCAACTATCAGCCTTTGGCCGTTGCCACCCGCAACTAACACTTTGACACCCGACACCCCTAACTTGACTTTTTGTTTGCACTGGCACCACTCAGTTAAATATTCTCTAACTTGGTTAGTCATTTGTCCGATGTGGCACCATTTGGCTGATCTGTACATGCTGATGTGGTGTTATGTGGCGAATACGTGTCAAGCACCTTCATCTCCTTCGTTTATAACCATGGTTTTCGTAACCGGTTCGGACCGGCCGGTTCAACCGGTCCAACCGGGGTTCGGTCCCTCAGCCGATCCAGTTTGGCTATTTTCAGCAAATGTCAAAAATTCGGCCGGTTCGATTCGATCTCCGGTTCGCGGTTCAACCGGTTCGGGCGGTTTAACCTGCAAGTTGAGAAAAAACATGTGTATTGTCACCAAATATTACAGGGAAGAAATAACAAATCAAATCCAAAAGTCAAAACAAGAACGGATCCTAAGTAGTGATGGTTAATTTCAACAATATTTGACGAAAACCTAACCTGATCCTTGACAATAACTTTGATACTATCATCGGATGCTGAGATCTTGTTGTCTGTACATTGTTGTTGAAGTTGAAGGGTTTTTCTTTGAGCGAGAATGGAACAGATTTGTGGTTTGATTTTGTGAAAGAGATATGAAAGCTGAAAAGTTGAAGGGTTGTTGAAGTTGAAGGGTTTTTCTTCGAGATTCTGCTTCAATCACAAACATAGCAACAAGGAGTGGTGCTATATGTAGGCCCCACATGTGTTAAGTCATTTCTTTTTTTTTCTTTGAACACCGTGTCAAGTTATTTCAAAGGGTTGGATTTTTATTTAAATATATTATAAATATATTATTTATTACGTCATCCGGTTTGTAAATCCGGTCCGACCGGTCGAACCGGTCCGACCAATGAACTAGTAAGGCATCCGGTTCGATGTCCGATCCGGTCCTGAAAACCATGTTTATAACATAAGAAAACACAAGAAAATGCACTAATACAGATTACCGGATGCATCACCAATTGAATTTTAACGTAATAGATGATAAAAAAACGACTAAAATGAACTTCACGGTCAACAACATTATGGCCTGAAACATCCGAAGCGAGTTGAGATGCGATAGCAGATACATGACGTCATGAAAGTTAGTCTCCACCGTCATCATCCGTAACTGTTTCGCTTTCTCTCCGTAAATCCTCCCGGAGTAAATCGAAATCAGGATCTAGATCTGCATTCGTCACCTTTATAATTATCTAGATCTAAAGTTTCAGTTACAGGTCCAGATCCGTCGGTTACGATTGTTGAATTGTGGATATAGTCCAGATCTGATGACCAACCGAAGAGCGGCGTCCACCACTTGCCGGAGGATGAAGCTGATGCGGTGAATGCTGACGTGTTACGGTGGTTACGGTGGCCAGAGGTGGTTGAGATGACGGTGATCCAAGTGAAAGAAGTCGCCATTGACGGTTAGGGTTTGAATGTTGACGTTGTGAAGCGGTTGAGGGGGTTTTATCGACGTCGAGTGTTAATTGGATAAGGATGGACACGTGGTGCGTGGTGATAGGTTGATGATGGTGCTTGACACGTATTCGCCACATAGTCCTGTACACGTAATCAATATTGTGCCACGTAGGATCAGAAACTAACTCAGTTAGTAAAGAGTTAACTGAGTGGTGCTAGTGCAAACAAAAAGTCAAGTTGGGGGTGCCGGGTGTCAAAGTGTTAGTTGCGGGTGGCAACGGCCAAAGGCCGATAGTTGCGGGTGATAAAATCCAATAACCCTAAATAATAAAAAGGTATATCTTTATGAACCCCGTATATTGTACGGGTTAAATAAATGTAATTTTATATATCAAATAATAATAAAAAAGTCATATCTTTAAAAACCATGTGTATTGTACGGGTTAAATAAATGTAATTTTGTATACTAAATATTAAAACGTCGTATCTCTAAAAGCTATGTGTATTACACAGATTAAATAAATGTAATTTTGTATACTAAATACTAAAAACGTCGTATCTTTAAAAAACCCGTGCATAATCGGGTTGAATAAATCTACCAAATAATAAAAAAATTACATCCTTAAAAACCTCGTATGTTACATGTGTTGAATAGATCTAAAAAAGAGTTATATCTTTAAAAACCATGTGTATTACACATATTAAATACATATAATTTTGTATATTAAATACTAAAAACGTCGTATCTTAAAAAATCTCGTGTATAGCCGGGTTGAAAAATCTACCAAATAATAAAAAAAATTATATCCTTAAAAACCTAGTGTATTACACGTGTTGAATAAATCAAATTTTACATAGCAAATGATAAAAAATTATATCTTTAAAAACTTCGTGTATTACACACTAAAAAAGAGTTATATCTTTAAAAACCATGTGTATTACACATATTAAATAAATGTAATTTTGTATATTAAATACTAAAAACGTCGTATCTTTAAAAATCCCGTGACGGGTTTTATAATAAATGTAATTTTTATATTAAATACTAAAAACGTTGTATCTTTAAAAACCCGTGTATAGTCGGGTTGAAAAATCTACCAAATAATAAAAAAATTATAGCTTAAAACCCCGTATATTACACGTGTTGAATAAATCTAATTTCACATAGCAAATGATAAAAAGTTATATCTTTAAAAACTTCGTGTAATACACGGGTTATATAAATGTAACTTTGTATAGTAAATAATAAAAAAAGTTATATTTTTCAAAACCCTGCATTTTACACGAGTTGGATAAATATAATTTTGTATACCAAATAATTAAAAAAAGTTATATTTTTAATAAATTAGGATAACATTTAATATTAATTTATTATTTATATATTTAATATAAGATAAGTAGAAAAGAAAGGTATTTGTTTTAAAAATATATTAAATTAACAATTTAGATTTGAGGATAATATTTTATTAAAGGATGATAAGATTTAATATTAATTTATTATTTATTTATTTAATATAAGATAAATTTGAATATACCTTCAATGAATGACATGTGTCGAAAACTTGGTTTCTTTTATTTTAGTAGTTAGATTCACAAGTTCACGGCTGTACATAGAATTAAAAAAAAATTGAATTTGAGATATGGGAATTAATGGATTAAATTATTTATTGGGATTCACTAGCCGATCAGTATTATTGGTTTTGATCTTGGGTTAAATTTAAAAGTTGATTTTCATCTTTTTATCACTATTAACTTCAAAACCGATTATCGATTCACATTGCGACTGCGTAATAGGTTCTTGACATGTCTAGTAAAATTTACTAAATTAGAAAAGTTTATGGGAAATAAAAGAAAGCTTGATCCGGACACTAATAATTCCAACAAAAAACCAAAAGGGGGTCCGAGTGGGTCGAAAGATCTAAATGCGGTTGGAAACGAGGCCAACATAGCGGGTCCAAGTGGGTCGAAAGATCTAAATGCTTTACAGGGTACGCTTACTAATTCCACTTTAAGTTTGACAAAACCTATGAGTTTTGTAGTTGATTCAATTAGTCATTCGGGACATGTTAATTATTTACAAAACACAAAAATTGGATTTGATTCAGATAAACAAATTTTATCTTGTGCTTCGAATAATAAACAAATAAAAGGTAATGTTTCTAAATCAAACAAATTTAATACAAAGGTGTAGCCTACTAGCTGTGATGGTACCAACATAAGAAGTGTACAAGTCGGAAAAATCCCATCAGGGTATGAAATAAATGAAACCCGGTCTTCGGGTTTGTTATTGGACTCAAAAAGTCCAATCGTTTATAAACATAATTCGGTTGAGAGTTATGTATCATTTATTTCTGAATCCTTTTATGTACAAGATGACATGCTTGCATGGTGGGTAGACTCAGGTGCGACGAGTCACGTTTGCAAGGATCTCAAATGGTTTGAGGAATTCGAACCAATTGAAGATGGATCTGTACTAAGGATGGGAAATGTTGCAACCGAGCCCATCAAAGGAGTTGGAAAAGTTAGACTTGTATTCACGTCTGGAAAAAACTTGTTGTTAGATAATGTGTTGTATGTACCGGGGATTCGAAAGAATCTCTTATCTGGGATTGTATTAAATAACTGTGGTTATAAACAGGTCATTCAGTCGGATAAGTTTATTTTATCTCGACATGGAACCTTTGTAGGATTTGGATATTTATCTAATGGTATGTTTAAATTAACTGTTCATGTCCTGTTTGCTAAAGAATCCGTGTGTATTGCTTCTTCTAGTAATAAAGTAGATAATGAATCAAAGTTATGGCATGCTAGATTAGGACATGTTAATTATTTTAGAATGAAAGACATGTAAAAAATGAGCTTGATACCCGCTTTTGATATGAATAATAATCAATGTCACACTTGCAAGTTAACCAAGATAACAAGAAAACCTTTTAAAGATATCAAAAGAGAATCTAAGGTTTTAGAACTCATTCATTCTGACTTATGTGATTTTCACAATACTCCCTCGCTTGGAAATAAGAAATATGTTGTGACCTTTATTGATGATGCTTCTAGGTTTTGTTATGTTTACTCGTTACATAGAAAGGATGAAACGTTAGATAAATTTAAAATATATAAACAAGAAGTAGAATTGCACTAAAAGGATTTGATTAAAAATCTTCGTACAGATAGAGGTGGTGAATAGTATGATCCAGTTTATTTCCAATCTACTGGTATCATACATCAGACCACTGCTCCTTATACACCACAGCAAAATGGTGTATCTGAGAGGAAGAATAGGACATTAAAAGAAATGGTGAATTCCATGTTGTCCTATTCGGGTTTGAGTGAAGGATTTTGGGGTGAGGCTATGTTGACAGCCTGCTATTTATTGAATAGGGTCCCAAATAAAAAGACCAAGGTAACCCCATATGAGCTCTGGCACAAAAAGGCACCAAACTTAAGTCACCTTAAAGTTTGGGGTTGTAGAGTTGTAGTGAGACTCACTGAACCTAAGATGCAAACCCTAGGTGAGAGAGGCATCGATTGCATATTCATTGGATATGTTGAACATTCTCCAGCTCATAGGTTCTATGTGACAGAACCAAATGATTACGTGTCAGTTCACACAGTAATTGAGTCAAGAGATGGAGATTTTGGAAATGAGGATAGGTTCTCCTCAGTACCTAGACTTAAAGATGTGCCTCAGAGTCTAAAAGATTTTGAAAGAAACTCTTCCAATACTAAAGATGTTTCCACTAGTACAAAACCAAGGAAAAGTACTAGGGTAAGGAAAGCCAAGAACTTTGGTGATGATTTCCAACTTTATTTGGTTGAAGGATCGAGCGATAAAATTGAATATCAATATCAATATTGTTTCAATATTGAGGAAGATCCGAAAACTTTCAGTGAAGCAATGGCTTCAAGGGATGCTTCATTTTGGAAGGAAGCTATTCAAGATGAAATTGATTCTATCAAGCAGAATAAGACCTGGAAGTTGACCGATTTACCTCCTGGATGTAAACCATTAGAATGTAAATGGATTTTCAAAAGGAAAATGAAAGTGGATGGAAGCATTGATAAATTTAAGGCCAGACTAGTGATACAAGGCTTTAGACAAAAGGAAGGAATTGACTTCTTTGATACATATGCTCCAGTAGCAAGAATATCCTCGATTAGGTTGTTGTTGGCTTTAGCAGCTATCCACAATCTTGTAATTCATCAAATGGATGTGAAGACTGCATTCCTAAATGGTGAATTGGATGAAGAAATATATATGAAACAACCAGAAGGTTTCATTATGCCAGGAAATGAACATAAGGTTTGCAAGCTGGTTAAGTCATTATATGGCTTGAAACAAGCTCCTAAACAGTGGCATCAAAAATTTGATGATGTGGTGTTGTCAGATGGTTTTATACTTAATCAAGCTGACAAATGTGTATATAGCAAATTTGACTCCTCAGGAAAAGGAGTTATTAATTGTTTATATGTGGATGACATGTTGATATTTGGTACTGACTTAGGTCAAGTTGTTAAAACCAAAGAGTTCTTGTCATCAAAGTTTTCCATGAAAGATATGGGGGAGGCAGAGGTGATTCTTGGTATAAAGATCACTCGAGGGAACAATGGTATATCAATATCTCAATCACATTATATTGAGAAGATCTTGAAGAGATTCAATAGTCTGAATTGTTCTCCAGTTGGAACTCCTATTGATCCTAACATTAGGCTTATGCCTAATCAAGGTAGCCCCATATCTCAACTTGAATATTCCAAAGCAATAGGATGTTTGATGTATGATATGATTAGCACAAGGCCTGACATAGCTTATGTTGTGGGTAAGTTGAGCAGATTTAGGGTATGTTTGGCATAGAGCTTTTAGGAGCTTCTAGCTTTAAGCTTTTAAGAAAAAACTCATACTCAATAAAAAGTCTTGTTTGGTTGAAGGAGCTTTAAGCTTTTAGGTTAGGAGCTTGAAGCTTTTGGTTGAACGCTACTACTAGTAGCGTTTAGAAGGAGCTACAAGCTTTTAGGGGAAAAAAAAATACTATTTTAACCTCTAAAATAAGGAACTTTTTAATGCACCAACTTTCTAAATTTTTAGTTATGTCTATTTTGGTCATTTTATACATTTTATTAAAAGCTCCAGCTACTCTAACAAACACCAAATATATCTAAAAAGCTACAACTACTAGCTACCAGCTTTCAGCCACCAGCTTCTAGCTTCTAGCTTCCAGCTACCAACCACCAGCTACTTTTGCCAAACATACCCTTACTAGTAATCCTAGTGCTCAACACTGGCAAGCAGTGAACAGACTGCTTAAGTACCTAAAAGGAACCATGCACTTTGGTTTATGCTATACAGGCTTTCCTTCAGTTATAGAAGGGTACTCTGATGCAAGTTGGATAAACAATAAGGAAGATGATCCCTCCACAAGTGGATGGGTGTTCTTAATTGGTGGAGGTGCTATCTCCTGGGCTTCAAAGAAACAAACTTGCATCACTGACTCAACTATGGAATCTGAGTTTGTGGCTTTAGCTGTAGCTGGTAAAGAAGCGGAGTGGCTCAGAAATTTGATCTATGAGATTCCATTATGGTCGAAACCGATATCACCAATCTCTATCAGGTGCGATAGTGCAGCTACATTGGCTAAGGCATATAGTCAAGTGTACAATGGGAAGTCTAGACACTTAGGTGTTAGACATAGTATGATTAGAGAATTAATCATGAATGGTGTGATATCCGTTGAATTTGTTAGATCTAAGCTTAATTTAGATGATCATCTAACCAAAGGGTTAGGAAGAGATCTCGTGAAGAGATCAGCTAAAAGGATGGGTTTAAAGTCCATTTTAAATATCTTATGTCAAGACACCCAATTCCCATCTAATACAACGTTAGATGCAGAATTCAATGCGGAAAGCGTGTCATAACGATATTGGAACACATTAGCAAATCATCCCAAGGTATGTGTTCAGACTACAAGATAAAGTAGGTTGAAGTTGAACTTCTTAATAGTTCATTGATAAATTGCAGTGCAGGTGCAAGAGTAATGAACTACCTATAAGAATATGAAGTTTAGCCGCTTCAAGAAGCTTTGGACTTGAGCTTTGATATATTCTTTGAAGTATTAGGACACAGGCAATTAAAACATCGTGTCAAGCGGAATTTGGATTTGTAAACGTTTGTGTATATTACCTACATGTATTTAAATGGATAACATGGGTTCAATCCATAGAGACACCCTGTTATTCTAATATTTGTAACGTGTAATATACTAAGTGAAAATTCAATCCTCGGGACATTTTCATTATGCATGCGTTTGTGTTTCTGTGAGGACGGTTAAGTTAATCATGGATACCACTAAAATGGGGGAGGAATGTTGGTAATTTTAGTGTTATCAACGGATTTTAGGGTATTGGATTAACTTCTTGATCAAGGAAATAATGTTAGAGATTAAGCGAGTTAGGTGACGCGGGAGTGCGGGCTTGATTTAATCCTAACATTGTTTGATTTTATTGTGCAAATAATTACATGGGCCTTATAATTAATAATAAGTTTGTTTCTAAATATTTTGGACTTTATATTTTATATGATAGGCTTAATAATATTCCTTGTTATTGTTTTTTGGTAATCTACCATTAAACTATTTAACTATATATGGGCCAATGTAATTTAATAAGGGTCAACGTTAATAATTTACTACAACTATATCATTGGACCCTTGAATTAAATTAATGTATATATGATATGGCAAAAAGGCCAAGGCACATAGAGGAAACTGTCCTCTCGATCACAAATAAAAGAAAAGGAACGCACAAAACTACATATATGACAATTTTGGTTATAGTGTGTTCTCTTCATCACATAAACATCAAATCCAATTTCATCAAGAGTGATCTCTGTCTAATCCGATAAATCATTGCGTCTAACCCGCAAATAGGTTTATCTGATAGTTATCATACGATTCAGAGATTAATCCAGGTTTCATCATAATTTTGCAATTTCAATTCGGGTTCCAGGTTTGTTAATTTCTTTGAAATTACTTGTTCTACACCAATTATACAACACCCTAGTTATGTTTTCTCGACAGCATTCATCCATGGAAGACATATTACCTAACAATGTGATGTGCGATGCTATATCAAGACTTCCTGTGAAAACAATCATTTGCTGCAAGTGCGTGTGCAAAAAGTGGCGTGATCTTGTTTCCGATTCTTACTTTGTTCATCTTCATCTCTCCAGATCGCGTGAGGCCGCCCTGATGATCCTTACCACTAGTAGGCCTGGAATATTAAAGTGGGTAGAGCTCGGACACGAAGCTGAAAACCCGCTCGTGCGTGTGAAGAGGCTTGATCTTATGGGTTGTGCTCCTGTAGCTGATTACTACCCAACTCTAGTGGGCTCAGTGAATGGTTTGATATGCTCTTTTCAATCCTCCAACGAAGACCACCAACAGGTAGCCAGATTCAATCCTGTGTTGGAAGAACACATGATCCTCCCTCAATCGCGACAAGATTTGAGCCAATTAGGTTATGGTTTCGGAGTTTCAAGGGGAGGGGAATACAAAGTGATCCGGATTTGCGCTAGAATATCCTTGACTCCAAATCTGTATTACGATGTTGAGAACGATTATTACGAGGAGGATGACGAGGTTGAGGCGGTTGAGATCGAGGTTTACACCCTTGGCACTGGTCAATGGAGAATTTTGGGACAAACCCCTTTAAACCTTAATTTTAAGCATGGCGCAAATAGTGGTGTATTTGTGAATAGTCATGTGTATTGGCTTGGGGATGGCCAAATTTACGATTTTGATTTGAATACAGAGACATTTCCATCCCCTCCGGGGGATAACCAAAAATCGAAGAAAATGTTGGGAGTTCTGAAAGGTAGGTTAAGTCGAGTTTCTTGGTGTTCGTTAGGATTGGAAGTTTGGGTGATGAAGGAGGAATCTTGGTCTAAAGAGATAACTATCCAAGAAGATATATGTCATTTGTCTGGTTATAGATTTCGTCCCGTGTGTCTCTTTGATGGTTTAAAAGGTGCTAGTATTTTGATGGCCAGCCTTGAAGGTCCATTCGAACTAATAGTGCATTGTCTTACACCTAAAGATAAGAAATTACGACGATCCGATAAGGACTTATAGTCCTAGCTTTGTTAAACTCAGCAGCTTTGGATTGGAGAGAGTTGATGCCATGTACAATAGGGTAAGGAAAATATCTACCTTGTTTTTACTTATTCATATTTTCCTGCAAATTGGTGTAGAATTAGATTCCAATGATTAATAGTTTTGTTCTTCTAATGAACTTGCTCTGGTTATACTTGTGCAGGAGTCAAGGAAAGAATATGCTCTTGGCAGGTGGTAAACTGGTTATTAAGTCCAAACACATACATAAAATTTGGGTAAAATGACATTAGTTATGTCTGATTGTTTATTCTCTTTTCCTTCGTTTGGCTGGATGTTGTATTTCTACCAATCATTTATTTCATACATTTAAATACTCCTATCAAATAGACAACTTTGGTGTTTGGATTACTTTGCTTGGTTTCTGATAGCTTACCAGTGTAGCACGATTTTATGAATCAGTTTTCTTTGGCTTAACTGATTTTAACCTTGATAACTAGTTCTATACCCGTCACTGGGTATTTTTAAAATTAAAAAAGAGCAAATATACGTGGAATGTTTAATAAAAAATGTTCATATTTACATGCATGGTTGTAAAAGTCCCGCCTAGGCTCCGAGTACTCCCCGAGTACTCGCTACAAGGTAGGCTGCCGAGGCCCGAGTACTGGTCTCCCAGGCCAATTACTCCCCGAGTAGTCTCCGCCTAAGCCGAGTACTTCCCGAGTACTCCCGAATCCAACTAGGGAGCGCCTAGCGACTTTTACAACCATGTTTACATGTACAAGTCGAAATCTTTAGCAAATCAGAAGCTAACACACCAAATAGGAACTTGAAAGAAAATACAGTACATTACAAGAAAACCTCAAACTTTCGCCACCTGCTCCACGTAACCAAGGCCTCTTTGGATTGATTTTTAACCAAAAGATACCCAACGCCTTCAGTTCTTCGATTACTCAGGTTACCGACATTGGAGATTGATTGAAGATAACCACGTTTCTCAATCTCCAAAGACACCAAACCGTCAGGAAAATGATCACATAAATCACCTTTTTTCTTTTCTTTAACCCAAGAGGTCCGTTATGTCAAATGCGTAGAAACTCGAAATTTTGGTATTGTAATATATCCCAAAGCTTCAAACACTTATAAACAACATAATTTTAGAGTTTTAAAAATGATTTACGTAGAAAATTATTTCATAAAAAAATGGTCATGAAATTTTACAAATTACGTTAACGTTATGTGTTAAATCAAATAAATGCTAAAAAAAGGTAAGAGAGAATAACTTATTCATATTTTTTAATTAGAATCCCCGTAATTGGAAGTAAATATTTACGTTGGCAAGATTTTGACATTTCTTCATTTGTATAACTTCTTTCGTTTTGTGTGTATCTGCAACTCCTTGCTGTTTTTTTTGCTCTATCAATATATAGTCAATAGTCAATTGCAGTTCAAAAAAAATATTTACGGATGTGAAACGAAGAATCTGAATCCCGTTTTAACATTCTCATCTCCTTTTCACATTAACTCACACTTTCTCCATCTCTGATCTCTATAGTTCACCCCACCCCAAAGAACCGTTGCCGCCACACCTTCGTCTACGTAACCACCTTTGACGAAAAAGGGTCGCTGTGATGACAGCTATCAACAACAGGAGCCAACTCGGGTCGGAATCGCATCTCCGACAAGCTAATCGAAACCGCCTAAGGGGATGTAGGGGTGGTTCTGAAGTCCGGCATCAGAATTCGAGTTATGTGGATGAGAAGATGTCCTCGTATGCAGCTGAGGGTCCGAATCGGCTTTCCGGCGAACCGATATAGGGTTTCGGCATGTGTCTACGACCTATCCCCATCTGCATGCTCATGCCTCGGGTTCAATTAAAATTAAAATAAAATTAAATATATATACAAAAAATACTATGTGTTTCAAGTTACGTGGCCTTCAAAATAACCCATCATCCTAGGCCCAATTCAGTTTTAAGTTATTAATGGCCCATAAGTTACCCTACTAAAAACAAAACAGCCGCTCCTTTCATCTTGGTTTTTGGAGATCAGAAGTTCAGAAGTGAACATGTTATCAATTCTACCTACTCCCCTTAATTAGTTTTTTTCTCTTGCCTCTTGCAAATCGATGTTTGGATCTTGATCAATGGTTCGTTGATGGGTGTTCAGATGTATTCAAAGTCTGGATGTGACGGCTCTAAGGTTTTGCAGATATAGGGTTCTATGCAGTTAATCTTGGCGATATATCGGTGCTATATCACCGATATATCGGTTATCGGCCCTACCCTACCCCAACATATCGGTGTGCCATATCGGTCTTTATCTCGGTGAGCGATATTATCGGCGATAAATACCGATATATTGCCGATATTTTGCATATGTCATATCGGTTGTCTCGCCGAGATTCTCGTTTTGGCCATTTTTTATGTTTTTTTTAATACAAAAACTGCATTTTGGGCCATTTTTTTTTGTCTTGCTGCTTAAAAAACATTAAACGGTGGGTGATAGAGAATTCAATCGTGATAGAGAAGAAATGGTGGCTAATCGAAGTTGTTGAATCGAAGCTTACCTGCTGATCGAACCTTACCTTCCCTGCTGAATCGTAGAATGAAAGAAGATCTGTCGGCTGTTTTTAGGTTTAGAAGATGGAGGAGCGAACAGGGGAGATAGAAGACGACTGCTTCAGTTGTTTAGGGTTTTTTTAGTTTAAAGGGGGTGACGGCTGGTAGGGTTATAAAAATTAAATCATTCTTTTCTTGTTTACCCCCCTATTCTTTTAACTGAATTACAATTTGATCCACCAGTTTTAAATTTATCAAAATTAACCTTAGACTTTTACAATACATATATTATATAGGTTCTAGATATTAATATACATATATTATATAGGTTCTATATATACATATACATATTTATGCATGATATTATAAATTACCGATATCTCACCGCGATAAACGATATCTCAAATATCGGTCCTTGACCGATAACCGATATTTTTTCGCATTAACTGCTTAGATAGGGTTAGGCGGCGGCAGTTATGGAGATGACGGTTGTGGCTATGGTTGTTGGTCGAAACGGCAATAGAGCCATGGTGAAGATGATTGTGGATGATATTTTGGATCCAGTTGTTATTTGAAAGCAGGATGTTTAAACTAGAAAGTTTGTCAAGAAAGAAAAGTTGTGGGCGGGGCCGTTGTCCGGTCCGGCTATGAAAACACGGGCAAAAATTCAGAATTACACATCCTGATCCTGCGATGTGTGGCATTTTCTATGTAAGGAAGGTTAGTATTCCCTAACCTTGAATCTCTTAATATTTGTTCACATTTTTATTTTGCTTAATTAGCTGGGAACAAGTGGGTTCGCACCCATTGAAAAAAGTAACAAACAATGGCTATATCGAGTAAACAGGGAAAATCGTGTAGAATCATGACGTAATCTATCAAGTATCTATTCACTAAAAATGTTAAATCACTTCAAGTTTAGAGAATTGCGTAAGTAAGAAAAGCTTAATTCATCAACAATGTCGAAATTCGTGTCAACGTGTTTAATTGGTTATAAAATTACTAAAATCATGTAATCTAGTGTAAAGTAGCCTATAAAAACTTAAATGCGTGTGCATCTAGTAAAGTTTGAATTCATTAAGGCTGGAGGGTGTGGGATAACCCCCCTTGGGGCTTTATAAGGACACCTCAGCGCCACGTAGGCGCCACGTGGGCTGAAGCTTGATGGCGCCCCCTCTTTAATATGGAGGGTGTGGTCTAGGCGCTATACAGAAAAGAAAAAAAAAAAAAAAAAAAAAATTCTTATTGGTGCAAACAAGTGGCAAGCCGTCATATTTGACATTCCTCTCTCGATCCTCTCAATTGCAATTGTTAACATGATGGCGCCTGATGTATAGCGCCCCCACTTAATTTGGTGGGTGTGGGTGTATAGCGCCCGGGGCGCTATAGAGGCTGAGGTGGCGGGTATGGCGCCCCCCACACCCTCCGGCCTAATAAACTTTTTCTTTTAAGAAATACTTTGATAGTGTTTGGATAAAGGTTCTATGATTTGAAAAAGAGAAAATGAAAAGTCAAAATTTGTGACTTATGACTTATAAAAAGTTAGGGGCTGTTTGGTAGCGACTAAAGGGTATGGTGAGGCTCATCCCCACGAGGATGGGTAGAGATGTACAAATCGGTTTTTTTAAGAAACCGGTTTCGGTTTTTTAACCGAACCGGTTTTTTTGGTGCAAAGTGAAACCGGTTTTTTTTTTAAACCGTAACCGGTTTTAACCGGTTTCAGAAACTGGAAAACACTAACCGGTACCAACCGGTTCTAACCGGTTTATAACCGGTTTGTATAATAACCGGTTTTTTAACTGATTATATAAACTGATTAAAAAAACCGGTTTTCTGTAACTGGTTAAAAAAACCGGAAAAAAACCGGTCTGCAGCAAGTTCACATAATGCAGTTTGAGGGCTTTTTTTTTTAAAAAACAGCAGTTTTTTTAACTGTTTTGTGGGCTTTTTTTGTTAAAAAAACAGCAGTTTTTGTTTACTGTTTTGTAGGTTTTTTTTTTTTTTAAAAACAGCAGTTTTTTTTATAAAAACATAACAACGCAAGTGTAAAAAGTCAAAACATAATATCATTAAGTCTACGAACAAACGGTTTTACATAACATATGGAAATAAGAACGCTACGAACGCTAAAGCGTAACAACGAAAATATATCCGTTTTCTGCAGATCTGCGCCATTAACCGGTTTTAATACATCCGTTTTCGGTTAACCGGTTCTAACCGGTTTTTATAACCGGTTTTTTATATAAGTCAAACCGGTTTTTACGCCTAACCAGTTTTTAAACCGGTTTTTTATATAACCGGTTTTATAACCGATATCTAAGTCAAACCCAATAACCGATCTATAACCGGTCTAACCGGTTTGTAACCGAACCGGTTACAAAAAAACCGGTTTTTCCAACAACCGGTTTCGGTTAATTTTTCGGTTTCAGTTGCGTAATCAGTTTTTTTGTACACCTCTAAGGATGGGCCGCCACGTAGGCGCCACATCACCGGCTCGTGGGGGATGAGCCTCCTTCACATTTGAGGGAGATGGAGGATGGGGCTCCACATAATTTATAAAAACAATTAAAAGTTTAATTTATTTGATTATTTAGAAAGAGAAAGAGATAGAGAGGAGAGAGAAAGAGAGAGAGAGGACAGAGAAAGAAGAGAGAGACAGAGAAAATGGTGAAGTGGGGCCCGTCTAACCCGGCTGTGGGGAGCCGTTTGGGCCGAGCCGATCCTCAGGGGGCGGTGTGGGGGACCGGCGCCGGTCCTAGCCGGCCCCCATACCCTTTAGTCTAATGGTCATTAAGAGGCTAACTCTTAATGGAACCATTAAGAATTTTACCAATGAGAAGGTAGAAGAATGTGACATGTGATGATTTACCATTCAGAGGTTACCTCTTAACCATTCAGACTTGAGGTTACCTCTTATTCATTCAGAGGTTTTAAACCATTAAGAGGTAGCATCTGAATGGTCATTAAGAGGCTACCAAACAGCCCCTTAATAAGTAATAAGTTAAAAGGAATCCCAAACACCCCTTTATCACAAAAAGGGTAAAGCTTCTGTCACAAACAATTTGCACACACGAAAGTTTGAAATTGGTTTAAAATAAAAACAAGACATTCGTTGAACTCCAAGACACGACTTTAATGTGATTATTGGATAAATTATCCTTATTTTATTTTATTTTATTTTATATTAAAAAACCAACGAAATGAACAGTAATAAATAATAAATATTAAAAACATAAATGAATTAACAGTAAAAAAATAGAAATAAATGAATAGTATCGGGTACCGGTACCGATATCAAATTTACCAATGAGTGTATTTTCGGTATCCGTTCGGCACCGGTATTCATCGGGTTTTACCCTCAAATACCGGTGCCGTACCAGTATCGACCGTATCAAGCCGTACTGTACCAGGTATATTCGGTACCGGTACCCACTTTTGGGGATTTCGGTAACGGTATTTTCGGTATCGGTTGGTACCGAGCTCATCAAATCCTGTAGCAACGTAGCAATGCAAATAATTGAACCGTTTAGATTACTTTTCATACACACAGTAAGTAAACTGTGTTTCGTTTGAATGAGCTTTTATATACACAACTTATTTTGCTTTATTTTTTGTCTTTTTACGTAATGAATGAATTGTAGCATGTAAAATAAACTTAGATATTTAGATTATTGATGAGCAAATCGTATCAAATCCTGTAATCAAACCGGTATCGTATCGGTACCAAATTTACTATACCAAATCATTTTCGGTACCAATTTGGTACCCACCTTTTGGCGTTTTCAGAATCGTTACTTTCGGTTCGACACCGGTCTAGCACCATACCTATATTTATTGATTTTTACCTTCAAATACCATACCGTATTGTACCGAGCATTTTCGGTGCCGGTACCTAATTTCGATGATTTTCCGGATCAGTACTTTCGGTGCCGTTACCGGTACCGAGCTCATCCATATTTGAACGTGTTAGCACCATAATAACTGAACTGAAAACCTATGTTGTCAAAGGCGCAAGGCGCACTTAAGGCGCAAGGCGCACTTAAGGCGCAAGGCGCACTTAAGGCGCATATGTCTCGCCCGGAGCCTAGGCGCAAGGCGCTTAAAAAGCGAGAGTTTTTTTATATGAGGTGCATGGTATAAAAATAGCATTTTTAGATGTATTAGACATGTTTTAGGCTTGTTTAGGGTTAGTTTAATAATAGGCATTAACAATTATTACATTAATACTATTATGCAAATATAATAAAAAAACTAATTTATACATATAATTCATTAAGAAAAATAAAAAGCTGTTAAATAAGCAATTTAAAGTTAATATTAATAATAATATCAAAATAGATTAGGAATCTGGATATATAAATAGCAAACATAAAGAAAAGCCCAAAAAAGTCAATTATAACAATATGAAAGAAGCCCAATAAAACTTATAAAGGAAAGCCAAAAAAAAAGTCAAATATAACAATATAAAAATACACAAACAACAAAACCCTAATTGGGTATCTGCCAGCCGCTTCTGCAAGATAGAAAAAAGAAGGAACCTGAGAAGAATGAAGATGCATGGTCGCCTGAGTAGGGTTTTTACAAAAAAAAGGTGCGTCACCTCTCTTGTTCTTCTTCACCGCGCCTGACATGTTTAAAGCCAACGATTTTTCTCCCTTGCGCCTGGCTCTGGGCGCTCGCCTGAGTAGGGTTTTTACAAAAAAAACTCAGATTCGAGCCTAAGCCACCACGAGGCGCTATAGCCTCGCCTCGCTGCGCCTGAGCGCCTAGGCGCGCGCCTAATGCGCTTTTGACAACATAGCTGAAAACAACCGAATTTCCAGCGTGTAGGACGTGTGGGTCCTATTATTATTATATGTTAGGTTATTTAAAATCGTTTTTTTACGGATTGACTATCCTTTTCTTCACGACATTTTTATTTATGTTTTGATATTCGGTATCTGCTTGCCGTTACTGACACGCGTTTTGCAGTCATTGGGTCCCCGCCGCAACGCGCGGACGGAAATTTAACTAGTGTTCATAATAACAATACAATCACTACTAAAGTAACATGAATAACTTCTTAGGCGTACTATTCCTAAATAATTACCCGTAATTGTTTTATTAAAACACATTATGATAATTTTCGGAACTTGACCATGAAAAAAATACTAAATGGGTCGTACAATTCCTTGTTGACTTAGTTAATCATTCTTTTAGAATACTCAAAACAAAATATTTTGAATTTTTTTTTAATTTTTCCCCATACTCACACTTGAGGTCAAACATTGTTCTCAAGGTTTAGGGGCTGTTTGACAACATCTGAATGGTTAAGTGCTGAAACAGTAAGAGGTCTGAACCATTAAGTGTTGGACTAGTAAGAGGTCTGAATCATTAAGAGCCTGTATAATGCTTAACCGTTCAGAGGCAAATGTCTAACCAATTCAAATTAGAGGTCTTAACCATTCAGACTCTGTATAAATCTTAACCAATCAGAGGCAAATGTCTGAACCATTCAGTTTCAGAGGCAAATGTCTAACCAATTCAAATTAGAGGTCTTAACCATTCAGACTCTGTATAAATCTTAACCAATCAGAGGCAAATGTCTGAACCATTCAGACATCTGCTCGTGAAACAAACAGTTTGAACCATTAAGTGCTGAACCAGTAAGAGGTCTGAACCATTAAGAGCCTTATTAAGAGATAAACAAACAACCCCTTAGTGTTTAAATGAAGGGTTAATATCTTAAACTTTTTCTCCCCATCACCACACTTGAGGTCACATTGTCCTTAATGTGTAGTATTATGGATGAAGGCTTTTCAAAACGCAAAGGATGTGACACGACTCTTCTCCCAAAATTCCACCCCGGTCAAAAATTTACAAAATACAATCCACTTATTCACTAACTAAATAATCAAAGTCAAGAAAAGAAACATATGCACCTGCTTTTGCTCATTCTTCATGTGCTCCTCGGTCTTCCAATCCAAATGGTTGTCCCATAATGAATATAGATATACCTACAAATCTTAATACTCGTGTAGAAGCAAACTTCTCACAAAAAAATCAATTCTCATTAGTTAATCCATTTTTTTTTACCATTTTTACGAAAGATTTACCAAGTCATTCGTTTTTCGGTAAAGCGACACTGACATGAGATATCAAATCAACTGGTTCAGGTAATTTGTTTTGCCGTTTTTCGGTGCTTAAATCCTTCAAACATTCTACATAAGCAGGATCCTTTTTTATGGCATAAAGTAACGGTAAATTGATTTTTGCTTGTTTAAAATTTTCCCACCTCCCGTCCTTTGGTGGGTACCGTTTTTTCAACGTTGATGCCTTAATTGGTTTTAGTAGATCCAAAGGATATGGGATGGTATTAACCTCCATACCCATATCATTGGCCCTAGCATGCAATTCATATCACACACCGACCTGCAACGGAATGGTACGGGGCATGGTGATTGCCAATAGCTCTTGATAACTAATCATTGTTACGATATTTAAAATATGTCCATTTAAATTGTCATATAACATATAATAATCAAAATTGTTCATACATTGTTGAAGAGCAAAACGTATCATAAGTTTTCAATTTAATTTTATAAGGCCCATGCTACGTGTTTTCATCACTTGTTTATCGACCTTGAATACCTGCACCACGTTAGAAAAATATATTTTTGGGTCAACAAATATATTGGTGAGCAATTTCCTCGTTTTATAGAAAATAGTTTTATATTTATTTTTAAAAAATATTTTTAACATACACTTCAAGGTTTATATGAAAATGGTCTCATATCAACAACATAGCCAACATATCAATATTCCATATATACCAAACGAGAATACACAATCAATTATCAACACAAACAACTAAATATAAGACTCATGACAATAGCGTGCATTAGTCTCAAGCCCTGGAGAGCGAGTCTAATACTGGTGGCGATACTAGGCTACAACCCATTGGCGTGGAGAACCTAGTCAGCCGTGGATCCCTAAGACACAATAATATGCAATAGACTTAACATCAGATATGCATAAGAAATAAAAGTGACGTCAAAGAATAAACCCTAATAGACAACTACGCCAAAGATAACGAATAAATATCAAAATATAACATGTAAGTCGTATGTAATTTCTAATATTTTGTTTTGTTACTTTTAAAATTACAAAAATAAATAAAATTATGAAATTTATGTTGTTTTCGTTATGTATTTAGTTTTTATATTTTAAAAATCTAAATAAAATGTATCTTTATCGTAATTACATAAATTTTTGTTTTATTGTTTATAAAATCCCAAATAAATAAGAGATGATTTTTTATCAACTTTATATATTTAGTTTTTAATTCTTGTTATATATATTTAGTTTTTAATTCATGAAGAAAAAACATTTTTTTACCAATCGTTTTATAATATGGTTTTGAAGATGAACCGATCCCAAACCAATGCAATGCGATCAGGGTTTTCCAGCACTTCAAATTGGTTCCTCTCTTGACCCGGCTCTGACTCAATTGACCAAAACCTAAATCGGTTCCAACATTAATCGATATCAAGGCTTAAAAAAACGGAATCGAGTTTCGATGCGTTTTCCTTTCGCCTCACGAGGCGTAAGTCTCAAGGCGAAACGAGGCGTAAGCCCGAGGCGTAATTAAAAAATAAGTATAAAAATTATATATCTTAAAAAATAAAATAATACTTCAAAATTCTAATAAATACTTCTAGAATTCATTAGACCAAGTCAAAATTTCCTTAGTTATAGGAATGAGCCCAAATTTAAAAAGAGCCCAAATTTAAAAAGAGCCCAAGTTTAAAGAAAGAGCCCAACTTTATAAAAACTCACGCCATCTTCTTCTTCAGACCTAGTCGTCATCTAAAAACCTCTCCACCCTCCATCCAAAACCCTAATAGTTGATACAACCGTCATTCCATATGCTTTGTTCTTCTGGTTCGTCCACGCTACATGTCCATCGCTGTGTTCTTCAGTGCCGCACCTGGTAAGCATCATTTGTTGTTACAGCCGTCTTCTCCAATGGACAAAACCCTAATTCTCCGGTTACCATCAGACACGTACGCCTCTTCATAAACGACCGCCTCTAATAGATACGACCCGCCTCGGACCAATGAGGTGTACGTATAAAAATAGCCAGCGAGGCGCCGCCTCAAAAACGGTTTCTTCCCGTCTCGCCTCGAGGCGCGCCTCAATACGTACGCCTCGAACGTTTTTTTAAACCATGATCGATATAGAGTTTGAAACCATCATGCACACCATTATATTATATATAGATATAAGAGTTAATTACACAATTAGTCCTTGTGGTTTGTGCAATGTAACAACCTCAGGTACTAATAGTTAAAAGTAACAATATGAGGTTTTAACGTTTGATTTTGTAACATCCCAAGACCTTAAGGCTAACTGTCGTTAAAAACTATCTGAGAACTTAGTATCCAACCTTGAACTCTGGAGAAACCACAGAGACTAACCACGAAATTAACTCTTATAATATTTAAAACACAGTTTTTATTTTTCTTTTATTATTTAATTAAAATAATAATTATTTAACTAGACAATATATTTTTTATTTATTATATATTTATTAGTGTAACGTTATATTCCATCTCTTGGTATATAGTATAAGCGAAATAGGATGATTTTTAATTATTTATCGTATGAGTTAGTTGATGTTATTATACATGGATATATGAATCATATTTACCAATTCAACAAAAGCATACATGTTGAAACTTGGGTATGACGCTGCTGAAGTTGAAAAAATTAAGCCATTGATCCATGAGTAAACTTTAACTAAGTTTAAAAAATATATATACATTTTTGTTCATTTTAGTTACATTAGTTTTAGCCTATTTAGTTAAATAATAAAAAAAACCTTAGTTAAATAAAAAGAGAAAAAAATATTTTTTAAATATTATAAGAGTTAATTGAGGGGTTAGTCAGTGTGGTTTCTCCAAAGTAACAAGGTTGAGTACTAAGTTGTAAAATGATGAAAATACCCTGAGTCTTCAGTTAGTATTTAACAACCATTAGCCTTAACCCTATAATGTTACAAAATCAAATGTTAAAACCTTAAACTGTTACTTTAAATTATTAGTACCTAAGGTTGTTACTTTCCACAAACCATAGGAACTAATGCTGTAATTAACTCTAGATATAATTTGCAACATATTGATGCAATGGTTGTTGTAGTGTACGCATTATGGTATGTATAGTGGTAATGATATATAGATATAATAATGGTTGTTGTAATTTATGCATAATGGCTTGTATGGTGGTGATGATATATAAATATAACTAGCATTAAGCACTCCCGCGTTGCGGTGGGGGCGAACACCAGTGCCACACTACTGCCAATGACCACCAACACTACACTGAAGTTGCGGCGTGTTAATGCAAAGAAATTAAACTGAAACGTAAAACATAGAAAAGAATAACTAAGTCGATTTAGGACCCGAGCGTTACGATGAACATGTCAAACGGGAAAACATAGACGTGAGTTCATCGTAACGCGCATGTCCTAGATCGACTAAGTTATTCGATTCTATGTTTTACGTTTCGGTTTATCTTCTTCGCATTAACATGCCGCAACTTCAGTGTTGGTGGTCGCTGGTAGTAGTGTGATATTGGTGTTCGCCCCCGCCGCAACGCGGGGGTGCTTAATACTAGTTACTCCATATTTTACAAACATAATTTATAACTCTAAAAGTAAAAAAAAACCATCCCTTAATCCGATAACCCAAATACCATGAAGAAACCTTGTTGGACTATGATTCTCTTTGGGCCAAACAAATTGTACCTACAACGAGCCCTATAATAACCACTGGGCTAGGGTTTTGATCATCTCCGTAACCAAACCCTACACTTTCTTTGTTGAGGTAGGCGGAGCTTCCTTGTGATCTGCAAACATGGGTATGTTCATCAATGTCTAACTACATTTCATATGCTTGATCTACTACACTGTTTCTTCATCCTCATCATTGCGATGTTATCATTATGTGCACCCTGCTGACAATTTTCTGCTATTTTCAGGGAAATCCAAAGACTTTATGCACAAGAGACGGGCCACTGGAGGCAAGAAGAAGGCCTGGAGAAAGAAGCGAAAGTAAGTTTTCATCTAAACCAGTTTCTGTTTTCTATAGTTTTCTCGATTGTTGTGTTATGATTCGAAGCCTCTATATGTTTAGGATTGAGATATAGAAACGACTTATGGGTTGTTATATTTGCATACACCACTTAGGGTTCGTATAGTTTCAAAACCTGATAAAATGCAACACATTATGGTTTGTTTTGCTATTTGTGCATACTTTGGTTGTATTCTATTGTTATTTCTTTTAATTTGTTGATTTCAATTATGATGATGTGGTTTTAAAATTGATTGGTAACAGAATCTTTATTGCTAGCAATTTTGCATAGCTATATGATGATTGTAGGGCATTTTGGTAGATTTTGACTAGTAGAAATGAATCATTTTTTTACTACATTTTATTCATAGTTTCATTGTTATTAGAGAACATCTAGAAAACTACCTTTTGTGTATATGAACATTTTTTTGCTTAAAATAAGTTTTATTAAGATTTGTATTCTTATTATAGAGTATTGGTACTAAATATTTCTGTTTGATAAAAGTTTTTTCACTAGTGCTACTACAAATAGTCATCTTTCATCAAATACTTTGTTCTGCACATTTTTATTCATGCGTGTGTGTGTATATATATATATATTATTTTTGTAAGGTATGAGCTCGGAAGACAGCCAACAAACACCAAACTATCTGATGACACGGCTGTTAGAAGAGTCAGGGTTCGAGGTGGTAATGTTAAGTGGCGTGCATTGAGGTTAGATACAGGTAACTTCTCTTGGGGTAGTGAGTCTGTAACCCGAAAGACCCGTATTATGGATGTGGTTTACAGTGTCAGTTTATCGAAAGAAAACATCAAAATATAGTATTACAGAAACCAATGTTCATTCATTTCACTATGGTAGCGGCACTCTATGCGTTATCAAATAGAAAACCATAAAAATGAATACATTTTGATACTGATGTTGTCCGGTACGGTACGGTAAGGTAGCGATACGATGTCTGTTTATGGATAGCAAAAACAAAAATTTTAAGTACACATACCGAGTCGGTTCCGATTCAGTTTGATACGATAGTAGCACCCGTCGCGAAACACATGGAAACTCACTTATACGGTGTAAGTTTATCGAAAGCAAAAACACTAAAAACAAATACTGAAAACGATACAAATGTTGTTCAGTCGATTTCAGTTAGGTTTGGTACGATAGTGGCACAATATTCGTTTGCAATAATATTTATATCACAATGTTGTAAAAAATAAACATAGAACGCAAACAAACAAACTGTATTGATATCAACTAAACAACATCATATTCGTTTTTATTGTTTTTTATCGATGTAAGGTTTTCTCTTTCTATTACTATAGCGAATGCCGCCACCGTAACGATCCAAACAAATAACAATAATTCTCGCCGCGAAGCGTAGAGGGAAACTCACTGGTTATTATTAATATGGATATCGAAACACTCAATATAATAAGGTTCAACTCATATAATAAACTAACATATACAACAAAGATATAAATAAGTAGAAATAATATTAATAAAATAGTTAAAACGTATACAACAAAAAATGTATATAAATAAATTTTAAAAAATCTATGGTGGTAAAATTTAACAAATTTGCGACAACAATCTAAATAAATAATTTAAAGAACTAAAACACATTTAACCGTATTTAAAAGTTAAAAATTGAAAGATTGTATATAACTTGAATTCCAAATTATGCATACATCAAATTGCATGGAGAGCAAAAGGTTTTGGTTAATAAACAAAAGTAAAAAGACGTAAATTATCTTGGTTAATAAACATAAGTAAAAAGACGTAAAATTTCTATGAGAACAGGAAACCATCAACATAACACAAATTACAACATCATTAATCATAAATAAAATTGAATTGTAAAAATGTGAGTAAGAGTACTCTTCATAATAGATGGTTAACATTAGACTGTTTATATGTATAATAGGCTGGAAACTAAGGAACATGTTTATTACGTATTAACCGAGAATAACTTATTATGTTTAAATTTTAATGGCGAAAGTTTTCACATATTTACTTTCACGATTTGAGTGGGCTATGTTTTATTCTTAAAAGGTCAAGCTAAAAGTTTAAACGAGTCAAACTTAAAAGGTTTAAATGAAATAGAAACAGGTCAAAAAGTTGAACCACAAACCTTAATCCATGCACCAATAAATTCTTCCAGTCTCTTAACAATTTAGTCATCTTTGCCAAACACATCCTCAACCTATTAAACCTAGACAAAAACATTGATGGATATGACTGTCGAGTAGTTAAACAACAAATAAGAATATTCTTACATAGTATAAATGTAATTTAAACTTTTAAATGTGTTAAAACATGTTTTTTTGAATCACAAAACTAAATACACCAAAATGGTGATACTTTATGTCACGACATGAAAATACAACAAGAATTTAACAAGAAACTCATGGATTTGAGTTTAGGTTTAGGTCAGTTTCGGGTCAAGTCCGAGAACCCGTTTAGCTAAACGAGTCATGTTAGTGTCAACTCGGCGGGTTCACGAGTTGATCCGTTTAACCCATTTATTTTTTAATTTTAAAGTGTGTTTAATGTCATAAATTAAATTAATTTGGTATTTTATGCCAGGATTTAAATTTAAAATATTTACTGACATAAGATTTTTTTATTAAAATACAATTGCTTTTATACGTATGTATTTTTTTGTTGTAAAAATGTAATTTTTAATTATGAATATGAGAAAAAACAAAAAGTTCGGGTCAAAATTAAAGATAATTCCATACCCAATTAACCGACCCCATACCCGTCCCTATTGTTTTGGGTTTTCCCATCGGTTCGAGTTTCATTGTTATCCTTAAATGGTGGTGTTCGCAGTGGCGGACATAAGGCTTACCGGGGGGCAACCTCCGTTACGGCTTGGCGCGAAAAATTTGGAAAAATTAGTGTAAATTTTGGAACAATTTGACGTTTTTTCGATTTCGTTACGGCTTATTTATAAAACGTTACGGCTTAGTTTCGTTTCTAGATCCGCCACTGGGTGTTCGTGTTAACCCATGAATATTTGTGTTGGGTTGGACTCGTCAACCTGTGAACACGACCTGTTTAACACCACTAGCACTTGAAATTAGAAGACTCACATCTCTTATTTTATCCCAAATGGTACTTCTTGCCAATGTTTTAAAAGTCGGACCGGACCGGCCGGCCGGACCGGTCCGGCCGGGATCCAGAGTGCTCACCGGGCCGGTTCACCCTGTTAACCGCTATCAAACCGCTATCAACAATCGACCGGCGATCGGGCCGGAAGCCGGCGGTCGGGCCGGACGGTCACGTATGTTCAGGTCGGGCCGGCCATCTTTCTCTCTCCGTCGTTCCCTCTCTCTCTCTGTCGTTCTCTCTCTCTCCCCACTGCTTCTCTCTCTGCCGATCTCTCTCTCTCTAGGTTTCTAAGGCGTGTTTGTTACTGGACAAGGGAGGAAGGGGGTTGGGTGTGTCTTGCCTGAAAAACGTCGCCGGAAACCGGCCGGATTTACTCCGGTCACCAGACCAAGAGAGAGAGAGAAGGGGAAAAAGGTTTGGTGTGCTAGGGTTTCAAATGAGAAGATGAGTTTCAGTTTATGATGCTTATATACTAGGTATTGTTAGCTTAAATAGTCCCTTTAGTTATATTTTGTTACAAATTTAGTTCAAAATTATATTTTTTTTGCAAATTTACCCCTCAAACTGATCTCTATATTTTATATATATTTTATATAATTTATGACGTAATCCGGTTCTTAAATCCGGTCGAACCGGTCGGACCGGTCCGACCTTTGACCCCGTAAGGCAACCGGGTCGACCTCCGGTCCGGTTCTGAAAACATTGCTTCTTGCCATCTCAAATGCCTAAGGTGTACCCCAAAGCTTAAGGCACGCTTGATTGTGGGGCCTAGTATTAGGTGTAGAGACAATAGCAATGGTGGCTCCTGAAACCTTGTTCCACGTCTATAGCATTTCGTCCATGAGAAACCTTGATACCTATAAACCAAACATAGAAGACACAATGATCAATGGAATTCGAACTAAATAATTGTTGTATGACGTGGTTCCAATAATCAATTATGTGGTTCCAACAATCAATTGTTGGCCAAAGAAATTAAGAAGGAATCCAGAAAGAATTTTAGAGAGAATATCTTAGAATTTATTACATTTCATTTATACTAATCTCAACAAATCTACCACTTATATAGCCTTTGATGACTGTCGTAAGGGTCAATCAAAAACCTATTTAAACTACGTAGATAGCGTAAGTAGGGATCATATCCGCGAGAAATTTTTGGTTAAACGCATAGCCTTGGCAGTTTTCACCCAAACCTGATTTTCCCTTCATCCACACACTTATCTTTTTTCGTCCCGAAAAAAATTCTCTGCAATGGAATCACAATCCGAAACATTGGCACTTAATATATTCAATTAATTTATTAACAAATCAAACCACACGTTAACCAAGATTGCGGGTATAAGATCCACCTAAACCCAACCGCCAATTTCCGAGCCCTTATTCACGATTCATTAAGTTCAAGTGATTATAGTCATCTATGGGTCTCACACTCAAAAGACTACAACGCCGCCTAATCCCACTTCAAGCTTATAAGGTTAAAAGATAATATCTATCGTCTTATATAAAAAACTTTTATGCAATTCCGATTAAACTTACGATGGATGGATGATGTTGCGAGCTTTACATGTTTAGCTTATGATCAGTTTAGCGGACATACCCCACACGAGTCACCATCCCAGTGGTTAATGCCATAAACTTCACAAAAAAAAAAATTCTAACTCCACCTAGCGGGTATACCCCACCCGAGTCACCATCCCAGTGGTTAATACCAAAGGCTTTGTTTTTCCTTTTTTTTTTCAAACATGTAGCTCAAATGAATGGATGGAATGTTTTTTTTGGGCGCCACGTTGTTTCGGATTTATTTTCATAAAAAGAAACAGGTGTGCCAATTTAATCGGAAAACTTATAAGCTTTTACTTATGACGTACCCCTTATACTCTCCACAGTTTCAGCTTTGCCATAGCTCCTAAGGTGAGAAACCACAAGACTCCTATTTTTTACGGTATATTATATCAATCCTAAGGAACTCATCAACTGGCTGGACCTACCCAGATATCCTAAATTAGAGGTGTGACTGACCGTTTGTTATCTCATATATATAGTAATCAAATGCCAAGAACCGATTATACCTATCATCTTCCATTTTATTGCAAAAACTTTTACGAGACATTTTCAAAATTTTCAAGTTTTTTTATTTTTTATTTTTTTATATCATAATAACTTGACACTGACACTAATTAACAGTTAAGACACAACTAGATGCTAGTCTCCCTCCCCACACTTATTTCCTTCATTGTCCTCAATGGAGAGCAAACCTCACGACTCATCTACAAACATAAATCGAAACATAAGAGAAATGGAACCGACTCCCCTGATTTTAAGCGGTTGAATTCCTATGAGCCTTGTTCCACAGCAATCGTATAGCATTTCTTTCGCGACTGCATTCAACATGGGATTAACATATTTAACACATTAAAAATCAACGCAAACTACTACGAAATACAACGTATTTTGACCCAACATCAACCTTACATAGGAAATGGAAATTGGAAAATGGAAACAATAACCACTACTCAACTACTTGTAAAAAACACATGCATGCAAAGTAACTAAATGAATAAGGGGAACATGTATATAGAATTATGAAACGTGGATATCTTTGAAGTTATGCTTGACATCGCGGGAATGTATCATTGTATTAAATAGTTAAATGTAGGTTTACTTACATCTTTCAACCGCACCATAAATTCTCTTTGATGTGGTTTGGAAGGACATTCGCACCAACTACATCCCTAAATTGTAGAATGCCTTGAAAAAGAAAAATGTGTTTGTATTTAGAAAGTTGGATGACAAAAGATAAAAGAAAAAATGTGATTTATTTATCAGATGAACTAAGTAATTGCATCAGAAAACCTAAATCACAACAAGTATAGCAAACCCTAATGCTCCAAAGATAAGCAAGTAAGAGTATGTTTATTGAAGGCATGTCCTTAGGGATACCTAGGGACAATGTTAAGATTAGGTGTTTCTAAGGTAAAGTTACATTATGAAGGGAAAGTAATAAGGAGAGACGAGAAAGGGAGGAACAAAGTAAAGCATGAGGTTATCGTTTTGATCAGATGGAGTACGGTTCCCGCCTATAATGATGGTGGCGAGTATGACATCACGTGGGTGGGTTTGCAAGAGGAGGTTACCGAGGCAGTCGTTCCTACTTTAGATGTCTGAGTTCTTGATCCTCCTACTAACATTGCTTCTCATGTTTCCTTGAAGGCTAGTAAGAGCAAGAAGGGTGTTCATTCGGGCGCCGGTCCTTGAAAAAGAACTAGGTCTGGCACGAAGAGGGGGAGCACTTGGATTTGAATGATAGTTACCTTAAAGTTCTGGAAACTGACCCCAAGCTGTTGGATGAGAAAGAGGGTGAATCTCCTAATGACAACGACAACCAATCTTTCACCTATACCAAGCTTGATCAAGGAGAGTACAAGAGCAATGAACTTACTGCTTTCTTACAAGAAAATGGCATTTATCATCAGATTGAAGCTCCATATACCCCTCGACAAAAAGGGTAGTCGTAGAAAATAAATCGATCTTTGTTAGAAATAGGGAGAAGCATGCTAAAAGATAAGAATCTACCAAACAAATTTTGGGCAGAGGGCATGTGCTGCGTATCTTCTAAAGTGTACCCCCACACCAAAAGTTTATCAAATACCAAACATCATGAGGTTTGGAGCAGTTGCAAACCATGTGTTAAACATGGTAGAATCTTTGGGTGTCTTGCATTTTCCCATCTCTACCGAATCAAGTTAGGGGAAAACTTAGGATAAATCAGAAAATGTTATATTTACAGGATATAGTGAACACTCAAAAGCGCACAAAGTCTTATCTATTACAAAAAAGTCATCTTAAGTCGTGATGTTACATTCTAAAAGGGTAGTTGCACGGTACCCCTGACCGCGGAAGGGATCTCCCTTCCCAGTTCACCACCCGACAAGGATCCCTGGCGGCAAATACCCATAGCCATCAAAGAGGGGTAAGAAACATGTTTCGAACCCGAGACCTCGAGTGTCCTCGGTCCGGCTTAAAGCGGGTGTCGGTGGCCACCAAAGTGCCACTAATGAGAATTGAACTTGGGTCTCCATTGGAGAACCCAAGTCACTCCACCACTAGGCCACTTGTGGTGATGTTACATTCTAAGAAAACAGTATGCGGGAATGGAGAACATGAAACACTAAATAGTCAAAATAATTACACAAACCATGATATTTTCGTCTTGGATGAAGATGAAAGGAGTGATCAAAGGAATGCAAACCGTTAGTAAAGGTTTTTTTTATCATCTTAAATCGAAACCAAACTGCTAAAAATTAAAACCAAAACAAACCAAACCAAATGGTTACTGACAGTTTGGCTTCGTTTTGGTTTTACGGTTTAAACTTATTCTACCTTTATAATTAAAATAATATAAAATTAAAATAGAGATCAATAGACTTGGGTTGATTGTTTTTAAATAAATAAACAATGATTTTCCTAACGCTAATAATAAAAAGAATATGGTAAATAAAGATTATTTAGGCAAAACATAACTAATACTCAGATGAGTGGACTTTCTTTATCCTAATAATTTCAGTAGCAATGGTAATTTTAGACTCCCTTTTAGTTTATTAAATCAAAACCGAAAGGGAATGTAAAAAGGACTAAGTTTTGTAGATCCCACACGTTGATGACCCTAAGTTTCAGAACCGTTTGGTATAGTTTGAAAACTTATTAACAAACCGACCAAAAATAAGATTTAAAAACAGATTGCGAAAGCAAAGCGATGACTAAATTAGGGGGTTCATGGTTTCAAACAAACCATGGTCCATGGACTCACATGGATCAGTTGTAGCTTATCACCCACTAGATCTATAAAAAACAAGAAAACAACACAAAAAACTTAGTAGAATCTAGACCAAATATATATATATATATATATATATATATATATATATATATATATATATATATATATTGTCTTAAATAGTTAAATGTATGTTTACATACGTCTTTTAGTTGCTACAAATATTCTCTCTTGATGTGGTATGGATTGGCCAACTACATTCTCGAATAATAGATTGCTTGATAAAAGAGAAATTTGTTAGTATTTAAAAGTAGGATGACAAAAGGAAAAAATCAAAGCATGTTGCCAAATACTTTTCAATAGTATCATTAAACCAAGTAGGCAATTGCATTGGAAAACATAAATCACAACATGTAAAGTAAAACCTATAGAGAAAATGAATATCTATTAGCAATAGTGTACGTAGAAATCATACACACACACTAGGTTAGAAACTCTTGTATTATACAAGTAAAAAGAAATCATATATTAAACGACTAGTAATGAGGATTTAGAAATTATAAACACTATGGCACACTAGTTGACTTATTTAATTTTATTATACCTAGAAATAAGTAGACAACTCATCAATTGTACAATATTGAATTAATGTATTACATCATTTTGAGATTAATAAGTTCAATAACACACAAGTTATAAACATAAACACGTCGCATACCTTGATTGTTGATTACAACTTGTATTTCTGAATTTAATTAAAGCTTAGAAAAACGTCGTGCATGCTATCAATGTAATATTCCTGATGATAGATACAAGTGGAAGTTGGAAGAACGAAATATGAGGAAAATAAAATGTCATGAAGGTTTCTATATTATGTTTCAAATAAAAAAGGCATATTGGCTGTTTAGACTTAGTATTGGCTCGAAATTTAAAGAATCTTTCGAATGTGTGTTTATGGTTGTAAAGTATGAACAATTATAAAAATACATATACTCAAGCAAAATAAACATCCAGGAGTAAACATATATCAAAGACTCAAGAGTCACACGAAAATATTTGGATCCAGGAGTAAACATATATCAAAGACTCAAGAGTCAAAAGAAAATATTGGATAAAAATGCAACCTGGTGGATTTTCTTTCACTTCTATATTTCGCACATTAATTTTTATTTGTATTTGATCTGAACACTATATATAAATTATTTGTTTAACTGGTTACAAGAACTCAAAATAAATTTGACGTAACCATATATCTTATTTATAATTAAACTACTATTGTTAATTTAATTGTGAGTAACCAAAAGGTCGAAATTCTTGCAAGTAAATTTGCTTCTTTACCATTTTCCCTTTTTTTACACCCTAAAAATAAAGTAATAGAAACCCATGTAAATGAAATTTAACCCAACAATTCTATCTCAAGATCTGTTATCATTTGTGGATAATATGTGAAAAAAAAGGGTGTGAAATTGTATGTAAACAGAGTATTAGATGAAATGCAATAATGATAGTGTTACAGGTTGTTGAAATTGTGTATGTAAGAATTTCAAAAAAGAGAAACAAAGGAGTGTAAATAGTGGCTGGGTTGTTTTAGGGTTTCAAGGAAGAATAAAGAAAAGTAGATGAAACAGAAGGGAAAATTAAGAACAGTGAATGAAAAGGATTGATTAAATTTTACTTCATTTTACTTACGGATTTATATACTTATATTAAAGAGTAAACTGTCAAAATGGTCCATGAGATTTGGTCACTTTTGCCACTTTAGTCCAAAACTCAAATCTTTTGAATCTGGGTCCCTGGTTTCAATTTTGTTGCCATTTTCATCCAAAATCAAAATCTGGTCATATTTTTCAGTTAACGTCCGGTTTTTCGGTCTTTTTCCTCCCTTTTGTTTAAACAGTCTAAGGACAAAAGCATAGACACATCTTCCTTTTCACATTAGGTAAAAAAAACATTGTTTTTTATATGTATACCTTTCAAAATTTGCAGATTACAAACCTTTTCACATTAAGTTTTGAGAGTGAAAACTTACAAACTTTATATGATAAGATTGGGTAGAAATTAGAATATTATTAAAAATATTACAAACTTCCATCCATGGCCCAGCAGGTCAAAACCCACCTTCATGGCCCACACCCTCGAATACCAAATGCACGAAGCCGTTGTACCCCAAACAGTCCAAGAATACGTAGCCTATTTCAGTTTGAAGACAAGACAAGAAGCCCTAATGAAGAAAGCCCTTGTCGGGATCTGTAGTGAAGTTGACTCTCTCCTTACCAGAAAACTGCGCCGGAAAATGAATGAATGCAAGAGGAGGATGGATCGCAGTGATTATACGGAGGAAGGTAAGAAGATGACCAGGGCAATGGACCTGATAAAGAGGGGTTTGAGTTTATCAGGTCCATTGCCCTAGTCATCTTCTTAACTTCCTCCGCTTGCATTCATTCATTTTCCGACGCAGTTCTCCGGTAAGGAGAGAGTCAACTTTACTACAGATCTCGACAAGGGCTTTCTTCATTAGGGCTTCTGGTCTTGTCTTCAAACTGAAATAGGCTATGTATTCTTGGACTGTTTGGGGTACAACGGCTTCGTGCATTTGGTATTCGAGGGTGTGGGCCATGGGGGTGGGTTTCGACCTGCTGGGTCATGGATGGAAATTTGTAAGTTTTCACTCTCAAAACTTAATGTGAAAAGGTTTGTAATCTGCAAATTTTGAAAGGTACACATTTGAAAAACAATGTTTTTTTACCTAATGTGAAAAGGAAGATGTTTCTATGCTTTTGTCCTTGGACTGTTTAAACAAAAGGGAGGATAAAAAAAAAAATGGATGTTAACTTAAAAATCTGACCAGATTTTGCTTTTGGATGAAAATGACAATAAAATTGAAACCACATGGATCCAGATTCAAAAGGTTTGAGTTTTGGACTAAAGTGGCAAAAGTGACCAAACCTCATAGACCATTTTGGCAGTTTACTCTATATTAAATAATTATTTTATAAGTTACATCAAATGCAGTGAATTTGAGGTTTACTTTTCAAGAGAAGCAAAACAAATTAATAAAAATGAAAGCAGTCATCTTTATCATTTACGTCGGAAAATACGCATTTGTGGTTTCATATTTAAGTGCGAGTTTAATAAGCATAGATACAACCGTTAACATCAAATAAGGGTAATAGCATACCTCGGTTACCATGTAAGACTCAAACCGGAAAATTTGATGGAGTGAAGGAGCGGGGATGGTGTTTAGGAGGACTAAGCTTCGGTTTTATAGTTGAACGGTGAAAAGACTATTTGAGGTTTACCAGCGTGATCTCCGGGATTTCTTTTGTGAGATGGTTTTGTTCTCTCAGTTGCACTAGCAGAACAAGGACTATTGACTATCCAATCAGAATAATAAAGCTGATTTTTCTAATTTATTATTTATTGTTCTTTCACATATATTAGGGATGTGACAAGTACCATCCCAATACTGGTACCGAGTAAACCGACATTGTAATTGTTGAGAAGTTTATATCAATACCGTACCGAATGTACCGATTCACTATTCACTGCCTGCACCTGTACCATACCGGTTTTAGTTTACCACTCTGGTGTTTCCCCACTTTTACCCAATCTTAATTATTGACCGATACAAACCATTATATTATAAATTAGTTCATAATAATATTAATAAAATCGAGATCTATGATTCATAACCCTTTAGCATCATGTATACATTTAATTAGTTGGTTGCCTCTGAATCGAATTGGGTGCAAAGTTACACAAAAAATAACAAAATGCAATATTAAGTGAATGCAATATCACATTTGAATCACTCGCATATCCAAACTTAAATAATAATAATAATAATAATAATAATAATAATAATAATAATAATAATAATAATAATAATAATAATAATAAGTATATCACATATTGACAAGTAATTTTTAAACTCATCAATTCAAACCCATCATCAAGTAATCACTCCCAGCCCATAATAATAAGTAATTTTTTTTCTTTTCAAAAAAAAAAAAAAAAAAAAAATCAGCCCATAGACCTGATCCTTGTTCTATTTATTTTGACATTCTGTTTCCATTCAAGTTTCTTCGATTCATTGAATTTTGTTGTTATAAATAAGAAGTCAATTTCAACCCATCAATCAATTATTCACTGAATGTTCAATTAATTGCATATACAAACACAAAAATGTTTTGTCTAAGATAAAAACAACTTTTTTTTTGAAAGATTAAGATAAAATCAACTTATACTGATTACTGAATGTTCAATTAATTGCATATAAGAACTCAATTGCCTAAGATAAAAACAACGTATTCTATACTATTCTATTCTGGGAAGATGCGCCCCATTGATTTAGTGTAAAATAGCCGGGGATGTGAATTTTAAATGGAGGTTTGGGATATATCAACAAAATCTTTAGGAGATAGTTATGAAAATTTTTAAGGGCGAAAACAAGTCGAGCTACTCGCGAGCTACACAAGTTCGGTTTGAAAAAAAAAAGCTTGAAAATTAGCCTAGCTTATATGAGCTCGAACCTAAAAATCTTGTTTAGTAAACGAGCCCCGGTCTGAGCTTTGCTTATGGAGCTTGAGGTGACCTACGATCCTAAACAAGCCCACTATTAATTTAATATATTAAATATATATTTAAATAATGATAATTACTAATTATAAAATTATAAAAAATGACTAAACTATATATAAAATAATAATATTAATTAATATAAAGTAAATAATAAATAATAAACGAGCCGAATCCGAGTCGAGCTCGATCTTGAAAAACTACCTATGAGCCGAGCTTGAGCTTTATAAACAAAACTCGCATCGGACCGGGCTCTCGTTTACATCCTTAGAAATTTCCTATAAAAACTCTCCACATTCTAAATCGCTTACCGAAATACTGAGAAATCTATCGGCACCAATGTCGTTTTCACCAACAACTGGAATCAAGAAATCATAATAACAAACCTGATTAGATGTTTGGTACGGTACGCTAACTATACCGATTAGATGTTTGATACGAAACCGATAAGGGACTAGTATTCGATGAAAAGAATTATCCCTAGTCTATATGTTTCATTTTCTTTTTTTATCTATTTACTTATATCTGTAATTCAAATTTACTTTAAATAAATTCCTATTTGAGTCTCTATGTTTTTGTGTTTTTTATTTGAGTTCAAAATAATTTTTTTTAATCATCTTATCACCTGGTTTTTAAATATGTAACAGTTTTAGTCCAATTGACTGATGACCAAAATACCCTAATTACCGAAAATAGAAATGAAATATAAAAGTTTATCAAAACAAAATGTTTAATTATCCCCACCCCAAACCCCATAGCACCACCAACGCAACACCCCCCACCACCACCTCACTATCTCTGGGTTACCGATCTTTCGGAATTTGACTAGAACGCCTAGCCGCCACTAAATCCGGCCTTTCTCCATCTTCTCCACCGTCAATGAGAACCACCAGTTTCACTCACTCTGAAACCTTAATACCGTCGACAACCACCATCTCCACTTGCAATCACCATCCCACCACAAATAAACCGTCAAAACCACCAAATCGTTTTTATAACTTCACAACTTTTTGTGTATTGTTAATCTCGCAAAAAAGATGAAAAATGTTAGGTGAATGCAATCGAACTATATGAGAAAGTCTCACCTAATTTGGTTCACTAGATCAAACTAAATTTAAAGTCGATTTAGATAAATAAAGTAAACGTATTAGAAATACAATAACAACCATGCCCAGTGGAGGACCCATGATTTTTTTCCACTAGGGTCCATTTTTTTGTGTTAGAATTTTTCACAACCAAATATTAAAATTTTCGGGTCGGTCATCGTAGTCGGGTCGGGTCAGGGCTAGGAAATAATGTAGAATTGTGGTGATTAATAAGTTGTTTGAAACTAATAGTTACCTAAACAACACAACTACCTTACATAACTTAAAATTTTTGTTTAAACTTTTTTTTGAACGCCACTATATGTTGAAAGTCTTATTTGGTAATAAAATGTGAAATAAAATCCTTCGGAGACATTAAATTTATCATTTTAAAGAAGCAAATTAGAGGGTAATGGATGGTTTTGCTATTTTGAAACACTAGTTTAGTTTTGATGAAAAATATAAACTAAAAAACAAAAGAAGTAAGACTTGAACTTGAGACTTACTTGTTGGAACACAAGGGGATTTTCCACCATACCATCTTTGCTTTTAATACTATGGGGTCCAACTAATTAATTTTATGGTGTCCTTGAAAATTTTAACATACCAGTTCTACTATTTTTTTTAAAAACATTGGGGTCCGTGGACCCCGACCCGCACCATGTGGGTCCGCCCATGACCATGCCCATATAACCCTACTAATAGCCAAGCTATTAGTAGGGTATGGGGAGAGAGTGAGATGTAGGTTAGCCTTACCTCTACCTGAGAGACAGAGAAACTACTTCTAATGAGACCTCAGCTCTAAATACACGTCTGTCCATAAAAGTTAAATAAAACACACATAGCTACTCAAAAAAATCTACACAAATAAGATAAGGTATAAAACACAAGATATAGACAAGTAACACACCAAATAGACATATAGAGTAACAATTACATGTAAAAATCGCCTATATAAATTGAAAAACTAAGCTACTAAGCTAAAAGCCCAGAACAACACCTAACCATCCACCTAAAAATCCTTGACCTTAATTCTACGTTTTCAAAACTTCAATCCTCGACAATGTCCTTAAAGAGATGCAATTCTAATAGATCATGCCAAGTAAGTTTTAAAAATACTATAGCAGCTGCAGTCAAATCGTTTAGTTTAAACACTAAAAAGGAACTTTAGTTAAACAATAAAAGAAATAAAAAAAATTAAACTTAAAATATTTTTTAAAAGATTTAATTAATAATAAAAATTTGGATAAGTCAATGTTTTACTCTATTTTAACTTGCAACTATTAAAAAGAAAATAGTCCATCTACTTAGTCAAGGGCATTTAACTCATTTTACTTAAAATTAACAAAAAAAACTTAATACGGGCTAGTCTTAGTACCCAACATTCTTACAAAATTAAAAGATAAAGGGTAAATTACACTTTTCGTCCTTTATGTTTGTATCGGATTGCAATGGATGACCTTTAACTTCAATAATTACAGTCACAATCCTTTATTTGTGAAACTCATTACACTATACGTCCTTTAACACTAACCTGGTTAATTTTAACAGTTAAATGGAATCATGTGGACCCTATGTGAGGGTATTTTGGTAAAACTCAACTTATTACTTGAAACTCTTAGTACTCAATATTGTTACTTTTAAGAAACAAGTAAATTACAAAATTTGTCCTTTATATTTACACCAGATTGCAAATTATGTTCTTTTTTCTTCAAAAAGTACAAAAAGCGTACTCGATGTTTGCAAACTCTTGCACGTTACGTCTTTTGAACCTAACTCAGTTAGTTTTCGTGGTTAAATCTGACAAGAGGACCTATAGGAGGGAAAATTAGTCTTTTTACCCATTACCATATTTATTAATTTACTCAAATAAACAAATATAAAAATAATAAATTTTAAAACTGATTATATATATATATATATATATATATTGGGTAGGGCTATATAGAAAACCCTATCTATATAAAAAACCCTAGAAAACCCAACCTCCCGACATTTTTTTTTGAAAAAAATAACACATGTAATATACATGTTTTTAAGAGTTTTGGGCCAAAAAAAATAAAAAAAGCGCCTAAGGGATCTTTAAAAAAAAAAAATTCAGCAATTTCTGTCTTTTGTGCCTAACACATGTTAGGCAACCGGACATTGCTGAAATTTGTTTATTTTTTTTTTTAAAAAGATCCCTTCGGCGCTTTTTTGTTTTTTTTTTTGGCCCAAAACACTTTAAAACATGTATATTACATGTGTTATTTTTTTCAAAAAAAAAATGTCGGGAGGTTGGGTAAAAATGGGGGGAGATTTGAGTTTCCAGAGTTTTCTAAAAATTTAAGCGTTTTCTGTCTAGCCTTCCCTTATATATATATATATATATATATATATATATATATATATATATATATATATATATATATATATATATATATATATAGGACAATGCTATACAAAAAACCTCATTTTTTTAAAAAACTTAGCAAACTCTACTTGTGGACTATATTTATCCACGTGGCCATAGTCCCTTCCTAATCCATTTTGTTTTGAAGGTTATATTAGTAATTTCCCAACCCAAGTTATTTTCCCAATTTGATCTGACATGATCATTTAATGCCCCATCAACTCATTTGAAAAAATCAGCCACCCCATATTTCATTTACAGTATTTCATTTTATTTTATATCTTCATTAAAAGAAGCTCCATTATCATCTTCTCCTCCAAATTATGCTTTCTCCATTAATGTCCATGGAGACAAATCCACCAACCTCCGAGTTAATGTCGCCGGTCCATAGTTTCCCCAACAGGTTCCTTAGCAGTGACTTTCAAACTGATGAAGAATTAAATGCTCAAGGTTTGTCTCTTTATCTATCTTAAATATCTCGAATCTATGTTTTTTTTTGTTATTTGACATTTTTTTAATGGAATAATCCAAATATACTGCATGGCAATGTTCAGCTGTTCCATTCGAAGCTTCTGTATATACTTACATGCCTGTTGATGGTTCTCGATCATCTGAAGACCCTGTTAGATCACCGGATGTTCTGATATCCAACAACTTCATGAACAGCGATTTCCATTCTGACGAGGTTATGGATACTGATCAAGGTTTGTTTTTCTATACACTCGTTTTGATTTTTCTTCCCCAGATATGGCATAGTTCAAACATATTGCATAATGTTCACATGTAGCATACCAAGATTCTGGCTACGCTAACATGCCGGGTGCTGGTTCCGGACCATCACAGGGCCCTTCTGTGTTTGCTGAATTATCTCGCGGCCATTTAGACGGTTGTTTATTTTCCATGGGAGCACACTTTATACTCATATACCAGACTTCTAACCTTTTGTCCTGCCATATACCAGATTCCTAACCTTTTCGTTTTATGATGCAGGGCCAGTGCATCCATACTTCGTTTTTGATACCCCTCAGGGAACCCGTTACTGGATTCCTACCGTCGCTGATAAGTTCATACCAGTGTGTGGGAAATCTTATCCAACATTTGAGGCTGTTCTTTCCATGTATGAACTTTATGCGTTTGAAGCTGGTTTTTCTGTTAAAAAAGGCCAAACTAAAGTCTGGAATGGAATTCCCACACACAAGTATCTTCGATGCTCAAAATACGGGAAACCACAACGCAAGAGGACTTTTGACACACTTGATGAATCTTCTGTAAAGTCTAGGAAAACCAACTTCACATGGTGTGACTGTAAGGCAAGCATTCTAGTCTCAATCTCTAATGATACATACACAGTTATGAGTTTCAATGATATTCACAATCATGAACTTGTTGAGAATTACAACCGTGATCTTAGCAAGATATCACGGAAGCTGTCATTCTCCACCAAACAATTCATTCACAATATGAGTCTAAACCGTATCGGACCCATGAGAGCTTATAGATGTCTTGTAGCTTTAAAAGGGGGGTATCACAATGTCAACGGGACTCCGGTGGATTTTAAAAATTTTAGCCACCAGTTGCGAATTTTTATTGGTGAACGCGACGCACAAGTTTTCCTTGAACGCTTGCGTGAGCACTTTGACAACCTACCCAACTTCTATTTTGATTACACTGTATCAAATGGAAAGTTGTCTTCTGTATTCTGGGCTGATGAGATTTCAAAGCTAAACTACAAAGCTTTTGGCGATGCCCTCGCCTTTGACGCGACTTACAACACTAACAGGTTAGTCCCCCCTTTAACATGTGTTAGGCCTGATATCCAAGTATACAAACCAAACCAAAAAAGTGTTACATTTTGTTAACCTCAAATCCATTTTTATTAATAGGTACAAGATGGTTTTTGTGCCATTCATGGGTGTGGATCATCATTTCCAATGTGTTACATTTGGTGCGGGTTTGATATCTACCGAGTCCATTGAATCTTATGTGTGGATGCTTAAGGCTTTCTTGAAGGCACACGGTACTCAACCAACTCTCGTGCTGAGTGATCAAGACCCATCCATGCTTCAAGCTGTTCCTATGGTCTTTACTGAATCACGTCACCGTCTATGCATGTGGCATATAATGAAAAAACTACCCTACAAGGTTAAGTTAAATTATTAGCCTTTAACATGTGTTATTCAACATCACAGACTTATATGTGTTTTTAAACTGTTTAATCTAACATGTGTTAGTAACTATTTAATATACCAGATCTCTGCGGACCTTCTTGACAACACTAATGTTCGGTCCTGCATTCACCGGTTGGTTTGGAATGTTTATATCAAACCAGAAACGTTTGAGTCCCGCTGGGATGACCTCCTAGAAACATTTGGCCTACAAGACCACACTTGGTTGAACGACATGTACAACATCAAACATCTTTGGGTACCAGCCTACTTCAGGGAACTGCCAATGTGTTGCTTGATGAATACCACTTCACGCTGCGAAAGCTCTAACGCTACCTTCAAGGTCAACTCAACAAGCGCAAACACCCTTGTACAATTTATGATGTGCTTTGAAAATAGGGTAGATAGCCAACGCTATCGGCAACGTGTATCCGAGTACAAAACCTCATCCACGGTGTTCAAGGGCTTGGCTGAATTAGAAATAGAGCAGCACGCGTTCGCCATTTACACAAACGCTGTTTTCGCGCAAGTTCAAAAGGAGATAATTAAAGGGAAGTTTTTATGCTACATCACAAACCAAAGCGATTCCAGCAATACCACTCTTTTGCTAGACGTCACTCATTTAGACAAAAGGAACAACATCACAAACGTCTATCAGGTAACACATGTTAGGCAACTTCATTATTACCACTCCACTAACATATGTTAGATATAACAACTTTTTTTTTGCTCTTTCTATTCCTAACAGGTTACATATAACACTGTAGACCACTCCGCCAGCTGCTCATGCAGGAATTTCACACGTATCGGATATCTGTGTCGCCATGTCTTTTGCGTATATCGAATGAAAAATGTTGCAAAGATACCCCCCAATACATAAACGACAGGTGGCGCCGAGATGCCCTCCCAAAACAGGTTTTTTCACTTTCCAGCCGATACGGCGTCAACCCACACGCACCGTCCGTTATGCGTAATGAAATCCTTGATCTCGTTACTGAATGTGTTGATGTGGCTAGAACCGACGAGGATTCGTTGTCAAAATTGGTTGCCCAACTCCGGGATTTCAAGATCAATGTGCTTTCCAAGCAACCATTGGGTACAATCCAAAATGAAACAAACGAGTGTGAAATGGAAGAAATAGTTGGGCAACCAATCAACATTCCAATCGAAGTTGCTAATCCAGATGTTGTACGCAATAAGGGATGTGGTACACATACTCGCACTTCTAGACCCGGTGAGAAGGCAAAGACAAAACCACCTAAACGTCCAAAGCAGCTTCGGTTATGCAAGCGCTGTGGTCTTTATGTCGACGACCACGACTCACGCAACTGCGTTAAGGTGGCCGCAATGAAAGCATCAAAGGCAGCTGCTCAACAACAAAGGCAGACCGCCCCTGGTGCCTCCCTCTCTGATTAAAATCTGTCTTTTCGTTTACTAGTACTATGTAATGGGAGACTCTCGTCATTTTGGCCTTCTTACACACATGTAACAGTCTTTTAACATCATCCTCCCCTTTTCTGTTACGTGTGTAAGAAGGTGGAACTATTTTTGTCCCATTTTATCATATCCAGTCTTGTAAAAACTTTATGGCCTTCGGCACTTTATGTTTTGTAGGCCGACTTTTGTGGACCTCTGTTTGCTATTAACAGGCCTATCTTATTATTATATGCATGGTTAATTGTGGTTTTGGTTTATATTTTACAACAGCATCAAAACAGATGCTTAACACATGTTAGCCCTGTAACTGGGGTTTTTTTAACTGTAAAGGATCAACACAAAAGGTTTTAACAACGCCAATATCTTATATATTAAGACACATCAGGTTATATAGGAAACTCTATCTTTTTGGCCTTCTTACACACATGTAACAGTCTTTTAACATCATCCTCCCCTTTTCTGTTACGTGTGTAAGAAGGTGGAACTATTTTTATCCCATTTTATCATATCCAGTCTTGTAAAAACGTTTATGGCCTTCGGCACTTTATGTTTTGTCCGCCAAATTTTGTCGACCTCTGTTTGCTATTAACAGGCCTATCTTATTATTATATGCATGGATAATTGTGGTTTTGGTTTATATTTTACAACAACATCACAACAGATTCTTAACACATGTTAGCCCTGTACCTAGGGTTTTTTTAACTGTAAAGGATCAACACAAAAGGTTTTAACCACACCAATAACTTATATATTAAGACACATGAGGTTATAGAATTAAACTTCACAACTAGCCAACTTAACCACACATTCTATTACTAGGTTACAACCGCACCTAAAACAATGGATCGACTACCGAGCCGTGACATCAACCCATTCCCAAAAAAAAATATTAATAATAAAAGAACAAGAAAACGACGTTAGTATGTGGCCTACAAACATAGGGTCAAAAGGTTATCACAACTTTAACCACTTACCAGATCCTAACTACCCCTTCTTATCCTCCATCTCTACGAAGCTTTTCATCATGGTGTGGTAACATCCTCATCATGAAAGTATAGAGGAGAGGGGCTGCGCTCACTCTCCCATGGGTCATGGTAACACCAGGACTTGATTGTTTCGGGTGAGTATGGACACAACGGGAAACCACATAATTCATGGTCTGGATCCGTCAGCAACCTAACCAACTCATCTGGTAGTCCCTTCAAAACTCGGGCTTCTGGTAAAACGTGTTCCGTACGACGTGACGCTTCTTGTGAACCACCAGCTACATCAGCTACATTGTTTGCTCTGCTCTCTGAATCATCATCACCAGAAGCTCCTCCAGTTTTCATGTCTTCCGGCTTCTTGTGAAACACTTTTCTTGCGTAGCACACCCCGTACCGACCCTCACATGCTTCCTTCCTCTTTTGATTCAGCTTCTCCACGCCTGGTGGTGTAGACGTGACCTTATTTTTATAAGTGTCCATCACATTAGCATACTTTGGAACCTCTAAAACTTTTTGGTTTACTGAAGTAGTGAAGTATTACATAATATGACTTGGTTCTTCATTACACTACTTATAGAGGTATATCAATGATACATTTAATATAGTTGTTGTGACTTGACTTTGATGTGACCATATGGGGCAAAAAAGCAATGGTTCCTTTTCCAATAAAGTTGTTTTCTAGCCACCAACCCCTATGTTTGTGGACTTCTGCCATCCAACTTTCCCCAACTTCCAAGAATGCTACTACATTTTGAGAATAGTGGGCCCCTTCATAACAGGAAGCAGCATTTTTACATTTCCTTAAATGTTACACCTACCAATATTTAATTTAAAACAGCCTCATTTAAAACATTATCAACTACATCAATAACATTCTAACACATGCAAGAATACATCAATATTCTTCAGAGTATACAATAACCAAGTTAATAGACATCAGTTTTAGTCAGACAAAATTCGCATAGACAGTCTATCGCCAAAAGAACTGGTACATGCCACACCCACAAAACACATATCCCACAACAAGTTTAAAGCAACAACCCAAAAGCAAAGTACATGACACTCCCAAAACAAAGCTGGCATATTTAACGCTACACCTATCCTACAGTAAAGACCATTCACCCCCTAACACACGTTACTCTAACCGGCAATCCTGCTGGATTTTAGGCAGCAGCACATTCACCTCCGAACATAAGATGTGCGCAGCATACCTCTTTCTCAACTTCCGCACCTCCGCCATCTTCTTCGCCCCACTCATGCTGAACCCACAGTTAAAACTTTTGTTTTTCCCCATGTAGCACTCCATGTGACGCATTAAGAAAACCCCACAATCAGTTTTGTTTGTTGTTGTCGCCCAACTAACCGGCATACGCTGGATGTTGCAGTAGTCAATGTCATCGGCTCGCGGATTCCCAACCGCCCGAAGGTATTGCACAAACATATCTTTCTGCATATACATATACAAGCCATGCTCAATATAAAAAACACATCTTGAATACAACATGGGTCATTTTAAAAACTTACAAACTTATACGGTGTGTCCTTGTGGAGGTAGTATACACTATCTTCTATCGGCTGTCCTTGTCTGGCTTTGTCATTATCAACAACATAAATTCCGGGGTCCCGTAACTCAAACACTAGCAAGTAAAAATGTTTGTGCTCCAGGATCGGGAAGAAAACAATGTCGTGCTTTCTAAAATCAGGATCTTTTTCAGCGCTGTTAACCCCACCTTTTATTCCAACCCGGAACTTGTGCATCCGCGCCTCGACTCCACCCTTCTCAGTTGTTAACATCCACGGAAACTTTCACAAAAGATAAATTAATAAGGATAAGCACTCGGCACACCGTAACTACTTTTCCACATAAAACATCAATCTACAGAAATAATGTCTATATTCAAATCACTCACCACAACTTTAGTACCAAAGAATTGCCTACTGTAAGCCTCCCTTGATTTCCGTTTCTCTTGGAAGTTTAGCACCTCTGCCCAACAGTCGATAATACCATCCGATACCTCATTGCCAGCGTTTAAACTCTTCAACATAGCCCGAGACGCTTCTACATGGGAAGGGCTTCGAAACAGCAACTCCCTGGTTTCATACGTACAGAAAAAAATTACCTTCCATACCTTAACACATGTTAATGTAATTTAACTCATTTTTTAACAGCATCCCCCTACTTACACAACCATGTGTATCGGGCTATCTACATCATCAACTGACGACGTACCCTGTTCCTTCCTGCTGCAAAAATCAACAAATAAACAATTCACTAGATCCATTGGGTTCATGGTTTACACCCGTATTATACAACAATAAACCCTGGGGTAGTTCTACTTACATGTTTGCCTCCATTGCCCGCTTCCTACGAGAATGCCCATTTAGGAAGTGCGTTGGGGATTCATCAGCGTATATGTAATCCCACAGATTTGCCTCCTTCTTAGTGATTGACTGACCCATGTCAACGAACCTTATATAGTAAGGTGTTCTATTTGGTTCCGCTGCCACTTTCTCTCTAAAAGGCAGCTTCCTTTTTTGGGCCCCCAATTCAGCTAACATACGTACACGGTTTGCTAGCGGCAAATTGTCCTCCACGTCATTCGCATCACCACCAAATAATTCCACCCCAGCTTGCTCCTTGTGGATAGCAATTGCGGGGTCATATGAGCTCACCGGTTCTACCATTATAATCATACTCACGTTTGGGGTGGTCTCCACATCGCCTAAACACGTATTAAAAAAAACAATTCAGGTTACTTTGTAACCAATTTTTAAACTTTCACAGTAAACAAAAATTGTCAAGCTTACCGGAACGTTCGGGCGCTGTTTCTGTCCCAGCCATGTCATCCACCTTTGAACTTTTGCAACCTACATGTTCGATGCAAATAAGTATATTGAAATGACTCAACTAAACCACCAATCCTAATCATTTTTTAGAAAACTGTACCGGTTTGCTGTGACTCGTCAAATTCACCACCAATTTGTGTCATTCCAAGACTCCAATTAGGCCCATCGAAACCACGTTCATCAATCGCCGCATCGCCCTCGTCCACTGTTCTTACGATTAACACACGTTAACCCCACTAAATGTACCTAATAGCTAACACATGTTATAGCATAAAAAGCTTTTACCGTTAAAATCCGGCTGCCCCTCCTCTACCGCCGCTTTGCCTTTACCATCCTTAACCACCTCCTCAAATTCACCAAAAGTATCTCCTTTCACAGAGCCAACCACCACGCCAACACACTCTTCATTAGGTACGAAGGTTGAATGGAGTACGTCATGCTCAGTGTTACTATATGAACCTGCATAAAACATTCTTATCACATCTCATGCATAGGTTACTATTTTTTTGAACCTGCCTAAACATTTAACCCTTACAATCACGGTCACTCTTCTCTACAGCCGCCCTGCCTTTGTAGTCCGAAACCACCTGTTCATCCTTGTCGCTAACATCACCTTCCAAGGGTCCAAAGACGACTCCACCACATTCTAACGTACTTGCATCAGTTGCATCCACCACTTCATGCTCAGTCTTACTATTTGATGCTGCATAAACATTCACGAAAAAATTATAAAAGGCTTAACGTGGTGCGTCTAGAGCTTTTGTCGACCCCATACAAATAAGATGCTTTCTGAAGATTACCTTCATTGTCATTCCCTTCAACCTCATCAGTAAGCTTAACACCCATCTCATCACTTTTGTCTACTTGATCAGTAATCTTATCCTCTTTGTCAGCAGTCGCGTCTAAATGTGCCAGCTGATCATCGTCCTTCTCATCCACATTTTTTCCAGGTGGAGGTTCCTGTCCTGCTGCCAACCGCATGCCTGAGCCACCGTCAACTGTCAAAGCAAGATCACACATGTTAAAACAGAATTAAACAATATAGCACATTATAAAAAACTAACAATCTGAAATTGTACGAAGCACTACCAGTAACACCCTGGGCCGCTGCTGCTTTTAAACGCAGTATCGCATGCATTAAACCGAACGGCTTATGGACTTGTTCAACATCACTTTTATCCCCGCTCCATTGTCCTTCAATATGTTCCGCCTCACCCATACTACAGTCACCCCCAGTTGAAATACCAGCCTCATGAACACTCTTATCACCGTGTTGCTTCTCAGTCTCGTTGCCCCCTTTAACATCACATTAATATTAAATGGGTTCAGACACGTACGCATATATTATAGGGACATAAACTTTGTCCGTGTACAAACAACGAATCACCATCAATGTGTACTTATGTTTTCTTCCTAGGGTGCCACCTATACACTTAGCGGCAAACGTACAATGTATCTGGTAACACACGTAACACTTTACCTATTTCTTTACCCCCATCCGAGCTTGGCCCATCAAACATCCTGTTTGTCTTACGCCTTATTGTGGTCACACAGCCAACTTCTGGCTCAGGAGCATCCTTTAACTTTTTCAGTCGAGGAGATCTCCTTACACGCAAGGACTTCCCAATATCTTGCAGCATCTCAGCACACTCTTTGCCATCATGTGGTATGCTTGCTTGGCCCGCAACATCAGCTGCAACGACAACAGATGTTAAACAAGACATTTCAGTCCCCTACACATATTACAGCCAACTTAACATATGTTAGACAATACATTTCAACCACAACAGGTGTTAAGCATCTGTTAACATGTGTTACACCATACATTTCAGTCCCGTATGAACATTACAGGGACATAAACTTTCTCGAGCACTAATCGAGAAAGTTACCATCAATGTGTACTTATGTTTTCTTCCTAGGCTGCCATCTATACACTTAACTATAAACGTACACTTAAAATGGTAACACATGTAACACTTTACCTGTTTCGTTACCACCATCCGTGTTTGGCCCATCACACTTTATATTTGTCTTGCGCCTTTTTGGGGTCACACAGTTTTCTTCTTTCTCATGAACATCCTTTAACATCTCCAGTCGAGCAGATCGCCTCACCTGTAACGACTTCCCACTGTTTTGGTCAAAAATTACCGAAGCAATTAAGTGATCAAATTAGTTAAGTGAGGTAGTGTGCTAAAAAATGTGTTGAAAATATGCTGGTTAAGTTGTTTAGAAAAAACAGTTTTCAGGATACGGCTCGGGATATTGAGCTGTATCTCCGATCAAACAATGAGCAAAAAGTAAAGGGGACGACACAAGATGTACGAGGAAAGCCCTTGATCAATTTAGATCGCCGGCACAAAGCCTCGAGAGCTGACAATCGCAGCTGCCTTGTTCTTCTTATTGCCTTAAACTTCAGGATACAGTGCAGGATATCAACCAGATCGCTAAGTGTTACAATGATTGTGTGAGAGTACAAATTGCGAGAGAACAAGTGTTAGAGTGTAGTGAGTGTGATTGCAGTGAGATTGTAGTGTCCTATTCGATCTGGTGTTCCTCCTATTTATAGTAACGAAATACAAACAAATATTCCTATAAATATGGGATGCTCCGAATATTCCACCACGAACGTTGTAGACCGAGTAATAAGGCTTCAACGTCTTTCTTTGAACGGCTTAGACCGAGTCTTCCGCGGAATAAGTCTTTGTGAACGTTGCTAGCTTCTAGCCCACGTACCTCCACATAATCCGTTAGTGATCCTGAGGATACCATTCAGGATGTTACCAGTATCCTGAATCTGCATCCCGGATGTGAACAGATATTATATTATCAAGATATAAGCCAAGATATTTGTCAGGATATGAGCTCAGAAATTAGCCCACAACAATTGTCCCCAAAAATGTTACCGTTTAGTATCCTTATTACTAACGGTTACATTTTTTCACGCAAACCGAGGCAATTAAGAGATAAGACCTGTGATGTGATCGTTTGCAACTACTCAGCCTATATCTACTCATTATACCCTATATCTTCTCATCCTCATCCCTTTTTTATTCATAATCGACAAGGAAAAGGTACATTTTCTCTCTAACTTTCATACTTATCTTCATCTTCTTTCTCCGGCGAAAAATTCAGGCGATCAAATGCCGCGACAAACAAGATCTAGTTCAGGTGACTCGGCCCCCACATTCATCCAACAGAACCTTCTCCAAGAACCGGAGAAGGAAATATGTACCTTCGATAGTGCCCACCTGTCGGCCTTAAAATCCTCCGGTATCTTCCCGGAAGGAACCGTATTTAGACCGTTTGACCAGGAAATCTGGTCAGATATGGTCTCCAACGAGTGGATATGCTTCAGTGCTTTCCCTTTTACCCTAGGGCTACAATTCCCCTTTCCGGACTTCATCACCGAATTCTTTAATATCACAAAAATCTCTTTTAGCCAAACAATGCCAATGCTCTGGCGTGTTTTGTCTGTTCTTGACCAGATCAAGAGAAACCACATTCCTGATCTTTCCGTCCATGATCTCCCCCTAGCTTACAAGCTTAGATGCCACGGATCATGTAGATTTCTGTTTTATTCTACTTCCGGTGACCCATTGATACTTCGTGCCACCAGGAACGAGGATGGTTGGCAATCCAAGTTTTTCTTTGTAAAAAGGGACTCAATCCCTGGTGGAACGGAATATCCGGTACAATGGTTGAAAAAGGGTAGGATTTAGGGTTTAAGAATGATCCTGTCGCTTATCCTGTTTCATATCCTGAACTAATTTATCTTCTTTTTCATGTTGTGCATGCAGCTGATTTCAGGAAGATTGCACCTCCTCTCGCTGATTCTCAAAGAAGGATAGACGCCATCAGACTCCTTCCAGAGGCTGAAAGAAGTTTCAACCCATCTCCACCAACTCCAAGTCCTCTTTCAAGTGCTAACATGTCTGGTAAGGATCCTGCAAAATATCATGTACATACATGTTTTCATTTGATATTCTTAGGACAAATTTAGAATTTTACTCCCTGTGTGCAGACTCCAGCAAGATTCCAGTCTATCTAGACCTCGACGAACTTGATAGCTACCCGACTCCAGCCACAGTCAAGAAAGAGACTCCTGCTGCTACCAGCTCCAAGCCACTCCCGGCTCCCAAGGCCAATCCAAGGACTCGTGCTTCCACAGCAAAAAAGAGGAAAGGTCTTGAAGTCAGTGCTCCAGGTTCAGAAGGGTTCTCCTATGACGAACTCAGTTTCTCTGATTCCTTAGAACCAATGACATCCTTCCTTAACAAGGTAATATCCTGACGCATATCCTGCACACATATCCTGCACGTATATCCTAATAGGATATCCTGACAGGATATCCTGGTCAATATATTCTAACTCATACCTGAAATTGATGTGCAGGGCCTCCAGCATTTGCTCCACTTGTATAATGATGCATGTGGTACTGCTGCACACCATGAAGCCAGGATCAAACAGCTTGAAAGCACCGTTGCTGACCAAGGTGCCATTGCCGAAGCGAAGACCCGGCACTACAAAGGCATGCTGAAGAAGGTCACCCAAGACGCTGAGCTCAAACTTGCCACCGTTCAAATGGATCATGAACAAGCCATGGTCTCTTTCCGGGAGGGAATCAAGGCTTCCGCTATCGTCTCCCTGCTACAAGCACGCATCAAGATGGCCTACGAGGCCAAGGAGACGGGCCTTGTTTGTCCATCTTGGCCAGTTGAATCCTGGGTGGCCAAGCTAAAGGTGTCACACCCTGGCTTTGCGGAAGCGTGGTTAATTTTGGTGTGACTTCTTAATACCATAGCTTAATCATACCAAAGCTATATGAGTTAAAAACATGCAAGATCATCCATTAAGTTTTGAAAATCAAACACAATACCATTGTTTTAACATATCCTGACAAACATAATCTTGTTCAACAAACTTTACAACTGAAACATAACATAGACATGGTTTAAGGATTGTGTCTTGTCCAGGAAAGAGACACATCCCCTAAACCCCGGATGACCTTGGAAACAAGTGCAGCGGAAAACATGCCATACCGTGCCAGATCTCGTTAATTTCCTGAAATACATGTAAGTTGAAAAATCAACAATAATGTTGAGCGAGTTCATGTGTAGGTGAGTATGTAAAACACTTGTAAGTATAAAAGTTCCCTGGTATGTAGCAGTGTAAGGAAAAGAGATCACCAATGGGTTGCAAAGCCATTGATATGTGTGAAGTGCAAGTAGGAAGACTCAAACCTAGCGGATTTATGCGTTGGGCACAAAGTCACCCCGAGGTCCGTTCTGTTTGGGCCTGGGGCTGGGCTCGCTACACCCAGATAGATCTACCGCTCCTGTCCCTCGGTCCTACCTTGAGGATTAATGGCCTCAAGTTTCCGCCTACCCACTCACATGATCTGAACAGTAACCCTCCTTACGCTAACCATACCATGTATAATGTACTCAAAATCATAGTAACATCTATTTCACCCCCGCAGTTAAGAAAACTGAAAACAGTTAGAGAAAAGGGGGACATGAACTCACTGTGAAGCGTCTCTACCAAGTATCCCTGAATCAGAAAGCTGTGCGACGACCTACAAGTGCTAATACTATTAGACGGACGGCCGTGCCTTAGCTTTATAGTTTATGTTTTTGGGAAATAGTTAGACAACTATTTCGTGTTTACTTTTTGTAAATACTTGGTAGTTATATTCCTTCCCAAGGATGGGGGATACAATACCTGTGCGTAAGTTACGTTTTAACAATCGTGTGGTAATGTAATTACCGGTGTAACTTATATATTCATAGTGAAAGCGTTCGCAAAGTTTTGGAATCATTAACGCTTGTAAATATTATTTTTACTCTAAAATAATATTTATGTAATTTCACAAAATAATCAATAACAGTGTTGTGACAAACATATTTATCACGTTGACTTAGTGAAAATCCCACCTCCGAATATTTAGTAAAATATAGTTCTGGCGAAATTTATGTTTCGAAAATATGTCAAAAATAGTTCTAACACTTGTTGTGTAAATAATTCTAAGTGTTAGTTTTTTTTTAGAAAATTTCGCCAGAGTTTCCTCTGTAACTGGAGGTGGCCACGCTTTCAAGCGTATCATTTTCTTTTAACAAATCAATTCAACAACTTCTTTATTCAATCAAACAATTTCCGACACATCAAACTAGTCGATAAGTATGTAAATCGCATAATCGCATGAACTTGTAGTTTTTCCGCATCTATAATGTAAATCCCATTATATTTTGTAGATCTTTATATAAAGTAACCTTAATCTCATAAAAACCTCGTGTTTAGAGAAATCCGTCTTTACAACTTCTAGTAACAAGTGACAAAGCTAGTCCTTTGTCGGATCTTTTTGTTTCACAAGTGTTTACACACTTGTGGTTTATAAAAATATCATATTTGTTAGTGTAAGATCCATCTTTTTAGAAAACATGATTTCTTTAACGTGTGGTTCTTTGAAAATACCACTTGCGGATACGTAGATCCGCTAGTTTTAAACACTACCATACAAGTTAAATCACTTTTACACAAGTAAAATATTTTTACACAAGTTCATGTCTCGTGTGTGGTAGAGTTTCACCTTTTAACCCTTGTGTTAACTAAAAGCGAGCTTATGTGAAGATCCATGATCTTACAAAGTCGGGTTAAACGATGATCCGAGCTACCACATCATAGATCGGGTCTCAAAAATCACAAATTCCAAATACTACAACTTTTACACATGTTACAAGCTATTAACCACCATTTTTAGAGTTTTTACTAGACTTTAATGCTTCAAAATGTATGTTATCGATATTTAACCGACACGAACCCTTTTAACCACTTTAGATATGATCAAATAAGAGTTTTAAGTGTTATACCTCTAGCTCGGGGCTAGGGAAGATTCTTGATGAAAAAAAATGGGTGGATAAAAGCTAATGAAAGAGGTCCTTCGCGCTCCGAGTGCACCAAATCTCCTAATACGTAACCTTTAACACTTGAATGATGGTGGAATGTGGTGATCAAGAGCCGAAAGTATGGTGGTGGGGTGTGGGGTGTTCGGCCGAAGGTTAGAGGGCAAGAGGGAGAGAGTTGTGAGTTGGTGAAATATGATGATGATTATGTTTAGTGAACTCTAGAACTTATAGGCAAAAGTGTGGTGATTAACCATTGGGTTTAATGTCACAAAGATATTAAGCATCCATATTAAAATAATCCTTCAAGGTACATGGTGTGTCCCCCATAGTTGGGGCCGGTTATGAGAGGGGGGGGGGGGTTGGTTCGATTTAAACTAGTTTAGTTAGGATGGAGTTTAGGTTAAATAGGTTAGTTAAGTATTAAACTCCGTTAGTAATGTATAGCGTGTTATGACGGGTGTTAGGGTAATCAGGGACCCTAACTGGCTCAGAAAAATATAAATAGTGAAAATAACAATATTTTCATGTTCCGGGTAAAGTCCGGTTGTTCGGTTGGATAGTAATCCGTTAAAGCGTTACAAAAGCTTTAAAGTGTCGTTATTGTTATTTTTAGTGACACATTATGTTCCCGACACTTTGGAAAGTGTCTAGTAATATTTTTCCCCGTGTTTTGGCACTTTACTAGTCAGCTAGAAGCTGGATTAATTATTAAAGTGCTGTGTTTTGTACTTAAAGTACGTTTTAGGCACATCCAATCAGTGTATCTTATTCCTAGAGACGCAGCTTCACAATCTTTATAACCCTACACTCACTACCAGTGTAGTCAGATATCTCAGGCTCTTATAGGCCTTGGAGGCAGTGTTTGCCTGATGCTGGCTTTATCAGCATGTTCAATAGGTTATCCGTGTATTGTGCTACTGTGCTTTTTGTGCATCATGTTTGTCACTAAGGTTCAGCATATAAATATTGTAGTGACAGCAAGCAAGTATGATGCAAGTAAGTTCATGTATCAGTATTCAAGTAGCAGTTCATCAGCTAGTTCAAACAAGCACAGTAATTAAGCAGTAATTAATCATTAATTAAGTTGTACGGATACCTGGTTTAGTGCGGGTTGTCACATTCTCCCCCCGTTAAATAAATTTTGTCCCGAAATTTAAGTTCTGCTTGTAGATGCAGAGTTCTTAGGAAAAAGGTGGGGGTATTTCTCTTTCATCCGGTCCTCACGTTCCCAGGTGAATTCAGGACCATGTCTGGCATTCCAACGAACTTTGACGAGTTTGAAACTGCTCCGGCGGGTCTTGTTAACTTTCCAATCCGTGACCTCAACAGGTTCTTCAACGAAGTGGAGCGTGTCGTCAATATGAATCTCGTCGATGGGAATGGCAACGTCGACTTGAGTTGGACTTTTCTTTAGATTGGATACATGAAATGTATCGTGAACGCCATTCAGTTCAGCAGGTAGGTCCAACTTGTATGCTACAGTTCCAATTCTTTCCAGAATTTTGAAGGGACCAATGTAGCGCGGATTTAACTTCCCACGCTTTCCAAAGCGTGCCACCCCCTTCCAGGGTGAAACCTTCAATAACACCATTTCTCCAACTTGGAAATCCACATGCTTCCGGTTTGGATCCGCATAGGCCTTTTGTCTGTGGCGAGCTGCTTCGATGCGTTTAAGTATTTGCGCAATCTTGTCTGTCGTCTCTTGGACGATCTCGGGACCAGCAAGTTGCCTATCACCTGCGTCAGCCCAACATAGTGGTGATCGGCACTTGCGTCCGTAGAGGGCTTCAAATGGCGCGACACCAATACTGGTGTGGTAGCTATTGTTGTATGAAAATTCGACCAAAGGTAAGTGTTTATCCCAGCTACCGCCCAAATCCATAACACATGCCCTCAGCATGTCTTCCAAAGTTTGTATCGTTCGCTCGCTCTGGCCGTCAGTTTGCGGATGGAACGCAGTGCTCAGATTCAATTGTGAGCCAAAGGCTTCTTGGAAAGATTGCCATATCCTCGACACAAACCTTCCGTCTCTATCAGAGATGATCGAGAGAGGTACTCCATGGCGTGCGACAATCCCTCTCATGTAAATTTCCGCAAGTTTACTAGTACTGTCTTTCTCTCTGATTGGCAGAAAGTGTGCGGACTTTGTTAGGCGGTCAACTATCACCCAAATCATGTCATGGCCTCTTGGCGTTCTTGGCAATTTCGTAACAAAATCCATTGAGATTTGTTCCCATTTCCACTTGGGAATCTCAGGTTGTTGCAGCAGCCCTGAAGGCTTCTGGTATTCCGCTTTAACCTTAGCGCACGTTAAACATTTGCTCACGTAAACATCAACATCGCCTTTCATCCTAGGCCACCAATAATATTCCTTGAGATCCTGGTACATCTTATCCGATCCAGGGTGGATAGAGTACCGTGACTTGTGCGCTTCGTCGAAAATAACTTTCCTTAGTCCACCAAACAGAGGAACCCAAATCCTTTTCTCAAAACATAACGTTCCTTCCTCGTTTGGTACCAAGAGCTTTTCCATCCCGCGAAGATATTCTTCTTCACGGTTTCCTTCCTTAAGAGCTTCTTTCTGTGCAGTACGAATGCGCAAGGAAAGATCGGTTCGGATAATCATCTCTAGAGCCTTAACCCTTATGGGCTTGATTCTCTCTTTACGACTTAGGGCATCGGCGACTACATTCGCCTTCCCTGGGTGATACTTTATCTCGCAGTCGTAGTCGTTTAGCAACTCAACCCATCGTCTTTGCCTCATATTCAACTCCTTCTGGTTGAATATATGCTGTAGGCTTTTGTGATCTGTGAAGATTGTGCACTTCGTACCATATAGGTAGTGTCTCCAGATCTTTAGTGCAAAAACCACTGCGCCAAGCTCTAAATCGTGGGTGGTATAGTTCTTTTCATGTACCTTCAGTTGACGCGATGCATAGGCAATAACCTTCTGGCGTTGCATCAACACACAACCCAATCCTTGACGCGATGCGTCGCAGTATACCACAAAATCGTCGGTACCTTCTGGTAGAGCTAAGATTGGCGCGTTACAAAGCTTATCCTTCAGTATCTGGAATGCTTCTTCCTGTTTGATTCCCCAATCAAACGTCCTTTCCTTCTGCGTGAGGAGTGTCAATGGTTGAGCGATCTTTGAAAAATCCTCGATGAACCTCCGATAGTAGCCAGCCAAACCCAAGAATTGCCGAATCTCGGTTGGCGTCTTTGGCGTTTCCCAATCCTTGATCGCCTCGATCTTTGTTGGGTCCACGTGGATTCCATCTCCATTTACCACGTGCCCAAGGAATTGGACTTCTCGTAGCCAAAACTCGCACTTGGAGAATTTGGCGTACAGTTGTTCCTTCTTCAGCAGTTCTAGAATGGCTCTAAGATGCTGCTCGTGTTCAGCCTTCGTTTTTGAATAAATCAAAATGTCATCGATGAATACAATCACGAACTTATCCAAATACGGCTTGCAAACCCTATTCATCAAGTCCATAAAGACTGCAGGTGCGTTTGTCAGGCCAAACGGCATAACAAGGAACTCGTAGTGTCCATAACGAGTTCGGAAGGCTGTTTTCGGGATACTTTCCTCTTGAATCCTTAACTGATGGTATCCAGATCGAAGATCGATCTTAGAGTAAAAACTAGAGCCTTGCAGTTGATCGAACAGATCGTCGATTCTTGGCAGAGGGTACCTATTCTTGATCGTTAGATTGTTCAATTCTCGGTAGTCGATACACATGCGGAAGCTACCGTCCTTTTTCTTGACAAACAGGACCGGAGCTCCCCAAGGCGAGAAGCTTGGTCGGATAAAACCCTTGTCTAACAACTCTTGAAGTTGTGTCGACAATTCCTGCATCTCAGACGGAGCAAGTCTGTAAGGTGCCTTAGCTACAGGCGCGGCGCCTGGAACTAAGTCAATGTGGAACTCTACTTGCCTCAGAGGCGGCAATCCAGGTAAGTCTTCCGGGAAGACTTCCGGATATTCCCTCACGACAGGGATGTCTTCGATTCTTGGCTCAGCAGCCTTCTTATCCACAATGTGTGCCAGGAAGGCAACACATCCTTTTTGTAAACACTTCCTTGCTTTCAAGCAGCTGATAAATCTTAGTGGTGTGTCACGCTTCTCTCCGTGAACCACAATTATCTCACCATCATCGGTTGGGATACGAACAACTTTCTCGTGACATACTATCTCAGCCTTGTTGCCAGACAACCAATCCATTCCTACCACCACGTCGAAGCTTCCCAATTGAACTGGTAGTAGATCCAAAGTAAACTCACGTTCTCCCAATTCTATCACACAGCCTCTGATTACTTCGTTGGCTTCAACTAACTTTCCATTAGCTAATTCGATCGAGTAGGGAATATCTAACTTATTAGCGGCTAACCCAAGCATATTCTAAAATTCTAACGATACGAAGCTATAATCGGCACCAGTATCAAATAAAACGGATGCATAGCGTTGATTGATAGGGAACGTACCGGTAACAACATTGGGATCCTGGCGTGCTTCCCTAGCTTCGAGTTGGAACACTCTACCACGGGCTTGGTTCAACATTGGGCAGTTCTTCTTAAAATGCCCGATTTCCCCGCAGTTATAGCATCCGAGTCTCTGCCCGTTTCCACCTCCAATTCCAGCTGGGTTGTTGTTCTGGTTGGCATTTCCAGCCTGATTTGCATTGTTGCCTCGGTTCCCGTTACCCCCGTAGTTTCCTTGTGGGCGGTTTCCATTTCCACCACGGTTATCATTCTTATTTCCAAATCCTCCCTGGCCTCCGCGGCCAGTAGTGGCCCAACAAGAATCCTTCAAGTGGCCAGATTTTCCACATGAATCACATACCCTCAAACCACATCGGCCAGAATGGTGACGCTGGCAGGCATTACACTTGGGCTGGGTGCCCATATATCCTCTTCCTTTCCTTCCACTACCAGCTGTAACCTGAGCTGGTGCGTTTATTTCCCCTTTCTTACCAACACTGCCAATGCCCTGTTTAAAGTTCGAGAACTTTCTTTTGTTGCCTCCTGATGACTCAACGTGAGTCTCTGCCTTCTTCGTCTTGATCTCATCAAACTTGTTCAAACGAATCGCCTCCTCGGTGAGAGCCACGCTCAAATCGATGGCTTCAGTGATAGTCGCTGGTTTGGAGGAGGTTACCATGCTTATGATTTGGGGAGCCAAACCCCAAATGAAGCGCTCGATTCGCTTGTATTCTGGCGTAACCATGTAAGGAACCACTTGAGATAAGTCATGGAATCTTTGAACGTACTCTGCTACCTTTGGACCATCCATTTTCAAGTGCCAGAACTCGGTCTCCAATCGCTGGATTTCTGCGCGGGAACAGTACTTCTTGCGCATGAGTTCCTTTAGCTCGGTCCAGGTCAGTGCGTAGGCAGCAGCCTCGCCTAGGGTTTGTACTTGTAGATTCCACCAGGATAGGGCTCCATCTAGAAACAGCCCTGAAATGTATGTGACTTGCTGATCCTCTGCGCACTTGCTCATGCGTAAAACAGAATCGGTTTTCTCATCCCAGCGGGTAAAGGCAACTGCACCTCCTGTGCCATCGAAGTTGACCGGTTTGCAGTCTAAAAACTGCTTGTAGGTGCATCCTGCACGTATGTTAAAACATGTGATTGGCATTAGCATCATCGCTAAAATCCCCAACTAGTTCATGGTAGGTCCAAGTGGCTTGGTATTACCGTGAGGTGGATTGTTGTTGCCCTGGTTAACACTTCCGCTCGCTCCTGGCTGAGATGCTGCGTATTGTGCTATGGCAGCTGCAATGACTTGCTGTAGCTCTGCCTCATTAGTAGGCATTGGCGTTGGGCGTTTCGGCGGCATCTTCTAAAAGATGGTTTACGTTGGTCAGGCCATAGCGAAGTGTACGTATATAGTAATAGTAATAGCACGTAATATCTCATGTCATCAATACATCACATATATCAATCATCCACATCTCATACCATAACAATGCAAATAAGTAATCAAGCGAAACAGATATGATGAGAATACTGCGATTGTTATACATCAAGACCACAGAGTAAGTGTATCAGTACATCATAGTGTCATACAATCATCCATCAACTAGGGGCGACATCACCCCTGTCCAAAAATCATAACAAATCAGTGTCAAATACAACATCAAGTACATGTCAACAAAAGTCAAAGTCATAAAGTGGTCTCCAAAATGCTGTGCAATCCAACAATCGCCGTCTTCTCATCCTCGTCTACCTAATCAGTAACTGGTGAGCTCTATGCAGATGGTGGTGGAGGAGGGGGAAAGTGAGTATAGAACAACCGACGCAACTGGAGCCAGTCCTCCTCCTGGGCTCGCTGAGTACGGATAATGGAAGCAATCTGCTGCTCTAACGTAAAGAGGCGAGCAGCAATATCTGGAGGTAATGGTCGAAACGGCTGTAGAGGGGAGTGTGTCTGACCATGACACTGACATGACAGCCGAGCTCTCTCGAGCTCCTGGATATGCTGTGTGTGGGACTCGAGCTGTGCGACAAAGGACATCAAGACGTCCTCGATAGTGTATCCCCTGTGAAAAGCATGGTAGGGGTCAGTAGGTGGCATGCCAGAGTCAGGTGCCCAAAGAAATGGCTCGCTAGTGGGGTCGAAAGGTGCCACGTGAAATGGAGTAAAAGTGGGTGGAACGGATGACGTCCGAGGCATGAAAGGGATAGGCATCGGTACATGCCCATCAGGGTGGGCTGAAGAACCCTCTCCAGGCCCTGCTGGAGGTACAAACATAGGAACCTGAAATGAAAAGTCAATATGTGGTGCAACAGGAATCTGTGGAGGAAAAGGTGGAACATCCTCATCAGCCGGTATCCAACCGTGCTGTGCGGACTCATCCGATGGATCCATATGTGCCGCGAACAGTGCATGTCCGGGCTCTAGTGGGACGGGATCAAGTAAGGGAGCAACAACAGGGTGAACGGGTGCAAGGTGCTCTATAGGATGGTCAGCAGGTATATCACCAACGGGTAACGGAACAACGGGATCAACAGCAACATGATCGCCCTCAATCACAGGAACATCTACAGGGAGATCAGCAACAACAGGCTCAAAAGGGATATCAGCATGTACTGGGTCATGCTCGGGTATAGGGTCTAGAGCGGCTGCCGGCTCAGGAGCAACGGCAGGCTCGAAGTCATCAAAAGCCATCTCAAACTCAAAATCTGGATCAATAGGATCCACTGGGTCAACAGGGTCTACTGGATCCTCCATAAACTGATCCATGGGAACAAACTCTAAGTCACGATCTGGGTCGAACCCTGGGGGAAACATAGGATCGGAATCCTCCACATCATCGTGGTCGAAAGTGAAACTGGGGATAGGGGCAACAGAAGATGCCTGATCAGAATCTGATCCATGAGAGAAGTGCTGCGCACTCTAGGTGTGTGAGGGTACAGAGGCCACAGACTCAAAGGAGTCCGCGACTGGGGAGTGAGCAGGTGATTCCGCGGCAGGAGCATCTGCGATCAACAAGGGATCGGCAGCAGGAAGGGCCTCGCCCTGAGCATCCTCCTCGAAAGGCTCCTCATCAAACATATCGACATCATCCTCCTCATCGTCGATGGGTAAATCGTAAGCTGGATACGCAGCCAGCGGTATAGGAGCAGGGATCAATGCCAGTGGTAGATCCCCGGCGATAGGACCATCTGCGAGCTCGCCAGCACCGTCAGGTAGTGCAAAGGGCTGGAAATCGTCCTCATCTGTACTGGTGAAGTCGGACGTATAAACCTCGTGCTCCGATGACTCAATGTCGTCTGAAACGATAGGCCTAGGGCCTGTGGTGCCTGAACCACCAGTGTCTGCAGAATCCATGTGTTTGTAACATATACACAAACATGCACACATAGTCAATCATAAATCAAGTAATCACATAAGTCACCAAGTAAGGTATCACGTAATTCTCCTAGTCTTACTAGCCAATTTCATCCAGTCTACAAGACTGCTCTATCCTCTACCTTGACCACTTAGGTCGCTCCTCAGTCGTCATGACTGAGCCTACTCTTCCTAGCCTTTCTAGCCCACTACCTCGGTCACCTAGACCGAGCCTCGATCCTCCAGATCGATCCTATAACAAACCAACGTGCTCAACTACTTCGATCACCTCGGTCCTCCAGACCGATTCCTCAGCCCTCCAAGCTGAGCCTATAAATAATAAAATGTGCTCAACATTCGTTTGTAAAAAGTTTTGGATCTGGACTTAAGTGGTATGCAGTAAAAATGTTTTCGTGAGAGCCCTAGTGATCATAGTCTAGACTCGAGAAAGAATCCTAGTTCGCTATGATCAGAGCTCTGATACCAAGCTGTCACACCCTGGCTTTGCGGAAGCGTGGTTAATTTTGGTGTGACTTCTTAATACCATAGCTTAATCATACCAAAGCTATATGAGTTAAAAACATGCAAGATCATCCATTAAGTTTTGAAAATCAAACACAATACCATTGTTTTAACATATCCTGACAAACATAATCTTGTTCAACAAACTTTACAACTGAAACATAACATAGACATGGTTTAAGGATTGTGTCTTGTCCAGGAAAGAGACACATCCCCTAAACCCCGGATGACCTTGGAAACAAGTGCAGCGGAAAACATGCCATACCGTGCCAGATCTCGTTAATTTCCTGAAATACATGTAAGTTGAAAAATCAACAATAATGTTGAGCGAGTTCATGTGTAAGTGAGTATGTAAAACACTTGTAAGTATAAAAGTTCCCTGGTATGTAGCAGTGTAAGGAAAAGAGATCACCAATGGGTTGCAAAGCCATTGATATGTGTGAAGTGCAAGTAGGAAGACTCAAACCTAGCGGATTTATGCGTTGGGCACAAAGTCACCCCGAGGTCCGTTCTGTTTGGGCCTGGGGCTGGGCTCGCTACACCCAGATAGATCTACCGCTCCTGTCCCTCGGTCCTACCTTGAGGATTAATGGCCTCAAGTTTCCGCCTACCCACTCACATGATCTGAACAGTAACCCTCCTTACGCTAACCATACCATGTATAATGTACTCAAAATCATAGTAACATGTATTTCACCCCCGCAGTTAAGAAAACTGAAAACAGTTAGAGAAAAGGGGGACATGAACTCACTGTGAAGCGTCTCTACCAAGTATCCCTGAATCAGAAAGCTGTGCGACGACCTACAAGTGCTAATACTATTAGACGGACGGCCGTGCCTTAGCTTTATAGTTTATGTTTTTGGGAAATAGTTAGACAACTATTTCGTGTTTACTTTTTGTAAATACTTGGTAGTTATATTCCTTCCCAAGGATGGGGGATACAATACCTGTGCGTAAGTTACGTTTTAACAATCGTGTGGTAATGTAATTACCGGTGTAACTTATATATTCATAGTGAAAGCGTTCGCAAAGTTTTGGAATCATTAACGCTTGTAAATATTATTTTTACTCTAAAATAATATTTATGTAATTTCACAAAATAATCAATAACAGTGTTGTGACAAACATATTTATCACGTTGACTTAGTGAAAATCCCACCTCCGAATATTTAGTAAAATATAGTTCTGGCGAAATTTATGTTTCGAAAATATGTCAAAAATAGTTCTAACACTTGTTGTGTAAATAATTCTAAGTGTTAGTTTTTTTTTAGAAAATTTCGCCAGAGTTTCCTCTGTAACTGGAGGTGGCCACGCTTTCAAGCGTATCATTTTCTTTTAACAAATCAATTCAACAACTTCTTTATTCAATCAAACAATTTCCGACACATCAAACTAGTCGATAAGTATGTAAATCGCATAATCGCATGAACTTGTAGTTTTTCCGCATCTATAATGTAAATCCCATTATATTTTGTAGATCTTTATATAAAGTAACCTTAATCTCATAAAAACCTCGTGTTTAGAGAAATCCGTCTTTACAACTTCTAGTAACAAGTGACAAAGCTAGTCCTTTGTCGGATCTTTTTGTTTCACAAGTGTTTACACACTTGTGGTTTATAAAAATATCATATTTGTTAGTGTAAGATCCATCTTTTTAGAAAACATGATTTCTTTAACGTGTGGTTCTTTGAAAATACCACTTGCGGATACGTAGATCCGCTAGTTTTAAACACTACCGTACAAGTTAAATCACTTTTACACAAGTAAAATATTTTTACACAAGTTCATGTCTCGTGTGTGGTAGAGTTTCACCTTTTAACCCTTGTGTTAACTAAAAGCGAGCTTATGTGAAGATCCATGATCTTACAAAGTCGGGTTAAACGATGATCCGAGCTACCACATCATAGATCGGGTCTCAAAAATCACAAATTCCAAATACTACAACTTTTACACATGTTACAAGCTATTAACCACCATTTTTAGAGTTTTTACTAGACTTTAATGCTTCAAAATGTATGTTATCGATATTTAACCGACACGAACCCTTTTAACCACTTTAGATATGATCAAATAAGAGTTTTAAGTGTTATACCTCTAGCTCGGGGCTAGGGAAGATTCTTGATGAAAAAAAATGGGTGGATAAAAGCTAATGAAAGAGGTCCTTCGCGCTCCGAGTGCACCAAATCTCCTAATACGTAACCTTTAACACTTGAATGATGGTGGAATGTGGTGATCAAGAGCCGAAAGTATGGTGGTGGGGTGTGGGGTGTTCGGCCGAAGGTTAGAGGGCAAGAGGGAGAGAGTTGTGAGTTGGTGAAATATGATGATGATTATGTTTAGTGAACTCTAGAACTTATAGGCAAAAGTGTGGTGATTAACCATTGGGTTTAATGTCACAAAGATATTAAGCATCCATATTAAAATAATCCTTCAAGGTACATGGTGTGTCCCCCATAGTTGGGGCCGGTTATGAGAGGGGGGGGGGGGTTGGTTCGATTTAAACTAGTTTAGTTAGGATGGAGTTTAGGTTAAATAGGTTAGTTAAGTATTACACTCCGTTAGTAATGTATAGCGTGTTATGACGGGTGTTAGGGTAATCAGGGACCCTAACTGGCTCAGAAAAATATAAATAGTGAAAATAACAATATTTTCATGTTCCGGGTAAAGTCCGGTTGTTCGGTTGGATAGTAATCCGTTAAAGCGTTACAAAAGCTTTAAAGTGTCGTTATTGTTATTTTTAGTGACACATTATGTTCCCGACACTTTGGAAAGTGTCTAGTAATATTTTTCCCCGTGTTTTGGCACTTTACTAGTCAGCTAGAAGCTGGATTAATTATTAAAGTGCTGTGTTTTGTACTTAAAGTACGTTTTAGGCACATCCAATCAGTGTATCTTATTCCTAGAGACGCAGCTTCACAATCTTTATAACCCTACACTCACTACCAGTGTAGTCAGATATCTCAGGCTCTTATAGGCCTTGGAGGCAGTGTTTGCCTGATGCTGGCTTTATCAGCATGTTCAATAGGTTATCCGTGTATTGTGCTACTGTGCTTTTTGTGCATCATGTTTGTCACTAAGGTTCAGCATATAAATATTGTAGTGACAGCAAGCAAGTATGATGCAAGTAAGTTCATGTATCAGTATTCAAGTAGCAGTTCATCAGCTAGTTCAAACAAGCACAGTAATTAAGCAGTAATTAATCATTAATTAAGTTGTACGGATACCTGGTTTAGTGCGGGTTGTCACAAAAGGAGCTCGGAGGCAAAGCTGTGCCACTTCCTGCTGAAGCAGGTGAGTCTTCTAAGTCAGCAGAGGTGGCGATCCAGGCTGGACACAAGAAGGATGCTGGAGCGGATGCTGGGATGGATACTGGTGAGGATGCTGCTCAGGATGCTGGTGCTGAGAAGTCTGAGAAGGTTGGAGAAGATGCCGCTATGTGAGGGCATTTAGGTGGGCGATGACGGATATACGTGCCAAGGCCAGAGCCCACCTTTTTGAATTTGAATGTTGGTCTGTAATCCCTTAAACAATTTACTTTTCTGCACTTTAATTTCCTGCACCTGAACAATTTACATTTCCTGCATGCTTTTTGAACAATACAACAGTTGGAGGTGGATGGGTCTCGGTTTGAGATGAAACCTTCAACTGTTGGGTAAATATGGTAAGGAACTATTAGTGCTCTTAGTGGATGGGCCTTGTTTTGAGGTGAAACTAAGAGCACATCTTTTGGTATAATATAACTTCTCTTTTGACTTTATTGTTGTTGTTATTGGTGTACAAGTTTTACTTATGAAAATCGTTATGTTTGAATATTTTTAAGAATATTATGGGAACGCATTGTAAGTGTATCCTGAAAGATATCCTGCTCAGGATACTGAAATACAATTTATAAATTATCCAAATAAAAAGGAGAGATCATACCAGAGACTCTTAAAGAATCAATTTCAATCTTGCACTATAGGAGTGTCCCCAGTGTACATTCACAAACTTGGATCCATCCTTTAAATTGTATGATAGATGTCCCCTGTGTTCAACACAGAAATACAAATGTATTCATGCTTTGGCTTGAGTAAATCCCAAACATCCCGGGGTAAAACCCTTAATATCCTGAAATAAATCCTCAGCATACTGGGGATAACCCCCTATATCCTGGGGATAAACCCTGATATCCTGGGGATAAACCCTGATATCCTGGGGATAAACCCTTAATATCCTGGGGATAAACCCTGATTTTCATGCGCTGCAGGCGAGAGTGTATAAACTCCAAGTCTTAGAAAGGTGAAAACCTTTAAACCTTAGAGAGTATGAAAATACCCTTTCGTGAGAGAGGGTGATCAATCCTCATATACCTTTAGGATCCAGGATATAGCCAACAGTAACGAAATTGTCAGCCACTTTTACATGAACTGGTCCCGCTACCTTGAACTATACCTAGATAACTTGCGCTCCAGGCGAGGTGTTTAAACCCAATTCGAAAGAAAGGTGAATACCTTTAAACCTTTGAAGGGATCAGGATCCCTTAAACGTGAGAGAGGGGGCCAATCCTCTAATCTTTCGAGTGATCCTGAGTACGTATCCTGGAGCTTTATCCTTAAACATATGCTGCAAAACAACTAAAAACTAAGGTGGGTGTTAGCTTGGCTAACACCCCTCCGATGCTTAAGTCAGTATTGGGTTCAAGACAAAAAACAAATATATTTAAAAGAGATAGAACACATACCATTCCGAGATGTAACCTAAATTCTATCCTTACTTGAAATAGAGCTTTAAGTGTATTGCATTCCAGGATCTTGGTAGCATATCCCCTTCCATATTCTTGAGTCTATATGCTCCTTTCCCTGCTTCTGACTCAACTTCATATGGTCCTTCCCATTTTGGAGCTAGCTTGCCATCGGCAGGATTAGTAGTATTTTGAAAAGCTTTTCTTAGCACCCAATCACCAACTCGAAATCTTCTAGTCCTTATGTTCTTGTTATATGCTCTGGATATTCTTTGCTGATATGCTGCCATTCTTAGTCTTGCCGCATCTCTTTTTTCATCTAAAGTGTCCAAATCCTGACATAAGGCTTCAGGATTCTGTTCAGGATTCTGTAGGATAGATCTTGCAGTAGGTATCGCCATTTCCGTTGGAATCACTGCTTCTGCTCCAAATACCAAAGAGAACGGGGTTTGGCCGGTTGCATTCTTTACTGTTGTTCTATCAGCCCACAAAACAAAAGGTAATTCTTCTGCCCACCTTCCTTTTTTGGCTCCAAGTCTCTTCTTTAAGTTATTGACAATTATCTTGTTTGAGGATTCTGCTTGTCCATTTGCTTGAGGATGTACCGGAGTAGACGTGATCATTTTGATCCCCCAATTCTTGCAAAAGTCAGTAGTTCTCTTGCTTATAAACTGGGACCCATTATCACAAATGATTTCAGCTGGTACCCCAAACCTGGTCAGGATATTCCTTTTTATGAAGGATACTACTTCTTGGTCTCTAACTTGGACAAATGCTTCAGCTTCAACCCACTTAGAGAAATAATCTGTCATTGCTAGCATAAAGACTTTTCCTCCCGGAGCTTTTGGCAACTTCCCTACTATATCCATCCCCCATTTCATGAACGGCCAAGGGGACACTACAGGATATAGTGGTTCAGCTGGTTGATGTAGTATGTTACTATGCCTTTGACATGCATCACATCTTCGAGCATATTCTGCAGCATCTCTCCTCATCGTTGGCCAATAATATCCTGTCCTTAATATTTTGGAGAACAATGACCTGCCCCCAGTGTGGTTACCACAATCCCCTTCATGTATATCCTGAAGTACTTCTTTTGCTTCAGGATCCTCCAAGCACCTCAAATACGGTCCTGCAAGAGATTTCTTATATAAAACATTATTTATAATAGTGAATCGTGATACCTTCATCCTAAATGCCTTAGGATTTTCGTCTCCGGGGATATGTCCTTCCTTGAGATATCTCATGATTGGAGCCGTCCAGGATATAGGATCCGGTTCAGGATACTCTGCTCCAGGATCCTGAATACCTGCTACTTCTTTATCCTGAGGATTCGTTGCAGGATACAAGATATGTAATATTGGTATTTGGGTCCCTTCTGGTACCTGATCGATGATCCCAGATTTGCTAAGGCATGTGCTTCAGCATTATCCTCCCTTGGTACCTGTTCAAGTGTAAAAACATCGAAATATCCTGCTAATTTTTTGAGAATATCGAGGTATTCGATTAATTTCTCACCCTTAACTGCATAGGATCCATTAAAATGGTTAGTAATTAACAGGGAGTCAACATATACTCGCAAATCTTTAATACTCATACTCTTAGCCAACTCTAATCCTGCAATTAAAGCCTCATATTCTGCTTCATTATTAGTAGCAGGGAACTCACACCTAATAGCCTGGGGTAATATGTCCCCCTGTGGCGATTTTAGTAGTATTCCCAATCCTACTCCTCTAATATTAGATGCACCGTCAGTATATAATGTCCAGGATCCTGAGGATTCTCCTAATTGTTGGACTTCTAGGTCTACCTCATCCTGAATGTCACTACTGAAATCAGCCACAAAGTCAGCTAAAGCCTGAGACTTTATGGCATTTCTAGGCTCATATACTAAATCATAGGCACTTAATTTTACTGACCACTTGGCCATCCTGCCTGACATCTCTGGTTTCCTAAGCACATTTTTAACAGGATAATTTGTTTTAACATGAATCCTATGTGTCTCAAAGTAATGTCTAAGCTTCGTTGATGCCATAACTAATGCTAGTATCAATTTTTCTAAATGAGAATACCTAGTTTCAGCATTTAACAAACTTTTACTAACATAATAAACAGGATATTGCTGACCTTCATGATCCTTTACAAGGACGGCAATTACAGCATTTCCTGATACTGCGAGGTATAGGGATAGTGGTTCACCATTCTCAGGCTTCATTAGTAGAGGTGCGGTTGAAAGATATTGCTTCAAATCCTGCAGGGCTGCTTCATGCTTTTCACCCCATTCGAACTTCTTGTTCTTCTTCAGGATATCATAAAACTCTTTACATTTCTCTGAGGATCTTGAAATAAATCTGTTCAATGCTGCCACTCGCCCTGTTAATCGTTGGACATCCTTCATATTCGAAGGTGATTTGATATCCAAGATGGCTTTAATCTGCTCCGGGCTCGCCTCTATTCCTCTTTTGGTCACCATATATCCTAGAAACTTTCCTGCCCCCACTCCGAAATGACACTTAGCAGGATTTAGCTTCATGTTATACTGATCCAGGATATCAAATGCTCCTTTAATATCCTGGAGGTGATCCTCAGCTTTTCTTGATTTTACCACCATATCATCAATGTATACCTCCATAGTGTCCCCGAGCTTGTCTTTGAACGTCATGTTTACAAATATCTGGTATGTTGCACCTGCATTTTTCAAACCGAAAGGCATAGCAGTATAACAATATATACCTGTTAGTGTCATGAAGGCAGTATCCTCCTGGTCAGAAGGCTCCATTTGAATCTGCTGAAATCCTAAGGATGCATCCATGAAGGTCAACATTTCATGCCCAGCAGTGGCATCCACCATTGCATCAATGTGAGGAAGAGGAAATGGGTCTTTAGGGCAAGCCTTGTTCAAGTCTGTGTAGTCTACACAGACTCTCCACTTCCCATTTTTCTTCTGTACCACAACTACGTTTGCTAGCCACCTTGGAAACTTTACTTCTCTGATCATCCTGGACTTCAACAATCTTTCAACTTCTTCTTGGATAATCGTATTCCGTTCAGGAGCAAATTTCCTTCTCTTTTGGTGAACAGGCTTGAATGATTTGTCAATTCCAAGCTTGTGAGTGATAATGTCTTTGGATATGCCTGTCATATCCTCATGCTTCCATGCAAACGTCGACATCCTGCACTTCAAAAAGATAGTTAATTGTTCCTCAATATCCTGAGGGATATTGGTTCCTACGAGCACCGAGATATCAGGATTATCCTGGTCCAGGATAATTTTCTTCACATCCTACTCCGGATCCTCCACGATATCCTGGACCCACATCTTTAATTGCTATGATGTACTCGGTTTAGTTGAGGATTTCATCGAGGATGTGTAGCATTCTTTCGCCTCCTGCTGGTCACTATCAACCTTGACAACCCCCCAAGGGGTAGGGATCTTAATGCATTGGTGATATGTTGATGGCACAGCCTTCATATCGTGAATCCATGGTCTTCCCAGTATGATGTTATAGCAGGATAGAGAATCCATCACACAGAAACGTTGTATTGAGTTGACCCCTTCAACATATACTGGTAGCTTTATCTCTCCCAATGTGTTCCTAGCCTCTCCACTGAATCCAACAAGCACGGTGGACTTAGAAGTAATATCCATTGGAGATACATTCATTCTCTTTAGAGTCTCTAGTTGGATTATGTTGACGGAGCTGCCATTATCTACCAATATCCTGCGTACAAAATGGTTAGCCACATATAATGTTATTACCAGAGCATCATGATGAGGATCCTGGATAGTATCCCTGTCATCACCATCAAACGTGATCACTTTGTCAGTTGTGAGGGTAGTCATCCTGACAGGTTTGTCTCCCCTTTCGGCCTTGGCTTCTTTTGCATGTCTCTTGGCCGCCGAATACGAAGTCCCACAAATGTCGGATCCTCCCGATATAAAATTGATTATCTTGGCATCCTCGGGAGGTGATGCTGCTCGCTCAGGATCCTTCTCAGTATCCTGACCCTTATTCTTCTTCCTTCCTAAGAGATCTTTCAGATATCCCTTGCTTAGAAGATAGCTTATTTCTTTTCTTAAAGCAATGCAATCCTCCGTTACATGTCCGAAATCTTCATGGAAGGCACACCATTTTGACTTATCCTTCCAATCAGCTTTTTGTTGATTTTTTCGAGGCCACCTAGCCTTGTCTCCTAAACCCTGCATGGCATACATTAACTCAGGAATATTAACAGAAAAGCAATACTCAGATAATTCAGGATATTCTTCAGGATCCTCGTCTTCAACAGCATTCACTTTCTTGTTTTCATTTCTACCATACGGCTTAGAGCGATATGGCTTAAATGAGGATTCTGACTTCCTGTTAGTTGACTCATAGGTGTTGGATGAGTTCATCCTTTCTTGCATTTTTCTATCATCCTCCAGTCGAATATATCTTAGAGCTCTGTTTCTGGCTTCATCCAAGTTCCTGCATGGGTTCATCACAAGGTCTTGGTAAAATTGAGAATCTTTTTGCAGCCCCATCTTGAAAGCTTGAACAGCTGTTGCAACATCAAGATGTGGGATGTCTAAGGATTCTCGGCTGAACTTGTTCACATAATCCCTTAAGGATTCCTGTGGTCCTTGAGTTATCCTGTAGAGGTCACTTGTTAGTTTTTCAAAACTTCGACAACAAGAAAATTGACTATTAAATAAATTCACTAGGTGAGCAAACGATGTAATCGAATGAGGAGGAACATTCAGGAGCCATTTCAAGGCTGATCCTGTTAAGGTAGAACCAAAACCCTTGCACAAGCATGCTTCCTTGAGCTCCGGAGGGATAGGGTTAATCTCCATCCTTTCCCTATACTGAGCAATATGCTCTTCAGGATTCGTAGTTCCATCATAAAGCTTCATGTTGGGAGTTTGAAATCTCTTTGGAATCTCAGCATCACAGATAGGATATGCAAAGCGAGATATCCTGTGGCTGTCTTGGGACACTTCCGGGATTGGCTGGACCACTCCAGGCACACTAGATATCATGTCTTTTAACTTCTGAAGCTCCCTAGTAAATGCTGATGTTACACCTGTATCCTGCAAAGATCCACTATTGTTAGCAGCATGAGTATTGTTATTATTTGACACGTTACCAGTCTGAGGATTCTGCCCATATCCTGAAGCATATCCTGAGCTCCTCACAGTTGACATCCTGACCGAGGAGGGTATTTCAGGAGTATGATTCTGAGGATGGCTGGGCACAATATTCCCCCTAGTATCCTCAGTATACACAGCCGAACTAAAGTTTAGAGTTCTGGGTTGTAGTGGAATGACGATATCCTCAGCAGATCTGCTCGAACCAGACTTCAAGAGTTGTATTTCCCTCAACAGCATTTGGTTTGTTTCCTGTTGCTGCCTCATTTGTTCCTGCACACTTCCAAATAAGGTTAAAATTTCATCATTAGAAGCTAAAATGGGAGCAAATCCCTGAACACTCCGAGTAGGGATAATATCCTGAGGTTGTGATGAGGTTGGCATTCTTGGAGGAGGTGGTGGAAGCACCGAACCAGTAGTAGCAGAAGTCATAGCAGACACAGTAGAGGAGCTCATGTTTGATCTTGAGGCCATTGTAGACAATGTGGCAAAAAGTCTTGAAAATAGAAAACTGATTAGCGATTTCACAAAAAAATTTAGTAAAGAGAGCACCACTTGCCCCACGGTGGGCGCCAAATTGTTTTGGTCAAAAATTACCGAAGAAATTAAGTGATCAAATTAGTTAAGTGAGGTAGTGTGCTAAAAAATGTGTTGAAAATATGCTGGTTAAGTTGTTTAGAAAAAACAGTTTTCAGGATACGGCTCAGGATATTGAGCTGTATCTCCGATCAAACAATGAGCAAAAAGTAAAGGGGACGACACAAGATGTACGAGGAAAGCCCTTGATCAATTTAGATCGCCGGCACAAAACCTCGGGAGCTGACAGTCGCAGCTGCCTTGTTCTTCTTATTGCCTTAAACTTCAGGATACAGTGCAGGATATCAACCAGATCGCTAAGTGTTACAATGATTGTGTGAGAGTACAAATTGCGAGAGAACAAGTGTTAGAGTGTAGTGAGTGTGATTGCAGTGAGATTGTAGTGTCCTATTCGATCTGGTGTTCCTCCTATTTATAGTAACGAAATACAAACAAATATTCCTATAAATATGGGATGCTCCGAATATTCCACCACGAACGTTGTAGACCGAGTAATAAGGCTTCAACGTCTTTCTTTGAACGGCTTGGACCGAGTCTTCCGCGGAATAAGTCTTTGTGAACGTTGCTAGCTTCTAGCCCACGTACCTGCACATAATCCGTTAGTGATCCTGAGGATACCATTCAGGATGTTACCAGTATCCTGAATCTGCATCCCGGATGTGAACAGATATTATATTATCAAGATATAAGCCAAGATATTTGTCAGGATATGAGCTCAGAAATTAGCCCACAACACCCACCATCTTCCATCGTTTCAGCAAACTCTTTTCCATCAACAGCTACGCTTGATTGCCCCGCAACATCACCTGCAACCACAACAGATGTTAATCAATAAGATCGGTAACACATTAACATGTGTTACAGTGTACAAGTCAGAAAGATAATAATCACACCTTCTATGCCATCAAAGTCTATGGCTGAAGATCCTACTTCTTTCAATCTCCTTTTACTGATCCTTTTGGGAGGCCGATTAAGTGACTTCCGGTACAAACTAGCTATTGGCGAACTATCCGAGAAATCGTCAACCACGCCATCCCCTACGAAAACGTTGCACATCAATAAATACGTGCCACATTAATCAAGTCAAATTTTTACAAACAATAACAGCGACTAACCAGCGTTCTGTCCCTGGTCAACGTGTATACTTTCATCATTTTTCAAATCTTCCAACACCTCATTGATACGGTGCGATGATAAATCTACCGCTTGATCGTGATCTGTACGTGCATACGCTCTCTGTTCAAACAAACTTTCATACATTGCCTTCAAGGTCTGTACTTCTTCGTCATCAGGGCTCTCCACACACATAGATTCCAACATACCCTCTATTTTCATTTTGTTCTTGTTTGTCACATTAATTAGCTGTCGTACCATCAACAGCCTCTCCTGTTTCAAAAGGTTAAAGCAACAGTTTCATACAAAAATTATATACTAATTGTAAAAAACACTTGTTAGTGCATATAACTATACCTCCTTACTTGCCTAGTGATCCACGTTATAGTTACTTGGAAGTGTTAAACCTTTAAACCCTCCCAGACCAAACCCACCAGCAAGTATTTCCAGCCTTTCTCTCTCTCGCAATCTCTTCAAGTTCCAGAAAGCCAAAGGACACACCGCCTTGTCAACCTTCATCCCTGTGCACTCAATGCTATCAACGTACAACAGCTACAAGTAACAGCGATCAGTTCAGTCCGAAAAACAAGCAAGTATATTTAACACATGTTAATTCAGAACGTCACAATAAATTTCACTTACTATCAGAATCGAAAGAGGCCCAACAAAGATGCTTTGTGGGTCAAGCCGATCCCAGGTATCTTTGCAAGTTTTCAACTTCTCTACCACGAGGTCACACCAGTCTAACTTTGCAAAATCCATTTCATCATCTAGATACTCTAAGATTTCTTCCCGTAAACAACTTTGTTTATGACAGTCAACAAGCACTGCCACAAAACACATTACAAAATCCATGCGGAAATCAAAACTGTCTTCGCCGTCGGACTCATCTATCATTTTCACCATCTTTGTTGGAGGTACCATTACACCCAGGTATCTCGCCCTCCAATCCGCAACGGCATCAACCAAGATAGGCAGCTTATCAATCGAACTAAACTTTATCCCACCGGTCGGGATCCCAAGTAACTGATGTATCACTTTACTGTTTACCTTGATATTACCAGCAGGTGTACATATCACCATCTTATCGGGATTAAAATTGTCCACAACAAAATAACCTAACTTAGCTGGTAACCCATCAACGCTGAAAGTAAGTAAACGCCCAAAGCCCATTCCCTTGACTGCCTCACGTTGTTGGTCTGTCAATGCTCGTACACACTTATAAAATTGTAGTGGTGCGGATCGCGTCCTTATTCCCAGAAATTCATCCTTCTTTGCTCGCTTATGGGCTTTGGGGACTTTTGCTTGTCCGTCAACAACTTCTTTTTTCTTCCGTTTTTGAACTTTCACACTCTCCTCTGAAACTTTCTTTGTCCCTGACCGTAAGGTTCTCCCGCTTGATGTAGCTATTACATCTGCCCTATGTACTGGTAAAACGTTTTATACAAAACCAAAACAACCATAAAATAATTAGTCGACTTTATAACCTTTATGTCAAAACTTTATAACACAAACGGTAACGTTACAGTTATAAGATCAAACATCCAACAATTAATCATTCGAACATCAAACAAATGAAAATAAATAAAAAATAACTAACCACGGGTTCTTTGCCTTCCTTTGCCAGAATTATCAGCCGCAATTTTTTTTTCTCTGCCAATTAACACATGTTAGAAAATGAACTGTAATCAGACCATTAATTCTTTGGCAGAAAAACAAATCAAGCCGAATGATCTTTGGTCTGGCCATTAATTGTTTAACACATGTTAGGCAAACTTCGGAAATTACCTAACCACGTTATAGAAGTTCACATTCATACACTAACCTTATGTTTAACATTTTTCAAACACCTAATCTAATAATCTTAACTGATTGTACCATTAATCCAATAACCTTAACATAATTTTCAAACTGTTAGGCAAACTTCAAACTCCCACTATTAATTATTTGGCAGTCAAACAAATCAAAGGCAATGGTCTTTGGTCCGTCCATTAATTATTTAACACATGTTATGCAAACCTCTAAAAGTAACTACCCAAAAATTAATGTACTTCCACAGCCAGTACTATACAAGGCAACGTTTTCTGTGGGAAATTTGAACATCAAACAAATGAAAGTAAATAAAAAATAACTAACCACAGGTTCTTTGCCTTCCTTTGCCAGAAATATCATCCGCAATGTTTTTTTTTCTCTGCCAATTAACACATGTTAGGCAATCAACTGTAATCAGACCATTAATTCGTTGGCATACAAACAAATCAAGCCGAATGATCTTTGGTCTGTCCATTAATTGTTTAACACATGTTAGGTAAACTTCAGAAATTACCACTACAAAAAAAATGTCATTTAGTGGCACACACTTTTAGTGGTATTTAACTTTTGTGCCACTAATATAGATTTTTAGTGTCATTTATATTTGTGCCACTAATTTTATGTTTTAATGGCAATTTACATATGTCACTAAAAAGTTTCCCTCCTTGAAACCCATGAAATATTCTAATTTCCCTCTAATTGTTTTCACCTCTAAATTTCTTTTCCCTCCCTAACTTGATTCTAAGCCCTAACCGTGTCTCCCACTCCCCTCAAATCCCCCACGACTCCACCCCCAAATCTAATGGTTTTCTTCTCATGCTCCTTCTGTCAATCTTGATAATTCCAAATCTTTAAACCACCACCACACCACATATTGAGAAGGCTATTTCATTCTTGTTCAGTAGCCCCTTCATATTCGTTCAACAACCTGTAACGATGTTAGGTTCGAGAGGTAATATTGTTATGAACAACCCTTATATTGTTATATCTTATTTGGTGCCCTAATTTATAAAGTTTTTTTTGTGTGTAGGATAGAAGCACTTGAAATCATCATCATCATCATCATCATCAAAAGCGATGTCTCTTGGCACACTAAATCGACCCCTATTCTATCAATGGCTTCTATTATCGAATCTGTTTGGATGGTACAATTATCTTTCTTTTCCGTCTATATATGATGAACAACTATGTTTTTCTTGTTAGTTTTCTCAATATTTGGTTGAATTCATAATTTCTTGTACTGATTTTACCATGTATGGGAACAGTTATTGTTCGATTTGAATTTCATGATTAATAGTTTTTTCATCTAAAAGGAGAGTCTAGTTGAACCGAGCTTGAGCTTAATATGAATTCGACTTAAATCTGACTTAACATTATATGCAGAGTTACGACGCCAGCGGCACTTAATTCACATACACATCTCTTAGTTTATGTAAGGAAGAAAATGTGAAATCTATACACGTAATTATCCTACAATTTGATATTTTGATTCATGATCAACGAGATTTCACTAGGTTTAAAGAGGGTGTGAACCAGCCATTCTAAATAAATAAAATTGTTATGTTAATAATACTTGTTTTTATCATCTTTATCATCACACATAATATTGTATTTTTTTTTATTTTTGTTCTGATTTAATGCCATATCAATTAGAAGTACTTAATTAATTGAAAAGATGATGGTCAAAGTCAAAATATGTGGTTCTTGCGGATGAAATAGATCTAGATAAAACAATATATGCTTCTGCATTTTTGTCATTTTTATATTATGAATTTAAGTGCAATATCTAGGTTGAAGCTTTTATTTTAAAGTTGCTAGACCGGTCAAGGATTGACTTTGTTTTAACTGAAAATGTTAAAGGACTTTGGAAAAAAGTATGCTTAGCCCAGTTAAAGTATGATATAATCACTTTGTTAAGTATACACAGTTTAAAGTTTTATAAAACAAGGATGCTTTGGACCAAAACTAATTCCATTGGGATTACAATAAACAGAAGTGTTTTATTTACCTTGGAGACGGGGAGTATAGTGTTACCAAGGGTTATGGAATAGTAGATGCCTCTCTGTTGGTTAGTTTTTGTGTTTATCGTTTATTTAGTCGATAGCTTATTTTCACCTACATTCATTCCTCCATGACATTATACTTAACAATTTTGAGCCTTTTACTTATTTCTGGGCTAGTTTGGATCATGGTGGAAATCCACTTCTTGTGTTACAAAAAATGAAAGGATGTAAAAAAGTTGTAGGAAAGCAGGCTCAGATGTGTTTAGAAAACGGAGCACGGGGATTATCTGCCATGGCTGCTTATCTAGACGATTAGTTATGACCTGAACCATGATGCTGACATGTGCATAGAAAGAGGAGTTCTGTAAGTTTTTTTTCCGGTATTTCTACCATTGTGTATATTTCTGTTTTGATGAGTATTTAATCTGATGTGTGTGTTCTCATAGATGGTCATACAATATTTTTGTATTCTACAACATGAAGGTTAAGTGTGTTGTCACTTTTCGTTTTAGTTGTTTAAGGTGATTAGGCAAACACACTTTTATGAAATGTTGTAGATAATTTCAGGTGCTAGTATGTTAGAAATTTATAACTTAGAGATGGCTTCATGGGCGGATTCGTTAATGGGTCAAAACTGGTCAAATTTGACATCGTTTATTTTTTTAGTACAGGTTGAAGGGACCAGCTTGGTTTGACACATGAACACTTGTTCTCTATTTTGTATATATTTTATAAGAAAATGATGCCTTGATACTAACTAGAAAAACATTATATTTACAACATAATCTATATCTTAAGTAAAAATGTGTTGTTTGACCCAAATGAGATTCTACATCAAAGGACATAACATTGGGACTTCTTTATTAAGAGTGTTGATTCTGGACACGAAATTAAAATAAAATCGTTTGCAAAAGTTATTTCACGCCCTAACATGTTTAATAGACAAAACGTGTTTGGTTGGGTTGTCATTAAATAGGTCAGTTTACGGCTGCAAACGCAACCGCAAACGGCAGCGATTTCGCAGCCATTTAATGGCGCATTTTCAGCCGTTTAAAGGGTCGTTTACGGCTGCAAATGGTAGCGAAATCGCTGCCGTTTGCGGCTGCATTTGCAGCTGTTTAAATGCCCGTTTACGATGATTTTGCAGCTGCAAACGGCTGCGAAATCGCTGCCGTTTAACGGCGCATTTGCAGCCGTAAACGGGCCTTTAAACGGCTGCAAACGCAGCCGCAAACGACAGCGATTACGCTGCGTTTGCAGCCGTTTAAAGGCCCATTTACGGCTGCAAATGCGCTGTTAAACGGCTGCGAAATCGCAGCCGTAAACGGGCCTTTAAACGGCTGCAAACGCGCCGTTAAATGGCTGCGAAATTGCTGCCGTTTAAAGGGCCCATTTACGGCTGCAAACGCAACCGCAAACGGCAGTGATTTCGCAGCCAATATAGAGTTTTGATCCTAGCTTGTTATCCGCTGTGCAACCTCGCAATATAATGCAACATTTTGCCTACTGCATTTTATGTCTATTGTTGACTGTTGATAGTTTAGATTATGAAAAGTTAAAACAATATACTGTTATGATCCTAGCTTATTATTCACTGTACTGATACCCTAGGCTTTACTACTAAACTATTATCACTTCAACTGTAACCTTCCAACATGATTTCCATTTGCAGAAAAAAATCATTAATATCTCAATAAATGACTTAGAGTTTAGACTGTTGTCCATAGGAGCCTGCTATATGTTAAGGCTGAGGAATGGCTGGCAAAATTAGCTTGCTTCAATTAGCTGCAGCTGTCATTTATGCAAAAAGTGTTTGGCAGGAACTGTGTAAAGTATAGTATGATACAAAAAAGCTTATCCATGAAAATATATTAGACCATCTTCAATGTAAAAGGTTAAAAACACTCACAAAGCTCCTAATGCAGTTGTCACATCATGTTTTCACAAATCGTTCAACACCCTTTTTCTCTTCAACCCTACTAATATCCTCACAAATTGTTATACATTATTACTATTTTGCATCATTTTGTTTTTTTAATACCAAATCAATTCATTTATAAAAAATGCTTTAGCTTATTGTTAATTATTATTTTGTCAGTAAAATAATGTATATAATATAAAGTCTATATGAAAGAGATAAAACAGAGTAGAAAACTATATATATCAGTTCTTTTAGTATTAAAACAATACATTTTTTGTTGTTTTTACCCAATTGTTACATTTAAAATGAAAATTAGAATAAAAAACACTTGCGAAATCGCAGCCGTTAAACGGCGCATTTGCAGCCGTAAACGGGCCTTTAAAGCGGCGGCAAACGCAACTGCAAACGGCTGCGAAATCGCTGCCGTTTAACGGCGCATTTGCAGTCGTAAACGGGCCTTTAAACGGCTGCAAACGCAGCTGCAAAACGGCAGCGATTTCGCAGCCCTTTAACGGCGTGTTAAAAGTCTAAAGGCAGCGATTTCGCAGCCCTTTGACGGCGCGTTTAACTGCAAACGCAGCCGCAAACGGCAGCGATTTCGTCGCCACTATTGATCCTTAACCATTACCGACCAACTTAATACCGGCGACCCTTTAGCGACGACATGTTGTCGCTAAAAGTCTAAAGGCAATAGCGGCGAGGGTGTCATTAGCGGCGACAAAACAGGCAATACCGGTCGATCTATACCGGCGACCCTTTAGCGGCGACATGTCGCCGCTAATACCAATAGCGGCGACAAACAGTTCTTGTAGCGTGACACCTGGCACCGCTAAAGGTGCCCGTTTCTTGTAGTGGTTGCTGTCAGGTTAGGTTTAAATTTTCAAGTGGTCTCTTATATATTACACGTAATATTGTTGTTTCTTTAAGAATCCCAAATCGGACGATTCACATGCTTCTTTGTTATATATGTTTTGATTATAAATGGAAAGATGGACGGTTTGGGGCAGTTTGGGTAACAAGTCAAAATGAGTTTTGGTTGGAGCGGGTCATTTGGGTGACCCGCCAACAGTGGCGAAGCTTGCCGGAGAAAACGGAGGGGGCTAAAACATATATACCCAAAAATTTCTATAGAATCGGGGGGGGGGGGGGGGGGTAAAAACGTATATATCCAAAAATTTCTATACGAAAACTACATATATAACACTACTGAGCGAAAAATCCCGGGGGTCGGGCGACCCCCCCCGCCCCCAAGAAGCTTCGCCCCTGCCCGCCAACACTTTTTGTGCATATTTTTTAAATGTATTAATAAGGATTTAGTGTTTTTTTATTAAAAGAAATCAATATATTAAATGACGACACAGTCTTGGTTGGATCTCCTAAAGTCAATAATAGGAGGTTACTTGGATTACAAATTTCGGTCATATGAGGTAATTTATTTGCAATCACAATTTTTCATGAACTACATTTGAATTAATATTAGACTTTGCCAATCCAGATTGGAGTACTTATTGAAGATAAAGAGCTGGTGGAATCTTTCATGGGAGGCTATCCATGGAAAGCTGGAAAATTTGCCTCAAGTCTTCGCCTTTCACTTTGGTATGAGCACCATGGACTTCATGATGCATAGGTTTGTTTATTTTGTTACAGCTAGATAAATAAAATGGATGATGGTTTAAATCATATGTTTCTCTTTCACTTTGCCCATAAAAAAATGACTGATCTAGGGTTTTACTCACCTTGGCCTACGCCCCTGTCACTTGTTAGTGAATATGCCCCGGCTGATCATTGACTTGGATAAACATAATCCCAGATGAAATAACCAAAGAAATAGTGTAATTAAATAATAATTCATGTCCTCTTGGAATCAACTGAACATATATTCTATATTAAGCTCTTGTGTGAGAACTAATGTAAATTTATCAATCAATATATTCATAACATAATTGGAACATAATCCTCAAAGATTAAACTTCAAAACTCATATAATTGTTCTATAACAGTTTAACAGAAAGGAGACCAAAAGCATGATGTTATTTAGTTTATCTCACCATATAATATCTGATTTATATAATTATAGCTTAAAGCTTGCAACTTTTTTTTTTGTAGTTGTGTATGTTGTACATTACTGATACTTATATGGTTGATGATGGCAGATTTGACAGCATGTGAAACATAAAGGAATAGAGATAACCATATTCATGGCTTGCATGGAGCTAAGTCTTTGATAGTAAAATTTCTAACGGAAAGAACTTGTAGACATTTGAAATATGTTTGACACTTATTACACAATTGTTTACTAACATTTAGATTATGTATCTGATTGAACTTATAAATGAAGTTATGGTATTATGATTCCTACGTTCTATAGTTTACTTTTATATTATATTGTAAATTAACCATTGTAAATTGATTTAATGTAATAAGATAAACATATGTAATGGCATTTAATTTAGTGTATATTTAACTAAAAATGGTTTTTATTGACACAAAATTTGTGCCCTGAAAAAAAGTGCCACTAAAAGTAATATGGATATGTAATTAAGTTTAGCTTTACTGGCACAAAATTTGTACCACAAAAACTCTTTTTTTATATTGTGGCAGAAAAAAAGTGCCACTAAAATGCTTTAGTGGCACTGCTTCTAGTGGCACTTTTTTTGTGTGCCGCTCATTCTTATATGGGTATTTAGTGGCACTTTTTGGACTTTTAATGGCATTTTTTGTATGCCACTATATGGCAATTTATTTGTAGTGTACCTAACCACGTTATAGAAGTTCACATTCATACACTAACAAATGGTTTAACATTTTCCAAACACCTAATCTAATAATCTTAACTGATTGTACCATTAATCCAATAACCTTAACATAATTTTCAAAGTGTTAGGCAAACTTCAAACTCCCACTATTAATTATTTGGCAGTCAAACAAATCAAAGGCAATGGTCTTTGGTCTGTCCATTAATTATTTAACACATGTTATGCAAACCTCTAAAATTAACTACCCAAAAATTAATGTACTTCCACAGCCAAAACTATACAAGGCAACGTTTTTTTTCATAACCATTTAACACATGTTATACCAGTTCACATTGATATGCAAATTCCAACTATTGTAACCAAAAGAAAATTACTAACTATTGATGATAGGTACTTACCATTTAACCGTCGTTTCCCAGTGGATGTTGACCCAGTGTCAGTATCTTCATACACTGCAAATGCAGCCAAACAAAAGTATGTTATGAACAGAGCCTAATTCAACACACTATACATCACCTAAAACTACGTTCACGGTTTATACGCCCATCAATACTAACCTAAAGCCCTCTGGGTTGGACCGAAGTGAGATTGTTGCTTGGGAGGAACTTGCTTGGAATCATCGGATATAATAAGAACACTACGGCTGGCAGACCTTTCACGCCCTAATTTAGGTCTCCTAGTGCAATAGATAGAAAACACAACAAAATCAGTTGCCATTTTTGAAGGGGATTGCGATAGAACAAAACCACCTTTTACAGGACAGATTACAAGAACTAACCTTTTGCTTGAACTCTTGATCTTCCGTAATCGTTTCATTTTGAGCGAGGAAGACAAAATTACGAACGATTTCCTCATTCTCCCGGATCCTTACTATCGGCTTCTGTCTTAGGGTTAGAAGGCACCGATCGATGTAGTCTTGGCGATGGGGGAAATATGAAAAGTCTATCGGATGGGGGAAATTATGAACAAAACTGCATATGAACAGTATAGTGGGAAAGATAAAGATGAAATTTTTTTTGAATTGGTTTGGAGTTATGATTTGACTGCTACTGCATGGCAGGGAGTTCCTTTTCCAATGTTATATTGCACTACCGAAAATACCCCTTCAGTGCTTTTCATGTGTATTATAATATTTCTTTTAATTATATTTCTTTCTAAAATCATGAGAACCATTTATCAACTTGGATGGCACATAATCAATGGATGACAATGAGTTTGCAGAGTTTCTAAAAAAGATAGAGTTAACTTGCAACTATTTAAAAAGAAAATAGTCCATCTACTTAGTCAAGGGCATTTAACTCATTTTACTTAAAATTAACAAAAAAAAAAAAAAAAAACTTAATACGGGCTAGTCTTAGTACCCAACATTCTTACAAAATTAAAAGATAAAGGGTAAATTACACTTTTCGTCCTTTATGTTTGTATCGGATTGCAATGGATGACCTTTAACTTCAATAATTACAGTCACAATCCTTTATTTGTGAAACTCATTACACTATACGTCCTTTAACACTAACCTGGTTAATTTTAACAGTTAAATGGAATCATGTGGACCCTATGTGAGGGTATTTTGGTAAAACTCAACTTATTACTTGAAACTCTTAGTACTCAATATTGTTACTTTTAAGAAACAAGTAAATTACAAAATTTGTCCTTTATATTTACACCAGATTGCAAATTATGTTCTTTTTTCTTCAAAAAGTACAAAAAGCGTACTCGATGTTTGCAAACTCTTGCACATTACGTCTTTTGAACCTAACACAGTTAGTTTTCGTGGTTAAATCTGACAAGAGGACCTATAGGAGGGAAAATTAGTCTTTTTACCCATTACCATATTTATTAATTTACTCAAATAAACAAATATAAAAATAATAAATTTTAAAACTGAATATATATATATATATTGGGTAGGGCTATATAGAAAACCCTATCTATATAAAAAACCCTAGAAAACCCAACCTCCCGACATTTTTTTTTGAAAAAAATAACACATGTAATATACATGTTTTTAAGAGTTTTGGGCCAAAAAAATCAAAAAAGCGCCGAAGGGATCTTTTAAAAAAAAAATTCAGCAATTTCTGTCTTTTGTGCCTAACACATGTTAGGCAACCGGACATTGCTGAAATTTGTTTATTTTTTTTAAAAAGATCCCTTCGGCGCTTTTTTGTATTTTTTGGCCCAAAACACTTTAAAACATGTATATTACATGTGTTATTTTTTTCAAAAAAAAAATGTCGGGAGGTTGGGTAAAAATGGGGGGAGATTTGAGTTTCCAGAGTTTTCTAAAAATTTAAGGGTTTTCTGTCTAGCCTTCCCTTATATATATATATATATAACACATATATTATCTCTTTCTCTTACAAAAATAAACTTACAAAAACATATTTTTCTAAGTTTTTATTAAATTAGATTTATAATGATAATGGTATTTTTTTTAATTACCTTACAAAAATATGACGCATACTTCAAATATAATCCAAATGTTAAGCAATTTATAAACGGGTTGGGTATTTAATAACTATGATCAAGAGATTTTAAACTTGTGAGATAATTATCAGATGCACTTAGTTATTTTGTTGTGCTCTACAAACATTCAATTTTAATTATTCAACCTGTGTAATACACGAAATTATTAACCTATTTTCAGTTATATATTAGTAAATAAATAACGTTTAATTAAATTCTCTCAGGCTCAAAATATATTATTGGGCCTAGCCCTGAAAGGCTTTGTTATATAATATGTTCTGCATGGAAGACCAATGCCTTCATTAATCATTCCTGCATATCGACAAACACCAAACCCTAGTTATGTTTTCTCGACAACATTCATCCATGGAAGACATATTACCTGACAATGTGATGTGCGAAGTTATATCAAGACTTCCTGTGAAAACGATCATCCGCTGCAAGTGCGTGTGCAAAAAGTGGCGTGATCTTGTTTCCGATTCTTACTTTGTTCATCTTCATCTCTCCAGATCGCGTGAGGCCGCCCTGATGATCCTTACCACTAGTAGGCCTGGAATATTAAAGTGCGTAGAGCTCGGACACGAAGCTGAAAACCCGCTCGTGCATGTGAAGTGGCTTGATCTTATGGGTTGTGCTCCTGTAGCTGATTACTACCAAACTCTAGTGGGCTCAGTGAATGGTTTGATATGCTCTTTTCAATCCTCCAACGAAGACCACCAGCAGGTAGCCATATTCAATCCTGTGTTGGAAGAACACATGATCCTCCCTCAACCGCGACAAGATTTGAGCCAATTAGGTTATGGTTTCGGAGTTTTAAGGGGAGGGGAATACAAAGTGATCGGATTTGCGCTAGAATATCCTCGACTCCAAATCTGTACGACAAGGATAAGATCGAGGCGGTTGAGATCGAGGTTTACACCCTTGGCACTGGTCAATGGAAACCCCTTTAAACCTTAATTTAAAGCCTGTGCCAAATAGTGTTGTATTTGTGAATAGTCATGTGTATTGGCTTGGGGATGACCAAATTTACTATTTTGATTTGAATACAGAGACATTTGAGTTATTTCCATCCCCTCCCGGGGATAACCAAGAATCGGAGAAAATGTTGGGAGTTCTGAAAGGTAGGTTAAGTCGAGTTTCTTGGTGTTCGTTAGGATTGGAGGTTTGGGTGATGAAGGAGGAATGTTGGTCTAAAGAGATAACTATCCAAGAAGATATATGTCATTTGTCTGGTTATGGATTTCGTCCCGTGTGTCTCTTTGATGGTTTAAAAGGTGCTAGTATTTTGATGGCCAGCCTTGAAGGTCCATTCGAACTGATAGTGCATTGTCTTACAATGAATACAAATCTACACCTAAAGATAAGAAATTACGACGATCCGATAAGGACTTATAGTCCTAGCTGTGACAACCGGTAATTTACGGCTCTTAATTACGCGATTAACAGGAGATTAACGCAATAATAAATAGTGTTTACAACGCTAATTAACTTAATTAGGCCTTTGGAGTGCCTAGGAACGCTTATCCGACTCTACAGTACGCGTATGAAGATTCGAGTGGAATCTGCGGGACAACAAATGACAACGGACTGATACCGTACGAAATACTGACAACACCGACAAATATGGATGTTACACGAATATTTTATGCTCATGGAGTTTGGGTCGCGATATCGGGTCTCGTAGGAACTACGGGCCACTTACACATGAGCTGGGCTTGTAGGCCCTGGACTAGGCCCTGGACCCAAGCCCAAAACCCACAAGCCTAAACCTGCGCATATTATACTAGATCTGTTACTTGAAGATCTATACAAGATCTCTCTAAATCTAGAAAATCCTATCAAATACTTGCAAATCTATACAAAATATTATAAAATCTTTGAAAGATTCATAAAATCCATATAAATCTCTTCATGAGATCTTACTTCAATGGACATACCAATTGACCTGAATGTAAATTGGATACTTGATAGTCAATGTCCCTTATTCACTCTATTAATACTGGCCTCTCTCCATCTCCCAATACACACTTCAAACAAACACACAAAATAAAGTCTCTCTCTCTCCCTCGATTTCAATACAGAACACACACACTAACCCACATCTTTTCTGCCTCTCTCTCTATGAAATCCGGCCACCGGAGTTCCATCTCCGGCACCGGTTACCTCCTTCAAACACCACCAACATCCACCCCCAACCCGCTCCCCTCGGTTACACATACGCAGAGAGAAGAGAGAGAGGAGCCGACCCTCTCCACCGCTCACGACGGCACGTGGAGACGTACGGTGGTTCTCCCCGACGGGCAAGACACCCCCCCTTCTGTCTTCTGATTATCGGCTGCCAACAACCGATGGTGGTGGCGTACGGTGGCTGCAAGCGGAAATGAAGAGAGAGAGAGACGATGAGAGAAAGACCGAGAGGTGAGAGAGAGTGACGGAGCGGTGGAGGATGACCGGCGACCAGTGGTGCATCGGCGGCGGCGCAGCGGCGTGGGAAACAGAGAAATAGAAAGAACCGATGGTGGTGGTGAACGACAGTAGGTGTCTCGGACCGGTGGTCCCTACCCCGAACCAGTGGTTCTTGTTTCGGTCCGTCGGATTTCACGGTAAGACCCCCCCCCCCTGCTTAGTTCTTGTATTTTCCTTGAAGATTGGAGGAAGATGATGTGATGTTGATAATGCTGGTGGTGATTACCGTCTGATTTACAGCGATGGTTCGCCGGTGACGGTGTTGCAGCAGAGCTCCGGTTCGGGTCTAGATTCAAGTTCAGTAAGCAAAAGTCAGATTTGGTTTGGCTTAACTCGGTTTGACTTGGTCAAACCGAGTCAACTCAGTGTTCGGATGAACTCAGTATGGTTCGAATCGGTTCAACTCGACTCAGCTTGACTCAGTCCAACTCAGTTTGACTCGGTCAACTCAGTTGACCCGGTCAACTCAGTCAGCGGCTCGACGATTCGACGCGAAGATTCGGTAAAGATTATTACGGCGCATTTTATTATTTTCATAATTTTATACGTTACAAACGAGCTCGAACCGATTTGATAGAAAGTTTGTTTACATACGATGAACATTGACATATTGATTATATTGTTGGAGATTGATAAAAATAACGACACTTTAGTCATCGGGGGCGTCTAAAAACAGATGAAACTCTGCCCGTTTTTCGAGAAAAACCCTTAAACACGACACGTATTATATTTCAAAAACGACGCTTAATGGAATTCGAGTTTATAAAACTTCAAACTTTGATAATTCCAAACGCTTTTACAAATAAATATAATGTTATATTTATTTCGAACGTCGTTAATTCGTATAACTTTTATAAAATAAATATAGCTTATATATTTATTTCAAGTATCAAACAACACGATCTTGTTTTATAAAATAAATATAGATGTATATTTATTTCAAACACACGAATTCTTTTACAAAATAGATACAGTCTATCTATTCAACGATTCGATGAAGTTCTTATAGAATAAATATAATATTTTATATTTATTTTATACGCCTAGACGGCACATACATATATTTTTGGCAAATATACACGAGACGCAATATATATAATACGAGTTATTATATATTACTTTCATACGAATATTCCTTTATATCAACATACGACTTCTTAAAACGAGTTAACAAGTATAACTTCTTCGCTTCTTTTAAGTTGACAATTTACCGTCATATCGTTCGGTCAACGATTCGGTAGAGCTCGATTACACGTAGTTAGTTACTGCGTTATTTAGAAACTTATTAGATATTCCGTGTTAGGAATATTGTAGAATGCACGCTAGCAAGTCAAGTCTTGAAAACGACATCACGAAGTCGTATATAGCTAGCTTTGCACAGGAATATTCAGGTGAGTTCATAACCCCACCTTTTACGGTTTTACATTTTTTATAAATGTTTTCGGGGTGGAAAGACATGCACTTTTTGCAAAGCATACAAGAATTATATATTTCTAAACCATGTTACAAAGAACACAAATGGTTTACGAAAAGTTTATATTAGATACCGGTTTTACAAAACAAGTGAGTTCATGCTCCCCCTTTTCTCTTTAACTGTTTTCAGTTTTCATAACATCGGGGGTGAAATACATGTACAAATGTACAATATTTATAAATGGTATGATATAAATACAAGAAGTACACTTGGTGAGAACGAGAACCAAGTGTGACAAAATATAAGAATACAAGAAGTACACTTGGTGAGAACGAGAACCAAGTGTGACGAAATATAAGAATATGAGAAGCGCACTTGGTGAGAACGAGAACCAAGTATGAGGCGCTGTGAGAAATGATAACAAGAAACGCGCTTGGTGAGGACGAGAACCAAGTAGGAGGCGTTATGAGAAATAGTGTCACGAAATGGGGTACAGAAGCACCATTAATCAACAATATACCTAGACCGCAGAACAAAAGGTTAGATCTAACGGGTGCCTGGCAGCCACACTCCCGGTCGGGGCGAGAACCGAGGAGTGCTTTTGTGTCTCAGAATATACCAATTAAATGCCTTAGGTTTGGTGACTTCCTATGTCGTGCCACATGTTAATGGCCTTGCAACCCATTAACAATCCTGATATTTACAGGAATACTTTAATTACATGAAATTCATACCATACTAAAACTTGATAAATACTTGAAGTACGTGGGGTACTCAAGAAAACGGGAATTATACTTGAAGTACGTGGGGTACTCAAGAAGATTAGAATTATACATAAGAACTTGAAGTACGTGGGGTACTCAAGAAAATTAGAATTATACATAAAGTACTTGGTGTACACATGAATACTTGAATTATACATGAAAACTTGATTTATACATGACACAAACTATGTTTTCATACAAAGTTTCAAGTAACTCGATAAGAAAATGATTTTAAGTACATTTTCTCAACAAAACATCAAAAACCGGTTATTCAAAAAGATTTATTTCAAATCTTTTACAAACAAACTATGAACTCGCTCAACTTTATGTTGATTTTTCGCATGTTTCTTTCTCAGGTTGCTTTTCGAAGTTATGGCACGGTTGGAATAGGAGAACCATTGTGGAGTCGAGTACTTAGTGGCGTTCATTTTCTAAAAGACTTAGCTTATTTGCTTCCGCTGTGCAATGAAGATACCAGTCCAGTCACGCCAACGCTCTGATATTTCGGGGTGTGACACTAGCTTTGTTAAACTCAGCAGCTTTGGATTGGAGAGAGTTGATGCCATGTACAATAGGGTAAGGAAAATATCTACCTTGTTTTTACTTATTCATGTTTTCCTGCAAATTGGTGTAGAATTAGATTCCAATAATTAATAGTTTTGTTCTTCTAATGAACTTGCTCTGGTTATACTTGTGCAGGAGTCAAGGAAAGAATATGCTCTTGGCAGGTGGTAAATTGGTTATTAAGTCCAAACACATACATAAAATTTGGGTAAAATGACATTAGTTATGTCTGAATGTTTATTCTCTTTTCCTTCTTTTGGCTGGATGTTGCATTTCTACCAATCATTTATTTCATACATTTTAAATACTCATAGCAAATAGACAACTTAACCTTTGGTGTTTGGATTACTTTGCTTGGTTTCTGATAGCTTACCTGTGTAGCACGATTTCATAAATCAGTTTTCTTTGGCTTAACTGATTTTAACCTTGATAACTAGTTCTATACCCGTCCAGTGACGGGTTTTTTTAAATTAAAAAAGAGCAAGTATATGTGGAATGTTTAATAAAAAATGTTCATATTTTCATGTACAAGTCGAAATCTTTAGCAAATCATGCGTTACTACAATGGATAAATAAATGTAACTTGGTTGTTATTTTTTTTTTTTTTTGAAAGGCCAACATAGTTGTATTCCATCAACACTTGTAAGGTACAGGTACCCAATTTACAAAGAGCCACCAAGTATCAGAAGCTAACACACCAAATAGGAACTTGAAAGAAAATACAGTACATTACAAGAAAACCTCAAACTTTCGCCACCTGCTCTACGTACCAAGGCCTCTTTGGATCGATTTTTAATCAAAAGATACCCAACGCCTTCAGTTCTTTGATTACTATGGTTATCAACATTGGAGATTGATTGAAGATAACCTCGTTTCTCAATCTCCAAAGACACCAAACCATCAGGAAAATGATCACATAAATCACCTTTTTCCTTTTCTTTAACCCAAGAGGTCCGTTATGTCAAATGCATAGAAACTCGAAATATTACACCAATGGGCGACTATTTGCCAAACGATTTGCGCGAAGTGACACCAAAACTTGACATCCACTTGATAGTCACTGGAGTTTACAACTGACAATGTATCTAATGAATTACACAATTGACTTTCATATGTTTTTCCTCTACAGTATCCGCGCATAATAGTTCTCGAGAGATCGTGTAGAAGATATTTCTTGAAAATGAGAGAATGTAGGGCAATCTACATGGAGAATTCAAAAAGTACAAGAAAAAAATGCATATTGATGGGTCAATATGGGTCATTTTTGTAAGGACCAAAGCAAGCTTGGTTGTTTTTTGTCCACCGTTACAAATACTTTATTAATCAAGGTTGCAACAAATATTATTAGGATATTAATGTAAGTTTTTAGTTACACCGGATTTTTTTCATATTTAATTTTCATAAATAATTATTATGGTTGCAAAAACCATATCTTTAATAATCCTAATATAAATATTCAAATAAATGATTTGGGAGGTTGTAAGCATAAAAATAGACTTTGGGGTGACTTTCAACCAGTTTGACCCATTCACTTTCAGCTATATTTTCTGATTTGACCCGTTTGAGATAAAATATAACCCAAATCAACCCACTCATAAGTAAATGGGTTAAAATTGTTACCCTTAATGTGATATGTGAATAAAGGAAAAAACGTAAAGTGATAATGTACCATGATATCTTTTAAATCTGGTATCACAGATATATTCCTTCTTGTATTTCATGATATTTGGGCTTGAGCCTTAATCCAAGTGCTTTGGCCTTTTCCTGGTCAATTTACCCCTGATCACAGGTAACTCACAAATATATATAACAAAAACATCACTATACTTTATTACAAACTCCTCTTCTCTTCGTGGGATTGGGTCGCAATAAAACTATTAGAGTATATGTGTGTGCAGCTTGTATGGGTTGTTATATAGTTGTTATGTTAGTAGAGAGTTAGTTGAGTTAGTTGAGTTTGGGTATAAATAGATGATGTATTATTCAGATTTAGACTAATGAGAAACTGTTTACTATCTCTTACAATTCTGTTGGTTTACATGGTATCAGAGCGAGCATATGCTCTTGATTCTGGTGACCTGATTCCGGCAGGTTGTTCAATCTCCGGCAAGACTTCCATTCTTATTATTATCCTATAAAACCCTTTAAGATTTGGATGACGAACCAAAGCATCGAGTGTGAACCATTGCTGCATTTGGAGTGAAAGATTTCATTGCATTAACTAAATATTTAAAAGCCGAGTGTCCCATCTATATATATATATATATATAAATGAGATTGATTTGGGCTAGGTGACATTTGATTTTGGCCATTTTTGCTGATGTGGCAACTTTTGGTGTTGAGTTTAGGAGGGAATTCACAAATTGCTTCTACATTCACGATTTCAAGACAAATGGACGCGGGATCCGAATGGATTTGGGTCGGGTAAACATAAAATGGATCCTATATGTTATTTTCCAAAACCCTAGACACCACATTCATCTCCATTCTCCTTTCATCTCCATTCTGGTTCAAGCATACGATTCAAGCATTGCCATTCCGAGTCAATCATCTTCATTCTCCTTCATCTTTATTAAGGTATCTTCGATCTCCCTAATACCAAATCCTCTTTTAATTCAATTCATTCTTCCCAAAAGTTCAGCTGATGACTATTAGGTGGAACTAAGTTTTTTTTTTCAAAACCCTAACACTGCTCTTCTTTGTCGCCCTCTGTAATGGATCACCATAAAAAACGCAGATTCGCTTTTTTCTTCACAAGATTCGCTCTGCCGGTCATCAAAATGCGATTCTCCTTCAATTGTTCACCGCGGATTCATCATTCAGGTATGTTTTTAGTTCAATCCTTCTATGATTTTGTTGTTAATGTAATAAGTCTTTGTTAAATTTTGTTCCTTTACTAAAGTTTGATCGATGAAACGCTACATCTCTCCATCGATTGTAAGCAGCTGTGTTTATTTTTGTTCAGCTTACGTTTTTTTACAAATCAGTTCAGATTATGGCTGTTTATTGGACATCGATTTGTTTTTTTTTCATCAATTGCAACAAGGTGTAACCGGTGGCGGCTTACAAATAAGGTATCTTAGTGCCATCTCTGCTCAGTCTCTGCAACCATCAATGGTTTTTTTTTTACCCAGATTTGGAAGAAGTGAATGTTTGTGTTGGTGCGTGTTCACCATACTTAACCATCAATGGTTTTAATTTACGCATTCTTTGAAGCCTGGTAAAACAATTTTTTTTTTTAATTTGACTTTTGAATTAGTGTTTGCAGATCCTAATGTTTTTTGTTGTTATTTTTTTGTAGATCATTCCACATAATTTGCAGGTATGTAATCTATATTAGATATTTATGTATTGTAAATGTTTAATGTCAATTTTTGGTGATTTTTCTGTTTTTATTTATTTATTTATTTATTTTTGTAGATCGAACATGTTATAGGTAAGTTTAATCAAGAATCTATAAAAAGATCTAAGGTAAAACTACATGATTAAGGTTAAATATTATTTCTTTATGTTGTTCGATCATGATTCATATGAAATGATGTTTTGTTTGTTTTTCATCATGATTCATATGAAATGATGTTTTGTTACAAATACAATATTTTTTTATGATTTTTTCTGTTTTTTTTTTGTTGTTTGTTGTTGACGATGATTTTGCATTATCCGATTCCAATCATATGAAATGATATTTTGTTGATGTTTTGATTGTGTCCTCATGTTACTCATATTTTTATTTACAGTCTTTTAGTTTGTTGTTGATGATGATTTACAGTGTTCTGATTTGTTATTTGATTTGCGTTCTTCAATTTTTCGTATTCTATTTTGATATTCTTCGTATTTCATCCGACAAGATGGTAAGGGTTTATTAAGGCTTTCTAGCAATGTACTGATTGTGAAGATTAGTTTTTTTCCAGACAACATTCTTCATTCGACAACTAAGGTATGAATTGAATCAGTGGTCTCTCGAGCTTCTTCTCAGGTCCATGAATGTGATTGATTTTTTTTTTCACAATCATCTAGATATTGATTATATTATGAATATATTAAGCTCATTGGTTTTGAATTTAAGTTTGAATAATATTTAACTATTTAAGTAAATTATTTTGACTGATTATTTCAAAATTTGAATTTTTTAAATTTATATCAATTATAGATACTTATGAAAGTTGTCTAAATTGTAACGTATTTCCAAATTTATCAAGATAACTTATATTAAAGTTTAATTGCTTCCAAATTTTGTGTTAGTTTCCATAATTTACAACAATCACATTATTTTTCAAGTTTCTCAAAATTTGGAAAGATATATAGCATTTGTTTTAAACCTAAATGACCTCTCTGTATGTCAAACTTGGTTCTGTTGTTCTTCAATTTTTCGTATTCTATTTTGATATTCTTCGTATTTCATCCGACAAGATGGTAAAGGTTTATTAAGGCTTTCTAGCAATGTACTGATTGTGAAGATTAGTTTTTTTCCAGACAACATTCTTCATTCGACAACTAAGGTATGAATTGAATCAGTGGTCTCGAGCTTCTTCTCAGGTCCATGAATGTGATTGATTTTTTTTTCACAATCATCTAGATATTGATTATATTATGAATATATTAAGCTCATTGGTTTTGAATTTAAGTTTGAATAATATTTAACTATTTAAGTAAATTGTTTTGACTGATTATTGCAAAATTTGAATTTTTAAATTTATATCAATTATGGATACTTATGAAAGTTGTCTAAAATGTAACGTATTTCCAAATTTATCAAGATAACTTATATTAAAGTTTAATTGTTTCCAAATTTTGTGTTAGTTTTCATAATTTATGACAATCACATTATTTTCAAGTTTCTCAGAATTTGGAAAGATATATAGCATTTGTTTTAAACCTAAATGACCTCTCTGTATGTCAAACTAAGTTCTGTTGTTGACGCACAAGCCTATTAAACACACAATAATTGAAAACACACAATCACATTATTTCCAGCCATTTAAAGAATTTCATAGATGTTTAAAAAATGTATTTTTTTTTATTTTAAGCCTATTTTTTGTTTGGTTTGTTATAGGTATTTTATATGTACGAGTATGCCATATGGTTCAAGTTCTGTTGAGTCCTCAGTAAGCTTTTTAAATTTTTATTTTTACTTCAAGATATTAAGATATTCTTATTAACTATGCTGGATTTTTTTCTCTTTCTTGAGGAGTTGTGAATTAGTTCGCTTTTCAAGTACTTTGCTTCTGAAGGTAAAATTTACAGAGAAAATTACGAGAATTAGATAAACTTCAAGAGAACTTGAACATTAAGCGAAATATCAAGAGAACGTTATTATTTGTGTACAGTTTCCTTACTCAGCTTACTACGTCAACGTCTTCCGGTTACTCTGGATTGAGTTCCTCTTTTATGAAGTCAATGTCTGATGAGTATCTATCTAATATTTCCTTTAATACGATTGGAGCATTAAGAGAAATATCCCAAGTATTCTTACAATTTTTATTATTTTTTTATTATACGTATTTTTTTTAACTTTCATAACGTAGTAAATTATATACTATCTATACAGGAAAAGTTTGTTATTATCATGGGAACAATTAAGAGCTTTGCTTCAGAAGACTCATGGTTTTACAATGCATGTAAAGCTTGCAACAAAAAGGTTCTTACGAACACTATTTGCAAGGACACGGAAGATGGAAGTCAAGGATATGATGAAGTAACTGTCTTGGAGTGCCAAACTGATCGATGCAATAAAAGGACTGTTGTGTCTGTTCCCAGGTTAATTTACTTGATTCATTTATTGTCCATATTATGAAACATGATTGATCGTTAATAAAATCTATATTTGAAATTTTTATAGGATAAAAGTTCTAATACGTGTTCAGGATTGTACCGGGATTGTTACTCTGACGTTGTTTGAATGTGAAGTTGTTAAACTGATAAAGGTTAACGCAAACCAGTTGTTGGATAAAAACATGGAGGTAACTTATATTTTCCAAATACCTTTTCCTTAATTGCTTTATACGTTTTAATGTTTTTATGTTACATTGTTAACTTTATAATAATGTGTATCAAATAGTTAGCCAGCGAAGGTAACTTTCCCAAGGAGCTGAAGGCATTGCTAAATAGGAGGTTTGCGTTTAAGATAGCCATAGGTTCATTTAACATAAAAAACAAATCAGATGGCTACTCGATGTCGAAGTTGACTGAAAATCCTGCAATCATCAAAGATCTTGATAGGCATTTTTATGCTTTCCAGGTTCGAAAATTATTCTATACGTTAGCTTTACTTTTTTTTATAAAAAACTTATAGCACTTTACAACATTTATTGAAACATATGAAATAAATACAGTCTGCTGATGATGAACCTTTAAATGCTGTTCCTTCTGATTCAAATCCAACTATTAACATCCAAATCCGGGTCTGTGAAACAAATTCTTTAGTTCTCTAATGCTTCAATATTTTGTCATTAACCTTATTTTTTCAACGGTTTTTTTTACCTTTTTAATTTTATTTTACAGGATTCTGTTTCCCGTACCGGTGATGACGACACGCCGATGTCCAATTTGAACAATAGCATGTTTACTACACCCTCCGGAGCGGATAATTGTTGTTCTTCGAAGATGCTGGAGAATGAACTTAAGCGTAATTTGGATGCCTTTTATGATGTGGATTTATGTTCATCTCATTCTTCAACTAAACCGCGTACGGGTGATTGTGAGAACAATGAAGGTTTGAATGTGAAGGTGGGTCTTTTGAATCCAAAGCTGGAAAAGTAGTCTCAGAATCTAATAAACATCTCAGTTTCTTCAAACTTTTTTTCAATGTTTTTTTTTCCGTTCAATCGTATTCAGAACATTTGTGTCAGTACTTGATGTTGCTTTTTACTCAATGTTTGTTGCGGTTTATCTTGATTTTCGTTTATTATCGTTATATCAATAAGAGATGATATTATTAATTAACATTTGTATTTTTTTGTACGTCGAGTTATATTTATTATACGTCGTTTTTTTATTACATTAGCATTAAAAACTTTTATTTTTATTACATTGAAATTCAATACTTTAATGCGTTGACGTGATGTTAGTTTGTTACCCAACATCAATGTTGTTTTATTTTTAGTGTGGTTTTGCATTGTTATATGAATAGCATGAAATTATTGTTAATCACTTTATTGTGGTTTGTGATCTATATATCCATAGAAGATGATAGTATTGATCAGGCTTTGCATTTTTGTATGTAATTATGTTTATAGTTATTGTAGTTCTTGATATTGAATATAAATAAAGAGTTATTATTAATTATTCTTTGCATATTTTAAATTTTATGTACAAATGTTTTTAATTGTGTTATTTATTTATTCATAGAATATATACATATTATTATACATAACTATTAACAATGTACAATCCAAATATAACATTATAAACCTAACATTATAATAAGATTCTTAGTATATAAATTATTTTAGTCAACCTTTTTTTGGGGTTTTTTTAAATAAATAATTAAATCACCAGTGAATGTATTCTTATAGATAGTATTATATGTATTAATTTTTAACAATTCTTTACATTTATACAAGAATTTGCTTATCATATGTGAATCCCAACCGGTTTACTAAAATTAATTGTGCTATGATTGACTTTTTTTTAAGTTTACGAATAATAAATCAATTATCAATCTTCTTATTTGTTTCCTTTAATCAAGCACACTGTTGATCGTTTTTATTCATTCTTCTTTATTATTTATTATTTATATTTATTATTATCAATTATCAATCATATCAAATTTAAATAAATTTATGTTCAATTTATCTAATTATGGATTGAATATTGTCATTCAAATTTATATAATCGGTTACATCTGATGCTTAAAATAAAATATTCTCAATAATTATAAATATTTCAAAATTCAAATTTTTATAATCACTATTTTCAATCAAATTTATATAATCTTTTACATCTCATGCTTAAAATAGAGTATCCTAATTACTTATAAATTATTATAAAATGAAATAGATGTATGGCCGTTTTATCTAATTATGGAGTCAACATTTTAATTAAATTTTATATAATCCTTGACATCTCATGCTTAAAATAAAATATCGTCATTAATTATAAATACTTACCTTCAAATGGAATTATAAATAAAGCATTTGTTAGTGGGTCGGATTAGATGTGTTGACACAAGATGAACTATTGGAACAAGGCATGTTTCCAGATCCGTTTGACATTTGAGAACCTGCATGTGCGTTCATTTTCTTCATCTATTTTGTATTTTGCTATGATTGACTGTTTTTTAAATTTATGAATAATAAATCAATTATCAATCTTCTTATTTGTTTCCTTTAGTCAAGCACACTGTTGATCGTTTTTATTCATTCTTCTTTATTATTTATTATTATCAATATTATCAATTATCAATCATATCAAATTGAAATAGATTTATGTTTAATTTATCTAATTATGGATTGAATATTGTCATTCAAATTTATATAATCGGTTACATCTGATGCTTAAAATAAAATATTCTCATTAATTATAAATATTTCATAATTCAAATTTTGAGTCACTATTCTCAATCAAATTTATATAATCTTTTACATCTCATGCTTAAAATAGAGTATCCTAATTACTTATAATTACTTATAAATTATTATAGAATGAAATAGATATATGGCCGCTTTATCTAATTATGGAGTCAAAATTTTAATTAAATTTTATATAATCCTTGACATCTCATGCTTAAAATAAAATATCGTCATTAATTATAAATACTTACCTTCAAATGGAATTATAAATAAAACATTTGTTAGTGGGTCGGATTAGATGTCTTGACACAAGAGGTTATTATCTCCAACTCGGAATTTCGGTTTGCTTTTGTATCTATTATTGTGGTATTTTTGTTTAAATTGTCATTCATCTTTATACGATTCATTATTTCTCTGTTATATGTTTGTAGATCATTAATGTTCCTTGGTTGCTTGCTTCACAAATTCATATACATAAATCTTATCATTTGTTTCATATGAATTTTTTTTTAGGACGGAACCTCTTGAGTTTGAAATGTTTGCTCACGAAATTCTATCAAGGCTACCAAGTAAATGTGTTGGACGATTTAAATCAGTTTGCAAGCAATGGCGTTATGAATTGTCTTCACCTATGTTTTCTATTATTCACTCTCGCCGTATGTCTAATTGTGAACATCGTAAGCTAATCACGTTGAGTATGTCATCAATTTATATTGACAACTTGATTGGAGGAAAGGTAGATATTTCTGATAGGAAGTTTATTTCCTTCCCCGTTGATACCCCTCTTTCCAATCTAACGATTCTTGCTTCTCAATATGGTCTTTTACTGATGTGCATCCAAGGTCCTTCAGACCAATTGATTCTGTGGAATCCAACCACCAATAAATTTTTGAATTTGTGTCATAATAAACCTAAAAGTTTTTTCGATATCAAGGCAGATGCAGTTGGGATTTATCTAGACTCATTTAACGATGTTAAAATATTACATCTCCAACGTCGTATGGATGATGTTGTACCTCGTGTGTATTCTCGGAACACACATCAATGGAAAACTTTAACTTTTTTCAAAGGACCAGATTACGCTTCAAGGTTATATTTGTGGTCTCCCGGCACTTTATGCAAAATGTTTTATATTTTTCATCTCCACACTATTGGGCGTCTGCTAAAAGTTATATGATTGTTTTTGATGTGGTTTCTGAAACTTTCTCAAAGGTTTCAATACCACAATATACTCATGTTGTTGCTTGCCAAAGCAGGTTTTTCAAAATCCGCAACACACTTCATATGTTTGTTGTCGTAAAGACCCATGCTATAAATGTGAAGCTATTTAAATTTCAAGATCAAGGATGGTCAGAAGTGTCTTCTTTTACAAAGCTAAAATCAATTTCATTTGAGTCATGGCTTAAGAAGTTAGTTGAGAAAGGAGGAGAAACTTGGTCTTTTATGACCGACTGGGGTAGTATGATTGAAATAAAAATTGGCACGAAAGATTTTCAATACTTACAAGACGCTGAGACCTTTCAAGGACTATATAACATAGCATCTTTTGAAGAGACCGTTGTGTCACCTACTGTTTAGCATTAATATGTTTTTTGTATCAAATTTATTGTGATTTAATATGTAACATTTTTATTTACTATCACTTTTACTACTCATCATCTTATGCTATTTATGATATATATTTTTATCCAAATTTGATAATAATTAACAATTCTATCCTTATTGCCATTTTACATTTATAAATCAACATGTATATATACTAACTATAAAATTGTAATAGATAGACAAAGCTAACAACTAATTATTAATTTCGCACACTTATTAGGATTTAAATACAATTTTCAACTTAATACTTTTGTAAAGTGTCATATTTCCCAAATCTTTTTTAAAAAAGGATTTAAATATTTATTCATTTGATAATTTTAAGATTGTATGTGGGAGTGGACATCCTGTTAAATTATATAAAAACTTTTTATATTTCTAAAATCTCGATCCTGTGAAATTGTTATGTTTGTATATACAAATTTAAAGAAAAATATAAATATAAACATCCTAAAATTAAATGACATGTAATTTCCGTTCATTATATTATAATATTAATATTAATATTGTATTTTATAATTAGTTGAATTTTTAAAGTTGATTTGATTTGCATTGGAAACCTGAATTCATCATCACCATCCTCGAACTTACTTCAATCATCATCACCGTTTCTCCTTTTAGCCATTTTCTTACAATCTTCTCCTCATTAGCTTATATCCATCTTAGGGTTTCAAACAAGCATTTGCTCAAATCAAAATCAAGTCATCAATCTTCCTTCGTCGCATCATATTCCACAATCGTAAGTATCTACACCTTCAATCTCTTCAAACGTCTCTGTTGTTATGATCGTATTGGATTTTCAATAGCTATAAAATGTTTAATCACAAAGTAAATGAACCATATTTATCTTTAATTTTACTTCCACAAGTATGAATGTTGTATAATTCCATGTTTCTTTCTTTGAAGAGTTTGTGTAGTTTCTATGTTCAATAAGAGTTTGTATACTTCCACAAGGAATTTCATTGGTGTTTTAGGCCGATTTTGATATCCATTATAGTTTATAAATATATTTAATATTATTTTTCACCATGAAGCCGAAAGTATTTTTTGATTTGTAGATGTGTTATTTGTTTGATATATGAATGATAATTCAACAATCTGTAATTTTTTTGATTCTTAACCTTTTAGTTCAATCGGGTATGTTATTTAATGTAAGATCTAATATATCTATGTTATTAATTCAGGTGAAATCATAATTCACTTCAATGTTGATAAGTTAGACAAGGTAATTATCTATTTTTCTTATATACACAAGATTTTATTAATTACTTACCCATAATTCACTTCAATGTTTTTTTTGTTAGGCATTTGATATACATTCTGGCCACACCTTTCGACATGAACAAACAACAGTCACCAAGGTAATCTTATATTGCTATAAATTTTTATAATGGTTACAATTCATATGAAATTTAACGATGTCACATAATCAAGTGGTTTATTTATGTTACTTTGAAATGTGTATAGACACATCGTCCTGACATTCATAAAAAAAGGTATCATCATTAACAAAGAAGTTGTGAAACCAATGAAAAGGAAACAAGATGTTGTTGATTGCACTCCAAAGGTATGTACCCGTGTTAAGTATCAGCACGTCTTACAATAGGCTATTTTTTGGGTATTATACTAAAAATTTTTGTTTTTACCATCATAACTATTTACTTTATTATTTAAACATCCAGCAGGATATAAAGGGCAAAGAATTGTTTCACACAAATAAAGATATAAGCAAAGGATTTCATAGTACCATCAACTTTAAAACAACAATTGTTTCAAAGTTTTGTGAAACTGAAGACAAACATGTGGTAATGATTTACTTTGTATTATAAATGCCACATCATCATCTAAACTTTTAATCCTAATGATTGTCATTAGAATAATATTACTTATATGTGTAACCAATCATATAGGTAAAGCAAAATGTACCCTCGGTTGGCACTTCCAGATTGAAGAAGCATAGCCTTGCCAAGAAAGGTCAAACAGGGAATGTTCCCGTAGATGCAGAATTTTTTGACTTTACACGAAAAGGAGAATATAGGCTAGTATGATTTTTCGTTTCTTAAACTTTCGATTTACATTTTAGTAATTATTAAATAATTTTAAACAACTTTGATTTTTAATGTATGTTGTTAAATGCAGCGTCATCCTGTCGAAGTTGCTAATCGAGCCGGGTTTACGAAGAAGATACATTCATTGAAAGTTCAGAACTTGGAAGAACATGTTGTTGTTTACACAGCCAAGACCGAAAAAAAAAACGGATGTGCGAAACGTTATTCGGTCGAGAACTGGCGTCAATTTATGGCTGACAACAACTTGATTGATGGTGTGATGCTTGATTTCACCTTTGTTACTTCAAAAAACACCATAATCTTGAAAAACGTCCGATCCGGTTAGTAAAACTCTATATATCTATCATTCGTAGTTAAGTGGTGGTTGATATGAACTAAGCTTTTGTTGGTTGGTTAACGTTTGTGTTTTGAACAAGTACCTTTGTTTATGTTTATTGTCGTATCCGTTGCTATGCTACTCATTAATGTTTTCAATCTGTATGTCTATAACTTAATTAGACCATTTTATCTATATGAAGCTATATTGGATTTTGTTATGATACTAATATATATCTTCTAAATGTGACTTATCAAAGTAAAGATTAAGTTGCAATCATAATATCAAGCCATGTTATTTAAAGGTACTAATTAAATTTCATTGCTTTTAGAAATCAATTTAATCTATCCACTACATATTATTTTTTTTTAAAAGTTTTTCTAATTTATGTAAAGACAGTATAATTATAAGCATAAATCTAAGCAATGTAAACATCTATGATTTTACTTACAATCCACCTAAGAATTTTATAACATACTTTAAAAGGATATTTGGGAAACAAGTCATTTGGATACAATATTTTATTTGATCAATAAAGACACATGCATATTTTTTTACACAAACAATTTGAATTTCCAAATTAATTTATTTTTAAAAACAAACAAATTGAATTTAAAACCATCAATAACGTAAAATTTAGTACTTTCTTATATTTTTAAAATCAAAGTATATATATCTTTAAGGTTTCGAATTTGTTAATAAACTAAACATTAATAATTTATATTTTATATTTTATCTTTAATTTTTTTCCTTTGTTAATATCAATTTATAAAATATTTTGTAAATCAAACAAACTATTGAAATTTGTCTCTGTAATTTTGAGAATGTCGTGTATGTTTACCAATGCATACTCCATACATAGATTTATTTTTTAATTTTGAGGCAATAATTTTGTTTACAAATTGACAATCTATTATTATGAAGTAAGATTTTACCTCATATGTTTAACTTTTAAAGTTTTAAAAACCACTTTTAGAATGTTACGTAAATAATATGTAATTAATAGGTCAAATATAGTTACGTAAATAATATTATAACAATAATAAATAGATTTGAAGACTATGCATTTGAAATTTGGATTGCACTACAGTCAACTTTCAACCTGTCTGGCCCATATGTGTGGTAGTCAACTAATGTGATTGTGCATATCAAAATATATTGTGTTTGTGTGTTTCAAAGGTTGGTGACAATGGTGGTGTTAAAGCCTTGGAGAATTGATTATAGGTTTTTAGTTTTTGTACATGTTAAGTGTTATAATAAAGAACGGATACAATATTAATAAAGTTCTAATAATCTGTTATAATAAATAAAAGTTTATTTTTTTGTGTCGTGGGTCATTCAGTGAGGCAAATTTCTACCTCCGGTTCTTGCCCAAAGTTTCTGACCTTACTGGCAACCCTAATGACTACAACTTTCAATTCAAAACAATTATAAAACAAGTTTGTTCGCAACCCTAATGACTACAACTTTCAATTCAAAACAATTATAAAACAAGTTTCTAACATATGTTGATTAATATAAAGTAAATTTTCCTACCCGCGAAGTTCGCGGATGATAACCTAGTACATATATACCTTCAAATACCAACCAAAATGAATATTACCAAATATAAATCATTTCATTAATCAAAGACAACAATGAGAATATAATAATTCAAGCTATTATTATAAATATCATAGATTATGCATAGCAAATTAATACTGGGAGGAAATGATCCCCTGGCTGCTCTGTTCATGTTAATCAAATTCATCAGATTATGACTGAAATACAGGATTTTGCCCTTGAAAAATTGGCAGTAATTTAAGATTTTACTCAAATCTCAATACGTTGTTTCTATTCTCTCATTTTCTTTTTGTTTTTCATTCTGAAACAAATATTATCCTTCTTGAGACCTGAAGAAGGCATCTCAGCAACCCTAAACACACATATAAACTCTGAAATTATATAAAAATTGGGTAAGGATAAAGAACAACTCTGGTCATACCCTCCGACCAGATCTGACAACGGTAAACTCACCACTCAGGTGCTCAACACCACCACCGCCAGTAATCCCACCACCCAAAAACATCTCAACCACCACCGCTGATTTTGTAAACCTCCGCCACCTAAACTTCCGTCGCGGCTGACCAATGCAGAAAAACGTACATTCTTTTTACCAAACAAATCAAATAACCACCGGTGATCACCACATTCCCATGTTCCTCAAATCCCAAATTGAAGAGAGAGAAACCTGTGTGTGTAAATGAGAGGTAGAAAGATGGTGGCTGTGTCCGGTGGTGGCACGGTGACGCAACCCTTTTGGAGCTGGAACACTTAAAACCAACCATGCTAGCTTGTTATGATACATTACTGGTAGTTAGGACTTGCGCGTTGCGGCGAAACCGTTATACTGAATCAAAAAATAGACGTAAAAATGTTGAACCGCAAAATTTATACCGAAACGTAAAACGAAAAAGAATTTTCACGCGTTATAGGAAAGACGTTGACAGTACTTGATCTTATGTAAAAGGTGAAGCACGTTGCGACGGTATCGTTAAACCGAACAAAATTAGATGTTAAAACATTGAATAATAGTTAAATAAATTTATAAATTATAGAGTTTATTAAAACAAAAGTAAACCATAAGGGTTATATTACTTATACTATACTCTAAGGTGGTGTTTGTTTTTTAGGAAAAGTACTTCATAACCTCTTTTGTCTTCTCAACGCAGAGCACACGCAGACGTAGGGTTCTGCAGCCTGTTTGTTTTTTTTGGAAGAGATTTCATTAAAAACCTCTTCCCCACCACTTCCCCACGCAGACATGTCCTAACATCTTCAGTCCTCTTCCAAAATCCTCCCTCTTTCAAAACACTCAAAACCCTAGCACCCATCTCCCCTCCAGCCGCACCTCACCTCCTCCGCCACCCCCTCCACCTCTGCCGCCCCTCCACCTCCGCCGGCCTTCCACCTTCGTCGCCCTCCACCTCCGCCGGCCATCCACCTCCGTCGCCTTCCACCTCCGCCGCCCCTCCACTCCACCCGACACCTCCTCCGACGTCTTCTCCACCACTCAAAGGTTATATGATGCATCATTGTAATGACACCCCATAAAGTATCCATCTGCATTCTTCTCCAGGTTTATGCTCCTTCTGGTCAACTCTCTGTCCTCTTTCTGTTTGACTCCATTTCTCAGCATAATCGTCTTCGGTTGTTCTTGTCGAAAGCTAGGGTTTCAGGTGAGTGATTGAATTATGTTTTGTGGATTTGGCTGTTGAATTGTTCGATTAGGTTCTTGTTTTTGAGAGTTTTGTTATGATTGATTGAAAAATTGATCTGTTGTATTGTTGAGAAGATGTATGTATGTTCATATGGGAATTGTTCGGAATTTTTTGACCAATAATTTAGGTTCATAAGTTTGTTAAACTGTGAGAATTGTTCGGAAATTGATCATGTTAAACTGTGAGAATTGTTCGGAATTTTCAGCAGATCTTTGCTTTGCTTTGTTAAGTTAAAAAACAAACAATCTTCTTCTTGCAGACTGTAGAGGTTTAGTCCACCTCTTCAGTTGCAGATGTCTGCAGATGTGGTCCGCAGACTGCAGACGTTTTACCTCTGAAAAAACAAACAGCACCTAAGAGAAGATCTTTTACTTTTAGAAATAGTCCAAGAGTAGAAAACATAAATGTTTATATGAAATAGTGGCTTGTACACATAGCTTTAAAAATTAGTTGATGTCAAATGACATCCACCCATTAGTATACAAGTTTATCTTCTTACGGTTAGTCACTTAGTTTCTCTTCTTGAGGTCCCAAGTTCAACTCCCACTATAATCACTTTGAAGGACATTGGTGGTGGCAATGAAGCTTAGAACTAGGCCTCTCCGGAGGTCGCCAGTTCGAAACCGAGCCGAACCGGGTTTTACCGTAGTGGGCCTTCGGGCGGCGGGTTTTCCCCGGAACTGGTGGCTTGGTGGCTCGGGTATGCATCCAACTCTGACCGTTATGGAGGAGGGGATGAATTTGCTCAATTGAGGGAATCCCATGATACTTATCCGGTGATTTAGTTGGTCGTTCAAAAAAAGTATACTAGTTTCACCAACCAATCAAAACACTTAAAAATTGAACAATTAAACCAGCCCAATGATGGTCATAGGTTCAATCCCCATATATAAGTTTAGCCATTCAAAAAAATATAATATTTTAATTAAATAATGTGGAAATATTAAAATTACTCAAAAGAAGAATCTATCCACTATAATAAAAGAAACTAAGTTTTGGACACGTGTCATTCATTGAAGGTATCTTCAAATCTATACTTATCTTATATTAATTAAATAAATAAATAATAAATTAATATTAAATCTTATCGTACTTTAACAAAATATTATCCTCAAATCTAAATTGTTAATTTAATATATTTTTAAAACAAATATCTTTCTTTCCTACTTATCTTATATTAAATATATAAATAATAAATTAATATTAAATGTTATCCTAATTTATTAAAAAATATTTTTTATTATTTATTTTGGTATACAAACTTATATTTATTCAACTCGTGTAAAACGCGGGGTTTTAAAAATATAAAATTTTTATTATTTATTATAAATATAATTTTTTTAATTATTTACTATAAAAAGTTACATTTATATAACCCGTGTAATACACGAAGTTTTTAAAGATATAATTTTTTTTATCATTTGCTATGTAAAATTAGATTTATTCAACGCGTGTAATACAAAGGATTTTTTAAGGATATATTTTTTTAATTATTTGGTAGATTTTTCAACCCGACTATACATGGGTTTTTTTAAAGATATGACGTTTTTAGTACTTAATATACAAAATTACATTTATTTACTCTGTGTATAGACATGGTTTTTAAAGATATAACTCTTTTTTAGATCTACTCAACACGTGTAAAATATGGGGTTTTTAAGGATGTATTTTTTATTATTTGGTAGATTTATTCAACCCGATTATACACAGGTTTTTTAAAGATACGACGTTTTTAGTATTTAGTATACAAAATTACATTTATTTAATCTGTGTAATACACATGTTTTTCAAATATATAACTTTTTTATTATTTGATATATAAAATTACATTTATTTAACCCGTACAATATATGGGGTTCATAAAGATATAACTTTTTATTATTTAATATATAAAATTACATTTATTCAACTCGTGTAATAAACGGGGTTCTAACATGGCAAAAAGACTATTTGGTGTCAGACTAATATGATTTTAATCATTTATTATTAAAAAAAAATCTTTATCTAAATTATCAAAGGCCGAAAATACATTATTGGGCCTAGCAAACCCTAAAAGACTATCTTATATATTCTGCATGCCCTTCAAACCCTTCCACAAACACAAACACAAACCCTAACACAAACCCTAACTACGTTTTTCCGACGGCATCCATCGATTGAAGATTAGCCCTTTCACAAACTCCAAACCCTGATTAGGTATTTCCAACGGCATCATCAATGGAAGACTTATTACCTAACAATGTGATGTGCAACGTATTATCAAGACTACCGGTGAAAACAATCATCCGCTACAAGTGCGTGTGCAAAAAGTGGTGTGATCTTGTTTCCGATCCCAACTTTGTTAATCTTCATCTCTCAAGATCGCGTGAGGCCCTGATGATCTTTGATTATTATAAGCCAAGTAGGCCAGGATGTTTAATGTGGGTAGAGATGGGACACAAAGCTCTCGCTCAAGTGAAGAGGCTTGATCTTACGGATTATTGTGGTTTTGTAGCTGGTTACTGGCTAAGTCAAGTGGGCTCAGTGAATGGTTTGATATGCTCCGCCTACCATAAGGGGTTTCTCCTATACAATCCTGTGTTGGAAGAATGCATGTACGTCCCTCCACCACCACAAGAATTTGAGACATTAAGTTATGGTTTAGGAGTTTCAAGGGCAGGGGAATACAAGTTGATACATATTTCCCATAGGAAAATATCCTTAGATTCTGACGAGCTTTACGCGGTTGAGATTGAGGTTTACACCCTTGGCACTGGCAAGTGGAGAAATCTGGGACAAACCCCTTTCCGCCTTAAATCAATAAAGGGCGAAGTGGATAATGGTATATTTGTGAATAGTCATGCGTATTGGATTATCCATGACCAAATTTACGATTTTGATTTGAATACAGAGACATTTGAGTGTAGCACTAATCCTTGTATTAGTTTAATAGTTTAATAGTTTTGTTTGTCTTACTGGTTTCATCCTTATGAATACACTCTTCATCTATTTGTTGATTTCACTTAACCAGTTATATTATTATTTATTCTCCTATATATTAATATATGAATCAAATGAACAGCAAACAAAGTATAATACAATAAAATATTGTATACAGTTTTTTAAATAGTTTTATTACCTTAGTATTATAATAATTGTTATCTCCTTTTCTTGTAAAGTCTGATAAGTTTGATGTTAACCGGTACTTGTATCAAAAATACCGGTTCGTTATCGGTAAAATACCGGTTCGTTATCGGTACATGAAGGTACAAACCAGCACCAGCCTGGTACATAAAACGCCAAAAGTTGGTACCGGATTGAGTTTGATAATCTTTTAGTTCGAGAAATTTGGTAGTGCTACCCAGTACCATTTGCTCATCCCTGATCACGGGTACCGTACGAACACCAATGGTATCGTACAACTTTTTTTTAGTTTCAAGGGTAGGGATGAGCTTGGTGCCAACTGATACCGAATCGGTATTGGTACCGAAAATACCGGTTACGGTATCGGTATATGAAGATAAAAACCGGTACTAGGAACGCCAAACGTCAGTACTAAATTGGTACTTAGGATCTTTCGGTTCAGAAAATTCGGTATATCAATTACTATTTGCTCATCTCTGACTACGGGCTTCTACCGAGAAACATCATTACCATACAACTTTTTTAGTTGATTTTATTTCGGTTATTTTTAGTGTTTTTTTTATACATTTTCTTTTTATTTTTGTCAGCGACTCCGTGTGCAACGCGCTCATAGTGATTTCAAACACATATAAACACAGACTAAATAACAAAAAAAAGTTCGCCTCAACGTGGCGACGGTTGTTATAACTAGTTGTATTAATTAATGGAACTAATACAAAAGGTGTACAAATGGGCTTAGAGCCTAGACTGGACCAAAAAAACCCATGCTTGGTAAAACAAGTAATTACTTTAATACCTCTAAATACAATGTAAAATAATAAAATAAAATATTAATTCAAATTTTCAAATAAAATCAAGCGAAAAATAGAATTAATAATTTTCCGAATCAACTGAAAATTTGAAAGTTAACATGCCTTCTTTTAGAGAAATGGAAATGGAAATGGGCTGGGCTACTGGCTAGACATCCAAATATCTTCAAATTCTTCATACAAGTGCCAAGTAGAGGTGCACAAACCGGGTTTTTTTCAATAGAAATCTATACTCTAGGTGTATCTGGGTACCAAAAAAACCGGTTTTTTTAATACCCTGGTCCGGTTTTCTTTTTTATTCCAGTTTTTTTGTGCACCTCTAGTGCTAACAGGTCGATAAAACATACATCAGATTGACAATATCAAAACAATTTATCCCACACTTTTATTTATAAGTTTTATCAATAGAATATACATCATATTGGAAATATTATAACAATGTCCCACTCTAACAAACCGTGGTCATAGTAACACAATGGCTAAAGAACTATGTTCTATAAAATGTAAATAAGAAATCCAAACTTCCATCATTCACATCAGAGTGAGTGTCTTTTTTTGAAGAAGTTGATGGTGGTGCGGGCTTGCAAGGTCAAGAAAAAAGAAACGAGTATTTACAAGTTCAAAGAAAGAAAGAAACGATATAAGAAGGATAAGCTCAGGAGGGAGACCGCCAACACTACAATTAAATTGTTTTTTCTTGCTCTATCAACTTAACATGGTCACTTGGACCAAGATCACTAATGACCATGAGGCAATAAAGCCGGTGGTTAGCCAATGTGACCATGGTTTGGACCCAAAGAGAAGATGGTTTAGAGAAAATGGGTTTAGGTGTGAACCACCATATTATGAAAAAGGTGATTTGGTGGTTCAGCTATTTATAGAGTTGGAGAGTATGTGGTAATAGGGTTGAAAGAGAGTAGAGGATAGTTTGTGACTTTGTGTGGATCTTTTTCTGAACCACCACGAAGAGTACAACTCATAATGCATTGAAGTATAATTTTGATGTACTGAAATTGATCATTTTTGTGTCAACAAAGAAATATTAATGTGGGTTTGACTTTGACTCAAGTTCGTTGTGTAATAAAGATGGTGTTTTGATGTGTCGCTTTCTACATAGAAGGACAGGGACAGAAAGAATGATGAGAGTCGCTTTGTTTTCTTCTGTATGATGATAATGTTTAAATATGATCAAATGCTATTGAAAATAATTTTGCTTGGTAAAACTTATAGGAAAATATACAAGTTTTGTCATTTATCTTTATACCACTTTTCAGGCGGTGTTCTTTTTAACGAATGTTGACAGGCGGTGTCCTTTACTAGGTATTTTGTTGCAAGTTTAGTCCTTTACACCCAACCCAGTTAAAAAACCATGTTAATTGTTGACAGAGGGTGTCCTTTACTAGGTATTTTGTTGCAAGTTTAGTCATTTACCTAGGTATTTTGTTGCAAGTTTAGTCCTTTACACCCAACAATTAACCGGGTTTTTTAACTGGGTTGGGTGTAAAGGACTAAACTTGCAACAAAATACATAGTAAAGGACACCGCCTGTCAACATTCGTTAAAAATGACACCGCCTGAAAAGTAGTATAAAGATAAATGACAAAACTTGTAATTTTTCCAAACTTATATGATCAAATTTATCATATCTTTTAAGGGAATATCACCTTAATAGGCATATTGACTAGAAAATTATTAAAATAGCCATAAGTATTATTAAGTTACCACTTAAACAGATACAGTAACACATGTCCTTTTGGCGTAGAAAGACGAAAAATGACGCAGGGAAAAAGTTGCACCGGAGAGAATGGCACACGAGAAGATGGTGCGGCGTAGGAGTTGAAGGGTTTGGTGCAGGAGCAAAATTGCATATTATAGATGGCGCAGATGAGTAATGTGTTGCGTCATGTGACGCAAGAGATGAAAAAGTCAAGACTATATCAGCAATTCAAAAAAGTCCAGACTATATTCATAATTCTATTGATGAATGACGCCATTTTGGTTTTTCCTTAACCTTTAGTCATGAGGATCAAATACTCCTTAACAACTAAAGGTATGCATGGTTTATAGAAGAAAATTGAAAATACATTTATTTATTTAAAAAAGGAGTTGAGAGACCTTTAATATAGAACCACTTTTAAAAAGTAGTTGAGAGACCTTTAGTATAGAACTACTTTTAAAAAGATAAATAAGAGAATCGCAAAATGTATTTGCACAAAGTGTTTTACAGATATAACGTTGTGTGCTATCTGTAACGCCCTTCGTTTCGATGCTTCTATAATTCTAGGCAGGTCTTATTGAACTTCCTATCTTGTTATGCTTTTTCGCTTAAGGCGATCGGTCATAATGAGGAATGGACTATTTGAACCTTAATTAAGTTAAACTATGTGAATCTTTTACACTATGTGACGCTTTTGTGATGTTTTCCTATATGAACGATGGGAATCTTGACTCATGTGATACTTTTATGGACAATATGATTCTTGACTCTTGATTCTCGACTCTTGTGAGACTTTATATATATGAATGAGGTGAATCTTGACTCTTGTGATGTTAGAAACTTGACACGTGTTATGCTTGATACTTGATGAACGAGAGACTAGTTTTAACACAAAACCGAAACACGAAGTTACTCTTGTGATTGGATACCTAGAGGAATAATAATGCTATAATAATGCTTACTCACAATAACACACAACATAACACTTAACCTCGCTCGCAAAACGAACCAAAGTCAGAAAACTAGCAAACGAGAGTCGGCTGTCCGGATGGACATCCGATCGGATGACCATCCGACCGGATGGCCATTCGATCGGAAGGCCATCCGACCGCCTGCACACTTGCACCGACTTAACCCCATTCGATTTCGATTGGAACTGTCACTGTCATCTATAAATAGGACACTTGACCTCTCATTCTCACCTTTCACTCTCCCATCCGACCACACGCTCTCAAGTCACTCTCAGCCACTTTAATCGTGATTCAAGACCATTTCGTAAGTATTTCTCCTCAATTCTTGTACAACTTTCATCTTTAATCACTTCTACACCATATTCCTCATCAAAATCACACGAACACTTCAACTTTTCCTAGAAAACCAACTGATTTGGACCGCTTGAAGGTGGTTTCCACTCGGTTGCTTATGCAAACTGCGGTAGAGCACCGTTTAACCAAGATTGGTGCTAGATCTAGTGGATTTTCACTACTTTTGAACAAAATCCAAATGAATATCACACTTTTACACTAGATCTGACGGGATTTCATGTGTTTCCGGCTCAAATCTGAGAAACTTCACGTTTTACAACTGATTTTCGAACTTTCCTTCAACTTTTATACAAAACATTGGTCAAATCAGACTCAAACGGACTCTCGACTCATTCCTTAGTCGGAAGTTGGCTTGAAAACTAAAATCCACCGGAAACCGGGCCGATTGAGGGGTCCAAACATGAAATTCCATATAAACAACTCGTCGGTTCAAAAGGGGTGATACCTGATATACGTTAAATTATACATGTTTTTACCCCCCAAAACACTTTCGTTTTAAGCGTTTTTGACCGAAACCGCGACGTTTAGGTACCAAATCCGGTACTTTTATATTTTTAGGTCTTAAACGAATAACAAAAGACAAATATGATGAAAACGGGCAAATTCTGATGCGTTTCTGATAAAACGGAAAAATTATGTTGACTGCCAGGTGTGGCACGGCCGTGCCATCCATCGGCACTACCGTGCCGATCGTTCGATCTCGGAAGCACTACCAGTGCAACGGCCAGTGCCGATCTGTTCCCGGGCTGCATGACCGTGCCACCCGCCGCATGACCGTGCCAATGCCAAATCAAGCTTTCTGATCAACATTCTGATGACCTCGCACTACCTGCGACCAACGGCATGACCGCGCCGATCTGATGACTCAGGCAACTTGTCCACTAGTCCACTTGGCTGACTCAGGATCGCTGAAACTGACGTCACCCGACAAGACCTGACCGCACGGCCGTGCGACCCGATGGCACTGCCGTGCCAAACTGAAAATTGCCTATAAATAGCAGTATTCGCTACTGATCAAAATGTTGGATTTTTCTCCATGTTTCTGGGCGATTTCTGGGTTCCGAAGCAGTCCTGATCAGACCCATTTGAAGCTTAAAGATCGAATGGAAGCATAACCGATCCAACCCGTCAATTCCTTGCTTGTTTATGGTTCGATTCCTTGTTCTTGAACATGTATTCTGATCATTTTGCAAGTCATGAGCTGATGTTAGTTTATGTTTAATGTAGTTTATGTAATAATAGTTATAAACTCGTTTCTTGAATAATCTTTATGTTGTAATCTTGTTTGTATGAAACTTAGTACTTTTTCATGTTTGAATCTTCATGATTATATAATGAACGTTTCATTGATGTTGAGTTCCTGATTATGTTTGATTATCTTGGATAATGAATCTGTGGTTAGTGGGATGGTAAATATTTCTTGATTAATCACTTATTTGTAAACTTTGTTTACACCATGAAACCAGACCAGGGTATTGGTTTTATACAAGATATATCTTATTGTGATTAGGAATACTTTCTTGCACGTAAGGGTTCTAACGAATTATATGGTGTTGATTACATGTTCTTGAATGCGGTCTATGATCCTTGTTTAGTAGTTTTGGTCTGAAATTGCTGACATGGTAGATTTGTGTTTAAGACTTGTAAAGGTGAAATTGTTTGTTATATGATCTACATAATTGCTTATCCTCGTGGCTGTATTGTGACCATCGGTATTGCTTTCTTTGATAAGTGAGGTTAGGAATCCAGACCCGGTAAATAACCTATATTTAAAGGTTTGCATGAATAAATATCAATAGCTCGCTAATGAATGATTTTAGGTGGTTAACGTGTGACCATCGCGTTAACTTTCCGAAGAATCATAATGCTAGAAATCCAGACCTGGTAACTAGCTGTCTCGAAATTGGAAAATTGATTAAGTACTTTTGTGACATATCTGATAGATAACATGTTTAGGTTGTTTGTGAAATGAGATAATAGTATATTTATGTTTTAAATATAGTTTTAGGTAAATTTAGTTAAGCAATCATTTACTTATCCTTTTATCTGGTAAAATACTGACAAAGATTTAGTACATTATAACGCCCGTGTTCCATGGATCGATATCTGGCTCTTACCAATACTTTGCTGCATATATGACGGGATACACTTGTCCTTTGTTGTGTGCGTTTTAATGTTAAGGTATAAACCATTTTTATAAATATTAAAACCCACGTCGTTGCATGTGAAAATATTGTAAATAAATGTATGTAAACATGTTACGTCAATACCCATCCGATCGAACGAGCTGGGTTTGGTAGGTTTCCGTTGTTTGACAAGTCGTCACATCGTCTCCGTTAACTCAAAACTTAGAAAATTTTACGAAACTTTACTCACTGACCATCTGTTCGAATGGCCATCCGATCGGATGACCATACGTCCAGATGATCTAAAGAAGGGGTTGGGGGTTGCCGTGGGTTTGGTTACTGAAGAAGGGGATTTGATTCGGTGGAGTCTTAGAGAGTTGTTGATTTTTTGAGTAGAGAGTTTCCTCGTTTGTTGAAGCTCAATGCTAATGATTTTTGGAAAGTAGGTTATTTAAGTTCTTGATTTGGGTGATGGTCATTGACTGATATTTGATTGTTTAATTTGTATGTTTTAAGGTTTTTATGTTTGGTTGTTTTTTAATGGGTCTGCAAGAAATTGCTTCAATGCCATTGGTTGATCTTTATGGTTTTAGCTGTATATGTTGATTGTAATTGACGGAAAGTGGCTGTGTGCATGTTGGTTAAGAGTGGTGGTGGTTGGTATTGGTAGTGGTAGACAGAGATATAGAGGTAGAGATAGGAAAGGGTTTGCGGTGGTGGAGGTGGTCTTAGGGGTGTTGCAGGTGGTGGTGGCCGGAGTGGTGGCTTCTGTATGGTGAAGGTGGGTTGTAGATGATGAAGGTGGGTTAAGCGGTGGTGGGAGGTGGTGTTAGGGGGTGTTGCAGGTGCATTGATGTGGAAGATAGGAAGGGCTATAAATTATTTTATTTTATTTTTAAAAATGATATTGAATAAATAGGGTAAAAAGACTAAAATACCCCTTGGTAACCAGAGTTAACAAAAAAATAAACTGGGTTAGGCTCAAAGGACATACCGTGCAAGATTTTGAAACATTAAGTACAAAACTCATCAATTTTAAAGGCGAAGGATACCGCCTGCAATTTGATGTAAACATAAAGGACAAAACTTGTAATTTACTCTAAAAAAATAGTCCATCTATTAGTCAAGGGCATTTAACTCATTTTACTAAAAATTAACAAAAAAAACTTAATACGGGCTAGTCTTAGTACCCAACATTCTTACAAAAATAAAAGATAAAACTCAACTTATTACTTGAAACTCTTAGTACTCAATATTGTTACTTTTAAGAAACGAGTAAATTACAAAATTCGTCCTTTATATTTACACCAGATTGCAAATTATGTCATTTTTTCTTCAAAAAGTACAAAAAGCGTACTCGATGTTTACAAAGCCTTGCACGTTACGTCCTTTGAACCTAACTCAGTTAGTTTTCGTGGTTAAATCTGACAAGGGGACCTATAGGAGGGAAAATTAGTCTTTTTACCCACTACCATATTTATTAATTTACTCAAATAAACAAATATAAAAATAATAAATTTTAAAACTTATTGTATATATATATATATATATATATATATATATATCTAAAACACACACACGTATATTATCTCTTTCTCTTACAAAAATAAACTTACAAAAACATATTTTTCTAAGTTTTTATTAAATTATATTTATAATGATAATGGTATTTTTTTAATTACGTTACAAAATTATGACGCATACTTCAAATATAATCCAAATGTTAAGCAATTTATAAACGGGTTGGGTATTTAATAACTATGAGCAAGAGATTTCAAACTTGTGAGATAATTATCAGATGCACTTAGTTATTTTGTTGTGCTCTACAAACATTTAATTTTAATTATTCGACCCGTGTAATACACGAAATTATAACCTATTTTCAGTTATATATTAGTAAATAAATAACGTTTAATTAAATTCTCTCATGCTCAAAATATGTTATTGGGCCTAGCCCTGAAAGGCTTTGTTATATAATATGTTCTGCAATCATTCCTGCATATATATTGACAAACACCAAACCCTAGTTATGTTTTCTCGACAACATTCATCCATGGAAGACATATTACCTGACAATGTGTTGTGCGAAGTTATATCAAGACTTCCTGTGAAAACAATCATCCGCTGCAAGTGCATGTGCAAAAAGTGGTGAGATCTTGTTTCCGATTCTTACTTTGTTCATCTTCATCTCTCCAGATCGCGTGAGGCCGCCCTGATGATCCTTACCACTAGTAGGCCTGGAATATTAAAGTGGGTAGAGCTCGGACACGAAGCTGAAAACCCGCTCGTGCATGTGAAGTGGCTTGATCTTATGGGTTGTACTCCTGTAGCTGATTACTACCAAACTCTAGTGGGCTCAGTGAATGGTTTGATATGCTCTTTTCAATCCTCCAATGAAGAACACCAGCAGGTAGCCATATTCAATCCTGTGTTGGAAGAACACATGATCCTCCCTCAACCGCGACAAGATTTGAGCCAATTAGGTTATGGTTTCGGAGTTTCAAGGGGAGGGGAATACAAAGTGATCTGGATTTGCGCTAGAATATCCTCGACTCCAAATTTGTATGATGATGATAAGATCGAGGCGGTTGAGATCGAGGTTTACACCCTTGGCACTGGCCAATGGAGAATTTTGGGACAAACCCCTTTAAACCTTAATTTAAAGCCTGGGCCAAATAGTGGTGTATTTGTGAATAGTCATGTGTATTGGCTTGGGGATGACCAAATTTACGATTTTGATTTGAATGCAGAGACATTTGAGTTATTTCCATCCCCTCCGGGGGATAACCAAGAATCGGAGAAAATGTTGGGAGTTCTGAAAGGTAGGTTAAGTCGAGTTTCTTGGTGTTCGTTAGGATTGGAGGTTTGGGTGATGAAGGAGAAAACTTGGTCTAAAGAGATAACTATCCAAGAAGATATATGTCATTTGTCTGGTTATAGATTTCGTCCCGTGTGTCTCTTTGATGGTTTAAAAGGTGCTAGTATTTTGATGGCCAGCCTTGAAGGTCCATTCGAATTGATAGTGCATTGTCTTACAACGAATACAAATCTACACCTAAAGATAAGAAATTACGACGATCCGATAAGGACTTATAGTCCTAGCTTTATTAAACTCAGCAGCTTTGGATTGGAGAGAGTTGATGCCATGTACAATAGGGTAAGGAAAATATCTACCTTATTGTTTTTACTTATTCATACTTTCCTGCAAATTGTTATATAATTAGATTCTAGTAATTAATAATTTTGTTCTTCTAATGAACTTGCTCTGGTTATACTTGTGCAGGAGTCAAGGAAAGAATATGCTCTTGGCAGGTGGTAAACTGGTAATTAAGTCCAAACACATACATAAAATTTGGGTAAAATGACATTAGTTATGTCTGATTGTTTATTCTCTTTTCCTTCTTTTGGTTGGATGTTGCATTTCTACCAATCATTTATTTCATACATTTTAAATACTCCTATCAAATAGACAACCTAACATTTGGTGTTTGGATTACTTTGCTTGGTTTCTGATAGCTTACCAGTGTAGCACAATTTCATAAATCAGTTTTCTTTGGTTTAACTGATTTTAACCTTGATAACTAGTTCTATACCCGTCACTAGGTTTTTAAAATTAAAAAAGAGCAAATATACGTGGAATGTTAAATAAAAAAAATGTTCATATTTACATGTACAAGTCGAAATCTTTAGCAAATCATGCGTTACTACAATGGATAATTAAATGTAACTTCGTTGTTATTTATTTATTTATTTTTTTTTTTGAAAGGCCAACATAATTGTATTCCTTCAACACTTGTAAGGTACAGGTACCCAATTTACAAAGCGCCACCAAGTATTAGAAGCTAACACACCAAATAGGAACTTGAAAGAAAATACAGTACATTACAAGAAAACCTCAAACTTTCGCCACCTGCTCCACGTAAGCAAGGCCTCTTTGGATCGCTTTTTAATCAAAAAATACCCAACGCCTTCAGTTCTTTGATTACTATGGTTACCGACATTGGAGATTGATAGAAGATAACCTCGTTTCTCAATCTCCAAAGACACCAAACCGTCATGAAAATGATCACATAAATCACCTTTTTCCTTTTATTTAACCCAAGAGGTCCGTTATGTCAAATGCATAGAAATTCAAAATATTACACCAATGGGCGACTATTTGCCAAACGATTTGCGCGAAGTGACACCAAAACTTGACATCCACTTGATAATCACTGGAGTTTACAACTGACGATGTATCTAATGAATTACACAATTGACATTTATGTGTTTTTCCTCTACAGTATCCGCATAATAGTTCTCGAGAGATCATGTAGAAGATATTTCTTGAAAATGAGAGAATGTAAGGCAATGTACATGGAGAATTCAAAAAGTACAAGAAAAAAAATGCATATTGATGGGTCAATATGGGTCATTTTTGTAAGGCTATAGGGTGTGGTTGGAGCCCCATGGGGCTTTATCAAGTCCACCTAGGATCCACCTCACCTATGGAGCCCTCCTTTAATTTACATGGTGTGGATGGAGCCCCTATTAAACAAAAAAAAAACATTTGATTGGTTTAAAACTAGTGCTCCCTACCTCTTTGGGTGTTACCACCATGGAGCCCAAGCCATGGCGCCCCCCTCTTCACTTGGAGGGTGTGGTGATGGAGCCCATATGGGCGCTATATTTGGTGAGGTGGCGAGAATGGAGCCCCCACACCCTCCAGCCTAAGGACCAAATAAAGCTTGGTTGTTTTTTGTCCACCGTTACAAATACTTTATTAATTAAGGTTGCAACAAATATTATTAGGATATTAATGTAGGTTTTTAGGTTACACTGGATTTTTTTCATATTTAGTTTTCATAAATAATTATTATGGTTGCAAAAACCATATCTTTAATAATCCTAATATAAATATTCAAATAAATGATTTGGGAGGTTGTAAGCATAAAAATAGACTTTGGGGTGACTTTTAACCAGTTTGACCCATTCACTTTTAGCTATATCTTCTGATTTGACCCGTTTAAGATAAAATATAACCCAAATCAACTCACTCATAAGTAAATGGGTTAAAATCGTTACTCCTTAATGTGATAAGTGAATAAAGGAAAAATGTAAAGTGATAATGTACCATGATATCTTTTAAATCTGGTATCACATATATTCCTTCTTGTATTTTATGATATTTGGGCTTGAGCCTTAAACCAAGTGCTTTGGCCTTTCCCTGGTCAATTTACCCTTGATCACAGGTAGGAACCAAGTGCTTTGATTTCGTTACCGCTTATTTATAAAACGTTACGGTTTGGCGCGAATCCTAGATCTGCCATTGAGCATTAATTAAATTGAGAGTTCCGAGAGTTAGAGATTAATTACTAATCCTGTTAGATAAACTTCCATGTCCCCTTTTTTTAATAGGTACCAAACATTTGATAGATAATAATAATCAAAGATATATAAGGATAAGATTTGTAATCTAATTACAACTCTTCATAATTATCTCATAATTAAAACAATTATCTTTATTTATTATAATTAACAAATTAATTATAATATTTATCCAGCTCTACGTAATTATTGTAAATAATTACCCGTTTATTTTAAGGGTAACTTTGTAGAATAGTAACCAAGTTTTAAAAGTGTTCCAACTAGGTCACTCAAGTTTCAAAAGTGTTCCAATCAGGTCACTCAACATTCACTTTTCATTAAAATTAAGGGTTTTTTCATCTATTTCATAAGTAACCATGCTGATGTGGGTTTTTGTTTCTTTTTTCCCTTTTACTTGACGCTAACTTCGAGTGATGACGTGGATTGCAACTTGTTTTTATTTTTATTTTTTAATGTAATTAAAGTGTTTTTATGTTTAATAAATATAATTTCATATATTAAAATAATCCGACCCCAACATCTTATGCTTCATTTTTTTTTTGACACATAGAAAAAAAGACATGACTCGATTTGAATGTTAAGTTATCTAATTAGGACAAAAACGATACGAGTGACCTAATTAGAACATTTTTAAAACTTGGTTACTATTCCGTGATATTTTTCCTTTATTTTATCACGTTTATTATTTTGTGATTCGGTGATTAACGATTAAAACACCGTTAAATGTTCGTTGCCCAAAGTGTAACTCTTTGGGTCGTACCCTGACGACAACATTAAATTTTAATCGACAATTGAATATAATATCCAACACAAATAAATGTGAGTTAATTCAGGGATTCTAAGTTTAAGGAGTTTGTAACCGTGTGATTGTTCAATTTTCAGAAAATGTATTTGATGAATTTTTTGGGTTATAAGATTATTGTGAAGACAAGGAGAACTAAAAGTCTATATCTTTTGGGTTACAATACAATGAAATTATCTTTGTAGTCAATATGTTTTCGTGATTTTGTAAAGTTATTGTTGATTCATATGACTAAATAGATGGAAGTCCTCCCGCGTTGCGGCGGGGGGCATGAAACTGTGTCTCGTTTATTACGAAAGCGATGCAAGGGGCATCAAACCGGGGGCATAAAAACATGTCTCTTTTGTTACGAAAGGATGCCCCAATGTGTTACAAAATTTCAATTTAGCCAATGATCCAACCAGAGATATAATAGGAGCAATACTATCAAACTTCTTAACAACAAAAGTGATGCAACCGTGTCTCGTAATACTATCTTCGTTTCGTTTATTACAAAAGTCATGCCTTTTAGATCTTACAGTTGGCTCTGACTTCTTTTTAAGTCGGGTCCTCGTCAATTGTTTTTCCAAGTTGAGTCCTCGACTGTCTTTATAGATAAATTTTAGATAACTTTTATAACCAACAATTTCAAACTTATAAACTAAACAAATAAAAGTAACCAGCAATTTCAAACGTGTTCACTAAATAAATAAAAGTGAAAGAAAATATTTTACATAAATAATAATTCAACCTATGTGTGACACATATTTGTAACCCATTTAATATTTAATATGGATTTTAATTCATTAATAATTATGTAGATTTAGATATATGGCATGACATCATTTACTTTTAATATGTTTACCGGGTTTTCCCCGGAATTGGTAGTGGACTCGGGTTACTCTCGGAGTACTCCGTTTGTCCCGTGGGTGCCCCGAGGGCGCTTGGGATTGAGTTTGTTGGCCATTCAAAAAAAATATGTTTAGCTAAAAATATAATTTACCAAGAACGAACAAAAAATAAAGTTACAAGACGGACGGTTACCAAAGACATTTTTAATACCACATTATTAATCTTATTAATATCAAATGGTGTATAAATAGAGTGGAATTAGTAATTAAAGAAGACTTTATTAACTTAGAAAATGTGTCACTACAACTGTAAAAGTCACTGTATTAGTATTTTTTACTCAAATCTCAATACGTTGTTTCTATTCTTTCATTTTCTTTTTTGTTTTTCATTCTGAAACAAATATTACCCTTCTTGAAACCTGAAGAAGGCATCTCAGCAAGACAGCAACCCTGAACACACATAAACTCTGAAATTATATAAAAACTGGCTAAAGATAAAGAACAACTCCGGTCATACCCTCCGACCAGATCTGACAACGGTAAACTCATCACTCAGGTGCTCAACATCACCACCGCCAGTAATCCCACCACCCAAAAACATCTCAACCACCACCACTGATTTTGTAAACCTCCGCCACCTAAACTTCCGTCGCGGCTGATCAATGCAGAAAAAATGTAAATGAGAGGTAGAAAGATGGTGACTGTGTCCGGCGGTGGCACGGTGACGCAACCCTTCTGGAGCTGGAACACTTAAAACCAACCATGCTAGTTTGTTATAATACATTACTGGTAGTTAGCACTCGCGCGTTGCGGCGAAACCGTTATACCGAATAAAAAATAGACGTAAAAATGTTGAACCGCAAAATTTATACCGAAATGTAAAACGAAAAAGAATTTTCACGCGTTATAGGAAAGACTTTGACATTACTTGAAATTTAATATAAAAGGTGAAGCACGTTGCGATGATATTGTTAAACCGAACAAAAATTAGATGTAAAAACATTGAATAATAGTTAAATAAATTTATAAAGTATAGAGTTTATTAAAACAAAAGTAAACCATAAGGGTTATATTACTTATACTATACTCTAAGAGAAGATCTTTTACTTTTAGAAATAATCCAAGAGTAGAAAACATAAATGTTTATATAAAATAAAGGCATGTACACATAGCTTTAAAAATTAGTGGATGTCAAGTGACATCCACCCATTAGTATACAAGTTTCATCAACCAATCAAAACACTTATAAATTGAACACTTAAACTAGCCTAATGGAGGTCATAGGTTCAATCCCTATGGCATGTAAGTTTATTCATTCAAAAAAAATATAATAGAGTTAAATGCCATTTTAGTCCCTGTGGTTTGGGTCATTTTGCCAGTTTAGTCTAAATGTTTCATTTTTAACCTGTGGGTCCAAAAAGGTTTCACAGTTGCCATTTTAGTCCACTGGGTTAACTTCATCCATTTTTTCTGTTAACGAGAAGGCCAATTCGGTCATTTTGTATGTAATTCTGTTAACTAAAAGGGCAATTCAGCCATATAAAATGACCGATTTGGCCTTCTCGTTAACAGAAAAAATGGATGAAGTTAACCCAGTGGACTAAAATGGCAACTGTGAAACCTTTTTGGACCCACAGGTTAAAAATGAAACCTTTGGACTAAACTGGCAAAATGACCCAAACCACAGGGACTAAAATGACATTTAACTCAATATAATATCTAATAAATAATATGGAAATATTAAAATTACTCAAAAGAAGAATAAAAAGACTAAAAGAGTAAACGAATTGGTGCCATTAAGACTAATATGATTTTAATCATTTATTATTAAAAAAAATCTTTATCTAAATTATCAAAGGCCGAAAATACATTATTGGGCCTAGCAAACCCTAAAAGACTATCTTATATGTTCTGCATGGGAAGACATTGCCTTCAAACCCTTCCAGAAACACAAACCCTAACTACGTTTTTCCGACGGCATCCATCGATTGAAGATTATCCCTTTCACAAACTCCAAACCCTAATTAGGTTTTTCCAACGGCATCATCATTCATCAATGGAAGACTTATTACCTGACGATGTGATGTACAACGTATTATCAAGACTACCGGTGAAAACAATCATCCGTTACAAGTGTGTGTGCAAAAAGTGGCGTGATCTTGTCTCCGATTCTTACTTTGTTAATCTTTATCTCTCGAGATCGCGTGAGGCCCTGATGATCTTTAATTATTATAAGCCATTTAGGCCAGGGAATTTATTGTGGGTAGAGATAGGACACAAAGCACTCGTTCAAGTGAAAAGGCTTGTGCTTACGGAATATTGTGCTCATGTAAGTTGTTTTTGGCTAAGTCAAGTGGGCTCAGTGAATGGTTTGATATGCTCCGCCTACCACTGCCGGGGGTTTCTCATATACAATCCTGTGTTGGAAGAATGCATGCACGTCCTTCCACCACCACAAGAATATAAGACATTAAGTTATGGTTTAGGAGTTTCAAGGGCAGGGGAATACAAGTTGATACATATTTCCCATAGGAAAATATCCTTAGATTCTGACGAGCTTTACGCAGTTGAGATTGAGGTTTACACCCTTGGCACTGGCAAATGGAGAATTTTGGGTCAAACCCCATTCCGCTTTAAATCAATAAAGGGCGAAGTGGATAATGGTATATTTGTGAATAGTCATGTGTATTGGATTATCCATGACCACATTTACGATTTTGATTTGAATACAGAGACATTTGAGTTATTTCCATCCCCTCCGGGGGATAGCCGAGCATCAATGAAAATGTTGGGAGTCCTGAAAGGTAGGTTAAGCGGAGTTTCTTGGTGTTCGTTAGGGTTGGAGGTTTGGGTGATGGAGGAAACATCTTGGTATAAAGAGAGAACTATCAAAGAAAATATAAGTCATTTGCTTGATCATAATTCACGTCCCTTGTGCCTCATAGATGGTATAGACGGTACTAGTATTTTGTTGGTCTCTCATGAAGATGAACTAATGGCGCATTGTCTTGACACGAATAAGACTCTACCTCTAAATATGATGTGCTTCGATCGTTATCGGCTGGTAACGACTTATCGTCCTAGCTTTGTTAAACTCGACAACTTTGGATCGGAGAGTGTACTTGCTGATATGTACGAGGATAAGGTATGGAAAAATTCTACCTTGTTGTTTTTACTTGTCCATATTAATTTTCCTGCAAATTGCTATGACTATCTATAGAATTATATTACATTATTAGTTAGTTTTGGTCTTCTAATGAACTTACTCTGGTTATACTTGTTCAGCAGGAGTCAAGGAAAGAATACGTGCACGGCAGGTGGGATATGTTCAAACACGGACATAAATTTAGAGCTGGCATAACGGGTCAACCCGGTCTGTTAAGACACGAACCCAAAACACGTAAACGCGAACACGACACGAAATCTTATCGTGTCAAATTTTCGAAACACGAACCTGTTAATAAACAGGTTCCATGAAACGACTGTTAAGACATTAGTTATGATAAATTTGGGTAAAATGACATTAGTTATGATTGATTGTTTTTCGGTTATTGTGTTGACCTTGGTACTTTTTAAATTGATGTCTATGGTTTAGTTTCTTTCTTTTCTTCATTTGGCAGATTGTTGCATTTCTACTAATCAAATTATTTTGGACATTTTAATATACTTCTATCAAACACATAGTTACTAGTGGTTCAAAAAGTTCACATCTATCGTACCATTATAACAATCACAAATCAATTTAATAAAACATTACATCTTTATATATGAATTTTAGGTTAGAAGTGTACATGTGTAACTGTTATGGCTGTGCACGAGCCAAGCCAGAGCGAGCTTGAGCTCGTCTCAAATTTTAATCGAGCTCAAAACTCGCGTTCCAGCTTGGCTTTATAAAGAAATGTCTTGGTTTTGCTCGGTTAGATTTTTAGAACTTACAAGAAAAAAATGGTCTTCATGTAAAGTGTGAACTAGACCGAACATAGTTATAGAGAGTTGGGCTTAGAAGATTAAATGTGTTTTACTTGGGCTATAAAATTTTAAAACGTGGGGAGAATTTAAACGAGCCAACCATCTCTCGAGCTAGGTTCGTTTATAGACCAATCCAATTTCGAGCCAACCTTCTCTCGAGCTAGGTTCTAATAGCTGTAGATTAATCCCGACATTCATTAAGCATAATTGTCAATTTAACTTACACATGTGTGACATTCAATAGTTTTGCTATGCGCATATTGAAGAAAGAAAATAACCGAATGTTATGTTTATACACCCTATTGACCCAAATCGATATTATTGTACAAGGGCCAATTACGTCTTGAACCAATTCACACCTCTGATAGTTTACCATTGAGTGTAGCACTAATCCTTGTATTAGTTTTAATAGTTTAATAGTTTTGTTTGGCTTAAGTGGTTTCAACCTTATGAATTCACTCTTCATCTATTTGTTGATTTCACTTAACCGGTATATATTATTATTGTTATTGTATTAATTAATGGAACTAAAACAAAAGGTGTACAAATGGGCTTAGAGCCTAGACTGGGCCTAAAATGCCCATGCTTGGTAAAACAAGTAAAAAGAGTTAATTTAATACCTCTAAAATCAATGTAAAATAATAAATTAGTAATCCAAAATTTCAAATAAAATCATAAGCGAAAAATAGAAATAATAATTTCCGAATCAACTGAAAATTTGAAAGTTAAGTCGGGTTTGAACATGGCTGCACATCCAAATATCTTCAATTCTTCATACACGTGCCAGAGGTGCACAAACCGGGTTTTTTCAATATAAATCTATACTTTATGTGTACCCAGTGGGTAGGATCGGGTGCAGTTTCGGGTACGAAAAAACCGGTATTTTAATACCCGGATCCGGTTTTTCTTTTCGGTTCCAGTTTTTTTGTGCACCTCTAGTGCCAACAGGTCGATAAAACATACATCAGATTGACAATATCCAAACAATTTATCCCACACTTTATTTATATGTTTTATCAATGGAATATACATCATATTGGAAATATTATAATTTATAACAATGTCCCACTCTAACAAACAGTGGTCATAGTAACACAATGGCTAAAGAACTATGTTCTATAAAATATAAATAAGAAAACCAAACTTCCATCATTCACATCAGAGTGAGTGTCTTTTCTTGAAGAAGTTGATGGTGGTGCGGGCTTGCAAGGTCAAGAAAAAAGAAACGAGTATTTACAAGTTCAAAGAAAGAAAGAAACGATATAAGAAGGATAAGCTCAGGAGGGATACCGCCAACACTAGAATTAAATTGTTTTTTCTTGCTCTATCAACTTAACATGGTCACTTGGACCAAGATCACACATGACCATGAGGCAATAAACCCGGTGGTTAGCCAATGTGACCATGGTTAGGACCCAAAGAGAAGATGGTTTAGAGAAAATGGGCTTAGGTGTGAACCACCATATTATGAAGAAGGTGATTTGGTGGTTCAGGTATTTATAGAGTTGGAGAGTATGTGGTGATAGGGTTGAAAGAAAGCAGAGGGTAGTTTGTGACTTTGTGTGGATCTTTTTCTGAACCGCCACGAAGAGTGCAACTCATAATGCATTGAAGTACAATTTTGATGTACTAAAATTGATCATTTTTGTGTCAATAAAGAAATATTAATGTGGGTTTGACTTTGACTCAAGTTGGTTGTGTAATAAAGGATGGTGTTTTGATGTGTCGCTTTCTACATAAAAGGACAGGGACAGAAAGAATGATGAGAGTCTCTTTGTTTTCTTCTAGGTAATATGATAATGTTTGAATATGATCAAATACGTATGATGATAATGTTTAAATATGATCAAATGCTATTGAAAATAATTTTGCTTAGTAAAACTTATGATCAAACTTATCATATCTTTTAAGGGAATATCACCTAAATAGGCATATTGACCAGAAAATTATTAAAATAGTCATAAGTATTACTTATTAAGTTACCACTTAACCAGATACAGAAACACGTGTGACGAAAAATGACGCAGGAGAAAAAGTTGCACCGGAGAGAATGGCACACGAGAAGATGGTGCGGCGTAGGAGTTGAAGGGTTTGGTGCAGGAGCAAAATTGCATATTATACATGGCGCAGATGAGTAATGTGTTGCGTCATATGACGCAGGAGATGAAAAAGTCAAGACTATATCGGCAATTCAAAAAAGTCAAGACTATATTCATAATTCTATTGATCAATGACGTTATTTTCGTTAATTTCCCTAACCTTTAGTCATGACTCATGATGATCAAATACTCCTTAACAACTAAAGGTATGCATGGTTTATAGAAAAAAAAAATTGAAAATACATTTATTTATTTAAAAAAGGAGTTGAGAGACCTTTAATATAGAACAACTTTTAAAAAGGAGTTGAGAGACTTTAATATAGAACCACTGTTAAGTAGATAAATAAGGGTGTTCGGGGCGTTCGCGCGGAGGGGGAGCGGTGACCCCTTTCACCGCGGGGGGCACACCGCCACCATCATTCTTTGCCGCATGGACGGAGGTGAATTGGTGGACTAGTCACTGCATGGAAGAATGGAATATTTGGCCGGCCATGGTGAGTTTTATTTAATGTTTTTTTTTATTTTTTATTTAATGTAATGTTTTTTTAGTAAGTTTTTTTAATTTAATGTAATTTTATTTTGTTAAAATTATTTTGTTTCATTTATTAATTAATTAAAAAAGGAAAAAATAGCTTCCCTCATGAAGGGTGCACCCCGTACGTTTTTGTGTAAGAGAGGAGTTAGATAGAGGAAATGACATGGCATCGTACGATTGGGTTAAAAAATCATTCCCCTCACCTCATTAGGGGGGCGCCCCCTTCACCCTAAGACAATTGCAAAATGTATTTGTACAAAGTGTTTTACAGATACAAGGTTGTGTACTATCATCTAATCTAACGCCACTTACCATGTGGCAAGGGGTTTGGCGTGGAAGGCAAGGAATGGGGCGGAGTTGGGGCAGGTATGGAGCGGGGAACGGCGTGGTGGCACTACAAGAATGGTACACATTTAGCGGCGACACCTTTAGCGGCGACAGGCCAGCTGTCGCCGCTATTGGTCGATCCGCGTCAAACACATTCCCCAGCCGTTGATCAGTATTCTGATCTAATGGTTGGGGATTCAAGAAGCAATACCGGCGACAGGAAACGATTAATAGCGGCGACACTGGGTCTCCGCTAAAGGTTTGTGTCAGACTTTAAGTCCAAGATCAATACCGGCGAAGATTAGTTTTACCGACGACAGGGGACCAATACCGGCCAATCTATACCGGCGACACATTACCGGCGACGTGTCGCCGCTAAAAGTCAATACCGGCGACAAAATGGGTCAATACCGGCGACGACTGTCGTCACTAAAGGCGGCCTGTTCTTGTAGTGTGGGGTGTGTAATGGTGCGTCCCATATCTCTCAAACAATCAGATTTTTTTTCTTTAAATGTTTTTAACTTTATTTAATATACATATCATTTTAATGGGTATTGATTAGTGAAACCATACTAGGTCTGAGTAGGTCTCTTAGTGATAAAAAGTGAAGAAAAGTGGATGGGTGATGTGTTAGTGAGGTGGTTATAACTTTATGACGTGGTTGTGATATGGAGAGAAGGGGCGTGAAACGAAAGGAGATAGCGTAACATGAGGGAAAGATAGAAGGCTATACCATGTATAATGGTAATAAGTTACGTTTAAAGAAAAAGAATACTGGATTTTAATAATCTCAACTATTCGTCGTTGGCCGCCAACAGTCTCAAGTTCAAAAATAACCACTGACAGTCCCAACTATTAACATATTGACCTCCAATGAACCCTGACTAACAGAAACCTAACACTGTTAGTCTCCGGTCGCTGGAAAAACGTTTTTTACCGTACTTAGGGCTCTTATCACTAATGTCTATTACTTCCATTCTCATTGCTAATGTCAAAGCCCTAATACCAAACAAACCCTAACAAACATTCTTTATTCTTTATTTGTAATAAGTAATAATGAAGCTAAAAAGGCAGACTGAGATGCCAACTATTTTGAATCGTCAATTTGTCCCTGTGGTGTGAGGTCAATCTCATATGGTCCTCCCCCGTATTTAATGCCAACTTCTTTCATTGTACATTTCCTAATTTTTCACTTTATACCCATGGCTATCAGCTAAATGCATGAGCCACCCTTCAAGTATGGTAAATTGATTGCTCACTCGAGAAGATGACACCTAATTAACTTCGTTAGGTTACTAAATAAATGTCACATGTGACCACATCAACTTTTAATTTGGTATCAATAAATAGTATTGTAATATTGTTTTCTTGTTTAAAATACACTTTAATTCACAAAAGAAAAAACACAAAGAGGCAGCGCATGACGTCAATAAAGAGAAAAAAAAACATCCAATAGCAATTCATGCTGATTTATTTCTACTCTAATAACATAAGGCAACTTCTCCTACGAAATACGTACACGAATAAATCACAGTTAGCCTCTCCACAAAGCGATGGATCTATGTGTGACTACTCACCAGCATGAAGATCAGTATGAGTCGAGATAATAGAGTTGTAAGTGACAAGTGAGTGAGAATGACCGAATGATTACCTACTTTACCAATCTGGTCTATATACCCATAAATTCTGCCAACGAAGACTATGGTCTCCTATCCAAACCATATTTCGTTAGAGTGTCAATCCGAGGGTGCTCACGTGCATTGGTTAAGAAAAAAAACCATGGGCCTAAGTAGATCCGAACCATTTGGATCAGAGTTATTCTTTTCTGGGATCTTCAAAATGCAATAATCATAAGATTTCTAATTATAAAAAAATATTATATGATTTCTAATTGTATTGTTGGTTCGTAAAATGTAAATACTAGTAAGAAAAGGAGTGGTACGTGGATTGAGTCAGTGTATGAGCAGAAGGTCAATTGGCGTGCAAGTGAGTGAATTAAATGGTGCTTTTCTTGGCAAATTGAATAAAACCCAAAACCATGCAAATTGTACTCATGTCATGGGTGTGTGTCAGCACCTCCGTCTCCTTTTTCCATTCTATAATCTATATTTTCCATGTTGTAAGTCTTGCATTCTTTACAATTTTTTTTTCTGATGTTTATATTGTTAAAAATACTTTGTTTACAGTAATGTATTATATACTATTACTAAGGTATTTGTTTTTACTCAGACGAATGATGATATATAAGCGCAAAACAATACATAAGGGAAGTTTGTGTTGGAAATTTTAGTGAAAATGAGTTTTTCACTAAATATTTTGGACATCAATAATATTTATATATGTGTTGTATAAATAATTATTTATGGTTTGTGTTCAAACTATGTCCAAATAGAGCTAAGATGAATGAGATATCGAAGCTTGAAGTTGTATGTTTGGAACAAACAAAGATGAATAAAATGGATTAGTTTTGTCAACTTGTCCCACATAGGTGGGATGACAAAACTTAAAGTGGTTTATAAGGAGGAGCACTCCTTATATATTGTTTCCTTAAAGGCAAACACTAGTGGGGACACTAAAGGGTGCGCAGCACCCTTACTCGTGCACATATGCGCGCGTGACATGGGCTATAGGCCTAATGTGGTGCACTTTGAACTTCGCACACCGCCTTTGTATTTTTGCCCATGAGCGCGTGGTCAAATACATGGCGGGTCCGCGTATGGCGCACCTTTGGGTGACGTAGGCGGATGCCATGACATGGCACATGTCGATACGGCGCGAGCTCCTTAGGCGCATGGCGCACGTCATTGGCTATGACGAAAGATGCTTAGTGGCATCCGTGTGGTGCACGAGTATGGATGGCGCATAACTAGGTGGCGTCTTGGTATGCGCAACGACTTCCAATTGGCGCATGGCGCAAGAAGGTGTGTCTCCGAGGAAGCGCAGTACAGGCTCAACTAAGGCGCGCCTGCATGCGCACTCGACCGGTTAAACCAGTCTACTTACTAGAGAGTTATTGTTAGACGGTTTCCACTAGTGCCATAAGTTGAATGGCGGTTTCTTTTTCTACCACTTAATATCCATTAAGTTAGTGTTTAAACCCTTTTTTATTACAAGATTAATTATCTTGTTAATAACAATATTAATTATCTTGTTAATTACTTGATTAATGATCTTGTTTATGACAATCATTAAGAGGGTTGAATGAGTCTATACATCTTATTATAAAATGAAGATTGTTTATTCATTTGAGGAGAAGAAGAAAAATAGACAACAAATTCATCTTTGTTCCATGAAAATTTAGAGAATAGATTTCTCTAAATTGTGTTAAACAACTTAAATTTTCCACTAGATTAGAACACCATTATACCTGTTGTAATCTCGGGCGTGAGTGCCATCTCCGGCAGTACACATACTGTTCTGGTTGTTGTACCCTGGGAGACAGACCGTCTGAGAGGAGGCGCGGAATCTGTTTTAAGGGAAGCGTGTTGAACACGTGCCTCAACCAAAACCGTCAACGATATTTTGCTTGTCTTGCAGCGGAGTTTCGTACAAGAAGGTGCGGTTGCAGTTCTTCTAAAGACATCGACTTGAATCAAGATTGGTACAATTAAATTGTATATTACTTTTATTTACTTAGTTTATGTAACCGGTATTGTACTAGAATAGTTTCCCACAAATAACGAGAGTCTCGTTATTATTTATTTTGTAATATATTTTAATAAAACGTGAACCTAGTTCCTACAGTTTGTGATTTAATACAACGTGTCATATTAGTTTAAATCGTTATCGGCGGGAAACATTTTTAAGTAGTTTTGTGAAAAAAATTGTGATTTGTTTCTGACAAAAGTATAACACACTAAAAATGAATATTTTTTTGATTTTCTCTTTCATTTTATAAGCATACTCGTTATAATATGTATATAGAACGAATTGACATTACCCGCGTGTTGCGGCGGTATGTTAATTATAAAAGTCATCAGTATCGCTATGTGAGATGAAAAAAAAAATGTTTTGGAATAAGGTATTATAATATGTACTACAGTATTTCTTTATAGATTGTTAAATCAAAATATATAAAGTTAATATTAAATATATTTTGTTGACATACTAAAATTATCTATTTTTAAAGTAATTAACTTGGAAAAGGATAAGTTATATACATTACTACAATACGTGGATTTGTGTTTTAAATAGGTTTTCTTTTAAAAAATGTCCTGTACATTCATTTGTGGATCGATTTAAAATAGTTTTAGAAATATTTTAAAATACTTTAAAATTCATACCAATTTTAGCTTTGTGGTTCCAGAAAAATAAAACTAATCAATAATCACAAACTTTTCCACCGCCTCAAAACTTATCGGACATTTTACGATTTTTATCTTCAAAAGCTTTGATTGAACGTCTTCAATCATAGAAGTGATTTATTTTTTGCTGGTAAAAAAAAGTGATTTATTTCTTTTTTACTTTTGCCAAAGGCTTTAATTCAATTGGAATTTTGTGTCGTTTCCGATTTTCTCTATTGATCGCAACTCTTGCGATTTCTTGATTTCTTATAAGTTTAAGATTTAAGATTTTGATTATAAGTTTTAACAAACAAAAATCACTATTGCTGGAGATCTCAATCGCCACTACCGTCAATCTCCGGCTACTTAATTTCGTTTTTTTCCCTTTTCTCCTTCGGGCTCTAGAATGTTTCTGTTTTGTTCCTCTGTTAAATGCAATCTGCGAATACAATTGGCGTGCTTCCTCTCTTGAGATGATCGGTAACCGAATTGATGCACCCCTGATCGTTTTTTCTTTTCTTGATTTCTTCAAAAACAACAGTGTGATGGATCTAATGTTAGGATCGGACTCTCACACACACAAACTCGGACCACACACTCACTCTGTTCTCACACACTCTGCCACGATCAAGAACACAAGGATTTACGTGGTTCGGTCTAAACTGACCTACGTCCACGGGTAACTAGGAGTTTATATTTCTAGAGAGGTACAAGGAATTACAATACATATGAATCTCTTATATAGAGATTGAAGAAAGAGAAAATTGTCCCAAAACAAGATCAGTGAATAATGACCCCCTGCCCCTTATCCTCTTATCCTGTCAGAGATTCTGATGTCCACTTGATCAAGTGGCTTCATACTCAACAATCTCCCACTTGAAGCCACGGGATAATCTTCACCTGTGCATATGCATTTCTGTAAAAACCTTTTGATCTTAGCTCATTCCTAGTTACCCTGGACTTTTCTTCAATTAACTTGAAGGCCCGTTGAAGCTCCCACTGAGCCTCAACTCATCAGTCATGGCTAAATCTGCCCCTGACCCGTTCTCTGTCTCCACCGGCTCCCACTGACACGAACTGCCGGATTCTGAGAAAACCTGAGAACTAACACTCTTCATCATAAGCAGGTGATTCACTGGAGAGACTTTCACCGCTGGAATACAGGTTCTCTTAACCCACTGTCGTCTGGGAGTTCTGACTGGAGCAGTACATGTGCTCCCACTGCCACGAAAACCCCTGATTGGTTTCTCTGAACCTTTCCTAGCACGTTCAACCTGAATCTGACCTGTGGCTCTGGGTTTGTCTCCTGCAAAACAAACCTTCTTCTGCCCACGAGATTCTGTGAACCGGATCTTGGTCTTCTTCTGAACTGGGACGGTTACTCCCTCAAACGGTAAACTGACCATATACAGCGAACCTCGTTTCTTTCCTCGAGCTACGACTAGATTTCCCTTTAGAACCTTCCACTGCCCGTTCTTGAACTTAACCTCGTGCCCCTGTTCATCCAACTGCCCAACAGAAATTAACTGTTTCTTTAAGCTTGGAATCACCCTGACATCCTTCAAAGTCCATGAACCGACTGGAGTCTTCAGATCTAAGTCACCCATGCTCGTCACATCAAGAACCTCATCGTTCGCAAGTCTTACCTTACCAAAATCACCTTCTTTCAGATTTCGCAGTGCTTCACTACTGTGGGTAGCGTGAAATGAAGCACCCGAATCCATAACCCAGGAATCCACACTGCTTTCCACACTACAAATCAAAACATCATCATCTGAGTGGGCTACTGCAACGTTAACTTCTTTCTTCTCATTTGGACATTGATTCCTAAAATGTCCTACCTCTTTGCAGTTCCAACAGGTTACATCACCTCGAGCCCTAGACTGACTCCTATTTCTGTTCCTGCTCCGACTATCTCTGTTATTCTTCCTTCCTCTGCCAATATTCAGTAATTCACTCGATGATCCATTCGAACTTCTCCTTCTGACGTCCTCGCTCAGAATAAGATCACGAATCCCTTTAAAAGTAAAACAGCTGGTACCTGATGAACTGGAAATCGCTGTAACAGTTCCGGACCATGCAACTGTCTGGCAAAGAAGATAACAGTAGCAAAGCTTGAACTTCATCTTCGAATTTGATGCCCACTGACGCAAGTCTGGCCAAAATCGAATTCAACTTGTTGATGTGCTCTGTGACTGAACTGCCTTCCCACATCCTAGTATTCACCAGCTCTCGAATCAGAAAGACCTTATTAGCTGCCGAAGGCTTCTCGTACATGTTAGATAGGGCTAACATCATACCACTAGTTGTGGTTTCCTTCATGATGTTGATTGCCACAGTCTTTGATAACGCCAATGTAACAACTGCCCTGGCTTTCCTGTCTTTTGATTCCCAATCTGCTGGTTCCACCTTTTCTGGTCTAACTCCTGATAACATAATATCAAGATCTTTTTGAACTAATAATGCCTCAATCTGCATCTTCCACCAGCTAAAATCTGTACCGTTAAACTTATCGATTTGAACTTTCCCGTCTTCTGCCATGTTAACAAACACGACTAACCGAAATTTAAATCGAAATATAAACCGAAAATCAACACTGAAACAACCGAAACAAGTATTGGTCTACGGTTCTGTTTCTTCGATCTTCAACGAACGATACTCTGAAAATTTGCTGGTTTAACCGGTCAAAAAACTGATCTTGAATTTTTTTTAAAACCTTTTGCCTGATGCCTCAAAAAAAACTTAGTTCTTTGATAAATAAAAGTTTGGCTACTACTGCCAAGGAATTAATAAAAAAGAACTAAACCCAATTTTGTTCTTTGTTTAAAGTTGAGGGGCCTTCTTGTCAAATTGAAAAACTTTACTTCTCCACCAAAATAAAACACGCCTGTTTTTCTTCTTCTTTTTCTTCCTACGCACAGAACAAAGAAAAAAAACTTCTCTCCTTCTGAAATCCAGCGAACCCCAAGCAAAATCGAAACCCTAAACCTTCGATTTTAAAACCCTAGATGCGAAATTCGGCAACAATGGTTTCTAATTCGAAACCCTAGCCGGCGGCTGGCGGCGGGAAGATGACCGGCGGTTCTGACGGCTGTGGAGACGATTCTGATGACGTTGGAGGCGGTTCTGATGGCGGTGGAGGCTATTCTGATGGTGGTGGCCGTGATTCTGACGGAATCCGGCGGTGTGGGCGGCAGCGGCTTCGAACAGAAAATGGCTGACGTGAACAATCCGGTAGAAACTGATGCAAATCGGAACCCTAGTTCAGATTTCTGCACCTTCAGGTATCTTCTTCTTCTTCTACACCTTCGTTTCTGTTCGATTTCTATTCATTCTGATTGGTTTCTGTTCGGTTCAACAACACGAGCCTGAGCTCTGATACCAGTTGTTAGGATCGGACTCTCACACACGAACTCAGACCTGTAACACCTCAAAAATTTACGTCCAATAATGTATTGACACGTGTCATAAGCTTTGAACGTGTGAAAGAATACTTTAGAGGGACTAAAGTTGACAAACAAAGAAACTATGTGAAAATAAGGGTTCAAAACGTCAACAATGGATAAATATACTTTACAATAACCCTACTTGATGTTTATACCCTTAAACGAATAAATTATGGATCATACGAAACTAATTGTGAAAGAAAGTGAGAGATTACAAACTACGGGGGTTAAATGTGTCAACATGTTTAAAGTATACCTCTGAGTGACCTTTTAGTGAACCCAAAGTTTTGTAATGATTAATTATGCTCACTAGAATAAGTGATTAAAATTTCACAAAGTTTCGATAAAGAATGAGGAAGTTATGACAATATTCGTATACAAGGGGTTAAAGCGTCAACGTTGAAAGTTATGACTTTTCGGGTAATAACAAAGTGATCAAGGACTAAATAAAGTGGGTATAAGCCTTGAAGCCCTTGTAGGTAAATGTGAAGGGGTCAAATTGCAAGAAATAAGCTTAGTTGACCTTTCGAAAGGCCAAGGGACAATATGCAAAAACAAGAAAATGTGAAATCTGATTTCAAGGCCCAAGCGGGCCGCGTAAGATATGTTAACATCTTACGCGGGCCGCGTCAGTCGCCCAGATGCAGAAAAAACTAGACAGCAGCCTGTATTCGCTCATAAACCGACTTTAATCCGATATTTTCATACATGGGTGACCCCTAAGTGACTCCTAGACCCTTAGGGACATGTGTTATTGATCAGGAACCATTGGTAGTGTTGTGTGTCAACAATCCATGGTGATTAAAGCACTATAAAAGGCCATGATGTTGCAACCATTTTTCTCACACCTTCCATCTGCACTTTGGAACATTTCTGGAGCTCAAGACTTCTCTCTAAGCTTCACAAATCGTGCATAGGACTTCAGTAAGTTTGCTTAACCTTTCTTAGTTAAGTTTTTGCTTAGTTTTAGCTTAAAAGTCAAACCGTCGTAATTAACGGTTGACTTAGCGATTAATCACTAATGGTCCAGTGATTAGTCGAATTGAAAGTAGTTATGAGTTGGTAATTAGGTGGGCATTAAACCCTTAAAAGGGCACCCTCTGATTCCCACTCTAACTAGGTCTAATGTCGGGTCAAACTTGTTATTAAAAAGTCAACAGAATGCTTATTTTCTAATATATGCATAATTAGCAATGTAGAACACATACAACCTGTTTGATCATTAATATAACTTGGTAATTAGTGTAAGAACAAGTCTAAACATGTTCAACCCGACAATTTTCTGTTTAGACCCGGTTCGGAACCGAAAGTCGCAAAGCTTTGACTTTTGCTTTGACTTCAGTTCTGACCCGTTTTGGCATGTTTTAGAAATGCCTTAGAGCTTCCTTAAGACCAGGTTACATGCTAGTATAACCCTCTGTGATTATACACCATGGTTCATTAGTTAACCAATTAATACGCATGATTCCGTTAATTGCCTATATGTTTACCATTATACCCTTTTCACCATAAAACGTGATTTTTTGAAAATGTAAAAGAGTAGAAACTTTAGTTACTGAATTATAAATTTGCACCCAAAATTTGACATCAGTTTGAGGTGTAGAATAAGAGTTATGCTCATTAGCGTAAATTGAAAGCTTTATGATTAATTAAACGGCGTATTTAGCGTATAGCCTATTTAAACCTACTTTTTGATATCAAACTTTTTACCCACTGATGTAATATATTATTTTGGGATTTTTGAAGATTTTTAATTAATTTTAGGCTGAGCATAACTTATAGTCATAGGCTTAATCCGGTAATTGTCGGTTTTGCCCTTACGGGCTATAAAATGAGTTTTACATATCTAATTGACTCCAAACCTTTTGCTACTGGTTTTAAATGATAAATAAATTATTTTAAGCCTTCTGGAATAATAAAAATGTCGGATTTATGTATAGAACCCGGAATTGGCTTCTAATCGCCTTATTAAGCGTTTTTAACGCATAGTATGTATTAAAACTATTTTAAACATACAAGGGTTGATACCTACAGATATTTTAGGTAAATTATAATATTTTGACAGTAATCAAAAGTTGTTAAACTCAGACTTCAGTTTTGAGCTTTTCGGCTTATGTGAAATTACCAAAATGCCCCTACGGTGTATAGTTTGATTATAATTGATAAATTTCACATATATACTTTACCCTACTGTTATAACTTATTAAGTTGAGTATTTTTGCTGATTACATCAGACCTGTAACTCAGGATAATACTTAAACCCTTTTATAACCTTGTAAATGACCAAACTACCCCTACGGGGCATAGTTTGTGTTTAAATTCGTTTTGAGCATAATGGAAGGTATCATACTGATATCACAACATATTTGGGGCATATTAACTTAGGAAACCTGGTTAGGACCCTTATGATTACCCGTTACGCCTCTTGCGCGTTCGGTTCGGCTTATGTAACTAGTTTACATAAATTAGCCGAAACGGGTCAAACCTTATCGGTTTTACCCCAAAATTCAGAATGTGCCTAGATTAACCATATAAGGCAAGTATTCAATCTTGTCGGGTCTAAATCACATTCTATTCCGGTCTTCGCCTTATCATGCGTTTGAACCGTATCTTCCTTTTGAAAACTAACCGGTCTAAGTCAAGACTTAATTAAAGACCCGTTAGAATTCTAATAGGTTATTAAAAACCTTTGTTCCAGATTAGGAGCCCAGTAAAAGCTATCTGTACTTGCTGATTTGATATACGGCTGGGATTGAATTTATATTTAGCTCAGGTAAATACTTTTAACTTATTTTCCCTATACGGGCTTGGGTTACGGTATATAAAATACCGCTTGGTCGGGCATTAAATCTTCCATTGTTTGGTGGTTAATTGAATAATTTGTTCGGCCCGTTTAAATTGTTTTGTTTACTTAAAGCCTTTGAGGGGTTAATGACCATGTCCCGGATATCCTTGGCATCATTTTACGAAATGGCCACGACCTAAGCGCGGAGTGTAGGCGTACACTCGTCAGTGCATAAATAGTTGATGTGGTGTGTCTATTGATCTTTAACCCGGCACGCTCCGGGCTACTGAACGCATAAGGAACATGTAATTCTTTTACAAGATTATATATTTAAATAATTATCCCAAGTTATAAAGAGTTTGTGCCACGTGCATTCAAATCAATTTTATTAAAACATTTTCAAAATGAGTCAGTTAATTGTATTTACCAGTGTAAACTGACGTATTTTCCAAAAAGGCTAAATGCAGGTACTATACGTAATAGGCTGGCTACTCCAGGCATCAATAATCAAGTCTCGCAAGCTTTAGATGTTAAAGTCTGTTGAACGATATTATCTTTCTGTTTAAGATCCGCCTGTGGATCCATCTTACATTCCGTTGTAATATTTGATATTACTTTGAATCGGATTGTGATATATTTTTATCTTCTGCTTCCGTTGTGCATTTATATATTGTGTTGTTTGACTATGATGTTACCAACTACGTCACGATACTCCCCACCGGGCCCACCGGTGACACGTGGAATTCGGGGTGTGACAGGACCACACACTCACTCTACTCTCACACACTCTGCCACGATCAAGAACACAAGGATTTACGTGGTTCGGTCTAAACTGATCTACGTCCACGGGTAACTAGGAGTTTATATTTCTGGAGAGGTAAAAGGAATTACAATACATATGAATCTCTTATATAGAGATTGAAGAAAGAGAAAATTGTCTCAAAACAAGATCTGTGAATAATGGCCCCTGCCCCTTATCCTCTTATCCTGTCAGAGATTCTGATGTCCACTTGATCAAGTGGCTTCATACTCAACATTTAATCAGGATTGATGAACATGACAATATAGAAATTGACATGTTTATCCCAACAACTCCCCAATCGATTGGTTTTTCTCCCCTGCAAGCGATTATGTTTATCCCAAATTGTTATAATTATGTGTATATATGATGCTGGAACGATCTTGTGAGAAGACGTGTTGGTTTGATGGGTTGCTTCGGTTAATTGACAAAATTTGAGCGAAGCGGTGCGATATGTAATGTGAAGCGGTGGATTTAAATATATAGTTTTAGTTGAAACGCTGGAATGATATATTCAACCGGTGAAAAAGTTGGTTGAAGTTTTGATTTCAATTGAAACGGGGTGGCTGTGAAATGATGAGTCGGTGCTTGTTTTGAGTGAAACGGTGGCATTCGATGAAACAGTGCCATAGTGCGGTTGACACAACCTAAGTTGCTAATTGTATAAGTGTATAATATAATATATAAAAAGGTAACCTTTCATCAATAACATTTTTTAATGGACACGACTTTTAAATAAAACAGACGTAACCTTTCCATCAATAAATTTTCTAATGGACGCGACTTTTAAACAAAACAGACGTAACCTTTTCACCAATAACATTTTTTAATGGACATGACTTTTATAAACAAAAAAGGTGTAACCTTTCCATCAATAACCTTTTCTAATGGACGTGACTTTTAAACAAAAGAGACGTAACCCAAGTTACTTTTTGTATGGTTATTAATAAGTTTTATACCATAACAAACAAGGATTACTATTCGTAAATTTCATAGGTTGAATATTGGAACAACTCATTTATAGAAAAAAAGAAGACATCTGTAACATTATTTTGGCTTCTCATATGCTCGATTCTATAGTTCATGTAAAGCTATCTGCTGCCTCGGACATCCAATTTGAAGGGACATGATAACAGACTTTAACATCTATCCTAGTTCTTATTATAATATGATTTATCATTTATTTCTAAGAAGGGACATGTTAACTGAGTTTATCATCTATCCTAGTTCTTATTATAATATGATTTATCATTTATTTCTAAGTTTGCTTCACTCTTTTGTCTCGTATTTGAATAGAAGAATAATTATTGATGTATTCTCATTATCGAAAATTGGCAAGGTTTATAAGACATTTGATTTTCATTTATTCGACAAAAAACAAATATCTTTCATGTCGCTATTTCTATGCGGTCATAAAATGTTGTTGTCCCCTATCAGGGCCGTCTTCAAAAATGTTCAAAAAAAAAAAAAAAAAATAGGTCCTGTGCGAGATAAAAAAAAAACTCGGGCCCTACCCGCCCTAGTAAAACAAGAATTTAGGGTCGTTGTTGCGTCACTCAATAATTCGATCAAACCCTTTGCAAAATCTCACATAATTATTGTTGTTGCTTCACTTAGCCCCGCGTCACTGTGTTTTTTTACCGCCCCTTCCCACCTTAATCAACATTAGTGTTTATTTTAATTGGGTTTGAATGTTTGAACATTTGAGCCTGGGGGTTGGATTTAGTTGTTTAAACATATTGGCATTTAAAATCTGGATCAACTTTGGGCCACTTAAACAGATTAGGCCGATTGGTACTAAAAAATTCAAGCAAATTTCAGCCAGTTAAAGTACTAAACAGATTGGCGAGGGCCCAGTTTGGGTTTACTTTGGACCGAACCGATTCGGGTATTGTAATTAACAAAACCAATTCGAGTAAGTTTCTAATAAAACTTGCGTCGAAAAGTAGAGAAATGTAAGTACGTCGTAACACTATATTTAGAATTTTGTAAAACACTATACATACATTAATACCCTATTACATTACAAGTACTATATATAACGAACCGAACAGACGCTATATTTAGAATTTTGTAGAACATATACATACTTTAGTACCCTATTACGAGTAAATATATAACGAACCAAATAGATTCATGTCACTTTCAAATAATTTGTAAAAAGATTATTTTAGAAGTTAAGAGAAAAACAACATATGTTTATAATTTATAACTAATAATAATATTAGAACAATAAAAGAATTTAGTTATTTAAAAAAAGAAAACGAAAACTTAACTGAATGATAAGTATAAGTTAAAAAGGAGAAAAAACAGAATATATCAATGGTTCTTTTGTAAAAAAAATGAAATATAAAGAGTTGGATGACAACTATAAATAGTTGAGCATCACTAAAATAAACCAATAAATGGTAAAGTTTTGCAGTATCAATGTTAAAAACGATCAGCAAGCTGCAGTATCACTTTAAAATAGTCAGCCTCGAACCTGAGACCAGAGATTTAAGAGGAAAGCCGGCTACCATCGGACTAGATTGTTGTTTATGTTGAGTTAGTGTATTAATTATATATGTATATAACATATAAAAAATTAAAATGTTTTACGGGCCCTTTTACGTTTTTGGCTCTGAGCTGATACCCACCCCGCACATGCTCAGGGCCGGCCCTCTCCCCTATTAAAAAGGCCCTTAAATGTAAATGCAAAAGATCAAAGGGGTGAGCGAGTCAAACAATATGAAATTATCGTATACTTACTTTTAATTGAAATAACATCTTTTTACAGAACTTATCGTATACTTTACTTTTGATTGAAATGACATCTTTTTACCTTATGATTTAGATTATTTTTTTTTATAATAAAACATCGTTTTTCTAATCATGTTAAGCAGTCAACAGGCTCGTGCTCACCACTCATAGTCTCATACGATCATATCTGGTTGGTTTGTTACCAATCTTTAGTTGGGCTTGGGTTTAGCCGACTCAACCTACACATGAAAGCTAATAAGCCTTGGGTACGCCGGGCCCGTAATTTCACTCAAAAGTAAAAGGCTGATTAGCCTTGCCCTTAGGCAAATGGGTTATCACGTTGGACCGTCCAAACCTCTTGCCACTCGTCGCTTGCTCGAAAATTGCTCGGAAAATGCTCGTTTGATTTGAGGCTCGATTGTAAACGTGCCACTCTGCTCTGCTCAGTTCGCTTCGTAAATGAGCCAAGCGTGAGTAGAGGTCCACTCGGCTCGGTTCGGCTTGAATTATTTTTTAATTAGTATATATATGCATACATACATACATATACATATACACAAATATAAATTATACATACACACACACCTATATATGCACACATACATATATACATACATATAAACTAAATTTATAGTTTTATATATACCAGTCTATTAGATTTTGGTCCACTATAAACAAATTTATAACTATATCTATACGTACTAGCTCAACCAAGCCAACAAAGAAATATTAACACCAAATCTAAAAGTTATATCCTAAACTGCTAAACGACGGTCTGATCATCGCCTCAATGTCTCATTTGTTACCCTATGTCGATCGTCTCCTGCTCTCAACGTTATTGTTCATCGTCTCATCCAGTGGCGAAGCTTGGATTTTTCGGGCGGGGGGGTGAAAACATATATACCCAAAAATTTCTATAGAACCGGGGGGGTGAAAACGTATATACCCACAAATTTCTATACGAAAACTACATATATAACACTACTGAGTGAAAAATCCCGGGGGGCGGACGTCCCCCCCCCCCCCCACCGCCCCCATTAAGCTTCGCCCCTGGTCTCATCCGCTACAACATTGTTATTCATTAAAAAAAAATAGTTTTCCATCACCTAACTGCCGTACAGAAATGATGACTCGCAGACAACGAATGCATATTGAAGGACGAATGCATGCTTATCGTTAGGCAGTGTCGCACGGGCCCATAAATTCTTTTTACCCGTATTATCGTTTTGTATTTTATAATATTCATAAAAAAGTATTTGATCGACTCGTCCCCAAACTTTGTTACAAAAATTAATTTCATTTATTAAATTTTGTAATCTAACTAAAAACTAGAATTAAGCTCCGCTGCGTTGCGGTGGGGGCGTAAAACTATGTCAAATAGCACTAATTGTCACACTATCGCCAGCGACTACCAACACTGAGTCGATCCAGGATCAGCGCGTTGCGACGAACTTATCAAACGTAAAAACATTGAACCACACATGCACGTTGCGTCGCGTTAACTCGCAGAATTTTGAACAAAACAAAAAAACGTTGGACCACAGACGCACGTTGCGCAGTGTTAACTCGCAAAATTTAGAATGAAACATAAATCGAAATTTTGCGAAAGATGAAAAGTATGAGGTACCAAAGTTGAAGGTAAAAATGTTGTTAGGTTAAATTGAAAATAATGTAAAGTTTTAAGTTAAAAATAAAATAAAATAAAACAATTTATTTGAGTTAAAATTGCAAAATATAAAAAACTTTTGGGTTAAAGTTGAAAAATTAAGTTTTTTTTGAAAACCCCCCAAGCATGATGTATAACACTCACTACTAGAAAATATGGTTTTTGTCATGTAATTTTTTGTTACAAAATGGTAGCAATTTCCTTGTTGTCACCAATTTGCCACCAAAAATACGGTGACAAAAACACCCGTGTCAATTGCCCTAATGCCACCAAATAGCCACCATTTTTATATTTTGCTACCTTATTTTTACCACCACAAAATTGGTCAAAATTATTTGCCACCGCTTCATATTTGCTATGCTCCGCCTTGTTTGCCACCGAGTTGTGACACATTTTCATACCATTTAGCCACTGATATTGCCACCATTTAGCCACTATTTGTTACACAATTTGCGAGTCTTGATACCATTTAGCCACCGATATTGCCACCATTTAGTCACCATTTTTTACACAATTGTGACCACCTTGGTATAGTTATTTGCTACCATTTATTTGCTACCATTTACTGATTTCAAAATTACATATCAATAAAACTACAAATAACATAAAAAAGTCTAATAAAATCCCAAAATTATATACAACATCTCGTTTTTAAAAGCATATAAAAAATACCAACTAAAACATAAAATAACTAAAATTATCCTAATAAGATAAACATCCAAACATTCAAAACCAAGTGTTTATAGCCTATCTTCGAACTGTAGTTGTTAACATAGATAAGCCACGATGGATTCTTTTCGTTTGTCGTCTTAGATTCTAGATTTTTCTAGGACTTTTTTTAGAGCTCTTCGTTCTTTTAGAGCTCCCCTTGAAGAATTGATACCGTTTTGTTGCAGCTTGGTGAAAAGTTTCTAACTCGCTATTTTCACAGATGTTGTTTAAATTTCTTCCTTCTTGTAGTAATCCGATTATCTCATCGCCTATTTGTTTCTCTGACGGATCAAGTGAAAATTCTATTCCCTTGAGTTTAGCTATAACATCCGCAATCTGAAGGAACGGAAGTTATAGTTTAGTTTAAAATAAATTAGATTCAATTGTTAAATGCATTATTTATGCAGCTTACTATAGTTGATGAGGTTTTGAAAGCAAAATTAGAAAATTATTTAAAGTAGAGGTGGTAATTTTGAGCCACTTGGTTGATTTGAGTATTGTTTTATTTCAAACGGGTCGAAACGGGTCGAATATGTTGAATAAAAAAGCATTACCTAAACGGAAAAAGGGTCAAAAAGGTCTAAAGGGTTGAAATGGGTCATATTCCTTTATCGTTTTATTAGAATGTTTAGAATATTAACTATAAGTAAACCGTTATGTACTTTCTTAAAAAAATGAACACAAAAGGTGTTTTGAGGATCATCCCAACCCAATACAGACAGTTTCAAACAGACTCGTTTTGACCCGTTATCCAACCTGAACATCTAGCCAGCCACATCAACAGTTTCAACACAAATTTTCTCTTCAAAATTGAAGTTTTTGTTAGACCTGAGAACCAATAGTTTGTGGGACTATATCTTCAACCCGTCTAAGACTATCTTCTAGAGCAGATTTCGCCTTTTCAAATTTCATAACAACAGAATCTCCCGTTATAGCCTGCAAAGGATATTTACGTCGATCAGAGTAAGCAACTAGCTCACAAATGCCCAACATTGTACATTTAGGTATCAATTATCATACAAGAGTGAACATACCAGGTAAAGTTTACTACATTCGGCACAATGCTGAAGAAGCGTTTTCGCCTTTTCTAAGGCTATATGCAACGAACATGACGCCTTAATTCGTGTGATATTAGAGGGTTTTCGTGTGATCGGAGACTCAATCAAGCAGATATTGAAGGTTGTAGGATGAAGTTATTTAGTTGTGATTTCAAGGAAGGGAATTTTTAATCAAAACCCTAACGCTCTGTTCCCGAGTTAACTTAATGAAGGATAAGAAAAGAAAGTAAAAGTGAGAAAGGAAAGGACGAGAAAAGAACAAAAAAGATTTCTTTCTCACCATTTCCTCCCAAATCGGAAGTAAAGAAAAATTAAAGAATTTAGCTTAGTTTTTCTTTCATTTCCTTTCTTTTCCTTCCTTAAATGAAACTCGGGAACACGACATGTTTTATTTTCCTTTCTTTTCCTTTCGTAAATGAAACTCTGGAACACAAAATATTTTTACTTTCTTTTTGTTTCTTTTCCTTTCCTTCCATTAGTAAACTCTGGAACACAGTGTAAGGGGAGGAGAGGTGGTCACTAGTGATACATTTCTATCACTACCAAGCACCAATCAACTCATACCATGTCATCACCCAATATTCTATCACTAGTGATAGAAATGTAGTGGGGGTGGTATCACTAGTGATGAAATTCTATCACTCCCAAATTTTTTTAATTTTCATTTTAAAATTAAAAATTAAACACTAAATTATAAATTTCACTAATTTTTTTATTTTAAATTATTGACCGAGCCACACTAAAATTATAAATTTCAATTAATGACCGAACCCAAAAGCCCAAATTGATGAACGAACCCAAAAGCCCAATTAAAGGTTCGTCACTGGAATGAAGGTTCGTCAAGTGGAATGAAGGTTCGTCAAGTAATTCACAAAATGTGAAAGGTTCGTCAAGTAATTCAAACTTTTCAACGCGTGAAGGATTCAACGCGTTTTGTTTTCCACGCGTGATGGTGGGTGCGGCGGAGGTGTTCGTTGTGCTATCACTCGTTATGGGGTGGCCATAACGGACCACCCCGCCTGCTCTAAATAAAGAGCGGGATATTAACCTAGTTAAATTTGGGCTTAAAAAATCGTTTTTTGTTACCGCTAAGACCGTAGCAATTAAAAAAATACGTGGGATAATCTAGAGAAGTTATTCTTATTTTTCCACGAATTTGTCACCAAATATAGACGGTGGCAAAATTTTCCACCGCTTTGCTACCAAACGATGTTGAGTACGCTTAATTTACATATCCGTGGGAAATAGGTGGCTAAATTTGCCACCGATTTTTTCGTTAGCAAATTTTGGTGACAATTGCCAAGTTTTCTAGTAGTGACTCTATGCACAAAAATGTTACAAATTTATGGAATGTAAATGTAAATGTAAGTGTAAATGTAAATGTAAATTTGTTGAATTTAATGAAAATAGTTGCATTTCATGGGTTAAGTTATTCTACAAAGAATCCTAATTGTAAGAAGGATTTATAGATTGACAAGTGTCCAATAAGCTAAAACCTAAACCCACTACATCACCACCCAAAACCTAAACATCCACCCCCACCCCACCGCACCACCACCCAAAAACCTACCCCCCCCCCCCAAAAAAAAAAAAAAACAAATAAATTTCCTAAACACCCACCCACCACCACCCAAAAACCTAAACCCCCCACCCCCCTCTCGATAAAAAAAAGGGTAAGTGATGGGGGGGGGGGGTTAGATTTTTGGGTTGTGGATGCCGGTGGGTGTCACGGCCCCCAACCCGGTTTGACCCGTTTCAGGAGCCGCGAAACAGAAATCCCGTGGTATTTAATTAAATGAGTTTAACAGCGGAAGTTTCTTCAGGATCATTTTAAAAACTTAAATATTTCCCGATTATTTTATTTCACAACTCGGGATAAAACCCGGTAATTTACAATCCTGAGATTTCACAAAGAAATCTTTTATTTTACAAAACATGTTTCTTTATTTTATACTGAGCCACTTCCTTAAGCTGATAGTGCTTCACGGCACTTTTCCTGGATCACAACAAATCACCTGAAACATGTTTGAAAAAGGTTTTGTCAGCGGGAAATACTGAGTGAATCATTCTATTTACTAAAACGACACGTTTGTTATAATTTACAGTATTAAGAGCGATTACAATGTTTCTGATATCAAACCAACTACCCACGATATTTGTCACTCGACCGGATCTGTGACTATGGTCATATCCCCCATTGGCTGCCCCAATGGTGACGATTATCAAGTAATGTATACAAAACCCCACATACCGGCTGTAACTTGGTGATTACAAAGACTTAATCCCCGTAATTATAACTTTAAAAATAACATGCTTTTGAAATCAAATTTGATAAAAAGAGAATGACTCACCTTGCAGATTTAGTTATGAACAGAGCTTAGCCTACTGATTAGCCTTGATAACCTAGTTTAAACAATCATGCACACAACTAGGTTAGTAACTTAATACAGCATTTACGACAACTCACGAGATTAAAACCTTCACAATGAATGACAAAGTGCGATACTTAAACATCCATCGATTTAACGACGAATGACAAAGCATAAACCCTAATGTGGGCAGCACTTAAACATCCATCGGATAGTTTAATCGATCGGACATTGAATCGTAGCAGCGATCGAGTTATTACCCTGATTGCGGCAGCACTTCGTGATCAGTGTGTGTTTATTGTAGTATTCAGAACGTACAATTTGAGTTTGAACGTCGAACTAACGCACAATTGCATGAAATAGACGCTACTATTTTTACATGAAAAACCGCCCCCTCGCGCCACGCGAAAGGTCCCATTGTTCGCGTCGCGTGGCGCGAGAGACCCTAGTCTACTATAGGGTTGCTTCGTGTCTGCATAGCTCAGCTGAGTTGGTTTCGCGTTATTTTAAATTTTTGACAGCAAACTGTGTGGATATTACCGATTAGGGTTTTACCCCCCCTGAGTTTTAGGGGCCCTGATCCTGATTCTGATTGTTCTGAAAATTTTAGGTTTTACTCAGAATCACTTGGGTTTCTCAATTAGGGTTTCCTATTGGTTAAATTAAAGTAATAAATAGTACTTTTTGATGAGAGTTGTTACAGTGGGTGTGTAGTTTTTTTTTTTTTTTTTTTTTTTTGTAGTGGGCTTTTTTTAGAAGCCTTTGTATCCTTCTTACGATTAAAAACCTTTGTATTTGATCTTAATCCTGCATTTCATATTTATATATTATGGGCTGCCTATTGTATTTAGGTTGCTAGGATCAAGTAGGCTGCTGGAAGTGGAGATGCATAAACCTTGTCATTTTCCCAAACCCAGTGTTTTAAAAAACGGTAAATACCGGCCGGTTATACCGGTATTACCGGTTTCGGAAGCAAATCCGGTACAAGTTGTAATTGGTTCTAGTTTGTCAAACACAGTCAAAACCGGTTTTAGTTGGAATCGGTTCAGGTTAGGACCCTTTTTTAGGGAAAAATAATTGGCCCGATTCCTGTTTAGTTCATGTTTGACTAGTTTTAAAGTATAGGTGCCCAAACTAATTACAACCCGTGTGTTTAGGTCGGGTTCAAACTGGTTTCAATATCGGTTATGGTTGTGGGTTACAAATTGGTTCCGGTTCCCAATTTGTTATTGTTATTATTATTATTTTTGTTTTTTTTGTTATTATTATTATTATTATTATTATTATTATTGTTTTTTTTTTTGTGCGCATCTAGCTGGAAGGACCATTCCTTAATAAGAGAAGCTGAAGTGTTGGATATGTAATTAAGGCTTAATATACTCGAGTGAGGGAAATAGTGGTGCACAAAAAACCCGAACCCGGACTCGGACCCGAAAAAAAACCCGGGTTTTTTATACCCGAACCCGACCCTACCCGTAGGGTAGGGACCGGGTATGCATATTTGATCTAAAACCCGAACCCGGAACCGGTTTTTTTTATACCTGGTTTATACCCGAAACCCGGTTTTATAAATACCCGAACCCGAACCCGGAACCGGTTTTTAAAAAAACCCGATTTTGATGTAATCTTGTTTAATTATGTATGCATTAAGACTTCTAGTTCTTATGATTTAACAAAATTATGTATGCACTTTGATGTAATCTTGTTTAATTATTAGGTTTCTAATGATATTTGTCACCGCTACTTAATTATTTAGTATATTTCATTACAAGTGGAAACAAATATGCCAATATATGTTGGCCCTTCTATTTTCTTTGTTTGTTTAATATCATTATTAGTTTTTGTATTTAATAAATTGTGCCTCTGTTTATAAAGTTCAAGAATAACCACATGAAGAACTATAAATTATGCCTCTGTTTATAAATTGTGCCTCTGTTTATCAATAGATTTGATGTCTATATGTGAGAGTTATGTTTGATACATTTTATAAGCATAGTTCCGGTCGGGTTTTTTTAATACCCGGTGCGGGTTTTTTCCCAACCCGATGCATACCCGAACCCTACCCGATGAATACCCGAACCGGACCCGAACCCGGAAATAGGGTATTATAATACCCGGGTTTTATAAAACCCGGCCCGAACCCTACCCGAACCCGGGTATATAGGGTATACATTTTTGGTAGAGAACCCGAACCCGGACCCGACCCGGTTTTTAAAAAAACCCGATTTTGTAAAACCCGATCCTACCCGAACCTGATCCTACCCGAAACCCGGTTTTTAAAAAACCCGATTTGTGCACCACTAGAGGGAAACACCACAGCTTATCAATATATTATTAAGGCCTATCAATCATATAGAATATTCAAACCCAACCCATAGCTAAGCCCACAACAAAAGCTAAGCCCATAATACGGCCGAAGCAGATCTAGATATGATCCAGTTTTCTTTTTCGTTATTTTCATCTGTGAGTAGAGATTGGCATAATAACCGGTTACAAACCCGACCCGGTAGACCCAACCAGGAACCGCTTCCAGTTCCTACCCGCTTTATTAAAGAACCGGTTCCGGGTTCAAAAAACCCGTGGGTTCTTACCCGGTTCCACTTTTTATAAAAAAAATCGGTCCGTACCAGGTTCCTACCCGGAACCGGTTCCCCCGTAACCATTACATAAAACATAAATAAAACATAAATGTTTATTAGAACCGGTTACATGACATTTTATACAAAAGTTAAACCCTACAAATCCTACATTACATAAAACACTAAACATCTATTTAACAACTAAACATAACTTAACTCCTAAAATCCTAGATAGTAACCGGTTACATAAAACACACTAAACATTCGAAGAACCGGTTCCGGATGCTTCACCGACTTCATTTTTCTTCGAGTTTGTAACCGGACAATGACGATCGGTGTGTTTTTTTAACGTCGACTTGGTCGTAGCCTTCATGAATTTGCCACATGCTTTGCACCGTGCCATCTCGTGGTTGTCGCTCATTAAGCACAAATCAAAGTGCTTCCATACATGGGGTTTCTCTTGGTTTTCTAAAGCATAACGACCTCATCGTTGCACGCCATTTTAATTGTGGAGCTTTGAAAATATAGATTTGAAGGTGTAAGTTATGTATTTTGGAAGAAGGTGCTTGAATATATATATAGTAGAAACTGATTCCCACATTTTAATGGCCATTAATTGGTTTCTAACGGCATTATAGCCGTTGGAACTGATTTCGACAGTATTTGCAGCTTTTTCATTGAATTACTGGAAGGAACCGGTTCTTCCGAGGAACCGGTTACAACTCTACCCGGAATTGGTTAGTATCGGTTCTTGTGTTAATGTTCTAAAACCGGGTAGGAACTGGAACCGATTCCTACAAGAACCGGTTCCATTCACACTCATTCAAGAACCGGGTACGGTTAGGAACCGGTTACGGGTATAAAATACCCGATATGCCCATCTCTATCTGTGAGAGCCTTTGAATAAATATGCACATTTATATTTTTTTTCTTTTTTTTGAAAATGAACCTTAAATATTAACATACACTTTATGATCATTATATATATATATATATATATATATATATATATATATAGATTAAGTATAATGTACATTACGGCTTAACCTACAAAACGTATGCGACCAAATTACGCAAGTGCATTTGAAAATCACGCAAGTTGTAAATGGAAAGCTAATCACGCATGGGAGCTGATTTTCTGCATTATTACGCATACATGTATGTAATCACGCATGGTTATTTTGTTCAATATATAATCACGCACGTTATAAACTTAATCACGCATGTTGTTAAGCCGTCGCGTACGTTTTGTAGGTTAAGCAGTTTTGTACGTTAACCTTTCTCTCTCTCTCTATATATATATATATATATATATATATAGGTAAAGGATCCTGTAAAAAGTGCCCAAAGTGTGAGAAGGGTAAGAAATAATGTGGTGATGACAAGTGTCATATATCTAAATTAATTCAAAATGGTGAATTAGTAATTTTCTATTTTCTTTCAATTAATTGATTTAAAGATAACTGCCCAAAATAACTTCCACCCTTTATTATAGGAATTCGATTTTTGGAATTAATCTACGAATGTGTGTAGTGTTATATAATTCTGTAGTGCAACAACCATTCAGAACTGCATAGTGTTATATATTTTTTATATAGTGTTATATAGTGTTACTTGGTGTTATATGGTGTTATAATAGTGTTACATGGTGTTATATAGTGTTCTTTGGTTATATAGTGTTACATGATGGATGCATAGTGTTATATAGTGTTATATTTTTCTGGTAGCATGCCTATGATGGATGTATAGTCTTATATATTGTTATATAGTGTTATATGATAGATGTATAGTGTTATATGATGGATGTATAGTGTTATACGTTTCTTTGCAGCAGTCACATATTTTTCTATTTTTAGAATTTAGGATCGAGATAATTTAGCAATTAAATTTGAATGGCTAGTTTTTAGGAGATTGATGGCGGTTACCATATTTGAAACATTGGAAAAGACACTATTGCCCTTCAATTTTACATAAGGTCCTTCTAATTAAAACACAATTTACATTTTATACCCTATTGATCTCAACCATTAGATCAAATATCCAATGGTTTAAAACACTTCTTACCCTTCTCACATTTTAGACACTTTTTACCATATCCCTACCCTATATATATATATATATATATATATTTATAATAAGGGTAAATCACATTTTCCGTCCTTTATGTTTGTACTGGATTGCAACAGATAGTTGTTAACTTCAATAATTACACTCACAATCCTCTATTTGCAAAACCCGTTACACTCTACGTCCTTTGGCCTTAACCTAGTTAAAATTTTCAGTTAAGTATGACATGTACCTTGCACATGAGGGTAGATTGGTAATTTTACTCACTTATATAAAATATTTAATAAATAAATCAAATAGAACATTTATAATTCTGAACACTGACTCTCTCCACCAAAATTGAAACCAATCACCAACCCCCACTACCAAAACCATAGATCAACATTTCAAGATCTTTGTTTTTCTTCGCAAATTTGAGTGTTGACGGTTTCAGGGGATGAAAAGAGTGAACGAGGGTTTCAGGGGTTGAAGAGGTGAGAGGGGTTTGTTGGATCTGTTATTTGTCCGTCTAAGGGTGGTGGTGGTCACCGGATCCAGGGGTCGCCAGATCTGTTATCTGTCTCTCTTATCAACACAACCGAAGGAATCCAATGGTTCATTTGTTATTGCAGGAACTGAAGAGAGAAAGGGAGAAACAGATCTGAGATCGGAGTAATCGTGCTCGGAACACCATCGTTGTTGATCGGAGTGACAGATCTGGTAGGTGATAGAGAGAATACATCATTTGAGATGTGATAAGGTGTTATAATTAACAATTTTCTTGATTATGCACCAATTTGAGGCATAATTTCAAATCTATATCATCAATCTTGGCGGTGGATGACGAAGGTGGTTGTGAGTTTTGTATGGTGATAAGTTTCAAATTCTTGATCTTAAACGGATAATCGATGAGGGGTCGGGATTTACAGAAAAAGGGTAAGGATGAAGAACTTTGATTATGATTCGTTTTTATTGTCACATCCCAACCGATGGCGGAAACATCGGAGTGAGACGAAGAAAGATTGCTCATCACACATAACGCTAATTGTGACAATAGAATTAAAGATAAATTGATTTCTTTCATAAATAAATGTTACAATACACGAAATTGAAATACAACATGTTAAATACAAGAAAAACAATACAATAACAAATATGGAATTTATACAAGGTATTTAACCTAACGTCTATATGTGTATCTAGGCATCAACACTACTTCTTTTCATAGTATCGTCATCATCAACCTGTAACATGTTTAAAAATAAAGTTCAATGCAAAAGTAATGGCGAGTATACAAGTTTGGTACGTACATAACAAAAGATAAGTTTTAAACAATTCCTCATAGCAAGCATGTGATTCAAGATAAACAAGAAATTTGGCATGTGTCTAACATATCAACCCAAATGAGACGCAAGATGCTCATGACATAACCACAAGTCTACGGGCGGGTCGTCAATCCTATAGCGCTACATATGTCACGGTTAGGCTCGTACGAAGTTAATGATAAGTTCAACACATAAGTTTCACCCAAGTTCAAAGTATCAAGCAATCACGTATACAAGCATGTTATAGGAATGTCCATGTGTTTAAGCAAAAATGTTCATGTGTAAGTTTTTTATAAGTAAACATGTTACACCCCAAAAAGTTGTAAAAGTAAAGTGGGGAATACGAGTATACTCACAATTTTGCATATGCTTTCCGATTATCCAATGTGACGAAGTGGATGAGGTTAGAATGTTGAATGTGTAAGGGTTAAAGTTCAAGTATGTTTAGAGTCGAGATTCGGTATTTAAAACAACATAAAAATAAGATATGAAAATAACATGTGAAAATAATCATTTAGTACATATGATGCTTGTTCTTGACACTAGGAAACTCTAACGAGTTTAAATGTTTTCATGGAACGAGGTTCCATTAGAATCGTGACAAGTTATCATAGTCTAGGATGATGTAATCTAATACCTTGACATATGAACACTAGTTCGTCATCAAAGATTCGATTATTCGAATAATAAGGTTATGTATTGTATAGGTTATATAGGTATATTAATAAGTCCAAATGTTCAAGTATTTCAAGCATGAGGTAGAAGATTATATCTTCATTTAGGTACCTCAATATGTGTCATAGAAGTCATGTAGGAGGTAGGAAGAACAAGCTTCCATTTAGGCACCTCGTATGTGTTCACCACTACACTTGTTGTAAGAACAAACAAGGAGGGTCATGAACTAAGATTAGTATAATAATATAAACAACCTAACTAAAGAGAAATCATCAAATCATGTGAGGATTGTATGTTTGGACAACCCAAGTTGTTCCATAATCACTCTACATCAAGAACTAAGCTTGAACATGACTTGTGGGTGAAATACCCTAACAAAACAGAAAGTATTTAAGGTTTTAACCTCTGATTTATAGTGTCTCAACCTTGTTTTTAAGCTTAACCAACCATAAGAGAGGTTGTAAGCATTAGGACATAGGTGTGAGATGTGTTAGACACAAGTTGGACGAGTTTAAACAAACTTTTGAAGAACTTGAAACAAAACAGAAAGTTTGTGGACAATTTCGGAGCAATTCCAGGTCTGATTTCTCCCAGGAGAAGTCAAGGAATCAAACTCCATGATTATCCAAGCAAGTAGGAAGAAGAATCAAGTAATTTCGTTAAGAAATGAGCAAGTTATACTCACTTTAGTGCAAGGGTATGAATCTGTCCGAAAATGCAGATTCTTGCAAGAACTTGAGAGTGTTTAGGAGAGATTTGAGAGTGTTGAAAGTGTAGAAATGCTTGGAGAAGGGTTGTATTTATAGTGGAAGAGATTAGAGGTGATTGGGGGTGTTTAGAGGTGGATTAAAGGTGATTGGGTGAGGTTAGATGTTGGGATTTTGTGCCAAATTCGCGTAGAACAGCAGCTGAGTTCGTTTTCTGATCTGGGCAACCTCAGGCGGCCCGCGTGAGATATCAAGGTAAGTTTAGGCGGGCCGCCCGGACTTACTTAACCGGACATAAGTTTCAAATGTTACAATTTGGCCCCCAGACTTGTTATTTTGATGTTTTTAGGTCTTTTAAGGACTATAAATGCCACAAAAACATAATTTGAGGTACATTTAAGTATGAGGAGTATAAACCAAGTATAATTATGCGTATGAGGGTCGTATTCAAGTATCGTTTATGGTCGAAACACGTTTTATGCGTAGGTTTCATGTATTTACAAGTTTAGCACATAGTTTCCAAGAATTACGAATAAGCATCAATTGTTCTATGATATTGAATGTATGAGCATATATAAAGTATGTATAACATGTAATTAACAAAATACGAGTTTTATTCATGATCCAAGTCTCAGATTTTACAACGGTTACAAAGGAAGGACGATTACAAGAACACGAGGTTTCCAAAAATAGAAACACGAACAAGACTTGCTATAAAAGGAAAGTACAAATAAGCGGGGCGTTACATTTATGTTCTAACTAGTTTTGCCCCCCCCCCCCCCCCGCGTTGCGGGGCAACAAGCCGAATATTTCTTTCTCATAACATGTATGTCTGTACAGATGGCAAAATCGTAAATTATATTTTGAACTGGAGGCAAAATCATAATTTTAAACTGAGAGCAAAATCATAATTTTGAGCTAGGGGAAAAAAACATAATTTTATTTTGAACTGTGGGCAAAAACGTAATTTTTAGCTGAGGGCAGAATCGTAATTTTGAGCTAGAGGAAAAAACAACATTTTATTTTGAACTGGGTGCAAAAACGTAATTTTAAACGGGGGGCGAAACCGTAGTTTTAATCTGGGAACAAAATTAAAAGTGAGTTTTTGAACCGAGGGCAAAAGCGTAATTTTGAGGTAGGGGCAAAATGATAGTTTTATTTTGAGCTGGAAGCAAAAACGTAATTTTAAATAAAGGACGAAAGCGTAATTTTAAACTGTAAATTAAATTAAATTTAAAATAAGTTGGTCTAATAGGAAAGTGGCAGGCAAGCTGCCTGTCACTATTCCTCTGAATTAGAAATGTATATGTAGTGAACTAGTTGATGCCCCGCCCGCGTTGCGGGGCGATGGCCGAATAATGAGCGAGTGTTAGTCAGCTGAGGGCAGAATCGTAATTTTGAGCTAGAGGAAAAAACAACATTTTATTTTGAACTGGGTGCAAAAACGTAATTTTAAACGGAGGGCGAAACCGTAGTTTTAATCTGGGAACAAAATTAAAAGTGAGTTTTTGAACCGAGGGCAAAAGCGTAATTTTGAGGTAGGGGCAAAATGATAGTTTTATTTTGAGCTGGAAGCAAAAACGTAATTTTAAATAAAGGACGAAAGTAATTTTAAACTGTAAATAAAATTAAATTTAAAATAAGTTGGTCTAATAGGAAAGTGGCAGGCAAGCTGCCTGTCACTCTTCCTCTGAATTAGAAATGTATATGTAGTGAACTAGTTGATGCCCCGCCCGCGTTGCGGGGCGATGGCCGAATAATGAGCGAGTGTTAGTCAGCTCATTGACACGAAAATAAATTAAATCGAGTCAACCAATTAAAACAAAACACTTTTATAGTTTTGATAAAAAAAAAACTAAAACAATGGCAATATTGTAATTTTTAACTAAGGGAAAGTTGTATTTTTTGACTAGGGTAAAATCGTAATTTGACAAAAGCTAAAGTAATGGCAGTACTGTAAATTTGAACGTGGGGCAAAATTGTAAATTTTCACAGGGGCAAATTCGTAATTTTTAACTTGGGGTAACAACGTAATATAAATTTGAACTAAGGTCACTATCATAATTTTAAGCTTGAGGCAAAAGCACAATTTTATTTTGAACCGAGAGCAAAATCGTAATTTTGAGTTGGGGGCAAAAACATAATTTTATTTTGAACTGGGGAAAAAACGTAATTTTGAATTGAGGGCGAAATCACAATTTTTAAACGGGGGAAAATCACATTTTTGAACAGAGGGCAAAATCGTAATTTTTAAATGGGGGCAAAAACAAAATTTTATTTTGAACTGGGGGCGAAAATGTAATTCTGAGCTAAGGGCAAAACCACAATTTTATTTTGAATGGAGGGAAAAATCGTAATTTTGAGCTGGGACAAAAGCGTAATTTTATTTTGAGCTGGGGGAAAACCGTAATTTTAAAGAGGGACAAAAACGTGAATTTAGAATGGATATAAAATAATAAACTGGTTCGTCCAATGGGAGAGTGCCAGACCAAGTCGTAATTTTGAATTGAGGGCAAGATCGTAATTTTGAGATGGGGACCAAAAGCGTAATTTTATTTTGAGCTAAGGGCAAAAACGTAATTTTAAAATGGATATAAAAAAAACGTGTTGGTCCAATGGGGGAGTGCCAGGCAGCTGCCTGGCACTATTCCCCCATTTGGTTTTTGTATATGTAGGAAATGTGTTTAGTAGCATCTGTGATGAATTAATTTGTAGGGGAATAATAAATTGATGATTTCATTAGTAATGCTTTCGGTGAGTTGTCATTTGTAAAATCTTTTTGTGTTTCTTGTTTCTTTGTTTGAACCACGTTTGACGAGATTTGAGGTGGTGGCGGCAGGATGAGGTGGTGGTGGCAAGATGTGGTGGTTAGGGTTTTAGGGTTAGGAAACTAGGGAAGATGAAGTGCATATGGATTTTTTTTTTGGTTTTATTTATTAAACATTTAAATAAAAACATGAATTGACCAGAATACCCTTACGTGAATAAACTTAACTGAAAATTTTAATCTGGTTAGTGCTAAAGGACGTAGAGTGCAACGGGTTTTGCAAATAAATGATTGTGACTGTAATTATTGAAGTTAAAGGCTATCCGTTGCAATCCGGTACAAACATAAAGGACGAAAAGTGTAATTTACCCATATAATAATGATAAGAGAAAGGTTATTTTACAAGAAATTGAAATCATGTAAAGTGTAGGAGAGAATATGGGTCTTTGATCAAATAATCCAATGATTGAGATTACGTGGTCCTTAAATTTAGAGTTCATGTAACTTAAAACAAGGAAAACAAGTGGGGAAAAGAACAAAGTAGGAAAAACTAACATTGATGACTCATAAATCCACTTCCTTACGATTTTCAACCGAGTGTAACTTTTCATACGATAATATTTTTTTTAAAACATTACACCGTATTTATAAGCATTTCATTCTTTTCAATTGAGTATGCCATTACTACAGTTTTCTTAATTTTTAAAAATTTTATTTTACAAGCTATAAAGTTACGGGATTATGTTCCAGTACATAATTACGTACTGGCACATAATCAATGAATACCTAAATCACGTACCTTATGTGCAACCAGTAACAAATTCTCAATGTAACACTGCATCTATAATCACGTACCAAAATGATTATTGAATACCTAAATCACGTACCAGATACTCAAATGTATACCTAAATTTAGAATCATGTACAATGTGTGCAAAATTCAGTAACAATTACTCAATGTAATAATCACATACCTTGTGTGCAATGCAGTAACAGATGCTTAATGTAATAATCATATACCTAGGGATGGCAATGAGTCTGGTTGGACGAGTTTAGGTAATCCCAACCCAAACCCGGTAAGATAAGCTTGTCCCAAATCCGTCTCAAAACCCATCGTGTTTCTAGCAGGTAAAACCCATTGGGTACTGGGTATACCTGCGGGTTTCGGGTAAATTCGCTCAATTTAAAAAGTTTACCTGTTAGATAATCCCAACCCAAAACTCATCGGGTATCTATTGAGTAATTACTAATAAGTTATATTTAATATGAATTCTATGTAGTTAATGCGGTAAAATATCGGATATCGGTCAAGGACCGATATTTGAGATATAGGTTATCTTGGTGAGATATTGGTGGGATATCGGTAATTTTAATATAATGCATAATTTATGTATATAGCAATTTAACACCAATAATTCAGTGATATATCGGTTATATCGGTCACATATCTGTGACATATCGGTTAATATTGTCGATAATATCGGTACCGATATTCTGACCGGTATTTGACACCGATATTTTACTAAGGGACCGATATAACTGATATATCACTGATATTAATTGCATAGAATATGATCATTATAAAAATATATCGAACATCTACAATGTATACGGAATTATACCTAAATGTATAAAAATGGATGTATTATATATATATATATATATATATACTTAAAAATATAAAAGAAATAATATTGGGTATGTAATCGGGTAAACGAGTATACTTTATCGGGTAATCGGGTCAGGTAAACGGGTATAACACCAAATCCCAAACCCGCGAAAAAAATAAAAACGAGTCCCAAACCCGATTAACCAACCCCAAACCCATCCTGAATGTGTCAGGTTTCGGGTTTACCCATCGGGTTCAGGCAGTGGCGGATTTTGCCCGTTGAACGTCCCAGGGCCGAAAGCCATGGGCACTAAAAACATGCCCATGCCGAACATAGTAGGTATAAAAAATTTCGATCGAACAGCGAAATTTAGCATTTCTGGGCGAAAAACGTGCCAGGGCCGTGGCCCTGGCACAAGCCTTCTAAGATCCACCCTTGGGTTCAGGTTTGATTGCCATCTCAACACGTACCATGTGTGTAAAGCAGTAACAAATGGCCAGTGTAACACTACATCTATAGGAAATATATAAAACATGCACTAGCCATGTCGCAACTAGGCCATGAGACTGACCCAAATACAATAAAAAATATAGGAAATATATAAAACATATATGGGCGTGCATGTTAGGCGTGAGTAGCCACTAGACCAAGGATACCTTTTGTGTAACATCGTTTTTATTTTAACAATGATTGTATTACATTGTGATAGTCAACTTTCTTATATGTGTTATCGTCTGTAAATATACCGGTATCAATCTACTTTCGGATACAAAAAGTACAAAGAAAGGTTTTTTTTACTAGGCACCAACGACATAGGTCGACCAGATCGATAAGGCCATTTCAAACCATCATTGAGTGGATGCGTTCCTTGCTGATTTATAACTTGAACGTTACACCACCTCAGGGCTTTAGGTTACTTCTTTAGTTTGTCTTCAATTTCGCTAAATATTCTTATCAAACCACTAGCTTGAGCCACAATTCATTCGTATTAAAGCATATACATGTAAAGTATAGGAACAAGTTAAACGAACGATGACACTAATGACACACTACCAAAATATATAGAGTACAAATGACAATGTTCTTTAACAACACAGGTTAGTGACACACTATATCAATGTTCTCTTTTATTAGCGTTGGTAACAATATAAAGGATGCTTATCTAAACTAACATCATGAGTCGTCATCATCTTTTTAAATAGAATGATATTGAATTGGAGTTTAATTATACCAAACGTATGCTATTGATTAACTTTATAACTTTTTGTTTTTGCCATGTAGGTTTTTTATTTTTGAATTTATAACTTTATAATTTTCATTTAAACCTTATGATCTTTAGTTAGTACCTCAAGTCTTACATAGTTATGGTTTTATTTTATTTTTCTTTTTCATTAACTCATTAACACTATAGCCTCTAAACTTTAATAAAGTTATCAGTTTGAGTGTTTAATGAATTTCTAGTTACGTATTTTATTTATGGGTTTCATTTTTTACACCAACATTCCACGCAAGTTATTTTTATTTACGTTTCGACGTGAATTTTTGTAACGTTGTTTTTAAACCTATTGTTTTTCAAACTTTTTTTAAACCATTCGTTTTTTTAAATGCCCAACACTCATATCTAAATACACCATAGCTACGTGTTCTTTATCTACGTTTAAACCGATCCATTGTAAACCGCGGTCGTTGTGTTTAACTTTATATATGTTTTGATGTAAGTTATGCTTGAATAACTTGCATGGCTTTCGTATACAACGATATAACTTTTACGTGACTTTTGAATATAAGGTTGTTTTTTATCATTACGTTCGCATTTTGCATATTTTCATCTATATTTCGAACCCGCCGCGAAGCACAAATGATAACCAGCTAGTTGTAATTAATTTGTGAAAGATGGAAGACTTTTAAGAACCCACGAAAGTGAAAAAAAAAATACTTCTAGAACAAAGAATATGGATTGGAAAATGCCATTTAGGTTTAGAACAATTCTTTATTAGATAAAACTTAAATAAATTAAACGAAAAGGGGTGGTTGGTTTTAATCAGGAGGCAAAGTATGTTAAACAATATGCAACTTTCATGCCTTTTGCTTATTTGGAATGACGGCCATCCGTCTTATTCTTTATTAATCGAGTGAATTGTAGTCAACCACCATTTAAAAACATGATCAAAAGAAGTTGTAAATGTTGTAGGTTGTGGATGTCGCGACACAAAAGCATAACCCAGATCATCTGGCTTGCTTAGTCGGCTTTTGTTTTTAATTATTTTGCATCACTTTCACATAAGTTCTGAAGATATGTTTATATTCATAAGGACCCAAAGGTCTCTGAATTAAGTTAAGTTCATAAGCATCCTAAGATCTCATCTACTCAAGTTTAGGATCACTCGAAGGTGTTACCGGCTTTGAGTGATTCTGAGATTCGACCAAGTATTGCATTCTGAGTAGTCTGATCAACTTGCGAACTTCTCCAGTCGATAAGTAAACGGATACTCTAGTTGAAGAAAAGAATTTAAATTGAATAACTTTCAATCTTATTAATCAGAAGATAACTAAAACCTGATTACTTTTCTCTTAACCTTAATCACAACTTTGATTAGGTTTATATAGGACATGACTTTGTTACGATTAGAGTAGGACTCAACTTTCTAATTAGATAATAATATAATAAACCCACATGTTTATCTAACCTGTCTACTATAAATTAAATATAACTCATTTAATTTATCTCTAATTAACTTAACCAAATAACGGTACTAATCCATAACTCGAATTTGTCGGTCCATGTTAAGTTTCTCATTGGCTCGAGGACGGGAATTACGTCCAACAATGTGTACAACAAGTGTGTCACTAAAGATAACTCGTTTTACCGGTCTGTAACTTTTCATTAAACGTTTAGTTTTACGTTTAATATAAGTAAATGATTCAACTTTTCATTTCTTTTGATGTGATTGTATAATATGGTCTCTATTGTAGTTCAATACAAAGAGATAACCCAACGAAAACTACAAAAAAACATCGATATTGAGAGAAACACACCAAGAATTTCCAATAACGTAGACATGCTATTTTCAAGTAACATTTCGAGTTGGTCACATACGACGTATTGTAAAACGAATTGTTGTGCCCTAGGAGAAAAACGTGTTCCTAGAGAGATGCAAAATATATTATAAGAGAAATGTGTCAAGTATGTGGCCTCAACCGTTCTTTTCCTACCTCTTCTACCATTTTTACTCATTTCACTTGTAACACGTATTTTGATTCATTATATTATATTATATTGCATTTTTCTTCCGTATTATATTTTGTTTCTAATTATGAACATTATTCTCCTACATGCTTAAAACAAAATTTTCGTCAAATACCTATTTATAATGTTTTAAATGATCCTTCTATGATTCAAACAATGTTTATCTTGTCTCAAGACATTTTCTAGTAGAAACATTCTAAAAGTTGTTTTGTCTCAAAAATTATCATTCTTACAATATTTTAAAGTTTGGTCTAATGAAAATGCATTTGAATTCTGTACATTAACTATGACAAGTTATAGTAAAGTGCTTCTGATCCAATGGCATGGGGTGATGGTTAAGGCTTGTTATCTTTAGATGTCATACGTTCGAAACCTTACTTAAGGGGGTTTTTCCACAGTGGCTGGTTTTCTCCTTGATGGTATTCTTTGGTGAGTCAGGCCTAGAGTGTCAAAATCAATATGAACGGATGGAATCCCGTCTTAAGAAGACTCACATGGGTATTGGGGCTAGTTCCAAACACTGTTTAAAAAATGACAAGTTACAATTTTCGAAAAAAAACTATGACAAGTTACAATTTTCAGAAAAAAAAACTAGAAAACATTATTACACAATCAATTACCGAGGAGGTTGTGTCGCTATACTCTTTTTATCGGTAGTTTAAAATAACGTTTTAAGATACGGTAGTATGGCTCAAATTTTACACAAATTTACCCATGATCTAGTGGTTTAATGATATCGTGTTTACCTTTCATGTAGATACAAGGTTATGTAGAATTTAATATAAAAAGTTGTTGCTAAATATATGTTAAGGTTCCGGTATAAATGGTCAGTGCCGTCTCCGAGAAATCTCGAAACGTTTTGGGCCTGGAGCCATTAAAAATAAATCGGGCCCATATAATTTAAACACAATAATCATATATAAAAAAAAAAACTATAATATGACACTAATTGTTAAAACAATCATCAAAATAAAAGTATTGTACCAAAATGATCTAAATTTACCTACAATATCGAACGATCCTAACCCTATTAGTAAATTACGACCTGAATCACACATGAACACAAAGCGATTACAACCCGAATCACACTTAAGCACAAAGCGATTACTTCTAATCACACTTGAACAATTTACAACCATAAACTTCTAACCAGAATCATACAGAACCGACCAAGAATTCATACTTAAATAATCAAAATCCAGATTCAGAATCATAAGTTAACCCTTAATAGAATCACACAAATAGACAATAAATCAGAAATTCAGAATTCAGAATCATACATTCATACAAAATCGTCGCTGTGAAGTGTGAACAGACCTGTAACGTGATTCCGAATCACTGATTCGTGGCCGCGTCGCTGCTGATTGCTGAACAGCGAACAAAACAGTGAACCGACCCGATTTGAATCTTTGAATTCCGATTGCTTTTGTGTGTGCGATGCCTGTTATCTGTCGTCGCTTCGTATTCTATTCCAGATTCCCGCTCATCACGTATTGACGTCAATCACAAATGAAGGCAGATTATAATAATTAGGTTAATAGTTAAGTGCCCAATAACAAAAACATATAGTCTGTGGATTTTTTAAAAAACTTTGGGCCCTCAACAACTTTGGGCCTGGGTCCATTGCCCTACCTGCCCCTACTTATCACCGGGTTTATAAATGGTGTCTTGTGTGAGAAGTGTAAGATGGGACATGGTGAGTACATGTGACATTAATTAAAATTAGAGATTAAGGGTGTTAGTTAAAGGATAGTGCCTGAAATTTGACTGAAACTTAAAGGACGTAAAGTGCAATTAACTCCTTTTTTAATAAAAGTTCAGATGATCTAATCAATCAAACAACACGTTTTTTTTAGATGGCTAGTAAGGACATTGTCTTATAGGATTAGGATCAAGAGTGAACAACTTCTTGAGAGTGAACTAATCTTGACCCTTGATCATTTTTTAGATTAAAAGGGTAAGATTGACATTACCCAAGTATGTTTAATTAAAATCCCTTAATTTTCTCATCTCTTAACTCTCTTTCTCTCTCTCTCTCTCTCATTTTTAATTATTTCTCCATTATTTCTTTATCCATAGATTTTGTTTTAATTTTAACTTGAATATTTTTTTTTATTTTATCATCCGTATATATAGATATTATAATACATTGTTTTTAACTTTTTATAATTTTCAATAAACATTAAAAAATTTCTCTGAGATTAAAATTGTAATTATTTTTGGGCATGAAATTTTTTTTGAATATGTGATGAAGTTATTTATTTTTGCATATATGTGATATGTTTCATTTTCATTAATTTCATAATTTTTATATAAATCTACTCGTGCGCATGCCTAATATACTATATGTTGTTAATATACACATATATACCATTTCTGAATATAATATACAGATGTATAAAAGACTGTACACATGTGTATAAACTAACAGCTGTGTATCTTGTATAAACTGATAGTTAGCGAGACTGTACACATGTGTATAAACTAACAGCTGTGTATATTGTATAAACTGATACTAGCGAGACTGTACACATGTGTATACACTAACAACTATGTATCTTGTATATACGAAAACTAGTGAAATTTTAGGGATTTAATTATATTGTTTAATAAATGCAATTTACAAAAGATATAAATACCCTTTGTCATTTATTTTAAAGGGGAGTTACAACATTATAATTACAATTTTACCTTTGTTTAAAAATCTTTAGATAATGTAATCCAATGACCCATATTAGTTCACATAGTTCACTCTCAACCTAGTGTTCACTCTAGAACCCTACCCTTGTCTTATATCACCCAAGTCCCAGGTAGGAATTCAAGGGCTGACACATCAATCCGGGTTAGGAATTAGTCCACCCCTAGATTCGACCTAGGGGTAGGAACCTTACATAAGTGGGTAAGCCTTCTCAGCTCCGACCAGTTGAACAGGCATTCACTGCCAACGATCAAACAAGTTAACTTATGTGTTAATTATTCAAATAAACAATAATACTTTTTAAGCAGATCTACTAGATTCGATTTTCTACTTATCGTCGACATTGCCACAATCATTGTAACTTCTGTCACTACGGACACCACCAGCACCACTACCATTGCCACCCTTATTGCCGCCACCACCTTTGCCGCCCCGTGGTCACCCTCTCATGTCACCACTAGTCACCATGAAAACATAGTTTGTTTGACTCAATATTCTGCTTAGAGCCCATTTTAACGCCAACAATGAATCATTGTATAGAAATTGATTCGACTGATCTAGGTTCACCCAATTTTTATTAATATTTTCGTTTAGTCAATCCATGAATAAAATCAACTGAAAAGGGAATCCAGTTTGACTTGTTACAGGACATTTTGTGGTGTTTAATAAAAAGTAAAAAAAAAAAAAATTTGGACCGTCAACATTTGTTTGGGACTTAAGGGAAGTTTAAAAGGACCAAGAAGAAAGCGACCAACAAACGTACGCGGAGCGTCGGTTTCGCACTAGTAACAATCAACAAAACGGCATATTCTGTGAATGTTCTCTTAATATTCTTCCTTTTCAAAAAAGCATTTATCATGCAAAAAGAAAATAATTTATTTAAATAAAATGTTCATTATACTTTAATAGTTTAATATACGTGGAGATTTGTTTGTTCAAAAGTACATCATCACTGGATTAGAGTTTTTAATACACGTCCTAATATTATACTTTAATAATACAGTATTTTATTATATACTAACCGACATATCATTAAACACTTTGTGAACAATGATTAATGTGAGATTAAAACTTATTTCATATGGGTTATCTAAGACTACCCGTAGTGGAACCATCATCCGGCGTGACCCCCCCAAACACGCCCAAAAACGCCGCCCTCCCCACCTCTGTCGGCGTGATCCGGCAAAAATCCCCCGCAGGCGTGTTTTGAAACACGCTTGGATCAAGTTGTTTTGGCCAATCAAATCTTATCTTCCTTATTCATTTATTTAATCTTTCAACATGTTTTTTTTGGTTTTTTTAATTTTTATTTAATTCTTTACACCCTTTTATCATAATGCCCACATCCCCACTACACCCATTTTAGAAAAACGCCTAATAATGTCCCTTGCTGACTGGGCTGCCACATGGCGCAAAACGCCCAATGGTGGATCTTGCCCACTACGCATGGTCTAAAAGAAGTCTTAATTTGCATTTTGAAAAATATGTTAGGGGTGGCATCACTCACTAATTTAGGTTTCGGGTAGTGTATCTAATCAGGTACACCGCCACCACCCATTCGGGTACTTCAAATCGGATAGTGGTTAGGGTTGTGCAGAGTGAAACGTTGTGAGGGTAGGATAGATAGAGAGAATAGTGTGTAGGGAGAGAGAGAGAGAGTGTAGTGTAAAAAGGTGGAGTCCATGGTTTAAGAGTAGTAGTGCCACCTAGGGATGAGCAAGGCGGTATCCGATACCGAACCGATACCGATACCGTCAAATACCGATCCCGAATTTCACCCAAACTAGGTACCGATACCGATACCGAAACATGTCGGTTCGGTATCGGTACGGTACGGTATCGGTATTATACCGTATTTTGAGGGTCGGTATCGGTATTATACCGATACCGTACCGATACTGAAAACGCCAAAAAGTGGATACCGATCGGGATACCGAAAAGTGCACGGTATCGGTATTTCGGGATCGGCATCGGTATGGGATCGGTATTCGGTGGCATATGCTCATCCCTAGTGCCACCAATAATGTGTTTTAGAGTAGTTTAAGGTAAAGTGAGTTGGCAACGAGTGATTGGTGGAATTTCAGGTACATTTCAAGTTATGCTCCGACCCACTTAGAATTAATTGAATAAAAAAGATGGATTTGCTAATTGTTGTTTGTAAAATTGCTCACCGGTACTTTTTGAATTATAACTTTTTTTTACCATTAGCTTTTATATTACCCTAGAAGTTGTAACTTGTACCTTGGAAGGATCGTGTTTATTAGTTGGGTTAGACTATGTTATGGGTGTTTGTTAGGGAATTATTGACAAAACAAGGTTGTCATATTTTTCGCCCTTCTAATTGTGCCCCATGTTGTGGCAATGACGCCCCTAGTGCCCCCTTCACGCTTCCCCATGCATTGCAACTCTCTTTTTCTCCCTGCTCATGCCCATGGTTGGTCCTCGCCCCATGCCCCTTTACGCGCCCGAGTGTAGAGGCGTTTACTCCCCTGGCGCGGGCTATGTGGCACCGTCGGCACCCATTTCACGCCCCACAACACCTAGTCATATTTTAACTTAAACTTCAAGATCGACCTTGGTTTATTGTTGGCCATTTAAGAAACTACGATGGTATGATTTTACCCCCAACATGTAACTAGATAGTTTTCTTCCTTAGTCGTTAACCAATATCCCAATATAAAGTTACTTGAGAAATTTAGTATGCCTATCATGCACAAACAAATGGTCAAAGTTAGAGAAACCATCTAAACCTTTGAAGATATGTTGCATGTATGTGATATCAATTTCGGTGTTAATTAGGATACTCGTCTACACTTTGATAGTTATCATCCGAGTATTAAAATGCCATCAGAGGAGATGATGTATACTAGAAAGCCTCAAGGCTCTAATTTATTGGAGTGAAGTTGAGAAACTCGAGCTCAGAAGTACCAAACTATCAAAATTATGTAAAGGACAAGCGACAAGATCGATCTAATTCGTGAAAGATTGAAAATATTGTGGATAATCGAAGGAATATGTTATAATTAAACAACGGACATCGGGTTATGTTAAAGATCTCATAGTGAAAATGGGTGATTTAGGGGTTGTTTGTTTACCTCTTAACGAGACTCTTAATGGTTCAGACCTCTTACTGGTTCAGCACTTAATGGTTCAGACTGTTTGTTTCACGGGCAGATGTCTGAATGGTTCAGACATTTGCCTCTGAATGGTTAAGATTTATATAGAGTCTGAATGGTTAAGACCTCTAATCTGAATTGGTCAGACATTTGCCTCTGAACGGTTAAGCATTATACAGGCTCTTAATGGTTAAGACCTCTTACTGGTTCAACACTTAATGGTTCAGATAGGGCTGGCAATTTTACACGAATACACGACACGAACCTACACGAAGTTAACATGTATCGTGTATGGCCTTAACAGGTATCGTGTACCAAACAGGTAGACACGATATTACCTGTTAATTTTCGTGTATAAACAGGTTAAATACCTGTTAATACCCGTTAGTACACGATAAGAAATTAAATTAAATAAAACTCATAAGTCATATGCATGTGGGTTCCTTTATTCCTTTCTATTTTCATTCCTAAATCAATTCAAAAAAAAAAAAAAAAAAACCCCTAAACTCCCTCTGTAACTCTCAGATAGCATGTCGTGTTCGAGTTTTTGTTCGTGTTAACAGGTATTAACAGGTAATTTTCGTGTATAACAGTCGAACAGTCGTGTTAACAGGTATTAACAGGTAATTTTCGTGTATATCGTGTCGTGTTCGTGTTTGAAAAAAGGACACGATAAGTTATCGTTTCGTGTTCGTGTATATGATTTCGTGTATCGTGTCTTATCGTGTCGTGTCTTATCGTGTACGGGTATACACGATATGCCAGCCCTAGGTTCAGACCTCTTATTGGTTCAGCACTTAACCATTCAGATATTGTCAAACAACCTCTTAGTGTTGAAAGAGGGAGGGACAGAGTCCCGGGTTTGTTGGATCTTTTAAAGTGGTTAACAATATTAGAAAAGTTGCTTGAAATGAATGGAAGTATAATACATTCTATGTGTCCCAATTAACGGCAGTGTTTAGGTAACATTAACAAGGTATAATACATTCTATGTGTCCCAATTAACGGCAGTGTTTAGGTAACATTAACAAGGTGGCATATGTGCCTCTCAAAGATATTAACAGTGATGACATGCTAACTACATCAAAGAACCGATGTTCAAATAAAGAAGTTAATTTGATTAAAGATCAATGGTAGCACAAGAAAGGATCTTGCATTATGTGGGAGTCAAAGGTTGAGATGAAAGGAATTTTGTTAGTCACACTTTTACATTGTATAGATTTGATACTAAAGTTACTTCATTTATACCTAGAGTTAGTTTTGATATATTGATTATGTGTATAAGAACTCGGTGGCAGGGGCGGACCTAGGGGGATCCGTGGGTGGGCGGTGCACCCCATGATTTTTTTGTTTCTTTAAGCATATGTGCGATCTAATATTGAGCGCTCCACATGAAATTTTGACTCCGCCCCCCATAAAATTGCTAATAAAAGAATGGCTAAATCAAAGTGTGGCTAAGCTAAAGGAAAAGAAAAGGTGTAAACAGGGCTCACCTGAAAATAGTTCAGACGCGAGGGGTTAAGGAAGATGAATAGGTTTATTATACAGATTAAAATTATTTATAATATGGGTATTTTCGTAATCAAACATAGTTACTAAAAAGGTTTGTTCCAAACCACAAAGAGCGAGTCTCTTGTCACTTTTTCAAATACTCAATTTTTTACTTTTCTGAACTTATCATATTTTACTTATCTACTTGTATTCTTTATAACATTTCTTTCTTATATACATATATTCTTTATAACATTTTTTTTTCTAAATGATGCTCGATAATTAATAAAGAGGAGCTCAAACTAAATGTCTTTATTTATTAAACCCATTAAATATAAGCTAAAGTAATAATAAAAAACTATAAATAAGAACTAGAATTATAAGAAGAACAAATTGTTTGTAAAAAGGTAACTAATTCATACTAGCGAATATAAAAAAGATATAGTTCTACTCTTTGATTAAATCCTTCTAGTTTGCCTCTAATGGCTAGGTTTTAAAAAATAAATATTCGTAAAAAACAAATGTGTGTATATTGTATTTCTATTATGGATTTTGAATGATAACTTATGTATTTGAATAAATTTGGTTTTATCTTTTGTAAGTGACACGACCCGACCCCACCCGGACCAAATTCTTATTTAATGTTTAGCATAGATAATCGATTGCTAAAAGATCTTCGCACCCCATGAAAAGAATTCCTAGGTCCGCAACTGCTTAGAGGTGTTGTGATTACGTTACTTAAATTTTAAAAATACATTACTAATATTAAACTTGAAAATCTATAGGTGATATGTAAATAAATGAATAATAGACAATCGCATTATATACACTAACAAAACAAATTGTAAACAATATTATATACTTATTTATTTTATTTTGGCTTTAATAATCTTCCTATACTAATAAACGAAAATCTTTTTGTACACGTGTCATTCTCTGGTGACTCCTCCCTTTTAATAATAGTATTACATATTAATTAATTTTATACACAAAATATAATATAATATTAATTAATTAATATAGTTAGAGATAAACGTTTAAATTCAAATTTAATTAATAATTATCTATAACAAATATAAATGTATCAAATAATATAATAAGTATAATTTTATTTAATATAGTTAGAGATCAAACGTATAATTTCAAATTTAATTAATAGTAAATTACTTTTTGAGTCCCTATGTTTTAGTGGTTTTAACCACTTGAATCCAAAATAAAAAAGTTTAACGTCCTGAGTCTCTAACCGTGCATTCACACCCTCTGTAAAAAATTCAAAAAACCTTTTGTAAGGTTGAGTTCTCTAAGTTCTCACACATCGTATAAGTTTTCATTTTACCCTAACCATATATATTTGTTAAGATAAAATATATTATTTGGATATAAACAAGAATTACTAATAAAGTATAAATCACATGTACAAGTAACGAAAATATAACTGTTCTTTTGTTTTACTAATTTATCTAAATAAGTCATTTCATTAATAAGGATTATATACAAGTTTATAATTTAATTTTTTCGTCATTCAACCCGTGTAATACACGAGGTTGTAAGCTAGTAGTTTAATATACAATTACATAAAAGTACAATACTATTGTTTTTATAATTAATTTATACTTCTATAGTTAATTTATAATTCTAACCCTAAATTTTAATAGAGTTATCATACGACTTCTGAACTATAATATTTTTTTACAAACGATTTTTGTATACTTCTGAACCTTAATAGATTTATCATACGTAAGTTTAATATAATTTTTTTGATAAATGATTTACTTTTGACACTTAAACTTTAATAAAGTAATCATACGACCCTTAAAGTTTAATAAAGTTATTTATTTTCTTTTTTTTTTTAACAAATATTGGTTTTTTATCCTTTTATACGTTTAATTCTTTTTTATTTTACTTATTATTTATTTAACTTATTATAACTAAAGATAACTTTTAACTCTAGACATTTTTACTTAATTGTGTTGCTTACTTAATTTTACCATCGTTTAAATTAAAGCATACATGATCTATATTAACCCTTTAATATACCATGTTACAAATGTAATCATTTTTTTTTATTTCGCTTATTATAGTTAAAACTAACTCTTAATTCTAGACATATTTACTTAATTATGTTTATTGCTAATTTTTACCAACCCTTTTGTAAGACCCTTAATTAATTGAAATTTTATAAAAAAGAATGCATTTATATATGTATAAATGCGAATACACGTCCGTACATATTTTCGAATTTCATAAATATTAAAACATTTCAACATGTTGTCATTAATTAGTTTCATAAACGACTAATCATAATGCGGAAGCTGAACTTTGATCGTGTTCGGTTCTTAGTTGAGCTTGATCGTCATTCGGTACATCAAGTTATCACCTACATTTCATAAATCATGAAACACATTAGTTATATGGAGTTTATAACTGTCACACCCCGATATTTCCACGTATTACCGGTGGGCCCGATGGGGAGTATCGTGACGTAGTTGATATCATCATAGTCAAACAACACAATTTTAAATGCACAGCGGAAGCAAAAGAGACGAATCACATTACAAACTGAATAAATAGTAATATCAAGTATTACAACGGACTGTAAAGGATCCACAGGCGGATCAAAAGATAAATAAGATCATTGTTCAACAGACTTTAGCATCTAGAGCTTGCGAGACTTAATTAATGATGCCAGGAGTAGCCAGCCTATTTCGTCTAGTACCTGCAGTTAGCCTTTTTGGAAAATACGTCAGTTTACACTGGTAAATACAATTAACTGACTCATTTAAAAATGTTTTAGAAAATTGATTTGAATGCACATGGCACAAAAATTCTTTTATAACTTGGGACAATTATTAAAAATAATCTTGTGTACAGTTTTACTTATTTGTCGTCCGTCAGGGCCGGTTGGTAGAGCCGGTCAAGATTAACTGACACGCCACATGTATAATGCCCACAAGGTTGATTTCTTTAAGTGGATTACCAGTTTTTACATAATGCAACTGTCAGGTGTACACCTACACCCCGTGCTTAGGTCGCGGCCATTTCTTTGAATGATGCCAAGGATATCCGGGACATGGTCATTTAACCCCCAAAGGCCATACACCAAATAATACAGAATAAAACGAGTTATGTAAATACATTAATCACAATCCGATTTAAATGACTACACACACGACCAAGCGGTATTATTATAATACCGTATCCCAAGCCCGTATAGGGAAAATAAGTTAAAAGTATTTACCTGAGCAAAGTATAAATCACAAATAGCAAGTTCACGTAGCTTTTACTGGGCTCCTAATCTGGAACGAAGGTTTTTAATAACCTATTAGATTCCTAACGGGTCTTTAATTAAGCCTAAACTTAGACCGGTTAGTTTTAAAGGAAGATACGGTTCAAGCGCATGATTAAGCGAAGACCGGATTAGAATATGGTGACAAGATTGGATACTTGTTTAATAAGGGTAAACTAAACACATTCTGGAATTTGAGATGAAAATGATATGGTTTGACCCGTTTCGGCTAATATATGCAAACTAGTTACATAAGCCGATCCGAACGCGAAAAGTGCGTAACGGTAACCAAATGAGTCATATACAGGTTTCCTAAGTTAATATGCCTTAAATATGTTGTGACATCAGTAAGATATCTTCTATTATGCCCAAAACGAATTTAAACTCAATTTATGCCCCGTAAGGGTATTTTGGTCATTTAAAAGGTTATAAAAGAGATTTAATATAAATCTGAATTTCAGGTCTAATATAATCAGTAAAAATACTTAAATTAATAAGTTATATCAGTAGGGTATTACATATAGGTGAAATTTACCATTTATAACTAAACTATGCACCGTAGGGGCATTTTGGTAATTTCACATAAGCTTAAAGGGTCAAAACTGGAAATCTGAGTTTAAAAGTTTTGCTTACTGTTAAAATATAAAAATTTACTAAAAATATCAGTAGGTATCAAATCATATATATTTAAAATAGTTTTAATACATACTATGCGTTTAAAACGCGTAAAAGGACGGTTTTAAGCGATTTCCGGGTTTTATAAAGAAAGCTGATATTTTTATTATTCCAGAAGGCTTAAAATAATTTATTTATCATATAAAATCAGTAGAAAAAGGTTTGGTATCAAAATAATTTGTAAAACTCGTTTTATAGGCCACAAGGGCAAAACCGGCAATTACCGAATCAAGCTTAGAACTCTATGTTATGCTCAGCCTAAAATTAAATAAAAATCTTCAAAAATCCCAAAATATTATTTTATATCAGTAGGTAAAAAGTTTGGTATTAAAAATTGGGTTTAGATAGGCTATATGCTAATTACGCCGTTTAATTAATAAAAAGCTTTTCATTTACGCTAATGAGCATAACTCCTAATATAGACCTCAAGCTGATGTCAAATTTTAGGGACAAGTTTATAAATCAGTAACTAAGGTTTCTATTCTTTTACTTTTTCAAAAATTACGTTTTAAGGTCAAAAGGGCATAATAGTCAACATTTAAGCATTTAACGGAAACATGCATATCAATCGGATAACTAATGAACCAAGTTGTATAATCACAGAGGGTTATACTAATATGTAACCTGGTCCTAATAAAGCTCTAAGGCATTTCTAAACTATGCTCTAATGGGTCAGAACTGAAAGTCAAAGCAAAAGTCTACTTTTGCGACTTTCGGCTCCGAACCGAGCTTAAATTGAAAATTGTCGGGTTGAACATGTTTAGACATGTTCTTACATTAATTACCAAGTTATATTAGTGATAAAATAGGTTGCATGCTTCTACATTGTTAATTATGCATTTATGCCAAACTAAGCTTTCTGTTGACTTTTTATAATTAGCTTTGACCCGACAATTGACCTAATTAGAGTGGGAATCAGAGGGTGCCCTTTTAAGGGTTTATTGCCCACATAATTACCAACTCATAGGTACTTTCAATTTGAAATTTAACTGGACAAATTGTGAATAATCACGAAGTCAAACCTTAATTATGACGGTTTGACTTTAGGCTAATAAACTAGGTAAAACTGAATTAAGAAAGGTTAAGGACACATACTGAAGTCCTAAGCACAACTAGAGTTCCTTAGAGAATGACTTTGAGCTCTAGGAGTCTTCCGAAACCAAGTTAGAATGATTTTTGAGTGTGTGAACCATGAACTAGCAACAAGAACACCTTATATAGGAACTTTGATTGCACAAGATCATGACAAATTAGTCTATGGGATGATTCCTGATCATCCCAAGTGTCCCTAGGCCCTTCTAAACCATCAAACAAGCCCCTGGTATAAAAAAACAAGCTCCGTATGTCGGTTAAACCTGCAAAACCGATACCTGTGCCTTTTTTCTGATGCTGGCAGTCCCAGGCGGCCCGCGTAAGGATCCATAAGGACCTTACGTGGCCGGTATGAGGGCCGGGTCAGGTTACACAAGTTTCATTTATTACATTTTGGCCCCTGATCCTTTTCAAACGTGGTTTTAACTTCTTTTCTTGAATTTTCAACCCTCTAAATTGACTTTTAAGGGCTCCATGACATAATCAAACACCGTTAAGTCCTTGGTTAACTTTGTGATCACCCGGAAAGCCTTTAATTTCAACGTTGACACTTTTAACCCCTCGTATACGAATGTTAGCATAACTTTCACATACGGAAACGAAACCTTGTGAAATTTTTATCACTTATTCTCGTGAGCATAATTAATCGTTACAAAGCTTCGGGTTTGCTAAAAGATCACTCAGAGGTATAACTTAAACATGTTGACACTTTTAACCCCTGTAGTTTGTTAACTCTCACTTTCTTTCACAAACAGCTTCATATGCTTCATAATTCATTCGTTTAAGGGTATATACATTGTGTAGGGTCGTTGAAAAGTTTATTTATCCAGTGTTGACATTTCTAATCCTTTTATTCACATATTTTCTTTATTTGTCAACTTTAGTCCCTCTAAAGTAATTCTTTACACGTTTAATGCTCATGACACCTGTCGATAGAATATTGGACATGAATTTTCGAGGTGTTACATCCTCACCCCCTTAAAAGAAATCTCGACCTCGAGATTTACTGGAATAAATGAGGGTACTTTTCTTTCATTGTGGACTCTACCTCCCACGTGTACTCGGGACCTCTACGGGCATCCCATTTGACCTTTACAATCGGCACTTGCTTCCTTCGAAGCTTCTTAACCTGTCGATCCTCGATCGAGAAAGGTTTTTCAACAAACTTTAAGCTCTCATCTATGTGCACATCCTTATGTGACATGACTAGTGACTCATCAGCTAGACATTTCTTCAGAGTGCAGATGTGGAATACATTATGAATACCACTGAGCTCTCCAGGCAAGTTCAACTTGTAAGCCACTAATCCGACACATTCGATGATCTCGAATGGTCCTATGTACCTTGGGCTTAACTTACCTTTCTTACCAAATCGCATCACCCCCTTCCAGGGTGATACTTTAAGCAAAACTTTATCGCCAACCTCAAACTTTAGAGGTTTTCGCCTTTTATCAGCATAACTTTTCTGCCTATCTCTGGCAGCTTTCAGGCGATCACGAATCTGGACAATCTTGTCCGTCGTTTCAAGGACTATATCAGGTCCTGATAACTGAGCTTCTCCTACTTCTGCCCAACAAATAGGCGTTCTTCACTTCCTACCATATAATGCCTCAAAAGGTGCTGCCTGAATGCTTGTATGGTAGCTATTGTTATAGGAGAACTCGATTAATGGCAGGTGGTTATCCAAACTACCACCTAAGTCAATCACACATGCACAAAGCATATCTTCCAAAGTTTGAATTGTACGCTCACTCTGTCCATCCGTCTGAGGATGGTAAGCCGTACTAAAATTCAAGCGGGTGCCCAAAGATTGTTGGAAACTTTTCCAAAAATGTGATGTGTATCTAGTATCTCTGTCAGAGATAATAGGCACTGGTACGCCATGAAGAGATACAATCTTATCTACGTACAACTGGGCTAATATGTCGGAGCTATGAGTCTCCTTGATGGGTAGAAAATGTGCTGACTTGGTCAGTCTATCAACTATAACCCATATAGTATCATTTCCTTTCTTTGTTTTTGGCAACTTGGTGATAAAATCCATCGTCACCATCTCCCACTTCCAGGTGGGAAGTTCAGGCTGTTGTAGCAAACCTGACGGCTTCTGGTGTTCAGCTTTGACTTGTGCACACATCAAACATTTGGCTACATAGGTAGCTATAGACTTCTTCAAGCCTATCCACCAATAATTTGCCTTCAGATCCTGGTACATCTTGTCAGCTCCAGGATGAACGGAGTACTTAGAACTGTGGGCTTCCTGGAGGATAACATCCCGAAGTCCTCCATAAATTGGAACCCATATTCTTCCATTTAATCTCAGGATTCCGTCCTTGCCCTGAGATAATTGCTCTTCAGTTACTCCTAGCTTTTCATTAGGATAGTTAGCTTCCAATACGGCTTCCTTCTGTGCAGCTAACAACCTTTCATTTAAACTATTCTTTAATTCAATGCTCTTGGCATTGATTCTTATGGGCTTGACCCTTTCCTTTTTACTTAGGGCATCGGCGACTACATTCGCCTTGCCTGGATGGTATCGTATCTCACAGTCATAATCATTCAAAGTTTCCATCCAACTTCGCTGCCTCATGTTCAAGTTCTTCTGATTGAACAGATGTTGAAGGCTTTTGTGATCAGAGTAGATCCCACACTTAGTACCATACAAGTAGTGCCTCCAAAGTTTCAGTGCAAATACAACGGCACCCAACTCCAAATCGTGGGTTGTGTAATTCTTCTCATGCACTTTCAGTTGTCGAGAAGCGTAGGCAATAACCTTGCCCTGCATAAGCACACATCCCATACCTGTGTGCGATGCATCACAATATACTACAAATTCCTCTATTCCATCAGGCAATGTCAATACTGGTGCATTGCTCAACTTTTGCTTAAGTATGTCAAAGGATTCCTGCTGCTTAGGACCCCAGTCAAACTTAATATTCTTACGCGTCAACGAAGTTAGGGGTGTAGCAGTCCTTGAGAAGTTTTTGATAAATCGCCTATAATATCCTGCTAAAGCTAGAAAGCTACGAATCTCTGTAGGCGTCTTTGGCTCTTGCCAATTCATAATAGCTTCAACCTTAGCGGGATCTACTTGGATACCACGCTCACTGACCACATGTCCAAGGAATTGGTCTTCACGAAGCCAAAATTCACATTTTGAAAACTTGGCATAAAGCTTCTCTTGTTGAAGCAGTTTAAGAATGCAACGGAGGTGCTTCTCATGGTCAGCTCGACTCTTTGAATAAATCAGAATGTCGTCAATGAAGACGATAATAAATTTGTCCAAGTATGGCTTGCAGACACGATTCATGAGATCCATGAACGCCGCTGGTGCATTAGTGAGCCCAAAAGGCATCACTAGGAACTCGTAATGACCATAACGAGTCCTACATGTAGTCTTGTGCACATCTTCATCTTTAACCTTCAGTTGATGATAGCATGACCTTAAATCAATCTTGGAGAAATAACTCGCTCCTTGCAACTGATCGAACAGATCGTCGATCCTGGGCAATGGATATCTATTCTTGATAGTGACCTTGTTAAGCTCACGATAATCGATGCATAGACGCATCGATCCATCCTTCTTCTTTACAAACAGGATTGGCGCTCCCCAAGGGGACGAACTAGGTCTAATAAAACCTTTGGCTAACAAATCATCTAGTTGGGTCCTCAACTCTTTCATTTCCGTTGGTGCCAACCTATAGGGTGCTCATGCAACAGGTGCTGCTCCAGGGATGATATCAATTCTGAATTCTACTTGCCTACCTGGTGGTAAACCAGGTAGTTCTTCAGGGAAAACTTCTGGGTACTCAGAAATAACAGGGATATCTTCAATCTTAGGCTTCTGCTCATCAATGGTTACCTGTGCCATATAAATGACACAACCCTTCTTCAAGCACCTAGATGCCTTGAGCATGGACACTTGCTCAGGTAACCCATACTGGGTATATCCCTAAATGGTAAGTGGCTCACTAGAAGGAGTCTTGATCACCACTTGCTTCTTGTTGCACACAATCTGAGCTTGGTTATGATATAACCAGTCCATACCTATAACTATGTCGAAACCAGCTAACTTCAAAGGAAGTAAGGATAACGGAAAAGAGTGGTTCCTAATGGATATAACACATCCATCTAACACAGTTGAGGCTGTCTCTAGGGTACCATCAGCTAATTCTACCTCATATTTCACACTTAGGGTTTTAACAGGTAAATTCAACAACTTACAAAACTTATTATCTGCGAATGACTTATCAGCACCTGAATCAAATAACACCCTTGCATAGACATCATTTATGAGGAAGGTACCTGTTATCACATTGTCGTCCTGAACAGCTTCTCGTGCATCCATTCGAAAGACCCTTGCATTGGTCTTCTTGGCTTCCTCAGGCTTTTTGGCATATTTAGGGCAATTGGTCTTGATGTGCCCTTTTTCATTGCAGTTGTAGCACGTAGCATCCTTAATCTTCTTGCAGTCTACTGTCTTGTGCTCCTTGGACTTGCATAACCCACATGCAGATGGTCCTGACTGAGACTTGGACTCAAGCCTGCATTTCCCAAAGTGACGTTTCTGGCAAGTCTTGCACTTTGGCTTCTCCTCTTCTCGTTGACTACCCTTTCCAGACCCAAACTTCTTCTTGTGGTCCGTGTTTCCCTTAAACTTCTTCTCTGACTGTCATGAGTTGTCATCCTCACGGTTTCTCTTACTGTCTTCTGAGTTCTTAAGCGATTTTAGCCTAACCACATCTAAAGTAAGAGATAGAGATAGATCAGCTGCCGACCTAAAAGGAGCAGGTCTAGATGCCTTAACACTGGCCTTGATCTCTGGGGCTAAACCCCCAATGAAACGAGCAATTCGTTTGGGCTCCGGTGTTACCAAATACAGAACCAATCTAGACAGGGTATTGAAACTGGTGAGGTAAGCTTGACAATCTAAAATTTTCATTTCTAAAGATAAGAAATCTGACTCAATCCTCTCAACCTCGTGTTGAGGGCAGTAGTTCTCCTTAATAAGAGCAATAAACTGATCCCATGTCAGATTGTATAGTGGGATCTTTCCAGCAGCTTGAATGAGAGACTTCCACCATGCCAGTGCCTCTCCTTTGAATGATTGGGATACATACTTCACTACATCCCTTTCAGCACAACCGCTGATATCAACCACTGTGTCCATTTCATCCAACCAGGTCATACAATCAATCGCTCCTTTCTCCCCAGTAAAATCCCTGGGTTTGCAGGAGACAAAGTATTTATAAGTGCAGGACTTGGCACGTGGTTCCCTGTCAAATACTATTCTCTTAGATGGAACACTGTGTTGATTTGAGGAGTGTTGAACATCCTCTTTCTTTGGTTCATCTTTCTTAGAGGGTGGCTTTCTATGAGCCTCTGAATGATTCTTAGGGACAGAGTTAATGTGGGGTACTGATGAGGTTCTACTGTGCGTCCCACTAGACTCCCTGAATTGCCTATCCATAGCTTTAGATACAGCTGTATCAATCAGTGTACGGAGTTCTTCCCTGGTTATATTAATCCTAGTATTCTCATTATTCTCCAGGGGATGACTATTTACTTCTTCCGACCTAGCCATGTAGCTTTAATTGCTACATAAAAGAAAATTAATGACAAGGTTTATATAGAAGCCTATACAGTACTATCGTTCTTGACGATTTATTAACCATGGTCTTTAATAACTATTTTGGTTAATTTGTTAAGCATGCATATATTCAGGATCTTTATTGTAATCCCTAATTACAATTTAATAATAGCACAAAAGTCAAGTCACATGGACAGATTTAATTTTATAAACCAGGATTTTACAGAATCGAGGTATTAAGGTTAAATCAAAGTTTATTACCTTTTCTTGACAGGGAGTTGTAGGCCACCACTGTCTTTAGTCCCAAAGGACGTTAATTATAGCCCGTAGGCACTTTATTCTTAAGGGATGTTTATATAATTAAGGGAAATTGGAATAGCCCAATTTAGAGATGACTTATGTGATTTTATCGAATCACATTTTGCCAAGAATGTTAACATGTTTTCAGATGTTAACAAGGATTGGAATCTTTTGAATAGATTTTACCATCTTGGCCATGTCTGCAACGACATATAGACTAGGTTTTACCTTTAAGATTCTTTTTAATATTTAACGCAGAACAATCCTAAATTGAGATGTTAACAATGATCTGAATCTAATTGAGGAACTACCATCTTGGCCCTGTCTTAAGATGACACATGAGCTAGGTCTTGTCCTTTTTAGATTTTTTTTGCCATTTTATTATAATGGTAGATCTTATAAAAGGAATGATATCTTAAATCTAACCGTTCCACTAAAATTTAAACAAGTACATGGTTGCCCTAAACAGGTCTTCTAACTGAAATGACTTGCCCACGCAGGGGCTAAACAGAAAATAACAAGAAAACAATTAAAGGACAAAATAAAACGAATTAGGATTAGTCCTAAGTTCTTTGTCTAGACTCGAGAATCGAGGAACATGCAACTGTGTAACTGAGATTAAACACAAAAGGCTAGTGTTTAATTCACTCAGTGTTGGCTCTGATACCAACCTGTCACACCCAGATATTTCCACGTATTACCGGTGGGCTCGGTGGGGAGATCGTGACGTAGTTGATATCATCATAGTCAAACAACACAATTTTAAATGCACAACGGAAACAAAAGAGAAGAATCACATTACAAACCGAATAAATAGTAATATCAAGTATTACAACGGACTGTAAAGGATCCACAGGCGGATCAAAAGATAAATAAGATCATTGTTCATCAGACTTTAGCATCTAGAGCTTGCGAGACTTAATTAATGATGCCAGGAGTAGCCAGCCTATTTCGTCTAGTACCTGCACTTAGCCTTTTTGAAAAATACGTCAGTTTACACTGGTAAATACAATTAACTAACTCGTTTAAAAATGTTTTAGAAAATTGATTTGAATGCACATGGCACAAAAATTCTTTTATAACTTGGGACAATTATTAAAAATAATCTTGTATACAGTTTTACTTATTTGTCGTCCGTCAGGGCCGGTTGGTAGAGCCGGTCAAGATTAACTGACACGCCACATGTATAATGCCCACAAGGTTGATTCCTTTAAGTGGATTACCAGTTTTTACATAATGCAACTGTCAGGTGTACGCCTACACCCCGTGCTTAGGTCGTGGCCATTTCTTTGAATGATGCCAAGGATATCCGGGACATGGTCATTTAAGCCCCAAAGGCCATACACCAAATAACAAAGAATAAAACGAATTATGTAAATACATTAATCACAATCCGATTTAAATGACTACACACCCGACCAAGCGGTATTATTATAATACCATATCCCAAGCCCGTATAGGGAAAATAAGTTAAAAGTATTTACCTGAGCAAAGTATAAATCACAAACAGCAAGTGCACGTAGCTTTTACTGGGCTCCTAATCTGGAACGAAGGTTTTTAATAACCTATTAGATTCCTAACGGGTCTTTAATTAAGCCTAAACTTAGACCGGATAGTTTTAAAGGAAGATACGGTTCAAACACATGATTAAGCGAAGACCGGATTAGAATATGGTGACAAGCTTGGATACTTGTTTAATATGGGTAAACTAAACACATTCTGGAATTTGAGATGAAAATGATATGGTTTGACCCGTTTCGGCTAATATATGTAAACTAGTTACATAAGCCGATCCGAACGCGAAAAGTGCGTAACGGTAACCAAATGAGTCATATACAGGTTTCCTAAGTTAATATGCCTTAAATATGTTGTGACATCAGTAAGATATCTTCTATTATGCCCAAAACGAATTTAAACTCAATTTACGCCCCGTAGGGGTATTTTGGTCATTTAAAAGGTTATAAAAGAGATTTAATATAAATCTGAGTTTCAGGTCTGATATAATCAGTAAAAATACTTAAATTAATAAGTTATATCAGTAGGGTATTACATATATGTGCAATTTACCATTTATAACTAAACTATGCACCGTAGGGGCATTTTGGTAATTTCACATAAGCTTAAAGGGTCAAAACTGGAAATCTGAGTTTAAAACTTTTGCTTACTGTTAAAATATAAAAATTTACTAAAAATATCAGAAGGTATCAAATCATATATATTTAAAATAGTTTTAATACATACTATGCGTTTAAAACGCGTAAAAGGACGGTTTTAAGCGATTTCCGGGTTTTATAAAGAAAGCTGATATTTTTATTATTCCAGAAGGCTTAAAATAATTTATTTATCATATAAAATCAGTAGAAAAAGGTTTGGTATCAAAATAATTTGTAAAACTCATTTTATAGGCCACAAGGGCAAAACCGGCAATTACCGAATCAAGCTTAGAACTCTATGTTATGCTCAACCTAAAATTAAATAAAAGTCTTCAAAAATCCCAAAATATTATTTTATATAAGTAGGTAAAAAGTTTGGTATTAAAAATTGGGTTTAGATAGGCTATATGCTAATTACGCCGTTTAATTAATAAAAAGCTTTTCATTTACGCTAATGAGCATAACTCCTAATCTAGACCTCAAGCTGATGTCAAATTTTAGGGACAAGTTTATAAATCAGTAACTAAGGTTTCTATTCTTTTACTTTTTTAAAAATCACGTCTTAAGGTCAAAAGTGCATAATAGTCAACATTTAAGCATTTAACGGAAACATGCATATCAATCGGATAACTAATGAACCAAGTTGTATAATCACAGAGGGTTATACTAATATGTAACCTGGTCCTAATAAAGCTCTAAGGCATTTCTAAACTATGCTCTAATGGGTCAGAACTGAAAGTCAAAGCAAAAGTCTACTTTTGCGACTTTCGGCTCCGAACCGAGCTTAAATTGAAAATTGTCGGGTTGAACATGTTTAGACATGTTCTTACATTAATTACCAAGTTATATTAGTGATAAAATAGGTTGCATGGCTTCTACATTGTTAATTATGCATTTATGCCAAAATAAGCTTTCTGTTGACTTTTTATAATTAGCTTTGACCCGACAATTGACCTAGTTAGAGTGGGAATCAGAGGGTGCCCTTTTAAGGGTTTATTGCCCACATAATTACCAACTCATAGGTACTTTCAATTTGAAATTTGACTGGACAAATTGTGAATAATCACGAAGTCAAATCTTAATTACGACGGTTTGACTTTAGGCTAATAAACTAGGTAAAACTGAATTAAGAAAGGTTAAGGACACTTACTGAAGTCCTAAGCACGACTAGAGTTCCTTAGAGAATGACTTTGAGCTCCAGGAGTCTTCAGAAACCAAGTTAGAATGATTTTTGAGTGTGTGAACCATGAACTAGCAACAAGAACACCTTATATAGGAACTTTGATTACACAAGATCATGACAAATAAGTCTATGGGATGATTCTTGATCATCCCAAGTGTCCCTAGGCCCTTGTAAACCATCAAACAAGCCCCTGGTATAAAAAACAAGCTCCATAAGTCGGTTAAACCTGCAAAACCGACACCTGTGCCTTTTTTTTGATGCTGGCAGTCCTAGGCGGCCCACGTAAGGATCCATAAGGACCTTACGCGGCCGGTATGAGGGTCGGGTCAGGTTACACAAGTTTCATTTATTACATTTTGGCCCCTGATCCTTTTCAAACGTGGTTTTAACTTCTTTTCTTTCATTTTCAACCCTCTAAATTGACTTTTAAGGGCTCCATGACATAATCAAACACCGTTAAGTCCTTGGTTAACTTTGTGATCACCCGGAAAGCCTTTAATTTCAACGTTGACGCTTTTAACCCCTCGTATACGAATGTTAGCATAACTTTTACGTACGGAAACGAAACCTTGTGAAATTTTTATCACTTATTCTCGTGAGCATAATTAATCGTTACAAAGCTTCGGGTTTGCTAAAAGATCACTCAGAGGTATAACTTAAACATGTTGACACTTTTAACCCCTGTAGTTTGTTAACTCTCACTTTCTTTCACAAACAACTTCATATGCTTCATAATTCATTCGTTTAAGGGTATAGACTTTGTGTAGGGTTGTTGAAAAGTATTTTTATCCGATGTTGACATTTTTAATCCTTTTATTCACATATTTTCTTTGTTTGTCAACTTTAGTCCCTCTAAAGTAATTCTTTACACGTTTAATGCTCATGACACGTGTCGATAGAATATTGGACATGAATTTTCAAGGTGTTACAATAACTAATCTAGATAAGCTCGAAAGCTCAAAACAACGAAAAACAACAATTTCACAAATACCCTACCGTAACATACGACTCTGTATTGTAGCTTACGGTCTGATGATTTTGCTTTCAACAGCAGCTGCCAGCCGAAAGCTACGACTGGCCATCGTAGCCTACGGTTGGCTGCTGCAGCAATTCTCTAGTTTGCCGTTTTTGTTGCGAAAACTTCCGTAACATTCTGAATACTTATCTGTTTTACTCGAAACTTGTTTCTACGTGTCCGTAAAACATTTGCCCACATTCTTAACTTATAAACCCTTGACCCGGATTTATAGATTTAAATCATACGCTAACGTTACTAATTTATATATAAACAATTATTTAACTCGTTTGCATAATTAAACAAACGAGCTTATATATTTACATCTTTTTCGCAAGATCATCCTTTTTATGATTATACCCCATTACCCGGGGTATTATCCTTATATTTTACGCATCCGTAATCCGTTTTGTGCGTATACTTATTTTGACCCGTTATGAGAATTTAAGCACTTATACTTAATTCATCCGCATTTCTCCATATCTTCTATTTCCACTTTATAGCTTTCATTCAAGTATCATCACATCTTCAATTGTGATGGATTATGATAGGAAAACTATTATATTCCTATTATACCATCGGATTTGACACTTTTACGAAAATGACCCTTTATGTAGCATGAAGCCAGAAATGGTTTAATGCTTCCATTTTATACTGCTTGAAGGATTGACCAACTTATAAAACTCATATTTAAACTTCCCCTAAGGGTCGTTTATCCGGTTTGCCATTCGAGGGCGTTTTGGTCAATTTTAGTTCTATTTAACTACGAAGGACATCTAAAAGCTTGTTTTGGCTAAGTGGGCACTTATATCCCATATTCTATTTACAAATCATTGTGTTCCTAAGAACATAAAATTTCCCATTTAAGCTATTGGATATACCTCACTTAGGTAATCCGAAGTCCACCATGACTTGTTTAGCTCTCGTTGGACCCTAAGTCCTCATTGAGAGTTTGACGCATTACACATACCTGGCTCGGGTCATAGCTTTGACCCGTTTTAATACCTTGCAATATTAATTGCTAATTAAAAGCAATACAAGCCATACGTTATTCTCTCTGTGAGCACAACAACTCGACAACAACCATTAGTCATTATTGTCAAATGGCGATAACATCTCCATTTGACCCGTTTGGCCTAAATGACCATTTATCACTGTGAGATGGTATTTATTTTCCATCTCATCCATGTAGCCCGTTTCGGCTTACACTATACGATCATATTACTTAAAAATCATCTCTTAATTCGTTTGACCCATTATGGCTTACGCCACAGGGTGTATTTTCAACTATTATTATTTATTCGTCAACTCGTGACCAAATTACCATTTTACCCTTTTTACCCATTATGGTTTACACCATATGGTAACTTTTCAAAATTTCTTGTTTATTCGTCATCACATGACCGAATTACCGTTTTACCCCTTTTTACATCAAATCTGGTTTCTCACCATTTTCACTTGTTCCGACCCGTATCATTGCGCGTCGGAACGTTATAATTCATATACTAATTTACATTGTTCTTAACCAATACTATAATTAGGTATTCTACTTAAAAGAGATACGTTTTACTTACCTTGCATCCAACTATGCATTTCCCTCGTACTTGATCCGTTTGACACCAGTGGCGGACCCAAGAATTTTTCCATGGGGGTGTGGAATATTTTTAAAAATTTTAGGCTATCTAGATATATAAATAAAAAATTCGGTTCGAGTCGGGTCGGGTCATGTAAAACAAAAAAATCAAACTAAAATTTATAACTATTTAAAAATTTTAGGACGCCTAGATATATTCCTTAATTTTCAAGTTTTAAATTTCAACTTTTCAAACCCTATACTACAATCATAATCAATAAGAGATTAAGAGACAAAAAACCCATCCTATAAAGACTAGAACAACCCCAAATTACTTCAAAACACATAAAATTTTAAACTTTTTAAACCCATCCTATTATCTCATGAGTCTTGAACAAAATCACATAAACGTCAAAATAACAAAAAACAAAACATGTACCTGTTCATGGCCGGAATTACGGTGTTTGTGGCCGGAATTTTGAAGTCGCCGTCGAGGTTGGGGGTGTCGCAGGTCGCTGGCAGTGAGGTGACGCAGAGGGAAGGTGGGAGTCGCACAAAGCTGGCAGTCGATTGAGTTTTTTTTTGTAAACTTGACTGATTTTGTTTAATTAAAGATGTATTTGGGTTGGGCTTGAATTTTATTAACTTATCGGGCTTGATGGAATGAATTCAAGTTTTATTAAAGGGGTTAGTGGGCTAACTTATTTGCATAATTGGGTCGGGTTTCAATCTGTGTTCACAATTTTTTTATATTAATTCCTAACATTTTTTCTTAGGAATGCGGACAAAAATTTCCAAGGGGTGCGGTCGGGATTTTTCACGAAAAATACCACTAAAACTTTTTTTTTCAAGGGGTGTGGCCGCCCACCCACACTATAGGGTAGGTCCGCCCCTGTTTGACCCGCTTATTTCCCAAGCTTCCGCCTAGCTTGTTAAGCGTCAAACTATCATTTATAATTCGCAAGATGGTTAGATTAGTCATCATTTATCATGACTATTTCACCTTACAGATTGTATATCGAAATTATCATTCAATCTTATTATGGAGGTTATGCGTGTCATAGGCGAGTAGGTATCAAAGTAATCTAGACCTTCTTTTTGTCTAAATTCTTTAGCCACCAACCTAGCCTTGTATTTATCAATACTTCCATCAGTTTTCATCTTCCTTTGGAATATCTAACGATATCCAAGTGGTTTGCAACCAGGTGGAAGATCTACTAACTCCCAAGTATGATTTTGTAATATAGAATCAATTTCATTGTTTATCGCTTCTTTCCATTGAGGTCCTTCCGAAGAGGAAACCACTTCGCGATATGTATTGGGCTCGCCCTAAACCATATGGCTAACGAAGTCTGGCCCAAAGGATTTTTCAACCCTTGGCCTTTTGCTTCACCTATGATCACTCTCGTCAACCTCAGGTCGTTCATGTGTCTTATCATGAATTACCTCATCAACTCGTGTATATGAGCTTTCACCTACTTCAACTTTAGGTGTTAATGACATTATATGTGTTTGTCCTCTCAAAGGGAACACATTTTCGAAGTACGAGACAACGTTAGGATTCTCCTCCATGATAGTGTGTTCGTGTACATCTGGATTCTTGGACTCATGTACAAGAAAGCGATGTGCATTACTTTGATGCGCATACCCAATGAATATGCAATCAACAGTTTTGGGTCCTCTCCTAAAAGCCTTCGGAGGTAGTACAATCACCTTTGCTAGGCACCCCCACACTTTCAAGTATTTGTATGAAGGTTTTCTTCCTTTCCATAACTCATATGGAGTTTCGTCCATCTTTTTGAGTGGTATCTTGTTTAAAAGATAATTAGCCGAGAGAATGGCTTCCCCCCACATGTCCTGGCTCACCCCGGAACTTATCAACATGGTGTTCATCATTTCTTTCAATGTACGATTCTTGCGTTCCGCCACGCCATTTCATTGTGGAGAATAAGGAGGTGTACACTCATGTATAATGCCATTTTTTGCGCATAAATCAACAAAAGGTGCAACATATTCGCCTCCTCTATCGCTTCTCACAGCTTTTATCTTCTTTTGAAGTTGATTCTCAACTTCATTTCTATACAAGATAAATTTATTTATTGCTTCGTCTTTACTTTTAAGTAAATATATATAGCAATATTTAGTATAATCATCAATAAACGTGATAAAGTACTTATTTCCTCCTCTTGTGGGTACCGCTTTTAAATCATAAATATCGGTGTGAATTAAATCAAGGGGTTCGGTTATTCGTTCAACCGATTTCGATGATGATCTTGTAAGTTTGGATTCTACGCATGTTTCGTATTTTGAATGTGAATCAATAAGGAAAGTTGGTATACATTTTAAATTGATCAAATGACGTATTGAATTAAAATTTACATGTCCTAATCTTCCATGCCATTTATTCGACTTGGAAAACTCAAGCATATAAGTAGAAGTAGTAGCAATTTTATTCATGTCTTTCTTGACAGCCATTACATTCAATTTAAACATACCATTGAGGGTATAGCCCTTACCAACATACGTGACACGTTTAATAAGAACAAACTTGTCACTTTCAAATACTAAAAGAAATCCAAACTTATTAAGCAACCATCCCGAGACTAGTCTCTTGTGCAAGTTCGGAACGTACAACACGTTTCTTAGAGTGAGATCCTTCCCCGAAGTCCACTTCAAAATTAACGTGCCTTCACCCTTGATGTCCGCGGTGGCTGCATTTCCCATGTACAGCTTCTCATCTCCCACAAGCTCTCTGAAGGTACTAAAGAGGCTCTTGTCTGCGCAAACATGACGACTCGCGCCCGTATCAACCCACCATCCTTTTGGAGTGTTGGTCACAATATTGATCTCATCCATCATGGCGGTTTTGTCAGAAATCATTGCCACCAAAGGCATTCCATCTTCATCTACCATGTGCGCATGCTCACGCTTTGGTTTCTTGCATTGGTTAGCCCGATGCCCCGGGTCGTCACAGGTGTAACAAGTCCCTTGGAACGCTTGAGGATTTTTTTTACAACCCCTTTCTTTGGTCCAAGCTTACTAGCCTTTGATTTCTCTTTGTCCTTCTTCCCTTTACCCTTGTTGCCCTTAGAGGATTGCCCATGCTCAACCATATTTGCGCTAGTAGTTGTTTGCGCAAGGCTGCGTTTTTGGGCAATTCTATTGTCCTCTTCAATCCAAAGACGAACAATAAGATCTTCTATAGTCATCTCCTTTCGTTTATGTTTAAGATAATTCTTAAAATCCACCCAACTAGGAGGAAACTTTTCAATTATTGCTACCACCTAAAATGTCTCGCTAAGTGTCATGCCTTCCGCGAGGATGTCATGTAGTATAATCTGCAACTCTTGAACTTGATTCATAACGGTTTTAGAATCAACCATTTTGTATTCCAAGAAACGGGCTACCACAAATTTCTTTGTGCCAGCATCCTCCGTTTTGTATATTTTGTCCAAGGCATCCCATAAATCTTTGGAAGTCTTGACATTGTAGTACACATTATACAATGCATCCGAAAGGCCGTTTAACACATAGCCTCGACATATGAAATCCGAATGTTTCCAAGAACCTATCGCCCACTGAGTTTGGGCGTCGATCTCCCCTTTCGAAGGTTGGGGAGCGGTTTCAGTCAAGAACCTCGCAAGGTTCATGGTGGTCAAATAGAAGAACATCTTCTGTTGCCACCTTTTGAAGTGTAAACCCGAGAACTTCTCGAGTCGTTCAGCGTGATTGGCCACTGTGGACGCTCCCCTAGTGTTGACGTTTAAAGGGGTTCTCATAACAACGTTCGTATTGTTGTTGACATTTACGTTTTCAGTTGACATTTTGAAAATTAAAATTCCAAGTTTAGTTCAAAAGTTACTGTTTTAACTAAAACAGAATTAAACTATTAATTTTAATTTTTAATGTCAAGTGGGGTACACCTCCAAGGTTTTGCACGCTGATTTAACAATCAGAGACAACCTGTGGGTTAGGTCTAGTGTAAACAACCAAGGCGTTTCTTAGTCAGATTTACCACAAATTTACTGTTTGGCTTCTAAGTCCAACTTTGAAGACCAAAACAGAAATTTTTTATAAGTATTTAGGATAGAACTGTAAGTAACCAACACTGTTTTCAACCAAAGTCGCTCATTTGAAGATCAAAACAGAAGTAAAATCTGTTTTTAAAACACAAACTGTGTGAAACAAAACTAGTTTGAATCATAAACAAAATGGTTTTGAATACACGAACGGTGTTTTAAAAATTTGTTTTAGGATTGTAGGAACCGTTCACATATTAAATAAAGTAAAACAATTTTATTAAGCGATTACAATACAGAAAATAAAGAAAGCAGGAAATTACAGTACAATTACAACTGAAATAAACAAAATACAAGAATAAAAGATGAAACAGAAAGAGACTGGCTGAGGGTTGTGTTTAATACAAAGCCTTTAAAACAAATTCCGAGTCTCCCAAGAGAACTCGTTTTGTTTCCCAGCGTACAATAGCCGGAGCAGTAGTACTGCCGGAGCTGGCTCGAGGACCCGAAGAATACCTTGAGAAATGTAAGAAGAAGATCGAAAGTTTGCAGAGAATTGTTAGCATTCGCTGTGTTATTACTGGTGTGTTTCTGCAGTGGGTATGATGCTGTATTTATACAGCATCTGAGTTGAAACAGCCAAAAAACGAATTAAATGAGAGAATAAAATTTCATTAAACGTCTTTAATGCACTTTAATTCGTTATTTAATTCTTAGTCAAGTGTGACAACTGGCACAAAACCGGTAATTTCCGTATACTTTAATTATTACTTAATGACTGCAATTATGTGCTTAAACGTCAACATTGATTGATTACATTATATACAAGTGAATTCATGCACGATTAATACTACAAAATATTGCTTTGTGCCTTAACAAGAGCGTTGCGTCAGAAATACTAGTAAACTCACCGGTAAAACACAATATGTCAACAACTCTGCAGAAAGCAGTCAGACATTAGAACTGAGGCCTAGGTGTAGGTCCAACGACAAAAATGCATTAAAACCCAAGAGTACATACAAGGGTTAACATACAGACGCTCCAAAAGCTAAAATACGCACTAAAAAGCACCCGAAACACACTTTAAGTGCAGAATTTTATTAAATTCAGCTATGACCAGCTCTTAAGCATATTAATATCATGCAGAAATTATGTCTTATCGTCCAAAATATTTACCTAAGTGTTGGGAATTAAAAGGGTTACAAAAGGACACTAAACGGGACAATTTAACACTTAACGAACCGGTAATTAACCGAACAACCGGACACTACCCGGGACACCAAATTTTTGCCAAACACATTATTTATTTAATTCTTGGTTACTCGTGATCCCCGAACACCCACTATATATCAAATAAATAATATATGAAAGCATATTACTTAGAATTGAACTACCATTACTATCTAGTTACAAAATTTACAAATTACCCCCTAGCCTATTTCGGTCATCATCATCACAAGATATTCTTGGATTTTATCTTTTCTTATTTCCTTAATTGTGGTTGGCCAAGAATCAATGTAATCATTCCTCTAGGATTTGCTTAGGGTGGCCATGTGAGTTCCAAGAACTCTATATCATCACCACCTTCACAAGTTCATTTCACCACACTCAAACTCACTCTCCCTCTTCTCTCTCGGCTGCCCACATCCGCCACCACCACCATCACTTCAACATTCACCCCTTTGATCCATTTTCAAGTCCAAAACAAGTGATAGAAGGAACCTTGTGAAGCTTGGAGCTTGGAGTCTTGAAGAAACATCACCCCTTGCATTCTCACGCCATTTTCATCATCATTTCTTGTTCACAAGCTCATCCCTAGCCCTTGTGCTAGTTGTAAGTCCTTGATTTAACTCTTGAATCACTTCTATGTTGATTGTTCGAAACATTGTTGTTTGAAGTTTAAAATAAGCACACAAAGAGAAAAATGAACAAAGAACCTAAACATGAACTTATATAATGATAAAATCTGACTGGATTATGTTAGTATAAGCATGCATGTTGTTTGATCACTGAATTCTCGATAAACCCGTTGTTAGAACAATTGTTGACGCGTTTTAGTAACATTTACACTCTAAAAAGCATGCTGATTAGTATTTTCAGCCAACTTCAATAGGCTGTAACTGGATCATAATAAATCGAAAAACGGATTTTCTGAAGCCTAAATTATGTATTTTCGAAAAACTGATCAAATGGCACTGGAATCGTAATTTTTCGAGGTCGTTTACTATTTTAAAGGACTATTTTTGGACAGCAGCTCAAGCTGTGATTTTACTGCTGAAAAAGTGTGTTGCATTCGGAGTCATAACATAAAAACTGAGTAGAATCAGCTCATGGAATTTTTACTGTAGATGGTAACTGTTGTCGCCGTAATTATCCCACTGTAATTTTGTCAATTGGACTTACGATTAATTTTTAGTAAATTATTCTGTAGACTGCAGTCAGAAAGTGACAAATCTGATTGCAGTCCGGTAAATGAAATTCTATAAAATATTGACAATGAACTGGACCCCGAAATTTTACACAATAAAATTTGGATTGTATATGACATTCTGTAAAAATTTGGGAATTTTTGGAGAAGGTTAACTATTTTATTAAAATGGTCGAAAACAGTCCAGTTTTGATGAATAAAGCTGAAATGACATAAGTAGTATATTGCATGTCTGATTGTCGGGTTGGTTATGTGAGAACAATCTACGGGATATATGTAAAAGAAAATGATATGCTATTAAGTATGGACACCTCCATTTACAAAGGAGACTATGGCGAAACCTTCTGAAAATCCTAACACTTAGTAAATATTTTCTAGACAAACGTTTACTAGTGTGTTCTAAACTATGCTTTTCGAATATAAACCTCGCCATAATTTTTGTAACAAAAATACACATACAACATACAAGATACATAACTCGGGTGCAAAGTGCAAATTACAAGAAACTTATATTTTTTCTTGAGAAAATAATATAAGTAAAACACTTAGTTAAAATTATGAATTAATTTTAACACAAGAAAACATATACATAAAAGACAGGGACTTGTACTTGTATGATACAAGTCTAGTGACTAACGTTAAGAAAACACCTATTGGTCACAACGTTAAGCAAATCCGGTGAAGTTTACGACGCAAGGAACGCAAAGTTGTGAGTTCATGCTCCCCCTTTTCTTTTAACTGTTTTCAGTCTTATAACTTCGGGGGTGAAATACATGTACAAATACGACAATATTTACAAATGGTATGACGAATACAAGAATTGAAGAATGATACGAGAAATCGTGTCACGAATTGGGTACCATAAGCACCCTTAATCGTGTACATACTTAGACCGCAGAACAAAAGGTTAGATCTAATGGGTTTCAGGGCAGCCCCACTCTTGGTGACAACTAGAACCGAGTAGTGTTTTTGTGTCTCAGTCGTGAATCGACTACAGAAAAATGCCTATGGTTTGGTGACTTCCTATGTCGTGTCACATGTTAATGGCTTTGCAACCCATTAACACTTGATACATACAGAAATACTTGGTTTATACATGAGTACGTGGTGTACACAAAAGACTTGACTTATACAAGATACAAGTTATGTTTTCATACAAAGTATACAAACGTGAAATACAAAAATTGCATGAATTCACACCAACATTATGTTGACGTTTTTCTAAAACTCACATGTATTTCAGGTAACTAGTGGATGTGCGCGCGGTTTTACTCATGCTCTTGGATGTCGCTTTTGTTTATCTTTGAATAAAGTTGTAAACTTATCAGACAAAATGCTGTCTTGTGATGTAAACACTTAAACTACGATTTCAGTTATGTAATGTGTTGCATTTAAAGCTATTTTTATGAGCATGTAGTATGTTTACCTTTCGTATGCAATGAGAACCTTTCATGATCACACCTCGTGCTTCCGCCGCAGAAAGGGGTGTGACAGATTGGTATCAGAGCTGCGATTGTAGTGATCCAGGATTCCTTCTCGAGTCTAGTCTACAATCACTAAGATCCTTTCACGAAAGCAATTTTTCAAAAAGTTTTCAGTGCATAAAACTTTCCACGACATCCACTACCTGAAACTATTTACAGGAGTCTAGAAAAGACACTACGAGGCTTAGAATGCACAGAAGTAGCACTTGGCTTTAACTGAGAAATTACTTGCAATTATGTGTGATAATTAGCATATACTTATACTAGGAATAGAATACCACTAGTATACGTGACCTTACCTGAAAACAATAGCCTATCTGAAGGAAGAGATACGAGGATGAAACGAACTGTGCGGACTGTGCAAGGAGTTACGTAATTATGGATGCATACACAATTATGGAATTCAGTGCACAGAAATCACAACAAGTCTTGTCACGTATGGATTCCCTCAGTGCAATAAAAAGTCAAACGTGATCACCAGCCCATTAAATACTCTGCTAGAGTAAAAATTGTTTGATGTCACTTATGTGGTATATGCCTGTGTATATATATATACTACTACTACTACTACTGTCTAGTACGAAGATATCAAACAAATGCCTAAACCTACTGTGTGGTGTTCTTTCAGAACATGGCACCAAGGAGAATTGTGAACAATCGAGATTCTGATCAACCTCCTCCTCCTCCCCCACTGCCAAAGACTGCTGAAGAGCTGAACGCTCTACTAGAAGAAAGGATCTCCGCTGCTATCGCCCAATACGAGGCAACGCGTACTGCAGACAGTGGTGGACCAAGTAATGCCAGACGTAATGGGAATGGAGATTCATCTGGAGGAAACGCAGCTCAGGGCTGTACTTTCAAGCAGTTTCTCGACTGCAAACCAATGAACTATGACGGCACAGGAGGTGCAGTAGCGTTTGTACGCTGGACTGAGAAAACTGAAGCTACTATCCGCATGAGCAAGTGCACCGCTGATCAGCAAGTCACTTTCGCTACTGGGTTGTTTATTGATGAAGCACTGACTTGGTGGAACTTACAAGTCCAAACTTTGGGTGATGATGCCGCTTATGGCCTGACTTGGGATGAACTAAAAGAAAGAATGAGAGAGAAGTATTGCTCTCGTGCTGAACTCCAAAGGTTGGAGACTGAGTTTTGTCATCTGACCATGGAAGGCGCTGACATTAATGGTTATACTCGAAGGTTCCACGATCTGTCTAGAGTGCTTCCCTACATGGTAACTCCCGAATTCAAGCGAGTTGAATGCTACATTTGGGGACTGGCCTCAGAATTTCGCGGCATGGTAACTTCGGCCAAACCTCAAACGATCACCGAGGCTGTAACTCTGGCTGTCAGCCTTACTGAAGATTGTGTTCGTATGAAGAAGCTATCACTAAACCCAATAGAAGAGACCGAGACGCATGCTGAGTCATCCAGTGACAAGAAAAGGAAACACGCAAACCTGAACCAAGCAACTCGAAACAATAGGGGTTCCAACAAGAAGCGTGACACCAACCCGCCTCAGGGGGCGAGATCTCTTGCAGCCATGAATGACGCTCCAGCTAAAGGATACCTGGGCACTCTGCCCAAATGCAATCATTGCAAGCGTCACCATGAAGGGGTGTGTCGCGTTTCAAAATGCGACAAGTGTGGAAAGTTAGGTCACCGCACTGAAGACTGTTCGGGAAAAGGAAGGAACGGAAATGGAAATCGCAACGTTGCTGGTAATGCGAATGGTGGGAATGGAAATGGTAATGGCAACAGGACTGGGAATAGAGCTGGGCGTAACCAAGGATGGTTCAATTGTGGAAGCAAGGAGCACTTCATGAAAGATTGCCCAGGGGGAAACAACGCTCAGGCTCGAGCATTTGTGATTGGAGCGAGGGACGCACGCACGCGAGGACCCTAACGTGGTCACCGGTATGTTTCTCGTTAACAATCGCTTTGCATCCATATTATTTGACATTGGTGCCGATTATAGCTTCATGTCTGTGGAATTTAAACGCATGCTTGGAATAGAACCTAGTAGATTAGAAATTCCTTATTCCGTAGAATTAGCCAATGGTAAACTTGTTAAGTCGGGCGAAGTTGTTATAGGTTGAACATTGGAACTTGGTGAACGAAAATTTAGCATCGACCTTTTACCTATTCAATTGGGTAGCTTCGATGTAGTGGTTGGAATGGACTGGTTGTCCAAGAACAAAGCTGAAGTTATTTGTCATGAGAAAATCATTCGCATTCCTTTGGCAAATGATGAAACTCTCATCGTACATGGAGAAAGACGAGACGTGCCTCTGCGAATCATCAGTTGCATGAAGGCACAGAAGTGCTTAAGAAAAGGGTGTGTTGCTTTCCTAGCACATATTGTAGACAAAAAGGCTGAGGAGCCGAAACTCGAAGACATTCCTGTGGTGAAGGAATTCCCTGATGTTTTTCCCGAAGATCTGCTAGGATTACCTCCGCAACGACAAGTTGATTTCCGTATAGACTTGGTTCCAGGAGCCGCTCCTGTAGCCAAGGCACCCTATCGACTTGCCCCATCCGAAATGCAAGAATTATCTATCCAACTCCAGGAGTTGTTGGATAAAGGATTCATAAGGCCAAGCTTCTCACCCTGGGGAGCTCCAGTATTGTTCGTGAAGAAAAAGGATGGAACTCTACGGATGTGTATCTATTACAGAGAACTGAACAAGCTCACAATCAAGAATCGGTACCCGCTACCAAGGATTGACGACTTATTTGATCAGTTGCAAGGGTCAAGCTACTATTCCAAGATCGATCTTCGATCTGGATACCATCAGCTAAAGATACAAGAAGAAAGCGTACCAAAGACTGCATTTCAAACGCGCTATGGGCATTACGAGTTTCTTGTAATGCCATTCGGATTGACGAACGCACCAGCGGTCTTTATGGAACTGATGAACCGCGTCTGCAAACCGTATCTCGATAAATTTGTGATTGTATTTATCGATGATATCCTGATTTATTCACAAACGAAAGAAGAGCACGAGCAACACCTCAGAACAATTCTGGAACTACTGAAGAAAGAGAAACTTTATGCAAAGTTCTCAAAGTGCGAATTCTGGATTCGCGAAGTACATTTCCTTGGTCATGTTGTGAATGAGAAGGGCATTCATGTAGACCCGTCCAAAATAGAAGCCATAAAGAATTGGGAAGCCCCCCAAACCCCAACTGAAGTTCGACAATTTTTGGGCTTAGCAGGCTATTATCGGCGATTCATTGAGAATTTCTCCAAGATAGCCCAACCACTAACTACCCTTACGCAGAAAGACAAGAAGTACGACTGGGATGACAAGCAGGAAGAAGCCTTCCAACTGCTCAAAAACAAACTATGCGATGCACCGATACTATCGTTACCCTAAGGCATAGAAGACTTCGTGGTATACTGTGACGCCTCACGGCAAGGCTTGGGTTGCGTGCTCATGCAACGCCAGAAAGTCATCGCTTATGCTTCAAGACAATTGAAGGTACATGAAAGGAACTACACCACGCACGACTTGGAACTGGGTGCGGTGGTATTCGCCTTGAAGATTTGGCGACATTATTTATATGGTACTCGATGTACAATCTTCACAGATCACAAAAGCCTACAGCACATATTTGATCAGAAGGAATTAAATATGCATCAACGCCGTTGGTTCGAGTTACTGAACGATTATGAATGCGAGATTAAGTACCATCCTGGAAAAGAAAACGTTGTAGCGGATGCTGTAACAACCCGCACTTTCGTGTGTTGTTACTACTTGATATACTCGTTACGCCTAGCACCAGAGATTCGGATCATAATGTAACTATATCGCATACATCGCTATTCAAAGGATAAATCGCATATTTTCGCTATACATTATCACTACAACACATCGCAAACACTAACACTCACGGAGGCATTGAGTGAGGACCTATTCTACCCTCCTCAGTGGCCGTGACGTGTCGAACGTAAACAACTAATGCTAACAAGGACTCTCGGGTGAGTGCTATAGCTCCAGTCGTCGTGACGATGATGACAATACGAGTGAATGGTACCCCGTCAGTCTTTGTGGCACAACACGCAATAACGTTCACGATGACATCAAGAAAGGACCTATACTACCCTCCTTGATGGCCGTGAAACGTCGCTAATAATCGCATACTCGAAACGAAAACCGGCTGCATTTATCGAAACTGTGGATTATGGATACGTAAATACGACCCCTAGTGATATCTATAGGTATATATAATTATAATATAAAAAGCACGCACTTCAAAGTCGATCGCAACGCTCAAAAACGGAGAAGTCCATCGTGTCGGAGTGGCCATCCGGACGGATAGCCATCCGGACGGATGGGCCGGGGCATCCGGACGGATGGGCCGGGCCATCCGGACCAAAATCCACTTCAGCTCCACTTTTGCCTATAAATACCATGTCACATCACTTGAACAGTGATGTGACAGCTCCCACTCGACCAAACACGCTTCAGGACCCTTTTCTCTCGATTCCTCGCGATTCCGGTAAGATTTCAACCTAAAAACTTGTACTTCTATGATCTACACTCAATTCTACACCATTCTATCTTTCAGAACTCAATTTCTAACCGTGAAATCTGCTGATTTGAGGTGTTTTAAGGTGATGTCACCAAGAGTTCATATGAACTTCAAGTTGTGACCTCATCCCACTGATGTGTTCAAAATGCAACATATAAATTTCATCAAATGAGGCATAAAACTAACCCTTTTTAGTACTAATGTTGGAAAAAGTGTGCTTTTGTCTTCCTTTTGTATTTTCAGTATTAAATGAGCTCAAATTAACAAAAGAAGTAAAAAGACATCAAAATCTAACATAAATACAAGAAAAGGAATAAGACGTGACATGCCCGACCCCACGACAGCATCTTCCCAAGCAAAACAAGAGATCAGAAGCCTGAACACGCCCCGTGCTCAGCCAGCACGGGGGCGTGCCCAAGTGTCAGCAGAAAAGACAAAGTGGTAGAAGCTTCTATTGCCCACCACGGGGCCGTGCTCAGCGGACACGGGGCCGTGGTCAACTATAAGATTCGCACAATCTAGCAAATCTGCATAGTACAAAGATTCTTCTGCACCACGGGGTCGTGCTCAGCGGACACGGGGGCGTGGTCAACTAAAAAGACAAAACTGCATTAAATGAAGAAAGAGAAGGATGTGGACACGGGGCCGTGCCCGAGCTTCTGTTCAGCCTATAAATAGAAGTGCTTGGCTCAAGCTCAAACCATCCCTTGGCACACCACCTCTCTCACACTTCACCCACCACCCACCACCACCATAACACCATCATCCACCACCATCATCCATTGTCCATCGTAGAGTGTGTGAGTCGTCTCGGGATCCAAGATTGATCGTAAGAGTTCTTGACAATCAAGGCCATGTTTGCCTAAGTCTCTTACATCACTTGGTGAAGACAAAGTGTCTAGTGTAATACTTTTTATTTCTAATCTTTTGCACTTTTTACTTGGTTTTGTATTAATGACTTTAATAACTAGTTGCTTATGTTGAAGGTGATCTTTCCTTATCGTTTGTCCGTGGTTTCTTGGCATTATTTTACTGTCTATATAAAATAAAAGATTTTCACCATTCATATCTCCACGGTCTATATAGAGGTATGTTGGCTACCTGGTCGGGGGTTAAGGGAACGGTTTGGTAAAGGTCTTGCCATTGTTCAGCGTTTAGAGGTCCTGCAATGGACCTGGGTCAAATTTAGTAGGACCTCCTTCAATACTTAACGGTATTGGATGGCGGGGGTCCAAACTCTTTGATCCCCTCATAAGTTAACTACTATTAATACTGTAACTCGGCTATTTAGGACTGTATCCCTGCTGACTCAGACTACTTAGTCGAGGGTAACGTCACCTCCAAAATAGGGGCCTACCATAATTTGCATTAATAACTTAATTAATTATCTTCCAATAATCCACCCTTTTAGGATTGTATCCTTGCTGACTCAAACTACTGGGGTGAGGGTAACGTCACCTTCAAAAGAGGGGCCTACTACAATAACTAAGATAATCTCTTAAATATGTGCAAAAGTGCGGAAATAATCAAAGGTTACACTAGATACGAGTCGGAACCAAGTGATTCATCTTGTCTATCTGTTTTTCTTTTTATTTTTATTTTCAGCATTTTAGTTAGTTTTTATTTTTCTTAGTTTAAAACATTTTAGTTAGTTTTTATTTTGATTAGACGTTGAGGATAAACCGGTACTAAAAGCTCTTGTGTCCTTGGACGACCTCGGTATCTTGCCAACACTATACTACGCTAACGATGGGTGCACTTGCCCATATGTGTGTTTAGTGTTAGTAAAATATCGTGTTTTATAAATTTAAAACTTGGCTAAAAATAATTGTTAAAGGGGCTTAAAATATACACCTAATATATATAACACTTCACACGCATCAAGTTTTTGGCGCCGTTGCCGGGGACACAAGGATTTTAAGAAAGTTAGGAATCAACGGCCTAATCGTTTTTCTTATTTTTCAATTTTTTTTAGGATTTTTTTTAGTTTTTCTGTTTCTGCAAAGCTCAGCACGGGCCGTGTCTGGTTGGACACGGGCCGTGCCCAGCATCATCACTGGCAGTTTTTATTTTCTGAGTTACAGAGAGCTGAACACGGGGCCGTGTCGGTGCAACACGGGGCCGTGTCAAACTCCCAGTAATAGGGATCCAGAAAACAATCACTGTATCTCTGACCACGGGCCGTGTTCACCGAGCACGGGGCCGTGGTGAACATTCTGACCAACGTTCTTTTCTGTTTTTATTGCAGGACTTGGAACCCAGGCGCCACATTTGAACCTCCTACGTAGTGCATGAGCTCTAGTTCTAGTAGAGACATAAAAGAACCTTTAGAAGAACCCGAACGCTTTCTCAGAAAAAAAATCTTAAAGCTAAAAATCAAGAGAAAGTTTCGGGGGACCCACTTCCAATGGCGGACCAACGTACCCTCATGGATTACCTACGGCCCACCGTAGGCAATCTCGGCGCCGCTATCAATGCACCGAATATCGAAGCCAATAACTTCGAACTTCGGCCACATTTGATACAAATGCTTCAAAACTCCGCAACCTTCCATGGGCTTGCGGACGAGGATCCCCGTCTACATATTACTAATTTCTTAGAAATATGTGATACCTTTCGGATCAATGGAGCATCAAACGACGCCATCCGCCTTAGGATGTTTCCATTTTCACTAAAAGACCGAGCTAAAGCTTGGCTTAACACCCTCCCAGTTGGCTCGGTAAACACCGGGGATGAACTAGCCCAAAAGTTTCTATATAAGTATTTCCCTCCTGCTAAAACGGCTAAATTAATGACTGAAATTAATACATACTCACAAGAGGATGGGGAGTCCTTATATGAAACTTGGGAAAGGCTCAAGGAGCTTCTAAGAAAGTGCCCTCATCACGGTCTAGCGGTGTGGCAACAAGTATCCACTTTCTACAATGGGTTGTTGCCACAAACAAGACAAACACTTGATTCAAGCTCCGGGGGACTTTTAGGTAATCGTCGCCCAAATGAAATATATAATCAAATTGAGGAAATTGCTCAAACCAATTTTCAATGGCACACTCCCCGAGGTAATAAATCTATTGCCCCGGGCGCCCATAAGGTTGATGAAAGCACCTCTTTACAAGCCCAAATCGAGGCCCTGTCTTCGAAAATAAAAAGGCTAGAAATGACAAAAACGGCCTCGGTTATGGCTTGTGAAGGGTGTGGTGGGTCACATGAAAATTGGAGTTGTATGAAAGAATTAGATGAACAAGCAGAAACGGTAAACTACATTGATAATAGACCTAGGCCGTCAGGTCCTCCAACGGGTACCTACAACCAAGGATGGCGTAACCACCCGAATCTTGGTTGGAGAGATCCCGACAATAGTAGTAACCAACAAAATCAACGAACTAATTTTCAACAACCACAAAATTTCTCTCAACAACAAGGTGGAAGAGAAAGGCTTGAAGATACCATATCTCGCCTCATCTCCAACACCGAAAAGAAAAACTCGGATCGATTTCAACAATTGGAATCGAATTTTAGAAATCAACAAGCTAGCATTCAAAACGTTGAAAAACAATTAAATCAACTAGCTCAAAATTTCTCCGAGAGACCACAAGGCGCGTTACCAAGTAATACCGAAACCAACCCAAAGGCGCAAGTACACCTCATCACATTGAGAAACCGAACCGTGGGTCCCGAAGATGCCCCAGTACCACCACTTGAAGGAAGTCAACGCCAAAGCACGACTTCACCTACACCTCAACCAGAAAAGGCTTCTTCACCAAATCAAGAGGCCGCCAAGACTCCTCCAATTCCGTACCCCGGTAGGTTAACTCGTCAAAAGACCGATGAGCAATTCGCAAAGTTCGAAAGTTTACTAAAACAATTGCATGTTAATATTCCTTTTATTGAGGTCCTAACCCAAATGCCTAAATATGCAAAATTCATGAGGGATTTCCTCACTCACAAAAGGAAAATTGAATCATTGCAATTAGTTAACTTAGGCGAAGAATGCTCCGCTTTAGTACTCAACAAACTTCCACAAAAGAAAATCGACCCCGGGAGCTTCACAATTCCTTGCTCGATTGGGAAGTCCCCCGTTCGTAATGCATTAGCCGATCTTGGGGCTAGCATTAACCTCATGCCCACATCAATGTTCAAACGACTCGGCCTAGGAACAACAAGCCCTACAAAGATGAGCATTCAACTCGCCGACAGGTCCGTCAAGTTTCCACAAGGTGTCGCTGAAAATCTACTAGTCAAGGTTGACAACTTCGTTTTTCCAACTGACTTTGTCATCCTAGACATGGTAGAAGACACCGATGTCCCTCTCATCCTCGGGAGGCCATTTCTAGCCACCGCTCAAGCAGTGGTGGATATGAATGACGGTACGTTAACATTGAAGTTTGGGGATGAGGAAGTGAAGTTTGAATGTGGAAAGAAAGTAGAGGAAGAAGACCCGGTCAAATACATGAAGGTCATAGACTCAAGCTTGGATGACGCTCTCCGACGGTGTAACATGGGATGCAATACATCCCACTTGGGTAACATGTGACCAGGCTTTGGGTCTAGCCAAGGACCCTTATAAACGTGGCGCACCACGGAGGCATTCCACGGAACTATCCTTAGTTTAGTTTAGATTAATTTTCTTGTTTTCTAGTTAGTTTTAATTTTCAGGAATAAAACACATGTGAGATGGAAAAGGATGCAAGGGAAACTTGAACCAGCACTCTATACAGGAAAACAGAACCGTCCGACAAATTTCTTCATTTACAGTAAGCTCGGCACGGGCCGTGTCCACCCAACACGGCCCCGTGCTGCACAGTCTGCAGAAAAAGACCCAGTTCAGGTAACTGGACACGGGCCGTGTTCACCCAACACGCCCCCGTGTCCAGGCTTCTGTTTCTCTTGTTTTAATTTTGTTACTGGCACTTGAACACGGGGCCGTGCCCGGCCAACACGGGGCTGTGTTCAGCGCCCAGTAACACAAATTTTTTGCTTTTTACACCTTTTTACACATTCAATCAACCTAAAAACTTATTTTTGGGACACATTGAGGACAATGTGTAATTTAAGTGTGGGGGGGATGCTAAAACCTTGAATCTTGCAAGTCCTAAATACAAGCCTTACACAAAACTCTATTGGAACCGCTAATCACCCCAAATTTTTTCAAAAATTTTCATTTTTTTACTTGTCTAGGTTTAACTCGGAAAATTCAAGTTCTAAAAAAGGTTATATTTTTACAAATTTACAACCGATAGCGTCGTGATAAAAAGAACCAACATAAGAAAATTATGAAAATGCATGACAAGCTTAGTTAAAATTTAATTATATATACTTGATCACATAAAAACCCATTCCCACAAAAGTGAGTTTTGAGCCTTTATTGAGCATACAATTACATATCATTAGAACTAAATGCTCATTTTTCGTTTCTTGTGTGAATAGCCGCTTGGTTCTTACGACTCTAGAACTTGCCATGACGATACATTCCCGGTCCTTACCAACTTAAACCCGAGTAAGTAAATGATGGAGGCATTAGGACTAACCCTTTTTATTTCTACACCATTATTATTTTTATTATTTTTTTTACCACCTACCCAAAATCCCCTTAGTTAGCCCCTTTGAGCCTAAACCTTTTCATTTCATAACCCAAACCAAAACACCCTTTTTACCCACCAAAACCTTTTCCATTTTTACCCTTTGTTTTAGTAACAAGTTCGATTTTTCGTATGACTTTTCAAAAAAAAAAAAAAAAAATTTTGTGTTGATGATGAAGCAAAAGAAAATAAACAAACAAGTTCATCAAAAATAACTTTGTTTGAATAATAGCTTCATCAAAATAAAAGTTACAAAAATAGAAAGTCTTACGAAAACCGAAACTTGTTACGCTTTTCGCCTTTTTCTACTAACCACTAACCACTCACCCAACCACCTACCTTTAACCCAAGCCTAACCCTTCACCCACAAAGTCCTCTTGATATTTACAAAGGTATATAAGTTAAAAAGGAGGAGGATTGATTGCTTGGCAAGCCTATGGTAGGAGAAAGTTCCATGCCGCTCTCGAGTGATCCACAAAAATACATTTTCGGCCGAGTGTTGAGTGATCCCCATGAGGTATGTGAACTTGTATATAAATAGAATTTTAAAGAGGCATGTTATGCCCTAATAAGTAATTTATCTTATGAAAAGTTTTAAATAAATCATGACGAATAGGATTGTAAATAAATAAAAATAAAACTAAATAAAGAATCTTGGAAATCCCGACACTCTACGACAAGCCCAAAAACCTTCTTTTCTACCCATTCCATTTGGGAGTGTAATAGCCACATATTAAAGAGTTTTGCTTGATGACAAGAAAAGATTCAAGTGTGGGGGTATTTGATGTGCTCAAAATGCAACATATAAATTTCATCAAATGAGGCATAAAATTAACCATTTTTTAGTACTAATGTTGGAAAAAGTGTGCTTTTGTCTTCCTTTTGTATTTTCAGGATTAAATGAGCTCAAATTAACAAAAGAAGTAAAAAGACATCAAAATCTAACATAAATACAAGAAAAGGAATAAGACGTGACATGCCCGACCCCACGACAGCATCTTCCCAAGCAAAACAAGAGATCAGAAGCCTGAACACGCCCCGTGCTCAGCCAGCACGGGGGCGTGCCCAAGTGTCAGCAGAAAAGACAAAGTGGTAGAAGCTTCTATTGCCCACCACGGGGCCGTGCTCAGCGGACACGGGGCCGTGGTCAACTATAAGATTCGCACAATCTAGCAAATCTGCATAGTACAAAGATTCTTCTGCACCACGGGGTCGTGCTCAGCGGACACGGGGGCGTGGTCAACTAAAAAGACAAAACTGCATTAAATGAAGAAAGAGAAGGATGTGGACACGGGGCCGTGCCCGAGCTTCTGTTCAGCCTATAAATAGAAGTGCTTGGCTCAAGCTCAAACCATCCCTTGGCACACCACCTCTCTCACACTTCACCCACCACCCACCACCACCATAACACAATCATCCACCACCATCATCCATTGTCCATCGTAGAGTGTGTGAGTCGTCTCGGGATCCAAGATTGATCGTAAGAGTTCTTGACAATCAAGGCCATGTTTGCCTAAGTCTCTTACATCACTTGGTGAAGACAAAGTGTCTAGTGTAATACTTTTTATTTCTAATCTTTTGCACTTTTTACTTGGTTTTGTATTAATGACTTTAATAACTAGTTGCTTATGTTGAAGGTGATCTTTCCTTATCGTTTGTCCGTGGTTTCTTGGCATTATTTTACTGTCTATATAAAATAAAAGATTTTCACCATTCATATCTCCACGGTCTATATAGAGGTATGTTGGCTACCTGGTCGGGGGTTAAGGGAACGGTTTGGTAAAGGTCTTGCCATTGTTCAGCGTTTAGAGGTCCTGCAATGGACCTGGGTCAAATTTAGTAGGACCTCCTTCAATACTTAACGGTATTGGATGGCGGGGGTCCAAACTCTTTGATCCCCTCATAAGTTAACTACTATTAATACTGTAACCCGGCTATTTAGGACTGTATCCCTGCTGACTCAGACTACTTAGTCGAGGGTAACGTCACCTCCAAAATAGGGGCCTACCATAATTTGCATTAATAACTTAATTAATTATCTTCCAATAATCCACCCTTTTAGGATTGTATCCTTGCTGACTCAAACTACTGGGGTGAGGGTAACGTCACCTTCAAAAGAGGGGCCTACTACAATAACTAAGATAATCTCTTAAATATGTGCAAAAGTGCGGAAATAATCAAAGGTTACACTAGATACGAGTCGGAACCAAGTGATTCATCTTGTCTATCTGTTTTTCTTTTTATTTTTATTTTCAGCATTTTAGTTAGTTTTTATTTTTCTTAGTTTAAAACATTTTAGTTAGTTTTTATTTTGATTAGACGTTGAGGATAAACCGGTACTAAAAGCTCTTGTGTCCTTGGACGACCTCGGTATCTTGCCAACACTATACTACGCTAACGATGGGTGCACTTGCCCATATGTGTGTTTAGTGTTAGTAAAATATCGTGTTTTATAAATTTAAAACTTGGCTAAAAATAATTGTTAAAGGGGCTTAAAATATACACCTAATATATATAACACTTCACACGCATCAAGTTTTTGGCGCCGTTGCCGGGGACACAAGGATTTTAAGAAAGTTAGGAATCAACGGCCTAATCGTTTTTCTTATTTTTCAATTTTTTTTAGGATTTTTTTTAGTTTTTCTGTTTCTGCAAAGCTCAGCACGGGCCGTGTCTGGTTGGACACGGGCCGTGCCCAGCATCATCACTGGCAGTTTTTATTTTCTGAGTTACAGAGAGCTGAACACGGGGCCGTGTCGGTGCAACACGGGGCCGTGTCAAACTCCCAGTAATAGGGATCCAGAAAACAATCACTGTATCTCTGACCACGGGCCGTGTTCACCGAGCACGGGGCCGTGGTGAACATTCTGACCAACGTTCTTTTCTGTTTTTATTGCAGGACTTGGAACCCAGGCGCCACATTTGAACCTCCTACGTAGTGCATGAGCTCTAGTTCTAGTAGAGACATAAAAGAACCTTTAGAAGAACCCGAACGCTTTCTCAGAAAAAAAATCTTAAAGCTAAAAATCAAGAGAAAGTTTCGGGGGACCCACTTCCAATGGCGGACCAACGTACCCTCATGGATTACCTACGGCCCACCGTAGGCAATCTCGGCGCCGCTATCAATGCACCGAATATCGAAGCCAATAACTTCGAACTTCGGCCACATTTGATACAAATGCTTCAAAACTCCGCAACCTTCCATGGGCTTGCGGACGAGGATCCCCGTCTACATATTACTAATTTCTTAGAAATATGTGATACCTTTCGGATCAATGGAGCATCAAACGACGCCATCCGCCTTAGGATGTTTCCATTTTCACTAAAAGACCGAGCTAAAGCTTGGCTTAACACCCTCCCAGTTGGCTCGGTAAACACCGGGGATGAACTAGCCCAAAAGTTTCTATATAAGTATTTCCCTCCTGCTAAAACGGCTAAATTAATGACTGAAATTAATACATACTCACAAGAGGATGGGGAGTCCTTATATGAAACTTGGGAAAGGCTCAAGGAGCTTCTAAGAAAGTGCCCTCATCACGGTCTAGCGGTGTGGCAACAAGTATCCACTTTCTACAATGGGTTGTTGCCACAAACAAGACAAACACTTGATTCAAGCTCCGGGGGACTTTTAGGTAATCGTCGCCCAAATGAAATATATAATCAAATTGAGGAAATTGCTCAAACCAATTTTCAATGGCACACTCCCCGAGGTAATAAATCTATTGCCCCGGGCGCCCATAAGGTTGATGAAAGCACCTCTTTACAAGCCCAAATCGAGGCCCTGTCTTCGAAAATAAAAAGGCTAGAAATGACAAAAACGGCCTCGGTTATGGCTTGTGAAGGGTGTGGTGGGTCACATGAAAATTGGAGTTGTATGAAAGAATTAGATGAACAAGCAGAAACGGTAAACTACATTGATAATAGACCTAGGCCGTCAGGTCCTCCAACGGGTACCTACAACCAAGGATGGCGTAACCACCCGAATCTTGGTTGGAGAGATCCCGACAATAGTAGTAACCAACAAAATCAACGAACTAATTTTCAACAACCACAAAATTTCTCTCAACAACAAGGTGGAAGAGAAAGGCTTGAAGATACCATATCTCGCCTCATCTCCAACACCGAAAAGAAAAACTCGGATCGATTTCAACAATTGGAATCGAATTTTAGAAATCAACAAGCTAGCATTCAAAACGTTGAAAAACAATTAAATCAACTAGCTCAAAATTTCTCCGAGAGACCACAAGGCGCGTTACCAAGTAATACCGAAACCAACCCAAAGGCGCAAGTACACCTCATCACATTGAGAAACCGAACCGTGGGTCCCGAAGATGCCCCAGTACCACCACTTGAAGGAAGTCAACGCCAAAGCACGACTTCACCTACACCTCAACCAGAAAAGGCTTCTTCACCAAATCAAGAGGCCGCCAAGACTCCTCCAATTCCGTACCCCGGTAGGTTAACTCGTCAAAAGACCGATGAGCAATTCGCAAAGTTCGAAAGTTTACTAAAACAATTGCATGTTAATATTCCTTTTATTGAGGTCCTAACCCAAATGCCTAAATATGCAAAATTCATGAGGGATTTCCTCACTCACAAAAGGAAAATTGAATCATTGCAATTAGTTAACTTAGGCGAAGAATGCTCCGCTTTAGTACTCAACAAACTTCCACAAAAGAAAATCGACCCCGGGAGCTTCACAATTCCTTGCTCGATTGGGAAGTCCCCCGTTCGTAATGCATTAGCCGATCTTGGGGCTAGCATTAACCTCATGCCCACATCAATGTTCAAACGACTCGGCCTAGGAACAACAAGCCCTACAAAGATGAGCATTCAACTCGCCGACAGGTCCGTCAAGTTTCCACAAGGTGTCGCTGAAAATCTACTAGTCAAGGTTGACAACTTCGTTTTTCCAACTGACTTTGTCATCCTAGACATGGTAGAAGACACCGATGTCCCTCTCATCCTCGGGAGGCCATTTCTAGCCACCGCTCAAGCAGTGGTGGATATGAATGACGGTACGTTAACATTGAAGTTTGGGGATGAGGAAGTGAAGTTTGAATGTGGAAAGAAAGTAGAGGAAGAAGACCCGGTCAAATACATGAAGGTCATAGACTCAAGCTTGGATGACGCTCTCCGACGGTGTAACATGGGATGCAATACATCCCACTTGGGTAACATGTGACCAGGCTTTGGGTCTAGCCAAGGACCCTTATAAACGTGGCGCACCACGGAGGCATTCCACGGAACTATCCTTAGTTTAGTTTAGATTAATTTTCTTGTTTTCTAGTTAGTTTTAATTTTCAGGAATAAAACACATGTGAGATGGAAAAGGATGCAAGGGAAACTTGAACCAGCACTCTATACAGGAAAACAGAACCGTCCGACAAATTTCTTCATTTACAGTAAGCTCGGCACGGGCCGTGTCCACCCAACACGGCCCCGTGCTGCACAGTCTGCAGAAAAAGACCCAGTTCAGGTAACTGGACACGGGCCGTGTTCACCCAACACGCCCCCGTGTCCAGGCTTCTGTTTCTCTTGTTTTAATTTTGTTACTGGCACTTGAACACGGGGCCGTGCCCGGCCAACACGGGGCTGTGTTCAGCGCCCAGTAACACAAATTTTTTGCTTTTTACACCTTTTTACACATTCAATCAACCTAAAAACTTATTTTTGGGACACATTGAGGACAATGTGTAATTTAAGTGTGGGGGGGATGCTAAAACCTTGAATCTTGCAAGTCCTAAATACAAGCCTTACACAAAACTCTATTGGAACCGCTAATCACCCCAAATTTTTTCAAAAATTTTCATTTTTTTACTTGTCTAGGTTTAACTCGGAAAATTCAAGTTCTAAAAAAGGTTATATTTTTACAAATTTACAACCGATAGCGTCGTGATAAAAAGAACCAACATAAGAAAATTATGAAAATGCATGACAAGCTTAGTTAAAATTTAATTATATATACTTGATCACATAAAAACCCATTCCCACAAAAGTGAGTTTTGAGCCTTTATTGAGCATACAATTACATATCATTAGAACTAAATGCTCATTTTTCGTTTCTTGTGTGAATAGCCGCTTGGTTCTTACGACTCTAGAACTTGCCATGACGATACATTCCCGGTCCTTACCAACTTAAACCCGAGTAAGTAAATGATGGAGGCATTAGGACTAACCCTTTTTATTTCTACACCATTATTATTTTTATTATTTTTTTTACCACCTACCCAAAATCCCCTTAGTTAGCCCCTTTGAGCCTAAACCTTTTCATTTCATAACCCAAACCAAAACACCCTTTTTACCCACCAAAACCTTTTCCATTTTTACCCTTTGTTTTAGTAACAAGTTCGATTTTTCGTATGACTTTTCAAAAAAAAAAAAAAAAATTTTGTGTTGATGATGAAGCAAAAGAAAATAAACAAACAAGTTCATCAAAAATAACTTTGTTTGAATAATAGCTTCATCAAAATAAAAGTTACAAAAATAGAAAGTCTTACGAAAACCGAAACTTGTTACGCTTTTCGCCTTTTTCTACTAACCACTAACCACTCACCCAACCACCTACCTTTAACCCAAGCCTAACCCTTCACCCACAAAGTCCTCTTGATATTTACAAAGGTATATAAGTTAAAAAGGAGGAGGATTGATTGCTTGGCAAGCCTATGGTAGGAGAAAGTTCCATGCCGCTCTCGAGTGATCCACAAAAATACATTTTCGGCCGAGTGTTGAGTGATCCCCATGAGGTATGTGAACTTGTATATAAATAGAATTTTAAAGAGGCATGTTATGCCCTAATAAGTAATTTATCTTATGAAAAGTTTTAAATAAATCATGACGAATAGGATTGTAAATAAATAAAAATAAAACTAAATAAAGAATCTTGGAAATCCCGACACTCTACGACAAGCCCAAAAACCTTCTTTTCTACCCATTCCATTTGGGAGTGTAATAGCCACATATTAAAGAGTTTTGCTTGATGACAAGAAAAGATTCAAGTGTGGGGGTATTTGATGTGCTCAAAATGCAACATATAAATTTCATCAAATGAGGCATAAAATTAACCATTTTTTAGTACTAATGTTGGAAAAAGTGTGCTTTTGTCTTCCTTTTGTATTTTCAGGATTAAATGAGCTCAAATTAACAAAAGAAGTAAAAAGACATCAAAATCTAACATAAATACAAGAAAAGGAATAAGACGTGACATGCCCGACCCCACGACAGCATCTTCCCAAGCAAAACAAGAGATCAGAAGCCTGAACACGCCCCGTGCTCAGCCAGCACGGGGGCGTGCCCAAGTGTCAGCAGAAAAGACAAAGTGGTAGAAGCTTCTATTGCCCACCACGGGGCCGTGCTCAGCGGACACGGGGCCGTGGTCAACTATAAGATTCGCACAATCTAGCAAATCTGCATAGTACAAAGATTCTTCTGCACCACGGGGTCGTGCTCAGCGGACACGGGGGCGTGGTCAACTAAAAAGACAAAACTGCATTAAATGAAGAAAGAGAAGGATGTGGACACGGGGCCGTGCCCGAGCTTCTGTTCAGCCTATAAATAGAAGTGCTTGGCTCAAGCTCAAACCATCCCTTGGCACACCACCTCTCTCACACTTCACCCACCACCCACCACCACCATAACACCATCATCCACCACCATCATCCATTGTCCATCGTAGAGTGTGTGAGTCGTCTCGGGATCCAAGATTAATCGTAAGAGTTCTTGACAATCAAGGCCATGTTTGCCTAAGTCTCTTACATCACTTGGTGAAGACAAAGTGTCTAGTGTAATACTTTTTATTTCTAATCTTTTGCACTTTTTACTTGGTTTTGTATTAATGACTTTAATAACTAGTTGCTTATGTTGAAGGTGATCTTTCCTTATCGTTTGTCCGTGGTTTCTTGGCATTATTTTACTGTCTATATAAAATAAAAGATTTTCACCATTCATATCTCCACGGTCTATATAGAGGTATGTTGGCTACCTGGTCGGGGGTTAAGGGAACGGTTTGGTAAAGGTCTTGCCATTGTTCAGCGTTTAGAGGTCCTGCAATGGACCTGGGTCAAATTTAGTAGGACCTCCTTCAATACTTAACGGTATTGGATGGCGGGGGTCCAAACTCTTTGATCCCCTCATAAGTTAACTACTATTAATACTGTAACCCGGCTATTTAGGACTGTATCCCTGCTGACTCAGACTACTTAGTCGAGGGTAACGTCACCTCCAAAATAGGGGCCTACCATAATTTGCATTAATAACTTAATTAATTATCTTCCAATAATCCACCCTTTTAGGATTGTATCCTTGCTGACTCAAACTACTGGGGTGAGGGTAACGTCACCTTCAAAAGAGGGGCCTACTACAATAACTAAGATAATCTCTTAAATATGTGCAAAAGTGCGGAAATAATCAAAGGTTACACTAGATACGAGTCGGAACCAAGTGATTCATCTTGTCTATCTGTTTTTCTTTTTATTTTTATTTTCAGCATTTTAGTTAGTTTTTATTTTTCTTAGTTTAAAACATTTTTCCTAACCTTTTTATTTTGATTAGACGTTGAGGATAAACCGGTACTAAAAGCTCTTGTGTCCTTGGACGACCTCGGTATCTTGCCAACACTATACTACGCTCATGATGGGTGCACTTGCCCATACGTGTGTTTAGTGTTAGTAAAATATCGTGTTTTATAAATTTAAAACTTGGCTAAAAATAAGTGTTAAAGGGGCTTAAAATATAAACCTAATATATATAACACTTCACACGCATCACCACCATAAGCGCCTCAGATCTGAGCGATTTCCACATGTTTTGATAACGAATCTTACCTAAATCTATGTATTCAACCAAGGAACTGTGCAATTTCGAGCTAAACCGCAGAAACCGTCAAGAACGGCCAGTTCTAATGGAGCGGGGTGATTCCCGGCCGTTAGAGCGGGTCGGAACTGATGGAATTCCAAGTGTTAGTGCGAAATCACATTGTCCCGATAACTCCGCGCGTATTCCTTCCGATAAACACTAAAAAAAACAGTGTTCAGAATGCGAAACAGACGTGTCATCCGCACGGATCACATGCCATCCGCACGGATCACATGTCATCCGGACGGATCACATGTCATCCGGACGGATCACATGTCAATCCGGACGGATCACATGCTAATCCGGACGGATAACATTTCAATCCGGACGGATAACATGTCAATCCGGACGGATAACATGTCAATCCGGACGGATAACATGTCATCCGGACGGATGAGCACCATCCGACCAAATAACTAACTTTTCGACGCCATTCTCGCTTAACCGTGCATCGTTTACTATATCCTTCAATGATTTAACGCAGACGTACTCGCAACCGACCCAACCAAGTTGTATTCCCGCTAAATACGCACTGTGAGTATACTTGAACCCTTTTTAATCGCGTTTTGGGTGTAACATACGTTTCTAGCAAATCGAACTTATCAAACGGATTATTCAATCAATCGAATTATCACTTGCGAATAACTGTTATGCATAGATATACGTGATGCTAGTTGCATATGTGCTAGGGCTTATACTCGCGACGTCCCACCATGACTAGTATAGTACTATTGCGCCCGACGGGGTCTAGTTTGCCATCGCATATTCGAGCATCGAGGACTTAGTTGGTAGTATCAGCTTTGTGAGTATATATGTCGTGTGTTACGTTTATGCATGTGGAAATTCGCTACACTTTTATCTATTACGCTATACATATCAAACCTGTATACTCGCCAGTACTTTTGTATTGACAAATATTTTAACGTATGTTGCAGGTTAGATCGCAGACTATATCAAAATCAAGCTAGGAGATCTAGAAACTCAACTAAAATCTAGGTTTTCGGATTTGTATTGTTCGAGAGGACAAGAAATCTGTGATAACTTATGTGATTGTATTATTTGTTAGTATGGGATAACGAATGTATTAAATATTATCGCAATATAGTTGTTATGGATTCTCTTGAGCAATCTGATTCGCCTAGTGCCGCGCCCCGATGATTCCGCCATCGGTTGGGGTGTGACAGATTGGTATCAGAGCCATAACTATTGGGAATTAGGCCAGACTCGACCTACTCCGGGTCGACGTCTTAGAAATTGACCTAGTCTATAGTCTAAGTACCAACAGGCCGACTCGTACAAACCAGTAGGGTTTGTATCGGGCCTACTTGATACTCTCGATCGAAATTGCTAAAAACTACAACTTTGTGTGAACATCGTGTACTACAGCTTCACACGAAGAAGCCTTTCCTAAGGCTGGAATACTACTTAGCCTTTCCTAAGGCTGACACAATACACGTGTTTTCGAAAGTACTCGCAAACGAAACCGAGTGATCCAGTCGAGATCAGGTGTGAAAACCAAGAACTCTCGACGAGATCGCTCACTCGGCGCATTTTACTAAGCACGAGAACTTTTCATCGAGTTAGGAGTGACATCCACATCTCGACGAAAGTCTCCATCTCGAAATCTAGTGGAACTCACGAATTTATTCGAAGAGCATAACCACAATTAGGAATAGAGTTGTTAAGACAGGGGTGAAACCCGTACCTTAATAAGCCGTTCCACTCTCTATAAACTGGTTTACAAAAGCTCTCACCAAGGACTCGACTATCACGATAACTCGAGCCACGCGATGACTAGGAAGACAAGTGCCATGAGCTGCATCCCAGTGGAAGCATGAAGCCTTCTAGGTCAACGCGCGTGCACGAACTTGTTAAACATAGTTGAGTTACCTTGGGTAGTCGACGCCTAAACACCCGAGGCATTCCGAATGTTTTACTAAACCTACGATTCGCTGGTTTTACGAACGTAATTACGCCTTATGTGTTATCGATTTCTCGATTTAACGATTTTCACTCCCTACTTTATAAACGCACAATTCGCACAGCCATCGCAATCTAAAACGTAACCCGAATGTTCGCAACAAAACTAATGCATAATCTATCTCTTTCGCTCTCGTTTTCTCATCTCAACGCGTCCTCGCATATTCTAAATCAACCTGTACGTGGATGATTACAAATTACATCTATATGAACATATATATATATATATACGTATAAACAAACAAGTCATTGTGTGAGAACTTAGGAATTTCGTGTTTCCTACGTGGCTCCTATGTGATTCGCATACTAATATACTATCGCATCAAGTTTTGAACGCGCTCAAATCGCATCGCAAAACTCAAAAATCATTATGATCGAATCTCATTCCAAGTCTCTTCCTGTCTAGATGCCTTCCAACAACTCTACCTCGAGACGAGTAGCTAGGAGAAGAGCCAAACGAAGCGCCGATAAGAGGATTGCATCACTTGTGACTAAGGAAGTGGTTAAGCTTATTCCTCAAATTGCCGCCCGCGTGCACACTCTCAGCAACTCTCGAGCCTCAGAAGACTCCAAGACGGAAGCGCCGCAATCTGCTTTTCTCTACAAACACTTCAAAGCCTGTGACCCGATGGAATTCACGGGTGAAGGAGGTGTGACACAACTACTCCAGTGGTTCGATTCTATCGAAGTTACCCTTCGTCAAAGTGGATGTCCCGATAGTTTCCATACTACTTGCGTTACCGGAGTATTTCAATCGCGAGCACTCGACTGGTGGACCGCCGAACGTAACAAACGTGGAATCTCCTCAGCTTACGCTCTCTCATGGAATGAGCTGAAAGAGCTCATGAAGAAAGAGTATTGTCCTCCTCGTGAAATTCAGAAATTGGAAGACGAATTTTGGAAAATCAAGCAAGTCGAAGGTGATAACGCTGGCTACACCGCAAGGTTCAAACAGCTTAGCATAATTTACCCAAATCAAGTCAACACTTCAGAGAAAGCCATTTCGAAGTATATTCGCAGCTTACCTGAGTGTGTGGGTGATTTTGTCGAAGCTGCAAGACCAGCTACCATCGAAGAAACCTACCGCTTAGCCACAGAAATCAACAACAAACGACTCGTGGAAGGGTTTTTCTCCAAGAATCCTGTCAAGCAAGCTTATCAAGCAATCGCCATTAATCCCTCAGGCGATCCTGTTAACGATTCACTTGACAAATCTGCCGACGATTCTTATGACGAATCTGCTGACGATTCTTCTGATGAATCTGCTAACGATTCTTCTGACAAATCAGCTAATGATTCTTCTGACGAATCTGCTGTTGATTCTTCTAACAAATCTGCCGACGGATCTTCCGACAACTCGACCAAAGATTCTGCAAGTGAGTCTTTAGAAGAATCCTCCAACGACGACACCTCTTCGCAAGACACCGACAAACCTAGCCGCAAACGAAAGACTTCAAGCCCGAGTTCATCAACGACCGAACTGCTGCAACCGAAACCTCTTCAGACAGTTCCGATGTTTCCAAAACGAGCCTACACTGGAACTCATCCTCAGTGTTACTCGTGTACCTATCATCATCCAGTTGGGGCTGACTGTCGCTATTGCAATAACTGTAACTGTTACGGTCACTTCACCCGCAACTGCCCCATCGAACCGCGAACTTGAGTACAACAACAACAGCTCCCGAAAAAGCCTTCAGCATCAAACATTTAGCAAGCGTAGGATAAAGTTGTAATGATACGATTTTCGACGTTAATTTCTAAGTTTTGAGCCTACTCTATTACTCGATGTTGCCACTTTGCGTAACATTAACTCTCGTTTTCGTTTTCTCTTCCGCTCTCTAATCGTCGCACTTAGACTAGATTCACACACATACTAAATACTATATATCACGAAATAATGTGTTTTACCCTCACTACACTCTTAGAACGAGGTACGATAAACGTGCAAGGAACGAATAATCACGGGTGCACACGGGATTATTTGGGTTAATGCACGGAGATCGTAGTAAATTCTAAGGTGCCACAAGCGTTTTGAAAAAAGGTGACACCAAATCACAGGATGAAAGTAGTAGGGGTCAAGCAAGGTGTGCTTTATCATACTACCAAAGTTCCGTGAAGAAAGTGCCACGTGGAGTTGAACGTTATTAGACCTATTATACTATTGTGATTATTTTCAACACACTACACTTAAATTGCAAGGCGTAACAACTAAATTGCATCGACACAAGACTGGTCGTAAGTCTGTTGCAACGAATCTCAATCAAGTAAATAAACGCTCACGGTATTGTTGAGTGAGGACCTATTCTACCCTCCTCAATAGCTGTGATGCGACGCAACGTAACGTTAAGCTTATTCGAAACAAAACTCGACAAATCGCAATCGCTTATCATGTGTATCTCGCAATCTCTGTCGCTTATTATGTGAACCTATATCGCTTGCTGTGTATCGATCTATCGCTGTCGCCTACCGTTATCCGTGGTGTTTGTGTTAAGTTAGCACACATGACCTCGCTTCACGAGATGAAGCTTATATGATTAAAGCAAGGATTTTTAGTCATATCAGCGGGATTTCGTGGAAAAAGGCCATGTGGGGTCTGATGTCAGTTAACCTCTGTGGTGTAAATCAATCGAATCAAACCGCATAAATCGCGTATACCTCCATCGCTTGCAACGCAACAACTGCCGCTCATCGTAACTCGTTTATCATCGCCGTCATTGTTGGTGTTGCGTTATTCGCTAAATCACCTAATCGCTTATCGCTTATCGTGTATAAACTACCGCTTATTCACTCGATTGGAACAACCTATGTGATAATAACACGCATGACATCGCCTCACGAGGCAAAACTAGCCTGGTTAAACGTGGTGTTTCACCATGTTAGTAAACTCTCGTGGAAACGTGCCATGCGGGTTCAATGTGGAATCTAATCGACATCGCGCTAATCGCTCATCGTCTACCGCTCGACGCCTACCCAGACACGACACACAAGCGGTTCGTGTCATCAGGCTACTCGCGTACGCTGTTGTAGCTACGTTCGCAATTCAACTCGCCGGTTTAACCTATCCGATTCTATCTTATACTCGGTCTGACTTTCTATCGATTGAACTAAGTGAACGCAATTACTATCCGTGTCGTATCGGCGCACATGACACCGCCTCACGAAACGGAAGTAATATGGGAGAAACATGGTGGATACGCCGCTGGTACTTCCTATATATAAATGTTTTAATCATATTAACGAACTTCCGTGGGAAGGTGCCAAGTGGGGCCCGATACTAAATTGTCTTTTTCAAACGGCTAAAACTGATTTTTATAAAACTTTTATTAAAACCACGGGACAAGTGAAAATTCCTCACGATGTGGGAGTTAACACCGACTCAGCTTAACTCCATGCCCAAGGGAAGCTTTCATGAGTCCAAATTTTTCCTTAAAACCTTTTGCAATATCAAAAACAAGACTTTCTTGAGACGTCAGTTTGACATCGAGTTCAGCTGAACCCATGTCGTAGGAGAGTTTTCGTAACCCCCGTTTTCATCTTCGAATTTCATAAAGTGTGTAAAACCTAAACTTCCCTGCAATGTTGGTTAACATCGACTCAGTTGACCATACGTTAAAAGGAAATAGTTCAGGATTTCCATCCAAAATTCCTTTCGAATATCTAAAACGAACGCTTCTTGTAACGTTGGTTAACGATGGACTCAGTTAATTCTACGTCATGAGAAACCTTTCAAGTTCCTTAAAATTTCAATCGCATCGAATTCTTCATAACACGAGGTACTGTGGAATGCCAACTTGTGGGATATTACTTTTGTCTTCTACGTCGCCTTCCCGCTATCGCAATAGATCTCTTTTATTCGAAGCACTCTCGTTTGTCAACTCTCGGTCAAATCACTCGCTGTATCGCTACTTATACAAGGATCAACTCTCAGAAGTCTACCTATTGGATTAATTTCGGGACGACATTTCCTAAAGTAGGGGAGACTGTAACAACCCACACTTTCGTGTGTTGTTACTACTCGATATACTCGTTACGCCTAGCACCAGAGATTCGGATCATAATGTAACTATATCGCATACATCGCTATTCGAAGGATAAATCGCATATTTTCGCTATACATTATCACTACAACACATCGCAAACACTAACACTCACGTAGGCATTGAGTGAGGACCTATTCTACCCTCCTCAGTGGCCATGACGTCTCGAACGTAAACAACTAACGCTAACAAGGACTCTCGGGTGAGTGCTATAGCTTCAGTTGTCGTGACGATGATGACAATACGAGTGAATGGTACCCCGTCAGTCTTTGTGGCACAACACACAATAACGTTCACGATGACATCAAGAAAGGACCTATACTACCCTCCTTGATGGCCGTGAAACGTCGCTAATAATCGCATACTCGAAACGAAAACCGGCTGCAATTATCGAAACTGTGGATTATGGATAGCTAAATACGACCCCTAGTGATATCTATCGGTATATATAATAATAATAATATAAAAAGCACGCACTTCGAAGTCGATCGCAATGCTAAAAAACGGAGAAGTCCATCGTGTCCGAGTGGCCATCCGGACGGATAGCCATCCGGACGGATGGGCCATCCGGACCAAAATCCACTTCAGCTCCACTTTTGCCTATAAATACCATGTCACATCACTTGAACAGTGATGTGACAGCTCCCACTCGACCAAACACGCTTCGGGACCCTTTTCTCTCGATTCCTCGCGATTCCGGTAAGATTTCAACCTAAAAACTTGTATTTCTATGATCTACACTCAATTCTACACCATTCTATCTTTCAGAACTCAATTTCTAACCGTGAAATTTGCTGATTTGAGGTGTTTTAAGGTGATGTCACCAAGAGTTCATATGAACTTCAAGTTGTGACCTCATCCCTCCATAAGCGCCTCAGATCTGAGCGATTTCCACATGTTTTGATAACGAATCTCACCTAAATCTATGTATTCAACCAAGGAACTGTGCGATTTCGAGCTAAACCAGAGAAACCATCAAGAACGGCCAGTTCTGATGGAGCGGGGTGATTCTCGGCCGTTAGAGCGGGTCGGAACTGATGGAATTCCAAGTGTTAGTGCGAAATCACACTGTCCCGGTAACTCCGCGCGTATTCCTTCTGATAAACACTAAAAAAAAACAGTGTTCAGAATGCGAAACAGACGTGTCATTCGCACGGATCCCATGTCATCCGCACGGATCACATGCCATCCGCACGGATCACATGTCATCCGGACGGATCACATGTCATCCGGACGGATCACATGCCAATCCGGACGGATCACATGCCAATCCGGACGGATAACATGTCAATCCGGACGGATAACATGTCAATCCGGACGGATAACATGTCAATCCGGACGGATAACATGTCATCCGGACGGATGAGCACCATCCGACCAAATAACTAACTTTTCGACGCCATTCTCGCTTAACCGTGCATCGTTTACTATATCCTTCAATGATTTAACGCAGACGTACTCGCAACCGACCCAACCAAGTTGTATTCCCGCTAAATACGCACTGTGAGTATACTTGAACCCTTTTTAATCGCGTTTTGGGTGTAACATACGTTTCTAGCAAATTGAACTTATCAAACGGATTATTCAATCAATCGAATTATCACTTGCGAATAACTGTTATGCATAGATATACGTGATGCTAGTTGCATATGTGCTAGGGCTTATACTCGCGACGTCCCACCATGACTAGAATAGTACTATTGCGCCCGACGGGGTCTAGTTTGCCATCGCATATTCGAGCATCGAGGACTTAGTTGGTAGTATCAGCTTTGTGAGTATATATATCGTGTGTTACGTTTATGCATGTGGAAATTCGCTACACTTTTATCTATTACGCTATACATATCAAACCTGTATACTCGCCAGTACTTTTGTATTGACAAATATTTTAACGTATGTTGCAGGTTAGATCGCAGACTATATCAAAATCAAGCTAGGAGGTCTAGAAACTCAACTAAAATCTAGGTTGTCGGATTTGTATTGTTCGAGAGGACAAGAAATCTGTGATAACTTATGTGATTGTATTATTTGTTAGTATGGGATAACGAATGTATTAAATATTATCGCAATATAGTTGTTATGGATTCTCTTGAGCAATCTGATTTGCCTAGTGCCGCGCCCCGATGATTCCGCCATCGGTTGGGGTGTGACAGATGCGTTAAGCCGAAAAGAAAGGGTTAAGACCCTAAGGGTTCGGGCGTTAGAAATGACTATTCGAATGAACCTCACTGCACGTATTCGTGATGCACAACAAGAAGCTCTCAAGGAAGAGAACCGTAAAACTGAATACCTACGGGGTATGTTGAAATTCATGGTGCCAAATGAAGAGGGAGCCTTATACTTTAAGAAGCGTATTTGGGTTCCGCTCTATGGTGGCATACGAGAAGTCATCCTTGATGAAGCACACAAGTTGAGATACTCGATCCATCCAGGACCGGACAAGATGTATCAAGACTTAAAAGAATACTATTGGTGGCCGAGACTTAAAAGCGATGTTGCTGTTTATGTTGGAAAATGCTTAACCTGTGCCAAGGTTAAGGCTGAATATCAGAAACCGTCCGGCCTACTACAACAACCAGAGATACCCATGTGGAAGTGGGAGCAAATCTCAATGGACTTCATCACAAAATTACCCAAGACCCCAAGAGGGCACGATATGATATGGGTAATAGTTGATCGATTGACGAAATCTGCGCATTTCCTACCAATCCGAGAAAAGGATAGCACTGGAAAGCTTGCTGAGATATACTTGAAAGAAATTGTAGCACGTCATGGAGTGCCTATCTCAATCATTTCAGACAGAGATGGACGCTTTGTCTCAAGAATCTGGCAATCCTTTCAGGAAGCCTTTGGATCGCAGTTAGATCTAAGCACGACATTCCATCCTCAAACAGACGGCCAGAGCGAACGAACCATACAAACGTTAGAAGATATGCTTCGCGCATGTGTCATGGACCTGGGCGGCAGCTGGGATACTCATCTACCTTTAGTTGAGTTTTCCTATAATAACAGTTACCATACAAGTATAAAGGCCGCACCGTTCGAAGCTCTGTATGGCCGCAAGTTCCGATCGCCCTTATGTTGGGCAGACGCAAGAGGTAAACGTATGGTTGGTCCTGAACTTGTACAAGAGACAACCGACAAGATTACTCAAATCCGAGAGCGCATTAAGGCGGCTCGGGATCGACAAAAGAGCTACGCTGATCCAAAACGAAAGCCATTAGATTTCGAGGTAGGAGACAAAGTGTTGCTAAAAGTCTCACCCTGGAAGGGCGTAGTGAGATTTGGAAAACGTGGAAAGCTGAATCCACGATACATCGGACCATTCAAGATTTTGGAAAGAATTGGCACCGTGGCATACAAATTGGAATTACCGGAAGAACTGAATGGAGTACATGATACGTTCCATGTATCCAACCTCAAGAAGAGTCCAACACAAGAAGACGTGATCATCCCTGCGGATGAAGTACACATTGATGACGCACTCCGATATACAGAACAACCCGTTGAGGTTACCGACTGGAAAGTCAACAAGACCAGGAGGAGCACTATTAAACTTGTCAAAGTACGTTGGAACTCTAAGCACGGACCCGAGTACACATGGGAACGTAAAGACCAGTTCAAAGAAAAGTATCCCCACCTATTCAAGAAGACTCCTGCGAGAGTTAGTTCAGCCTGAATTTCGGGACGAAATTCATTTAACGGGGGGAGACTGTGACAACTGGCACAAAACCGGTAATTTCCGTATACTTTAGTTATTACTTAATGACTGCAATTATGTGCTTAAACGTCAACATTGATTGATTACATTATATACAAGTGAATTCATGCACGATTAATACTACAAAATATTGCTTTATGCCTTAACAAGAGCGTTGCGTCAGAAATACTAGTAAACTCACCGGTAAAACACAATATGTTAACAACTCTGCAGAAAGCAGTCAGACATTAGAACTGAGGCCTAGGTGTAGGTCCAACGACAAAAATGCATTAAAACCCAAGAGTACATACAAGGGTTAACATACAGACGCTCCAAAAGCTAAAATACGCACCAAAAAGCACCCGAAACGCACTTTAAGTGCAGAACTTTATTAAATTCAGCTATGACCAGCTCTTAAGCAAATAAATATCATGCAAAAATTATGTCTTATCGTCCAAAATATTTCCCTAAGTGTTGGGAATTAAAAGGGTTACAAAAGGACACTAAACGGTACAATTTAACACTTAACGAACCGGTAATTAACCGAACAACCGGACATTACCCGGGACACCAAATTTTTGCCAAACACATTATTTATTTAATTCTTGGCTAGTCGTGATCCCCGAACACCCACTATATATCAAATAAATAATATATGAAAGCATATTACTTAGAATTGAACTACCATTACTATCTAGTTACAAAATTTACAAATTACCCCCCCTAGCCTATTTCGGTCATCATCATCACAAGATATTCTTGGATTTTATCTTTTCTTATTTCCTTAATTGTGGTTGGCCAAGAATCAATGTAATCATTCCTCTAGGATTTGCTTAGGGTGGCCATGTGAGTTCCAAGAACTCTATATCATCACCACCTTCACAAGTTCATTTCACCTCACTCAAACTCACTCTCCCTCTTCTCTCTCGGCGGCCCACATCCGCCACCACCACCATCACTTCAACATTCACCCCTTTGATCCATTTTCAAGTCCAAAACAAGTGATAGAAGGAACCTTGTGAAGCTTGGAGCTTGGAGTCTTGAAGAAACATCACCCCTTGCATTCTCACGCCATTTTCATCATCATTTCTTGTTCACAAGCTCATCCCTAGCCCTTGTGCTAGTTGTAAGTCCTCGATTTAACTCTTGAATCACTTCTACGTTGATTGTTCGAAACATTGTTGTTTGAAGTTTAAAATAAGGACACAAAGAGAAAAATGAACAAAGAACCTAAACATGAACTTATATAATGATAAAATCTGATTGGATTATGTTGGTATAAGCATGCACGTTGTTTGATCACTGAATTCTCTATAAACGCGTTGTTAGAACAATTGTTGACGCGTTTTAGTAACATTTACACTCTAAAAAGCATGTTGATTAGTATTTTCATCCAACTTCAACAGGCTGTAACTGGACGATAATAAATCAAAAAAAGGATTTTTTGAAGCCTAAATTATGTATTTTCGAAAAACTGATCAAATGGCACTGGAATCGTAATTTTTCGAGGTCGTTTACTATTTTTAAAGGACTATTTTTGGACAGCAGCTCAAGCTGTGATTTTACTGCTGAAAAAGTGTGTTGCATTCGGAGTCAAAACTTAAAAACTGAGTAGAATCAGCTCATGGAATTTTTACAGTAGATGGTAACTGTTGTCTCCGTAATTCTCCCACTGGAATTTTGTCAATCGGACTTACGATTACTTTTTAGTAAATTATTCTGTAGACTGCAGTCAGAAAGTGACAAATCTGATTGCAGTCCGGTAAATGAAATTCTATAAAATATTGGCAATGAACTGGACCCCGAAATTTTTACACAATAAAATTTGGATTGTATGTGACATTCTGTAAAAATTTGGGAATTTTTGGAGAAGGTTAACTATTTTATTAAAATGCTCGAAAACAGTCTAGTTTTGATGAATAAAGCTGAAATGACATAAGTAGTATATTGCATGTCTGATTGTCGGGTTGGTTATGTGAGAACAATCTACGGGATATATGTAAAAGAAAATGATATGCTATTAATCATGGACACCTCCATTTACAAAGGAGACTATGGCGAAACCTTCTGAAAATCCTAACACTTAGTAAATATTTTCTAGACAAACGTTTACTAGTGTGTTCTAAACTATGCTTTTCGAATATAAACCTCGCCATAATTTTTGTAACAAAAATACACATACAACATACGAGATACATAACTCGGGTGCAAAGTGCAAATTACAAGAAACTTATATTGGTTCTTGAGAAAATGATATAAGTAAAACACTTAGTTAAAATTATGAATTAATTTTAACACAAGAAAACATATACATAAAAGACAGTTGCTTGTACTTGTATGATACAAGTCTAGTGACTAACGTTAAGAAAACACGTATAGGTCACGACGTTAAGCAAATCGAGTGAAGTTTACGACGCAAGGAACGCAAAGTTGTGAGTTCATGCTCCCCCTTTTCTTTTAACTGTTTTCAGTCTTATAACTTCGGGGGTGAAATACATGTACAAATACGACAATATTTACAAATGGTATGACGAATACAAGAATTGAAGAATGATACGAGAAATCGTGTCACGAATAGGGTACCATAAGCACCCTTAATCGTGTACATACTTAGACCGCAGAACAAAAGGTTAGATCTAATGGGTTTCAGGGCAGCCCCACTCTTGGTGATAACTAGAACTGAGTAGTGTTTTTGTGGCTCAGTCGTGAATCGACTACAGAAAAATGCCTATGGTTTGGTGACTTCCTATGTTGTGTCACATGTTAATGGCTTTGCAACCCATTAACACTTGATACATACAGAAATACTTGGTTTATTCATGAGTACGTGGTGTATACAAAAGACTTGACTTATACAAGATACAAATTATTTTTTCATACAAAGTATACAAACGTGAAATACAAAAATTGCATGAATTCACACCAACATTATGTTGACGTTTTTCCAAAACTCACATGTATTTCAGGTAACTAGTGGATGTGCGCGCGGTTTTACTCATGCTCTTGGATGTCGCTTTTGTTTATCTTTGAATAAAGTTGTAAACTTATCAGACAAAATGCTGTCTTGTGATGTAAACACTTAAACTACGATTTCAGTTATGTAATGTGTTGCATTTAAAGCTATTTTTATGAGCATGTAGTATGTTTACCTTTCGTATGCAATGAGAACCTTTCATGATCACACCTCGTGCTTCCGCCGCAGAAAGGGGTGTGACAGATTGGTATCAGAGCTGCGATTGTAGTGAACCAGGATTCCTTCTCGAGTCTAGTCTACAATCACTAGGATCCTTTCACGAAAGCGATTTTTCAAAAAAGTTTTCATTGCATAAAACTTTCCACGACATCCACTACCTGAAACTATTTACAGGAGTCTAGAAAAGACACTACGAGGCTTAGAGTGCACATAAGTAGCACTTGGCTTTAACTGAGAAATTACTTGGAATTATGTGTGATAATTAGCATATACTTATACTAGGAATAGAGTACCACTAGTATACGTGACCTTACCTGAAAACAATGGCCTATCTGAAGGAATAGATACGAGGATGAAACGAACTGTGCAGACTGTGCAAGGAGTTACGTAATTATGGATGCATACACAATTATGGAATTCAGTGCACAGAAATCACAGCAAGTCTTGTCACGTATGGATTCCCTCAGTGCAAGAAAAAGTCAAACATGATCACCAGCCCATTAAATACTTTGCTAGAGTAAAAATTGTTTGATGTCACTTATGTGGTATATGCCTGTGTATATATATACTACTACTACTGTCTAGTACGAAGATATCAAACAAATGCCTAAACCTACTGTGTGGTGTTCTTTCAGAACATGGCACCTAGGAGAATTGTGAACAATCGAGATTCTGATCAACATCCTCCTCCTCCCCCACTGCCAAAGACTGCTGAAGAGCTGAACGCTCTACTAGAAGAAAGGATCTCCACTGCTATCACCCAATATGAGGCAACCCGTACTGCAGACAGTGGTGGACCAAGCAATGCCAGACGTAATGTGAATGGAGATTCATCTGGAGGAAACGCAGCTCAGGGCTGTACTTTCAAGCAGTTTCTCGACTGCAAACCAATGAACTATGACGGCATAGGAGGTGCAGTAGCCTTTGTACGCTGGACTGAGAAAACTGAAGCTACTATCCGCATGAGCAAGTGCACCGCTGATCAGCAAGTCACTTTCGCTACTGGGTTGTTTGTTGATGAAGCACTGACTTGGTGGAACTTACAAGTCCAAACTTTGGGTGATGATGCCGCTTATGGCCTGACTTGGGATGAACTAAAAGAAAGAATGAGAGAGAAGTATTGCTCTCGTGCTGAACTCCAAAGGTTGGAGACTGAGTTTTGGCATCTGACCATGGAAGGCGCTGACATTAATGGTTATACTCGAAGGTTCCACGATCTGTCTAGAGTGCTTCCCTACATGGTAACTCCCGAATTCAAGCGAGTTGAACGCTACATTTGGGGACTGGCCTCAGAATTTCGCGGCATGGTAACTTCGGCCAAACCTCAAACGATCACCGAGGCTGTAACTCTGGCTGTCAGCCTTACTGAAGATTGTGTTCGTATGAAGACGCTATCACTAAACCCAACAGAAGAGACCGAGACGCATGCTGAGTCGTCCGGCGACAAGAAAAGGAAACATGCAAACCTGAACCAAGCAACTCGAAACAATAGGGGTTCCAACAAGAAGCGTGACACCAACCCGCCTCAGGGGGCGAGATCTCTTGCAGCCATGAATGACGCTCCAGCTAAAGGATACCTGGGCACTCTGCCCAAATGCAATCATTGCAAGCGTCACCACGAAGGGGTGTGTCGCGTTTCAAAATGCGACAAGTGTGGAAAGTTAGGCCACCGCACTGAAGACTGTTGGGGAAAAGGAAGGAACGGAAGTGGAAATCGCAACGGTGCTGGTAATGCGAATGGTGGGAATGGAAATGGTAATGGCAACAGGACTGGGAATAGAGCTGGGCGTAACCAAGGATGCTTCAATTGTGGAAGCAAGGAGCACTTCATGAAAGATTGCCCAGGGGGAAACAACGCTCAGGCTCGAGCATTTGTGATTGGAGCGAGGGACGCACGCGAGGACCCTAACGTGGTCACCGGTATGTTTCTCGTTAACAATCGCTTTGCATCCATATTATTTAACATTGGTGCCGATTATAGCTTCATGTCTGTGGAATTTAAACGCATGCTTGCAATAGAACCTAGTAGATTAGAAATTCCTTATTCCGTAGAATTAGCCAATGGTAAACTTGTTAAGTCGGGCGAAGTTGTTAGAGGTTGCACATTGGAACTTGGTGAACGAAGATTTAGCATCGACCTTTTACCTATTCAATTGGGTAGCTTCGATGTAGTGGTTGGAATGGACTGGTTGTCCAAGAACAAAGCTGAAGTTATTTGTCATGAGAAAATCATTCGCATTCCTTTGGCAAATGATGAAACTCTCATCGTACATGGAGAAAGACGAGACGTGCCTCTACGAATCATCAGTTGCATGAAGGCACATAAGTGCTTAAGAAAAGGGTGTGTTGCTTTCCTAGCACATATTGTAGACAAAAAGGCTGAGGAGCCGAAACTCGAAGACATTCCTGTGGTGAAGGAATTCCCTCATGTTTTTCCCGAAGATCTGCTAGGATTACCTCCGCAACGACAAGTCGATTTCCGTATAGACTTGGTTCCAGGAGCCGCTCCTGTAGCCAAGGCTCCCTATCGACTTGCCCCATCCGAAATGAAAGAATTATCTACACAACTCCAGGAGTTGTTGGATAAAGGATTCATAAGGCCAAGCTTCTCACCCTGGGGAGCTCCAGTATTGTTCGTGAAGAAAAAGGATGGAACTCTGCGGATGTGTATCGATTACAGAGAACTGAACAAGCTCACAATCAAGAATCGGTACCCGCTACCGAGGATTGACGACTTATTTGATCAGTTGCAAGGGTCAAGCTACTATTCCAAGATCGATCTTCGATCTGGATACCATCAGCTAAGGATACAAGAAGAAAGCGTACCAAAGACTGCATATCATTTTCTGCAAACCGTATCTCGATAAATTCGTGATTGTATTTATCGATGATATCCTGATTTATTCACGAACGAAAGAAGAGCACGAGCAACACCTCAGAACCATTCTGGAACTACTGAAGAAAGAGAAACTTTATGCAAAGTTCTCAAAGTGCGAATTCTGGATTCGCGAAGTACAGTTCCTTGGTCATGTTGTGAATGAGAAGGGCATTCATGTAGACCCGTCCAAAATAGAAGCCATAAAGAATTGGGAAGCCCCCAAAACCCCAACTGAAGTTCGACAATTTTTGGGCTTAGCGGGCTATTATCGGCGATTCATTGAGAATTTCTCCAAGATAGCCCAACCACTAACTACACTTACGCAGAAAGACAAGAAGTACGACTGGGGTGACAAGCAGGAAGAAGCCTTCCAACTGCTCAAAAACAAACTATGCGATGTACCGATACTATTGTTACCAGAAGGCATGGAAGACTTCGTGGTATACTGTGACGCCTCACGGCAAGGCTTGGGTTGCGTGCTCATGCAATGCCAGAAAGTCATCGCTTATGCTTCAAGACAATTGAAGGTACATGAAAGGAACTACACCACGCACGACTTGGAACTGGGTGCGGTGGTATTCGCCTTGAAGATTTGGCGACATTATTTATATGGTACTCGATGTACAATCTTCACAGATCACAAAAGCCTACAACACATATTTGATCAGAAGGAATTAAATATGCGTCAACGCCGTTGGGTCGAGTTACTGAACGATTATGAATGCGAGATTAAGTACCATCCTGGAAAAGCAAACGTTGTAGCGGATGCGTTAAGCCGAAAAGAAAGGGTTAAGACCCTAAGGGTTCTGGCGTTAGAAATTACTATTCGAACGAACCTCACTGCACGTATTCGTGATGCACAACAAGAAGCTCTCAAGGAAGAGAACCGTAAAGCTGAATACCTACGGGGTATGTTGAAATACATGGTGCCAAATGAAGAGGGAGCCTTATACTTTAAGAAGCGTATTTGGGTTCCGCTCTATGGTGGCATACGAGAAGTCATCCTTGATGAAGCACACAAGTCGAGATACTCGATCCATCCAGGATCGGACAAGATGTATCAAGACTTAAAAGAATACTATTGGTGGCCGAGACTTAAAAGCGATGTTGTTGTTTATGTTGGAAAATGCTTAACCTGTGCCAAGGTTAAGGCTGAATATCAGAAACCGCCCGGCCTACTACAACAACCAGAGATACCCATGTGGAAGTGGGAGCAAATCTCAATGGACTTCATCACAAAATTACCCAAGACCCCAAGAGGGCACGATATGATATTGGTAATAGTTGATCGATTGACGAAATCTGCGCATTTCCTACCCATCCGAGAAAAGGATAGCACTGGAAAGCTTGCTGAGATATACTTGAAAGAAATTGTAGCACGTCATGGAGTGCCTATCTCAATCATTTCAGACAGAGATGGACGCTTTGTCTCAAGAATCTGGCAATCCTTTCAGGAAGCCTTTGGATCGCAGTTAGATCTAAGCACGACATTCCATCCTTAAACAGACGGCCAGAGTGAACGAACCATACAAACGTTAGAAGATATGCTTCGCGCATGTGTCATGGACCTGGGCGGCAGCTGGGATACTCATCTACCTTTAGTTTAGTTTTCCTACAATAACAGTTACCATACAAGTATAAAGGCCGCACCGTTCGATGCTCTGTATGGCCGCAAGTGCCGATCGCCCTTATGTTGGGCAGACGCAAGAGATAAACGTATGGTTGGTCCTGAACTTGTACAAGAGACAACCGACAAGATTACGCAAATCCGAGAGCGCATTAAGGCGGCTCGGGATCGACAAAAGAGCTACGCTGATCCAAAACGAAAGCCATTAGATTTCGAGGTAGGAGACAAAGTGTTGCTAAAAGTCTCACCCTGGAAGGGCGTAGTGAGATTCGGAAAACGTGGAAAGCTGAATCCACGATACATCGGACCATTCAAGATTTTGGAAAGAATTGGTACCGTGGCATACAAATTGGAATTACCGGAAGAACTGAATGGAGTACATGATACGTTCCATGTATCCAACCTCAAGAAGAGTCCAACACAAGAAGACGTGATCATCCATGCGGATGAAGTACACATTGATGATGCACTCTGATTTACAGAACAACCCGTTGAGGTTAACGACTGGAAAGTCAACAAGACCAGGAGGAGCACTATTAATCTTGTCAAAGTACGTTGGAACTCTAAGCACGGACCCGAGTACACATGGGAACGTGAAGACCAGTTCAAAGAAAAGTATCCCCACCTATTCAAGAAGAATCCTGCGAGAGTTAGTTCAGCCTGAATTTCGGGAGGGAATTCTTTTAACGGGGGGAGAATGTGACAACTGGCACAAAACCGGTAATTTCCGTATACTTTAATTATTACTAAATGACTGCAATTATGTGCTTAAACGTCAACATTGATTGATTACATTATATACAAGTGAATTCATGCACGATTAATACTACAAAATATTGCCGTATGCCTTAACAAGAGCGTTGCGTCAGAAATACTAGTAAACTCACCGGTAAAACACAATATGTTAACAACTCTGCAGAAAGCAGTCAGACATTAGAACTGAGGCCTAGGTGTAGGTCCAACGACAAAAATGCATTAAAACCCAAGAGTACATACAAGGGTTAACATACAGACGCTCCAAAAGCTAAAATACGCACTAAAAAGCACCCGAAACGCACTTTAAGTGCAGAATTTTATTAAATTCAGCTATGACCAGCTCTTAAGCATATAAATATCATGCAAAAATTATGTCTTATCGTCCAAAATATTTCCCTAAGTGTTGGGATTTAAAAGGGTTACAAAAGGACACTAAACGGTACAATTTAACACTTAACGAACCGGTAATTAACCGAACAACCGGGCATTACCCGGGACACCAAATTTTTGCCAAACACATTATTTATTTAATTCTTGGCTAGTCGTGATCCCTGAACACCCACTATATATCAAATAAATAATATATGAAAGCATATTACTTAGAATTGAACTACCATTACTATCTAGTTACAAAATTTACAAATTACCCCCCTAGCCTATTTCGGTCATCATCATCACAAGATATTCTTGGATTTTATCTTTTCTTATTTCCTTAATTGTGGTTGGCCAAGAATCAATGTAATCATTCCTCTTGGATTTGCTTAGGGTGGCCATGTGAGTTCCAAGAACTCTATATCATCACCACCTTCACAAGTTCATTTCACCTCACTCAAACTCACTCTCCCTCTTCTCTCTCGGCTGCCCACATCCGCCACCACCACCCTCACTTCAACATTCACCCCTTTGATCCATTTTCAAGTCCAAAACAAGTGATAGAAGGAACCTTGTGAAGCTTGGAGCTTGGAGTCTTGAAGAAACATCACCCCTTGCATTCTCACGCCATTTTCATCATCATTTCTTGTTCACAAGCTCATCCCTAGCCCTTGTGCTAGTTGTAAGTCCTCGATTTAACTCTTGAATCACTTCTACATTGATTGTTCGAAACATTGTTGTTTGAAGTTTAAAATAAGGACACAAAGATAAAAATGAACAAAGAACCTAAACATGAACTTATATAATGATAAAATCTGATTGGATTATGTTGGTATAAGCATGCATGTTGTTTGATCACTGAATTCTCGATAAACCTGTTGTTAGAACAATTGTTGACGCATTTTAGTAACATTTACACTCTAAAAAGCATGCTGATTAGTATTTTCAGCCAACTTCAACAGGCTGTAACTGGACCATAATAAATCAAAAAACGGATTTTCTGAAGCCTAAATTATGTATTTTCGAAAAACTGATCAAATGGCACTGGAATCGTAATTTTTCGAGGTCGTTTACTATTTTTGAAGGACTATTTTTGGACAGCTCAAGCTGTGATTTTACTGCTGAAAAAGTGTGTTGCATTCAGAGTCATAACTTAAAAACTGAGTAGAATCAGCTCATGGAATTTTTACTGTAGATGGTAACTGTTGTCGCCGTAATTCTCCCACTGGAATTTTGTTAATCGGACTTACGATTAATTTTTAGTAAATTATTTTGTAGACTGTAGTCAGAAAGTGACAAATCTGATTGCAGTCCGGTAAATGAAATTCTATAAAATATTGGCAATGAACTGGACCCCGAAATTTTTACACAATAAAATTTGGATTGTATATGACATTCTGTAAAAATTTGGAATTTTTGGAGAAGGTTAACTATTTTATTAAAATGCTCGAAAACAGTCCAGTTTTGATGAATAAAGCTGAAATGATATAAGTAGTGTATTGCATGTCTGATTGTCGGGTTGGTTATGTGAGAACAATCTACGGGATATATGTAAAAGAAAATGATATGCTATTAATCATGGACACCTCCATTTACAAAGGAGACTATGGCGAAACCTTCTGAAAATCCTAACACTTAGTAAATATTTTCTAGACAAACGTTTACTAGTGTGTTCTAAACTATGCTTTTCGAATATAAACCTCGCCATAATTTTTGTAACAAAAATACACATACAACATACAAGATACATAACTCGGGTGCAAAGTGCAAATTACAAGAAACTTATATTTTTTCTTGAGAAAATAATATAAGTAAAACACTTAGTTAAAATTATGAATTAATTTTAACACAAGAAAACATATACATAAAAGACAGTGACTTGTACTTGTATGATACAAGTCTAGTGACTAACGTTAAGAAAACACGTATAGGTCACGACGTTAAGAAAATCCGGTGAAGTTTACGACGCAAGGAACGCAAAGTTGTGAGTTCATGCTCCCCCTTTTCTTTTAACTGTTTTCAGTCTTATAACTTCGGGGGTGAAATACATGTACAAATACGACAATATTTACAAATGGTATGACGAATACAAGAATTGAAGAATGATACGAGAAATCGTTTCACGAATAGGGTACCATAAGCACCCTTAATCGTGTACATACTTAAACCGCAGAACAAAAGGTTAGATCTAATGGGTTTCAGGGCAGCCCCACTCTTGGTGACAACTAGAACCGAGTAGTGTTTTTGTGTCTCAGTCGTGAATCGACTACAGCAAAATGCCTATGGTTTGGTGACTTCCTATGTCGTGTCACATGTTAATGGCTTTGCAACCCATTAACACTTGATACATACAGAAATACTTGGTTTATACATGAGTACGTGGTGTACACAAAAGACTTGACTTATACAAGATACAAATTATGTTTTCATACAAAGTATACAAACGTGAAATACAAAAATTGCATGAATTCACACCAACATTATGTTGACGTTTTTCCAAAACTCACATGTATTTCAGGTAACTAGTGGATGTGCGCGCGGTTTTACGCATGCTCTTGGATGTCGCTTTTGTTTATCTTTGAATAAAGTTGTAAACTTATCAGACAAAATGCTGTCTTGTGATGTAAACACTTAAACTACGATTTCAGTTATGTAATGTGTTGCATTTAAAGCTATTTTTATGAGCAAGTAGTATGTTTACCTTTCGTATGCAATGAGAAATCGTTTCACGAATAGGGTACCATAAGCACCCTTAATCGTGTACATACTTAAACCGCAGAACAAAAGGTTAGATCTAATGGGTTTCAGGGCAGCCCCACTCTTGGTGACAACTAGAACCGAGTAGTGTTTTTGTGTCTCAGTCGTGAATCGACTACAGAAAAATGCCTATGGTTTGGTGACTTCCTATGTCGTGTCACATGTTAATGGCTTTGCAACCCATTAACACTTGATACATACAGAAATACTTGGTTTATACATGAGTACGTGGTGTACACAAAAGACTTGACTTATACAAGATACAAATTATGTTTTCATACAAAGTATACAAACGTGAAATACAAAAATTGCATGAATTCACACCAACATTATGTTGACGTTTTTCCAAAACTCACATGTATTTCAGGTAACTAGTGGATGTGCGCGCGGTTTTACTCATGCTCTTGGATGTCGCTTTTGTTTATCTTTGAATAAAGTTGTAAACTTATCAGACAAAATGCTGTCTTGTGATGTAAACACTTAAACTACGATTTCAGTTATGAAATGTGTTGCATTTAAAGCTATTTTTATGAGCAAGTAGTATGTTTACCTTTCGTATGCAATGAGAACCTTTCATGATCACACCTCGTGCTTCCGCCACAGAAAGGGGTGTGACAGATTGGTATCAGAGCTGCGATTGTAGTGAACCAGGATTCCTTCTCGAGTCTAGTCTACAATCACTAAGATCCTTTCACGAAAGCGATTTTTCAAAAAGTTTTCATTGCATAAAACTTTCCACGACATCCACTACCTAAAACTATTTACAGGAGTCTAGAAAAGACACTACAAGGCTTAGAGTGCACAGAAGTAGCACTTGGCTTTAACTGAGAAATTACTTGTAATTATGTGTGATAATTAGCATATACTTATACTAGGAATAGAATACCACTAGTATACGTGACCTTACCTGAAAACAATGGCCTATCTAAAGGAAGAGATACGAGGATGAAACGAACTGTGCGAACTGTGCAAGGAGTTACGTAATTATGGATGCATACACAATTATGGAATTCAGTGCACAGAAATCACAGCAAGTCATATCACGTATGGATTCCCTCAGTGCAAGAAAAAGTCAAACGTGATCACCAGCCCATTAAATACTCTGCTAGAGTAAAAATTGTTTGATGTCACTTATGTGGTATATGCCTGTGTATATATATATACTACTACTACTGTCTAGTACGAAGATATCAAACAAATGCCTAAACCTACTGTGTGGTGTTCTTTCAGAACATGGCACCTAGGAGAATTGTGAACAATCGAGATACTGATCAACCTCCTCCTCCTCCCCCACTGCCAAAGACTGCTGAAGAGCTGAACGCTCTACTAGAAGAAAGGATCTCCGCTGCTATCGCCCAATACGAGGCAACCCGTACTGCAGACAGTGGTGGACCAACCAATGCCAGATGTAATCCGAATGGAGATTCATCTGGAGGAAACGCAGCTCAGGGCTGTACTTTCAAGCATTTTCTCGACTGCAAACCAATGAACTATGACGGCACAGGAGGTGCAGTAGCGTTTGTACGCTGGACTGAGAAAACTAAAGCTACTATCCGCATGAGCAAGTGCACCGCTGATCAGCAAGTCACTTTCGCTACTGGGTTGTTTGTTGATGAAGCACTGACTTGGTGGAACTTACAAGTCCAAACTTTGGGTGATGATGCCGCTTATGGCCTGACTTGGGATGAACTAAAAGAAATAATGAGAGAGAAGTATTGCTCTCGTGCTGAACTCCAAAGGTTGGAGACTGAGTTTTGGCATCTGACCATGGAAGGCGCTGACATTAATGGTTATACTCGAAGGTTCCACGATCTGTCTAGAGTGCTTCCCTACATGGTAACTCCCGAATTCAAGCGAGTTGAACGCTACATTTGGGGACTGGCCTCAGAATTTCGCGGCATGGTAACTTCGGCCAAACCTCAAACGATCACCGAGGCTGTAACTCTGGCTGTCAGCCTTAGTGAAGATTGTGTTCGTATGAAGAAACTATCACTAAACCCAACAGAAGAGACCGAGACGCATGCTGAGTCATCCGGCGACAAGAAAAGGAAACACGCAAACCTGAACCAAGCATCTCAAAACAATAGGGGTTCCAACAAGAAGCGTGACACCAACCCGCCTTAGGGGGCGAGATCTCTTGCAGCCATGAATGACGCTCCAGCTAAAGGATACCTGGGCACTCTGCCCAAATGCAATCATTGCAAGCGTCACCACGAAGGGGTGTGTCGCGTTTCAAAATGCGACAAGTGTGGAAAGTTGGGTCACCGCACTCAAGACTGTTGGGGAAAAGGAAGGAACGGAAATGGAAATCGCAACGGTGCTGGTAATGCGAATGGTGGGAATGGAAATGGTAATGGCAAGAGGACTGGGAATAGAGCTGGGCGTAACCAAGGATGCTTCAATTATGGAAGCAAGGAGCACTTCATGAAAGATTGCCCAGGGGGAAATAACGCTCAGGCTCGAGCATTTGTGATTGGAGCGAGGGACGCACGCGAGGACCCTAACGTGGTCACCGGTATGTTTCTCGTTAACAATCGCTTTGCATCCATATTATTTAACATTGGTGCCGATTATAGCTTCATGTCTGTGGAATTTAAACGCATGCTTGGAATAGAACCTAGTAGGTTAGAAATTCCTTATTCCGTAGAATTAGCCAATGGTAAACTTGTTAAGTCGGGCGAAGTTGTTAGAGGTTGCACATTGGAACTTGGTGAACGAAGATTTAGCATCGACCTTTTACCTATTCAATTGGGTAGCTTTGATGTAGTGGTTGGAATGGACTGGTTGTCCAAGAACAAAGCTGAAGTTATTTGTCATGAGAAAATCATTCGCATTCCTTTGGCAAATGATGAAACTCTCATCGTACATGGAGAAAGACGAGACGTGCCTCTACGAATCATCAGTTGCATGAAGGCACATAAGTGCTTAAGAAAAGGGTGTGTTTCTTTCCTAGCACATATTGTAGACAAAAAGGCTGAGGAGCCGAAACTCGAAGACATTCCTGTGGTGAAGGAATTCCCTCATGTTTTTCCCGAAGATCTGCTAGGATTACCTCCGCAACGACAAGTCGATTTCCGTATAGACTTGGTTCCAGGAGCCGCTCCTGTAGCCAAGGCTCCCTATCGACTTGCCCCATCCGAAATGAAAGAATTATCTACACAACTCCAGGAGTTGTTGGATAAAGGATTCATAAGGCCAAGCTTCTCACCCTGGGGAGTTCCAGTATTGTTCGTGAAGAAAAAGGATGGAACTCTGCGGATGTGTATCGATTACAGAGAACTGAACAAGCTCACAATCAAGAATCGGTACCCGCTACCGAGGATTGACGACTTATTTGATCAGTTGCAAGGGTCAAGCTACTATTCCAAGATCGATCTTCGATCTGGATACCATCAGCTAAGGATACAAGAAGAAAGCGTACCAAAGACTGCATATCATTTTCTGCAAACCGTATCTCGATAAATTCGTGATTGTATTTATCGATGATATCCTGATTTATTCACGAACGAAAGAAGAGCACGAGCAACACCTCAGAACCATTCTGGAACTACTGAAGAAAGAGAAACTTTATGCAAAGTTCTCAAAGTGCGAATTCTGGATTCGCGAAGTACAGTTCCTTGGTCATGTTGTGAATGAGAAGGGCATTCATGTAGACCCGTCCAAAATAGAAGCCATAAAGAATTGGGAAGCCCCCAAAACCCCAACTGAAGTTCGACAATTTTTGGGCTTAGCGGGCTATTATCGGCGATTCATTGAGAATTTCTCCAAGATAGCCCAACCACTAACTACACTTACGCAGAAAGACAAGAAGTACGACTGGGGTGACAAGCAGGAAGAAGCCTTCTAACTGCTCAAAAACAAACTATGCGATGTACCGATACTATTGTTACCAGAAGGCATGGAAGACTTCGTGGTATACTGTGACGCCTCACGGCAAGGCTTGGGTTGCGTGCTCATGCAATGCCAGAAAGTCATCGCTTATGCTTCAAGACAATTGAAGGTACATGAAAGGAACTACACCACGCACGACTTGGAACTGGGTGCGGTGGTATTCGCCTTGAAGATTTGGCGACATTATTTATATGGTACTCGATGTACAATCTTCACAGATCACAAAAGCCTACAGCACATATTTGATCAGAAGGAATTAAATATGCGTCAACGCCATTGGGTCGAGTTACTGAACGATTATGAATGCGAGATTAAGTACCATCCTGGAAAAGCAAACGTTGTAGCGGATGCGTTAAGCCGAAAAGAAAGGGTTAAGACCCTAAGGGTTCGGGCGTTAGAAATGACTATTCGAACGAACCTCACTGCACGTATTCGTGATGCACAACAAGAAGCTCTCAAGGAAGAGAACCGTAAAGCTGAATACCTACGGGGTATGTTGAAATACATGGTGCCAAATGAAGAGGGAGCCTTATACTTTAAGAAGCGTATTTGGGTTCCGCTCTATGGTGGCATACGAGAAGTCATCCTTGATGAAGCACACAAGTCGAGATACTCGATCCATCCAGGATCGGACAAGATGTATCAAGACTTAAAAGAATACTATTGGTGGCCGAGACTTAAAAGCGATGTTGCTGTTTATGTTGGAAAATGCTTAACCTGTGCCAAGGTTAAGGCTGAATATCAGAAACCGCCCGGCCTACTGCAACAACCAGAGATACCCATGTGGAAGTGGGAGCAAATCTCAATGGACTTCATCACAAAATTACCCAAGACCCCAAGAGGGCACGATATGATATGGGTAATAGTTGATCGATTGACGAAATCTGCGCATTTCCTACCCATCCGAGAAAAGGATAGCACTGGAAAGCTTGCTGAGATATACTTGAAAGAAATTGTAGCACGTCATGGAGTGCCTATCTCAATCATTTCAGACAGAGATGGACGCTTTGTCTCAAGAATATGGCAATCCTTTCAGGAAGCCTTTGGATCGCAGTTAGATCTAAGCACGGCATTCCATCCTCAAACAGACGGCCAGAGCGAACGAACCATACAAACGTTAGAAGATATGCTTCGCGCATGTGTCATGGACCTGGGCGGCAGCTGGGATACTCATCTACCTTTAGTTGAGTTTTCCTACAATAACAGTTACCATACAAGTATAAAGGCCGCACCGTTCGAAGCTCTGTATGTCCGCAAGTTCCGATCGCCCTTATGTTGGGCAGACGCAAAAGATAAACGTATGGTTGGTCCTGAACTTGTACAAGAGACAACCGACAAGATTACGCAAATTCGAGAGCGCATTAAGGCGGCTCGGGATCGACAAAAGAGCTAAGCTGATCCAAAACGAAAGCCATTAGATTTCGAGGTAGGAGACAAAGTGTTGCTAAAAGTCTCACCCTGGAAGGGCGTAGTGAGATTCGGAAAACGTGGAAAGCTGAATCCACGATACATCGGACCATTCAAGATTTTGGAAAGAATTGGTACCGTGGCATACAAATTGGAATTACCGGAAAACGTTGGAACTCTAAGCACGGACCCGAGTACACATGGGAACGTGAAGACCATTTCAAAGAAAAGTATCCCCACCTATTCAAGAAGACTCATGCGAGAGTTAGTTCAGCCTGAATTTCAGGACGAAATTCTTTTAACGGGGGGAGACTGTGACAACTGGCACAAAACCGGTAATTTTCGTATACTTTAATTATTACTTAATGACTGCAATTATGTGCTTAAACGTCAACATTGATTGATTACATTATATACAAGTGAATTCATGCACGATTAATACTACAAAATATTGCTTTATGCCTTAACAAGAGCGTTGCGTCAGAAATACTTGTAAACTCACCGGTAAAACACAATATGTTAACAACTCTGCAGAAAGCAGTCAAACATTAGAACTAAGGCCTAGGTGTAGGTCCAACGACAAAAATGCATTAAAACCCAAGAGTACATACAAGGGTTAACATACAGACGCTCCAAAAGCTAAAATACGCACTAAAAAGCACCCGAAACGCACTTTAAGTGCATAATTTTATTAAATTCAGCTATGACCAGCTCTTAAGCATATAAATATCATGCATAAATTATGTCTTATCGTCCAAAATATTTCCCTAAGTGTTGGGAATTAAAAGGGTTGCAAAAGGACACTAAACGGTACAATTTAACACTTAACGAACCGGTAATTAACCGAACAACCGGACATTACCCGGGACACCAAATTTTTGCCAAACACATTATTTATTTAATTCTTGGCTAGTCGTGATCCCCGAACACCCACTATATATCAAATAAATAATATATGAAAGCATATTACTTAGAATTGAACTACCATTACTATCTAGTTACAAAATTTACAAATTACCCCCCCCCCCCCTAGCCTATTTCGGTCATCATCATCACAAGATATTCTTGGATTTTATCTTTTATTATTTCCTTAATTGTGGTTGGCCAAGAATCAATGTAATCATTCCTCTAGGATTTGCTTAGGGTGGCCATGTGAGTTCCAAGAACTCTATATCATCACCACCTTCACAAGTTCATTTCACCTCACTCAAACTCACTCTCCCTCTTCTCTCTCGGTTGCCCACATCCGCCACCACCACCATCACTTCAACATTCACCCCTTTGATCCATTTTCAAGTCCAAAACAAGTGATAGAAGGAACCTTGTGAAGCTTGGAGCTTGGAGTCTTGAAGAAACATCACCCCTTGCATTCTCACGCCATTTTCATCATCATTTCTTGTTCACAAGCTCATCCCTAGCCCTTGTGCTAGTTGTAAGTCCTCGATTTAACTCTTGAATCACTTCTACGTTGATTGTTCGAAACATTGTTGTTTGAAGTTTAAAATAAGGACACAAAGAGAAAAATGAACAAAGAACCTAAACATGAACTTATATAATGATAATATCTGATTGGATTATGTTGGTATAAGCATGCATGTTGTTTGATCACTGAATTCTCGATAAACCCGTTGTTAGAACAATTGTTGACGCGTTTTAGTAACATTTACACTCTAAAAAGCATACTGATTAGTATTTTCAGCCAACTTCAACAGGCTGTAACTGGACCATAATAAATCGAAAAATGGATTTTCTGAAGCCTAAATTATGTATTTTCGAAAAACTGATCAAATAGCACTGGAATCGTAATTTTTCGAGGTCGTTTACTATTTTTAAAGGACTATTTTTGGACAGCAGCTCAAGCTGTGATTTTACTGCTAAAAAAGTGTGTTGCATTCGGAGTTATAACATAAAAACTGGGTAGAATCAGCTCATGGAATTTTTACTGTAGATGGTAACTGTTGTCGCCGTAATTTTCCCACCGGAATTTTGTCAATCGGACTTACGATTAATTTTTAGTAAATTATTCTGTTGACTGCAGTCAGAAAGTGACAAATCTGATTGCATTCCGGTAAATGAAATTCTATAAAATATTTGCAATGAATTGGACCCCGAAATTTTTACACAATAAAATTTGGATTGTATATGACATTGTGTAAAAATTTGGGAATTTTTGGAGAAGGTTAACTATTTTATTAAAATGCTCGAAAACAGTCCAGTTTTGATGAATAAAGCTGAAATGACATAAGTAGTATATTGCATGTCTGATTGTCGGGTTGGTTATGTGAGAACAATCTACGGGATATATGTAAAAGAAAATGATATGCTATTAAGCATGGATACCTCCATTTACAAAGGAGACTATGGCGAAACCTTCTGAAAATCCTAACACTTAGTAAATATTTTCTAGACAAACGTTTACTAGTGTGTTCTAAACTATGCTTTTCGAATATAAACCTCGCCATAATTTTTGTAACAAAAATACACATACAACATACAAGATATATAACTCGGGTGCAAAGTGCAAATTACAAGAAACTTATATTTTTTCTTGAGAAAATAATACAAGTAAAACACTTAGTTAAAATTATGAATTAATTTTAACACAAGAAAACATATACATAAAAGACAGTGACTTGTACTTGTATGATACAGGTCTAGTGACTAACGTTAAGAAAACACGTATAGGTCACGACGTTAAGCAAATCCGGTGAAGTTTACGACGCAAGGAACACAAAGTTGTGAGTTCATGCTCCCCCTTTTCTTTTAACTGTTTTCAGTCTTATAACTTCGGGGGTGAAATACATGTACAAATACGACAATATTTACAAATGGTATGACGAATACAAGAATTGAAGAATGATACGAGAAATCGTTTCACGAATAGGGTACCATAAGCACCCTTAATCGTGTACATACTTAGGGGGTGTTTGGCCTAGCTTTTATTTTTTTGGCTTATGCTTATATTTTAAAGTAGCTTATGCTTATTTTCTTTCATTTGATAAGCTATTTTTAAGTGTTTGGATTAGCTTATATTCTACAAGTGGATAAACTCTTTGGAACCATGAAATTTTCACGAGCTTGTATCATAGGAATGGGTATAATATCATTGTGTGTATCATTTGAGGGCAATTGAGTAAAAAACCATCTTCTTCGAATAAGCTTATTCAAATAAGCTAAATAACCATCTTCCCATAAGCTTCTTAGAATTAGCTTATATAAGCTAATAAGCATAAGCTTAAAAAGCTAAACCAAACACCCATTAGTGCTTATTTTATAAAAATAAGCTAAAAAAGCTATAAGCTTAGACAAAAAAGCTAGGCCAAACACCCCCTTAGACCGCAGAACAAAAGGTTAGATCTAATGGGTTTCAGGGCAGCCCCACTCTTGGTGACAACTAGAACCGAGTAGTGTTTTTGTGTCTCAGTCGTGAATCGACTACAGAAAAATGCCTATGGTTTGGTGACTTCCTATGTCGTGTCACATGTTAATGGCTTTGCAACCCATTAACACTTGATACATACAAAAATACTTGGTTTATACATGAGTACGTGGTGTACACAAAAGACTTGACTTATACAAGATACAAATTATGTTTTCATACAAAGTATACAAACGTGAAATACAAAAATTGCATGAATTCACACCAACATTATGTTGACGTTTTTCCAAAACTCACATGTATTTCAGGTAACTAGTGGATGTGCGCGCGGTTTTACTCATGCTCTTGGATGTCGCTTTTGTTTATCTTTGAATAAAGTTGTAAACTTATCAGACAAAATGTTGTCTTGTGATATAAACACTTAAACTACGATTTCAGTTATGTAATGTGTTGCATTTACAGCTAGTTTTATGAGCATGTAGTATGTTTACCTTTCGTATGCAATGAGAACCTTTCATGATCACACCTCGTGCTTCCGCCGCAGAAAGGGGTGTGACAGATTGGTATCAGAGCTGCGATTGTAGTGAACCAGGATTCCTTCTCGAGTCTAGTCTACAATCACTAGGATCCTTTCACGAAAGCGATTTTTCAAAAAGTTTTCATTGCATAAAACTTTCCACGACATCCACTACCTGAAACTATTTACAGGAGTCTAGAAAAGACACTACGAGGCTTAGAGTGCACAGAAGTAGCACTTGGCTTTAACTGAGAAATTACTTGCAATTATGTGTGATAATTAGCATATACTTATACTAGGAATAGAATACCACTAGTATACGTGACCTTACCTGAAAACAATGGCCTATCTAAAGGAAGAGATACGAGGATGAAACGAACTGTGCGGACTGTGCAAGGAGTTACGTAATTATGGATGCATACACAATTATGGAATTCAGTGCACATAAATCACAGCAAGTCTTGTCACGTATGGATTCTCTCAGTGCAAGAAAAAGTCAAACGTGATCACCAGCCCATTAAATACTCTACTAGAGTAAAAATTGTTTGATGTCACTTATGTGGTATATGCCTGTGTATATATATACTACTACTACTACTACTGTCTAGTACGAAGATATCAAACAAATGCCTAAACCTACTGTGTGGTGTTCTTTCAGAACATGGCACCTAGGATAATTGTGAACAATCGAGATTCTGATCAACCTCCTCCTCCTCCCCCACTGCCAAAGACTGCTGAAGAGCTGAACGCTCTACTAGAAGAAAGGATCTCCGCTGCTATCGCCCAATACGAGGCAACCCGTACTGCAGACAGTGGTGGACCAAGCAATGCCAGATGTAATGGGAATGGAGATTCATCTGGAGGAAACGCAGCTCGGGGCTGTACTTTCAAGCATTTTCTCGACTGCAAACCAATGAACTATGACGGCACAGGAGGTGCAGTAGCGTTTGTACGCTAAACTGAGAAAACTTAAGCTACTATCCGCATGAGCAAGTGCACCGCTGATCAGCAAGTCACTTTCCCTACTGGGTTGTTTGTTGATGAAGCACTGACTTGGTGGAACTTACAAGTCCAAACTTTGGGTGATGATGCCGCTTATGGCCTGACTTGGGATGAACTAAAAGAAAGAATGAGAGAGAAGTATTGCTCTCGTGCGGAACTCCAAAGGTTAGAGACTGAGTTTTGGCATCAGACCATGGAAGGCGCTGACATTAATGGTTATACTCGAAGGTTCCACGATCTGTCTAGAGTGCTTCCCTACATGGTAACTCCCGAATTCAAGCAAGTTGAACGCTACATTTGGGGACTGGCCTCAGAATTTCGCGGCATGGTAACTTCGGCCAAACCTCAAACGATCACCGAGGCTGTAACTCTGGCTGTCAGCCTTACTGAAGATTGTGTTCGTATGAAGAAGCTATCACTAAACCCAACAGAAGAGACCGAGACGCATGCTGAGTCGTCCGACGACAAGAAAAGGAAATATGCAAACCTGAACCAAGCAACTCGAAACAATATGGGTTCCAACAAGAAGCGTGACACCAACCCGCCTCAGGGGGCGAGATCTCTTGCAGCCATGAATGACGCTCCAGCTAAAGGATACCTGGGCACTCTGCCCAAATGCAATCATTGCAAGCGTCACCACGAAGGGGTGTGTCGCGTTTAAAAATGCGACAAGTGTGGAAAGTTGGGTCACCGCACTGAAGACTGTTGGGGAAAAGGAAGGAACGGAAATGGAAAATGCATTTCCTATATTTATGAAATCCACAAATAAATATATGAAATCTCCTTCATTTCTTATATTTATTTTTAGTCCAAAAATAGGAAAATGCATTTCCTATATTTATGAAAATTCCTATTTTCACAAAATTTCCAACAGTTTCTTCCAAAAATCACCTACATTTGGTTTGGGTTAAACTAATATCACTAATATGGGAAAACAAAGTCTCAAAAAAAGAAAAAAATTGCATACCTTTGAAGAATATGACTAAGTTGGCGGTGGAGGTGGACCGAGGTGGCTCACAGTGGTGAATGACAGTGGCAACGACAGGAAACAGGTGGTTTGGGTCAGAAGGCGAGATAGATTTAAAGACATCATGCTTTAGGGATGAATGAAGACCAACATACTAGGCTTGTGTAACTAGGGCTCAGTCACCTTATCCCGATGACATGTGTTGCAATAGGGTGAGCTAAAACGCCGTCGTTTCATTTTAAATCTATTAAAATAAAAAATAAAAAGAAATTATGGAAAAATAATAAAAAATTACTTTTTTCCGAGTCAGGATAAAGTTTGGGAGTGACATCATGATTTTCACCCTTCCTGCTTAACCTAACCCGATGACATGTTGTTGGAATAGGTTGAAGAAAAACATAATTTCCAAGGTCCCCCTATTGCGACGGCGTGTCGTCGCAATAGCCAAGCTATGTCGGCTACAATATTTCGTCGGTAAAGAGTCGACATATCAAACGGGTTTTCTTGTAGCGATAACCGGGTTATTTTATGGTTTGAACTGCTATATTCACTTGCCTAGGTTTAAACCTTGGTCTTTTATGACATACTGATCTAGTGGTGTAGTGATCACTTATAGTAAAAAAATCATTGATCCCCTAGAAAAGGGATATTGTGATCGCTTCCTGATTTTAATTTGATATTTTAACAGTGATAATGGAAGTCATACCCGAATTAACCACCCAAACCTAAATGTTAGATTATCTTTAGTCTAAAAAATGCAAGGTGTAACATCACAAACCATTTAATTAAAAGTAAGTTATTATCATGCTTCATGCATGATTATAGCCTTCAAGTAGCATAATAATGAATTAAATTATAATTTGTTTGACTCTCTAGTATAAAAAAGACAGAAGAATTTCTAAGTTAAGCGAATTTTTATAACTAATCATGTGATTTCAAATATAATACTCAAAACATTTATTTTAAAGGTGTATATATGATAAATATGTAACTAGTTAAGTCATGTATCACAACTTTGTGAGACCAAGATTCCTTTTGTTGCTTCTTTTATTTCACTATTTTGTGTTCATTTCTTTTTATTTCGCTATTTTGTATTTCATTTCTTTATTTATTTTTATTTTTTAGAAAAGTTAATCATGTATTATCTTAAAATATTGTTTTCGTAAGTTATAAATACTAACAAATAACAACTCAAAAATCACTGTAGCACTATAGTGTTGCTTTTTTCTTTTACACTTTTGTCTCTTTTTTTTAGTATTTTAGTCTCAATTGCACCCTTAGACTTTAAGAGTGTGCCAATAGGCACACTAAAGTGCCTATTGGCACACCAAACCCTAGCAAAATTAGGGTTTATCTATGCTGCGTATTGGTCAATACGCAGCGTATAGGGTTAAACCAATACGCTATGTATTGACCAATACGCGGCGTAGATAGCCCATAGATCTCAGTGCCTGATAACCAATCATTGCACAGAAAACAATGTGTGTCTATGCTGCGTATTGACCAATACGCAGCGTATTGAATTTTACACTAATGGTCCCTGGAGTTTCAAAAATTGACACAAATGGTCCCTTATTTTTGATATATTTACACTTTGGTCCCTGGTTTTTCATATATTGACACAAATGGTCCCTGGTGTTTCATATATTGACACAAATGGTCCCTATCAGGGACTATTTTTGTAAAAACTGAAACTTAAGGGACCAAAATGTAAATACATCAAAAATGGGTAAAAAGGGGGTCTTCTTTAAAGAACCGGCCCTTGCAAGACTCGAACTCATGACCTCTCATTTAGAACCGCAACGCCTTAACCAGTTTATCCTCTGTCCAGAGCTGTTAGAATAAGAATATGAAACTTAATTCCTTATAAACCCTAGCTACCCAATACGCTGCGTATTGGTCAATACGCAGCGTATATAAAACATCTGCAAAATTGGGGTCATTTTGGTAGGTTTGAACTATCAAAAGTTTACCAGGTTTATATACGCTGCGTATTGGTCAATACGCAGCGTATATAACCTTTCTGAATTTTAAAACTTCTGTTTTAAAAGGTCCCTGGAGTTTCAAAAATTGACACAAATGGTCCCTTTTTTGATATATTTACACTTTGGTCCCTGAAGTTTCAATTTTAACAAAAATGGTCCCTGGTGTTTCAAAATTTGACACAAACGGTCTCTAACGAGCGTCGAAACTAAGTTCGCCATTAAAATATAAAACGACGAACTTAGTTTCGACGCTCGTTAGAGACCTACGCGCCTTACGGTTCGACTTCGACTAAATAATAAAAAATATATATTTTAACGACGAACTTAGTTTCGACGCTCGTTAGGACCGTACGCGCCTTACGAGCGTCAAAACTAAGATCGTCGATAAATTATATTATTTAGTCCATGTCGAACCGTAAGTCGCGTAGGTCCCTAACGGGCGTTTAAACGCGATTTCACTGCCGTTTGCGGCTGCGTTTGCAGCCATAAACGGGCGTTTAAACGGCTGCAAACGCAGCCGCAAACGGTTGCGTTTAAAACTTCCAGAACTTTATCTATACAACAGAACATGTTAAATAACCTGCCAGAATTTTATATGTACATCATAGTATATAACATTTCAAAATATGTTAAACCGTTTACACCGAAAGTTTGATATATACAAGAAAAGTTTGTGCATACATAACAAAATAATAAAATACTACTGCTGCTGCTCCTGATGCTGCTGCTGCTGCTCCTGCTGCTGCTGCTGCTCCTGATGCTGCTGCTGCTGATCCCATTCCGCATCCGCAATGAAGGGTAGTGGAGGTAACCCGTCATGCTGTCGTTGCTGCTGCAGCGCGGCAGCCACCCACTCCAACAGATAGTTGTTCCTTTCAACGTTCCGAAGCAGCCGCTGATGTGACGGGTCAGGACCGGGCCAAACATGGCGTGGGAACTGAGGCGCCCCGGGTGGTCCACGCGGCTGTGGTGGCTGCGGAAGAACGGCGACCGGCTCATGCGGCTCCGGCGGCTCCGGATCGTGCGGAGGATAAAACAGAGGGAACTGTTCTGGCAGTTGTGTAAGCTGGTATTGCGTGCCGTCTAGTTTCTTTAACCGCTTCCCGCATGGAAAGTCTTTGGTAATTTGCATCCCGTTTACTGTGTTCATCCCCATCCGCTTTGGCTGTGTCGCCGGGCCTACACGGCCGCGGTCGTTCTCCGGATGATAGCCCAACGAATGGGCTAACTTGGTCACGTATGCGCCGCCGAATAGTATTCCGCGCTCCTGTCGATGATGCGCGGAGGCGAAGTACTGCGCCAACCCGTGGGCGAGAGCGCACGACAGAGGCAATATAAAAAGAACAAGTCACCACTCGTACACCACTCCCGGCTTTTGTTTCGAGCAGTGATCGAAGTGGAAATAATTTTTTGCAAATAACTGCATAAATGGAAACCAGTCAGTAAATAATAATCAGGCGACATCGATTAAATGAGGATAAAAAAACAATATATTTTTTACTCGTTACGGATTTTGACGCACGTAACGGACCTACGCGCCTCACGAGGGTGAAAACTAAGATCGTCGTTAAATTATATTTTTTTATTATTTAGTCGAAGTCGAAACGTAAGGCGCGTAGGTCCCTAACGAGCGTCGAAACTAAGTTCGTCGTTTTATATTTTAACGACGAACTTATTTCGACGCTCGTTAGGGACCTACGCGCCTTACGGTTCGACTTCAACTAAATAATAAAAAAATATATATTTTAACGACGAACTTAGTTTCGACGCTCGTTAGGACCGTACGCGCCTTACGAGCGTCATAACTAAAATCGTCGTTAAATTATATTATTTTTTTATTATTTAGTCCATGTCGAACCGTAAGTCACGTAGGTCCCTAACGGGCGTTTAAACGGCTGCAAACGCAGCCGCAAACGGCTGCGATTTAACGGGCGTTTAAACGGCTGCAAACGCAGCCGCAAACGGCTGCGAAATCGCTGCCGTTTGGGGCTGTGTTTGCAGCCGTTTAAACGCCGGTTTACGGCTGCAAACGCAGCCCCAAACGGCTGCCGGTTTAAACGCTGGTTACGGTTCGACTTCGACTAAATAATTAAAAAAAAATTTTGTTTAAAAAAAAATTCTGTTTAAAAAGAAATGTTGTTTAAATGGTCCCTGGAGTTTCAAAAATTGACACAAATGGTCCCTTATTTTTGATATATTTACACTTTGGTCCCTGAAGTTTCAATTTTTACAAAAATGGTCCCTGGTGTTTCAAAAATAGACACAAATGGTCCCTAACGAGCGTCGAAACTAAGTTCGTCGTTAAAATATAAAACGACGAACTTAGTTTCGACGTTCGTTAGAGACCTACGCGCCTTACGGTTCGACTTCGACTAAATAATAAAAAAATATATATTTTAACGACGAACTTAGTTTCGACGCTCGTTAGGACCGTACGCGCCTTACGAGCGTCCAAACTAAGATCGTCCTTAAATTATATTATTTTTTTATTATTTAGTCCATGTCGAACCATAAGTCACGTAGGTCCCTAACGGGCGTTTAAACGCGATTTCACTGCCGTTTGCGGCTGCGTTTGCAGCCGTAAACGGGCGTTTAAACGGCTGCGAAATCGCTGCCGTTTGGGGCTGTGTTTGCAGCCGTTTAAACGCCGGTTTGCGGCTGCAAACGCAGCCCCAAACGGCTGCCGGTTTAAACGCCGTTTAAACGCCGATTACGGTTCAACTTCGACTAAATAGTTAAAAAAAAATCTGTTTAAAAAAATTTCTGTTTAAAAAGAAATTTGGTTTAAATGGTCCCTGGAGTTTTAAAAATTGACACAAATGGTCCCTTTTTTGATATATTTACACTTTGGTCCCTGAAGTTTCAATTTTTACAAAAATGGTCCCTGATGTTTCAAAAATTGACACAAACGGTCCCTAACGAGCGTCGAAACTAAGTTCGTCGTTTAAATATAAAACGACGAACTTAGTTTCGACGCTCGTTAGAGACCTACGCGCCTTACGGTTCGACGTCGACTAAATAATAAAGAAATATATATTTTAACGACGAACTTAGTTTCGACGCTCGTTAGGACCGTACGCGCCTTACGAGCGTCAAAACTAAGATCGTCGTTAATTTTTTTTTTATTATTTAGTCGAAGTCGAACCGTAAGGCGCGTAGGTCCCTAACGAGCGTCGAAACTAAGTTCGTCGTTAAAATATAAAACGACGAACTTAGTTTCGACGCTCGTTAGAGACCTACGCGCCTTACGGTTCGACTTCGACTAAATAATAAAGAAATATATATTTTAACGACGAACTTAGTTTCGACGCTCGTTAGGACCGTACGCGCCTTACGAGCGTCAAAACTAAGATCGTCGTTAAATTATATTTTTTTTTATTATTTAGTCGAAGTCGAACCGTAAGGCGCGTAGGTCCCAAACGAGCGTCGAAACTAAGTTCGTCGTTAAAATATAAAACGACGAACTTAGTTTCGACCCTCGTTAGAGACCTACGCGCCTTACGGTTCGACTTCGACTAAATAATAAAGAAATATATATTTTAACGAAGAACTTAGTTTCGACGCTCGTTAGGACCGTACGCGCCTTACGAGCGTCAAAACTAAGATCGTCGTTAAATTATATTATTTTTTTATTATTTAGTCCATGTCGAACCGTAAGTCGCGTAGATCCCTAACGGGCGTATAAACGGCTGCAAACGCAGCCGCAAACGGCTGCGAAATCGCTGCCGTTTGGGGCTGTGTTTGCAGCCGTTTAAACGCCGGTTTACGGCTGCAAACGCAGCCCCAAACGGCTGCCGGTTTAAACGCCGGTTACGGTTCGACTTCGACTAAATAATTAAAAAAAAATTCTGTTTAAAAAAAAATCTGTTTAAAAAGAAATGTTGTTTAAATGGTCCCTGGAGTTTCAAAAATTGACACAAATGGTCCCTTATTTTTGATATATTTACACTTTGGTCCCTGAAGTTTCAATTTTTACAAAAATGGTCCCTAATGTTTCAAAAATTGACACAAATGGTCCCTAATGAGAGTCGAAACTAAGTCCGTCATTAAAATATAAAACGACGAACTTAGTTTCGACGTTCGTTAGAGACCTACGCGCCTTACGGTTCGACTTCGACTAAATAATAAAAAAATATATAATTTAACGACGAACTTAGTTTCGACGCTCGTTAGGACCGTACGCGCCTTACGAGCGTCAAAACTAAGATCGTCGTTAAATTATATTATTTTTTTATTATTTAGTCCATGTCGAACCGTAAGTCGCGTAGGTCCCTAACGGGCGTTTAAACGCGATTTCACTGCCGTTTGCGGCTGCGTTTGCAGCCGTAAACGGGTGTTTAAACGGCTGCAAACGCAGCCGCAAATGGCTGCGAAATCGCTGCCGTTTGGGGCTGTGTTTGCAGCCGTTTAAACGCCGGTTTGCGGCTGCAAACGCAGCCCCAAACGGCTGCCGGTTTAAACGCCGGTTACGGTTCGACTTCGACTAAATAGTTAAAAAAAAATTCTGTTTAAAAAAAATTTGTGTTTAAAAAGAAATTTTGTTTAAATGGTCCCTGGGGTTTCAAAAATTGACACAAATGGTCCCTTTTTTAATATATTTACACTTTTGGTCCCTGAAGTTTCAATTTTTACAAAAATGGTCCCTGATGTTTCAAAAATTGACACAAACGGTCCCTAACGAGCGTCGAAACTAAGTTCGTCGTTAAAATATAAAACGACGAACTTAGTTTCGACGCTCGTTAGAGACCTACGCGCCTTACGGTTCGACTTCGACTAAATAATAACGAAATATATATTTTAACGACGAACTTAGTTTCGACGCTCGTTAGGACCGTACGCGCCTTACGAGCATCAAAACTAAGATCGTCGTTAAATTATATTTTTTTTATTATTTAGTCGAAGTCGAACCGTAAGGCGCGTAGGTCCCTAACAAGCGTCGAAACTAAGTTCGTCGTTAAAATATAAAACGACGAACTTAGTTTCGACCCTCGTTAGAGACCTACGCGCCTTACGGTTCGACTTCGACTAAATAATAAAGAAATATATATTTTAACGACGAACTTAGTTTCGACGCTCGTTAGGACCGTACGCGCCTTACGAGCGTCAAAACTAAGATCGTCGTTAAATTATATTATTTTTTTATTATTTAGTCCATGTCGAACCGTAAGTCGCGTAGGTCCCTAACGGGCGTTTAAACGGCTGCAAACGCAGCCGCAAACGGCTGCGAAATCGCTGCCGTTTGGGGTTGTGTTTGCAGCCGTTTAAACGCCGGTTTACGGCTGCAAACGCAGCCCCAAACGGCTGCCGGTTTAAACGCCGGTTACGGTTCGACTTCGACTAAATAATTAAAAAAAATTCTGTTTAAAAAAAAATTCTGTTTAAAAGAAATGTTGTTTAAATGGTCCCTGGAGTTTCAAAAATTGACACAAATGGTCCCTTATTTTTTATATATTTACACTTTGGTCCCTGAAGTTTCAATTTTTACAAAAATGGTCCCTGATGTTTCAAAAATAGACACAAATGGTCCCTAACGAGCGTCGAAACTAAGTTCGTCGTTAAAATATAAAACGACGAACTTAGTTTCGACGTTCGTTAGAGACCTACGCCCCTTACGGTTCGACTTCGACTAAATAATAAAAAAATATATATTTTAACGACGAACTTAGTTTCGACGCTCGTTAGGACCGTACGCGCCTTACGAGCGTCAAAACTAAGATCGTCGTTAAATAATATTATTTTTTTATTATTTAGTCCATGTCGAACCGTAAGTCGCGTAGGTCCCTAACGGGCGTTTAAACGGCTGCGAAATCGCTGCCGTTTGGGGCTGTGTTTGCAGCCGTTTAAACGCCGGTTACGGTTCGACTTCGACTAAATAATTAAAAAAAAAAATCTGTTTAAAAAAATTTCTGTTTAAAAAGAAATGTTGTTTAAATGGTCCCTGGAGTTTCAAAAATTGACACAAATGGTCCCTTATTTTTGATATATTTACACTTTGGTCCCTGAAGTTTCAATTTTAACAAAAATGGTCCCTGATGTTTCAAAAATTGACACAAATGATCTCTAACGAGCGTCGACCTTAGTTTCGACGCTCGTTAGGACCGTACGCGCCTTACGAGCGTCAAAACTAAGATCGTCGTTAAATTATATTATTTTTTTATTATTTAGTCCATGTCGAACCGTAAGTCGCGTAGGTCCCTAACGGGCGTTTAAACGTCTGCGAAATCGCTGCCGTTTGGGGCTGTGTTTGCAGCCGTTTAAACGCCGGTTTGCGGCTGCAAACGCAGCCCCAAACGGCTGCCGGTTTAAACGCTGTTTAAACGCCGGTTACGGTTCGACTTCGACTAAATAGTTAAAAAAAAATTCTGTTTAAAAAAAAATTGTGTTTAAAAAGAAATTTTGTTTAAATGGTCCCTGGAGTTTCAAAAATTGACACAAATGGTCCCTTTTTTGATATATTTACACTTTGGTCCCTGAAGTTTCAATTTTTACAAAAATGGTCCCTAATGTTTCAAAAATTGACACAAACGGTCCCTAACGAGCGTCGAAACTAAGTTCGTCGTTAAAATATAAAACGACGAACTTAGTTTCGACGCTCGTTAGAGACCTACGCGCCTTACGGTTCGACTTCGACTAAATAATAAAAAAATATATATTTTAACGACGAACTTAGTTTCGACGCTCCCACCGTTCCGCAGCTATTGATCGATGTGTCAACCACAACGGGGTCGCTAAAGGCAAGGGGTAGTCTCCTTCCAACTTAGCATGTATGAAGTGTCCCCCGTCAACATGTACGAGCGTTATCGCTTGAGGTCGTGGATCTAGTGGGGCATCCCTTAATGGGAAGATGGTAGTGCTCCATTCGATGCTTAGCACGTGGAGGACAATGTTATACCTTTGCGCTACGAGAGGCCCTACCTGGGGCATTTCCATCCAGTGACTTGGACCGCACGCTTGCAATGAATGCCATTCGATGCTCTTACGTATTCGTTCAAAGTCTCCTTTGGTATATGTTTCGAATACATGTTTCCAACGCGCCTTGTTATGGTCAATCTCCAGTAGTAAATCTCTTCGAATATTGGACCATGCGTGTTCCGTAAAACCTAACCCGACAGCCACAGACCTGTACCCACAATGACCGTCTGGGGTCACATCTTGTATACGCGATATATAAGAGTGAAACTCTGAGGGAATTTGATCCTTAAACCTCTCAATGCTTAACAAGTGCTCGTCCCCCTTCATTAATGGAAAACCGTTATCATCCCGCGTCTCCTTCTTTTTATAACTCGTTGAACTGTTTCGTTGCATTTTAGGTTTTTCAGACTTTATAACCGAACCAGTTCCACGAGAGCCCTCTGACGGTACGTATGAGCTGTGTCGGGGTAAATCATACCTATGTTTGGGGGAAGCGGTATATACGTTGCTGTCCTCGCCATAGGAGCTGTGTCTCGCAGCTTCGTCTAACCTCGCAGCTTCATCTAGCCTTTCTTGTACTTTCTTTGATGTAGGCCGACCGCGAGTATTTTGCTGGACGATCGGTGGTTTCTTGGTTGACGATTTCGGGTTGAAGACCACTTTTATCTTTGAAAGCAAACTCTTTTGCTGAACGGGGGACTGCGCCTCTAAATGTTGCCGCACATTATTTAGCAGTGCTACAACATCGACCTCCTCGTCTACCAGTTTACACGAGAGCAAGTCAAGCTTACGCCAAAATACATCTATGTCGTCGAGTTGTATCATACGCCCTGCACAGTTAAGTTAATACGGTGTGAGAAACAACTAAATCGTACAAAATAACAAAAGGTTTGTAGTTTTAATATTTTTTACCTGTACATTTGTAGTTTTCCAGCCTACAAGCACACGGCAATCCATTGCTAAGCCACATATGGCAACCACATGATGCGTTAAGTTTCCGCAACACCTCCATCTTCCTCAGTAGCTCTTTTGCCAGCAAATCAAGTGCTTCATGGGAAACCTTTCCACGTAGGTTGTCCAACAGTCGGTGTCTGTGGTGGTTCATCGTTTTTTCAATGCTCTCAGTGAAACTTTTTTGTATTTCATCGTACTGAGTTTCAACTATATCAATGACGCATCTTGCTATTCGCTCCAATGAACTCCCGCGCGTAATGTATCTTTTTAAATTTGCGTGCTGGCTCTCAACTCTGTTGGTGGTGCGCTGACCAAAGTTGCGACACTTATCGGTCCACGCATAAATGAACATTTCTTTATAGTCTTTGAGCCAGTTTTCGTAGACGTAATCATAGACACCTGCAAAAATAAAATAATGAAATGTAAAAGCGTGTGTAAAATATAATAGATTGGGTGAGTCGTTTGTTGAAGGAACACTTACTTTCTCGGTTGGCAACCACGAGTCGGTTATACATTTTCTCCAAGTTGTACTTGTACATGGGCTCTGATGAAGATTCGCACAATCTCTTCTAGTACGACATAAATTTCCCCCAATCTTCTTTATCGAACCCTTTCTTGCAATTTCTAGCTATATTTTGTTGGATGTGAAAGTGGCATAGAAGCTTGGTTACGTTCGGGAATACTTTAGAACACGCTTTAATTAGGGCAAGTTCCCTATCCGTGACTATCACACACGGCATCATACATTCATGCAATATTGACTTGATCCGCTCAAGCACCCACACGTAGTTACCCCTTCGTTCTTTACAAATAACGGCATGTGCTATACAAAAAGACTTCCCAGTCGACGTCATACCCACAACCTGGACAAATGGCATGTTGTAGAGGTTTGTTTTGTAGGTCGCGTCGATCAACATCACGTGCGGGAATGCACGCCACATGGTGATTGAATAAGGATGAACAAAGAAAATCTCTGTTATGACATCTGTTTTGGGTTCCTGTCGGGTGTCGTAAATGAATCGGTGGTCATGCAGCAGGCTTTCCAGTGCCTGAATAGGATTCTTTCCGTCCATTATTGTCGCTCTAATTTTTTGTACCGCATTTTGCACGTCTTTCTGAACGTGCAGGCTGTCGGGGAACTGCTTTCTTAGGGTTTGAAATATGATACGTGGCTCCATGTTTTGAGCAGTTAGCTGCTCCACTAGCTTGTATTCGGCTTTAGTAAATCTTCGCACAAAAGCGTGGCCCAACTGACTCATCGTAGGTTCGTGGTTATGGTTCGCACAGTCCACTTTTAACTCCCACGTGTCATTCGTCACGTCCCGGACGGCGAGTAATGAAAATGGGTAACCGATTTTTTTGCTACCAGCTTTCCTAACTGTTGCTTTACTACGGTGCTCACCACTACGGTCGCACACAAGCCATACCATCCCAGTAGTACCGCCAATATTTTTTGATCGGCGGGTAACAATTACGTAACCACACTCCTTTCCCGTTTCTTGTACCCAATTCTTTAAATCAGTTAGAGACATGAAACGCTAAAAAAAAAGTTACGCTAATAATAATAATAATAATAATAATAATAATAATAATAATTATTATTATTATTATTATTATTATTATTATTTTATAATTGAAACTCATACTTCAGGGACTAATATGGTCATTATTGAAACTATTTTAACTGAATGGTTTAACCAGGTTAACTTTCATATAAAGATTTCTTCTTTAAACACTAACTCAGTTAGCATACTTAACTGAACAGTAAAGGGACCATTTGTGTCAATTTTCGAAACTTCAGGGACCATTTGTGTCAATTTTCGAAACCTCAGGGACCATTGTGTCAATTTTTGAAACCTCAGGGACAATAATAATAACAATAATAATCAGGGGCGGTTCTTAGAAGGCCCGTGCCAGGGCCACGGCACTGGCAAGTTTTTCGGCCGTAGTGCTATTTTTTCGCATTTCGATCGAAATTTTGTATATATACTATGTTCGGCCCGGGCATTTTTTAGTGCCTGTGTCTTTCGGCCCTGGGACGTTCAACGGGCAAGATCCGCCATTGATAATAATAATAATAATAATAACAATAATAACAATAATAACAATAACAACAATAACAACAATAACAATAATAATAATAATAATAATAATAATAATAATAATAATAATAATGTGATACCTCCTTTATTTGAAACGGATTGCCCGTGGTAGATGGTTCATAAAGTGATGTATCGTATCCACTGTATCCACCTTCACCCACGTATCCACTGTAACCACCTTCACCCCCATATCTATCGTATCCACTGTGTCCACTTTCACCCCCGTATCCACTGTAACCACCATCACCCCCGTATCCACCTTCACCACCGTATCCACTGTAACTTCCGTATCCACCTTCATCCCCGTATACCCCGTAACCCGGATACGATTGCTGCATTGGGTAATATGGTTCATCAACAGGTGCATTCTCAGCACCGTATCCACTTTGTTGCACGTACGGAGATTCATACCCGTATCCGTAATCTGGATACACTTGATGCGCCGGGTAATTTGGTTCATCAACAGGTGGAGTGGGAGTCTTGTTCAAGTCTGGCAACTGTGTTTTTTGATCAACAGGGACTCCAGACACAACCTCCTCCTCCTCCTCGTTGGCAGCATTTGCTCCCCATATGTTGTTAGAATAACGATTACTGAAATAATTATCGTTCCAAAATGATGACATTTTAACAAGATTGAACAAAAAACAGAACAAATAATTTTGGATCAAGGGTGTAAATTGTTTACTGAAAGAGGAAGATGAAAAAGAAAGCAGAGGATTGAGAATTCGAATTGTGAACAGATAGATAAATAGACTTTCATGTGACACTTCAATAGGCAGCGTATTGCTCTCTACTCCCCGTATTACTTTATTCACGTGCCTGGACAACATCGTATCGATGTCAAATCAGTCTGACATACGCTGCGTATGGACCACTACGCAGCGTATAGGGCCGAGTTCGAGTCTTGCAAGGGCCGGTTCTTAAATGAAGACCCCCTTTTTACCCTTTTTTGATATATTTACAAAAATGGTCCCTGAGATTTCGTAAATTTACAAAAATGGTCCCTGGTTTTTCGAAAATTTATAAAAAGGTCCCTAAAGTTTCGAAAACTGACAAATATGGTCCCTGAAGTTTTGTAAATTTACAAAAATGGTCCCTGGTTATACGCTACGTATTGCTCAATACGCAGCGTATGCGAACCTTGTTTTCTGTGCAATGATTGGTTATCAGGCACTGGGATCTATGGTCTACCTACGCTGCGTATTGGTCAATACGCAGCGTATAGGGTTAACCCTATACGTTGCGTATTGACCAATACGCAGCGTATTTAAACCCTAAGTGTGCAGATAGGCAAACTGAGTGTGCAGATAGTGGGAGCCGACTTTAAATAACCTGTGTTCGTTAATTATATATCAGTTATTGGTATCGTACAGGTAACGTAATGAACGAGACCCATACCGACCGAATAACGTCGATACCACCATCGGTATACGTGTTTGTTGTTTTCGATCGATATAAAACCCGCATCAATATCCTTTTGGTTATATCACTGTTAGGAATTAGATTTTTTATAACTATGGATCCGGTATTCTGAGGTGTTGCCTGGATCAATTATCCTTAGCGGGTTGTGCAGGGACTCAGAGGATCAAGGATCATTATTATATCTTTTAGTTTCTAACATTTGTTTTCGATATTTCTTATATCCATATGCAGGTTATGAACGACGTGCACTAAGTCTCAGCTAGAATCCTGGGCATTATTTGTTTGAGATGTTGCACGTGCTAATTCTTCAAACGGTCATGGGGATTGAACGTGGTCTTCCAAGAAAGTCGGACTTAGTTGTTAGGTTAATTCAAAAGGGGTTGATCAAGTGTTAGTCAACATAATTACGAACACACACACTTTCGCATACATTGCAAACCAGAGCTCTCACTTAGCATTCGATTGTACCACACTTGATCAACATCCAAAGTTGTAATCTTTTTTGTGCAATATAGTTGATAGTGATAGTTTCCACTATCCGAGGTTTTTATGCCGACGATCAACTAGGATCAAGGGCTTTTCCTCGTATACATCATTGTTTTCATCTTTTCATTCCTCAAGCAATTTATTTTGTCATTGTTCATCACCTAAGTACTCTACCTCACTTAACAAATTTGGTTACATTATCCTTAATCAGATTTTTGACCAAAACAATCACGACTTTATTTTTTTTTGTTTCTTTTTCGATTGTTATAGCGAGTACCGAGACCATAATGAACCGAATCGGACCAATACCGACCTAACAATGTCGGTACCAATATTGTTATTCGCTTTATTGTTTTCCATTGATAATATAAACACGCCTCGATATCTTCTTGGGTATATCACTGCTTTAATTTATTTTTGTTTCTCTTTTGGTTGTTATAGCGAGTGTTGGTACCGTAACAAACCGAACCGATACTGACCAAACTCCCGTCGTGTAGACCTATAGATTTTTAAACGTTTAAAATTTTCTATTATTATAATTAATGTTGATTATATCTTTTTTTCTTTATAACATTTAATATACGATGTTTTTTAAAAATTATGAATATGTCGTTGCGACGTGCCTAGACCTTATATTTATCTAGGTCTTGATATAACTTTATATTGAAACTGTGTTGTGAATATTAATGTATAAGTAAACAAAAGACGAACGTAAACGTTATCAAAGTGACCTCATATTAAATTTTATTAAATAAATTAGCGTGGTCAACTATCTTCGTTATTCTAAAAATATTATAATCAAGTTTGGAATATACCACTGCAGCGCTTTTATTTTTATGCACATTTAAATTTCGTTAAAAACGGAGTTTTATTTGCAATAGAGTTTTTTTTATCGTACGCCATAGTGAGTGTCGATACAATACATGTACCGTGACGAGCCAACTTATGTCGTTGATCGAATAGATCAGTATCGATACTATCAGAACCATTACTAGTATTTTTTTATGGTTTCCAATCAATCTAAAATACGTGTATACATTCTTTTGAGTTTATCAGGACTTTAAAATAGTATTTGTTGGAGTGTATTTACCAATACCACACATTTCGTAATGCACGTTAACCATCCTCCGAACCCTATAACTACGCTGCTCCTGGGCTCCCTCATGTATTTTCTTTCCAACTGTCGTAGACCAGAATATTCATTTCTTCATCTTTTCTCTCTCTAGATCTTATTTCTTAATTTCTCATACGATGAAACTGGACCAAGAAGCCAACCAAGAAGGTGGTCATGACATGTGCAGGACCATCAAGTTCCTTGAACCACTCCCCAAGCTCTCAACAATGGCCACCGGAAAAGTGGACGCCACTAGCGACGAGCTATATCCACCTGTCAACTTCTCCATGGTCGACTACGGCATCTACAGGTCCAGCTTCCCGGACTCCGCCAACTTTTCGTTTCTTACCGCCCTAGGCCTCCGCTCTATCGTGTAAGTCGTTAACACTAAACACACCAAGGGTGGCTTCACTGTATAAAAAAAAAAATAAGTTGTCGCTTAGGCCCCCAATTTTCTTGATTATATACTAAAATCGAATAACTTCACTTCTGGTCACGTTATTTAAAACAGAGACCATTACAGACTAATGACAGGTAGACGAGCAACAAGTTGCGCTGCTACCCCCAATTAACCGGATGTTGAGCAAAAATATATTTTTTTTAACTAAAAAGGATACACGATTTAAGAATCGGTTCTGGAGGAACACCATTATGTACACACATTGATTTAGGCTGGCCTTTACTAAATAGATTTAAATTGTGTTGTAGATATCTGTGTCCTGAAAAATATCCGGAGCATAATTTGGAGTTCTTGAAGTCTAATCGGATTCAGTTGTTTCACTTTGGAATGGAAGGAACCAAGGTGCGTATGGTTTTAATTCTGTCGGAAATTACTTGTTGAAAATAATGTAAGTAGTTTGTTGTGTTTCATCATGATGTCTGTCTGTCTAGCTGGATGTATAAGATTCTTTGAGATCTGATCTGATGGTTTTCTTATCATCATTACTTAGACTGCCCCCAATTGGGGGCTGTATTTACACATGTGGCATGTGCATTTATAAGGGAAGCATTGGGGTGGGGTGCACTTAATGGGTCTTGCATGTAGTGAAGTGCACTTAGGTGCAGAGAGAGAAAGTGGAGAAAGTGGGTCCAAATAGAGGAGAGAGGGGATGCATGTGAAAATGATGGGTTGGAGTTAAATAGAGGAGAGAGGGTGCATGTGGAAAAGATGGGTAAAAAGCTGATGTGGCAGTGATGACTAGAATGTATGTAGTAAATGTAGGCCGTTGCATTGGAGACAGTCTTATTGTTTCTCGTACGGATTACGGATCCACATTTCAGCTATTCCAGGGCCAGTTAATTGAATTTGTGCCCTGTAATTTCCGCTGGTAACTTTTTGGAAATTAAATTACCCATGCCCTCTGAAGGATTAGTGTCGGTAACCACCTGCGCCCATGGATTATGCCGTTGGTGAAAGTCATTAGTTTTTATAGAGGTTGAAGGCTCAAAATCATGTAGTTTCATTTATTAAAGTACTCTAGAATTATTTTCCTTAAAATATGAGATTTTCCTAGCCCCAGAAGTCATTCACTTTTTGACCATAGGGGTTTGTCCGGAAGGTTAGGGTTTGTAATTCAGAAAAGTGAGCCGGCGCAGCTTGTTGCCCGCCTACCTTCTGGTTTGATGAAACTTCGCAAATTTGCTATATTTGAATGAAATAACAAAAGAAGCTTTGATTAAATAACAATAAACTAATTTTACATTAACTATATATGTGTCCACTAGATTAACTATACACTGTTGAAGGTCTATAAATCAAGACAAATAAAGAATGAAAACCGAGTTAATCTGATCTGCACAACCTTTAGAATTAATTTGGTACGGAGAAAAGTGAAAACACCTGATCCTAATAGTTTGTTCATGAGGTGACTTGATCTAATATCTTTTTTCTTTTGATACTTATATTGGATGCTTACATCGATCGCCTTTGTAAGGTGGTTGACTACGGTATAATATATATTAAGAGCATCCTCAGTGGTGGGAGGGCGACGACGGACCGCCACATCATCACTGCTAGCAAACTACCCCTCTAACTTCACTCCTCTCCCAGAGACATACCGCACACCTTTTATCTCTCTTGCAAACTACCCCACTAACTTCACTCCTCTCTCTCCTCTCCCAGAGACATACCGCACACCTTTTATCTCTCTTTTGTTGGACGTAATTTCCGACCCATCAAGTTGGATGGGGTTGGGCCAACTTGGAGTGCAAGTTGGTTGGAATGACTAGGGTATGGGGCGAGTTAATTAACAAGTGTGTTGATTAATTAATGGATCGGCTTAATTTAATGTAACTTTGTTTTTTTTTTTTTTTTGAACGGCAAATTTGGATCACTGACGGACCACTGGAGTATCATCGTGCCACCAGCGGAACCACCCGATCATATCTATCTCCACTAGGCAATAATGCCTATACACCAATTCAGGAGGAAACCCAATAAATCTGGGAAAAACCCCCCTTGTGGGAATCGAACTCTTGACCTAATGGTCATAAGCCTTATCCTACCCCCAAGATACCACTAGGCTATAATGCCATGGGTAATGTAACTTTGTTAACAAGTTGGTTGGATTAAACAAGTAGGTTTATCACCTATTAGTTAGCTATTTAATTTGTGTTAAAAAGGTTAGCTTTTGTCTAGCAAGTTTGGGTAGTATATATAAGATGATTCGAGTCATGAATTCAACAAGAGAGTTGTAATTAGCTTTTAAACTATTTTTCTGATTAATATACGTGAGAGTTATTCACAAATCTTTGTTGTTCTTATCGATCGGGACTTGATCTGTCCCCTTTCATAGAAGTGGCCAGATTCTGCCAGGGACGGTCCGTGGCCAAGGACCTTGCGGTCTCCTTCACATCGTCGTCCGTAGGTTCGACAAACCCCATTGCAGACAGTCTAACATGTCAAAACAATTGTGGTTCCAACTTCCAACTAAGTACCTTTGTAGAGCATGTTAAGCGTGTTTTTTTTCTTTTTTTGTGATCAAGTGAGTCAACTGAAAATATATATTTTTTCGACATACAAACCAACCATACGAGATTATGTTGTCTAAATTATATGTTGTCCCAGAAAACCAAAGTACTTTGCTAGATATAATTGTAATCTTGAACTGCCAAATGTATTATGCATACACATTATGATGAACAGCACACATTTGGTACATGTTGGCTGGATAGAGATATAGGATGTTTCATTACTCCAACTACATCACCTTGTTGTCTAGATCTAGGTTTCAAGTTTCCTTTTGATAACTCTGGGAACCCGTCAGAAAAAAACAGAAAAAAAAAAAAAAAAAAAAAAAAAAAAAAAACCTCACATGCCCCACCAATACGCTGCTAACTAGGTCCGGGTAAAGCACAACTTATGTCCACTGGAAGATGGATTCGATTCCGAGACCTCTGCTAGAGGGGGATTAGATGCTTACCACTGAACCACCTCCTGAAGGTTACAAAGCTCGAACTTCGAGTATAACTTCACTTTTTTTATGGCATTATCATGCAGGAACCTTTTTTCGATATTCCTGAGGATACCATTCGAGAAGCATTAAAAGTTGTCATTGGTATTTGATCTCTTCTTTTCCTTACTTGTATAGAATTTAGAGTGTTAGCTAAGTTGGATTCTTCTTTCTTGTTGGCAGATGTAAGAAATCACCCTTTGCTTATTCATTGCAAAAGAGGAAAGGTACTTGTGTCTTTTGAGTCCCATTATCACCCATCTCTAGTTACAAATAAAGATAAATATTTTTATTTATTTCCCTTGATTCAGCATCGAACGGGTTGTCTAGTGGGATGCTTAAGAAAGATGCAGAACTGGAGCCTACTTTCAATTTTTGATGAATACCATAAGTTTGCAGCTGCTAAAGCTAGAGTCTCAGATCAGAGATTCATGGAGCTGTTTGATGCCTCTAGCTTGAAGAGGTAAAGCCCATTCCCATTGGGCTCGCTTGGGCTGGAATTAACTTGAGTCCGGGAATATGTTTAGCAATTTAGGAATGATTTTTCTCATTCCTTGAGGATTGAGTGAGAATATTTTTAGTACTGTTAGGAATTTGATTCCTTTCTGCACCCGCTATTCGTGACCAGCTTGTTCGATGCATTTGCTATGAACTATTTGTCATTGTAATCTATCAAAAGGAATGAAAGTAAGTTGATAAAAATATATTTTGGATTTGTAGCATGTGGGAGTCTCGTGCACCGGGTTTGCCCTTTATAGGGGTTTGTTTTGTTTTGTTTTGTTTTTTTTTTGTTTTTTTTTTTTTTTTTTTTTTGTAAATCGATGCAAATGAAGAAACAGTAATTTTCATCAGATTATACAAGATCTAAAGGGTCCCCCCCACCCCCCGTGGTTTTTTCGCTCATAGTGTTACTTTTGCCAAAAAAAATTTGATTTTTTTATACTGTAAAATATTGGATTTTGAGAGTCCGCTGCCTACCACCTCCCCACTTTTTTTATTCAAGCTCCGCCACTGTGCTTATCAAGATTATTATCTGAATAAGCAGGTGAAATTCAAAAAGTATTGCTTTCATGTGGTTTAAGCAAATAATTAATAAAAAATAAAAACCAAAACTTATAGAAAAACCTGAAAAGGTTGAATTCAAAGGCAGAGATGATAAGCGTCTGATTCCGCTCTAGCAGGGTCTCATGTTTGAATCTCGCTTTCACTGGTTTCTGCTTAGCCTGTGAAGGCCACCTAGTTAGTAGAGTATTGGTGGGCTCTAAAGTTATCCATGTGGAAGCACTTCTAAGGCCCAAGAAATAGGTATAGATGAAGGAATTTGGGCCAAACCTCTGCACAATATTCAGCCTGTTACCATCTTTCCATTGATAGGATATTAACATCTCTCTATAGCCCCCATTACACAGTTTTATGCGCTCTCTTGGCGGGTTGCTAACAACACCTGAGGAATCTTAGACATATATAAGCACATACGCACATTAACTGTTAATATCAGTTCTAATACAAGTTGCCTTCTTTATATCCATCTCATCGAAGATCAACTAAATTAGTCGATATGATTCAAATTTATCCATGTAACTTTTTAAAAATATGCTCTCCAATCCATAACTATGAGTCCATTTTAATAGTGTATTTATGGTTTCTTATTGTTAGTGTGAAAAGCTCTCTGCATAGATGCAACTGATACTGGTTTTTAATATTCTTTTCTTTTAAATCTATAATCTGCATGATTATATGTGCTTTAAGTTGTGGACCTTGTCCTTTATTAAATATAGAATTGCTAATGACTTTCTTGCAAGATTCTTTATTTCTTTTAATTCTTTTTGCGGAAAGCAACGTCGGCAGAGTGTATTCTAGGCAAGGTTTATGGCTTTTGCTAATGGAAGTTTACCTAATGTATTACTTATTGCATCAATAAGTGTTGACAACCTTATGGTCTGCTGATAGTGCTCATTGTTGCATGTTACCTTTTCTCAAGTCACACCTGCTGCACTTTTAGCTAGAAAACAGGATGGTCACCGTCCTACTCCTTTTTATTAGACGTAGTAAAATGATAGGGTCGGGTCAAACGAACTTTTTTTTTTGTAAGGGTCCAAATGTGTCGGGTCAAACAAGTAATTTTCGGTGAGGGTCAGAATGGGTAGGTTCGAGTTGGATCAAATGTGTATTTTTTTTTTTTTGTAAGGGTCGAAATGGATACGGTTGGATCAAATGGTACTTTTTAAACGAATGTTTTTTATTTTATTTTACTTTAACCGTTCGACTTGTTAGAGTTAATACATAACCCGAATCAACCCTTTGTTTAGTAAATGTGAAAGAGCAGGTAAAGAACTGCACAACAGATGACACTACATGATTCAAAGCTCAATTAATAATTAATTGAAAATGAGTACAACACACTTTTGTCATTATGGTATAACTAGTAAAAAGTAAGCACACAATTCTTTGTAGAGTATCTATAGATGGCTGAGACCTCTCAAAAAAAAAATTTGAAAAAAGATAAAAGAAAAAAAAAAGTATAATAATAATAATTTTTATCACATTCTATTATTTAAAACATGTCACTTAAACTGTTGCAACTGGACCCAAGCCAACATTAGCTTCAACTGCTTTCATGGCTTCAAACCTTGGCTCCTTTGCCTGAAACTTTAAACCTGCATACAGTTTCATGTAATCATCAAACACGAATTTCGGGTACGATTGTTCTTTCTCTGTTGGCTCCTTCTCCAACAATGTTTGAGCTGGATAGATCACAGCATCATTCCCTGGGTTGTAAAAAGATGCAAGTGACATTCTTGTTCCATCTGTTTGAGCAATAACTCTGTGCATCACACTCTTGTATTTCCCATTTGTGATCACCTGCAATCCCATCCATAAACATTCTCAAAACTTGCATCCAAATATTCCCAAAAGAAACTAAAAAAATCTTGAAAAAAATATTACCTCAATTTGGTCACCAAGATTGATGACAATGGAATGGCGCATGGGCGGCACATCGATCCATTCGCCGTCCTTAAGAAGCTGCAGACCGCTAACTTTATCATCTTGAAAGAGCAAAATGATGCCACCAGCATCGGTATGGGCTCGGAGACCCTTGATCAAATCCGGTGTTGGGCATGGTGGGTAGTTGCTAACCTTGGTTCCAAAGTTTGGACCCTTTGAACCATAAAAGGCTTTCTTTAAGTAACCTTTCTCCAACCCAAGATTCTCACATAATAAATCCAAAAGCTCCTCTGCTAGCTTCTCTAATTTACCAGCAAAATCCTTCATCAACTCCCTGCATCATTATCATTATCATATTATGGTCATGTTCATAAATTATATAATTTATATATATTGTATAAGTATATGAAAAAAAAAAGTTTTTGAGCCTATCTCCTCGGATAGAGGTAAGGTATTTCCTCATCTCACACTTCCCAGACCCTGCTTTCTAGGTGGGATATTACTGGGTACGTTTGTTTGTTTGTATGTCTGTCTGTTTGTTAGTTAGTTATCTTTGTATATATAGATCAAAAGTTACCTGTATTCATCTTCAAGATCAGGGATCTCGGATATATTGGAGGTAGGGCGATGGCGCAAGAAGAAAGTGCTCTCCCAATCCATATCAGTAACTTCGGCTTTCACACCTTCTAAAGCTTTGGCTGCCACCATTTCCTTAAACCTCTGCTCCATACACTTCTTGTAATGATCCTTGGTCATCTTTTCGACTTTGTCGAGTAATTCATGAGGAATCCCATGGTTCACCAACTAAAAAAACACATCAACTATTATTTTCACAATCCAAAATAACAACAATATATTTAGTTTACTATAACATACCTCAAAAAATCCCCAGTTTTCACATGCATCATTGATCTTCTCCATGGTAACACCTCTCTCAGAACCATTCAGGTTCTCCATGTTGATAACTGGGAAGTTTGCCATCTCTTTTGTTCTTGAAATTGATTCTTTTGCTATGTGTGTGTTTGTATGTGTGTGTTTGTGAGTGTATCAGTGTGTTTATGATGGTTTAATGCAAGATGGGGGTCGTCTAGATTTATAGTGAGATTTAAGGCACTAAAGACAAAGTGAACATGTAGAAGGAAATTTCGTGTTATGACTTATAAAGGGTAAGAAATAAGAAAAGTAATATCCTTGACTCATATTGTGACCAAAATTTAATTTTTGTGCCTTATTTTCCACATTAATATTGATAAGTATCCGGTACATTGGAAGTCAAGATATAGGTCTTTCCGAATTTATTTGTTCAAAAATGGGTTGGAATATTAATGACCCACTTTGTCGTCTGAATTTAGATAGTAAATTAAGGCAGCTAAGCCTAGGAGACCATTATTTTGGATATGGATTGCTAGGAAAACAAATATAAAAAGAGATTTATAGGTTATATTTAGTATATGATAGTTACTTTTTTTTTGTGTTATTTATGCGTGTGACGCTCAAGTGACATCGACTTGTTGAAATTCAAGAGGGAATGCCGGTAAAAATAAGTCTTTGTTCGCTTCTTAATGCTAACTATCGCTATTAATGGCAAGAACCAAAACTTTAAGAGAATGGTCATAATCGACTTTTCTACATGCATTTCAACCATTCTACAAACAGGAAGTTAGGCGCCTAAACTACAAGAGAATAACCACGTTTGATTCATTAATTAAATAATAAAGTGAAACTACAAGGCTTTATTACGTCACGTAAGGGCCACGTAGACGACACATAAATAGAGGGCTTTATCGCTAACTTACACGGTGCGAAGCCACACCCCCAGGCCTTATACCGCTCTTTAGTCTTTTCTTTTTAATATTTTTAGTTGGGAGAGTATTTATATAAAATATTTGCACCATTATCTGTATTTAGTTTCTTTATTCGGAATATGATTGAATTGCATATGATGCCCACCAAGCAACTATATTAACATTATTATCAACGAGATTCATGAAAAAACTATGGAACCTAAAGATGTCACCCTTTATCATGGTATATATGAAGTAAAGATTATTCAACGTTTCAACTTCAAACTTCCCATGCAGTCAAACTTCTTTGTATGTTATTTCCTACTTCCTTCGTCATTAAATAACGATTTATGTCCATTTCAACCTCTAGTGCTAGCAGCCTAACGTACACTTGTAGAAAATCCAACATCATATGATAAATGAGGTTGATATGAATGATAATATTATACCTTCAATAATTAATTTTGAATGGAATAAATGTAATATTAACAGTAATTTTGTTATAAAATATTATTATAAATTTTTAATTTTCATTTCTTTCGAAATTCATTTGGTTTTCATTTTAACTTTTATTTTTCTCAAACAACATGTGCAGTTAATTTTTTTGAAGTTGATTACACAATACACATGAGTCCCTTGAATTTTATTAGCTTTTAATTTCCCCATTTATACCATAACATATATCTTTTAACTCATTTAAATTTTAGTAGTGTTATTTTTCTTTTATAACTTGTGTTCGTTAATTTAAAAAAATAAATACATAGGAGTGTTTAAATTTTAGCTTAACATTCTGATATAAATTTTGTTAAAAACAAATATGCATTCAAAAAAGTATTTTTGTGGTATATAAACTATACCGTTTTGTAAAGAACCGATACCAACCGAGCAACATCGGTATTGGCATTTTCAAAACCGGTAAGAGATATCATTTTTACGGTTTTTGGTCGACACAAAATATGTGCCGATTTCCTTTTGAACATATGTGTATAAACGTGACCTGATTATACATCGTTGAGTCGAATGATCCGATTGTAAATGGTCTGAACGTCAATCTGCAAAACAGAACACCATTAGTACTCATTACAGGAATTGAGTTATTCCTGTAACCATCATTCGGCATGAGAATAAGTACTCGTAAATAGGAGAGAAATTGTTTGAGAGAGATCGAATGAATCATACCTTTGTGGCTTCACACTTTATTTATAGTTTCTAGCAAATTAGGCTTTCCTCTTAAATCAAAGAGTCAGAGATCATACGAACATTCTATTTGCATGGGGATATTTTTCATATCTTCGCTATTAATATCCCTTATTTAATAATGGTGTATCCGATCCTGGATGACCGGGCCGGGTCATTCCTCCACATGTCCCCCCAGTCCGATGCGATGAGAATTTTCATGGGGTCGGACTTAAGAAAATGCGAACCACCAAAAAGTAGAAAATAAACAATAATAGGAAATGTAAAAACAGAAAAAGCATAATCAAGGTACACCTGAGGAGTCGATTGGCGGCGCTAGCTGTCATATCACAGGACCTACACAGGAGTGCCTACGCGTACACGTGTCAATTTTGGCTCCAACTTTTGAATTTCGAAAAAGTAGATAGAATAGTATAAATAGAGGTGTAACCCTATGGTAGGAAAACTTTTCACTACAAAACTTCAACCTTTGCTTCTATTCTTCCCCCATTCTTCGATGGCACCAAAACCTCCGATCAATCCCCTTGTAACGATGCCCTATACTTCAAATGAAACCAAACGTTGTTCGATGCTTTGCTACAAACCTATTGTATTAGGTCTGAGTGGCACCCTATAATGCCTTCGAAAAAAGACACTGCCTTTCCCCTACGAAATGGCCAATCACGCTATTTGCAGACTTCTTTAAGTCCTGCAACTTTCGACTTCCGATCACCAAGTTCTGTAAAGAAATGCTTGATGAGTACGCTGTGCATATATCACAAATGCACCCACTTGGCCTTGCTAAACTTCGCCATTTCGGATACGCCACATTGAGTTTGGCGTTTCTGCCAGAACCTTTGGTATTTCGTGCTTTGTACACCTTAGCTTGGAAAGCACCCTTTTTTACCTTCGATCGCCGGAGCACCGACGAGGCATGTTTGCGATTGGTACCCTCAGGCTGTCGAGATAAAGACTAGAAGAAAAAATTCTTCTTCATTGATGTTGACGTCATTCCTGGGGAGATGCACTAGAAAACTATGGCATCAAAAGAAACGGTGAAGGATATTGGCCCGACCAAGGCGGAGTATCAAGAGAACGCACTGTTCATGGCATTGACCGCTCACCCTTCTGAGTGTATGGTTATTCCCGAAGGCGCGCTGGCGTTGGTTGGGATGAGCCTGTGTTGGCATAACATCCAAGCCTATCGAGCTTTCAGGACCACAGAAGTAAGCTGTCTAAACGCTTTGAATTTCTCCACTTTCTATTAATGTGCATAACAAAAAATCTTTTGCAGCCCCCTATGCCTTGGTGGACTTCTTGTACCTGGAGAATTCTTCATCTATTCTGACTGTCGATCCTCCGCTTCAGCCTAGGAAAGAAAACATCCTGCGGATGCATGCGGAGAATTTTCTGGTGTCCAATCCTCATCTCGATGTTGTGCTCCAAGGTTTCCCCGCGATTAGGACGGTAAGTCAATGTGGGACAGTTATGAGTGCCCCTAAGAAAACTATTCGCATCCGAAAGGCTGGAGGGGAGAGCGACACCAAAAGTCAAGCTTCCAAAGGTATCATCATTGTGGCGGCACCAGTGGCTACCCAGGTAGGCAGTGTACCAGTCACGGGTTCCATGGCGACTACGGCAACTACAGTTCTGGAGCACGATACTTGCACGACACTTACTATCACGTTTCTATCTCAAAACATGCCAAAATACAAAGTTCTTGCATAAAATGATAACCTAATTAAAGTTCAGGGGACTGATGTACTGCAAAGTACATATGTTTATAATGTATATTTTGGTCATTTTTTAGGTATTTTGAGTCTAGTTTAGGTTAAAATTTCGATACTGCTGACGTTAAGCTATGATTTCAGGTCCCGTTGCTTAAAGTGATGAAAAACAAGTTAAAACGAGCAGTTTAGAGGAAAAACGGGATTCGTATGCGAGTCGGAGAGCTGAATGAACAAAGGAAAAAATAAAACTGCAGATAGGGGTCGCCGCCGTACGCGACGCCCTAGGGCAATACCCGTCGCGTAGCGCGACGGGGTCAAATACGCAGAAAAATGGTTTTTGGCTAGGTTTTGATCAGATCTTTTTGGGTATATATACAAAACCAAGCTGCCTCCAGAAGGGGTACGAATTTGTGAAGTCCAAAAGCTTAGTTAGGAGGTTGAAGTGTTGCGTTTGAAGAGTTTGGATCACATGAATCATTCGTTCGAGTTCGGTTTGAAGATTGAAGACTTGCACGGGTTTTGAGTTCCTTGTTTGTTTGATTTCTGTCTTTCCAAAACTTGTAACCATGAATTCTTGTTTGAATAACCTTGTTTTACTTTCATTGATTAACATGCTTGGCTAAACACTTAAACTGCCTAGACTACGATGAATGGATTTGAATAAAGTTTGAACCTTTTAGTTAATTACATGTATTTTGTGGATTAATTGTGTTTTGTAAGAGGTTTGGTTTATTTATTTGGTGTGTATGCGTATTTTAATTTGGTTAATTGTTATCTATTGCTTCATGTGAATCTTGGTGGTTGTCTGCTACGGAATAGGTTCATGCTAGATCTTTGACCTTTAGGGTGAATTGGCCAATAAACCTTAGAAGTGATAGTTAAAAATTTGCTAGATTTCAGTATTCTGCTAGTCCTTATAGCTGGAAGGTGCAGGGCTATTGGTAGGTCTTACCCGGCGAATTGCTTTGGACAGTCTTTGGAAAAATTTGTGCCTTAGTTGCCCCATCAGTTTATTAGTCTATCAAGTCAAGTTAAGAAGCTCAAACTACCCTAGATCTATAACTGGAAAAGAGTAGGTCAGTATTAGGGTACTTACACAATAATTAGATAACCGGAAAAAAATCTAATAACCGGTAGGATTAACGGCCTAGGTAGTGCCATAAGTTTCACCTCGAGAAGGGTTGAGGGGCTTAGTTGGTGTCTTAATAGGTTTAGTATCACAAGATCTCGGTTCCATAAAACATGTGGTTAACTTAATTGGTAAATTCTTAAAATCAATCCAGAATTCTAGTCTAGGTAGTCTTCATCATCATCTAAGAACAGTCTTCATATTAGTTCGTATTCGCATAGTTCTAATTAATAATTAGTTTGATAAATTTCCTTAGAGTTTCAGTAACCCCCCCCCCCCAAATAATGAAACAATTTGAGTCGTGTCTGCCAGAGTCTGTTAGAGTTTAGTTAGCGTTATTAGTAGAGTCTCCTGGGTTCGATATCCAGACTTACTTAGGTCGTACTACAGTGATCGGTACACTTGCCGGTTGTGTGGTTTAGTTCGAGTCTAGATTTAAAGCTTTTTAGTGTCTAGCTTAGAGAGTCTAAAGTAATTAATTTTAGTAGTCTGTTTAGCACACATCAAGCTTTTGGCGCCGTTGCCAGGGACTCTTGGCAATTGCGTTTATTAGCTTTGATAGACTTAATTGACATATACGTGCTACATGTTTTGTTTTGTTTTGTTTTAAGTCTTTTATTTTTATTTTGAGTCTTAGTGACTAGTGTCTGTTTTTCTCATTTTTAGGTTTTTGCTTGTAGTGGATGCCACATCTGCGCTCGCACGGACCGCCGCCGAAGCCACCAGTCAAAGAGTCATCATCTCAAGTGGGCCAAGGCCCACAGGTTAGTACTTCATCTTTTTCTCTTTCTAATTTCCCAAATTTCGATTCCACCCCATTTCCTTCACCACACCATTAGTTTCTCCACCCGATAGTCCCACTTCTAGCACCCCAGTTCACATAAACTTAGAACCAATGGCCAATCCAAGACAGATCATCCATCAACAAGCCACCCAAGGCTTCACCGGTCTCGTTTCACCCATCACCGTTCCACCCATAGTAAACGACAACTCATGGCAGATTCCATCGTATGCCATGCAAGCCGTCACCAATAACATCCAGTTCCACGGCCGCGAGGACGAGGATGCCCCCACCCACGTAAACCGTTTCTCTCGTATGCTCGCCACGTTTAGCCTTCATGGAGTCCCAAACGATGCTACCTATTTACAGCTCTTTCCCTTTTCACTTGTCGGCCGTGGGGCTACTTGGTTAGATTCTCAGCTAACCGGTACTTTACCACTTGGGAGGGCCTCCATCAAGCCTTTTTGAACAAATACTTTCCACCCGCTAAAGCCTCACTTCTTCGCGATCAGATTCACTCATTCCACATGGAGCCCGACGAGCCCTATTACCTTGCTTGGGAGCTTTTTCAAAACCTTGTCGCTCGATGCTCCCAGCATGGTCTTTTTGATTGGGCCCTTTGCGAGAAATTTTATAACGGTCTCACCCAAGAGACTCGTGATCGTTTTGACACTAACGCGGGAGGTCATATGATGGGAATTCTTACTGTTGCCGAGTGTTTAGAGCGTTTCGAGAGCTTTGCCCAATCTCAATCTCAGTCGCGATCTGATCGACGGTATCCAAGTGGCAGTTCAAATACCACTACTAGTGCACCCACTCGTGGGGTGAGCCATATCACTATGGATCCTAGTATAGCCGCCGTGTTGGAAAACGTCACTAGAGAGCTCAAGGGGATTAAGCCAAAGGTTGATAACTGTGAGTTTATCAAGGGGGTCACGATACGAATGCGTGTCCATTGTTAGTTGGTGAGGAGCAGGTCGATTTCGTGGGAGGGGGTCAAGGTAGAGGTCAATCTAATGGATTTGGTAGTAATTTTAATTCGGGTTGGCGTAATAATACTAATTTCAATAATAATAATAATAATAATAATAATAATAATAATAATAATAATAATAATAATAACAACAACTTTCGTTCCACTGGTAACCCCCCTGGTTTCCAATTAGCTCAAAATCCAAACAGGGGACAGGGTTCTTTCTTTGGTGGGGGTTCAGATGGGTAGTTCAATAAGGGGCTCAATAGGCAGGTCAGGGATGGGGGATAAAATAGTCAGATTCCACCAGTTTAGGGTTCAAATAGTGATTTAGGGGGTGGTCTTGAGAGGATAGAGGCCATGATGAGCCAGTTAGTCGTTAAGGACCAAACCACCCAAAAGATCCTTGCCGAACACAACCTTATGCTTAAGAACCACCAATCCTATTTCCAAGAACTTCAAAGGGTCGTAGGTAACATGTCTAGGAAGCTTGAGGAGAGGTTACCCGGTCAATTTGCTGGTAACATCCAACCGAACCCTAACGCCCATGCCAAAGCCATTACTACTCGTAGTGGCAAAACCGTAGGGAACCCGAGAGTTGAGGAAAGAGTGGTAGAAGAGGATGAGGAGATTGTAGATGAAGAAATCGATATGGAGACTCCCAGTAAAGTGCAACCGAGGCTAGACCCAGCAAGTACCGCACAGACCGGTGAGCCTCATGGAGAGAAGAGAGTAGAAAAACCACCTGTAGACATTAGACCTTCTCCACTCGTAGATCATTCGCGAGTCCCGTTTCCTACACGTCTTAGGAACCAAAATTACTCCAAGGAATATGGGCGATTCCTAGATATCTTCAAGCAATTGGAGATTAATCTACCCTTCATTGAGGCACTCCAATCTATGCCCAAGTACGCCAAGTTCTTAAAGGACCTTCTTAGAAACAAGGAGAAGTTGGGGGTGTTCCGCAGTCGTTCGAGTTAGTTAGAGTTTAGTTAGCGTAATTAGTAGAGTCTCGTGGGTTCGATATCCGGACTTACTTAGGTCGTACTACAGTGATCGGTACACTTGCCGGTTGTGTGGTTTAGGTCGAGTCTAGATTTAAAGCTTTTTAGTGTCTAGCTTAGAGAGTCTAAAGTAATTAATTTTAGTAGTCTGTTTAGCACACATCAGGGACAAAGTGTGAAAAATGAAACTTGTTTGGACCAAAGAGGCGCCGCGCTACGCGACACCCCCTCCCTTTCTGGTCGCGTGACACCAAGGCCCTGGATCCGCAGATGGTTGCTACCATCCATGGTTGGCCAATTTCTTCCACATGTCTCTTCCCCAATCATCTTTAAACCTCATTAAACACCAAACCCTACCTCATCTCAATATAAACAAGCCTCCATCCTCCTATTTTCACTTTCCAACTCACTTACACTCTCAAAAACTCTCACAGTCAGTTGCAATTACAAGTTCTTGGCATAATTATCCAAGTGCTAAAAGTGAGCTTCTACCTCACTTTCTTCATCTTTTCTTCTTCTACAAAGCTTGGAGCACCTCTAGGAGTGTTTCCACAAGTTTACCATGGTAAACTAAGGTGGAACATCACCATTTTAAGGTCCAAACTTTCTGTTTTAAAAGATTATCTTGTAAACTTTTATAAAACTCATACTTTTCTTCATGAATCTTATGCCTAACATGTTCCTAAACCCATCTATGGTTATGGGACTTGTTTGAGATTGATTCTTATAAGTTTGGAGGTGCAAACACCCTCTAAACTTTCTGTTTTGACTAAGGTTGAGATAACCTACAAGTGATGAACCATCCAAGCTCACCATCTTCAATATGGTAAGACTTGTGTTTTGGTAAAAGTGTGAACCATGGAAGCCTTGGATTTCCAACCTTGTTCCACCACCTCACTTGATGTTTTATCATATTATTCCAAGTAGTTTTCCAGACCTAAAGTAACACAACTCCGCCGCATCTCCAACATTATCCTTACTTGGCTACTTGATGAAATAGTTAGTTTACATTTTGTTATTCATGACCAACCGGGTTTATCAACTATGTTGATAAACCTTGTGCTTTGGTGAACTCATACAATGAGGTTAATGGATGTTAATCATCCTACCTCCATGCTTGACATTACATGACTTATTAGATTATACATGATGGTCTTATAAAATATATATATAATATGAAATATATATTAGCCGAATTCTTGATGATAACCGAATTATGGTTATATGTCATTGATGTGTGCAAAATGTTGTTGGATTCTGTATGCCCAAGACACATATTAAATTGATGTGGCTAGTACGTTATGATCCAAGTCGAGTCATACCCAAATACAAGCTAGACAAACACTTAGAATATTTATTTGTGATATGATCATACAAATAAATATAAACACTTATACGATTTAGAAATTGGTTTTCTAAATAATTGCACTTGACAAACTAATAAATTATATGGATAATTTATTTTGAGAGAATATTTTATTTTGTTATTTAATGGGTTAAATAACATAATAAAAGTAGTATAAGTCTTATAACATATGATGTTATATTTTATAAAAGGTTATAAAAATATATATAAGACTTAAAATGTTTATAAAAGAAATTTGTATTTTTTTTATAAAAATCCCAAGTGGGCCGCCCCCTAGTGGTCTTCCCAAGACCTTTGTGGTCCAATCACATTACATGCACATCTTACAAGTTAGATGGAATATGATTGGGTGGTCTTCCCAAGTTCTTTTGGTCCAATGGGGATGCATGCATTTGCATGTGTTAGTTGGAACATGATTGGGCAATTTGGGTGGTGAGTTCTCTCTCTTAGTTTTAATAACTCTTGTGAGACAAAGTGTAAGACTTGAAGATTCAAGAAACATAATTCAAGTTGCAAGAACTTAATAATACTCTCTAAAAATCGGCCATGATGGGCATTTTGTAGAGGGGGTCAAGTTTCAATTTATCAAGTGCAAGAACTCTCAAATTCCCTTGTGGAATTTTCGGCCAAGGGTTGGCTCGAAGAAGGAAATTTTAGTGAGTTCATAAGTGTTCAAATCCTAGCTAAAACTTAAGATGTTTGTTGGAAGGCTTGGGGTATACAAGCTTGAGGTCTTCTACACTTGAAGGCAACCGTTCAAGAAGCATCATCTTCTTCATGTCTTTTACTCCTTGGAAGGTAGTATTCTAACCACCCTATGGTTGTGTTTTATTTTTTATAGCATGCATATTCGTATATGGATCCGGGGATTGGGTTTTACATATAAAATGGGTTTTTATATCTTGTAAGTAACATGTTTTAAATAATATTTCCGCTGCGTTTTTATTTTATATGGATAAAATACTTTGATAAACATGTGAAAAACCCAACAATGGTATCAGAGCCGCTTATATGAATGCATGCTTCATAGGATATGAAATTTTCGGGTTTCGGGTTCGGTTAAAACCCTATGGCCGAAATTTTATATATGGTTATCCTTTTGTTTTTCAAGATTATTTTAATACTTGCATAAAAGTATCTTGAAAAACTATGTCATTTGGATGATTTGTTTGTTTGGACAAAAACCCACTTTTTTGGTTTTTTTTTTTATTCTTGACCGAAAACTAGGTTGTAAAAAGGAAACCATTTTTGCTTCTTGAATTTTATATATATGGATATATATATTTGGTGTTCATAACCTAGCCATGACCTTGTGTGAATATGTTGAATATTTGTGTTTGTGATTTATATTTGATTATTTCAATGGGTTGTAATAATTAATTATCTTTGTTCTTCCATTTGTGAAATATGTAATCTATTTATTTTCATTTGGTATGTAAAATAAATAGATTAGGTGCATTTTATTTCACTAGAAAAAATGTATTAGTATATATATATTTTTTTTTTGTAAAAGAAGATGCACATAAAAATGCGGTTTTGGTTTTGGCTAATTTCGGGCCTAAAGGACTTCATAGTTCTTAACGGGATTTTAGCCCGAAAACCAAAACACATTTTTTTTAAGTCCAAAGGAGTTTGGAGCTGAATATAAAAGACATTTGGAAGCTCAAAGAAAGTGAAGAAATCACAACACAAGAAGGAGACTTGAAGCATTTGGATGCGGGATCAAGTGGGAGTTCAACGACACATTATTTGTGTCAATATTCACCCCTTAGGAAGGACCTTTTAGCACACTTGTTTCGGCTAACAAGTGTTGTCAAAAATTAGTTGGCTATGGTTATGCACCTATTGTTATGTATGTTATGCTTGTGTGGTTGTTTATTTTGTTGTTTAGATGATATGTCGAAATACATGCTTAACAAATTAATAATCAACAACAAGCTTAAAAAATTGGTTCTTTAAAGATCATTAAAATCGGTTAATAAAAGGTTATTAAAAATTAATGATTTTTATAATAAAATGGGTTTTATTAAAAGAACCTTGAAAATTAGTTTTCACTAAAGTACCATTGATTTGAATGCATGCAAATGTATGGTACATAATATTTTCCAAACTAGAATTTTGAAATATTAAAAACCCTTTTATAAAAGAAGTCAAACACCATCTTTTTATACAACACTTGGGAACTCTTATTGTGGGATAAAGGTCACCTAACCATATTTGAGGGAACTTGTATGTTCGAGGTGGGTTTACCATGTTTGTGGGATAAAGGTCACCTAACCACTTATGTGTATAAACTCACACGTGTGTGTAAGTTGGACGACTTGATTTGGAAACCATGAACTTAGGGTCACCGAAGCATGGGGAACAAAGGTGTTGATGGGATTAAACATGCCAACTAAACATAAAGATGTTTAACCGATCCCATATGGCTAGAAATTGCAAAGAGTTGCAATTGTCAAACGTTGACTACCTTGTTAATTTAAATAGAGGGATAAAGGTCACCTAACCAATATTTAAATGTAACGTTGGATTATAGATTTTAATTATTAATTGTCTTTAAGACATAAAAGGGTATTAATGATTAAAATATAATAATATCGAAAATACTAAAATTGAACCTTGTTAAAATTTTGTAGATGGCCGCTTACAATATTACCCAAACTGTCCGTAACCTATCACTAATAATAATCCTTGAAAAGGATCGTCTCAATCATAACACTTCATGGATTAATATCGAAACTTAAGAATCGTTCTCAAGTAAAAGATATCCTATGTGTTGAACGATCCTAATCCCGATGAACATCTTATGGAAGATAAGGATACCTATAACGATTGGATTAAGTATATTGAGGATACTATGCAAATTGTCTCATGTTAGGAATTATGATTCCCGAAATTCAAAAGGGTTTTGAACATCATGGGCATACGACATGATTGAAGGAAATGTTCCTACAATATGCAAGGGTAGAACGCTTTGGGCGCTTCAAGCATGTCGAATGGAGGAAAACCAATCAGTCTCATCTTATGTCTTTAAGATGAAAAGCCACATTGATCACCTAGAAAGGCTCAATATGGACAAAAGGGTTTTATCCATTCTAACAATCAATGAGGGTGGCAACTAGAAAGGGCATCACCCTGACACCAAAGCAAATGTTGAAAATGGAAACGGGTAATTCAAAGGGAAATGATTAGAAAGACTAAAGCGAAACCACCGAAACCAAAAGAGAAGAAGGCAAAGGTTGCAATGAACGATCCATGCTTTGAGTGTGGTGAGATAGGGCATTTAAATAGGAATTGTCCAACATATCTCAAAGAGTTGAAAAACAAGAGGGATGCTAGGCAAACCTCAAGTACAATCTTAATGATACATATTGACCTTAATGTTATTTCTTCAAACACGTGGGTATTGATACCGGATATGGAACTCATGTTTGCAATTTGTTGCAAGAGTTCAAAAGAAATAAGCATTACAAGAAAGGAGACTATGTTTTTTAAACATCCAAATAGTTTGGAAATTGTTTTAATATATATATTGAGTGCTCCTAGTTTGACTAGGAACATTATTCAAGTTTCCTTTTAAGACAATATGGTTTTAATTTAAAGTTTGTAAACAATGACATTTATGTATCGATGAATGACATGTTTTACTTTAAATCTATGCCTTCAAATGGTATTTATGAATTGGTTCATAATAATACATCATTTGATAGTTTAATGTACCAATCAATCACCAAGAAACTCAAAATGGATTTGAGTAAAACCTATCCTTGGCATTATCGCCTTGGTCATATAAACAGATGTCGCATGTAAACACATCGAAAGAATTGTCTTTTGGAAACAAATGAAATTGGTTCATTTGATACATGTGAATCTTATTTACAAGGTAAAATGACCAAGTAATCCCTAAGTGGGAAAGGGAAAAAGATTTATTAGGTATCATACATTCGAATGTATGTGATCCTTTTTAAGCCAATGACTAGGAATGGTGAAAGATACTTCATTACTTTTACCAACAACTATAGTAGTTATGGTTATGTGTACTTGACACAAAGAAGAAGTTTTGAAACGTTCAGAATCTTCAAAAAGTAAAGTACAAAATCAACTCTTTTAAAGTTCTTCATTTCGATAGAGGAGGAGTCGAACTCTATTAGATATGGTTCGATCTATGATGGCTAGGAGCGCATTATCTCTATCACTTTGGGGTTACGCTTTGCTCTCCGTGGCCCGTATGGTCCAACCAAGAAAGTGGATAAGACACCATTTGAAATATGGCATGGAAGGGTTCCATCATTATCCTATTTAAAGGTATGGGTTGTGAAGCTTCTGTGAAGCAATACACCCCAAATAAAAGTATGATCCACTAAGTGTATCTTTGTAGGATATCCTAAAGATGGTATAGGATATTATTTCTACGATCCAATAGAGCAAAAGGTATTTGTTGCTCGAAAGGCTAAGTTCTTGGAAGCTAAGTTCCTTGTGGAAGGAATTATTAGAACAGTGGAACTTGATAAGGATCAAGAACCACAAGCCGATACACATTTGGTTAAAACTAGCACTCAACAAGAGGTTGTTGAAAATAATCAAGTGGTTGGTAAACACACACAAAACGTTCGCAAATCTGGTAGAATTAGTAGTCCACCTGAAAGATATGGATTTTTATAGATGGATGCTACATGGTAGATTCGGGTGAACCTACCACATACCATGATGCAATGTCAGAATCTGATTATGACAAATGGCTTGAAGCCGTGAACGTAGAGATGCAATCCATGTATGACAACCAAGTATGGAATTGGTTGTGCCGTCTCTTAATTCCTAAGTGATTGGAAGTAAGTGGGTTTTCAGGAAGAAAACCGATATGCATGGTAACTTGGATACTTGTAAAGCGAGACTTGTAGCAAAAGGTTTCACTCAAACTCAAGAGCTTGATTATGATGAGACCTTTTCGTCTGTGGCGATGCTAAAGTCAATAAGGATATTATTTGCCATACCTGCATAATATGATTATGAGATTTGGCAAATGGATGTCAAAACGGCTTTCCTTAATAGATATCTTAAAGAAGATGTCTATATGGTTCATCCTGAAGGTTTTGTCGATCCAAGACATCCTGACAAAGTATGCAAGTTAAAGAAATCAATCTATGGATTAAAACAAGCATCGAGAAGTTGGAATCACCATTTTGATGAAGAAATTAAGAATTTTTGGATTCATCAAGAAATGGCGATGAAGCTTGTGTGTACAAGAAAGCTAGTGGGAGCGTCATCACTTTCTTGGTACTGTATGTCGATGACATTCTACTATTTGGGAATGACATTCCAACCATGGAAGGTGTAAAAGCTTGGCTTGGAAGTTGTTTTTCGATTAAGGATCTTGGTGAAGTCGCCTACATTCTGGGAATAAAGGTCTATAGGGATAGATCAAGGCGCTTGATAGGTTTAAACTAAAGTGCATACATTGACAAAGTCTTGAAAAGGTTCAAGATGGAGAACTCTATGAAAGGTTTGGTACCTATTTAAGAGGGGACAATATTGAATGCGTTTCAATGTCCAGGCTCAAAGGATGAGCAAGAAAGAATGAAAGGAATCCCATATGCGTCTGCTATAGGATTCATTATGTATGCAATGATATGCACTAGACCGGACAAGTTATGCGCTTTAAGCATGGCGAGTAGATACCAACGAGTAATGGTCATTGGGTGACTGTTAAAAATATATTGAAATACCTTAGAAGGACTAAGGATATATTTCTAATATATGGATCTGGTGAAAAGAACTCGTTGTAAAAGGTTACATGGATACGAGTTTCCAAATTGATCGAGATAGTTCTCGATCACAATCAGGGTAGCATTGTCCACTACAGAATCAGAATACGTCACCGTTTCATTGATCGAAATAATTCATGTGGATTTGCCACTTGAATTATTGCCGATCTAGGGGTAGTCCCTACCATTCAGGACCCCTAGAGATCTTTGTGATAACGATGGTGCGATTGCTTAAGTCAAGGAACCTCGTGTACATCGAAAGACTAGGCACATTGAGCGGAGTTTCAACTACATAAGGGATGAAGTTGAAAAAGGGAAAGATATGTATTCGCAAAGTTCACACTGATCAAAATATTGCGGATCCACTCACTAAGCTCCTTGAACGGGCAAAGCATGAAGAGTCATACTTGTTCCTTAGGACTTCGATATTCTAGTGATTGGATTTGATCTATTTTGTATTTGGATATTGGAACAACTGTTATTATAACTCTTTATGGTATGTTGAGTTATGTTCCATTTTAGCATGTTTAAATCCATGAATAAGTTTCTTATTCTAAATGTCTGTAGTCGATCATACTTGTGGGAACAAATATGAATGTAAGACTATTATGAACTTGGATTGGTGGATATTCATTAGATATGAATATAGAGCAAAGTGTTGCTGCCAAAGTTCATTGATATTTGTGGGATACAAATATTGGACTAACTCGCTCTCAAATATTACTGCATGGAATCATTTGTGATTGATCATAAGTAAATTTGAGTAAAGGAGAATATCATAGTATCCTCTGACCTGAGATACATATTGGGTATTGATATTCACCAAATATTATGCCTTGACTTATTTCTTCGCTGTCAGTAATATGACAGTACATAAGGCTAAGCTCAGGTGTGGTACATTGTGATTGTGAGAGACGTATGTAGTCAAGAAGGGATTTGTTCCTCTTATTCGTTGAGAGTAAGATGTCTAAGGCCTGCTAAAGTTAAATCAACAGAGAGTGATCACTCTATGTCTCTGGATTTGACATGACATCTATAATAGAAAAAAAAGAGCTAGAAACTAAATTTTTAATCATGAAAAAGGAAAAAAATAGAAAAAAAATAGAAAAAAAAGAGCTAGAAACTAAATGAAAGTAGCGTAGGCCTATGTAATCTTGGTTGGGGATGGTGACTCTACAACCGGAATGCCTCTAGGATGTGTGAAATCGAAATTGCAAAAAATTACCGATGCCTATTGTAATCTGGGTTCGGGATAACGACTCTACAGCCGGAATGCCTCTGGGTTAGGTAAAGCAACGTCTAAGCTCAAAAGTTAAAAAAATAAAATAAATAAAAAAATTTGATTTTAAATTCTCTTGATTTTGATACAAAACGGTTAGGAACTGGTTCAGAGATCGTTCCTTTTGTTCTATAAGCTTGAGGCGGGATTAGATGGACTGTGGCTTCTAGTGTGAGACCCTAGGTAGATTGACCGCATTTGAATTAAACTTGCATGATAAGGGCTTGGAACCGGGTTCAGGTTTAAAGGGACAAATATATTTGCAATCGTGGCTAACACAAGTTTCGACTTTAATAAATATAAATAGTTTTTAACCCGATTATTTGCTTATCTCTGATTCCGTTTGCATATATCTTTTTCGAGGACGAAAAAATGCTAAGTGTGGGGATGTTTGATGTACTGCAAAGTACATATGTTTATAATGTATATTTTGGTCAGTTTTTAGGTATTTTGAGTCTAGTTTAGGTTAGAATTTTGATACTGCTGACGTTAAGCTATGATTTCAGGTCCCGTTGCTTAAAGTGATGAAAAACGAGTTAAAACGAGCAGTTTAGAGGAAAAACGGGATTCGTATGCGAGTCGAAGAGCTGAACAAACAAAGGAAAAAATAAAACTGCAGATAGGGGACGCCGCCGTACGCGATGCCCTAGGGCAATACCAGTCGCGTAGCCCGACGGGGTCAAATACGCAGAAAAATGGTTTTTGGCTAGGTTTTGATAAGATGTTTTTGGGTATATATACAAAACCAAGCTGCCTCCAAAAGGGGTACGAATTTGTGAAGTCCAAAAGCTTAGTTTGGAGGTTGAAGTGCTGCGTTTGAAGAGTTTGGATCACAGGAATCATTCGTTCGAGTTCGGTTTGAAGATTGAAGACTTGCACGGGTTTTGAGTTCCTTGTTTGTTTGATTTCTCTCTTTCCAAAACTTGTAACCATGAATTCTTGTTTGAATAACCTTGTTTTACTTTCATTGGTTAACATGCTTGGCTAAACGCTTAAACTGCCTAGACTACGATGAATGGATTTGAATAAAGTTTGAACATTTTAGTTAATTACATGTATTTTAATTTGGTTAATTGTTATCTATTGCTTCGTGTGAATCTTGGTGGTTGTCTGCTACGGAATAGGTTCATGCTAGATCTTTGACCTTGTGTCTTTGACCTTTAGGGTGAATTGGGCAATAAACCTTAGAAGTGATAGTTAATAATTTGCTAGATTTCAGTATTATGCTAGTCCTTATAGCTGGAAGGTGCAGGGCTATTGGTAGGTCTTACCCGGTGAATTGATTTAGATAGTCTTTGGAAAAAGTCGTGCCTTAGTTGCCCCGTCGGTTTATTAGTCTATCAAGTCAAGTTAAGAAACTCAAACTACCCTAGATCTATAACTGGAAAAGAGTAGGTCAGTATTAGGGTACTTACACAATAATTAGATAACCAGAAAGAATTCTAATAACCGGTAGGATTAACGGCCTAGGTAGTGCCATAAGTTTCACCTCGAGAAGGGTTGAGGGGCTTAGTTGGTGTCTTAATAGGTTTAGTATCACAAGATCTCGGTTCCATAAAACATGTGGTTAACTTAATTGCTAAATTCTTAAAATCAATCCAGGATTCTAGTCTAGGTAGTCTTCATCATCATCTAAGAACAGTCTTCATATTACTAAGTATTCGCATAGTTCTAGTTAATAATTAGTTTGATAAATTTCCTTAGAGTTTCAGTAACCCCCCCCCCCCCCCAAATTATGAAACAGTTTGAGTCGTGTCTGTCAGAGTCTGTTAGAGTTTAGTTAGCGTAATTAGTAGAGTCTCGTGGGTTCGATATCCGGACTTACTTAGGTCGTACTACAGTGATCGGTACACTTGCCGGTTGTGTGGTTTAGGTCGAGTCTAGATTTAAAGCTTTTTAGTGTCTAGCTTAGAGAGTCTAAAGTAATTAATTTTAGTAGTCTGTTTAGCACACATCAGGGACAAAGTGTGAAAAATGAAACTTGTTTGGACCAAAGAGGTGCCGCGCTACGCGACACCCCCTCCCTTTCTGGTCGCGTGACGCCAAGGCCCTGGATCCGCAGATGGTTGCTACCATCCATGGTTGGCCAATTTCTTCCACATGTCTCTTCCCCAATCATCGTTAAACCTCATTAAACACCAAACCCTACCTCATCTCTATATAAACAAGCCTCCATCCTCCTATTTTCACTTTCCAACTCACTTACACTCTCAAAAACTCTCACAGTCAGTTGCAATTACAAGTTCTTGGCAGAATTATCCAAGTGCTAAAAGTGAGCTTCTACCTCACTTTCTTCATCTTTTCTTCTTCTACAAAGCTTGGAGCACCTCTAGGAGTGTTTCCACAAGTTTACCATGGTAAACTAAGGTGGAACATCACCATTTTAAGGTCCAAACTTTCTGTTTTAAAAGATTATCTTGTAAACTTTTATAAAACTCATACTTTTCTTCATGAATCTTATGCCTAACATGTTCCTAAACCCATCTATGGTTATGGGACTTGTTTGAGATTGATTCTTATAAGTTTGGAGGTGCAAACACCCTCTAAACTTTCTGTTTTGACTAAGGTTGAGATAACCTACAAGTGATGAACCATCCAAGCTCACCATCTTCAATATGGTAAGACTTGTGTTTTGGTAAAAGTGTGAACCATGGAAGCCTTGGATTTCCAACCTTATTCCACCACCTCACTTGATGTTTTATCATATTATTCCAAGTAGTTTCCCAGACCTAAAGTAACACAACTCCGCCGCATCTCCAACATTATCCTTACTTGGCTACTTGATGAAATAGTTAGTTTACATTTTGTTATTCATGACCAACCGGGTTTATCAACTATGTTGATAAACCTTGTGCTTTGGTGAACTCATACAATGAGGTTAATGGATGTTAATCATCCTACCTCCATGCTTGACATTACATGACTTATTAAATTATACATGATGGTCTTATAAAATATATATATAATATGAAATATATATTAGCCGAATTCTTGATGATAACCGAATTATGGTTATATGTCATTGATGTGTGCAAAATGTTGTTGGATTCTGTATGCCCAAGACACATATTAAATTGATGTGGCTAATACGTTATGATCCAAGTCGAGTCATACCCAAATACAAGCTAGACAAACACTTAGAATATTTATTTGTGATATGATCATACAAATAAATATAAACACTTATACGATTTAGAAATTGGTTTTCTAAATAATTGCACTTGACAAACTAATAAATTATATGGATAATTTATTTTGAGAGAATATTTTATTTTGTTATTTAATGGGTTAAATAACATAATAAAAGTAGTATAAGTCTTATAACATATGATGTTATATTTTATAAAAGGTTATAAAAATATATATAAGACTTAAAATGTTTATAAAAGAAATTTGTATTTTTTTTATAAAAATCCCAAGTGGGCCGCCCCCTAATGGTCTTCCCAAGACCTTTGTGGTCCAATCACATTACATGCACATCTTACAAGTTAGATGGAATATGATTGGGTGGTCTTCCCAAGTTCTTTTGGTCCAATGGGGATGCATGCATTTGCATGTGTTAGTTGGAACATGATTGGGCAATTTGGGTGGTGAGTTCTCTCTCTTAGTTTTAATAACTCTTGTGAGACAAAGTGTAAGACTTGAAGATTCAAGAAACATAATTCAAGTTGCAAGAACTTAATAATACTCTCTAAAAATCGGCCATGATGGGCATTTTGTAGAGGGGGTCAAGTTTCAATTTATCAAGTGCAAGAACTCTCAAATTCCCTTGTGGAATTTTCGGCCAAGGGTTGGCTCGAAGAAGGAAATTTTAGTGAGTTCATAAGTGTTCAAATCCTAGCTAAAACTTAAGATGTTTGTTGGAAGGCTTGGGGTATACAAGCTTGAGGTCTTCTACACTTGAAGGCAACCGTTCAAGAAGCATCATCTTCTTCATGTCTTTTACTCCTTGGAAGGTAGTATTCTAACCACCCTATGGTTGTGTTTTATTTTTGATAGCATGCATATTCGTATATGGATCCGGGGATTGGGTTTTACATATAAAATGGGTTTTTATATCTTGTATGTAACATGTTTTAAATAATATTTCCGCTGCGTTTTTATTTTATATGGATAAAATACTTTGATAAACATGTGAAAAACCCAACAAATGTAACATATAAATTACATCAAATCAGGCATAAAACTAACTCTTTTTTAGTACTAATGTTGGAAAAAGCTTGTTTTTGTCTTCCTTTTGAATTTTCAGGGCCAAATGAGCTTAAACGAACAAAAGGAGCAAATAGGAAGCCAAAACCAACATAAATACAAAGAAAAGGAATAAATGTAACATGCCTGACCCCTCGACAGTATCCCCAAAGCAAAAATAGAGAAACAGAAGACTGGTCATGGGGCCGTGCCCAGCTGGACACGGGGGCGTGGTCAGGTCCCTGCAAAAAAGACAAACCTGTAGAAGCTTCTACGCCTACCACGGGGGCGTGCCCAGCTCAGCACGGGGCGTGGTCAACGCTAAGATACACAGAATCTTGCAAAATCTTGATAGTCCAGATACGCTGCTGACCACGGGGCCGTGCCCACTGGACACGGGGCCGTGTGGGACCCTCTGCTGACACTTGCATTTAATGAATGAAGAGAAAAGGGCTAGCCAAGGGGGCGTGTCCGCTGGACACGGGGCCGTGGCCAGAGCACTGTGCAGGCTATAAATAGGGGTGCTTGGCTCACTTCAAAGGCATCCCTTGGCAAACCACTACTCTCCCACTTGGCCACCACTCCACTACCACTACAACACCAACACCCACCACCATCATCCATCTTTAGAGTGTGTAGTAATCTCGGGATCCAAGATTGATCGTAAGAGTTCTTGCCAATCAAAGGTCATGTTTGGTTAAGTCTCTTACATCACTTGGTGGAGACAAGTCTTTATTGTATTACTTTTGATTTTTAATCTTTTGGCACTTTTTATTTGGTTTTGTATTAATGAATTTAATAACTAGTTTCTTATGTTGAAGCTGAATTTTCTTTATCATTTGTCCGTGGTGTCTTGAGGTTACTTTACTGTCTATATAAAGTAAAAGATTGCATCATTCATGTTTCTACGGTCTATATAGAGGCATGTTGGCTACCTGGTCGGAGGGTTAAGGGAATGGTTTAGTAAGGTTCTCGCCTTGTTCAGTGTATAGATCCTGCAAGGACCTGGTTCAAGCTTACTAGGATCTCCTTCAATACCCACTGGTATTGGATGGCGGGGGTGCGAATAGCTTGAACCCCTCATATGTAAACTACTATTAATACATTAAACCGACTTCTTGGAATTTTATCCTTGCTGACTCAAACCGCTTAGCCGAGGGTAACGTCACCTTTAAAAGAGGGGCCCGGCACTTCTCGCATTAATAACTTAATTAATTATCTTTCAATATTCCGACCCTTTGGGATTGTATCCCTGCTGACTCAAACCACTGGGTTGAGGGTAACGTCACATTCAAAAGAGGGGCCTACTACTATAACTAAGATAATCTCTTAAAAAGTCCGAAAGTGCGAAAATCATCAAATGATACATTAAATGCGAGTCGGATCCAAGTGATTCATCTTGTCTATCTGTTTTTATTTTTATTTTATTTCTGCATTTTTAATTTTTATTTTCATATTTCAAAACTTTTCTCTAAAAAAAATTAGATTGATTAGACGTTGAGGATAAACCAGTACTAAAAGCTCTTGTATCCTTGGATGACCTCGGTATCTTACCAACGCTATACTACGCTCACAATGGGTGCACTTGCCCAAGTGTGTGTTTAGTGTTTGTAGAATATCATGTTTTATAAATCTAAAACTTGACTAATGCGTAAAATGGGCTCAAAATATTAATAAAAACATATCACGTCGAACGCACACCAAGTTTTTGGCGTCATTGCCGGGGACACAAGGATTTTAAGAAAGTTTGGAATCAACGGCCTAATTATTTTTATTTATTTTCTATTTTTTTAGGAGTTTTTTATTTTTTCAGTTTCTGCAGACTTCAGCACGGGCCGTGCCCGGCTGGACACGTGGTCGTGCCCATCAATATTACTGGCAGTTTTTATATTCTGAGTTACAGGAGAGTGACCACGGGGCCGTGGCGGTGCACCACGGGGCCGTGCTGAACTCCCCAGTGACTGGGATCCAGAAAATAACCACTCTAACCACGACCACGGGGCCGTGGTGAGAAATCTGACCGGCGTTCTTTTTTGTTTTTATCGCAGGACTTGGAACCCAGTCGCAACACCTGAACTTTATACGCACTGCATGAGCTCCAGTTCCAATACAGACATAAAAAAGCCTCTAGACAAACCCGAACGCTTTCTAAGAAAGAGACTAAAAGCTAAAAATCAAGAGAAAGCTTCGGTGGACCAACTCCCAATGGCGGATTAGCGTACCTTGACGGATTACCTACGGCTCACGGTCGGTAATCTCGGAGCCGCCATCAATGCACCGAATGTCGATGCCAACAACTTCGAACTTCGGCGGCATTTGATTCAAATGCTCCAAAATTCGCAACCTTGCATGGCCTAGCTGATGAAGATCCTCATTTACATATTACTAACTTTTTGGAAATATGTGACACTTTCCGGATCAACGGAGCAACAAACGACGCCATCCGCCTCCGAATGTTCCCATTTTCACTAAAATACCGAGCTAAGGCTTGGCTTAACACCCTCCCAAGTGATTCGGTAAACACTTGGGATGAACTTGCCAAAAAAATTCCATATAAGTATCTCCCACCCTCTAAAACCGCTAAATTAATGACTGAAATCAATACATATTCACAAGAGGACGGTGAATCCATATATGAAACTTGGGAAAGATTCAAGGAGCTCTTGAGGAAATATCCTCATCATGGTCTCGCAGTGTGGCAACAAGTATCCACTTTCTGTAATGAGTTGTTGCCACATACAAGACAAACACTCGACTCTAGCTTCGGGGGACTCCACTTGTGAATCCATATATGAAACTTGGGAAAGATTCAAGGAGCTCTTGAGGAAATATCCTCATCATGGTCTCACAGTGTGGCAACAAGTATCCACTTTCTGTAATGAGTTGTTGCCACATACAAGACAAACACTCGACTCTAGCTTCGGGGGACTCCTATGTAATCGTCGCCCAAATGAAATTTATAATCAAATTGAGGAAATTGCTCAAAACAATTTTCCATGGCACACCCCCAAGGCACAAAATCTATTGCCTTGCCCCGGGCGCCAATAAGGTAGATGAGAACACCTCTTTACAAGCCCAAATCGAGGCCTTATCTTTAAAAATCAAAAAGTTAGAAATGGAAAAACGGCCTCGGTTATGGCTTGTGAAGGGTGTGGTGGGCCACACGAAAATTGGAGTTGTATGAAAGAAAGGGATAATCAAACAGAAATGGTAAACTACATTGATAATAGACCTAGGCCGTCGGATCCCCCAACTGGCACCTACAACCAAGGATGGCTTAACCACCCTAACCTTGGTTGGAGGGAGCCCGCCAATAGTAGTAACCAACAAAATCAAAATCAACGAACAAACTTTCAACAACAACAAAGAAATGAGTCACAAAATTTCACTCAACAACAACAAGGGGGACGGGAGAGGCTTGAAGACATCGTTTCACGCCTCATCTCCGAAACCGAAAAAAGGTACTCGGATCGATTCCTACAAGCGGAATCCAACTTTAGAAACCAACAGGCTAGTATTCAAAACATTGAAAAACAACTAAACCAACTAGCCCAAAATTTCTCCGAGAGACCACATGGCGCATTACCTAGCAATACTGAAACCAACCCAAAAGCGCAAGTACATCTCATAACACTAAGAAACCGTACCGTAGGTCCCGAGGAGGTCCCACTACCCCAACAGACAAAAGCCCACCAATCCAAACAACGACCTTGTCACCAACCAATAAGGAAACAACCCCTTCGCCAAATCCCGAACCCACCAAAAACCCCTCGGGTACCCTACCCTGGTCGTTTACTTCGCCAAAAGACCGACGAGCAATTCACAAAATTCATAAACTTACTAAAACAATTGCATATCAATCTTCCATTTGTGGAAGTCCTCACTCAAATGCCAAAATACTCGAAATTCATGAGAGACTTCCTCACCTACAAAAGGAAGATTGAAACATTGCAATTGGTCAATCTTAGTGAAGAATGCTCCGGTGTACTCCTCAACAAACTCCCACAAAAGAAAATCGATCCCGGAAGTTTCACCATCCCCTGTTCCATTGGGGGATCACCTGTAAGAAATGAACTAGCTGACCTTGGGGCTAGTATCAATCTCATGCCCGCATCAATGTTTGACCGACTCTGATTAGGTAAGACAAGCCCCACAAAGATGAGTATACAACTTGCCGATATATCTATTAAATACCCACAAGGTGTCGTCGAGAATTTATTGGTAAAGTCAGAGACTTTGTCTTCCCGGCCGACTTTGACATACTCGACATGGAGGAAGACACCGAAGTACCACTCATTCTAGGAAGACCATTCCTTGCCACCGCTTACGCAATGGTGGATATGAGTGATGGGAAGTTAACATTGAGGGTTGGAGACAAAGAGATGAAATTCGGGGTTGGGAAAAGAGTAGAGGACGACCCGGTCAACTACATGGATGTCATAGACTCAAGTTTGGATAACGCTCTCCGACGGTGCAACACGGTATGCGAGACATCCTGCTCGGGTAACATATGACTGACTTTGGTTCTAACCAAGGACCCTTATAAACGTGGCGCACCACGGAGGCATTCCGAGGAACTATCCGTAATTTTTAGTTTAGTTTAACTTTTATGTTTTCTAGGTTACTTTTACTTTTCAGGTTTAAATCATACTAAAAAAGATGGAGGTTACCAAGGGAATGCTAAAACCACACCCCATGCACGAATACAGAGCCCCCCGACAACTTTTCCAGCATTACAGCAAGTTCAGCACGGGGCCGTGCTCAGCCCAACACGCCTCGTGCCCACGCTCTGCAGAAATTTGCCCAGTTCAGGTAACTAGCCATGGGGCCGTGCTCACCGAACACGCCCCATGGCCAGCCTTCTGTTTAATTTTGTTACTAGCGACCTGACCACGAGGTCGTGGCCAGACGCCCAGTAACATAATAATTTGTTTTTCAACACCCTTTTACACATTCAATCAATCTAAAAACATATTTTTGGGACACATTGAGGACAATATGTGACTTAAGTGTGGGGGGATGCTAAAACCTTGAATCTCGCAAGTCCTAATAACAAGCCTTACACAAAACTCTATTGGAACCGCTAAACACCCCAATTTTTTTTCGAAAATTTTCATTTTTTTTACTTGTCTTGGTTTAATTTGGGAATAACAAGTTCTAAAAGGGTTATATTTTTACAAATTTGTAACCAATAGCGTAGTGATAAAAAGAACCAAATAAGAAAATTATGAAAAGGCATAACAAATCTAATTAAAATTTGCTTATATATACTTGATCACATTATAAACCCATTCCCACAACAAGTGAGTTTTGAGCCTTTGTTGAGCATACAAGCATATATCTTTAAACTAAATGCTCATTTTTTCGCTTCTTGTGTGAATAGCCGCTTGGTTCTTACGACTCTAGAACTTGCCACGACGATGCATTCTCGGTCCTTACCAACTTAAACCCAAGTAAGTAAATGATAGAGGCATTTGGACTAACCCTTTTTCCTTTCAACACCATTATTTTCCATTTTTTTATCACCTACCCAAAATCTCCCTAGTTAACCACTTTGAGCCTAAATCTTTTCATTTCAAAACCCACAAAACAAACAGCCTTTACCCACCAAAACCTTTTCTTTTCAAACCCTTTTATTTTAGTAAAAAGCTCGGTTATCTTGTGATGTAAAAAATGAAAGTATTGCAATAAACAAACAAGTTCCTCAAAGAAATCTTGTTTTAATATGCATAGTTTGAATAAAAGTCACAAAAAACAAAAACTTTTACGATGATCGACGCTTTTTACGCCTTTAGCCATTTTTACTAACCACTAACCAAAACCACCTACCCTTAGTCCAAGCCTAAACCTTCCCACGGAGGAGGATTGATCACTTGGCAAGCCTATGGTAGAAGTAATTTCCATGACAGTCACGAGTGTTTCACAAAAATACATATTCGGCCCAAATAAGTAATTTTTCTTTTAAAGAGCTCTAAATAAATCATAACGAATAGGATTGTAAATAAGATAAAAATAAAACCCAATAAACGATCTTGGATTCTCGACACTCAAGATAAGCCCAAAACTTCTCCTCTACCTCTTCCATTTGGGTGTGTAAGCCACATATTAAAGAGTTTTGCTTGAGGACAAGCAAAGATTTAAGTGCGGAGTTATTTGATGTGTGCAAAATGTAACATATAAATTACATCAAATAAGGCATAAAACTAACCCTTTTTAGTACTAATGTTGGAAAAAGCTTGTTTTTGTATTCCTTTTGAATTTTCAGGACCAAATGAGCTTAAACGAACAAAAGGAGCAAATAAGAAGCCAAAACCAACATAAATACAAAGAAAAGGAATAAACGTAACATGCCCGACCCCTCGACAGCATCCCCAAAGCAAAAGCAAAAGCAAAAACAAAGAAACAGAAAACTGACCACGTGGCTGTGCCCAGCTAGACACGGGGGCGTGGTCAAGTCCCTGCAGAAAAGACAAACCTGTAGAAGCTTCTACGCCCACCACGGGGGCATGCCCAGCTCAGCACGGGGCGTGGTCAACGCTAAGATACGCAGAATCATGCAAAATCTAGATAGTCCAGATACGCTGCTGACCACGGGGCCGTGTGGGACCCTCTGCTGACACTTGCATTTAATGATGGAAGAGAAAAGGTCTGGACACGGGGCCGTGGCCAGAGCACTATGCAGGCTATAAATAGGGGTGCTTGGCTCACTTCAAAGGCATCCCTTGGCAAATCACTACTCTCCCACTTTGCCACTACTCCACCACCACTACAACACCAACACCCGCCACTATCATCCATCATCTATCTTTAGAGTGTGTAGTAGTCTCGGGATCCAAGATTGATCGTAAGAGTTCTTGCCAATCAAAGGCCATGCTTGGTTAAGCCTCTTACATCACTTGGTGAAGACAAGTCTTTATTGTATTACTTTTGATTTTTAATCTTTCGGCACTTTTTATTTGGTTTTGTATTAATGACTTTAATAACTAGTTTCTTATGTTGAAGGTGAATTTTATTTTTCATTTGTTCATGGTGTCTTAAGGTTACTATACTGTCTATATAAAGTAAAAGATTACATCATTCATGTCTCTACGGTCTATATAGAGGCATGTTGGCTACCTAGTCGGGGGTTAAGGGAATGGTTTAGTAAGGTTCTTGCCTTGTTCAGTGTATAGATCCTGCAAGGACCTGGTTCAAGCTTACTAGGATCTCCTTCAATACCCACTGGTATTGGATGGCGGGGGTGCGAATAGCTTGAACCCCTCATATGTAAACTACCATTAGTACATTAAACCGGCTTCTTGGGATTGTATCCTTGCTGACTCAAACCACTTAGCCAAGGGTAACGTCACCTTCAAAAGAGGGGCCTGCCACTTGGTGTGTGTCAGGTGTATTATGTTTTTTCTTTATATTTAAAGCCCTTTTTAACATGTTAGTCAAGTTTTAAATTTATAAAACACGATATTTTACTAACACTAAACACATACACGGGCAAGTGCACGCATCGTGAGCGTAGTATAGCGTTGGTAAGATACCGAGGTCGTCCAAGAACACAAGAGCTTTTAGTACCGGTTTATCCTCAACGTCTAATCAAATCAAAAGTTTTAGAAAAGGTTTTAAACATGAAAATAAAAACTAATAATGCTGAAAAATAAAAATAAAATAAAAACAGATAGACAAGATGAATCACTTGGATCTAACTCGCCTTTAATGTAACCTTTGATGATTTCCGCACTTTTGCACTTTTTAAGAGATTATCTTAGTTATAGTAGTAGGCCTCTCTTTTGAAGGTGACGTTACCCTCAACCCAGTAGTTTGAGTCAGCATGGGTACAATCCTAAAGGATCGGAATATTGGAAGATAATTAATTCAGTTATTAATGCGTAATGTGGTAGGCCCCTCTTTTGAAGGTGACGTTACCCTCGGCTAAGTGGTTTGAGTCAGCAGGGATATAATCCCAAGTAGCCGGGTTATTGTATTAATAGTAGTTTACATATGAGGGGATCAAGCCATTCGCACCCCCACCATCCAATACCAGTGGGTATTGAAGGAGGTCCTAGTAAGCTTGACCCGGGTCCTTGCAAGATCTATACACTGAACAAGGTAAGAACCTTACCAAACCATTCCCTTAACCCCCGACCAGGTAGTCAACATGTCTCTATATAGACCATAGAGATATGAATGGTGAAAATCTTTTATTTTATATAGACAGTAAAATAATGCCAAGACACCACGGACAAATGATAAGGAAGTTTCACCTTCAACATAAGAAACTAGTTATTAAAGTCATTAATACAAAACCAAATAAAAGTGCGAAAATATTAAAAATCAAAAGTATTACACTAAATGCTTGTCTTCACCAAGTGATGTAAGAGACTTAGGCAAACATGGCCTTTGATTGTCAAGAACTCTTACTATCAATCTTGGATCCCGAGACTACTACACACACTCTAGGTGGATGATGGATGATGGTGGTGGATGTGGGTGTTGTGATGGTGGTGGAGTGTGGGTGAAGTGGGAGAGAGGTGGTTTGCCAAGGGATGCCTTTGTAGTGAACCAATCACCCCTATTTATAGCCTGCACAGAAGCCCGGACACGGCCCCGTGTCCATCCTTATTCTCTTTCTTCATTAATTGCTAGTGTCTTTATTAGGCTCCACACGCCCCCGCGTGCAGAAGCGAATCTGTACTATCAAGATTTGCAAGATTTTGAGAATCTTAGCATTGACCATGGCCCGTGTTGAGCTGGGCATGCCCCCATGCTGGGAATAGACGCTTCTATGGCTTTGTCTTTTCTGCAGGCACCTGATCATGCCCCCATGTCCGCGGAGCACGGGGCCGTGGTCAGCCTTCTGTTTCCTTGTTTTTGCTTGGGAAGATGCTGTCGATGGGTCGGGCATATCACGTTTATTTCTTTTCTTTGTATTTATGTTAGATTTGGTTGCATATTTGTTCCTTTTGTTCAGTTAAGCTCATTTGGTCCTGAAAATACAAAAGGAAGACAAAAGCACACTTTTTTCCAACATTAGTACTAAAAAGGGTTAGTTTTATGCCTCATTTGATGTAATTTATATGTTGCATTTTATACACATCACCACTTTTCGCATTAATAACTTAATTAATTATCTTTCAATATTCAGACCCTTTGGGATTGTATCCCTGCTGACTCAAACCACTGGGTTGAGAGTAACGTCACCTTCAAAAAAGGGGCCTACTACTATAACTAAGATAATCTCTTAAAAAGACCGTAAGTGCGAAAATCATCAAAGGATACATTAAAGGCGAGTCGGATCCAAGTGATTCATCTTGTCTATCTGTTTTTTTATTTCTGCATTTTTAGTTTTTATTTTCATATTTCAAAACTTTTCTCTCAAAAAAAATTAGATTGATTAAACGTTGAGGATAAACCGGTACTAAAAGCTCTTGTGTCATTCGACGACCTCGGTATCTTACCAACGCTATACTAGCTCACGATAGGTGCACTTTCCCAAGTGTGTGTTTAGTGTTAGTAGAATATCGTGTTTTATAAATTTAAAACTTGACTAATGCGTAAAATGGGCTCAAAATATTAATAAAACATATCACGCCGAACGCACACCAATCATGAACATAGGTTACTTTATCTTTATTCTAAACTCATCAGTTTTGATTTTAATGGGCAATTTAGGACCCGTGAAATCACATAAAATCTTAGTGTCAAGACGAGTATTTAGACAAAGATATATTTTCATATGCTTATACTTTTCTACACTTAAATTCGGAATCCGAACTCTCTACCAAATCCGAATACTTGCACACCTTCGTTTCCTTAAATGTAGGGTAACTTCGGTCTTCTCGACTCTCAACGCATCACTCACGTATGCGGGATTTATATGCAAAATGGTGAGTATACTCGTCCCCATTTTCCGTTTTATTCACTTTGGGTGCAGCATGTACATTTATACAAAACACAGATCACGTTTAGACTTGTTATAATCACACTCTATCCGTTAAAACATGATACTTGTATTATTCTTGTTATTACATGTTATGTATACTTGTGCCTATACGCTCATTAACTTTGCTAGCATACCTTAACAATTATAGCACCATAAGATTAACGCACTGTCCGTATACTTGTGGTATTGTTAAGTAAACTATTTTAGAACCTTGTCGTTTCGGCGACAATGGTATGCACGATTGCGGTACATTTTGGTTTGACTTATAGTTAACACATGCTAGTATGTTAGTAACAATATATGCAATTTACCATGTTGGATATGAAACAACTTTTATTTACTATTATGCTATGTAATAAACTTGTATACTCGCCAACTTTTTGTTGATCATTATTTTAATACATTTTGTAAGGAACTAGTTGATGTTGATGAAGAACACTACTTTGGGTGGATTAGAAACACACCTGGATTTAAACTTATGTATTTCGTTTCATGTCGTTTCATTATTTGCAACTTGTTGTATTTTTCCTTTCGAAACAATATGTTATCATATTTTAGTTTCAATGAAATTTGCGTTATCTAAATATTGTCACAAATAATTGTTATGAAGTCTCTTGCAATCTCGTTTTCGTCTCACTTTGATGTTTCCGCTATCGATTGGGATGTGACAATCGTGCTAACCAGTTCCGTAGATTCGTACAGGTGTGGAGGTGACAAGATAAAGGGGTTGGTCTGCGTCCTTTTTGCATGACTATGGACAACCCAAAATGTGCCTGAAAATATGAGGCTCCCTACCATACTTCACACCATCTCTCAAATCAGTTCCACACACTTGCAACACTTTGAGGGGATGAATCTTGGTCGTTCTAGCCAAATTTCTACTCCATTCTACCACCATGTGTAGAGAAAGATTGTCCACCTAGGATTAGAAGGAAATGTAAAAGATTGTCCACCTAGAACAAGAAACACTTGTAAAACTTCACTTGGCTTTGGTTGATTATTTGTAATCATAACATGATTATATCCCTAAGAGCTAGTTATTTGATGTCTATGTATATGGCAACTTGTGGCTAGTCTTCTTTTATCACATTGGTGAAAATGACTTTTGAAGTTTATTTATGATAGTTAATCTTTAGTTACATGGTGTATTTTATTTTTAAATTATTAAGCAATGATCATTCTTGAAAAATATTAGTGTTAATATTTATTAAGTTGAGTTTTAGGCTGGCATATGTTTGAGACCGTGGTCATGATATGCTTTTCGAGTTTGTAGGGTCTATATATAAAAACCCTATTATTGCACTAGAGATGTTCCATATGCTAATTCTATACACACCCCCCCCCCCCCCCCCCTTTACTGATTACACCCCCATTGTGAGAGGAAAACTGTCGGTCCCACACAGGCCCCACCTGATCGTATGTGAGGGGAGGGGGGTGAGAAAAGTAATTAGGGGGGGTGAGAATAGTAGCACCCGTTCCATATAGTTAAGGGTCAGCTACAAAGTGCAAAACTCTTTAAAAGCATGAGAAGTCTACGTCTTGTCTTTTTATTGATAACTTCTTTTCATGGTTATATTATGAGTGGATATAGCTCCCTCAACTTTTACCACACTTACCATTTAAAAATCATGCTTTTTCATTTATTTTTTTCATCAGATTTTAACAGTTGAAACACTTGTAACTTTTTTTTTTCTCTTATAAGTTTTGAAATATGATGTTTCATAAAAATCTAAATATACAAGTTGTTAAATTTAATTTAAGGTTCCATTTTAATTTCCACTACAACCTTTAAACTACGATATTTTATGAAATGAATATTTGATTTTAATAATCCAAACTATTCGTCGTTGGCCGCCAACAATTCTAACTTCAAAAATAACCACTGGCAGTCCCAACTATTGACATATTGGCCATCAATGAGCTATGACTAACAGAACCCTAGCGCCGTTAGTCTCCGGTCGTCGGAAAACCGTTTTTGTCAAGAAAAAAGTTTCTAAAGGTCCAATCTAATGTTACAAAGAGGTTTAAGACGGAAATTTTGAGTTTTCCGACCAAAAAGTTGAGTTTTCCGGCGAAAAAAGGGTTTTCCGACGACTTTAATAATTGAGGCTTTTACTAGAAAAAGGTTCCCAAATGTCCATAATAAGGTTACAAAGAGGTTCGGGACAAAACTGTTGAGTTTTCCGGCCAAAAATGAGTTTTCCGGCCAAAAAACGTTTTTCCGGCGACCAGAGACTAACGCCGTTAGGGTTCTGTTAGTCAGGGTCAATTGGAGGCCAATATATTAAAAGTTAGGACTGCCCGTGGTTATTTTTAAAGTTGGTATTGTTGGCGCCCAACGACGAATAGTTAAGATTATTAAAATCCAATATTCCTTTATGAAATTCTATATTTGTCGTTGCGATTTTCTTAATTTTATCAACGTTTCGATATGAATTTTTTTTGTGCGGCTAATATAGATGTACCAATCGTAAAAATTAAGCCTTTCAAATTTTAACACTTTTGTCGTAGCGTACAGTTTTTTTACACTAGTTTTAGTTAAACTGGTATAACGAGATAATGATAAAGACTTGTTATAGGGTGTTCGGTTGTTACAGGGTGTTCGGTGTTGCTTATTTCTAAGTCTCGTATGTTCTTTAATTCATCATAGATAAGTAATCTGAAACACTTTTTAACATATATTTATCCAATAAACACTTAACAATAGACAGATTGGCATATATTTTCAAAGAATATTGGATTTTAATAATCTCAACTATTCGTTGTAGGCCGCCAACAGTTACAATTTAAAAAATAATCACTGGCAGTCCCAACTATTAACATATTAGCCTCCAATGGACCCTGACTAACAGAACCCTAACGCAGTTAGTCTCCGGTCGCTGGGAAAATGTTTTTGGGTAGAAAATTGTTCCTAAAAATCCGATCTAAGGCTAAAAACGTTTTTCCGGCGACCGGAGACTAACAACGTTAGGGTTTTGTTAGTAGGGTCCATTGAAGACCAATATGTTAATAGTTGGGACTACTAGTGGTTATTTTTGAAGTTGAAACTGTTGACGGCAAACGACGAGTAGTTAAGACTATTAAAATCCAATATTCTTATTTTTGCGGTTCATAACATATTGTCTTTTAACATATGATATCACACTGCATTACCAAGGGGGAATTCTATATCCTTGCATTTACAAAGGTGTTGTGCAGTAACTCAATTTTAGTGGTTTTTTTTTTTTTTTTTTTTGTCTTTTTTTGTTTTGCTTTTTGATTTTTTTTTTTTGCCTTTTTTTATTTTTGTATAGTTATACCTTTTAATTTTCAGCGTTAACACTTACAACCCGTTAACTTTTTAAGAACTTTGTAATTGAGTTTTACGTGCTTATTTTGTGTATGTGTTGGTATAAATTCAAATTAATATACATTTAGACGTAAATTTTTCTCAGAAATGAGTTATGTCAAATATACTTATTATTATATACGTTTTTTAGTTGTTATGTGTTTTGACGCACTTTTTTTTCTTTTGAAAATGAGTCGGGTCAAATATAATACATTTTCTTGCTTATTTTTATGTAAGTTTTCAGTTGTTCTACATTTTGGCGTAAATTTTGTTCGGAAATGAGTTGGGTGAAATATAATACGTTTTCACTAGACGGTATAAATTCGAGTCATTTTACGTCCGACACCGCTGCAACGCGTCGTAAATGTTTTCTTCTATTCTTATTTTTATGTACGTGTTAGTATAAATTCAAGTTGGTCTACGTTTTGACGTACATTACAATTAGCAAGTTGTGTGAATAGTGCTTTCATTCTATTTGTTTTTTTGTTTCTTTCTTGATTTTTTTCGACTTTATTATTTTTAATTTTTTTATTTTTCTTTATATTTAGTGTTTTAGTTTAAGGTTCATTTTTCATTAAAGTTATATTTAAGATAGAGTTTACATTCCCATTGACAATTAACTTAAATCAGTTTGTCTCGCTATCCAATTTAAATTTATTTTATATGGTTTTCGGTTGATGTAAAACATGTTTTCTATTCTTTTAAGCATATTTCTTTCGGTTTTTATACGGAACCAAAATAGATATCGGCTGAAACTCCGCTGCGAAGCGCGGGTAATCTTACTAGTTATCAACATATTCATAAAACTGTTCACATTTTTTAATAATAAAAATTATCAAGAAATGTAAATAATCTATACATATAATAAAAGAAATCAATTGATGGACACGTGTCGATACGAGAGACATCTATTTTTTAGTTTTCTTGCCATATATTTATGTTATTTTTATCTTCAAAATTACAAGTTTTAAAATAATTTATCAAGTTATCCCATATTTTAAGTTGACGTTTATCTATAACTATATCTCTATATTTATATTTATCTTCTAATATAATCTTTATACTTATCTTTAGTTTATTATTTTGCGAGTAAATTGCACAAAACGTCCTTTATGTTTCCTCAAACTTGCAGGTTCCAACCTTAATGTTTAAAACTTGCTAAAAAGATCTTTTAAGTTTATTTTTGTTGCTGATTTAATCCTTTATGACTAACCAAGTTAATTATCTCAGTTTATTTCCCTCACATGCCTAACATGTGAGGATCCCACTATCATTTCATGACCGACATCAACTGACTCGCAAAATGGAATGGGGATGTGGTGCAAATGCAAAGCTGCCTGAAACCCAAGCAAAATTGCCTCTGTTTTCACCGGAGATGTAGTCCAAACACAATTGGATCTCTTAAATTTATGGGGCCATTCACATGGAGCAAGCCCCTTTTCATTTCGAGCTATCAACATCCACTCGGAGAAGAGATCCAGCTCGTGTTTCGCTGACTAAATGCCAAAAAAGCCATATTTGCAGGTTGATAACCTCATGTTAGTTCTGTATGTGAATTCAAATTGAGAAGTGCATATCATTTTTTGTAATTGTTTTCCACTTTAGTTTTGATTACTTGATTGAGATTACATGTATTAAGTAGGGAAGAATAAAAACTAATAATTAGGTACAAAGCAATGGGTCATGAATGGAGAAAGAAGAAATAAGTGGATTTAATGGACTTTTGTAATACACAAGTTTATAACCTAATAATAGAAAAATAAAAAAAACAAAGTAAAATGTTCTAATATGTAAATAGTATATCAAAGTTCTTTTTGCAAAAAAAACATATTTTGACGACTGTGTGTTAACTAATTAAATTATATTTATTCAAGCCCGTGTAGTATACGTGCCTATTCAACTCATGTTATACACGGGTAATTAAAGATGTAACTTTTTTATTATATAAAAATATATTTAATCAACTCGTGTAATACACGGGGTTCTAACCTAATTATACTACACTGATACTTTTTTCTCCTTTTAAAACTGTCAACAATTATATGCGCATGTATAGAAATATAGAAGGGTTGGGGTACTAAAGGTTTTAGAGTAAAATCTCAAAATCTTTCCTGAATCTGGGTATTTTTAGCCTGTTACATCCATAATAAAATTTCTATCCAGATCACTAACTCTGAAAAAATGTATCATCAACTCAGAAACGGTTTTGGAAATTTTCAAACCACAATGATGATTTTTACAATTTACCCATTTATTCTTTTGTTTTTTATTTTGTGTAAATTTAGTTTTATATTTAAATAAAAACAATTAAATAAATATAATATACATATACATACACACTGTTTTTTTCTTTTTTACCTTTAAATAAAAAATAATAATAAATTAATAATGTTTGGTACAATGAGAGAGACGATTGGTACCGATGTTTGGTACGACGGGTCTACGAGGGGATATGAGGTACGAATATCGAGATAGACTGGGTTTTGTGGTGGCGGTTGTGATGATGATGATGATGGAGGTGGAGGTGGAGGTGGAGAAGGAGAAGAGAGAAGGATGAAAGAGAGAGTGTGTACGTGTGTGTAGGGGAATGATCCGTTAGGAACCACCCTTTATTGCGGGAACCGCGAGAACCAATGTGAACACAAATAAAAATACCTAAAAAATATAAAAAACACACAAAAAAATTAATATTTAAAAAAAATAGCTACTTTTCGTCAATAAAAAAACTTGGAGACTAAAACTAGCGATTTTTATTTAAAAAAGAGAAAAATGCCCGAATAATCCCTGTGGTTTCGCCTTTTTTCACCTATAGTCCCCAACTTTCTAAAATTACCTGAATAGTCCCCAAGTTTCATTTTTTGTTCCCGGATAGTCCCTATGTCTAACTTCAGTTTGTTTTCTCTGTTAAGTTGGTGTGAAATGACAAAACTACCCTTCATTAAAAAAAGTAAAACATTAAAAGAACATTTATGAATACAAATGGGTCTCACACTTACTGAATACCCTTTCTTTGTCTCCGCAACTTGCCCGGCGAAGCTTTTCCGGTAAGACACCCACACCCCCGAATCTCCACCCTCCTCCCATTTTTAGAGAGAGAGGGAGCTACTGAGAGAGAGAGAGTTGCGGACAGAGGAGGGCTGACTTTCCCCCTCAATGGCGGTGGCAACGGCGGTCTAAGAGAGGTTCGGGACAGCGACGGTAGTAGTGCTTCAAAACTCCGGCAGTCACAATCACTCCGGTAACATCTTTAACCCACATTCTTCTCTCACTCTTTAATATGACTGAAGGGCTGTGGATAACCGCGACTCGAGTTCCTTCTGTCCATCATCATCATCACTGATGAAAACAACACCAATAGATCGAAACGATGGTGGTTGTGGCGGGGGTGGTGATGATGGCGGCGGCGGAATCAGGGTTTAAAATTGATGAGAAATGACGAAGGTGAAGTGGGTGTAATGTGTGAATTTTTTGAGGGTTTTGTTTGGTTATGAATCGGAGCTTTGTTATTATGGAAGCCATTGATGTTGAAGAATTGAAGTTTCAGGAAGAAGATTTTGGGGATTTAGAGATTAGGGTTTGAATTTGGGGATGGGTGGTTGATGGTGGAGGCGGGTATGGGTTTAGGAGGCGGAGGTGTGGTGGTGGAAGGGGATGGCGGTGGTGGGGAGTGGTGATGGCGGCAGTGAAGGTGACGGTGGTGGTGGTTTTTAGTGAGAGAGAGAGAAGAAAGAGTGTGTGTATATTTCTTTATTTTTTATTTTTTATATATGGTTCAGTAAGTGTGAGACCCACTTATATTCATAAATGTTCTTTTAATGTTTTACTTTTTTTAATGAAGGGTAGTTTTGTCATTTCACACCCATTTAACAGAGAAAACAAACTGAAGTTAGACCCAGGGACTATCCGGGAACAAAAAATGAAAACTTGGGGACTATTCAGGTAATTTTAGAAAGTTGGGGACTATAGGTGAAAAAAGGCGAAACCACAGGGACTATTAGGGCATTTTTCTCTTTAAAAATATTAAAAAAAATTATGTGTTTTTTAGAATTTTTTAGGTTTATTGGGGGTTTAGTTTTAGCATTTAGCTTGGGGGGAGGGTTTAGGTTTTTGGGGGTGGGTGTTAGTTTTTTTTAGGTTTTTGGGGGGTTTAGCTTTATGGTTTAATTTTTAACATTTAGCTTAGGGGTGGGGATTTAGGTTTTTAAGGGTGGGAGGTTAGGTTTTTGAAGGTTTTTGGGGGGTAGGGGTGGGGATTAGGTTTTTTTTTAGGTTTTGGGTGGTGTAGTAGGTTTATTTTGTTGTGTTTACATTGGTTCTTGCGATTCTCGCAATAAAGGTGGTTCTCGCATGAACCCTACCCGATATATATATAGGATTAGGTTCAAATGTGAACAACTTCTTCAAAGTGAACTGTGTGAACTGATCTGGGCCCTTGATTTTTATGATCTTGAGATTACAATAAATGGCATGATGGTAATTATGTGGTTAATTTTTTCCATTTAATTAAATACAAAAAGGGTATATGTGAAATTTCCATTTTAAATTGATTGAATAAATCCCGTTCCCTCTCACAAATCAGCATATTCAAACTTTCAACATCCAACTTTCTCTCTCACCTTCACCGACATCGAAGAAGTCGTCGGCATAGTAGAAATTGCCGGCATCAAAACAAACCCTCGTTTCTTCGGCGTCCACGATCATCAATGGTCGGCACCACCAACTTCGATTCTCCTCTTCACAACTCTCAGATCCGCTGTTTTATCGTCGTCGTCGCCGTCTCCATAAATACCCTAGATCTGGAAAGGGATTAAAACAAACTTCGATTCTCCTCTTCATAACTACCTATTTGTCGTTTTATAGCCGTTGCCGTCGTCGTCTCCTCTTCATCAATGGTCGTCGCCGTTTTACCGCCGCTGTCGTCGTCTCCACCAACTTCGATTCTCCTCTTCACCAACTTCATCAATGGCCGTCGTCTCTGTAATTGATCCCATAAGGGTGATCACCTCACACGAAGGTAAACTTTTTTTTTTTTTTTATTACATTATGACGGTTCCTCATACAGTCAAAACCTGATTTGGTTGTTTATCTTCTGATAGTTTGATATGGGTGAGATCCTGATTGGTGATAAAACAACCGGTAATTTTGCAGCATTTGATACCTTGTGGGTTAACGTTAATTTTGCAACCAGTAACTTTTTTTTTGTTTTACTGATCTGCTGGACTATTAGGGTTCCGATTTAAGTTTTTTGGATTTCATTTTTTTGATTTTGTTATGTTTTTAATACGATGTACACATGTGTTTCTGATTTTGCTCTGTTTTTAATACGATGTACACATGTGTACAACGTTTGTTTTTATGATATCTCATATTTTTGTGTGTATTGAATGTGTACAGTTGTTGATGTACACTTGTGAATTATGCAAAGTATTAGTTGCTGAGTTTGTTTGTTCAATTTTTTGATTTTGCTCTATTTTTAATGCGATGTACACATCTGTATTATGATTTTGCTCTATTTTTAATGCGATGTACACATGTGTATTCTGATTTTGCTCAGTTTTTAATGCGATGTACACATGTGTATAATGTTTGTTTTTGTGATATCTCATAATTTTTTGTGTTTTGAATGTGTAAAGTTGTTGATGTACACTTTTGAATTATGCAAAGTATTAGTTGTTGAGTATTTTTGTGCTGTTATAGGAGATGTCGTTAATGAGAAAAGTGGAGATGCACTACTAGAAAATTGAGCAATTGCCACCAGAATTTGTGACCAAAAAAATTGGTTTCAAAATTTGTGACCATTTTTTGACCGATCTGTCATTAGTAGCAAAATCTGCTATTGACTATAATTACGGTCCCAATTCAGTAGGAAATTCCAATTGAAATAAAAAAATGTCTAATGATATGGTAAGGTCACAAAATGGTGGCAAATAAATAAAAAAATAAAAACCTTGATGGGTTTGCGATTGATTTGGGACCGCTACTTTGCCACCTTCTTTTGTAGTCACAATATTGGTAAAAAAAATTAGCCGACTAAAAGGAAAAAAATAGGCGGGCTACAAGTAAAAAAATTAGGAGGATCATTTAGGGTTTAATATTTCCATAATTTTTGGACTAATAGTTAGCAATTGCCGTTTGCGGTATTCCTCCACAATTGCAGAATTCCTCCAATCCACCATTACTTGTCCATTATCATCTACCAACCGAAGTTGTCCTCTCAACTGAAGTTTTGATTAAACGTTCGCCGGTGACGGACGGACGAAAGGTACGTTTGATTCTTGACTTAATTTCCTTCTTTAGCAATTTCATCACTTCAATTTGTTCTTATGTTTTCGATTGTTGTTATCAATGATATGGGAGGCTTGAAGAAAATAATAAAGTTATTATTCCAATATTAGAATACCTGTTTGCGAGGTCTACAGGAAACGCACATGTAGGTCAGAAACATGATCAATACAAGCTTCAAACACATATATATGTAATATACTATTATCATATTTCATAACCACAGTCGATAGGTCTGTCATCATGCATACCCAATTGCCATAACCATATTCTTCGCAAAACTCCAAACAATAACCGAAACAAAACCAGACCCATCCGGCGAAAACAGCTTATCCAACGCCCTATCCGCAAACGCATTACCCCCGGATCACCTTTCCTAGCCCCAACTCTATACCCCCTTAATATCCCAACCGTTAACGCGCGGGTCACACTAATAATTGACTCCGAAACCTCATTCGACTTGCATGATTCCACAGTAGCACCATACCCGTGATCAAACGGTTGAAGAGTCGTGTGGTCGGGCTGTTTTAGCATCGAGATGATTAGTTTAAAGCGACTAATGTCTGGGTAATTCTTCGAAAAAGTTACCAGGGTCGAATTCGTCATTTGACTACAACAGTAGGTTAACGTTTTAAGCTTTTGACAGCCGATGGATATCGCAGTTAAACCCACTTCTGCTACGACAATACCTCCTCCTCCCTGGAATACCCTCAAGTCTTCAAGGTTTTTACAGTTAGACACAGCTTCAAGACCTTCATCTCCAATGCAATCTCCTCGTACCTGAAGCAAAGTTAACAATCCGAAAAGTAACGAAATAAGTATTGCCGTATTTTTTTGGTGAGTGTGAGAACATGTTAGTCTAAGGGTGTTAAATATGCGAAAGAACTTACCCATAAATGTCTAAGCGTTGTGCATTTCTTTATGAAATTGACCAGCTCAACGCTCGTAAGACTTGCAGCAAACCTCACATTCAGAAAAACAAGATTCGAGCAGACGGGATAAAGAGCATGTATTAACATGGTGGGAATCCGATGGAAAACTCCTTCAGATCCTTTGACACCACTCCTAATGTCTCGGCCAAATCGCCTAGCAATTCGGCTATCGACGCTATCGCGCTAATAACATTGTCGAATCTTTCCCTCATTTTGACAACAGAGGGTAAGTTATAAACCCTAATTGCACCGTATGTTGAAAATC